>JAPXFQ010002229.1:0-1365586 GCA_028564705.1 Apricaphanius iberus | reverse complement strand
CCCTGTGACTTGACATCAGTGAAGCACACGCATTCCTTGGACCTTCATTTCCTGCTTTTGCAGGCTGGCAGGGGTTTATGGTGATCAATGGAAAAAAAATTCCAACAGCTGCAGCCGTTGTTGGCAAGTTTAGTTTTCTCTCCGTTGGAGCATCCTGCTGTTTTGCATTTTTCTCCCAAATATCTGCCAGTGTGCCAAAACCATTCTCTGCCATTGACAGTACCAGATACCAGGGACAGTAATTTATCTGATGCTTAAACTAAAAATAAATTGGAAAAGATGACGATGTTTTATTTTTCATCCCCAATAAAAGGAATAAGAGGAAACTTATGTTCATTTTTATTTCTCTGTATTTGGAAGCCATTGTGGTAAACAAAAGCAAAAAATGTATTCCTACTTTAAACTTACAATTTCCCAATAGATGTTATTATACTAATAAAAATTAATACACACACATAACCTTCCCCAGATCAAAAAAGATCTTGCAAAAAATTACATTTAGATTAGATTTTTTTTGCCACAAAATATTAACTTTTAATATTTTCATCTAAATTTAACAGTAATGGGCTCATTTTATAGGAAATTGTTTCTCATAAATTCAGTAACAGGGTAGATTTTACCTCTTAGAAAGTATATTTTAGATGATTTTTGGGCAAAACAATAACTAGTTTCATTTTTTTTGAGAACCTGGCATCTTGCATAAATCTGTACACTGACCTTAAACTTAACAGTTACCATAAGTACAGATTTTTGTCTTTTACTTAATTTGAAATTAACAATATGTATCCTAAAACTTATGAAACCTGTAAAATGCTTTAAAATATTGTGTCTACAAAGAATATTCAAATTTTTTTTACTGAAAGGTATGCACTCCATTATCCTAACTTACTCAAATCCTGAAACATTTTTCAGAGTTTCCACACTATAGTATCAATTCACTAACCGATACCGATATGAGTATATTAGAAAACAGTATATGCTGGGTGGGACGTTTAGTTAACTCACAATGATTGATTGTAAGGTGTTCATGGTTTAGTTCGCGGTGGAGAGAGCAGTGCAGTTACGGCCACAACAGCTCCTTTAAGAGCAACCAAAAAAAACCTTAAGACCTTTCCTGTCTACATAGTTTGACCCTTTTATATTTTTTTTAATTATTATTCATGTCCCTGTATAGAAAACAGCTGGTGTCATGTAGCTCGGGGTGATTAGCCACGGTGTTAATCAGTATTTCCTCTTTAAAGCTGATGCTGTGATTCATCAGTCACTGACATTACATGACATTTTTTTCCAAAAAGGCATTGCAAAACAGGGAAAAATAACTACATATATACTAATTTCCACCGGTGATAGCTGATTGCTGTGAAGACGTTCTGCTTTTGGGAGCCGGGGAGGGAGGGCTGTGGATAGACTGGGGCGGTAATCAAAATGTAGGGGCTTTGCTGGGAGGTGAGGGCATACCTAGGAGGACTTAGGTGTTCAGAGCTCAAGATGGCGGCTGAGAAAGTTTTAAAAGATTACTCAAACATACATAAAGTAACCTAAGAAAGGCTTTCTGCATGATTTTAAGGAGGAAATGACATAATAATGTGATGAAAAGCTGTAAAAAGTGGATTTTACATGCCACTCCTCCTCTAAAGGACCCATTCAGTATGGAGACACAAAGCGGAGGATCAAGCCAGCATATTTTACCTGTCACCTTTCCCCCTCCCTGAAATGTCCTGGAACTCATCTCGTGGAAAAAAAAAATAGCCCAGTGCACCTGTTTATCCTCACTCTTTGTTACACATAGCACCCAGAACTCTTTTAAAAACAGCACATTTCAAATAGAAAATGCACCTTCATAATGATAATTATTGAATGCACCTAGCCAAAGTTATAAAATGTGGTATATTTACATCAGAACTACAAATAATCTTGATTGGCACTGTATGTGTTTCTGCCTTTTTATATTTCTGGAGCATTGGTCAGACTACATGGATCTTTTTCAGTATGGTTTCTTAAAGACTGACAATGAGCATTTTACAGGTTTTCTTCAAAAGTACATTTTTCAGCATCTGAAATCGCTTTAATTATTATTCAGCCAGCATGTTTAGTTCTTGCTGACAGCTGTAATCTGTCCGTCAAAAGCAACCAGTATAACATTTATTGTCTGACTCATAAGCCAGTGTTTATGGAGGTTCTTGAAAACTTCCATTTGCAAAAAATAAATGCATTTGTAATTGGTTTTACATCAACAAAAACTGTGACCAATTGTAAGGAAACAGTTAATAGGAATTCAGTGGAAGGACAAAGTATTGGGGAGAGGCATCAAAAATCCTGTCAGTGTCAGTGTTTGTAGGAGTGCCCAGTGACTGAGTTTGGAGAATGGAAACTTTAAAAATTTGTGGAATTACTCCATCCCTAATGGTTTGCAGCAAGTCACTGACTGGATGAATTTGCAGTCGTATGAGGATTTAGTAAATCTCACAGCTAAACACAGCAGGATCTTACTAATCCAAATCTCTGAGGAATAGGTGATATGGAACAGCTCTGGTATTCAAGTTTGTCCTTGCTGAAATGATTTCACTGACTCAAAAAAAATAAATCCCACCAGAAACTTTATTCAACTGGAGTGTTTACCTCATTATTTCATTTTATCCCCTTACCCTTTGGTTACCTGTGTTACATCTTTGTAGGTTTGTAGAGCATTATCTTTTAATACAGACAGAGAAATTTAAAGAAAAAACTAAAGTGTTTTTTAAACAGTGCAGTGCAAAAGTATTCACGTCCCTGGAAATGTTCAGCATATAGTCATTTTACAACTAATTTGAAGGATTTATGTGACCGACCAACATACTATCATATTTGCTTGGTTTTATTATTTTATGAAACTAATGAAAATAATGTGTGCTTATATTCATGGGGAGGGCTGCAGTTGCAGCAGCTCGGCTGAGTAAGCTACGTCAGGTAGGAGGACGGGATGGGTGGAAAAAGGGGAGATAGGTGGGAGCAGGCGTTTCCGCATCCCCAATGACTACCAGCAGAGACTCAAAAATGATTCAAACATTAGTGGATGAGTCAAAGCAACACTTCAGGCATGTTTTTATGAGGAAATAACATTATCAGGAAGTCAAAAAGTCAATTTTGCATAATTTCCCCCTTTAATTCTTCTGTGGCCTCTAACAGGCTTAATTTCAGGATTAATTACTTTCATCATAATTTAACAGTTCTTGTTCCAACTAAATGAGAGCATGCTAGTGATGGGACTCATGGTGCTTTGAAGGAAGCCGTTCAATCGGGAGCCATTCACCTCAAAGAGCCGTTTCAAAGAATTGCTTTTTTATGGGACTTAATACAAAATTTTGAAAGAGCAACATTTTAATATTAACAATTAACATTGAGATTAGTAATTCAATACATGTTAAAGGTGTTTAATTGGTGAGGAATTAATAATGTCTCACTGTTTAAAAAAAGCTGTTTCAAATTATGTGGGCTGAATTCATAAGTGACACAAATTAAGCAATTGTTTGAATTGAAACAGCTACATCACAACAGCCTTTATGTTGTTAGCTGTTAACAGGCACATGTTGAGTTTTAAATGGCAGTGCAAATGATTTGTTAAACCGGACTTACAAGATATTTTTTGCTAACATTACTCTTTGGATTTCCATCACTGTCCGCCTCCTCTTTGACGTTACAAGATGACGCTCTCCTACTTAATAATATTCTAAAAAATGAACGGCTCGCTACAAGGACTCATTTCTCACAGTGAAGAGATGCTTGTTCTTGAACATCACATCGCTAGAGGATGTTGCTGGATGTTGCTGTGACCAACAGATTTTCCTGGAGATGATGTATTCAAGTTGATGTATGGTTTTCAGAATAGCTGCAAAAACTTCCAACTACAACAACTACAGAATAAAATGTGTAGTTGAAGTTTGAAAAAAAAATGTGGAAGTGTTAAATGGATTAACAGTCTTAAAGCACAGCAACTAAAAATTCACACCTGCAAACCACTAGGAGTGACTTGTTCACACCTTCAAAGGTGCAGCTAATGAAACTGGAATTAGCACAATGACACCTGTGCACCACCTAAGTGCTTCCGCTGGCAAGCAAGGGTGCTGCTCTGTCGGTGTTACATAGGTATTCTTTTGCTCTGATAACTCTCTATAGCTTTGGTTATTCATCATTGTGCTCTGCCAGGCGGATGATGACATCTGCTCATTCCCAGTGGACCCATGATGATCACTTCCACACAAAGGGACAACATATGCTACCAAATAGCTCACTCACAGCAGATCATCAAGCTATTAGGACTACATTTCTATTAGCTGAGTAAAGATTCCCCTGAAACTGGTTCAAGATGCTATTTTTAAGTAAATCTGAGTAATGTATCTTTTTATTCACCTACACAGAACCCCAGAGTAGAGATGTAGTATTAATCTTATCCAGACAGAATTACTAAACTGCCTGTGAGCACTGAAAAACTCATGTATAATGAGTATCTACTATCTACTGTTAAATTCATGTATCATTTGATTCATGCTTTCCCCTGTACTACTCACATGAATCAGTAAAAGCAATGGGAACCGAACTTGCTCTGCTCATCCTGTAAAATGTAGAGTATCTTTGTTATCAGCATTTGTGCCTTTGGCCATGACCCGTTCAATTAGTAACTTCATATCCACATATTTTAACAATTTCCATTAAACATATTTTCCCTGGTGTGTGAGCTTTGGAGGCTCTATAACCTCAGCTCTCTGTAATGAGACACAGGAGATTGATAAAAGGTGCTCAAAACTGCATATAATTGCAGCCGTGACTCCCACTCCTCTTTCTGGAGGATTTAATGCCAGACAAAATCGTGTTGTGGTCCATGTGAGAATTTGTTGTCCCAGACTAATCATGCCTGCTACAGTAGCTTAATTAGTGTGAGTTCCTGCAACATTGATTGGTCTTAGCATGATAACCTTGTGCAGCTTTTTGAAACGTGAACTGCTTCCAAAGCCTGCAACATTTTCCTATTAAGGAATCATTTTTTGATCTAGGTTTTAGGGCTTGTTTACTTTACAGCGCCTTAAAATGAGAATTTGTCTTCTCAAAAATTTCTTCTTGAGTTTCTTTTTTTCGATCTCTAATGATTCAAATCAAACTTATTTTAATATCTTACTAAGATAACCTGATTCATTTAAGGATAAAGGTTTCCAAACTAACTTCGTTCTGATTAAAAAGATAAATACCCCCAACTATTAAATCATGAATTACCTCTGATTAATCACATTTATTGAAAAGCTGATTCTACTCAACACAATTCACTTCTTAACCTTTATAATCAAATAATCATTGCTATTGTATCTGTCTATCAAGAAGAATATTTAAAAATCTCAGAAAAAAAGAAAACCACCATGTTAAATATCTAAAAAAAAAAAAAAAAAAAAAGAAAAACATGAGGGGGAAAAAGTCAACGTTATCAGTCTAGAAAGGGTTACATAGTCATGTCTAACGCTTTGGGGATTACAGTGAGTTCCTTTATCCACAAACAAAAAAACATGCAGCAGAACCACAAGGAGTGACTAGTCTACCACAGATACTCCATCCGCACATCAATCAGTCATCTTGGTCACAAAAAATAATAATAATTAGGGGTGACCCCAGATAGTTGAAGATTAAATGCATTGATAGGCGGAGCCTGATTTGACTACCAATGTCAAGGTCGAATCTTTGGTGAAACGAGCATCATACAAATTCGGCAATATGGTAATGCTCAATCTCTAATTGCACACGGAACTACTGATTTTGCACATTTACTGTATATACCATCTGTGAATATGATAATCTGTAAATCCAAAAGTGAAATGAACGAAGCGAGTAGTTAAATAAATATTGTGATAGTACCCAGCAAATGAATCAGTAGAAAGAGCCTTTTGGTTACATTCCTCTCATCCTTTGCACCACACAACCACGAGTGGGAAGTTGTCTTTGTAGCTCTTCCATGAAAAGGCAGAGGCAGACAACAAAATAACAGTCAGGGCAGGCACCCAACTCCCGTGCACTGCCGTCTCTAAGATGGTGTATGAACAAACACCAACAAAAACTGTCCAGTAGTGGCCAAATTTGCTTATTGTTCTTTAAAATATGATGGCTTCTTGCTATTGAACAGCTTCAAATAGCCTTTTAATTCAGTGTTTGATTCCCACGCCTTTCTGTTTTTCTTGACTCCAGTTTAAACTCAGAAGTGATCACATAAGCCAGATAAGGTGAGGAAGTGAATTTGTTGATAGTAGTGTGCAGACGTTTCATTTAGACAGAAAACATTTTACATCTGAGCATAAGTGGGAACAGGCGTCGGCTTCAGGCTCTGTATCAAAAGCCAAAGCAACAACTCATGGTAAATATCTGCTCCGCCTGAGCAGGATGAGGTTGGGCGGGCGGAGCTTTTGGGCTACAAACGCTCTTGTTACTGCAGCAACAGCTCCGTTGGATACTTGTTCGAGTCCAGGTATCCAATAACACCATAAAAAGTCACTTCATTTGTCGCTAGTCGTGTTTTTCTGAAAAACAGTCATTAGATGAGTCTAAACTCTTGCTAAATATAGCTACACAGTAGCTGCGTTAGCAACGCTTTCCTCCTCTGTCACATGACTGGGAATGGTCACGTGACTCAAGGCCACGCTCATTTCTTAAAGGGGCAGGAGCACTGCTAAACTAAAACACATCTTTTACGGGCAAAATGACATCAGTAACAGTCATACATTTTGTTATTGGTTAATTTTCTGTATACTGCCCAGCTCTAGTGTTCATAATTCAAAAACAAAAGGACTGGACAAAAATGGCATCTATGGGAGAGATAAAAAAAACTTTAAACTTTTATAAACTAAACCATTTTCCCTAAAACTTTTGGAAAACGTGGTCCGACAGGATACACGCTTTCCAAAAAAGGTTCTTCTTTTGTCCTGATACATTAAATAACATAACACGATGTCTATCTCAGCATATGCTCAGTCCCACGCGGGATATACAGCATGACAGTGATCCATAGCCCATCTGTGAAATGGATTATTTCAAATGAACCTCTGAATGGATTTAAAAAAAGTTTCTGAGTGAACTAGTCAAAGTTTGGACTTACTTTAATTCCAATTAACATGTTTTTGCATGACCTTAAACAAGTTGATTATGCTAGAAAACCCACCAATGTGACTTAATTAAAATGATTCTGCAAAAAAAAAGTTGGTTTAAAAGTCCTCCATTTGAGGGCATTGTTGCTGCCAAGAGTGGGTTAACCAGTAAATAGGTTTAGTGGATAATTACTTTTTCCCACAGAGCCAGGTTGATTTGAGAAGCATTTTTTTCTTTCATAAAAAAAACCTCCCCAAAAAACTCCTAATTAAAAAACTGCATTTTGTTAATAGTGAGGTTCTCCTCATCTGACATAAAAATTGGTTTGATGTTCGAAATATTTGTGGGGGGGGTTAATGCAATGAAGATCTTTAAGAGGGCATACACTTTTTCAGTGTTTTTTACAGGCGCCAATTAAAACCATAACACTCATATCAAATGATTTTTGTTTAACGTCCAGTGTCTTTACAAACGGTTTTGTTTTAATGAGCAGTTTTCTTCTGTAAAAACATTGATAGAAGTCAGGTTGAAGTGCTATGAGTTTTATTTTTGCTCTTCCTGCCACCTTCTACCTGTTCTGGTCCTTCAGGCTCTTCCTATTTCATAAAGAATAATGACCTTTCACTGTGCGACAGCCAGGACAGGTGGGAGGCTGATGTAAATCCACATCAAATCAAGTCCCATTGTGCAGTGTGTATTGTGTGTGGCTGGTCGAAAGGGCCAAAGAGAGGCTTCTCACGCTGTTTCTCCGTGAGGGTCTGTCTGAGACGGCCTTTAAATTGTGCCCCCTGGCTGGCGTTCGGTTTGTGAGAGAAGTGGCCAGAACGAACACCTTTTTCTCTCAGGGGCAGCAGCAGATATAACTCACATATACAGCGATCTTTTTACCACCACACTTCAACTTCCAATTGACTTTTTGACCTATAAATCCTCAATGGACACAGAGTCAAAGACAGGCAAGCAACTGGAAATTTGGGGTTTGTCGGGTGTTTGACATAACATGAGCAGACAGGACTCAGAGGTCTCTTTCGTGTTATGAAAGGCTATTGGAAAATTCTGTCCTTGTGAATTGAACTTCATATTCACTGTCAACACTTATACATATAAAAAGTCTAATTTTATGTCTCACTATATTCAGTCACTCAAACACACACACACACACACATATATATATATATATATATATATATATATATATATATATATAAGGCTTGTGTAGCACCACTTGCATGCAGTGTTTATTTAAGGAGTGACTACCTATAAACTTAATTTCTTCTTAAAACTGAACTTTTTAAAATTTTGCGACAATATAACCATGAATTTCAA
Organism: Apricaphanius iberus; assembly: GCA_028564705.1. Classification (NCBI taxonomy): domain Eukaryota; kingdom Metazoa; phylum Chordata; class Actinopteri; order Cyprinodontiformes; family Aphaniidae; genus Apricaphanius; species Apricaphanius iberus. Next base: position 1,357,165 of record JAPXFQ010002229.1, on the reverse strand, counting down.
AGTACCTTATTGGAATTTTATCTGATAGACCAACACCAGGTATTTCACAATTGGGAAGTAGTAGGAGAATAAATAAGAATATGTAGAGTTTGCCACAAGCTATGTAGGAGAACAGAGGAAACACGTGGAAGAAGATAGTCTGGTCAGATGAGATTAAAACCAAACTTTTGACATACATGCAAAACCCTATGTTGCAGAAAAGTGGACATATAAACACTGGACATCAACCAAAACAAACAAGCTCCACTGTAAAAAATGATTGTGGTTATATCATGCCGTTTAGATGATTTTAGAGGAAGGCAAGGCTGTCAGAGGTGATAGGAAGATTTTTGAATCTAAATTAGTAGTGGGCAATATATAAGGTATAAGGTAGAAATTATATAAATTTAGCAATAGGTAGAGATTTTTACTATACTACCATACTGCAATTATGGATTTTGGAATTTTGGAAATTTATTTTGGAGGTACCAGTAACCATTTTTTTAAAATTGTGTTTTATGTCCCTTCGGCAGTATGTATATATATATATATATACATTTTACACATCATTGTAAAGCTAAGAATATAGGGTTGCCAATGATGCATGCCAATGATGCATGCCATTCAAGGATACAATGTGTCAATTCTAGACACAATAAATGCTTTTTTTAACCACTTGGAATGCAAATAATATGAAACTCACCTTTCAAATTGTTAATGTTTCCAATTAATGTATTTCAATAAAATAGTTAATCCACAACAAGTTTTATGTCCACAATCCAATATAATCTGGCACAAAAAAAAAGGAATTTCCTTCCTTGCGTGAGTTTTTCATCATAACTGCTTCTAACAAAAGTTAGCCTAAAAATGACATAGCTTTTTTTTTTTTTTCATTTTTGTGATGTTTTTTGGCGGTAGCAAAAAGATACTGGTGCATTGATGTCACTGACTGGTTTTGACAGTGGACTGTCAATGTCATTTAAGGTTGCGCTTGCATCTCTAAGACAGGTAATGCATTGTGCTAGCTTTGAGTTTAATTTTATTAAACAAAAGCAAAGTTCAAATATCCATTTTAGCATACAACTATATAAAAGTATCCATCCATCCAATTTCTATACCACTTATCCTCAAGGGGTTGCAAGGGGGCTGGTGCCTATCTCCAGTGGTCAACGGGTGAGATGGGGGACACCTTGGACAGGTCGCCAGTCTATTACATCAAAGTATCTTGCCTCCAAAAGTCCCAATCAGTAGCTTACAGCACCCTCTGCTGGTTGTCTTGGGTCAATTAATTGCATTGTTGCAGCTTAATTTACACAGACGTTGTCTTTCTTGATGCCTTGGTGATACCTGTAATCTGTCTTGGGCGATACCTGACTAGGGCAGGTCTCATCAGTAAGATTGCACTCCCTCACCAAAGCTGAACTATTTATATTTGAGTGTAGTATCTTTTTAAAGGATTATCTGTTTGACTCTCTAAGGAAGGCTTGCATGCGCATGCTCTGATATGTAGGAGATTCTATTGATCTTGACGGTCATGCCTTTAGAAAAAGAAAGGCAAAGGGGACCCTGGAGTCTTTTGTAATTCAAGACTTTTCTCTTTGTTTTGCAGAACACTGCCACAAAGCCTTATGGAAAAGTAACTTTTAAGCAAAAGAAATAAGCAGACAAAACAAAAACAAGCAAAACATCTTCCCCGCCGTCATCTTGGCTGGCAGATTTAAGCAGGCGTAGATAAACAATTTCTCAAACATTGTTTCACTTTATGGTTAAATTTTCTTATATCAAATTGTGCACTGATACAAATGCTCCCTGAAAATATGGCACCTCCAAAACACACTCATATTTCAGCCTTCATAAAGCCAAGCCCGCAGTCATCCAGCCTGGAAATTGCCCATGGAGAATTTGTGTTCGCCTGGATATTATACGTGCCACATCCCATCCCAGCCTTTGTGAAGACCCTCATCCCTGAATGGCCAATTTCCCCCCACCCTCTTCCACACACTGACATTTTAGCTATCACACAGCCTTCGGTCATAAGGAAGGAAATCTAGCCCACCCCTCTCTTCAAACAGTCAGTGGAGAATCTGCTGCTGATACCCCCCCCTACCAGCATCAGCAACACCTCTGCTATACACTCCATCCCTGGCGGCTACATTATGCCGTCCTTGATGTTTTATCATTAGTTTGGGAGTGTGTGTGGTCCCCCACTGCTGTCTTTTGATGGAGTGCAGACAGTAAAGGCATGGAAACAGCCAACCAATTTCCCTTGCTGCAGTTCCACCTCAGCGAGGGGCCGGGCTATCTTCTCCCTACATCAGAGCCTGGCAAAATAATTCCCCTTGATGAGGCGGACTTTCACCTCTCCTTAGTATAGTTGCATACCTGAATTGCCCTCCATTTTGTGTTTTTGATTATTTTTGAGAGGTTAGTGACATGACTTAATAAGTAGAGTAAGGAGCAGAGGATTTTGTTTACAGTTTGCTGCAGCAAGATACAAAAATTGGTTTAATTTGCAGTGTTGCTTAAATATGGAGAAAGTAGCAAGGTTATCAGTCTTTGCTAGACATCATATTGAATCATCAATCCCAAAATATAAAGAAAATGAAATTCAACAGCATATATTAAATGTAATACAGTTTTAGACGTTTTTATGACTGCTCTTTTTCTGATGTTTTAGCCATAAAAACAGCTTTGTGTCCACAACCAAGGTTCTGCCATGAATAGGAATGCAACAAACTTTTTTTTCAAACTGATACCATACCAATATGGATCTAAGTACTTGCTTGCAGATACAAAGTAACAATACCAATACTTCTACCACACAAAAAATGCAGTGAAATGGATGACAGGTTGTATTTTCTTATCTGCTTGTTACAACAAATTATGGTGAATTAGATAAAAAATAAAATATTAATAGAGATGACAAAGAAAATAAAAATTTCAACTGAAAAAAGAAATACTTTCTGTAAAATGATTGCATGACACTGCCAGAAAGAGTTTTCACATTGTAACTATCACCTCATGGTATTGGTTAACTTTAACCAATACCGATACGAGTACGTTAGAACGGTATCAGCCCAGATACCCAATACCAGTATCAGTATCAGTGCATCACTAGTAATGAATAGTGTTTGAGACACAGTGTTGATCTCCTGGAATAGAGAACTTTGGGTTGTCTTCTTCTTAGCTAAGGTACAATGCCTCTGACATTTGGTTCAGCGGGTTTTTAACATAAAACGTGACAGTTGTAGCTCATGAGATGCATACAGCTTAGGCGTAGTTTATTCTTCTCCATCAGCAAGCTGGCACTCAAATGCACATTTGTTGATGGAGATGTTTTCCTTTTATACTTTGTTGTTACAAAGCAATTTCCCACAAGGACAGCAAGGGGTGTAGACCTTTTCTGCCGGATCTGCCTACCACTAATGGTCGACTACAGTTTATTTACTTCAGCTTGTAAACGCACATCCACTTAAGGAGCAATGGGCGACAGAGTGTGTGTTTAGACTGAGCTAGAAAATGTTTTACTATAAGTGCAGCTCATTGAATTCTCAAAAAAAAATGCATATAAATAAACAAACACGGAAATCTTTTTTGTTGTTCTCTACATCTCCTGGTGTTCAAAATTGCCAAAAGAACATATTAGATAAACTAACCATGCAATATAAAATACATAGGGCCTGGTTTATCGATGCAAACCGCACAACGTCGCCAAAGCAGACTGAGACTGATGTATCAACACGGAGCAGAGAGCATTGCACCTGTTAAACCCTGAGCAAGATGCAAGCAATACATGTAGCGCTTTACCTTTGATGAATATGCAATATGGGCGTTTCTGTAAGAAGAAGTAAAATATTGGGAGAAGAACTGGCAAAGAAGTAGGCGTTCCAGGGGCAGTGGGATTTAATAAGCCTAACGATGTTTGCACTGACTATTTTAGCACTTCTGAAAAACATGTCTTAATTTTGTGCTACCACATTCAACATATGTTTATTATTGACATGCAAAAAAAAGTAATTCATATACAATATAAATTAAGAGTAATTAACACTGTAAGGGCCATAAACCTGACAATTATGTAAATATTTACCTTTTTTCCCCCCAAAGACGCATCATAATTCACTGCGCTCTCATCACGTCTCCACCTGGTGAAGACATGCTGAGCTCACTGTGAGTTCATCCATGTGGAGCCTCATTAGTTTCCCCCATAGTGGTTAACATTCCTGGAGTCACAAAGAATTGATAGATATGTCGCCACCCCTAAAAGATTTTTATGCAAATCTTTGGTGTGTGTGGCCTTATCCCTCCACAGCATCCCCTAGAAGCATTAAAACAATCAACCACAAGCAATTCTTTATATAGAATTTTGAAATTCACTACATATACAGTATGTAGTTTCTGAACACCTTTAAAAAACTTGTTGAAGCCATACTCCAGCAGAATTCGAAAAAAAGTTGGTAAAAATCTTCCATTTTATGGTTTTTTAACACTTTTTGTGTAGATTTGTTCATCACTAATCACCTTGAATAGAAGCATTGAGGAGGTGTTGAGTCTGCGTTGCATGAGTCCTATGGTTGCAACACAGGCTTGAGAAACATTTACCTGCTAGCAGGTTCATGTTTTATTGGTCTTTTGAAATATAACATTTTTTTAGGATTGAAATCTAAGTATTAAGCTATAAGCCATAATTATAACAATGAACTATGTGAGCTTGAAATACATCATGGAGGTGGAGGCCAGCGGAGCTGTCCTGGTCAGGACCCTTCCACATTTCCGCTTCACACGTGTGAAAATGGCATGTTTTAAAGCGCGGCCCGTTCACTTTGGACATACTTTGAAGTACGAATGTGCAGCGACCAGCTAGGGGCGTATCAGGCTTTTTGGTCGCGTCTATCGTGTTCGGCGTATAAGCCACGTAAAACTTCTGAAAACACGTGAACTGAATAACGAATACACATGAATTCGGAAATATTTTATTCTACTAGACCATGGCCACTACAAGTTTCATAAAATCACTCTCCGCATTCCAAAAGTATGTCTTAAAATTAAATAATACTAAACACCTTTACATAATGATGTGATATAGGACTGTTCAAATACTGATAAAACTGTATTGGGGTGCACAAAAATAGAACTTAAATGTTCTATCTATAGGGTTTTCTAGAGTTTAGACAGCCACATAAATGGCCTTGGAGGGCTGGATTTGGCCCCTGGGCCTTGAGTTTGACATTTGTGCCCTAGAGTAGTCTTTTTCAGCGAAGAGTGACCTTACTACACAACATATTGCTAATTTACAAAGAAACATGTAAATAATTTTAAGTTCAGAAAACACTAAACATTTTTTTATTATTATTTTAATCCTTGACTTATGTTGGCATGTAAAAGAAATGGTTAACAGGAAATCAGTGTTGTACGCTTTATACAAACATCAGTTCCTTCCTGATGTTAGCCTTTGGCACAGGGCACTGCTTCTGTTTCTGAAGAAGGTTTACATGTCTTTTTTAAACCACAAGTTTGTTTATATTAAAGCATCAACTAGTTTGGAAAAACAAAGGTTCTAAAGGTCCTAAATAAAGGAAGAATTATTTATTTATTTATTTATATAAATAAATACATAATAAATAAATAATATATAATGATTTATTTCATATATAAATATTTCATATTTATATATGAAAGAAAGATAGATAACATGCAATATTTGATGACATAAACAGGTTTTTTTGTCTCCACTGACATCTGACACTTTTATTATTTCAAAACCTGGGTGGAAAAAACCCTAAATCTATCATTTGTAAATGCAGCTTCACACCTACTAACATGTATTTTAACTCAAACACTAGATTTAACATGTGCATGTTATGATTTTTTTATAGTGCAGCTTCTCATCTTCAGTGACTTTGTCCCTTCTTTGTTCTTGTCTTTATTTCTTATACATGTTCTTTATTTTTTCAATCTTTTCATCTAGATGCTCCCACTACTATCCCCACACCCACCACCAACCCAGTCAACACGCAAGGTACTGTATATCCCCACTACTGTCCCACTCAGCAAACAAGTGCGTGTGTGTGAGACTGCATGCATGTGTGATGCGAAGAAATAGAACAAGAGCTTGTACCTACAGTGAAGAGAGGCTGTGGGTAGCCAGTTTAAATTAGGTAGCGGTTTTTAGGTGACAGTGAGGACAGGCAGTGCGGGACTGTCAGAGACATCTGTCACAACCTTTTCCACTTGTGCGTTTGATCAGAGAAAAATTTGCGACACTACTTTGCTGACGTGTTATCTTATCAGCATCTGCAGCTATATCTCAACCGGACCCATCCATCACATTATAATGCCCTTTACATCCCCTCTACAAATGCCAGTCACATTTTGTCTTTGCAGCGCTGCAAAACATCAATAACTGTTTTCTCATGGACGGCCGAAGTGAATGAAAGGTAGCTTATTTGTTGTGCTAATTGTGTAGCAACCTTTTAAATCATTTTATGCTTAGATTTACCTGTGCTACAAAAAAAAAATTGTTTCAGTATAAACCATCATTTTCATTTTTTTAAGCTATTATTTTCAAAAGCAGTGTTAAGGCTAGACAGATGGTGAGGCAACCTTGGGAGTTGACATTTGGATATGCCAGAATGTGACATTTTAATACAAAAAATATCTTTAAAGAATAGATCAGTTTATCAATAGGTGCTTTAAAGATATGGCAATTTTGCTCTTTTGTCATGGGCACTCTGCAATTCACTTAGTTTAAAAAAAAAATTCAGGGTGACCAATAATAAATCTAAAACTCAGGAGTGAGACTAGATCAAAAGCAAACATATTCTAATGAGGCAGCTCTCAGATAACATTCATTTATACTTTCATTTGATTAAAAAAAGACATTTTAGATCCATTTTTGTGCAGTGGATAAAAATAGCATCCTATTTGCTAGGTTTTCACCATGAATCTCTCTTCATTATGAAACAGCTTTTGTGTAAAAATGCCTTTTTTGCTAGTTTCTCCTTCAGACCTGCTCTCTCCTCTGTCTCAATCAACAAATCTGAAGCACTGCAGATCAGTGATCGTCCTCTACGGTTAAAGCCCCAGTCAGCTTACTGACTCTTTCTGGGAGTGATGAAGTCAAACGGGATGCTGCTTTGCACATCTGTTAGATTACTCTGCAGTTTTCCATAAGCTCCTCTCGTTTGAGTCACCATGATGCTGCTGTCTCTGTTTTGTGCTGAAATATTCTAAGAGGACGGGCCCCAAAGAGGATTTAGTGTGATTTATGTGAAACATGCTGGGAGGATGTAATTGAGCTTTCTTGCACTTCACCGCTCTCCTAAATACTCTGTCACGGGGCAGTTCTAAGCTAGCTTGTGGTAGATTGCTTTGCACTGCTTAATTAGCATAACACCACAGTAGGCTATGGCATTTCTTTCCTGCCAATGAGTAAATATAGCTTTGTTGGAATAAACATGCCACCACTGAGGAATTGTTCCATTAGAGCCAGGATTCTCAAACTGTGGTACACGTACCACCAGTGGTATGCAAGCTCTCCCTAGTGGTACTTGCAGGAAAGTTCTAAATATTTTTTAAAAATAAAATAAATTCAAACATGTACCATTCTCACACAGTCTGGCTTGGGCTGGCAACAATTACCAATAAATAGTCATTCTTAGGAGTAAATAAGCCTCTTTTGTTAAATGCCTATACTTAAAAAGTTAAGCCTTCTCTATAGTATGTTTAGGTTGGTCATGGTCGTGGTACTTAGAGAGCTCGACATTTTCTCAGGTGGTACCCACTGTAAAAAGTTTGAGAAATACTTTTCTAGAGCACGCTGCAACTGAACTACTAAGAGAACCTGATCTGGAAGCTATTATCTGGTGCAAAATTAGTGTTGCCATGGAAATATTTAGGCACTCTGCATAATCTGAACTTTTTTTTTTGTTGAAAGAAAAGTTACTACATTGTATTAGGTACTGTTCTTTTTGTTCTTAAGACTCAATAAAAAACTAATCAACCACATTTAGTGAGTATTTGGATATCTGAACTCATTGAGTTCATTGGCTGAATTCTTTATCTTAGTTCTGTGGCAACTGCTAATGGGAGAGTTTAAACCACATCTCCATGATGTAAATGCAAAGCTTCTACAACCAGCGGCAAACTACTTTGAACTACAGAACCAGCTATACCTGTTAAACAAGGGACACACTACATCATTTTTTTTCTCCAGATTTCATCAATGATTCTCAATTGGAAAAAGTCTGTATCAGTCTATTCTAGTTGTGCATGTTGCCGGCAGCAAATAAAACTGAGAACCTGGGGTTCGGCAACCGCTGTGATGCAATTTTTTGTGTAAAACATATTTATAAATGTACATTATGAACCCAAATGTAAAAGAGCAGTACACTATTGATTCACTTATTACAATCATGAGGTGATAAAAATCAACAGAGATACTCTGTATTTAACACTAAATACGGTATATAATGAGCTTTATAGTAATAAACCAAAATAATTCACATATTGAACATAATGTGGATCGGTCATTCTTAACTTTTATTTTCAAAAATAGTAGAAATAGAAATAATAACATTTAGAGAATACAGCATTTACTTTATTTTTTTTTTCTGAAAATGTCTATGGTCTGTTATCTCTCAACGGGTGTAATTGTTAAGTATTTGATCTCTAGTTTTTCTGTTGTAATCCAAAAACGAGTCAGTGTGACCACAGTCTTTTCAGAATCAGTGCCAACACTTAAAGTTTGGCCCACTAGCTTTGAGGTTTGAAACTGTTAAATAGTCCATCATTACATCTGCTTATCATAAAGTCCTATCAATATGATGGCGAAGATGTCAGAAAAATGCTTTTCTGTGGTAGTAAGGGACATGATGTTATAAAGCATAGATGAACGTAATGCATGTTATAAATAAGGTCCAGGTTTGAAAAAAACTATACTTTCCCTTTAAATAAAGCTATTACAGGGCAGCTGATAATTTTTATTTGCTGAAAAGATGGAATTACATTTTCCATGATTATTATTGTTCAAAACAATTTAAAATATTGATTTTAGGTATGGGATGGTACCATTATAAAAGGTATGCTATATTTTCCATTTCTGCTGCTGCGTAGTGGTTGTCGACTAACTTTAAGAAAGGACAGCTATTCCACTTTTCCCACAATTACAAAAAAGACTTTGGAACTGAACAGTCATCACATGGAACGTTAAAGCAATGTCAAACTCTTTTTCATCTTCTTTGAATTTGATTGATGCAAGAAGTGGTTGTATGCAGAAAACATTGCTCCAGTGACACTTTCCTAAAGACAACAAAAAGTGGAATCACAAGTGGCATCACCAGCTAAACCAGACTGTCATGGATGTTTTTAGACTTGTATATAAAAAAAACTGTGACATGCTACAGCTCTGAAATGGCGTATAGACAGTGCGTAAGTAATAGTGCTATTTACAAAGCAATAACTCTATAATATTACTTAAACGAATGCTATGCTCTGTTCCCACTAATGAAGATTTTCTCACCTCAGGATGCTAAGTGGTCTTTGCTCTGACCTGCTTAGTAATTTAGATATTTATTATGGGCACTCAGTGGCACTCATGGACTTTATATTGAGCTTTCAGGTCTCATCTCAAAATTCTTATGAATGAAGTAATGATTCAGGTTCTTCAGCTTTTCTCAATTTTATCTACAAAAATGTGACACAAACTTAGACGAATCCAAAGTTTTCAAAAATGTATATGTCTTTAGGGTGATGATTTTACCCTTCACATGCGAAGTTGCAAGATGCTGGAATAAATAAAACTGATTTATTTTTATTGCATGCATAAGATTAGATACCTTTAATCTATATTCATAATTTTTCTCCCTTTAGAGTTTTCTTTTCCTTTTGTTTCATGTTTTCTGTTTTGTTTTTTAGATTTGGATGAACAAAGTCTCACTATCCTTTTTATAGTTTTACATAGAAATATATTTGTTAGATTTTTTTTAACTATGATTCAAGTCACTATATTTACTCCTTGCCTACAATTTTCTTCTTTAGTTATGACTTCAGAAATGTCAGTGCCAAACCTTAATATTGTCTTGTGAAATGAAAGAGCAAATGTCATAACAAAGAAAGGAAACTCACAGTAGTTTGTCTTTTGTGTTTGTTGTTTCATGTTCAGAAAGTTTCGCTGGAAATTATATCATCAGGTTGCTCTGTGACTTACTAGATGCAGAGAGTGCGTGTGTGTGGGCGGGTAGACCACTGGGTAGAGATAAGTCACTGTTTTAAAAGGAAATTTCTTTCATGTGTTTGAAAGTTTTGAGGCCTCGTCTCTTTATATGTGTTATTGCTGAATATTTGAAGGGAAGCTAAAAAGCTTCTTGTTTCTAACTTTGTGTAAAGTCAAAGATGCAAGTATCTTAAACGTGTAATGGCAGATTCAAATATTTTTAAATTATTTTTTAGTTTAAATTAAGATATCTTTAGAACAGATACAACATGTACAAACATTGAAACAAGTAGGTCATGAGTTCATAATCTGTGGTTGTAATTCTTCTTGGGAGATTGTATTATAACTTGAATCTTGAGCTCTGAAAGAATAGAGAAAGTCTGTAGTGATAATGCTTGAGCTCCTCAGATGCTCACAGATGATCCAAAGCAGGGACATCATATCCTAGGTAAGCCTTCAGTAAACCCGAGATGTTCAGGAGAGTCAGAGAGGGTAGACATGAAAGAGGGAAGACATGAAACAAAGACTTTTCTTGTTGACTTGATTGTGAACACCCGTTTCTGCAGATCATGCTGCAGCTGGACCTCAGCTGATTAATCTAAAAGCAAAAGATGGGGCCCGGTGTCTGTCAACCTCTAGATAACCCTGGTATTATTTCTTGCCATCCTACAGTTTTGGGTTTTGTATGCAACTTAAGGTTCTCCGTTTTTAAGATTTCAGTTACTTCTTATGCATACCAAAACTATAGGCCAAAATATTTAAACAAAAACCACAGACAGCGTTGGAGAGAATACTTAGTAAATGTATTTGGTTACAGAATAATGAATAAATGCTTTAAAAATGTATTTTGTAATGTATTCCGTTACTTTGCTGAATCCTGGTACTGTATTCTAAATACTTGAAATACTTCCCCTTTTAAATCTATTAAATGTCACAAAATACACTGCTATCTACTCCTGCAGGAACAGAGGGCATATTAATGCGAAACATTTTGTACTGATTGGGAGAAAATAAAAGTATGAAATTATTTTTTGGCACAACACTACATCTCAGTGACCAAAACCAAACACACATAAAAACTGTTTTTTGGCAGTAATATCTCTTTACATTTGATTAGATTTAATATTTAGTCATTTGAAATGAAGTTTAGCTGTTTATAAGCCACAGCCAATTAGGCTATTTGCAACTTTCTTTGATAAATATGCAAAGTATTGTAAACTGACATTCATTGCACATCAAATGGAAAGCTTTTATCCTTTTAGCCATAATTTTTGGGAAACGCATCACAACAACATTAAGCTAACATCATGTCAGATACAACTAACACTGTAACTGTGAGAAATGACCTAACTAACAAAATACAGGCCCTGTCAAATAATGAACAATAAAAAAACACTGGTAGAGGGTTTTGTTTTGTTTTTGTACATTGTTGCAGTGTCTTTTAATTTTTTTACTGACTTGCACACACCTTCAAAGGCTGGCCAGCCGAATGCTTTATGTTTCAAATTTGCTGTTGACATTATTGTTGTGTGGCGTAGCTTCTGGAGACCCGCCAGCAAAGTTTACACAAAAATGTTAGAATTTTCCCACCTGGATCATCGCTAAACTTTGCAAAAAAAACTTAGGAGGTAATACGAATATGCCGCTTCATTCATTGATACCGAATTAAAGCCACTCCAGCAATCACTGAAGTTTGCCTGCATACTTCGCAGTTTGACACCAGTAGCATAGCAGTGCGACTCTATGACTATTGTTGCCAGATTTGATCTTTTCCCCCGTTTTAACCACCATGGCTTTAGTTGGACTTTTGTCAGGAATGCTCGAATGTAATCTAGTATCACTTGAAAAAAATTAACTGCAAGTGAGCGTCATTGAATGCATAATCTCCTTCACTTCTAGTAGGTTTATTTGGCTGCGGTTGTGTCTCCAACCACCCCAGTTCCGGGTCTGAATCCATACCTGGCCACCCACATTTACGCTGGTGTTTGATAGTCGGGAGTGTTTCGGCCAAGTATTCCAATGGTATTACAAAAATAACTGGATTCTTAATACCCTGTCTAAAAAAAGTAACTGTAACAGAATAGTTACTCATAATTGGCATTCTAAATACGTAACGGCGGTACATGTATTCCGTTACTCCCCAACACTGACCACAGAGACCTTTCCTATGGTGTGAAATGTATTTTCCCCTTATTCCATAGACTCCTTACATTTTTGTGTTTATGTTGCGCTTTTATATTTTAAAAAAATCCATGTTTTCTTTAAAAAGAATACTACAATGAGTAAAAGTAACATGTAGCTTCCAAATTAAGACTAACCTTCACTGAGGCAGGTGAATACTCAGGCCTTAGATGTTGTCTGGTGCTCATTGGACCCTTGTGACTGAGTTTTCAATACACGTTTGGAGTAATTTAGGTAGCTGGCCACTTCTGGGAAGGTTCACCATTGCTATATGTTTGTGGATAATGACTATCTCTCTGCTGTGTTGGAGTCCTACAGCTTCAGAAATGGCTTTGTAACCCTTTCTAGATTGAAAGATGTCAATCAGCTTGTTTTTTCATCTGTTTTTGATTTTTTTTTTTTTTGATCAGGCCTTGATGTGTGCCTTTATGTTTTCAGAAAAGTTATATTTATAGGGAATAATCCAGCCTAGGTGTGGCAGTTGAAATTGAATTTAGGTTAGGTAATTCATAATTTGACAAGAGGAGCATATTTGTATGGGTCAACCTTTTTTTTTTCCTTTACTCAATAAACAACATTTGAAAACTCAATTTTATTGCTTTAAACTGCTACAGTTTTTGTATCTTATCATCTCTACTTAGGAGCATACAAATTCTTGAATGAAAGATCATTATCTACCTAACAAAAATAAGCATTTTTTAAAAGAAAAAACTATGTGTGGCGCTCTTCCATGCATCATGTTGACAGTTATACTAATTTTGTTGCTGTTTTGTCTACGCTTTTAGGAATTTGTGGATCTTTATAACTTTCACAAGGGGTACCAATAAAACAAAGGAATTCAGGGTCATTCTCACGCTCCTGTTTAAAAAAATGTTTATGCTCAGACCAAAACTGTCTTCTAATGGTATTTTAGGAATGCATTGGGTGATTTAAAGATGTTGTTAACTTTTTTTCTCAGTCCTGAGGTTTCCACAGGCAATTGATGGTGGGAAACTTGTTTTGTTCATTTTGGCATGCATAATAACCATTTCACTACTGACTGTTGCTCATACCAACTAATTTAGCACATCACCAGTACAAATATGTACATAGTAGATATTCTATGATTTATATTTCAGTACAGTTTTTTATTGTATTTCTGCATGCTTCATGTTGTTTTTATTTATTTATCAATCTTATACCTCACTTTTAATTCTTTTGGCTTCCAGAGGAACAGGTTTTTTACCGTGCACATGACAATAAAAGGATGGAATCTAGGATGGGGTGCCTGCAGAAAATGTTCACAAGGGTCTCCAGGTGGAAGCCACCCATACAATCTCCAGATATATCTTTACTATAAAATGGATTACCATAAATACCAGAAAGCCTTTACAAAAACGAATAACCTATGGAGAGAAAATAGACGCACAAGATCTATGTGTGCGTAATACCTGATTTGTAACTTGTCTCAGCCTGTTTGTCTTTAACTTCGGCTACTTGCAAGTATTTGGTAAAATGTGTAGACAAATATCCAAAAATTACGAATACGAGTTGAACTCGCACAATTTCAAATTACACTAACTTAAAACTAACTATGAATTTAAAAATGGCTGCTACACATGCAAATGAATAAGTACATATGCACTAATTGCCTGATACACACAGACAAAACCACATTTACGTAGAGATCAGAATTATAACCGCACGAGGGGTTTTGAGACTTATTTCCTGTCTGAATATTTGTGTCATGACATTAGACTAATAGATTGGATTTCAAATTAAGATTCACTTTTTAATAACATTTATTCAAGTTGAACATTTTTTATTACATTTGAATAATATAAAAACAATCAAACTTAAAATTAATTATTTTTCTTATGGCACAAAGTTCTGTGTATACATGTGTATTTAAACAATTTTACAATTTTAAAAAGTGTCATTCTATGTTTGAGAACTAAAAGGTCCTTATATATTTTTTTCACTTCAGCAGCAGGTTTAGAGGGAAAGCAAAGAATGCTCAGATGACCCAGTGTTCTACCAACATTTAAACGCACCATGTACACACAAATCTCCAGACTGAAATGAGTCTCAAAAGCCTTTTTGCAGATGTAACTCTGAATCGTGCATAAATGTAGTTTTGTCTGTGTGTATCAGGCAATTGATGGATACGTAATCAATGATTTGCATGTGTACAAGCTGTTTTTCAATTTGTAGTTAGTTTTATGTTAGTGTAATTTGAAATTGTACATGTGTAAATGGATTTTGTACTTGTTTTCTATTGATAGTTGTGTGTACATTTTACTAAACACTTGCAAGTTCCCCAACTTACACACACACTGTATTTTACAGTATACAAATCAGGTTTTATTCATACAAGTACCCAAAGTTACACACAAACAGGCTGATACAAGTTACAAATCAGGTATTACGCACACGCAGACACACAGATCTTGTAAGTGTATTTTCTCTCCATAATAACCAATCTGATTGTGGACAAATCTTAACTAGGTACATACCCCTACTTCTGTCCACCTTTAGTAATCTTTTTCTATTTCATAAACATATTCATCATTTAGATTAAGCTCTTTGCATTGCTCCATCATAGCAATAAAAAAAAAGGTTGCAGCTTTGCAGGGTTTATTTAGTATTCAAAAGTCACTACATAAATCCTCACCAGCAGTTTTTTTTTAAGTTTTGTGTGTTTCATCTGTCATCACAGTCGTTTTAAAAATGTACAAAACCATTTAGAAACTGTAATTAGTTTCATTTTTCCCCTTTCCCCCCTCCTGGTAAGTTTATTTTTCAGTCATGCCTAGGTTGTTATCATTTTTCATTATTTATACATTTTTTAATGGAAGAACATACTTTAATGGTCTATTCTAATTGGTCTCCAGACAAATGGTTTGCAAGAAATCTCCCTTAGGTTGAATAGAGAATTTTACTGCACCAGTGTGTGATTCTTTTTCACTGAAATATAAATACTTATCCAGATTCATTTTAGCACATTGAGGGTTGAACATAGAATGTTATGTGCCAAATAAGTCACACTGTGTCTTCATTTTTTCCTCATACAGAATATGTTCAAAACATCTTTACTATGACCACCCTCAAGAAGAAAACCTTGATATTTTTTTATTTTTTTATTTGCCAAGACATTCCCTTGCCTTGGTCTCCTCTTGGTAAATGATTACCAATGAAGAAAGACAAACTGTTAATGTGTGCTTTTCGATTTTGTTTTTGTTTTTTTCACTCCCTTAAGACGCAGTGACATCACATTCAGCAGTTCAAGTTCACATCATACTTTTCAGTTTAGTCTTAATCAGAGAGCTTCACTTGAAACATGTCACTTCCATTGCATGTCATTGTTACGTTTATATAAAATCAAATCATCATTTAGGTTGTCACAATAAACTCTGTGAGTCTAATTAGTTACCAAGCCATAGCATGGAAATTGAGCGGAGGAATTGTCAAGCGTCCTTGGGGAGGACACTTACTGTAACTACGCCATCCTTCCTGATATGCTCATTGGAATGTGAGAGGAAAAATGTTCCATAGATAAAAAATGGGATGAATGGGAGAATGAGAGACACGTTCTGAAAAGAAGTGCTTTGTATAGCTGTGATGAGATTAGATAACTTCATCTATTTGTGTTTTCCTGAGCACCATTGAAAAACTACTTTTAGACCGCTTTGAAGCTTCACTGGATTCATGTCCTTCACGAGCAAAGATGTCACTGTAATTTCGCTTCTGAATAGTAATGTTATTCTTTTTACAAAGGTATTTGTTTTACCTTGAACATTTCCATCCTGCACTTACTCATCTTGGTCTGTCACATAAAATTCAAATAAAAACCACTGAAGTTTGTTGTTGCAACGTAACAAATAGTTGAAAAGTTCAAGGGATATGAGTAATTTACTTATACAAATCTCTGTGTCACAGCCATTCACATTAATGTGAAAAGCATAGCATATGCGGGTGTGTAATAACAGCAAAAAAACAAAGAATGAAAGATTGTAAAACTGAATTAATATGCCCCTGTAACAAACCTGGGGAGAACCTTACTGCTCTGATCTTGTCGCTGACAGCAGGGCTCTAATAGGATGCTCTGTTACTGACCAGACCAGCAATTAGTCATTCCTGTGAGGAGATGGAAAGGTGCGACTGTAAAGCATGTGACAGTGGGACTTGAGCAGAGCAGATTTCCCAGCCACGCAGACACGGGCATCAGTTGCAAATCCTCTTTATTCTCCCATAAATCCCCACGGCTGTGTGCATCCTGTCAGGACGGCGGTGTGGGCATGTCAGTGCTCTCTGATCGAGCCGTGAGGAAAGAGAGAGAGAAAAATGCTGCACCGACAACGTGGACCGCAGGCACAGACATTACAGACATAATCAAATTCTACTTTATACAAGTGCGTGGCCACAAAGGCTCCCATAATGATACCGTCCCTCATTTGGAGGTTTCCTTCCTTCTCCAAGCACCTTCTGTTATTATAAATACACGAACAGTTCACTGAGCATGGGCGGCTGCAGGGAAACTTAATCCTGGATTTGTTAGAGCGCCAAATGACAAACTGATCCACATAGGAAGAAAGATAAATGACAGTAATGATAATAAAGGACTATGCACAGGTACTAATTTAAACCTACTGGCTATGAGTTAAATAACTCTTTTGAGTTAAAATTTACTCTCTTAAAGACTAGCCCAAGAAAAACTAAGTTGAAAAGGCATTGAAGGAACGACATTGCCTTCTGTTAAAACATGATAACGTGGATAAAAAAAATAAAAGCGGTATATATATCTACACAAAGACATCTATTGATATTTAAATGTGTTTGGTAGAGGGTAGGTTGACCTAATGGGCTAACTAAACCGAACTCTCTAAATCTTTAAGCTTAATTTGGGATGGACCCATTGGTTAAAAAAAGTTTTATGTTGGTTTTTGGAGGATAAATAAAGAAGAAGACTGGGTAACCTTAAACAGTGATAAAAGTATTTGGAGGATGGGCCCTTACTAAATGTACATTTAGATCTAAGGCAAAGTAAGAAGTACAAAAACTAGGTTAGCTGCTAATTACAGTTTCAATTCAGATTAAATATTTACAGTTTAATCTGAATCTTACATTTTTTTAATGCACAACTAAACTGAAATTTAGCACTGTTAATAGCATATTTGTTCTGATTATGTACCTTTTTGAAAAAAGCAACCTTTAAGCAAGTGTTAAACATACATTCCATTTAGCCAATATATTGTGTTAAAATTAATTTTTGTTTGTCTGAGGTGCTATTCCAAATTCAAGGGTCATGTTTTTATTATTTGTAAATGGAAACTAATCATATTTAACAAAAATAAATGCTTCAAAACATCAATATGTGTGTAACTAACATGTTTTGCTTGGCGAATCGAGTTATTTAAATAAATTCGATTACCTTTTCATCACTACTCTAGTTAATTGAATATGTCACTACACAATAGATAAGAAAACAACTTACTAGACATTGCTTATTTTTTAATTTAATCACTTGTATAAATAGACTTTTATTAGATTCTTAAGCTTTGATAATCTTGAGGGACGTATCACTGCTTCATGGTTTCATCTAAAAAAAGAAAATTTAAATACGAATCTATGAAACATAAAAGCAGCAATGAGTCCTATTTGACATTTCTATTTGAGGCTTGTTATAATACCAGCAGTCAAAATTCAGGTCATGATCCTAATAATTTAATGGAACTCTTTCTTTCCAAGTCTCTCAAAATGCATTGAATAGTTGACTTTGCAGCAGTTTGGCATCCTGAGAAATCAAGTGGAAAGAAACAGTTTAGTGATTGGTGGGGCTCCTGTAGCTTTTTTTTCTAGTAATAATATTATCTTCCAGGCTTGTTTTGGCCAGCTTACTAGCAGTAATGGTGCTGCACATAATTAAGACATTGTTTGACACAATAATTTTCTGAATTTAAATTTGTTTTCTTTTGTTTTTTTTATAAAGAATGAATATATAAAAGTTTTTTTTTTCAAAATGCAAACATAAAAACCAAGTAAAATGAAAAGACTAAATGATGATGAATTAGCTTAAATAAGTCATCAAATAGCTCTTATATGTGAAAAGTATATATTCCCACTAGTGCTTAGGCTCTAGAGTTTCACTGAAGTTTCTGTTCATGTGTGTTAATCACATACAGTAGGAGAGTTTGTTCTGGTAATGCAGTGTCACTGCTTGACAGTGTTGGGAAGAACACTTTGTAAATGTAATTAGTTACAGAATACTGAATACCTGCTTTCAAATGTATTTTTTAACGTATTCTGTTACATTTTTTTTAATCCTGGTACTGTATTCTAAATACTTGTAATATTTCATTAAGTCTATTAAATGTCACACATGTGCTGGTAGCTACTCCTGCAGGAAAACAGTGGGAATATAAATGCTAAACATTAGATACTGACTTAGAAAAAATAAAAATAAAAGTCTTTTATTAGATTTTATATTTAGTTATTTGAAATGAACTTACATTAATTGCACTACAAATGGAAAGCTTTAATCCTTGTAGCCATAGTTTGTGGGAAACCCATCACAACAACATATAATCAACGTCATATCAGATACAACCAACACCGGCACTGTAACTGTGAGAAATGACCTAATTAACACAATAAAGGCTCTGTCAAATTGTTTTGTTTTTGTACATCGGTGCAGTGTCTTTTAATTTTTTTTTGTGACTTGCACATACCTTGAAAGGCTGGCCAGCCGGACGCTTAATGTTTCAAGTTTGCTGTCGACATTATCGATGTGCGGCGTAGCTTCTTGAGACCCGCCAGCAAAGTTTACACAATAATCTAATAATTTTCCCACCTAGATCATTACTAACCATTGCATAAAATATTTTAGGAGGTAATAAGAATATGCCGCTCTGACACCGAATTACGGCTGCTCCAGCAACCACTGGAGTTTGCCTGCATACTTCACAGTTTGACACCAGTAGCATAGCAGTGGGACTCTATGACTATTGTTGCCAGATTTTATATTTTTACCACCGTTTTAACCACAAAGGATTTGGTCAGGCTTTTTTCAGGAATGCTCAAAAGAAATCTTGCATCAGTTGAAAAAAAAATTAACTGCGAGAGAGCGCCACTGAATGCGTAATTTCCTTAACTGCTAGTAGGTTTATTTGGCTGCGGTTTTGGCTCCAACCTTCCCCAGCTCCAGGTCTGAATCCATACCGGCCACCCACCTTTATGCTGGTATTTGATAGTCAGGAGTGTTTCGGCCATAGGATACAGTGGGGCAAAAAAAGTATTTAGTCAGCCACCGATTGTGCAAGTTCTCCCACTTTAAATGATGACAGAGGTCAGTAATTTTCATCATAGGTACACTTCAACTGTGAGAGACAGAATGTGAAAAAAAAATCCAGGAATTCATATTGTAGCATTTTTAAAGAATTTTATTTTGTAAATTATAGTGGACAATAAGTATTTGGTCAATAACAAAAATTCAACTCAATACTTTGTAATACAACCTTTGTTGGCAATAACAGAGGTCAAACGATTACTATAGTTCTTTACCAGGTTTGCACACACAGTAGCTGGTATTTTGGCTCATTCCTCCATGCAGCTCTTCTCGAGAGCAGTGATGTTTTGGGGATGTCGCCGAGCAACACGGACTTTCAACTCCCTCCACAGATTTTCTGTGGGGTTGAGGTCTGGAGACTGGCTAGGCCACTCCAGGACTTTCAAATGCTTCTTACGGAGCCACTCCTTCGTTGCCCGGGCGGTGTGTTTGGGATCATTGTTATGTTGAAAGACCCAGCCACGTTTCATCTTCAAAGCTCTCATTGATGGAAGGAGGTTTTGGCTCAAAATCTAATGATACATGGCCCCATTAATTCTTTCCTTAACACGGCTCAGTCGTCCTGTCCCCTTAGCAGAAAAACAGCCCCAAAGCATGATGTTTCCACCCCCATGCTTCACAATAGGTATGGTGTTCTTGGGATGCAACTCAGTATTCTTCTTCCTCCAAACACGACGAGTTGAGTTTATACCAAAAAGTTATACTTTGGTTTCATCTGACCACATGACATTCTCCCAATCCTCTGCTGTATCATCCATGTGCTCTCTGGCAAACTTCAGACGGGCCTGGACATGCACTGGCTTAAGCAGGGGGACATGTCTGGCACTGCAGGATTTGATTCCCTGTCGTTGTAGTGTGTTACTGATGGTAACCTTTGTTACTTTGGTCCCAGCTCTCTGCAGGTCATTCACCAGGTCCCCCCATGTGGTTCTGGGATTTTTGCTCACCGTTCTCATGATCATTTTGACCCCACGGGATGAGATCTTGCGTGGAGCCCCAGATCGAGGGAGATTATCAGTGGTCTTGTATGTCTTCCGTTTACTGATAATTGCTCCCACAGTTGATTTTTTTCACACCAAGCTGCTTGCCTATTGTAGATTCACTCTTCCAAGTCAGGTGCATATCTACAATTCTTTTCCTGGTGTCCTTCGAAAGCTCTTTGGTCTTGGCCATAGTGGACTTTGGAGTCTGACTGTTTGAGGCTGTGGACAGGTGTCTTTTATACAGATAACAAGTTCAAACAGGTGCCATTAATACAGGGAACGAGTGGAGGACAGAAGAGCTTCTTAAAGAAGAAGTTACAAGTCTGTGAGAGCCAGAGATCTTCCTTGTTTGAAGTGACCAAATACTTATTTACCACCATAATTTACAAATAAATTCTTTAAAAATCCTACAATGTGAATTCCTGGATTACGGTTGAAGTGTACCTATGATGAAAATTACTGACCTCTATCATTATTTTAAGTGGGAGAATTTGCACAATCGGTGGCTGACTAAATACTTTTTTGCCCCATTGTATCTATTTTTCACACAAATTTTCCAATGGTATTGCAAAAATAAGTGTATTCTGAATACCATGTTTAAAAATCGTAACTGTAGCGGAATACAGTTACTCATAATTAGTTTTCTAAATACATAACGCTGGTACATGTATTCTGTTACTACCCAACACTGAAGACAGAGACCTTTCCTATGCTGTAAAATGTATTTTCCCCTTATTCCATAGATTCCTTACATTTTTGTGGTTTTTTGCCCTTTTATATTTTTTTTTAAAATCCATGTTTTCTCTGAAAACACTAGTACAATGAGTAAAAGTAACATAATTAAGATTTCCAAACTGACTTTGGTACTGCACTACCACCACCATTTTTGAGTCTGGCTATGATGTGATTTTTTTTTCTGAAATTCTGTGTTAGTAGTATCAATTTACAGTTTCCAAAACGTATCACTGAAGTCTATTAGTACACAGGACAGTTTCCAATGGTATTAAGAAAGTAACTGTATCCTGAATACCATGTTTAAAAATAGTAACTATAACATAATACAGTTACTCATTAGTATTCTAAATACATAACATGTATTTTGTCACTCCCCAACACTGCTGCTTGTTATGTTTATAACATGCAAGCAGCAAGGAGAGCAGATAAAGATAACCGATAAGTTTTTGTGTAGAAATCAATACCACATGTATCAGAACACATGACTATACTGTTAAGCAAATGGTAGACTCGTATTTCCAGTGCCAACACTTGCTCCCAATAAATGTTGGAGAAAAGTAATGGTGACGTTCATGAGCTGTCTCTTTTGGCAATCATCCAGACGCTGCAGTGCTGCTGTGCATACAAAAACAAATGCTTTTAAGGTTGTCACTGGTATGTTGCTGTTGTAAATTGGAATTGCTCAGCCATGGAGGCTTAAAAAGATTATTTTGTTTATGAGACATCCTCAAATAACAAAACAACCCTAATTTACATGTTATCAGTTAAAAACCTTCCATTTAGTTGGAACACGTCCATCTAAAATTCATTGATGTACATGATTGGTTCACAATGATGGAAGCCGGGTTCTGCTAAGTTAAGTTATCAGCAGTTAGTATCTTACCTGCAGTGGATAGTTGTCTCAGCAGCCTAATTTTAGACGAAATTGTCAAGGTAAATTCTTACTGAAATGAGCGAGAGAAATGCAGTCTTAACAATAGCTGTGTTTTATGCTTTAGTTTAGTACAATAGAAATCAGACATATACATAGACTCTATAAAAAGACATAATCATGTTTTACAGATTGGCAGGCATTGAATCCAACTAAACATTTACCATTTACGTTAGCTAGGATTTTCTAAATTATTTGTACTTGCTAATGAGCAACTCATTTAAAATGTGAAAATGTAAATAACTTACCTTGAAATTGCTTTCAGACTGTATGATTTGATTCAAACATTTTATGTATTCTTTTGTTTTTTTCTCCACATGATCAGCTATGATGGTGTAATTGCACTACAATATTGTGGTCAAATTGTTATTTTTTACACATAAAAAATAAACAGATCAGAAATATCCTTTATTCTCTCACTGTGGGGCAGTTGAAGTGATCATCAGATTATGTTTGAAAGAAAAAGTTCTCACTCTTTGTCTTTTTACTCATCAGTGGGCAGCCACACAACAATTTCACATAGTCTGATTAGACACAATTTTTTTTTTGTTAGGAAAACAATCCATTATCCGCCTATGGTCAAAAGAGTGGCAGGCTTCAAGATGGAGCTGTAATTTTTGCAACATTAACATCCATTGATGGAAATAATGTTAGCCAGAAAATGACTTTTCTGCTTTGAAATACAACTAAATACAGATTGTCATTTATTTGTTATATTTACACTTTTTCTTGCTCTAAAATCTGATCATGTCTGCACTTTAGGCATCTTCCTTTATATGAAACTTAAAAATGTTCATTTTTATTTCATTTTCTTCATTTCAAACTTCATAGATGAGAGTTTGCCCTGGCATTTTTTAATCAACATTGCTTAAACTAAAAGATATCTTGACCAGCAACATATTACATCTATGTGCAGCACTGAATATTTTTGTATAGGAGTACACTAGGCTGAGTTAGAAGTCCTCTTCACTGCCAACCTTTATATTTGAAATCATCTTACAACACACTTAAAGCCTCCACTATGTATTGCATCACATGCCTTATAATTTCCTTAGAAGTCAGACATCACATAATGAACAAAAAATAAATATTTACTGCAGGTGCTTACCTTGGATTTTAAGTCGTGTTTTCTCTGCTCACCTCTGTGATAAATGCAGAACTGATGAACAGGAAACCAGTGTTCAGCAGTGTGCCTAATGCAGGCAACATGAAATGCAACCAACCATAGAGGTTGATACTGCTGGTGTTAGGGGATTTTAAGTTATTCTCTGACATTTTTGTGATAGTGTCTTGCAGCTGACTCTGGATGAATTTTTCCTACTTGTTAAATCAAGCCCTCTCTGGTTGCACGGAGGCAGCCAAGACCTCCGCGTGTTTCCTCCAGGATGTGTCAAACGAAAGACAGGGGTGAGCAAGGTGAGGGCAGGAGGCTGGAAGGCAGGGAAAAAAAGGGAGGGAAGATGAGACAGGACGGTGCACAGGCCATTTAGCGGGAGCATGTTCATTAGCATGGAGCATGGGCCGTTTCATCTCCTCTGGGAAAGAGCTGTTCTATCCTGACATCCTTGATACAGTAAACAAACTGCGCCTTGTAGAGGCCTCGACGCACAACAACCATGCCCTCCTGTTGAAAGCGAATCCATTTTAGGAGGGCGCTCATCTGAAACGAAACTTTTCCTATTAATTACATGCATCATAGAAACCGATTGCGACAAGCTGAGGGTAAGCAGCCTGAAACTGGTGTTTTTCTTTCTTTAATTTTTTTTAGGTTAAGATGTGACTGTCAAGTCTCAGACCCTTCAAGTCGACTTATTACGCCTTCACCGTGTTGAGAAAAATCTGCACTCTCAGCTCGTCTTTTATCAAAATCATTCAAGTTCAGAGCATGACTGGAGAGATTGATGGAAAATTGAGCTGCTCTCTCATGCAGCAAAGAACAGTGCGGCCATTCCCCTCACCCATCACTCCTCAATCAGCCCAAATGTGCACAGATATAGACTATTGATAAATGCCTCTGAACTATTCTAAGACTGGAAATTTAACGGCTTCAGACTTTGCCTTGTACGTCAGTGGTGCACGGATAAATCTGGCTAAGTGCTGGACAGTGATACTCGCTGACACCTGAGGCAGTCGAGTATTTCTTCGCTTGGGGACGCCGGCTGACAATTTATCTTCAAACGTGTGTCTCTTTCTCATGATTGAGCTCTATAACTTCCAGAAATGGCCCCTTAAATCACAGTGCATCTTATAGTGTGTGAATTCTCGCTGAAATTGCAGACAGTGTCTGCTGTTTTGTGCTAGGATAACTGTCTTAATATCTTTAGTGTTGCTCACTCAAGGAGACCCAGAGAATCTTAAAGCACTGTTGATATCAATGTAAAAATTGGAGTTCAGCAATAAAATAAGACAATAATATGTGTTTGAACCTAATTTACGTCTAATATATGTCAAATACCATATGTCTAAATAATAGAAATAAATGTTTGAAATTTTGCACAAAACTGTTTTGTATTTTTGTACAGTTTTTAAGAATTGAGGAATGAAAAGTTACATTTTGTAAATTATAAATTCAAACCCATTGGAATTTTCACTGGTCCATTACAGAGCCTTTCACATTTAGTACATTTACTCAGGCGATAAATTCCATTTATGAAATTTATGTTTTTAACAAATTTACTGCTGACACACGCATTGATACTTCTTCTGTTAATGCAAAGAAAAAAACTTCAACTTTTTGCAAATAAGACCGGTCTTAGTCTTTTTCTACTGTATAACTTTTCAGAAGGTAGAATCATTTAAAGAATTTTACTAATTCTATATTTATTTGTTTATATGTTTTGGATTATTATCTTGTTCAGACTCATTTATCAGTTTAATGGTATAGAACAGAGATTTCTTATATTAAAAATGTATCAATATTTAGAAAACTTAATTTCATTCAATCCCAAAATGTACTGTTGATGCCAGTGGGATTCAAAGTGCTGTTACAGCTCATACTAAGTTTCTTCAAATAGTTGTCGTAAAAGCTGATGGCTGTTGGCAGTCTGTGTTCTAGTCTATTTCAGCCAAATTCAAATGGCCTCCAACAGAAGACACTATGTTTTTGTGTGATAGTCTTATGAAGAGGCTGCTCAGGATTTTCAATAATGTTCGTGGTTTTTTGAACAGTCCTCCTTTGTGTCACCGCTTTCAGAGTTTCCACCAATGCCCCCATGTCCATTTCATCGCAGACCCTTCAACATATCAATTTATGCCAGCTTTGTTGTGTGAAAGCTCAAACTTGCCGTCATTTGATCAAAGTGCAGAATTTCATTTTAACCTACTATAGAAATGAGGCAAGTCCCCATGTTTACATTTGTGACGTTAGGACAAGTATGGAAAAGAATGTCTCCTCTCATCGTCTCTTAACAAACAGTTGACTTGTAGAAAGCATAAATATCATAGAGACTTGATGACCCCAAAATGGCATTAGTTTCTGCAGTTTATACACAGAGAGATTTAGACATTTTCAAATCTCCTTCAGCACCCCTCTGGTGACAAGATTGGTTTCTTGTCCAGCATTGTCTGTTTCAGTTCCAGTTGTTTTAAACTTTTTAACTGTTGCTCTGAATGAATATATGGGCAAGTTTGACACACGAATAGTTGCAATTTCCTGAATTATTAAGATCAATACACATCTGCCTTGCCTGAATTACATGTTCTCTTGTCTTTTTCATTTGAACATTTCATAACCGAAGAAATTGACTCAATATAATAAAGTTTGTATTCTTTTTTTCCCGTCTGCGATTATGCTACTACAATTAGAGACTATACTATTTTAAGGCTTTTCTCCCTATACCATCGGTTCTACGTAGTATGAAAAGCTGTGTATGTGCATATTTCTTATATATATTCTCTCTAAACTTTTTGGTCTGCTCATTCTAACACTCGCTTGGCACTGTGGTGGCCATGGTTTACAGAGAAACCACATTTGTGTGGGCTGCACTTTTCCCAGTGTTACTAGCTAAGAGTTTTTATAATCATGCTATTAACTTTAGTTTTTGTGTTTTTTTTTTCGTTTTTTTTTTTTGCTAAGACTCCAGAGCTGGCGAGGGTGCACCACAGAAAATCGACCACGCTGTCATTGGTGGAGTGGTTGCTGTTGTGATGTTTGCAATCCTCTGTGCACTCATTGTGCTCGGTCGCTACTTTGCCAGACACAAAGGTAAAGCACCAGCACTGCAACCACACTTGGTTGTAAACACATTGTTAAGGGTTTAAGTGCTTTATTTGCAAATGGAGTGCAGTAGAGTTGAAGAAAAAAATGGAGGTGGAGTAGGCTGACTGCTAATTTGTCTGTACCCCTTTTGCAGGAACTTACTTCACGCATGAAGCCAAAGGAGCAGATGATGCGGCTGATGCAGACACAGCGATTATCAACGCAGAGGGGGGCCACAACAACACAGATGAGAAGAAGGAGTATTACATCTAAACTAGACGGGCCTGGAGTGGTGTTTGGGGATGCTGTGGGAGTATTGTGTGCAGCGTTGATTGGTATTAAGACGGCTTGGGTTAGGGTTAAAGAAGGAGGGGAGAAAAGGAGGGAAGTAGGAATGGCATAGCCGTGTGGGAAGAAGAGGCGTCGTTTAGTCTCCTGTTTGACCCTTACTGGACTGCTGGGTCCTATTCTGTACAGTTTAATTATTTTACAGAGAATTTTGTGCCTTGTTCTATTTCTTTTGTTGTTCTGTTGGTTTCTATTAACATGCTTGTTGGAATTGATTTTTTTTCTCCACGTACTCTACTTGATCCTTTTGTTGCATTTGGCTTTCAGAGGAGTTAGAAAGGAGTCTGGTGTTTGTCAGTGTGTGCTGCAACTAGCTTTTAGCTCATGTAACGAGATATATCAGAGGCCAGCTCAATCACACTTTTGTTCTTTTTCTTTCTAAAGTAATTTCCAGTGTTCAGTAGATGAAACCCAGTATCAACATGTTTCTCCCTGCTGGGTCAAAGTCCTGGGGTGCCTCCAAGTTCATCACATTTAGATTCAGCTCTGATTGGTTTTGACATATTCCTGCAGATTACTCGCAGCCCCCGTCAAATTCAGACACACTGTTGATTATTTATGTAACCATTTTGAGTAACCATGCTTATCTTTGAATGTATTTGCTAAGAGAGTAAGAGGTATATGTATATGTATGGGGTTTAAAATCAAGTTGTAAGATACAACCAATCTCTTACAGGTTACCAGATCCAGACAGTAACATAAAAAATTTTCCTTGGATCACATTACTAAAATCTTGAGCAGCAAAAAGTTTCTATTTTCATCAGTCAGATTGGTCTGACAAAATCTCAAATTTCAGTTGTATTAAATTCACTCTGGTTTTAGTACTTTAACAATTGCCCTGTTTTCCTATAAAGCGTATTCTTTTATCTTTTTATTTGTCCCCTGAGTCATTTAAGATAAACTATTTGCCAATACAGAATTTTTATCTAGTACTTGTATTCCTTTATAACCAGATTTAGTTTTTTTCACTCCTTCAGTAAAATAAAGTTAACAAAATCAATGCCATGTATATGATTTGTATCTTAGTAGCCCTACTAAGAAAAGCTTGAAAAGTTTAAACTGACCAACTATCTTTCTGTTGGCAACCAGTTTCTGTGATTCTAACAAAACTCTATTGTGACACATCCAGCTGCAGCGTGCCCATAATAAGACTTCCCAGATCATGCACTGTTTTTATTTAACATCTTGGATTATTCTACAGGACAGCTTATATCTATTTAACATCTCCTAAAGATCAACAAAATTTCAAATATTGCATACCACGAAGGACAGCACAGCCAGCTTGTGTGTGGGGATTATATCCAGTGTGCCATGAGGATGAGCAATTACCCAAACTCTGAATGTCTATAGTAAAATCCTTACATGTCAAATTAGATAAAGCATGATTAACTTTTATTATTCAGCCGAAGTAGCATTGTGTCAGCTATATTATGTCAAGACGCCTAAATAAACAGTGACACTAGTGACTGAAAAAGAGGGTTAAACCCATTTTTCCCATCACAGCAATAGGTTGGTCATCTGAAATGATAAATTCAGTTTTTGAGTAATTGTTTCTGCCTCGTTGCTGTTCCCTGGAAACTTTTCTCTTTAGAATTTCCTTTTAAATCACGTTGCTTCAACCTACTCACTACTTGAGGTAACTTTTAGGCTTTTCACAACCACTTCAAAAAATGCTTGAACTGCCAAGTCTGCAAGATACAACTGGAAAGTTTTTGTGTTCTTTTCAAAAGTAGTTCCTAACGACAAACCTTCCTTCAGATCATCCAGTGCCTGCTGTCACCTCGTTTGAGGCTTTTGACGTAAAACCTGGAAAGTAAGGAGATAACATGAAGAGCTGAGTGCAATCCGCTTCTCTGATTTAATTGTTATAGGCCATGAAATAATCTATATTGTCATCCAATATTGTGTTTTCAGTTACATGTTTAATCAATAACTTTAGAAGCTAATTGTTGGTTGTGGTTTTAGTTGTAAAGTTGTATTTTTTTTAAAGTTGGTCTTTATCCTCTTTTCATAACCTGCTTCATTTAATATTTATCCTAAAATATAGTAAAGGATAGTTTTAATTAGCCAAGCAGTGGTGCTGCAAGGGTCTCTTGGGGCCCCAAGCAAAACATTCCATGGGGGCCCTCCAAACAGGTTTCATCATACATATAGAATCCAACACTGACAAAAAAGTCAACTAAGCATTTATTTATTTTTAGAATATACGTAGTATTTTTTCTAAAAATGTAAACAATGAACTTTTGCATTTTAACTTTTGCATTCTAAATTTGAAGTCTTGTAATTGACATTAAAAAAACAACCATAATTAAGTAATTATTAGAACATTTTGATAAAAACTATAGGCTATGTTTTATTTTCAGAAAGACAACCGTCTTCACAGATACAGATTTCTTCTCCACATGTCTCATGGAACCAGATACCGCATTTCCCACAGCTGATTTACTCTTCAGTGGGCTTTGGGTAAATTTGGTCTGCCATGCATTCTTTGCAAGGGACGTTGTCCTTCTTTGCTTCTTCTGGTCTTCTCTCCTTTTTTTTTAGATTGTCAGAAATTTACCAACATGTTTCTCATTTGAGACAAAAAATGGAGGCTTGTTTGTGTTTTATATTGACAAAGACATATAGCAGTAGATAGAGGGGTTTGTGAAAGCTTTGTGAAAAACTGTTCTGAGAGACTGACACTAATAATTAGCTGTAATAAATTGCAAATATTGAACCTTAAATGCTTAAGATGTTTAGCAAAATGACCTAATTATCTGTAACATTTAGCTATATATTTCAATAGCAATTTAATTAAATACTTTGTTTTAAGATAACTGTTTGAGTTAGCTAAATTAACTGTTTCGCTAATTAAGCTTAACCAGCTAAACCTGACTTTTGGTATTCATAGATGTTTGGCTTAATTAACAGTCAAACAGTTTAGCTATGTAGCTCTTAAGCTAATTTAACAAAACTATCTTAACAGCTACTTTAACAATCAAAGTAGCCCATTTATAGTAGTCACTGGATGAGAGAGGGTAAATCCTAAACAGGCCGCACATCCATCACAGGCCAATGCTGTGACATACAGGACAAACAACCATAACACACAAATTTAAACAATTTAGAATATTCAGTTAACCTTACAGTCATGTTTATGGACTGTGGGAGAAAGCTAGATTGGACCTGGAGAGAACCCATACACTCACAGGAACACACCATGCAGTTAGATCCCAAGCCTGAATTTGAACCCAGGACCTTCTTGCTGCAAGAAAACAGTGCTATGAATTACACTACCATGCAATCCGCTACTTAATTATTTTATCTTAATTTTCTGAAAAACTAAATTAGCTGCTTAGCTAATTATACTTTTAAATATCATTTATTTTTTTGAGTTCAGCTTGATCTAAAACCAGTGTCACACTAAAATAAACAGTGAGTAGTTGTTTACTGGCCTAAAGCCTCTGCTTTTTCATATTTTCATTCCATGCTAATGAATAGAACCAAATATATTGAGTCTTTGCTTATATTATTTGTACACAGCAAAATTAGAAAGTCTGCTTTATAAAAAGGCCATCTTTATTTGCTGGTAGAAACAAAATGATAAGCTTTCAATCAAATAAAAATACAAAACTACCCACATATATTTAACTTCGAAGTCCTTGCCAAACCATTTTTAATTCTTATAGTGTTGTTCTTTTTGTTTTCATAGTTAAAAGGCTTTTCAGTCACTAGAAATTAAAGGCCATTACATTTTCTCTGTGCAAATACTTTATCTTTAGGTTTTCTTTGATAACTTTCTAAGGCCAAAAGATTTAACTTGGGAAGCTCTTATTTTTGTTTTTTGCTTGTCATCTTGTAACTTCAAACCTTGGCATAGAAATGGCATAGTTCTACAATGTATCTCCTTTTCACCAACCCCAATCAAACAGTGTGAACTTTACACATTCTACGCCTCTTTGACTCACAGCTTGAAGAGCAAAGATTGTTTGACAATTAGCGAGAGACTTTATTTTATTGCCTGCAGAAGAAGAAGAAAAAAGACCAGATAATAACAAATAACCACTGCCTTAAACAGACCTCTTGATACGTATCATTATAAAGTAAAAAAAAATAAAAGTGAAGGACATAATGTAGTGCCTTCTCCTTCGGATCTTGAGGCATTTGGTTAGAATCGTACTCGTATCTTGTACATATATCTGTCCTTTCTAACTTTCAGGCAAATACTCAGCCAAGTTGTCTGTTCATGCACTATAAACTTACATTCTGGTTTGGATCTAAATTATAGATAAATAAAGAAATCAGCAACATTAATTTTGAAAATGAAATATGTTATGATAATCTTTTGTGATTCTTGGTGCAGTGGGGCCAGTATTTATAACAGAAAAATTCAATTTGGCCTTAATTGTTTTTTTACCATTATTGCATTTTGCTATTTATTTAATATGTCTTGAGTGAAGGCTGAAAAGCATTCACAGAGATGAATACAGTGCTAAAGGCTATGATAAACTAGAATAGAAACAAATCAATATTTCTTTCTTTGTTTCTCAATTGTGGAGTTGCAATGTCATGGAAACAGCTATGTGCATGACATATGTTATTCTGGGCTGTGATATTTATCTTAAGTGGTAACTGTCGCTTTTGATGGATTGACTTTGAAAAAGGCCTTTGGAAGAAATATTTTTAATCCAATTTTTCATTTATGTTGCATACATAAAATTTAGTATATTTTTATTCACTCTCTCAGGTTCATGAGTGTTTTAGTTGTGTTTTTTTGCATCTCAGGTAGAATGCAAATTTTAAGGCCCGAGTATATATATGCTGTAGTACCACAGGCATTGGAAGACGTAACAAAAATCACAAGATGTACATGTTTCTCTCAGTTGTACATGTTTCTGTGTTTAATATGGTGCACTGTTATGGTAAATGTTAAATATTATTTTGCATAGAACTAGTTCACAAAGAAAACTAGATTTGTTAAGCAGCTGAAAACGATGTACAGTCGGTGTTAACAAAACCACAACTATGTTCATGAAACTTCTTCCTCCACTGTTACACTTTACTCATGCAGTATGGTTTAATTAGTAGTTATATGATGTTATCACAGCCCTCAAACATCTGTTTGCATCATGGATAGCTTTTCTTAATAGAAGATGATGTATTTACTGTGACATGAAGTTTTATGAATGATCTGTAACCTCTTGGATATTTGAATGAAACTCATGTTTAAAGCCTGGGGAGGGAGGAAGGGACATGGGGAGTGAAGATACTGGGGAGGTGATTGTTTTACTACTCCGATTGGTTGTTTAGGTTGTTAAATCTTGAATTTCTTTTTGTTCCCAGGTGCTGTTTATTTTTTGTATTTTTATTTTTATTTTTTGCTGTGTGTAGTGAAGGGGGTGTTTTTTTTTTCTTTATTTGACCATACATATTTTGTATTGGTTCATGCCAACATTTTTACAAAAGAAAAAAAAAATCTGAAGAGTACTTGTCTTAATAAAAAGATATCAATGTTTAAAACTGTGTGTTACTGTCGTTTGTTTGAAATAATAGTTTCATTCGCAATCCCATCAGAGATATTAATTAAAGTCTGCAATCTAGATTCTAAATAAATTTACATTTGTGTTAAGACAGCAGTAGGCTACTTTTAAAAAACGAAACGGGTGGAGAGCTCAAAATTCTTACAATTCCTTTTATTTACATTCATGCAAGTGCACTGGGAATGCTCTGCATTCTAAGTAGCACCGACATCTTTAGAAAAATTTGTAAAATTTGATATCATTCTAAAAATAGTAGACTACCTTACCTGGGTCATTTGTACATGGCCCATTGTCCTTGTTATAACTATGAATTCAGGTCTAGGGGACAATCTGGAAGGAGACTGACTAGCTATCATTCTGTGACCATACACTTGTGTGTATGGTTTGTTACCATACACAAGGACACTTACTTTACTCAGCAGGACAATGATCCAAATCGCATCAGCAAGTCAATTTTTACATGACTCAGAAAAAGTAAGGGTTTTGTAGGGTTCTACTCAAACTCTTCACTACTATCTGATTGAGCTACTCTTACATGATCTTAACCGGGCAGTTCATCTGGGAAAAACTGTAATGTAAAGCTATGAATGAAACAAAATAAATCTATGTTGATGTAAAAGAATCCCCTTGCCAAATGTTACCACTAAGGCGGAGCATCCAGCAGTTAATGTTTATAAAGCAATTACTTTTTCACATATGCCCAGGTTAGTTTGGATAGCTTTTTTCTTCAATAACTGCTTTTCTGTATTATATTTGACATTAAAATGTTGTTTACTCTGAATCATTTGTGATAAATAAAAAGAAAAAAACTGTTAATAAAAGTAATTACACAACCCTGTTTAATCAGTTTCTGATGACTCTTCTTCAGTGCTGAAACCGGTTGAACAGGCATTTCAAACTGAATGTTTGGTTCTGCCTCAAAAACAAAATTTTTGATGCCACCTCAAGGTAGCTTGGCTTTACATAGGTGGTTTTAATTGTTAGAGTACTCACCACGACCTTTAGTCTTTCTTTGATCACCCTGGAGGTGATGAGTGATCTTTTGCGACTTTTTGTATTCTTTTACGGGGGGGGGGGTGTTTCTTCCACATCTTCCTGTGTTTTTTTATGCCTATGGCATCAATTTAGCTGACGAGATTATCATTTTCTGCAATTATATGATTTCCACCTCCAATTAGATTAGAATATATATATATTACCTTGTTTTCCTGAATATCTGGATTGAACCCGTTTACGCTGATTTTTAGACAGGAATATATTATAATCACCACCTAGAACTAGTTACCCATTACTTAATATTCTGCAAATATGCACCACCTCTTTGCCCCTGTTTATTCATAGAACAACTGACTTAACTGATTGAATTCCACAATTATTCTGAGCACACCCTTTCCAATTAATGATTCTGTTGCACAGAATAAGCCAGATTAATGCCATGGTCCTTGGTTTTTTACTACTCAGCTACACGTACCACTAATTTATTCACCATTAGAGAATAAAGACTTGACTTGGACTTGGTAACAATGACTTGTGAGCTTCTCTGAGTCCTATCCTTTTCGAAGGCAAAAAAGGAGAACATTTTGCCCTGTATTTGTTGTCAAATTCACTTTGCTTGTTTAACAGGGTAAAAGCATTAGGCAGATTGAAGCTTTTCACTTCATTCTACCCTCCTGGTGCTTGTCAAATTTACAAAAAAAGGAGAGCTTTTGACATGCAGGAAAAATATTGTACCGCTGTCGATTGGATGCTAGTGAATGGCAGCAGCGCCAGCAATCTGGGCTCCCATCGGTGACTGACAAGCTCGTTGTGGTGCAGATAGAGGCGAACCTTTTAAACGACACTATGACTGACACCGACAGGCTCAGGGGCCCTGTTAAAGTTTCTAGCTGAACACTGGATGCTGGTGATTCGACAAATTGATAGGCATTTTGGGGAACAAGACCTAATTCATAACCATAAGCTATTCTGTCATCATAATTCTGTCAGTACCGCCATTTCCCATTACTTTTAAGTGATCCATTCCAGGTAAAGGTCAATAACATTATTCAAACTTTAATGGGAGTAGTCTAACCTTCAAAACCAGCCACTTTTCTCCCTTATTCATACAATAATTTGACTGTAATGCCTCTTTCAAGGAGTATTAAATAGCTGTACAAAGACTGGCTCTTTTTGTGAATCTTGATGATTCAAGATTTGTGTCTTTTCTTTTTTTTGCTTAACACAAAGTAAAATCTCAAGCTACATCCAGCACTTGGTAGCAACCCTCGTAAAGATGTGTAAATCGCCTTAAACAAATCAATCTGTTGTGGCAGTAGTGTAGTCTTACACTGTATAATTAGACTTACAGTATCCACCTATTTATATTAGTGCATTTATAAAATGTGGAAAATCTCAAAAACTAATAAAAAAATGTATTTCTTATTTCCTCTTTTTTCATCAATCAAAAAATTTTCCAGCCCACACAGTTTCCTTAAAATAAATTAAACTTAATCATTTTGTAATTTAAATCTTTTCTTTTTTAAATTTTTCTTTATCCAAGCTTGAAATCCACTGTAACACAGAGGCCAATTTCTTCCATACACTTAAAATTGGGAAGACACCACCTCATCTCAAGACATTTTTTGTGTATGTCTTCGTTTTTCAGGTAGTGACTAAAAGAAAATAGCTAAATTTGAGGTTAACTATTTTCACCTGCCACACATATTGGCACCCATAAAAATATTTTAAAATAAAATGATCTATAATATTATTTTTTTTGAAAAATCAAACTGTTGAGTACCTTTGTTCATTGGGGCAGTAAGGAAAATGGCTAGGAATAAAAAATGTAAACAATTTTATCCTTAAATATGTTTCCAATATATTAAAGAAACCTAATTCACACCAGTGTCCATAAAAAACAATTAAAATCTGGTAATATTTAGAAAGCATTTCTGTTGTATACATATAAGCTGGTTTAATATTAACTGATGGCTCATAAAAAGGTTTCTATTTACCAAAGTATTATACAGAGGAGTAAATTTGGTAGCTAATTTCCTAGCTAAGGACCACTTGTGGGGTTCTTCAGCATTTTCCCTTGAAAAGAATTAGGGTGTATTCATACCAAGAAGGTCTGTTAGTTCCCTTGCTTTGGTCCAGATAGGATTTATTTATTTTTTTTTTGCTTATTCACACTGCAAGTAAATGCAACATGACCAGAGTTTCTAACCAAATAGACATGTGCCAAGGTCTTTCAGCCATTGGACTGTTAAATGTTTAAGAAGGGTAAAACCAGTAATCCATGTGAAAATAGATCAACATAAACAATGGAGAGTGCTGTTCTTATCATTATAGTTAATAAACAGGCGTTGCATTAACTGAATATTTTTCATATTCAACTGTTTTGTTTGAACAGTGAAAGGTGACGGTCATTTTGACATACGTACAGTATGTAAACACCTGACCATTTGGTGCAAATACAAATACATTTTCAACTTTACACACGAAGTACAGGTAACTAAATCAATCAAATCTGAGCACCATATCAGACCTGGACACCGTACTCAATGCATCTCGCTAACCGGGAGCTGTAGCACATTGAAGAGTTACTGAGGTCATGTCCACACATAGTCAGATTTTTTTTTAAAGAAGATTTTCCTTTGCTCCTTAAAAAAATCTCCATCCACACATAACCGGATAAATGTGTTTTTCAGCACATTCATAGACGTGGCAAACCTGTAGGGAGCAGTAGTTCTCCCAAAAGCTATCCACTCAGAGTAACTTTCACTCCTCTATCTTCAGCACGCAGCAGTGATACAGCTTGTAAAAACAAACAAACAAACGCACTTTAACAATGGATGATGCCAACACAACTCTGAGGGCATAAATTCTGTGTTTGAGAGTAAACACTTTTTTCACAATTTTCACTATATATATATATATATATATATATATATATATATTATATATAATATATATATATATATAATATATATATATATATATATATATATTTTTTTTTCTTTTTATTGAGTAATACTCAACTTATGCAGGTATAGAACAGAGAACATGCCAAGTTATTCAGCATAGAAATAGCTACAAATACTGACTACTTGTCTGAACGTGCACATTACTACAACACAATAAATCTAAAGTAGAAAATAACTGTTCTGTAACAAACAAGGCTGGGGAAAGGAAACAGGTTATTCATGCCACCATACCCACAGAATAGGAAAAAAAAAAAAATGAAATCCAAAGCTCATGAATAGAGAACTGCAAAGATTGCCATTTTGATGTCATTAAGTCACCCTAGCAACTATTTATTTCGAAGCTTTTTAATGCACCCTTCCAAGAGTGCCAATATTAGTGTTTAGAGCTGTAATCTGATTTATTAAAAGGTATTTGAGTTTTCCTGTTTATAGCTGTTCAGACACTACCAGCATGTGATGTTTTAGATTAATATTACTAATCCTATTTAAATGTTCAATTTTAATTTGGAATGACATGTTTAAGTATAATTAGCACAATGGGGAAATTAAGAGTGGACGAATGTCTGAGCGTGGCCTGTTTAGCTGACTAATTAATTGATTAAGATTGATGGCTTGTACCACTTGGCTTGGCTTAGGTATAATTAAATATTGCAGGAAAAAAAGTGAATGAACAAAGGCAAAATGCAACATGCTCTGATTTAACTATTACTCCCTTAACACTCATGCTTTTTTGCACAAATACACTAGCAG
The DNA here is from genome assembly GCA_028564705.1 of Apricaphanius iberus. Classification (NCBI taxonomy): domain Eukaryota; kingdom Metazoa; phylum Chordata; class Actinopteri; order Cyprinodontiformes; family Aphaniidae; genus Apricaphanius; species Apricaphanius iberus. The sequence continues at coordinate 1,320,036 of JAPXFQ010002229.1, read as the reverse complement.
TGTGAAAACAATTTCTAATATTTTCTCCATGAATCAGTTTTTTTTGTTAAAATGATATAAACATGCCCTGTGATGGACTGGCGACCTGTCCAGGGTGTACCCCGCCTCTCGCCCGTTGACAGCTGGAGATAGGCACCAGCACCCCCGTGACCCATTAAGGATTAAGCGGTTAAGAAAATGGATGGATGGATGATATAAACATTGACATAGTTTTTTTCTTATTTTAAGAAGCTAGAAATTATTACTTCAACTTAATTTTGACAGACCAAGACACTTACAAAGGATCTTAATCATAATTATTCATTTCAAAGCCCTTTGCACCACTAACGTGAGATTTGTCCAGCAAATTTCAACTGAAAAAAAAATAAAACTTTTAGGAAAAGCCAAAGCTGGAACGGCCACAGGGCATAGTGGGCCAATAGCATGTAAACCGATGTCTTTTCTTTGTTTTTGTTTTGTTCAGTAATGGTATAAACTATAAAATGTGGTAGATTATCCCACTGGTCATGATCGATTTAGGATTAGACCAATTACAGACGAAGAGATTGAATGCACCCTCCCTCTTGCAGCTTTCATGAAACCAATGATATCACTCACAGAAAGAAGAAAATGGAAAACAAATAATGGAAAGGATGTGCAAAAAACAATCAGGGCCAAATGGAAACAAGCTTCAGGGAGATGCTTCCAAATGTGTAAAAATAACATAATTTTTTGGTGGTGGCTGTAGCGGAGCTTCCACAGATTCCACTTCAGTAACATTAGCAAGTGTTGGAGGCCAGCAGTTGTATGAGGGATGGGGGGCATGAGGAGGAGAGACCTGAGACGGCCACTGTCCAAACCGATTGGCAGGGGAACTGAAATTTAGGTGGAAAGTGGTGAACTGCAGTTTCCCTGGGTCCGATATAAACCAAGGTTAGGTGTATTTTAATTTAGTTGTACCTACTTACTTCTTACAGTCAGTTAACATAACTCATACTGGGTAGTAACTAGCATGACGGAGTTTCAATATTGCAGGGCGGTTGCTATGATGTTAGTGAGAGTGAATTATTATTCATAAGGCTAGTTACTACGGTTGCTAACCATCCCATAAATAACTGAATTGTCCCCTATTCAGAAAAAAAATAGTACGCGCTCCGTATTGGTGTGAAAAGGAATGCGATTTGTCCCATACCTCAGCTAGGATGAAAAAAACGATACAAAGCAGGATTTATTCTCTGACTTTACACTGCACAGCTTCCTGTCGTCGTCACAAAAAGAGAAAAAACTAGTGGATGTCGTGCTCAACACCACCACTTTTAAGCTAGATAACCTGTTAGAATGTATTTAATATTACTTTCTTGTATCAGTTAATGATTGCAGGTGCCTCAGCTACAAAAGCTGGTGGTGTTGCTATCGGTTTGGATATCTGGTGAGAGGGAGATATGAAGATGAAACCATGAGATGTCTTTACTGAATCATGGTGATGGAGAAACAGGTTTACCTTTTAGGTGAAATGAATGAGGTGAAGGGAGGTTGAGAACTGTTGAACTCTGAGAGACAAAGACACCAGAATATTTTCTATGTACCTGACAGCTGGTATCTATGCAGGGCCAGGTCTTGCAAAGTTTTGCCAAGGGGCCAGGTAGGGCATTAACAGGGAAAGGGAGGGACAAAATTATTTTTAATACGTTTAATAAGTTTTAATATTTATCCTAGTGAACCATGGTACTTTTTCATTTGGTAAGGTACCATCTGTGCAGTCTGCAATTATGACAAAGAAATATGTTGAATCTATTTAATTATTGCAGAAAAATGTTAATTTCTGTGCATTTGTTTTACAACTGTACTAAATTAAAGTTGACCCATCGATTAAGTACCATGAGGTGTAGGGTGGGGGGCTTTATGGCTTTTCCAATAACACCTGGTGGGCTGGTCTCTAGTCAAAATGTCTGGGCCGGATATTTGTCCCAGTCCAGCCATTGAAAAAGCCATACAAGATATTAATTTTACTTGGCTCAATCTGAATTGCAGAGCTGATGACATCAGGTGATTGTCTCTGTAAAAACCTGGTTGCATAAGAGTACTCTGCTATACTAATACTTATAGCTTAAGTATCTTTACAGCAGTCATTCTTCTTTGATCACATACAGTATAGTGAATCCATTTGTTAATTTATATTCTGTAGCACAAACTATTGTGTGCAGTGAGGTGACAAAGAATCAAAATGATATTAGTGTACAAACAAAATGGTCAGGAGGAGAGTATAAAACATCCCAAAACATTGCATAATTACCAGGCACAGTCAATGACTGTTACCAATAAAAAACGGTGACATTCCAGAAACGCAGAAACATTTTTTCTGCAATCAAGGGACAGATGAGACTGAAATTGGTCAGCCAGGATGCAAGGAGGTTCACTACAACACTTTAAGAGCTCCACAAAATTTTAACAAGTGCTTGTTTTGTTCAATGTGTGACAAAAATCTCGTTTTTGCATAATGTCGCAACTAAGAAGTATGGCTGCAAGACGAAAGCAATTCTTCCAGCCAAAAACAATAACTGGCTACACTCTAATGAAAATTCATCCAGGCTGCACCTACCCCTTCCATAATGATCAGAAATTAGACTCCACACCCACTGAAACTTATCTCACCTCAATCCTTAAAAAGCAGGCCTAAACAATCAAAGGATGGAACCAAACCTACAACGTTGGTGTCTGTTCCAAAAACTGTATTTGTTTGACATGGAAGCAATAATGTATCATGAGAGGTGAATTAAAGCTTTGAAAGAGCCAAGCTATTAGACCAGAGCAAAGTCTGCCAGATAATCACATGAAACGGACTATAGACAAAGATGTCCTCTGAAAAATCTGAAGATGTTTTGCAGAATACGGGGGTTAATCAAGATGTGGAATGCTGATATAGAGGGCTGAATTCTTAATTCAAATTAAAAATTTCTTTATCAGGACTAGTTGAAGTTGAGTATAAGTGTGCAACCAGAATTTATATATGTTCTCTTAATGCAGTGTTTTATTATTGTATTGCACAATATTAAACCTGTTTAGGATGCACTCTGCCTCCCGCCTATTGGTTGCACTTCAGATAATCACAAGCTTTCCTGTGACCCTTCGAGTGGATAGATGGATGGATGGATGGATGGATAAGATATACTGTAGGTCACATAATTTTGAATAATTTATCATGGTCTCACTTTTAATTGGTATTTTATCAGGGGTGTTTACACTTTACTCTATGTTTGAGCACTGTTGTAGGCTCCTCATCTTTGCACTGCATTAAGATTTTAGAGCAGCTAAACACATGTATTTCGTTGTACTCTTTCCAGGTTTCCAGCAAAACAAAGCAGATCAATCCACACATCGGGCAGTGCCACACCCTGCTGCAATATCTGTGCCAAAACCCCCTAAATGACTACAAGTTGTCGTACTGTGAGTGCCCCATAATAGATTGAGGGCATACTGCTGTTTGTCCCATTTCTGGGCAAGATTTGAGTACAGGCTGGCCTATCTGATTATTTGAATGGATTCCCCAACATATCAAATATAACCTTCCCATCCTTTCAGTCACAGGTGTGTTGTGCCCTCCAGTAATAGTAACGGGACTTATGATTGTGGCTGACATCTGTTTCTCAGGTGGAGAAGACAAATTTGTTGATCCTGGAGAGCAATATTTACACTTGGTTGAACTGTCCAAGGTCACCTTTTTGTATCTCTGCCATTTCTTCAATCTCTCCAGTGCAATCTTTGCTCAGTGGCAGTGGGCTTCATCCTACTTTAAAAAGGGCAGTACCATTGGGCAGTGCTGTTTAGTTCCATGTGGTTTGCAGCAATCCTCAGGTATGTGGTATATGTCAATCAAAGAAAAGCATGGCCTCATGTAAGCTTCTCTTCTTGCCAGTGAAACCTACTGCCATCTCTTCTCCAAGTAAATGATGTACATGCACCTGGTCAAACATGATGTAAAGGAAATTAGATTCATCTGATTGTGCCTAATTATATATATTTTTTAAGGTTTTTCAGGTCCCAGTTCCGACCGCCACAGAACTGTTAAAGGCAAAGGCTACATGAATAAATTGTATATGCCGCTTTTGTTTTAACTTAAAATGTAGAAGTCAGAATACAAATGCAACTGGAGGACTAAACATTGTATGTCTGTTTAATTTCCAACCTAAAATTCACAATCAAGCCAAAATATAAAAGGACAAATTGTTCAAGCAAATGATCTAGTCTTTAGAATTCATGTTTGTCTAAATATATCTCTTAAAGCATTTAACTTTCATTAATTTGACAAATCCTACATGACGTAAAGTTTTGGAAAATGCCAAGTCATGTTCCAGGGGAAACAGATGAGCTGGTTGTTTCAAACAATGTTGAAGGACGAGCACCTGAAGCCTGTGATAACCACAACACAATTATCTCCAACTGCTGCTGGATGACCCAGAGAAATCTGCATTAATTAAAGGCACACACAGCCGGCCTGTTAATCCCATACCAAAGTGTCAGGGAGAAGAGACTCTTGTTTGGGAGGTGATTAACTTCCCAACCTGAAAGATGCTGGGAACAGCACTATGGGCTCTAATTCAGCTGTGTTACTGCTTGATGTTTTATTGCTCTGATATTTAATCACAGATTGATGTTTACCAGAGGGAGGAAATGCGCTGGATGTTGATGTGGAAATTTAAGGTGAGATTAATGAGAAAAAGCATTGGGGTAAAAAAGAAAAAAGAGTTCTGTTTTACTCCGCTCTCCCTTCAAAAATTAAATGCTTCAGATAGGAAATGTGTAATTATCTGCTCAGTCTCAGCTTGAAGAACCATCCTCTGATGTCCCCCCAGAACTAGATCTCAAGGTGACTCCTCTCTGCCGAGGCAAAGTTTTTTATTTTTAGTAAATTTATATTGACGTTCCACTTCATAGCCACCACCCATATACAATAAGCAGCGCTAACGTTTCCCAATCTTCTCCTCTTATCTTTCATTGCACTACAACTGCATGTAATCTTCCTATCATATTTAGGACTGCCAACGCATAATTAATTTTAATTTAAATTAAGCTCTTAAAGTTAATCACTTAGTTATTTGTGATTATCTTTTAGGAGATAGTTGTAAAAAGCATATTGTTAAACAATAATTTAATTTTAATCATCTGGTTTCAGTCAGAGCTGCTGTGACTGAAAAAAACCCCAAAACATTTAATTACAGTGCCTTGCAAAAGTATTCAGCTTCTACTTTCAACATTCATCCATATTACAAGCATAAACTTAAACAAATTTTATTGGCATCACATGTGAAAAAAATATTGCTTGTCAAGCAAAGAAAAAATGTCATAAGTTTAAATTTACTGTACAAATAAAAGTCCAAAAAATGCAGTCTGTGTGCGTGTGTATGTTGTTTTCATATTCCACCACTGTGAGCCAATACTTCATAGAACCACATTTCTTGAAATTACAGCCACAGTTTTTGGGGTATCTCCCTGCCATCTTTGCGCAAACAAATTCATAGTCTTTTTTTTTTAATCAAAATAGCTCAAGCTTAGTGGACCGCATCTTTCAATACCAGTCTTTAAGTCCTTAAATAGATATTCCATTAGATTTATACACATTGGAGCAGCAGTCCGGAGAATGTATTTATGTATTTATGTATTGAGAATGTATTTATTTACATAAGTTTTATGAATTTTTTTAATGAAAGTTTGCTATGATACTAAGATATAAGGGTAGGTCTCCACAATATTTATTCTTCTCAAGTCCCTCCTTTCTCCCATAGAGTCCTATACAATTCACACTGATTGGCAAATTTTTTAAGCCAATAGAATTCGAGCTTACACCTTATTGGCTGTCCATCAATGTGCATGCGCATCTTGCCAACCTGTAAAAATTGGACGGCGTACACAGCCCGCTCTGTGTCTTCCTGTTCACAGTTGCCACAATGGCAGGGAGCGGTCATGGAGAAGCCACAGCAAACATCTACGAAAAAGTTAGCCATTCCCCAGCTACCAAGGGCTACATCAGCAATTAAATTGACCAAAATATGAGTTTAATTTCATTTTCTTGCTCTTGTTGTATTATCCCTAGTTTTCTAATATAAATATTTATTTATTACTGTATATAGCTTTAGTCACATTCCCAACAGTCCTGAAAGTCAATGAGCCCTGAAAAATAAGACTATCCGCAGCATGAAGCTAGAGTTGCTAGTGTATTCACAGTTTAATTTCCTCCACGCAGGGAATTTTCCATGAAGGTCAAAAATGTCAATGTTGACCTCCCCAAACAGCCTTCTTTCATATGTTTGTTGTTTCCTTTCAATGGCTTGTGACAAACTGGGAACAGAACTTATTTCACCTGAGTTGTGGCCTTCTGTAGCTCCTATAAGGTAACCATGGACATCTTGTTTTACTGGAGGATGCCCTCCTCGTTCAGCTTGGTAGATTTGCAGCTTTCATATTCATAATGTTCAGTTGCCAAATTAGCCAGTGCTCTTCTAAATACCCAAAACTTGTTCTCTTTTACAACCTAATTCCTCTTTAACTTCTCTATAGCTTTATGTCTGAACTGTCTGCTGTGTTTTCTTATCTTCTTTATGTTGTTTTTTTTATTCAAGTGCTCTCTCTAGCAAACATTTGAGGACTTTAACAACTAAATGTATACAGTGTTTATTTGATTTACTAATTAGGTGACTCCTGGATGCAAATGGTTGCAATAAATCTAAGAGGTATTAACATAAAAGGTGTTAAATACAAATACAGACCACACTTCAGATGCTTTACTTGTAAAAAAAACAAAAACAAAGCAATTAATGAATCCCTTTCTTTCCAGTTCTTTCCACCTGTTGGACAAATAAGACCCCTATAACATACAATAATGTTTTTGGTTGTAACAAAATGTAGCAATATGTGAAAAGGTTCTCTGCAAGGACTGCATTTTTTGAAAAACTATTTAAATCCACACAATTTCTTAGCCTTTAAATCAAATACACTGAGCAGAGGCAAACTGGTGGGTTGCTGCAGGAACAATACCACCTTAATAATTTATCACTCTGATTCTATTTTCACTTATTAAATTAATTAGTTAGGTAATTAAAAGTTACATGTTTTAATTAAAATTTCCAATGAATCCTAACATTGGTCCTCCACCTGAAAAGAAGGCATCATGGGATGAAGCTCATCAGCTTGGCTGAGCTCAAACTTAAATTCAGTCCCATTTGGGAAGATATGGATGAATGAAAAATTATCTGTTTCATGCTCTGTAACCCATTCAAGTCACTCTCTTTATTACAAAAATTAGAGATAATAATATATTGTCTTATGAAGACAGAGAATCCTAAAATGAAAATCGGGGGGAAATAGTTTAAACTTTACAACAAATTTTATACAGAACTCCCAGATGTCTGTCCAATATTAGTTCAATGTAACCTTTGTATTAATGAAAATATTTAATCATCATCCTAAATGAAGTCATCACACCTTTTTTTGGCTGTTAGAATTATACAATTTTACCCAACAAATCAGCGGAGATCGGTTTCCTCGTCATCACTTTTATCATTATCGTGCCATTGAGCTGTAGTCCAATTACTGCACCAGCAAAGTAACACAACAGTGAAGCTGACAACAACCAAGTCGAAATACTTTGAGGTATTTAGAGCAATTCAAACATAAGGGTTCAAAAGCCAGAGGTTTCTGTGCTGGTCCTACATCCAGAGGTCCAAAATCATTTTCTTCTTCTTTTTGTTTAAATGGCGGGTGGCATCAAACTTAAGGTGCACAGAGGTCCCAAATGAGCTGAGGAATGTTCCAGACCGAAGGAAGGAGTTCGGCTGGCTGCACCTACCAGGTGTAGCTCATTAAGCTCATCACCGGCTTTGGATAAAGGAGCAGGCTGACAGATCCTCAGTCCCTGAGTGTTGTCAACTGTATGGTTACTTCTCATCTCATTCTCCTTGTTATCAAATTCCAACTTCTTAGTAAGCCTTGGTTTCCTTCCATGCCTGCCAGCAATTATGCTCCAAGCTTCACTGTGCTCCTTTGAAAACTTAGGCCACGTCCACACTAAGCCGGATAATGCCTTAAACGTATAATTATTTAGTCTACACCCCGCTATCGTCCACACTAACCCGGCGTCGTTTAAGGTCTGTGGCCAGATAACTATAAGCCGGGTAAGAGAGCCGTGTAAATCTTAATTCAACGGCTAAACGAGCTAGTGTGGACAGCTTCCCCAGATAATGAAAGGAAATGGCGTCAATGAATGCTGCGTCAATAACAATACGACACTGCAGACAAAGACAACAGCGAAGAGTAATATATCGATCTCGTCGTCTGTCTACACCAAAAACTCTCTCTTCTTCTGAGCAGCTATTGTTCTCTTTGGTTAACGGGACAGGCAGATATGTACTGTGCTGTAGAGCTTCTTGTATATTATGTAGGCGCTGGCATCACGTAAATTATACTCGTGTTTCTTGCGTCTTTTCGCACATGCCCAGTATTTGCACAGGTCGGTATTGGATTGCGCAATCATGGGACCTTAAATGGACCTTAAACAGGGCGTAAATGCTCGTGTTGAGTGGATAACATTAGGCGTCTAACTCCCCCTATAACCTTATTGGCTTAATGCCTCATTCTTAACTCTGAATTGCTTTCCTTTCAATTAATCTCCCCTCCATTCCCCAGAACAGTATTCCTGGTTGCTGTAGTCTTGATTCTCATTCATTTATTATTTACTTTTTTTTATCTTTCAAAGCTTCAATTGGTCTCGCTTGTGGTGTTTTGCATGGGGGTTAAAAAGCTAAACTCTTACATGGCAACTGGAGGATTTCATGCATTGTATTACCAGAGTTGAGAGGGTTGTGAACGGTGCATACTTTGTTTGACATGTCGGTGAGGGGAACAGAGGTGATTAGGAAGGGATAGGCAGGTTTGGCATCCAGGATAGGAACGAAGAAGGACAGATGGTAATTTACGTCGCGAAAAAGGATGGAAATTGCTTTTGAAAATGCTTTCTTCCAGAAGAAGAGTCCTAAGGTGAAGAGAACAAAGACAGAGCAGAGGGCCGGGTCGAAACTGAAAAGAGAAAGTCGCAGAGGACCAAGAGATGGCTCCGTAGGTACACACTTTTCTATCATGTAGACCAAATTCATTTGGGGAATTTCAACTAAGAGATGGGAAGCATGCTGTCTGCAAAAGACAGAGTAACTTAAACATACAAAAAACTCCCACAAGTACAACCAACTACACAAGCTTTGTTTTAAACTTTTTAATCAAGCGTTTGGCTCCACCCCTAATATTAGCCTTATTTTAAATTACTATACAAGTTACTATTCTATGGGTGACTGTGGCGTAGTTGGTAGAGTACTTGGCTCGTAATTCAATTCACTTTTATTTATATAGCACCAATTCACAACAAATGTCATCTCAAGGCACTTTAAAACAAAATTAATTTCAATGCAATTATACAAACATTAGAATCAGTTAAACGTTTTCTATGTAAGGAATCCCGGCAGAGTGGGATGAGTCATTGATGTGAGGTTGTGCCTGGATCATGCAGACTCCAACCACAGCAATTCCTCAGCAATCCCTCCTACTGAGCAAGCATGTAGCGACAGTGGAAAAGAAAAACTCCCCTTTAACAGGAAGAAACTCCAGCAGAACGTGGCTCAGTACAAGCAGTCATCTGCCTCGACCGTCTGGGGGTCTGAGAAGACAGAGGAGAGACAGCATGGAGGATGCTCGGTCACTTCGAGCATAATCTGGACCGATGTTCCCCATCCAGCAAGGGACTTTATAGTTGAGCAGGGTGTCAGACCATGTGGAGCTTCTATGGGGAGAAAAATACTGAGAGAAAACTGGGCTAACAATCGCAATAACGGCAGAAAAAAATATATCTGAAAAGTGGTCAGTCTGTCCTCCAACAGTTTAAACCTATAGCAGCATAACTCAAAAAAATGGCTCAGGATAACCTAAGCCACTCTAACTATAAGCTTTATCAAAAAGGAGGGTTTTAAGCCTGGTCTTGAAAAAAGAGTATCTGCCTCATGGACTAAAACTGGGAGCTGGTTCCACAGGAGAGGAGCCTGATAACTGAAAGATCTCCCATTCTACTTTTAGAAATCCTAGGAACTACGGGCAGACCTTCTTTCTGAGAACGAATTGCTCTGTTAGGAACATATGGAACAATCAGATCTCTGATGTACGATGGAGCTTGATTATTAAGGGCTTTATAAGTAAGGAGGAGGATCTTAAACTCTTTTCTGGATTTAACAGGGAGCCAGTGGAGAGAAGCCAAAACAGGAGAAATGTGATCTCTCTTTCTAATATTCATCAGAACTCTTGCTGCAGCATTTTGTATCAACTGAAGGCTTTTAATTGCCTTTTGTGGACTTCCTGATAATAGGTAATTACAGTAGTCCAGCCTTTAAGTAACAGATGCATGGACTAGTTTCTCTGCATCACTCCTGGACAGGATGTTTCTCATTTTGGCAATATTCCGGAGGTGAAAAAAATCTTAGAGACCTGTTTAATATGGGATTTAAATGTCATGTCTTGGTCAAAAATTACACCGAGGTTCTTTACATTCTTACCAGAGGCCAAATCAATGCCATTCAGATGAAGTGATTGATTTAGCAATTTCCCTTTTAAAGGTTCTGGTCCAAAGACAACAACTTATGTCTTGTCTGAATTTAAAAGTAGAACATTCAGAGTCATCCAGGTTTTCATGTCTTACATGTCTTACATTTTTATATCTTTTTATGTCTTAGAATATCACTAGTAACTTTCACCAGTGCTCTTTCAGTGCTATGATGAGCTCTAAAACCTGACTGAAATTCCTCAAACAGGTTGTTGCTCTTTAGATGCTCACATCAAGGGCGTAGAATTAGCATGGGTGGAAGGGACATTTCCCCACCAATATCCACTGATTAATGGATTGTCCCCACCAATCAACGGCGTCGCTACCACATATCCAACGGCTGTTTAGTCAATGATCATGGCACACAAAGGGTTAAATGTCGGTCTCTGCTAGAAATCCCACCTCTAACCTAAATATTGTTTCCTGATTGGCTGCCGGGTTCTGACTAAATTACATGTGATTGGCCTTCCCCATTGTCATTTCATCTCCTCTTAAGCCGAGCGCGGTCATCTTATCAACCGCATAAACACGTATAAACATAGACGTGTGTGAGTGTGTGTCTTTCTGGTCGAATGTCTGACTGTGAACATCTCAAGCTACAACTGCTAGTTGGGCTGGATGAGAGGCACCTGCGAGTGTAAGTTGTCAATACGTTTGGCATTTGTTCTGTCCGGGGGTCTGTACCATGAAGCCGGATTAGTTGGCTAGCCAGCTATGTTTCAGCTTAGTTTCTGCCAACCCTTGGTTTTAGGTACTATGAAAGTAGCTCGGCTTTAATCAGTGTTCGTTGCCATGGTATCTTGCACTGCACGGCTAACCTGCTCCGGGACAGGTTATGTTCTGGATTCGAGATCTCAGACTGAAGTTTGTCCAATGAGCTGTGAGCAAAGAAACATATAGGTGATGTAACTAATTCCCAGCATCTGTTTTCTGTTGCAATGGCTTCACCTTTTTTCCCAAATCCTTTTTTCCCAAATCCGGACATCTCCGCGCAAATTGTTAGATGAGCACTTCGTAGAGAAAGAGTTTTTAGGGACAGGCAATATCCATTTGACTTTCCTGATGCTTACTTGTATGAAAGATACAGATTTTCCGCGGAAGGAATGTCTTATTTTTGTGAATTTCTTGAGCCATAACAAATGTGACTCTTCGAAGCCATGCCCTTACTGTACCGCATCCATAATCGGAGCCAACTCCTCCCCAAGTTTTCCTCATTTCACTTTTTTTTTTCCGTTTTCTGCAAACAAGTGTTTGTGATTAAATCCATCCATCCATTTTCTTAACCGCTTAATCCTTAATGGGTCGCGGGGGGGCTGGTGCCTATCTCCAGCTGTCAATGGGCGAGAGGCGGGGTACACCCTGGACAGGTCGCCAGTCCATCACAGGGCCACATAGAGACAGACAGGACAAACAACCATGCACACACTCACACCTAAGGACAATTTGGAGAGATAAATTAACCTGACAGTCATGTTTTTGGACTGTGGGAGGAAGCCGGAGTACCCGGAGGGAACCCACACATGCACGAGGAGAACATGCAAACTCCATGCAGAAAGACCCTGGGCCAGGATATGAACCCACAATCTTCTTGCTGCAACAGTGCTAACCACTGCGCCATCGTGCAGCCACCTTGTGATTAAATGTTCAAAAAAATTATAAAAGGTTATGGTAAATACTCACCACTTTGAATTATATCTTTATATTTTGTCTTGATCTGCTGCCAAGAACGTTTGGAGTTGGGGTTGCATCTAAAAATCAATGAATATCAATCTTTCTTGGGATGTAATAGCCTATACATTCACATTTCACATACATCTACACACATATACAATTTATAATATATATATCTCAACACAAATACATTTTCATTTTAGCATTTAATATATTTTTAATATGATTAGCCTACATAAATGTACATTAATTGTTTAACCTACGCATTAACGCAATCAGCAATCTTCCTCCAAGATTGTTCTCTTACTTTGGCAGCAGATACAGTGTTACCACGTGCTTGAAAAATACTTCTATGTTCTTCATATTTCTGAAGAATTTTCTCTTGCTCCTCCGCTAAAATGTATATACCTCTCGCTCTATCCATATCGAACGCGATTGGTTGTTCAGTGTCGACATCACTCTTTTATGTGCACGTGAGTGTGGATTAATCATAGCTAAGGATCAAAGCCTGAGTTGACAGAGAAAGTTGATGAGTTGCGTCATGGTACCAATGAAGCCTGATTGCATCGGTTTGATTTTGTCGACTCAAAACCAATCCTGTAACCCCGAGTTTGTTCAGCTACCTTCATGCTACAGGCCCCGGGTCACGTCAGCTAGATGTATTTTACTGGTGTCATTTACACTTTGTGTTTCGGTCTGCGTGCGCGTGTGTGTGCTGTTTAGGATTTAAAGGATGTGAAAGAAAAGAAAACTCAATATAAGAGACTTCTTTAGGAGTCAATGTAAGTTACTTAAAATTGAAATTAAATGAAAAAATTAAAATGGAATACCCCAAAGAGATAAACTTTTTAAAAATAATTTTCTATTCTTATTCTCTTTTTGTATTTTTATAGAAAAAAGCAGCTGTTTAATATTCTCATATTCTAGATGATTGTGTGATTTTATGTATCCATATTTTGAGGGAAATAAATTACACATAATTAGTGTGAACGTAAAGGCCTTTTTTCTCAGGTAATAACGCTACCATCAAACTCTATGATCTTTCTATCCCAATCTGTCATGCATCAACATATTTTTTTAAGGTGATAGACAACAGAGAGGCTGGAGGAGATGGAAAAGAAGAGACCACAGGAGGTAGAGGACGAGAAGCAGATGAGGAGAGAAAGGCTTGAGGAGGTAGAAAAGGAGAGCCTGGACTAGATTAAATTAGAAAAGCTGGAGGAAGTTGAAGAGAAGAAGCTGAAAAAGAGGCTGCAATTTCACAGGTGAGGTTAAATAATGCTGGATATGTTAGTCATGAGATTCAGCACTGTGACAGATCAAATCAAGTCTATTTATAAAGAGCTTTTCATGCAAACAGAAAAACAAACTGCTTTACATGATAAAAACAATTTAAACATTAGAATAAAACAAGCCTTCACACACAGAATATAACAGCAGTTAAAAATTGTTAGTATGATGATGATCTGAATAACAATCCCACCATTTAACTTTAAAATCAGTGCCTTAAATCTAAGAGGCCTCTTCATGTATTAGTAGTGTGTATTTGTTTACAGTAGTTGCTATATGGTTTTCAAATTAATATTGTGGTTGATTCCTAAGGAATCCAATCCACCTCGAGAGAACAGCAGGGAGAGTGGCAGTAATCAGGAGGATATTCTGGACAAGCCCAACAAACCTGACAGCTCAACAGCTAATTGACATGATGCAGTTTCATTACAGCCCTGCACTAAAGAGTAAATATTAGAGCTTTTCGAATTTGCCTTTTTGTCTTTCATTAGTTACATTAACCTATAACATCTGCATAATGTGAAATTATGATTGCTAATGCAAAAAACTTAAACTTTCAAGAGTGCTGCATTGGAGCAATTTTGTGTCCCCACCAATCTCAAAATAAAATCTACTCCTTTGGCTCACATACTTGATTAGCATCTATTTTCTCAAGATTTTTGGATAAGAAAGTAAGGTTAGATATAGGTCTGTAGTTAGCTAAATGATTTTGATCCAGGGAGGCTTTCTTAAGTAAAGATTTAATTACAGCAACCTTAAATTCCTGAGGCACATATCCATTTATTAAAGATAAATTCATCATGTCTAGAATAGGGCCAGTAACCAGAGGGAACACTTCCTTAAATAATTTGGTTGGTATTGGGTCTAACATACAAGTTGAGGGTTTAGATGAAGCTAATATTTGTGATAATTCCAAAAGTTCAACAGGATCCAAACGGTACAGACATAGACATGGTTCTACAGTTCTCTCTGATACTGCCTCATTTACTGAACGAGATTTAATCAAGTTTGGGAGAATGCCAATTATTTTATTTTTTAATAGAATTTATTTTATTTATGAAAAATCCCATAAAGTCATCACTACTGAGAGAAGGGGGAATAGTTGTCTCATCAGAGCTATGACTCTGTGTAAGTATGGCAACTGTACTAAAAAGAAACCTAGGATTGTTTTTATTTACCTCTATTAATGACGAGAAATATGCTGTTCTAGCTTGTCGAAGGGCGTTTTTATAAAGTAGTAGACTATTTTTCCAGGTTAAAAAGGAATCATTTAAGTCTGTAGAGCCCCATTAGTTCATCACACTCAATGCCATATGTCATTACAATGTCTAAAGTGTGTTGACCAGATGGAATAATAAATCTATCCAGGTTCCTAGATAGCAGAGTTGCTCCACCCAAAGTGGGATGGATGCCGTCTCTTCGGATCAGCCCAGGTTTTCCCCAGAAAGTTTTCCAATTATCAATGTTGCCCACGTTGTTTGCTGGACACCACTCAGACAACCATCGATGAAATGACAGCATGCGGCTAAACATGTCGTCACTGGTCTGATCGGGCAGGGGACCAGAAAAGATTACACAGTCACAAACTTACAAGCTTACACACCGAAGCAACACTAATTTTAGTGACTTCCGATTGGCGTAACCAGGTTTAATAACAAGCGTGAATACAAATCTTACAGTATTTACACTTATCCTTAGCCAACAGTTTCAGGTGGGATTTTATGTCGCCTGTTCTGGCCCCTGGAAAACATTTGACTATGGTTGATGGTGTCTCTAATGCCACGTTTTGGACTATGGAACTGCCAATTACCAGAGGCTGTTTCTCAGTGGGTATGTAACTGAGTGGGGAAAATCTGTTAGAAACGTGGTTGGCAGTGCCCTTTAGGCTGGGAACTATGCTTGCTACGTACTGTAACGCAGTCGGTCTGAGATCCCAGCTGCATGGGTTCTGTTTGAGAACCGCTAGACGATTCGATCCTTGGATCCGGGCCTCAAACTCTGAAACTGTCGCCTCCAAAGCTACGAAAATGCTGCATTTATTACACTAAACATTATCACTAAAGGAGGCGGGGGAGTAACTAAACATCTGACACAGAGAACAGGAGGGAGGGGCTACAGAGGGAGAAAGGGAGCTAGACAGAAGAAATGTAGCCATAGTTGCTATGCAGCTAAGCTAATGAGCTACCGGGATCTTAGCACACCAAGAACAACCATGTGAAACACAAAGGGTTTCAAAACATAAAGTACACCAACAAGAAAAAAGTATAGTAGGGTGCTTGTTTGTTAAAATGACTTAGAAAGACCTCAACAAAGAGAAAAATAGATCAATCAAAGAGAATCAGAGCACCAAACACCAAGCAGCTCCAAGGAGCTCAGCAGTGACAACATGAAGTGATGCAGCAAATGTCGCAATACTCACCAATCTGAGCATGGTAGGTTCAATTCCTGCTTCTGGCTGTCTGCTATGCATTGAATCCCAAATTGCCTACCACATAGCTCTGTGTTTCCCTTTAGAGAGTATAAAGTGCATTTGTTGTCAGTATGATGAATGAGCCGTTGAGCAAGCTTAAAAAGATAAGACAACCAGCTGCAAAGCATTATTGAGTAAACTCAACAAACAGGTTTCTGTTGAGTCAATCTACATCAAGACAGTAAATCAAAGTTGAAATACAGAGTTAGGCAAACGTAAAACTTATTTTTAGACTTATTTAACAATTTAAGTTGACCCAGTTTGTGAAAACAAGTTGGCTCAACTTTATCAAATATATTTTCAACATAACAAAATAAATTTTATTAGCTCAAAGACATGAGTAGACCTGAATATCTTTAGCAAACCTTATCTTGACAGTGATGGATCAGAATACAAGAGGGTGTCCTGTTTAGGAATTTCTTTTTTTTTTTTTTTCTTTTAGCTAAAAATGACACTTTAATTTTATGCCAAGAGCAACTGTAACCATTGCTTCTTAGTTAGGCAGTGGAGATTTTGATAGGTCTGTATCTAGAAGTTTACAATGAAATGTTTGTCATTCCCTTCCTTTGTTCAGCTGTGCAAAGGATCGAGTCTCTTGCTGGTAAAACATTGCCAAGCGGAAATGTTTATACAGTTTGCTTGTGTGGCCCTCGCTGCACATCCACACTGAGCCTACATTGACACAACAGTTAAAATTGCACATGTGCAGCATGACAAAGCACCAGGAGATGATGGAAGCCATCATTTGAAGAATAATACTTGTGCTATCACTGTGTATTCATTTTAAGACATTAAAGCTTGAGCATTAGATCTCTGAGCAAGCACCCAATGTACGAAGCACTCACAGACTCACCGTGAACAAAAGACAACAGAGCTGGTGAGACGAGAAAAATGTGTAGAGAAAAGAACAAAAGAGACAAGTTAATGGAAACAAGATGGAACACACTTTTTTACCGTGGTTAATTAGTGTTTTGAGGAATGGTGGCAGTACCACCATATCATTTTTAGAATTTCATTAAACCCTCTTTTAATAAGGCAAATGCAAGAGTGAACTATCCTCTACAGTTTGGTTGATAATTCCTGTTAAATCATGTAATCTATTGAAGGTGAATGCATCTGAAACCACATTTTCTGTACACTGTATTAAAAAGAACATAACAAAAAAAAATGTCTCTGACTAGAGCTGGGTATCAGTTCAAATATCAATCGATTATGATTTTCAAGAGTTAGAATTGATTATTCCTATCCAATCCAGTCTGTTCCTATTCTATATTGATATGAGTCAGTGCTATTAAAATGTATTTTCTGAGCTGTATGCCTGTAATTAAACAATGTAAATAATCCAACATTGGATGGGGTTACAGTTCACCTGGGGAAACTGTATTAAACACCAAAGCCTTAAAATGCATGTCTGGACTATTCTCTCATATTTTAGCTGTAAAAAGGGAAAACAATTTTAAATGACTAAATTGTTTTTTGGATGTTTGAAAAGATTTTTTGGAATTTCTATAAGAATCTTTTTTTTTCCAACACAGCAATAACTCTGACAATTAATCATATTGACCATTTCCTGTTTTACGTCAATTTGGGGATTCCAAAATATGTTTTATTTGCTAAATTCAACAAAGTCTGAGAGAGAATATTTTCAAAACCATTTTAAAATTCAGAAGAGGGCATACACTGAACAAAACTATATGCTAACTTTATGCTCTCTGTTCTGTGTTTTAATTTTAATCATGTAAAGCACCTCGAATTGCCTTGTGTTGAAAGTGTGCTATACAAATAAAATTGCCTTGCCTAAATGCAACAATTGTTTTGGTTCCAGTTTTTCATGAGCTGAACTCAAATATCTGAAACATTTTCTGTATACACAAAAGACCCATTACTCTCCTTCACAAATCTGTCTAAATCTGTGTTAGCAAAAGCTTCTCATTTGCCAATATAATCCATCCCTTATTACAGGTGTGGCATATCAAGGTGCTGATTAGATGGCATGAATAGTGCACAGGTGTGCCTCAGACTGGCCACAATAAAATTACACTCTGTGGCAAACATTTGCTTATACAGTGCAACACATCTCAATTAACTAACTAACTAAGACCCTGTGATTAATAAGATCAACATTTTTAATAATTTAAAAGCCCTGCTAAAAATAAGAGGGTTTTTGGACAAAGTTTGTATATTTCCTATATTTAAGCACTGTTTAACCGTTTCAAGTACCGGTTTGGCATCGTTATCGGATAAAATCTAAGCAATACCCATCCCTACTTATGGTATAGAAATTAACATGAATTTATTGGGAAACAGCTCTGGTAGACATTCCTGCAATCAGTATACCAATCGCAAACTCTCTCAAAAGCTGCAATATCTGTGGCATTGTGCTGTGTGGTCCAACTGCACATTTCAGAGGGGACTTTTATTGTGGCCAGCCCAAGGTACACCTGTGCATTATTCATGCTTTCTAATCAGCACGTTGATGGTAGGATAAATTATCTTGGCAAAATGTGAAGTGCTCACTAACACAGATTTAGAGAGACTTATCATCAATATTTGAGAGTAATGATGAGTGTTTTGTGTATATAAAATATTTTTCAGATGTTAGAGTTCAGCTCATGAAAAATGGGAGCAAAAACAAACGTTTTATGTTTTTGTTCAGTGTACGTTTACTTTTTTTATGCTTTTTTGCATTGCTTTTTAATGTGTAAGACTTTGGTCAGAGCTGTTTGGGATCCTTCCACAAGCTTATCACCATAGTTGACTGGAAATTCATTATCTCAATCAGTTTAAAAGTTTTCTATCTAGGATAGCCAGCAGATTGCATCAAGTCATTGACTTGTAGCATTCACTCCTCCTGAACGAACATGAAGCAACAGTAGAAGTTACCTGTGTTGTGTTGTATACTTTACAGGAATCCCTCATACTGAACAAGTAAGTAGCACCAATGGTTAGGAAAAACTCCCCTTTAACAGGAAGAAAGCTCCAGCAGAATCTTGCTCAGTATGAGAGGCTGTCTGCCCTGGCTGTCTGGGAGTTCAAGAAGACAAAAGAAAGAAAAAGAACTGATATGAACCTACTTTCTATATTAAAGAAAGTAAAAAGTTGATAACAGGACACGAAGAATGTTCAGTAACTGGGAACCCTGTTGATGTCTCCCTCCAACAAGGCATCACAGTTGAACAGAATTCCAGACCAGGTGTAGTTTCTTTGAAGAGAAAAATACTGAGATAAAACTAAATTAATGATTGAAATAATACCAAATAATAGAATAGAATAATCCTTTATCATTCCTGAAAGGGGAAATTTAATTGTAACAGCAGCGAGTAAAAGCTAAAAGAAGAATTTAGATTCCCAATAGAATAATAGAAAAGGTTTGAAATCAGAATTAAGAATATATATGTTGAAGACAAAATTACAAAACCGAGTACTGTGCAGTTATTAGAAATTAACAGGCATACTCAGATTTGAATGTGCAACTGAGTAGGATAATATAAAAACAGAAAATATTTACACAATGTGTGTGCTTAATTATGTTACAAAAGTAAATGCATTGTTTACAGAAAGTTAAAAGAATATGAACTGTAAAAAACAGATGTGCAAACAGCAGCTAAAGAAAGGTTAAATTAAGTTAGTCAAACAGTGCAAATTACAGGGATGTAAACCTTATTAGGCTTGTTGGGAGCAGTTCTGGTTGTAAAGTCTAACAGTGCAGAGAGGAAGGACCTATTACAACTGCTCCTTCATTCACCTACGATGCAGCAGTCTGTCGCTGAAGGTGTTCTGCAGTTTTTCAACGTCTTCGTGCATGGGGTGGGAGATTCTGTCCATCAGTGATGTTATCTTTCCCAGAGTCCATCTGTCTCTCACTACCGGCACTGGATTTACGTGGGCAACTTAGAACAAAGCTGGCCTTTCTGATGAGTTTATCCAACTTCTTCCTCTCAGCTGTAGATAAACTGCTGCTCCAAAATACTACACCATAAAAGATGGCTGATGC
Organism: Apricaphanius iberus; assembly: GCA_028564705.1. Lineage (NCBI taxonomy): Eukaryota > Metazoa > Chordata > Actinopteri > Cyprinodontiformes > Aphaniidae > Apricaphanius > Apricaphanius iberus. Next base: position 1,300,002 of record JAPXFQ010002229.1, on the reverse strand, counting down.
CACCACAGATTTAAAGAAGATATTTAAGAGTATTCCCTAGACTTCAAAAGACCTCAGACTCCTCAGCAGGTAAAGTCATCCCTCACCTTTCCTGTGATGTTATTAGAGAGAAGTAGATTCAAGCACCTTGAATTACCTTGCTGCTGAAACTGTGCTATACATGTAAAATTGACTTGCAATTTTACATGTATAGCAGATTGAAGAAAGTGGATAGTCAGAAATAGCTCAGGATAACCCAGTCCACTCTAACTGTAAGCTGTGTGAAAAGGAACGTTTTTAGACTGGTCTTAAAAGTAGACACTGACTAAAACTGGGAACTTGTTCCACAGGAGAGGAGCCTGCAGTTGATTCAGATTTATGGGCTGCCTTGCTCCCACATACCTTATTAGCGCTGACTACAAATTTTCTATGGAACTAAGATTCACTTCATTTCAACTTAGATTATTACACCATCCATCCATTTTCTATTCCGCTTATCCTCAAGGGGTCACGGGGGGGGCTGCTGCCTATCCCCAGCAATCAAGAAGTACATGCTGGAAAGGTCGCCAGTCCATCGCACAGCAACATAGAGACAGACAGAACAAGGAACCATGCACGCACACACTCACACCTACAGGGTACCTGGACGGAACCCATGCCTGCACATGCAGAAAGATCATGGGCCAAGATTTGAATCCATGACCTTCTTGATGCAAGGCAACAGTGCTACCCATTGCGCCACAAATTCACATACAAATGTCTTCTCAAGGTACTTTACCAAATAATAGCTCAGTTGGATCCAATCCTACAGAGAGATTTTAAGTCAATTACATGCATTCCAATTATCAAACAATGCATTGCAATTGGTTACGTTTTCTATATAAGTAAATCCATCATATTACAGCTATATGATGCACTCTCTAACAAATTCGCTACATTGTCCTTAAGCCACTTTTATTTATGTTGGCAATCTGACCAGGGTCAAGACCAACTTCTGCCTTGTCAGTTTCTGTCTCATGCTTTGAAACCTTGCTTCAACATTTACTTATAATGTTAGTCTCAATCTATTCAGCAGTAAATACTCCCATGAGATCATACTACCAGCCTCATGCTTCACTGACAGAAGATACTCGCAGGGTTGCACAATAACCCCATTTCCCTCCAAATGTTAAGAATGGATATTATGGCCAAACAATTACATTTTGGTTTCTTTAAAAGTAACAAGCCTTTATTCTCAAGGCACAGTACTCTACATGTTTTAGATAATTTCCTGCTTTGACACGGCTGCTTCAGATTTAATTAAATTCACTTTTATTTATATAGCGCCAGTTCACAACATATGTCATCTCAAGGCACTTAACAACAAAAGTCTTTTCAATGCAATTATACAAACATTCCAATCATTTAAAAGTTTTCTATGTAAGGAATCCCAGCAGATTGCGATGACTCATCGACGTGAGGTTGTACCTGGATCATGCAGACTCCAACCACAGCAATTCCTTAGCAATCCCTCATACTGAGCAAGCATGTAGAGAAAGTGTAAAAGTAAAAACTCCCCTTTAACGGGAAGAAACCTCTGGCTCAGTACAAGCCGTCATCTGCCACGACCGTCTGGGGGTCTGAGAAGACAGAGAAGAGACAGCATGGAGGAGGCTCGGTGACTTTGAGCATCATCTGGACCGATGCTCCCCATCCAGTAGGGGTCATTATAGTTGATCAGGGTACCAGACCGTGTGGAGCTTCTATGGGGAGAAAAACACTATGAGAAAACTAGGTTAATAATAGCAATAACAGCAGACAAAATATATCTGGAGAGTAGTAGAAGAGAAAAGTAGAAGAGAGAAGAAAAGTCAGTCTGTCCTCCAACAGTCTAAACCTATAGCAGCATAACTACAAAAGTAGCTCAGGATAACCTAAGCCACTCTAACTATAAGCTTTATCAAAAATGAAGGTTTTAAGCCTGGTCTTAAAAACAGACAGTGTCTGCCTCACGGACTGAAACTGGGAGCTGGTTCCACAGAAGAGGAGCCTGGTAACTAAAAGATCTGCCTCCCATTCTACTTTTAGAAATCCTAGGAACTACCAGTAGACCTGAATTCTGAAAACGAAGTGCTCTTTTAGGAACATATGGAACAATCAGATCTTTGATGTTGGTGCAGGATGCACTTGATTATTAAGAGCTTTTTATGTCAGAAAGAGGATATTGAATTCTATTCTAGATTTTACTGGGAGCCAGTGAAGAGAAGCTAAAACAGGGGAAATGTGATATCTTCTTCTTTATTCATTAGAACCCTAGCAGCAGCATTTTGGACTGAAGACTTTTAATTGTATTCTGTGGACGACCTGATAATAAAGAGTTACAGTAATCCAGCCTTGAAGTAACAAAGGCATGGACTAGTTTTTCAGCATCACTCCTGGACAGGATGGTTCTATTATTTTAGTTCAGCAAAATCATTCTAATGCAAATCTCTCTGAAGCCGTGGAAACATTTAAAACATGCACGGTTGTGTGCCTTGAAAAGCAGGGTTGAAAAACACTGCTTTAGACCAAATAATGTGACTAATCTGCCTTTTTTATGTTACCTTTGGAGTAAGGGTGTCTTCCTTGCTGAGTGGACTTTTAGCTCATATCAGTGCAGGATGTGTTTCACTGGGGATAGTGTCACTCAATTGCCAGCTTTGGCCAATATCTCTTAGGCAAAAGATGAAATTGGTGCCTTCGGCTATCTTAAAACTGTGTCCAGTGACGAACCAGACTTCCTAAAGCTTTCTAAAGTTTTTCCTGATTCTTCAGATTTGTCCATAGTGTCTAAAAAAAAACTTAGTTTGAGGTGTTATTTTAAATTATATGAAGAGGTCTACCTCCATTCAGAAAAAAAAAAAAATGTGAATTGACTTTTTGGAAGCCAGCAGAGCCATGACATCATTTTATGAGGTTTTTGAAAATTGTTAAAAGGTACACTAATTTTGGTGTAAGAGAACATTTGACTTTAAAGAAGTAATAAAAACTTATATAAAACAAAAATATTCTCTCTTTTCTGTAATTTATAAGGTAGAAATTATTTTAGTAATCCTATTCAACCTAAAAATGGGAACAGTTTAGATGGATTCAAAGTTTATGTGTCTATTTTATACAGGGACAGCAAATAACTGGTTTAAGTTCTGGTTTTAATACATTAATTTGATTGAAAGATTAGTAATACAAGAAGAAAAAAAATCTGAAATTAAGGAGGGAAAAAAAAGATCAACATAATAGGTTTTATGCAAACTGAGGAAGACCTAACAGAAGAGAGTTGATATAATTAGGTTACCTTTAACCACATTGCCTTTAGTTTTGATCTCAAATAGATATTTGAAAATATTTTGTCTCTACCCTGAAGCATATTTAATTTAGGCCAATTTAAAAAGAGTATTTCAGAAACTCACATTATTCCCAGCCTTATAATGCCTTGTTTTATATTGCAGAAAAGATATTTAGATCTTCAATAAGCACTACAAAATATACATGAAATTGCAGGGAAAAAATGATATGCTTCTTGTATAGCCAGGCTGTCTCTACTTTCTAGAGGCAAAGTCGAGCTTGTTCCCAGTGGACGTTGGACTCCACAAATGTTACACCTTGTCTCTGTTACTGTTTAGAGTTTTTATGGACAGTATTTCAAGGCCCACCGCAATACAATCACTGCAAATTCCATTTGCATTTAATGTTTTAATTTTAACAAACCTAAAAAAAAGGGTTCATGGGATACTAATATTTAAAAAAATATTCAGATTTGCTTTGATGTGCTCAATAACTGTATATGTATGTACAGAGTGGAAGGTTACATGACATGTTATGTAACCCATCTGCATAAAGGGTCACTGACCGACTATAAATCTGCAAGCGCATTACTTTGCTGGACTGTATTTACCCCTGGACCCTGCACCACGGCTTTGGTAGCCATGCAACTGATTGTGAGCTTATTTTTCAAGCTCTTCACCTCATGATTGCATTGGATGCTCAGTCGTCCACTAGGGAGGAGCTTAAATAAACATTTTTCCTCCTCTGATGGACTCCACTCTCTCTATAGCTTGCAACCTGTTGAGTTGTTTCGCTTTTTGTTCCTGCGTCCTCATTAGTAATGGCTTATGGCTTTCAGACTGTGCATAATTCAAAGCCACTGAAATGTATTCAGCACCACAGAGCCATGAGCACCAAATAACAGATGTGTCATTTACAAGTAAATGCTCCAAATGGATTCATACGGCTAAAGCCTGCTCAACTGGTGGTTACCATTTGAACCAACTGTAACGCCTTGGATAATTACATTCTGTTTCCCAGGCTATTGTTCATCAGTTAAAGGTCAAGAGCATTATTGTAACACAAACCGAGCCTTGCATTGTGTGGTCCAGCAGAGCGGTCTTTAGTTGCTTAGTCACTTTGATATGCATGTGAATGTCAAATTAAAGAACCGAGCCCTAATAGGCAGCCATTATTGTGAGCGAGGATTCTTTGTGTTAATCTGAGGTCTAATCACTTATTCAATCACTAAGCATTGTGTTGGTGCTCCCCCTCTACCCTGTCATGGCTGCACCCTCAAAAAAAAAGAAAAAGATTTTTTTATTTTATTTCCCAATACCGTGGATACACTCACATAAAACTCTAGCCATAGGCATGGCCTAATTGGTTATCTGGGGTGTAAATTAGGTTTTCCTACTCTCTTTAATTAAATGTGAACTCGCTGCCATGTTAACTATGTAATTAGGTGAGAGACGCAGATGATCTTTGAGAACTGCTTCCCATCACTAGCTCTTCTCTACATTTTATATGCAAGTATACAAAAAAAAATGATTATAGCAGAAGAGTTAGAGCTTCTCCTATTATCAGAGATATGCTGAATAGATATTAGTAAAAGCAGAGAGACTTCCCTCTTAGTGTGTAGCTCTTGTGATGCACATCTGCAAAATGTTTCCACAAAGGACAATATGGCATCAAGCCAGCATGTTGTAGGGAAGATTAGTTTCTCCACTGCTGCACGAACAAAGGAACGAAGCAGATATTGATGTTTCAGCTCATCATAAACATTAGTGCAGCTTTGTGTTTTCACAAAAAGCACACCTATTTTAGAGCACAATTTCTGGCTATTCCACACTACTATCTGAATACCATGGCAGCACTAATAAAAACATTTCTCAATCCTTTCACTCCAGTTACAGTTGCAATGTCTCTTATCAGCTTTCAACATCTAGAGAGAAAAATGTTTAGCCATTTTTCTTTGAAAAACCACAAATAAATTTGAACTTTTAAGGAAAGTAGAGATCTGCTATTATGGCTGAACGATTAATTGCATTTGCAATTAAATCGCAATTTGGTAAAATGCGATTTCCTAATCGCAAAGGCTGCAATTTGACTTGTAGTAAACATATCTTGTAAAGTCACGTGACTTGCAAAAGGCTCAAACAATGCAGATAGAGAAGGAAACGCTGCACATTAAACTGTTATGAAATGGTTTAGAGCTTAACAGAATCCAACGCTGCACAATAGTTGGTACCAAAGAGGAACAGTACATCAGTTGTGAGAAATTATATCGGCTATGAAAACGTTTATGCTGCGCAACGCCAGGTATTATGCAGAACCCGCCTTGCTGCCTCACGAGATACACTACGAAACTTTATCAACACCTTAAAACATCACACAGCCATATATGAGAGTTTCACGGCTAAACTGACCGCCACCAGTGTTTCAATTTCCAGTAAACAAACTTCCAGCCAACAGGGATCACTGACCGAGCTGTTTGAAAGAATCGCTCCTTACGAAAATAAAAAAACGGCACACAGAAATAATTCGTGCTATAACGGGTTTTATAGCCAAGCGTATGCTTTGTTAACCATGATGAATAAGCTAGGATTCAATCTCACGAACATATTTTAGCCACATTTTACCTGCGCTGTATAAAGAATGCCTACAGAAAGTTAAACCCGCACCGAAAACAGAGGAGGATTTTGCAACAACTGACCTGAGATCAAACCACTCTACGGAGCCATACCAGAGTCTGAAAGTGCATTAGATCGATGGAGAATTAAAAATCAGAGCTTGTTGCTTCAAGCATCCTACTTCCTAGATAACCACACGGAGGACCTGCCAGCTGGGATCAAAAGGAAGAAAACCTTGATTGCAGGAGGACACCGATGACCATCCAGTGTGATGATTAAAAGTAGATAAAGTTGTTAATATTTGCCTTTGTCTTAAAATAAGTCTATCTTATGGAATAGAATACATTTATATATAAAGAAATCTGTTTATAATACACAATAATTTTAATATCATTAATTAAAAAATGCATGAGAAAAGCCCCATTAAAAAAATTGCATATTAAATCGAAATCGCAATATTAAAAAAAAAATCGCAATTAGATTTTTTTCCAAAATCGTTCAGCCCTATCTGCTATTGCTGTACAAACCATGCAGATCACTTAGATCCTCCAGCTATAGTCTACTGATTATCCCTAGAACCACAACCAAGCATGGGGAAGCAGCTTTCAGTTTCTATGCTCCCCACATCTGGAACAAATTCCCGGATGAATGTAAAACTGCAGAAACACTGAACTCTTAAATCTAAAATAAAAACTTAAATGTTTAGACTTCCTTATGAGTAACTAATGTTATTATTGCTTTCTTTTAATGATTCTATGTTTTAATTTTCACATTTTTGCAATCATTTAAAGCACCTTGAATTGCCTTGTGTAGAAAGTGTGCTATATAAATAAGATTGCCTTGCCTTACCTTACCTAAAGTGATTTTGTGATTCTTTACTTGTGGGATGGTGGTTGAAATGTTTTTGCTGTTTTTCTTAGTCTTGGTTTTACTGTATTCTTTCTTAAGCCCTTATCAAGTGGGGTCATTTGGCTAAATCACATGTAATATAACATCTACAAATCCCAAATATAACCGTTATCGAACCCTATGGAGTATTGGGCTCTTTGTAAAGGTAACACCCTCTAGTTTCACCAATAGCAGTTAGAATCACTGTTTGTATGACTGATACAAAATTAGTCACTTTAGAATGCACAAAAAAAAATGTCTTTGTCCTCGCCTAAATTTTCTTTTCGTGAAAAGAAGCTGCCTATAGCAACATTAGGTAGTTGGGGACTGAAACACACTACATGGCAATAAAATAACTTGTTGAAGACTCGCATATTAAATTTGAAAAGAATATCTATAAAAGGCAAGGCGAGGCAATTATTTGTATAGCACACTTTCAATACAAGGCAATTTAAGGTGCTTTACATGATTAAGAGGTAAAGAAACCAAATATATGACAAAAGTATGAAAACTAAAACAAAGAATCACTAAAAGAAAATATTCAGTAATTGAAGTATTAAATAACATTTGTAAAATAGAATGTATGTAAACTTGTAAATTAAAAACAGAAAAAACATGAATCAATTAATGAAAACACAGAGCAATAACAGTAATTAAAGAGAAAAGATAACATTAAGTAACTGAAGCATAAAAGAACATTTATGTAAAATTATGAAGATTAAAACAGAAAACATTTAGCAATTGACAAAGCAATAACAGTAAAAATATTTTAGGGGTAATTAATGGAAACATTTAGCATTCAATTAAAAAGAGTAATAGTATTAAATAAAAAATACAAAACAATCATAATACTTACGATTTGAAAAATCGTATTTAAAATGTACGTTTTTTACTCCATTAATTATACGGATATATCCAAGTGCTCTTTTCATTCATTTGATGTGTATATTGTCAGATTGCATGATGGAGGGGCATGCAGATGCCTGTAATGTTTTTGAAAATTAAGTCTCGGGACTCGTTTCTTTAGTTTAAATTGAACAGATTTTTGTATTTACTTACTTGCTTTTTGTTTTACTTTGGAGAAAATTGGTGAGCTTTGGTTATTTTTAGATTAATGAAAATGAAACACTGAGAGTGAGAAAATAGTTCAAGCACACAAGCATGCTTTGTTTAAGCTATTCTATATTAGCTCTGGCTGAATGTCAAGTTTTGTTTGAAGTCTTCAGTTTTTACAATATTCAACAGTTTTTCCTTTCATGTTTGCAGTGTATTTAGTTCCATACATCCTCTCATCAACACCAATAAGTTTATGCTACCCTGGGGAAGAAAAAGCCTTACCACAGTATAATGTAATGCTGCCGCCATGTTTTACAGTGCGGTTGGTGTAAAAATAAATAAATAAATAAATTTTATATATATATATATATATATATATATATAGAGAGAGAGAGAGAGAGATAACGTCTTCAACCAGCACATCACGGTAACCATCCATAAAAGGAACAATGAGAAGGTCTACATTCATAAAGTTCCAATAATGTTTTGTAATGGAACATTACACTGTAATGAACAGCCAAAAATTGTTCTTTATGGAGCCACTAAAGTGCTGTGAACCAGAGAAACACAGTCACCGCCATGTGCCGTGATACTAACAGATCTGAAGACTGCAGTCAAAGTCAGAACCATTAAGGATTGTAAATTGTTCTTCCTGAATTTAAGGAGTCATAATGTACAATTTTGTTCAACTTTAAAGAGTCATCTCGGGCTGTGTTGAGGGCAGCAGATTTCCTTTCCCTGGAGAGGCAGCGTTCTTTCACCTTGCACCTGGTGGTGTTTGGAACTACATGCCTCACACATCCTATTTCTCCATCTGGACAAAACCAGATGTTGTGGAATATTTTTTCTCACACTTGAAAGTTGAGTCTCCCCATTCTCCTAGAAATCTAATCACCTTAAAGTTGTTTGAGTTTTGAGACTCAGATGTCTCAAAACTCACTTTGCTCCTGTGCATTGCAGAGACTGCAAATACCTAGAGGGACATGAGGTCTGCAACCCCCCCCCACCCCCACCCCCACCCCCATACACGCATATACACACACGCACACACACTCATTTTATTTGCGTCCCTTGGAAAAATAAGACTTTAACCTGATCCTGATAGGTGGCATGTCTCAAATGCACCACAATGTTGAAAAAGCAGAACGCTGCCTAGCAGGGCAGCCATTCGTTTTTTCTTCTGAAAAGCTGAATAATACATGCATATTTTTGCTGTGATCTGACGAATTCAATAGCCCATATGGACAAGGATTGCTCCCAACATAAACTATTTTTTTTTTTGCAAGAGGCCGTTTACTTTCCTTAGGTCCAGTCTCCCATAAATAATTTGCCTTCAACCTTCGCATGCATAAAAATTGCAACTTGTTGGTTATGAGAGAGAACAGTGAGGATGCACTTTGAATGCCAATGTAGCGATGAATAAACAATGGCTCACTGCTCCAGGAGCAATGCAGAGCTGCCAGGAGACATTGCTTTGAGTCCGCAGGCTCTCTTAATGGGTTTTTGCCACAGACCAAGCCTTTCAGTCAGCTGTGAATGGGAGACTGTTTTGATCTAGGGGAACACTTTAATAATTTCTAACAAAGCAACAATTCCCTTGGTGCTCTGGACAACCTTGGCCGATTCCCTCTGATTATCCTCCAGCCACTCAACGCTCTTAAAACCGTAACTGAAAAGTCCTTCAGAGGCTTAAAAGTTGCTTTATTTGAGAAATAAGAAATCAAATACACTTTCAGAGTCTGTCATTGTAAGCAGAGCTAACTTGAATGGTGTTCATGGGATCTATCAAAACAAACATGTAAGCTGTGCATTTTAACCCTATAGATTTTGCAAAAACATTAAAACCATAAAAATTGTCTGGCTCCTCTGCATTCTATCTGAACGTATATGGTATGCTTGAAAAGCAAATGAAAGCCTGAAATTTTCCTTAGAAGGCAATGAGGGTGCTTAAAAACATATTTGCAGTGTTACAGTGCCACCTGGTGAGCAGTTTGGGATGGCAAATGTTCAAACTACACACCAGTCTATCTTTCTTAATCCTTCATGGTTTCTTCTGATAGGATTTATTACTGGTTTGTTACGCAAAAGATTATATATATATATGTATATATATATATATATATATATATATATATATATATATATATATATATGTATATATATATATATATATTTATATAAATTTCCCTCTCGCCCATTGCCGTTCCAAGCTCGGGTCATCTACCAGAGGCCTGGGAGCCTGAGGGTCCTGCGCAGTATCTTTGCTGTTCCAAGTACTGTATTCTGGACTGAGATCACTTAGGTTCTTCCAGGGATCTGCTGGAGCCATTCCTCCAGTTCGGGGGTCACTGCCGCAAGTGCTCCAATTACCACTGGTACTACTGTCACCATCATCTTCCAAGCCTACTCTAGCTCCTCTCTGAGCCCTTGGTATTTCTCAAGTTTCTGATGTTCCTTATTCTTGATGTTAACATCACTTGGTATTTCCATATCCACCACAACAGCTTTCCTCTGCTCTTTATCAACTACAATGTCCAGTTGGTTCACCATTGCCATTACATTGAAATCAATTTGGACCTCATCAATGATAAGGTTCAATGTTATAACAACACTGATAAGATATGGTTTATACTGTATCAGCTGGAGCTTTTCATCAGCCACCATGTGTCGTCAATTTAGTAATATGTGTATTGAAATGTTAGCTTCATTATCAACTTAAATATAAAAACAGTAATAACACTTGTGTGGAGGAAATAGTACTGTCAACAAACTTGCATCTGATATGTCATGCATTGGTTTAAATGAGCTGCCAAATGTGGAGTAATATAGAATAATTTAATAATGAAAGTGTTGCACATTATAGAAGACAAAGAAACACAGGGATCCGGGTGAAAGCAACAAGTTTAACACAAGAATGCAGCAGTGAGTGAAAGAAACCAAGGAGTTTCAATAATATGAAGCAGTGATAAGTGGTATGGAATGTCATGGAATGAAAACTTAAAGTCCCAATTTTATGGAGAGAAAATAGACTCACATCATGTGTGTGTGTGCATAATACTTTATTACCTGTGTGTACCTTTGGGTACTTGTAAGTGTAAAACCTGATATTTGTGTGTACATTAGAACACATAGTTGCAAGTACGTAAAGGTAGGTACAAAATGTATTTCACCGTATTCAAATCAAGTATTACGCACTCAGAGATATTGTGAGTCTATTTTCTTTACATTCAATTCTAGCTCCATAAGAATGCAGGTGAGAACAATCAATTGAATGTAGATCAGCCGGGAATCTAAGCAAGAAACTGAGGGAAGGAGGAATAATTATCAGAAGAAACACAAAATAACCTGAACTATTACACAGATGAACATCAGAAAACATTTGATCTATAATGAACATAGAGTAATACACTGAATAAGTCAAGAGGAACATAATAAAACTAACATAAAAGACTCAGCTAAGACTCAAATGGAACAATAAACCAGGTGGAAAAAATGAACACAGAGCTAAGAGAAAAAAATCAAAATGAACACAGGAATAAACTAAGAAACTCCATTCTAATTAAGGAACTGATATGGCAGACATCACGAAAATGACCTGAAAAGAAACACCAGAGACCCCAAACATGAATGCCCTGAGCTCATGGCACCACCTCAGAGATTGCATGTTCTCCACTTCTGTTAGCATTTATTGAAACTGTTCATTCTACCACCACACCATGAAACGTTATCAAATATTTCCTTTTTTCACCCCAATATTTGTAAAGTTCTTGCATGATATCAAATGTCAAAAACAATTCCTTGATGTAAAATTTGGGTTACAGGCCACAGGGTGGTAAATGTAAAATGCCACAATCCAAAATAAAAAAAGACACCCAACAAAGTACTGAAATATGTTTTAATTATATGATATTAACATTAATTACTTATTCTATGTTTGCCCTAAAATGGAGGCAGTTAAAGCTTTATGTTGTTTTTGTTTATTTGAATGAAGCGACATATTAATAAGAATATCATTTTACAGTATTGCTTTTATATTTAATAGATACCTAAAGCTTACCTAAAAATTTACATTTTTTAAATGGGTTCTTGATGGATTTTCAACTGTGTGGGACTGTTTTTCTGACAAAAAAAATTAATAAAACATTACCTAAAATATTATTTCTGCCTGTTGGGAATAAAAAAATTCCAGCCAGGCTTTCATCACTCTCCCCTGGATCGTAATTTTGCCTCCACAACAGAGCACTAAAAGGCACTTACCTCATTGCACTTTCAGCCTTTGACAAGTCAAAATGTTTTTTGAAGAAAAGTAAAAATGTCTAAGGACAACCTGTGGTTTTGGCAAAGGAAGCCAACAAAAAATGGTCAATGCAAGAACTCTGTTTCAGTCTATAACCTATTTTTAGTGCTTTGTGGATGTTGTTTTGCAGTTATAAACATGTCAGCAGGACATTTCTCTGCTGTGCATGATAGATCTCAAGTCTGCTTTATGTTTTGCTTATTAACATTTTGTTAAAGAAATATGTAATGACATTTGTTACTCTGCTGGGGTTTTTTTTCCATGTGACATTAGTTAATTTATGGTAAACTGAAGTCTTATCAAGGCAAAAATTGATGCAAGTTTCTATGTGTTGCATAATAATACATTTTTATCAATATAAAAAGATCACAATGCAAATTCATCAACGTGTACCCTTGTTGCTAAATTTGGCCTGTCGCACTTGTTAGGTTGATAATATGACACTTAAAATAATGAAATAAGTAACCCTGAAAGCTGACAATGGTTGTCCTAATAAAATCACAAGAATAGGTTAAGAGGTGTAAAAGATTAGGATTAGATTTGGAAAATCATAAACTAAAATCTGGATGGGTCATGTCTATATTAATTTAAATCTGTCTTTATGTGAAGTCAGCAACATGCATCTCTACAGCCATAAGAGGCATCTACTGTGGCTCTTTTAAAACAAAATTAAAAAGAACATATTCCATTTTGTAGCAGAGGGGGCAAAAGAGTCTCTTACAATTAATATGTTGCTAATCCCTGGTATATGAATCGATTTTCATTGATTTCATATTGATATCTTGACATGAATAGGAACCTTTTGTCATTTAAGGTAACTTGAGATTAATTAAATCTGCTTCAACGCTTATAGTACTGCTCTTTTTTATGAAACTGCAAAGGTATGCTAGCTCTTACTAATCTATTCCTAAACAACTTCAAGCAGAAATGAAACAAAGTTCAACAAACTCTTATACCTGACAATATATCTTTATTTTTTTCTTTGTCACTAAAATAACCTGTAACGTGTATTAACAGAATCTCCTCATTTACATCTTTTACATTGAAATACCATCTTGATTCAAACATAAATGAATAAAACATATTTCCATGTAAAACACCATGTTAAAAGTTTGTAAAGAGAAATGATTTAAAAATTTTATGATAAAACCACAATTTCATATAAAATGCAGTTTGTCTTTTATCTAAGAGCATGAGCTGAGTTGCCTTAAATCCAGCATAGTTAACCACGGTAGCTTGACTTTAACAGAAATCATACATCACTCACTGCTTTTAGATAGCATAAAACAAGAAGAATTTGTGAGCGACCCCTGAAGAGTTACAAGCCATTAGGTTAGTTTTAGATTTTACCACCCGAAAAGTGCTATTTAGCATTGAAAAATGATTCTGAGCAAGCAGCTTCTAACAGAAAAAATATAAGCTTTATGTCTCAATCTAAACCATGTTAGACATTGTATTTCATACACAGTTGTCCTCAAAAGTGCTTATTGAAGTCTGAGCAGACTGTTGAATAGAAAACAAAATATACAGTACACTGGCCACATGTTAGATGTGTGTTACTCCTATACAGTGCTGGCCACATTTATTGGTACCCCTGCTGAAGATGACTCAAAACCCTTTACTGCAGTAGAATATAATCTGATACTTTTTGAGAAATCAAACTTTTCATTTGAGAACTTGTCTTCTGATGTTGAAAATTGCTTTAAAGAATTAATTGTTTTGAAAGAATCACAACTGCCACATAAGTTTTTCAAGATGTACATTGCTACTTTGTTTTGATCTTAACTTTGTAAGCACACATTATATCTCGAGGCTCTTTATTGTTAAAGGACTTCCAAATGCAGTTTAGAATGATAATCGTGTATACTTTGTGCATGTACAGTAGCTGCACTGAGCTGTATTATTTTGAGAATTTTTAGGAGAATGGCTAACTTTTTTTTAAGTGTTTTGGATTTGATACACTCTAAGAAGTTTTTCCTGAAAACTTATTTGGAAGAGAGACAGGCCCATAGCATTACTCATTAAATTATTTAGGGGTTTTTGTGATATGCTCCTGGAATAAAATATAATTTATTTTAATGCTTTTTCACATCTTTATCAGGAGTGCCAATACATTTGTCCACATCTGTAAGTATAATACATTTTTAAAGTTATTTTATACACATTCCTAAGCTTAAAAGTTCTGTTATCAAAACACATGAAATTACCTTGTCATCCCTTGTCATGTAGTCAAGACATAAAATAATTTATTTTCAAACATGCTTCTTACACCTATTTCTGAATGTTAAATGTTAAAACAATCAGTTTGTTCCCTATAAACTTTTCTCAAAGCTAAAGCAACAAAAAGTATCAACGGCACAGTACCCACCATTAGAATAATTTCACTCTTTTTTTTTTTTTAGCAGCTCAAAAAGATTGAAACAAAATCCAGTCTGTTGGCCTGACTGAGGATAAAGTGCAGGTGTCCTTTGGCCCCAACATGTAATCAGATATAAAAGCAGTGATTTGAGATCACTCATAGACCCCGGCTTCGGATCTGAGAGCTGGATGATAAAAAGCCTCATGACCCAGAACTGTGGACAGCAGTCTCTGCCCATGCGGAGACATGCAGCTCTGACCAGGTAAATATCCAGTGGCCACTTTACTAGATCTTGTGGATTTAGATCTTGGTGCATCGTAATAGCCCTCCACGTGGTCGTAATGTGTGGGCTTGACTTTAGTGCTCTGACTCCGTCTGTTTAGCTGAGTAGGAAAATGTTCCAAATGTTCGGGATCCCGGGGAGATTTTGACTGATAATGATAGTAGTGACGATGTTCTCTGGTGCTCTGTGAGCGCAACGGCCTTTTCAGGATGCTGGGTTTTGCAGCACCAGCCAGCATTGATAGATCCTGTTCAAAGCCTCTTGTTTGGCATCTGTGAGTGTGCTCAATGCTTTTCAGGTTGGGGCAGCTTCTTTCTGGCAGTGAAGGGACTTTGCGGAGAAGAGGCTGCCGTGCGTAGCCCTCTTTGATATGGATCCGTCTCACTGGCCCAAATTCTGCACCAGACCGATGGCCATAGCTTTGCCTGGATGCCTCGGGGTATGCTTGCTGAGACCTTATTCTCTGGGCGGTTGGGGATGTTTCAACAGCTGTTTGATTCTCCATTTTGTGGGCAGAGAGAAGGTTGGCGTTTCCAGGGTCCGATTTACTCCTTGTGTGCATTATGTCCCTTGGTGAGTCTGGAGACTCACAGGGAGACACAGAGTGATACATGCTTTTATGTCTCTCTTGATGAACTGGTTGATATACAACCCTTTCAAAAACCTCTGCATCTCTAGCCTCATAAACTACAGTATCTCTGCTCTCTATGTAAAGCTCCCTATTCACAGGAGGGACATGGCCCGGAGAGTAGTTGTAGTAATCTGACTGTTCATTTTCCTTTCTGGAGTGGACTGTGTAGGTCTGATGTTGATGAATGCCTTTTTGCCGACGTGGATCTATGAAATGGCGGGGTCTTGGATCTCCCAAATTTGAGGAATGGGGGCCATAGTGGTGTTCTGGCCGTACGTTATCAAACTGTGTCCGTACAGGGTTAAGGCCAGCCTGGAGTAGTTCTTGATAAGGTACCTTGGGGCTTGTCTTCTGTTTCACATAAAACATGGTGTCAACAGGCAGAATTTCTGTATTTGCCAGCTCGTAATGACTGATCTGTGGAGAATGAAAGGAGTGTGCCCTCCGGATGGCCGGGTTTCTCACTGCCCTGTCCTCTGTGCTCTGCCATTGTCCCTGTTGCCTATGGAAGTCACTCTTGTAGTGCCTGTATTGGGGTGACAGAGGCTGTCTTAAACCTAAGGAGCTGTAGCGACTCTCAGACAACTGCCTGTATAGCCCTTTATGCCCAGAGAGGTGATGAGGGAGAGCACTGGGCCGAGGGTAGTGCGGTGTAGGAGCTCGACCTGTGTGAATCGGCGGGTGGTGGGGATGGTACTGCAGAGGATGATGATGGTGATTACTGAAGACATCCTCAGGCATGGCAGGAGGCCTGTCCTCCTCTGGGCTGTAGGGACGGGTTGAAGAAGTCTGCAATTGGGTTGGGAAGACCTCTTCAATTGAGACAGGCATCAAAGACTCTGTCATGACAGATCTGAAATTAAAAGCATCCACAGAGTCGGTGTTGGCATACAAAGAACAGGCTGGTGGGCTCCGTGCTGAGCAGACAGGCGGACAGGGTGTCGAAACGCCAACACTCTGGTAAGTATGCTGTTCTTGTTTGACCTCTGACTCTCTTTCCTCTCTGTGCTCCCTCCCTTCAATGCTGCCTTCTTCCAAGCTCCCTGACCCAAGCGGGCTGACATTAGGAGTGAAATTGCACACACTTTCCTGACTGTCGGCAACTTGTAGCGGCTCTGGGTAGAGTTGCGAAGGTGAGAATTGGACAGGATGAGGGCAGTGGTAGGTCTCTGAAGCAGCTTGCCATTGGGAACCTGAGCTGATGTGAGGGCTGAGATACTCCTGTGGATGTACTTTGAGGTCGAGAACAGAAGGTCGCTGCAGTCTGTAGTCATGTACGTGGCTTCGTCTTTGGGATGAGTTGCTGGCCTTCTGGGCAGATTCAGCCAGGGCCAAAGCCAACTTGCGTGCAGCACTCATCGAGGGAGGGTGAGGGGGGAGAATAGAGACTGTACTCATAAGTCTATCTGTTCCTGGGGAGGGATAAGACAAACAACGCTACAGTATGACAGGACAAACAAAGCTATGGTAAGACATGATGGGACAAGACACAAAAGCTTCCATAAGAAACTATAGAGTGCTTTAAGTTTACATACTTACCAGCTATACAAATATATAGATATATAACTGAATGTGCCTTGGAAAATTATTGATCTCACCAAAAACTTTTCACATTTTGTTCTGTTGCAAAAACTTTTGTGGTGTGCTTGTTGTAAAACTAACTGAAGTTCAGTTAGGCTGGGCTGGGTGGCATCTGTGAACATACATTTTCAAGTAATGCCAAAGACACTAGTTAGACTTAGGTATAGATTTTGATTGGGTCATTCTAACATTAGTATGCTTTGATCTAACCTATTTAATTATAGCTCTGGTTTTACCTTGTTTAGGGATGTTGCCTGCCAGAATGGACCTTCAAAGTATTTTGTAGCTGCAAACAAGTTTTTGTTATGTACGTAGCTTTTGACAAAGTTTTGATGCAACTTCTTCTGTTTCAACAACCGTTCTCTTCTTGACACGCTTCCCTAAATCCCTAAAACCTTAATTATTTTCATGTAAACATTTTTGTTATTTAATGTTTCTCACATAAACATCCAATAAAAAAGTAAAAGTTAAAGTTTGTGGTTGTAACAGCATAAAATGTGAAAAAGCTTAAGGAGTATGAATATTTTTGAAAGACTAAACACAGATTTAGATTATAGGGGAACTGACCTGGATCAGGGAGGGTCTGTGCAGACTGACTGAGGTCTGTTTCGCCTGATGCCTTACTTGGTGCGTTGATCGGGCTGCTGTTCTGAAACAACGCTCTTGGCTGTTTTCCATCTGCCACTGCAGCCTCACACTTATCCACATTGGAAGAGGAAGATGGCATGGGAGTCCGAACATCTGCCAGCATTTTTAACGATTTCTTCTTCACTTTGGGGGAGATATGCTTCAAGGCAACTTTTTTCCCACTTTTACACAGAACTGGGCTGACATCTGGAGAGTGCGAGCAGCCAATGTTGTTGTTCTGAAAGGACACGGGCTCGGATTCAATAGAACACCCTACACTCTTCCTCCACCTGTTCCCATCTCTAGCATGTTGCATTGCAGGAGTCTGGCTGCACTGAAAAGACATGGGGTCAAAATCTAAGGTCGAGATGCCTGCAGCCGGTGGGAAAAGGTCGAGATCATCCTCAGACTGGTGAGGGGAAACAGCTGTGCAGCCTCTCTCAACACTGCGTTTACTTTCATTTAGCTGGTGTGCTCGGCAGTCATCTTTACTTCTTGAGTTATGCAGATTGTCCCTGCTGATGGCAGAAACAGCTTCGCTGGTCGAACAAGGTCTGAGGAGATGGTAACTTGGAGGTCCTCCTAGGTTGGAAAATTGAAGATAGAAATGTCATTAACTAATTAGCTCTGATACATCCAGAAATGTAAACAGCTCACCGCCTAGCAGACATTTTGATGATCTACTGAAAGATTACCTGCTAAATTTTGCAAAGAAGAAAGAGATTCTTCACTTTTGGTGGACCGCAGTGTGCCGCTATCTCCTCGTCCACCTGCAATCATTTTATGTAAAATGTATACAATGAATAAAACAACTTTAAGATGCCTTAAAAATTAAAATAAGCTTTGGCTCCATAGAAAACTTACCTGGCAGTGCTATGTTTTTTATCTCATTAGGTTCACTGGGGTGTCGCTTTAGTTTACGCTTTGACACAGAGTGGGACTTGCCCAAGTGGAAAAAAGACAGCCAGTTCCCCACAGGAGACTTCTTTGACTTCACAAGAGGCCGCTTGCCGCTGCAACACAGAACAAATCGTATTTGATGCGGTAATGTCTTAAAAATATCATGAAATGGTTCTCGCTGTTGCCTGTGTATACCTTAAGCAGATATTTATATGATATTTTTATGGTTATCAAGAGGGGAAATTAAGAAATTCCATTTCAAGTGAATACAATCTTGTAATATATATATATATATATATATATATATATGTGAACTAATACTTGACAAAAGGCCTAATGATTCAGTTTTTGCATTCACACCTAACATCAATTACAGTTAATCTTAAACATAAAAAATTAAATAAAAGTTTAGCTGTCCTAAAATGATTTCCCGGACTTTCTGCTGATTTGCTTTATTTACTTGAGGTTGTAGTTTTGAGATAGGTTTCAAAACCATTTCTCAGTGTCTGTCAAGAAGTGGGTATAGAAAGTTTAGTGCATCTCATACACCATGGGATAGTTAAAACGCTCATAGTATAGTCATAGTCAGTTGTTCTTTTTAGTCATCCATCTATCTCATCAACCAGCATCTTGCAATTATGCTAATTCGACCAGGTGTTCTGAATCCCTTAGCTGGCTAAAAGTCTGCAGACTGCAGAAAACCTTTAGCTTTATGAGATCCATCAGCAGTATCTTACATCTTGTTCTTAAGTGCGCCCTAGTTAGTTTAATAACATAGTGCTATCTCATTACACGAATATAATGGGGAAAAACAAAACAAAAGTGCACTGGTGTTCAATGAAAAAAAAATAAAAATCAAACAACATAGGGCAGAGGGGCAGATTTAACACCTTAAACCCGCTAGCCCCCATTTTGGGGGGCATGCCTTCTAGAGTAATATTTAACTTTGTGTCTGTAATAAACAATAATTCAAACAGCTGGTCTGAAGTCAATAAGAGTGAGTAGATACTATTTATTATGCTTATTTGCTCTTTTACAATGAAAACCACCTGCTAATTTGTATTTCTTTCAGGCGGAATTTATATTTAATATATTCCGCCTTTCAATCTCAATTACTCATGCCCACTATGATTGTCTTGAGAATTTTTACATTCACAGTATTCCCATAGACCTTATTATATGAGAGTAATTTGAACATTTTAGACCTTTTACAAACATTTTACAAGAGTCAGAATCCATTATCACGATCTGATTCAATCTGATCCGATTTAACCTGATCCAGTTCGATATTAATATGGGTCAGTGCTATTTAAAATGTTTTTTGAGCTGTTATCTTAATTATATGCCTATAATTCAATGACTTAACACTGAGTGAGTGACAGTTCACCAAGGGAAACAGTATTAACACTTTCAGAAACAAGAGTTAAAATGGCCTTCTGCACTATTCTTTCCTATTTTAGCTGTAAAAAGAGCAAACTATTCTAAAAAATAAAATCGATTTTTGAGCTTGCGAATTAATATGATTTCTGTAAGAATCGATTCAAAACCGATTTTCTCATTTATTTATTTTTTTCAACAAAGCTCTATTATTGAGGCAGAATAAATTAGAACCCATTCCAAATGCCAGCCAGTTTTGACCCCAACAATACAATCTCTGCTTTCCTGTTAAATGTTACTGTGAAGTGTAAAGAAGCCATTAAATTGTTAGGAAAACTCAAATTAAATCTACCTCTCCATTGGCAGTTCAATGACCGTGTGAAATTTGCCAAAAAGAGCTTCGGGCCCCTCCCCGACCTCGATGTAGTCACTGTGGGTGAGGCATGGGGTTGTAGCTGGAGACCCGAGTTGCGTCTGAGTCCGAGCCTGCGCCTCCTCTAAGGACAGTAGCTTTGTGGATGGGGAGGAAATCATCAGAGACTTTGGTCTTGATAAAGTGTTGTTACCTAAGATTGATATACATGCCCATTAGAACAGATAAAGATAGATATATTTTCAGTCATATTTTGTTTTCCATTATCTAATCCATCATTACCTACCCGTGCTTTCTCTTATGATAGCATTTAATTTTGTGCTGAAAAGGGACTCTGTGTTGTTGAGAATGAACTCCACCACCACCGACTGGATTCGAACCTCCATGAAAGCTGCTGTGCCACTAAAGCAGGCCGACTCAATCTGTCTGGACCTAAAACAGAGTACAGGGCGACCTATTTCAGTGCTTAGGACCACTGAGATGTGCCCCAGTTCGCTGTGACAGAAAGACTAAAAAGGAATGGTGAAATTCTGACTGTGCTTTGACCGAGATAGTCACCTGAGGAGATTCGGTGCCCAGACAATGGCAAGGTTTTTAGTGTGCATGTTAGTGACGGAACTGAAGGTGGCCAGGCGGGAGAGGTGCCTCATGAGGTACTCCAGAGTCCTAGGGATTTAAAAGAAATTCTCATTTTAGAGATTGTTCACTATTATTCTCACACCTCTTAGGCCTCCATAGAATAACTTTTTGCATTTAAATAACCCAGATTTGGGCTCTATATTCTAGTTTGGGGACCTCATATGGTTTAACTGGATTTATTTAGGGGTATCAAAGCAAAGAGGTCTGACTACAACACATACCTTCCTTTTTAGATTTAATATTCATGACCAATCTTGAAAACACAATTTTTTATTTTTACTTCACAACTACTCACATAAAATCCCAATAACATATGTTGACGATTGTGGGCATAATGGGATAAAATGCGAAAGGTTTTGAGAAATTTGAATACTTTTTCTTTGTCAACTTAGGGTAATGGAAGATCCTCATATAATTCACAGACTTGTTGTTCTCCCTGCTACCACCCCATAAAATATGTATGATTTAGTCTAATGAATGAAAATCAGAGGAGAAAACCATAGAAACGTAACAGTTTGGGACATGAAAACCTATGCATAGCTAGACCAGTAACAATATTATGCGGAAAAAGATAAGGTATTTAAAGTACCTTTTATCATATATAAACACACACACCAACATATATGTTCCACTTTATGACGACAGGGTGCAGCAGTGAGCTGTAAATCTGACCTGTAATGAGGAGGAGGCAGCTGCTGAATGACATTGTGGATTTTTACCAGCCGCTCCTCTTCTGTGGCTGCAGACACTGCTTCCTGTGACGAAAGAGAGGACAAAGCACACATAACTGCACGTCTAATAATCATAGCATAGGGGATAACATTGATAGCCCTACTCTATTCCTCCCTTTTATATTAAGAGGAGCTAGGGTTTTGCATATGTTAATCTGCCGGTTCTTAATACTGGACACCCACCCTCTTCCCCCCGTGTTTCTTAGAAAGCTCATCATAATACAATGACCTAATCTCAAGCAGCACTAGAAAATGAGATGAAATTATGAAATAGTTTCTTTATTTTTTTTTTTATATTATTTAAATTTGTATCAAGAAAGGGCTAGAAACTTTCCTTGCGCAATAATTGACCCAAAGCTAAATCAACTCCCATAAAATGTTGAGGATTCAGTTCCTATAAAATGTTGAGGATTCAGTTCCGCTGATACTCACAGAGAATCGGTCGTAGAGCTGGTAGGTAAGCAGCGGGTTGGGCAGCTCTCTGAAGTAAAGCTTGCACAGGGAGCCCACAGAGTGGATGTCTTGTCGGAAAAGTTCCTTGCCCAGGTCTGGGATCTGCTCAGAGTCAAACTCATGCCTTGACAAAGAGAAAGGACAATTCCTTTTCATTATAAAAGCACAAATATACTGAAGGTTTAAACCTTTTTGGAAATTAAATACTTAATATAAAGTACTTTTGATTTGAATTTTTTTTTATTTTGGAGAAAAGCTGAATATGAAAATTATTAGTTTGGGTTTTAAAAAGACAGCCCTTTTAAAGCCAGATTGCTATTTAAATCATTTATCTTAATTGATGATTCTAGGAACTTAGCTATCTTGGTTTTTTTTTGCTTAAGAGCTGCTTTTGAAACTACTCAACAGTTTCCTGTTATCTCAGCTAGATCATTTTGTGGGTTGTAAGGGGAGAGCCATACATTGGTTTAGGTCTTATTTACCACGAACATGTGGTCTACCACGCAAGATCCTTTAGCAACAGCACTAGCAAAATGAATTTTGCTTGAACATTTTTTACAGTGCCTATGCATATATTCCTACTGCAAAAGATTATTTTATTACTTTTGTTTTGCAGCACTGAATGCATATTTGTTTTTGAAGTGCAATATAAATAATGTTGACACTGAAATTACCCTATTTTCCAAGGAAATCCACAAATATACAAACTATAAAGCCATAGAAATTGCATGATTTAAAAAGAACAACAAATCAAAAACATGTCAACAGTTTTTATTCTGCTATATTTTCTAAACCATAAGAACAAGATATCATGCAGTGAGAGGGTAGATTTTCCAAGTAAGATTTTTGATTGGATGTCTAACCCCATCAGCTTATGTGGCGCTCAATTTATCCAGTGATGGGAGTTTTTTTATGAATTCCAGCTGACAAGCAGCAAAAAAGTGAATAGCACATCAGCTGTCTCAGAAGCTACACAGCATGAATTACATTTTGCTTGAAAAAAATCTCCAAACCCCCAAAAATAAAACACTATTTGCAGCACTTCCAGCTGCTGCTGACAAGCTGGATACTTATGTATTTAGGTTATCAGCTTATGTGAAAATGTATCAAGTACCAAAAGTGGCAAACTTGAAAAAATTTAACAAAAAAAGCAGTAAACTATATAAATAAGTAAATTAATAATTGTATTTTTGGAAGAATGACTGCATACTTATCTATTAAAAAAAATTAACTATAAGAAATACAACATTTTAGATGATATATTTAAAATATATATAATAATTTCTCTATTTTATATAATTATTTAATGGTTCCTGTGCAAATTAAATCACTGCAGCTCAACACATTAACCTTAACATCTGATTGGCTAACCTACCTAGGGAGTCTTGCCCAGTGACACTGATGGGGAAGGATGACTGATAAAGATTTCTATCATGAGATAATTGGGAAGCACAAACCTCAGCTTTTGGATGTTGGAGGAGATCCCTGAGAGTCTGTAGATGCCATCCACGACCCCATTTTTCTCAATGAACTCTGCACAACTTTTAACAACTTGTGGAACTGCAAAATTCAAAAGAAGTACACAATGTTTAGACACAAGAAGTTTAATAATTAAGCATAAGATGATATTATGATAAGGACATTAAAATGGAGCGGTACAGTGATAGGTGGACATGAAGGGCATCAGCATTATGCAGGCGCTGTACCCATCTGTGTAGTGAAGAGAGATTTACTGTCTCGATTTACCGGTCAATCTACGTTCCTAACCTCAGCTATGGTCACAAACTCTGGGTGGTGACTGAAAGAAAAAGATCAAGAATACAAGCAGCTGAAATAAGTTTTCTCCGCAGGGTGTCTGGGCTCTCCCTTAAATATAGGGTCAGAAGCTCGGAGTCACAGAGAGGAACACATCGAGAGGAGCCAGTTGAAGCAGCTGGATGCCTCCCTGGTGAGGTGTCCCACTGGAAAGAGACTCAGGGGACGACCCAGGACACGCTGGAGGGACCATGTCTCTTGGCCAGGGTACACCTTGGGATTCTTTCTGCGGAGTTGCCCCAAATAGCTGGGTAAAGGGAAGTCTGGGTCTCTCTGTTAAAACTGCGCCCCTGCGACATCACCAAAGATAAGCGAGAGATAATGGATGGATGGATAGATAGATTATATTATCATTCTTTTCTGGTTAGTGTCTTTTGGTAAAAGCAAGGAATCTGTTGTTTTATTCCTACAAACACGCAAGTTGAGTTAATGCCAAAGAGCTACTTTTGGTCTCATCTTACCACAGCAGTTTCTCCCAGTCACTCTCTGAATCATTCAGTTGTTCATTGGCGAACTTTAGACATGTGCCTTTTCGAGCAGGGGTACCTTGCGATCTCTGCAGGATTTTAACCCACTGCGGTGTAATGTGTATCCATTGGTTTTCTCGGTGACTGTGATCCCAGCTACTTTGAGGTCATTAACTAATTCCACAGTGTAGTTCTAGGATGATTCACCTTCTCTCCCAGCTTCTTGCTAATTGTTTTATTGCCCATTCCAACCTTGTGCAGGTCTACAATTTTGTCTCTGACATCCTTGGACAGCTCTTTGGTCTTTCTCATGTTTGAGAGTTTGGAGTCTGCTTAATTGGTTGATTCTGTGGACAGGTGTCTTTTATACAGGTGACTAGTTAAGACAGGTGTCTTTAATTAGGGTGACTAGTGACTAGACTTGAGTAGGAGTGTCTAACCACTCTGTGGGAGCCAGAACTCTTGGTGGTTGGTAGGGGTTCAAAAATTTATTTCACTTTTGTTTTCAATTTTCCTTTTGATGTGCTATATGTCACTGTGAAAATAAATCTACCATTAAAATGATACTGTTCTGAGACTTTTTATTTCCCTGTCATAGCCAAACTTACAAAATCAATGAGGGGTCAAATAATTATTACCCCAACTGTACATAGTTGGAACTTGGAAGTGAAATTTGTTTTTGTAAATTCTGAAAAAAAGCCTACTAAACTACCCAGTGGCAAATATGTGCCACTGATATCTATTCCGCTGATAAAGTTCAGACAAGCAAACTGTTATAGGTAAATCAGCTCCAGTGTTCAATTAAAAGAGAAAAAACGTGTGATCAGCCTATAGTTTTTATAATCATCTGCATTAAAAACCTAAAGCCAAAGGTAAAATGCTTGAAAGCATAATATGACAAGTTTAGGAATGTGAAGTTTGTGAAGTTATGCCAAAACCTTGAACCCTGCAAGGTAGTGAAAAAGTACTGTATATCCCTAATTACAGTGTTCTTCTATTCATGTCAATGTAATGCTTTTAGTTCATTAAACAAATGTCAATATATACAAACATAACCTAAGTTAATATAAAATCCAGTTTTCAAATGTTGATTTTATGTTATAATGTATACAATATTGTGATTGCAAAGGACTACTTACACAATATTTTAAGGGTTCACTACAGCTCTGCTTTCTGGTAATATATTCGGCCACTTAGATTGACCTTCACTGCTCATTATGTCCACAGCTGAAATTGTGATGACAGTAGAAGGGAAAAAAAGTAGTGAGAATAATGTGGTTTAATCCTAACTGACATTGTATTTGCTATTTTCAGTAATGAAATTAAAATGTCCCATTAATCTAGATATTATTCAGCTCTAATTTAAATTATTTACAGAAAAAGAAATTTCAAACCTTGGCACCTTTTTTTTCTGTTATTTATGTGTTAAATAATCCAATATAACAAATTTTTTTGGACAGCTGAACTTAATTTTATAACCCACTGTAGTCCAGAGAATTTTTTTCTGTATCAATTTTCTTTTAATCTTTCAAATGATACTTTGGTTCTGTACTATGAATATGTGTGGTGCTCTACAACATTTACTATTCTTTTTAAGTCCCTCCTTCCTCCTATAGACCCCTATGCAATGCACAGTGACAGGCAATTTTTTTTTTTTTGCCAATAGAATGTGAGTTCCCACATTGTCAGCTGTCAATCAATGAGCATGCGCATCGCAAAAATCTGTGAGGATGGGGCCGCACACACAGATTGCTCTGTGTCTTCCTGTTTCAGTTGCCTTGATGGCAGAGAGCGGTCATGGAGAAGTTGGAGCAAACTTCTGCTTAAAAGTTAGCCATACCCCGGCTAACTCGGATGATACTGAAGGACAATGATACAAACCACACCAGCAAATCCAACTTAGAAAGGCTCAAAAAGTAAAAATAAAGGCATTGTAGAAGCAAAGATTACATTTGGATTTAAATCTAATTGAGACGCTGTGAGGTGACCCTAAACAGGTATTTCTTGCTTAAAATCTCTCCATCTTTCTGGATAAAAATATTTTTTCAAAGAAAAGCAGGCCAAATTTAATCCACAGTGATGTGACCACTGATTGAAATCATATTTAAAAAACACATTTTGTATTTACCAATCTTATTATTTTTATAAAAAATTGTTTGATGCTTGGCCAAATGCTTTTTAACAGCAGCATATTAAAGGAGGGAAATATGCCATTACATATTTAATACTGTGAGAGTGCTAAGCACTGTGGGGCTTTTAATTATTTTTCGAACACAGCCTCTAAGATAATTAAGGGAATGCATAATTTTGGTCTGTGTTGTTTTGCAAAACATTGGGATATACATTGTGATATATATATATATATATATATAGAAATAGAATTTTTACGAATATGCTGATGAAACTACATTTTCTGATACTTTTTGTGACTAACTTTTTAGCAGATTTTTAAACATATGTGATATCATGTTTTAAAAAAATATATTTTCTTTCAACAGTTTATACATGTTAAAGGAGGTTTTATACAATATGAATACATATATGCCCTTGTTTAATATATGAGTACCAAAGAGTAGCACAAGAGGGCATGGTTGATTTGTAGTGAATGCTATAAATGAATCAAAATAAACAAGTATTAGGCTGTAATTACATTACAAGACTTCCAAATGTTTTTACATTATTCATCACATTGCTTAAACCATGCAACTCTTAGCTAACGCAGGTAATTCAAATTCAATTCAAATTGAATAAGGACATACAGTTTTAGAGATCCCTGCTGCCAGTACAATAGAACAAGGTTTGTTTACAGTAAGTCGCAAAATAAATCAACTGATTCATTATTAGACAAAAAGACCAAAAGGAATATTCTTTTAATCCAATAGTTGATAATTTGTTGAGCTATTTCATTTTATTTCAGTATAGATACGTATGATTTTAAGTGTCAGAATTCTATAAAGAACGGATTGTAGGCTATAGGGTAGCATAGATTTTGGTATTTTAAAGTGAAATATACCAGGTACAAAACCCAAAGTAAAAATTGTGAAATATTTTACCATCATGTCCTGAGTTATGCAGATGCTCCCCCAGGTCGCAACCAAACACTCGCTCTCTGAGGATTCCACGCTGCCGCAGCTTCTGTGGTGGTGGCCGAGACTTCATAAACGACCTCAGGAAGGTTACAAGCTTTCCATGCTTCTTACACACTGAAGCACATAGAAGCCATATTAAAACTGATCTAACTCAGATCTTGTGAACAAATCTTTAATAAATTGTCAAGCACCTGCGCACACTAAGTAGTACCTGGTTTTGGCACTGAGTTTTGAACACTCTGAGGGATCTTTTCATTTATCAGCTCCACACAGTCACAGGGGAAAAACCCAACCTGCAAAAAGAAAGATGAAAAAGAGACTGAACAGGCAAAAACAGAGCAAGTGATTGTAGGGAAATAATAATATTGTAAAGCTACAGAAAGAGGTCAACAATTACCTCAGGCTGAAAACTGATAGTCTACAAGACTGAATCCAACTTTAGTAGACTTTCTGGCTTCTTAAGAAATATGTCAGATAACTAAAGAACTCCTCAGGAGATTCTCACTTGGTTTGTAAAAAACATCAGAATATTAAAAAAATGAATAGAAAAAACATATACCCAATACTTTGATCCTCTAGTTCAAATTTTAACAGTCTCTAACACAGTATCTAACTAAACCAGTGAAATCTTTTTTTCAAGTTGATCTGTGAGATGCACCACAAAATCCTAGCATGACCCTTTTCTCATCACCATTTTACTACCATAAGAATGATCTATGTGCTTTATTTTTTTAACAAAACCTCAAACATTTTTCAAATTTTCTTTTTAAAGTTTGTGTATTTAAAAGTTGTTGTTTTTTAATGTCAACATAAATACTTTTTACTCCAATTAGTATCATGAAATATTTTTTTCTAATAATCTATTCAAAATATTATTTTATTTTTAATAACATATTTTAGATTTAAATAGAAAGGCTAATATAATGAGACTAATAAAATTCTGCAATAATAAATATTCCTTTATAAAATTTCTTTAAGTTTTATTTTGAAAAGCCAACATATTGGAAGCCCTTTTTGTTTCTGGTTTACATTAATTAGCAATGTGGAATCTCCCATCAATCCATCCATCCAAGAGGAATCCCAAGGCGTTCCCAGGCCAGCTGCGAGACATACTCCCTCCACCCTGTCCTGTGTTTTTCTCTGGGTCTCCTCCCGATGGGACGTGCCATGAACACCTCATCACGGAGGCGTCCAGGAGTCATCCTGACTTCTCCTCTCCTCTCGATGTGGAGGAGCAGCACCTCTACTATGAGCCCCTCCAATATGACCGAGCTTCTCATCCTATTTTTAAGGGCGAGCCCAGAGATACTGCAGAAGAATCACATTTCAGCCGCTTGTATCTGTGATCTCATTCCTTCGGTCACTACCCAGAGTTCCTGAACATAGATGAAGGAAGGAACATAGATCGACAAGTAAATCGAGAGCCCCGCCTTTCAGCTCAACTACAGCGCCCTCATCACTGCAGAGGTCTTACCAATCTGCCTATCAATATCCCCCTCCATTTTTCCTTCATTTGTGAACATGACCTCACATGTGAAATCTCCTTTTGCAACAATTTTCTTACTATAAAAGAAAGTGAGCCTTTTATTTTAAAAATCACCTTGTTTTTTAAAGTCCAACATAATGCACTTTATATGATTTGTTTAGCATCTGTAATCTACTGCTTTAATTATCTATAAAAACGTAAGGCTTTCATATATATTTTTCAAATATATCTCATTACTTTAAAGGAATAGTTCACCATTTTTACATACTGACATGTTCTTACCTTACCTTAGACTAGTTGATATGTACCTGTCTGGTCTTTGTCTGTGCGCTCTGTTGTGCAAACGGAGCACAAACGCAGCCTCTTCCACATACTGTATAGCTCCAAATCAGCTCCTGTCAGAAGCTACCAAACTCTTCCATGTTTTCCCTATTCAAATACAGTTACGTGAAGTGTTACACTACAAAGTATAGCAATACTGAAATGTAACATGTCGATTTTCCCAGTGGATAAAAAGGGGTACTATATTGTGAGGCGTAATAATACGAGGAGAACTATGTCTGCGCACTAACTCCTACAAGTCACACTGCTTCTACTGACGGAAGTGAGCGGGAGAGAAGTCTTAAGTAGTTAATGCGCAGACGTAGTGCTCCTCGTATTATTAGTTTATTATGAGTTTGGAAGCTTCTGAAGGGAGCTGATTTGGAGCTCTACAGTATGTGGAAGAGGCGTTTGTGCTCCGTTTGTACGATAGAGCGCACAGACAAAGACCAGACAGGTACATATTAACTAGTCTAATGTAAGGTAAGAACATATCTCAGTATGTAAAAATGGTGAACTATTCCTTTAAAGAGTAACAAAATAACTTTTAATCCTGACATGCTAAATTCCTAGCCTGGGTGCCAGCAAAAGTCCCGCCCACAAAATGGACTGGAAGTTTGGTCTGGCATTCCTCCGTTGAGGAGCAATTATACCTGAACAAGATCTGTTCGGACCAATCAAATCGTGCTTACGATGATTGACAAGTGAACAACAGTAACGTAATCAACCGCGTCACCAAAGAGCGCCTGGGTTGAATTTGTATACAGCAATGACGGCTGCCGCTGGAGAACTGAGATGTGTAGATTCTGCGATCGAGTCTGTTCTAGAAGATATCAACACGCATTCATTTTAAAAGAGGAATTTAAAAAGAGGAACAGATAAAGTCTGTTGCTCTGCAGAGCAACGTCACACACTTCTGTTGCTCTGATTGGTTATATGTCTATCCAATTGAGACATTTTTTTCCTTGCTCGGTTAAAACACGCCCCATAATCACAGCCCAATTGAGCAGTATTAGACTCACATTCTGATTAGTATTGAGTATGGCTACGCAGGCTATTAAGTTCCATTAGGTATGCATAATTTTATTGTAATCCTATTAACAAATAGGGAGAGTTGCCCCTTTATAAGTTCGCCTAACTATTGAGGGGAAATCAAGTAAAACGTAAAGTGATTCAGTTTAGGAGCAGCTTTGTCATAGCCTCAAAAGTACTCAGTATAAAGTGTCTAGAGCAGAAAAATGACCTGAAAGCCATGCTTTCCTCTCCACCAACCCGTGTCTTCTTTAGGAGGCATGTCGATAACGGACACAATATCTCCCACCTAGATCAAAAAGAGACACTCTGTGAAGCTTATTTCAGCAAATGTAAAAGCCAGCAAATCAAAATATAGATCTGATAGATTGATCATTTAGATGCCTGAGTATGTTTTTCATAACTTCTATTGCAGCACTTACCTCAAACGTTAACTCATCCGTGGCCTGAGCAGTGTAGCGTTTGGTGACGTGGGCGGCAGCGATGGCAGGGACATTGATCGAAGATTCTTCAGAAACCAGCAGATGGTTCCCCTTGTTGTCGATCTAAAAATAAAAACAGCAGAGAAATGTTGTGCCCAAAAAACCAAAGCAGGAAGCGGGAGGTGGTCACGATTTATCATGAGACAAATGAAAAGAGAAGCAGAGAACAATACATAAGTAAAATGCAAAGTTTTGTTTTTACTGTATTTCCACTTGAGTTTGCAGCGTTTTTACTGTTAATTAAAAGGATTTTGGGAATTTGGTCAAAGTGTTATTTTTATTTCTCTGAGTGGGATTTAGAAGTCGGGTTTTGCTAATATTTAAAAAAATCAGATATCACAATACCAAGTTTGAAATATTAAACGTACAAATCAGACTGCATCTCCAGGTAATGCACTGTGTTACCACACTGAGTTAAGCCTCAGAGTATGAAAAACTCCCAAAATTAATTTGGATGAAATTAATTATGCAAAAAATTATCTAAACCCACACATAAAATAAGACATTTGAACTCTGACCTCTGAACTCAGTGCATGTTTATGATTGGTCTCAGAAGCGTCCCTCTTTATATAACTAATCATAAGCTTGATACCTAAAAGTAGATAGCAAAAGCTGCATGGACCTTTGTTTTTTTACACTTTTACTGTTTATCCACTTCTTAAGCTGCTACAAATGTTATCTGCCCTGTCTGCCACTGTAGTAATTAAGTCTTTAACTCAACATTTATAAAAAAGATAAAAAATGTAGAAAGATATATCCGATCATGGGATTGCTGACTGACGTTGGAAAAGCCTTTGGCAAGGACATGTAAACCCACTGTGTAGATTTACCAGCAAGGAATAACAATGTCGTAATCTTATCCGTGATATTTCTTCCAGTTCATCTAAAATGTGGGATTTTATTCACAGTTTTTTAGATAAACATAAGTTGCTATAGCAAGTGAGATCAGAGTAATCATGAAAAAACAACAGTCATGAATAACTATTACCTCCATCCATGTTAACACAGGACCACAGTTGATTTTGTTGTCCCCGATGGCAGAGAAGCGGGACAAGTAGTTAGTCAGCATTGTGGTGACTGACTGAAGAGAAACAAGAAAAGCAGATCTCAATGCAGCCCAAATAAACTGTAACATCACATAAACGAGTAAATATAAAACTATTTCTGCAAATGTAATATTGTAATAATGTTATTGATTTTTTCCTCTTTTATCATGCTACAGCCTCAAACTTCAACGTTTTGCATAAAGATTTATATGATATACCGACACAAAGCAGTGTCTTTCTGTGAAGTAAAATATGCATCGTTTTCAATTTTCTTATAATAAAAATCTTGATGTGGGATGCATTTGCATCAATCACTCTCTTTAGAACCCCCTTTTCACTAAAAAGGACTGCTGCATGTCCTTTAGGGTGTTTCTCTACTTTGCATGTATAAAGACTGGATTTTGTATCCATTCTTTACAAAGTAGCTCAAGCTTCTTTAAACATTAGTTTTAATTCTTGGCTGGAGTTGGATCTAGACTTTGACGAAGCCATTCTAAATGATACAAAATCTTTGATAAAAACCTTTCTGTAGTAGCTCTGTCTGCTGAAGTACATATTTTCCACAGTAAGATTCTGGTACTGCACCATTAGTTTAGAACACACAATGCTTTAAATATGAAACAGAAAGTGCAGATTTTGTCTCATCTGAAGACAGCGTCGTGTTCCTCCTGTTTACAGTGTCCCATACATGGTTAGTAGTACACTGCACACTACACTTTTAAAGCTCCCTTCTCACTATGCTTCTATTAAGACCAGATCTTTGGAGGTCACAGCTAATACTAAGTAATACACATTTTTCCTTTTCTAACACTTTTCCAGAGTAACTATACCTCCACCCCTAAGAATAAAAAAAGTAAGTGGTAGAGGAAATTTCAGAGGCAGGAATGGTTTTGCTATGCGCTGTACAAGTCCTGGTCATAAAATTAGAACATAA
Source organism: Apricaphanius iberus (assembly GCA_028564705.1). Lineage (NCBI taxonomy): Eukaryota > Metazoa > Chordata > Actinopteri > Cyprinodontiformes > Aphaniidae > Apricaphanius > Apricaphanius iberus. Next base: position 1,267,244 of record JAPXFQ010002229.1, on the reverse strand, counting down.
TGAAGAAATGTATTAATTTCAGTTATTCCATACAAAAAGAGAAACTTATTTATTAGATCCATTCATTACACAATTATAACTGACAACTAATGAATGTCCCAAATTCAATATCTCAGAAAATTAGAATATCAATTGACACTAATGAAAAAAAAAAAAAACATTTTTATAAATGTTGGCCAACTGAAAAGTGTGAACATGAAAGGTATGAGCATGTATATCACTCAATATTTAAGTGGGGTTCCTTTGGCCTGGATCACAGCAGCAATGCAATGTGGCATGGAGTGGATCAGTCTGTGGCACTGCTCAGGTGTTATGACAGCACATGTTGCTCTGATGCTGGCCTTCAGCTCTTCTCAATTGTTGGGTCTGGTGTATTGCATCTTCCTCTTCACAATACTCCATAGATTTTCCATAGCTTTAAGGTAATGGAGAACAGCAATACCATGGTCCTTAAAGCAGGTACTGTTAGCTTTGGGAGTATGCAGGTGCCAAGTCCTTGTGGAAGATGCATCTGCATCTCCATAAAGTTGGTCAGTAGTAGGAAGCATGATCTGCTCTAAAACATCCTTGTAGATGGCTGCATTGACGGTGGACTTCAGAAAACAGTGAACCAACGCCAGCAGATGACATGGCACACCTAACCATCACAGACCATGGAAACTTTACACTTTATGCCTCTCCTGTCTTCCTGCAGACTGTGGGACCCTGATTTCCAAAGGAAATGCTAAATTTATTTTCATCAAAGGTCATAACTTGGTACACTCAGTAGCAGTCCAGTCCTTTTTGTCTTTAGCCCAGGCAAAACTTTTGTGACATCATCTTTTGTTCAAGAGTGGCTTGACACAAGGAATGCGATAGCTGAAACCCATGTCTTGCATACGTCTGTGCGTGGTGGTTCTTGAAACACGGATTCCAGCTGCAGTTTACTCTTTGTGAATCTCCCATACAATTTTTAATGGGGTTTGTTTCACAATGCTCTCCAGGGCGCAGTTATCACTATTGTTTGTACATTTTTTATACCACATCTTCTACGTCCCTTCACCTCTCCATTAATATGTGCTTGGACACAGCTCAATGACCTTTAGTGTCTCGCCTTGTGCAAGGTGTCATGGTCATCTTTTGGACAACTGTCAAGTCAGCAGTCTTCCCCATGATTGTGTAGCCTACAGAACTAAACTGAGAGACAATTTAAAGGCTTTTGCAGGTGTTTTGGGTTAATTAGCTGATTAGAGTATGAAACCTAGTGTCTACAATATTGAACATTTTCACAGTATTCTAATTTTCTGAGATACTGAGTCCGGGACTTTCATTAGTTGTTAGTTGTGATCAGATCAAATGAAAAGAAATAAACATTTGAAATATACCAGTGAGTGTGTAATGAATGAATATAATATACAAGTTTAACTTTTTTAATTGAATTACTGAAATAAATTAAATTTTTCATAATTTTTTATTTTATCACCAGTACTTGTATATGGAGGCCGTGTAACATACGTCAATAGTATCCTTTAAGCTATCGTATCGTGGCAGTTCCGTGAGTTGGGAGTAACGCCGGTCATAGATACACAAGTGCAAATGTTTGTCAAGCACTCGGAAGTCCTCATAGGATCTTTTTACCAGCCAGTTTCGACCCTGATGGAGACAATGTAAAGTAAATTAGGGCTGATTCAAGCAAAAATAAATAATTGACATTTTAAGTAAAGTTGTAATCAAAATTAAGCAAAAACACCACTATTTGTAAAACTGAAGTAATGCTACCTGGCAAGCAATCTGGACCAGAAAGACAAGTTCTTTAGAGTCCAGACCAGTCTTTGGTCCTTCGTTTTGCCCCTCTGCCAAGGCCAACTATGTAGAAAGAAAAGGAAGAAGAAGAAACAGAGGAGCTTGGATTGAGCATGGGGAATAAATAATAGATGAGCACAACAGAAAAACCTCTCTTTTTTTGACCTGAGATACAAAAACTGCATTATGTCGAGTATTAAACCCACATTTAGCCTATAATCTTTATAAGACGCCTATTTTTTTTTAAATCCTGCAGTTTTAAATCTCTAAAACAGATTTCTATTTTTTCCTCTGAACCTATGTGATAGGAATTCATCTCACAAAGAGATCAAAGACATTAACGGAGAATTGACTTCAGAGGTCTCCATGCTGAGGAAGTTTTGGTTATTTATAACTGTTAGCAACCCATCCTGATATAGCCTTACACAACATGCAGCGACCTAGTTACAGCAAACCAAACTGATGAACACCACAGACTGAGAAATTTGTTGAATGAGTCATAATGAAGGAAATGTAGTGCACTGCGAGGGTTTTTACTCAATTATGAGTCCAAACTTCAAAGCTTATTAGGGTTTGGCAAGGTTAAAAAGGTCAGTGGTTTTGTGATCATAGAAAAGATGGTAGATTAAAGGGATATTCCACCCCGAAGTGTAATTTAGTCTGTTACCATATTCCTCAGAATTACATAAGTGAGAAAAAGCATTGTGTAACCAGTCTAGTCATTCTCCTAATCTAGCAGCATCTGTCTGTTTTATCTTAGCATATACAATGTAAAGGATTGGTAACAGCTAGCATTTTATGTGCAAAGTCATGAAAATTAATCAATAAGTATCCTAATTATTCCTGGTTACCTCCATAATCATACTGAATTCAAATCAAAATAATAAGCAACATGAGAGAAATACAGGGGCTGATTTGGGCATGGGACTAAATTATGACAAAGCAGTGCTGTAAAACAAAACAAAAAGAACAAAATACATAATCAATGGCCGAAAGTAATATTCTATTTACTCTAATTCCTTGGGTGTCGCTGGACTATTATGAATTACTATAAGCCTGGCTGACATTGTCCCCTCCAGTTGAACTGTATAACATTTACAACATTTCACCCTAAAGACTAAATAGCACGTATTGGAGAGCATATCACCTTTTGTGTTGAGTAGGTGTCTTTTGTGGGTATTGTGTCATGTCCTTGCACTTTGCAGAGTAGTTTTGCAGTGGTGCTTTGTTGTAATGTAGTCCCAAGTCTAAATCAGCTCCTGTAATTCCTTTGTATTACTTATTATTTTTATTTGCAATCAATATGATTATTGAGGTCACCAGGAATAATTTGGATCGTATTTGAGTAATTTTCATGACTTCTGTACATAAAATGCTAGCTATTACCATTCACTTACATTGGATATGTTTGCTATCCAGCATTCCGTTTGCTGGACAAATTTAGGAGAATGACTGGGCTGGTAACAAAATGCTTTTTATCACTTATCCAACTCTGGTGAACATTGCAACAGATTAAATTACATTTAGGGGTGGAATATCCCTTTAAGAAAAATACTTTATAAATACATTATTGATAATTAGATAACAATACTACATAATGCTGCATTTTTTTCTTACTCTCTCCATGCAGCACACTCATTTTTTTAAATAAAAAGCATCCCAACACAGAGAGATCTCCTCCATTTCCCCCAGAAAAATATCTACATCATGTTATTTGTTCACCAACTAATACATAGCCATAGCCCATGTTCATGTTACCTCCCACTAGAGCATCTCAGATATCCATCTGCGGATGAAGTGGTTCAACTGTAAGCTCATCCAAAAAAAAAAAAAACAAATCTTGGCTGAGAGTAAAAGGATTTAAATGCTGCTCCTGACTTGCCTGTTTATCGTCGCCGCTGCACGCAAGAAGCTTACTAGCAGAGCTTCGGACCACCATGCACAGTGAGCTACAGAAAGCAGAGAATATGAGACGTGGATGCTTCCCTCTGAGTATCTCAACCTCCCCCAGTCCCTGCCTCCTTCTTTCCCCCTCCTCCCTCGCCTGTTCTCCATCACCCTGCCCCCCTCTCAACCGTTCTCCTCTCTTTAGTGACAAAGGGGAGGTTTCCCTGTAAATGGGTTCATCTGGGACACGGATGCAGATGCTCATCCATCATACAGCAACATGAGACAGACAGACAATCCTTCATCATTTCTAACTCCTGTCGTCTCAAGGCGAGACCGAAGCTAATCTGGAGACGAATCTGTCGGGCTGCAGACGGAGGATGTCTGCTGCCCTTGTGTTGTTCTGCAGGCAGGACACATGAGACCTGATCACTGCATTTCATTTCTCCTGTTAAGGCTCTGTGAATGCACAGGAAGCGTATGCATGATCAGAGAAACCAGAACAAAGAATATTCTGCCAAATTAAGTCAAGACACCTCTAATTTCACAGAAGCATGTGTTCAGTATGTGTCTGTACCTCTGCCTTTAGTGCCAGGATCTCCACAAAAGGATGGATTTATTTTAGCTCAATTCACTTTAAAAAAGCTCAGTCCTTTCTGCACATTCCTGATGAAAATACAACGACCATAGCAATCACTGCCGAAAATGTAACAAAACAGAGCAAAAACATCTAAGATTAAAGCCATCTTCAGCCAGCTGCATCATCACTCGTTAATGTGGCATGCAGGGATTCAGCTCCACCATGTGTATCGCATGCACTGCTCCTACTGCTTTCTGCTAAGCTAAAGAAGCAGCTTCCAATTGTGCAGAGACATCTGACACACTCTGCTGGCAATCAAACAAAACTACAACAAGAATTATTAGGATGGTTAATGCCCACATCTGCACATAACTGAACAATTACTAGGATCTTATTGCTAATTCTCACCATTCATCTTAAATATGCAAATATCTCCTCTCTTGACATTGGGGGTAAATGACATTTCCAGGGTTACCCCCCGGCCAATCTTCCGATACATTTTCCTTGCAGTTAAGAAACTGGAAGATTACTTGATGGGATTTATCATTATTTCTATTTTAATGTATCCTTCTCAGTTGTGTTTAGACTTGTAGCTGCTGGGAGTTTCATTCATTTTAATACCAAAAACTAAGATGTATGCAAAAAAAGCAACAGAAAACACAAGCAAAGGGCGATCAAAAATGCATCTGGGAAAAACCCAAAAATTATTTGGAGTTTAAAGCAACGGTATCAGTGAAGAGAATAATGTCCGCTCAAGACAAAACTAGTCAAAACAACCCTCGAACTTTACCTGAGTTTACATGTATATAGTGTTCTAAATGGAAATGGATTGAGTTAAAATGAGGAGAGATGATGTCTGAGGGCAGTAGCTGTGAATTTTAACAAACTGGCACCCCATGTAGTGGTCTGCCAGTAATGAACAGCAGTGGTAAAAGGTGAAAAACTATAACTCATTGTGACTCTGATGTACACAGATATGCAACATGTTCCTCCTAACAACTGTGCCACCAGATTAACCTACCCTGAAATGGCAAGCTAAGCAACTATTGTGGCAGATTCCCTTTTCTCCACAGTCCATCGAGGTTTTAACCATAAGGATTTAACTGAACTACAGGAATGTAGCTGTCACAGTTAAAGCTAATTGTCACGGGTAAACATGCATCTAGATCATTTAGAGAGAGTGGTTAGGGATTTTATGGTTGATTGATTAACATGATCTGATGACAATTGCAGACATTTTACAGTTACAGATGATTACCTGATGCTAATTTTCAACAGCTCAGTAAGCTTGGAGGTCTGGCTGTTATCTCACTGCACTAATCTTTGGAGCAGAAGTGATCAATACATCATCAAACACATCTAGTATCATCAGCATTGAGGAATAGCTTATGATTATTAAAATAATTCTGTTACAATTCTGTCCATGTTTAAAAAGTGCAATAGCATAAATCTATAAAAATTGAACTGTTAATTAGATATCAATTTGATGTTACCATCCAGCAAGGTGAAAAAGAAGTTCCTGCTGTTCTCCAATGATAATTGTTCATTTGTGCTATTTGACAATGCATTATAATTTTCAGGACCAGAAATAAGTTTATTCTGGCTACTAATATTTGCGTGTATTTGAGGGCTGAAGGAAGGAGCACTTAACACATAAAAGTTCAGGCAACCCACTGGTAGAAGATGAACTTTTGGTCACAAAAAATGTGAATGTATGAAGTGCTGAATGTTTTCTGTAATTAGTTAAAGCGAAGAGTTTGAAGGTCTTCAAAAATTGGTTGATACATATTTAATTACTGACCATCGGGAGACATTTCTGGAGTGCTTCTGTCACTTTTCCAGACCGTTTGAAGTCAAGTATGTGGTTCTTCAAATAGGTTCAGTTAATCCACATTCATAGAGACCTCCATGAAGTTATAAGATGTAAGTGAAGCCTTAATGCACCAATAATTTATCATTGAGGCACTCATGTTTTTATTTTTTTAACCATATTTTACTTTTTATATTGGTCATTTCCAGCAAACCCTTACTAGAATAAGCTGTTACAAAGTCCAAATGTGGGAGGTCAAGAGCATAAGCGAACAACTGTCCAGAAAACACAAATAAGGGTATTGATTATGCCAAAGTGCAGGAGTGCAGTTTAAAACAACAGCAAAAAAACAGCTGAATGCATGCCAAATGCACCATTATGAAAGGTAATAACTCACTGCAAAGTATTTTTAGAGCTCACCTGAACGTTGCCAAAATCAACAGTCTCATAGTGGAAATGGGCACACTCTGCCAATCTGGGGAAGTGACCTCTGGGGAACGTTAGCCTAGAACACACAGAACAGCAACTCATCAACATTCAAGACACACTGACACTGTGATGAAGAGAGGCGCAAAGCAAAAGAAAGAAAAGGAGGAAGAGAGAGTTCAGGCTTAAGTGCAAGAGCAGTGTTTAAGATTCAGACAGGCTCGTCAGTGTGAGAGGTGGAGACACCTATCTTTAGAACACAGGCCCTAAATTCACTGGCCAGAACAGGAACTCTGTAATCAGGTAAGTGAAATATTTCCTATTAGGAGCAGCAACGTCACTGATATCACCTACTTTTTCATGTTCTTGACCTTCATGCTCGCTGTGCTGACGCAGGAGCGCAGGAGGGGCTCAGCTGGCTGTTCTGTGATGTCATCGTTCCTCAACTGCTAAAAACAGATGGTATTATTAGGGATTGGAGATCAAGAAATAGATCGTTTGTGACATGCAACTAGATCATCTAATGAAAACACACTTCTACCTCTAACAGCTTTTAAACTGTCAATTATACAATTTTCCTAATGACATTCTTATTAGTCAGAATTGATAATCCATTTGAAATTTTTTATTAATCAAATGTGATCAAATGTTGTTGTAACTCATACTATGCACTTTTCTTCAAAGAATGCCTCTCAAAAAGCCTCTGACTGAAGACCTTCTACTGCTGCGTAACAGTCTCAAAAAGAGAATGCTCAGGTTTCTGTAATTTAACCAAATTTCATGAAGAATCCTTCTTTGCACAATACAGTTCAGAGGTTCCAGGACAGTCCCCAAAACATAACAAGCCTTTTTTATCAGGTTGTTGAGCCTTTTTTAGTAACCGGCTCCAACGCTGCTACCCCAACAGATGATGGCAGAAGAGATTACTCTCTCCACAACAAACCTACAGAAGACATGCAGCATTTTGCAGACCTAAGTTTCCTCAATAAGTAAAGTCAGCTCTGTCGCTTCTTGTAGACACCTTTACTTTTTTCTTTTTTAGATATTAAATATGTAAAATCTCTGTAACTAAGATAGAACTTGCATAGAACACAAGTTTAAGGAATCTTACATCTTTAAGATGGCATTCTAACATAGAAAGTCAAGGCTTGATGTTTATTGCATTTATCCATATCTCAAGTTTCTCCAGTAAAAGAAAACAGATACCCAGACAACTATTTTTATTTTAAATAATCAGAGTTTTAGATACCTTAGAGATAATTGCTTAAACACCAATCCGATCACTTTGTATGTTGGTGTATTTTGAGCACTAAGCTCCAGACATATATACTAATCAAGGGAAACATTTTGGATATGAAGTATTGAACTTAGAGAAAATAACTGCAACATATGTACAATGTTGCTGCTACTTGTCAATGTTTAAATGACTTCATCGTAATTTTCGGAATATAAGGCACAAGTTTTTTTTCCGTACCCTATGGAGCCTGCATCATATTCAATGATCCTGCTAATTTATAGATTTTCTTTTTACTGGATAATGGCCTACGGGGGGGCACTGTAGCAAGAAGTACAAAAATGAGACAAACAAGGGTAAAGATTATACTTCAAAGATGACGCAGCATTACGCCGATGACTCAAAGCAATCTGCTGGGATTCCTTACATAAAAAAAAGGAACTGATTGGAATGTTTGTATAATTGTATTGACATGAATTTTGTTGTAAAGTGCCTTGAGATGACATTTGTTGTGAACTGGTGCTATATAAATAAAAGTGAATTAAATTGAATGACACTACAGGTATTTTTTTATGCCGACACCCTCATCATGGAAAACACACAAAGAAATGTAAAAAGTGCAGCTTTTGTAGGTGACTGTGGCTCAGTGGTAGAGTAGTTGGCTTGCAATCAGAGGGTCATAGCTCGATTCCAGCTTCCTTCAGTCACATGTCGATGTGCTCCTGGGCAAGGCACTTAACCCAAAAAATTCTACATTGTCCTACTGAGCCATGTTGGCTATTGGTGTATGAATGTGAGTGTGAATGGGTGAATGTGGCTTCAATGTAAAGTGCTTTGAGTGGTCAGTATGACTAGAAAAGCGCGATATAAGTTCGGTCCATATACCATTTTAAGTTAAAGGCAATCAAGCTGGAAGAAGCTCCAAGAAGAAGAAAATAGAGCTACTGCATTTAAGCTTGACATCAATGAATCGATGATGGGGCGTTGGAGGACGCAGTGGGAAAAACCAGGGCAGTGGAAAAAGATGACAAAAGCTTTCAGATGACATAACGACACTGAATAAGACGACTTCATTGGCTTTAGTTCAACAGAAAGAGGAATGTTTTATTTTCTAACCAGACATATTACTGTTGTATTGTGTCCATGCTGCAAATTAAAACCTAACACTATCTTCCAAGTACCGTCTTTTTGTGTAAATATCTTGTGTTACAACATGAAAACATGGGTCGTACATGTGTATAAAATTAATTTTCTTTAAATACGTTGCTGGTGCCTCTTATATTCACGTAGCTCAATAGTTTGCTAATTTTGTTACTACTGTATTAAATTGGATAGGCATTCAAGTTGTCATTTTTATGAAACTAAAATTAACCTTAAAATAGTGTTATAAACCATTAACAGCCCAAGGTTTGGAAAGGTAACTGGGGAAGAAAGTGAGGTGCACAATTTAACAGGAAAGCGTTTGTATGCACAGCCGCAGCCCACTCTTGGTTACATGAGATACAGATTGTTAATTAAACTTGAGACCCTGAGCATGTATTTAAGAGGTCTTTTTTAGAGCCTGACTGTGAGTCAAGTCTAAAGTCTTTGTTTTTTTTACCATTAAAGTTCTTCTTTTGATGTTGACATAGGACATAGAATGAAGGCAGAGATTGTTCCATTTGCTACTCAAATGGACAATCAAGCACCTCCTAGTTAAAGGTTTGACCTCATGGCTAAGAGAAAAAGTGTATTTGAATGAGTAAAAGTGAGACTTTCAAAACCTAAGAATATAGTCCATCATTCTCATGGTCTGTTTTGCTGCAGGAGATATTAGTGCATCACACAAATTGTATGAAATAACACAGGATGAATTCCTAATTATTCTCAGCTTTACCTTAAATCAACAACTAACAGATTGTTGAAACTTGAACAATAATTATTGAAACTTGGACAATAGTCTGAAACACATATAATCAACCTTGAAATGGATAAAGCAGGCTAACATTAAAGACAGGTTAGCATTAAAGACACACTTCATAACTTTATTTGCCCTCTGTTGCCCTCTCAAGGCTTGCGACGTAACATCGTAAAAACAAATCTCTATGGAAAGCATCTCAAGAAGTGTACTGATGGGTTTATAAGTTCACTAGTGTGGTAATTCTGTAAACTGTTATCATTCAGAAGGTAAAAGACTGTTTGTACAACAAAACATCAAATAAATACGGCAAACCGTATTCCAGGCACTGTATTAGATAATAATTTCCAACCAAAACAAATAACCCCAGAACAAGCATGTATTACCTACCAATCCAGTAGCTACACAGCTAGTTCAGCATCCGTAATACATCCCATTGTATCTTTAATGCCTCATTCACTGTGGCTGTGTGCACAAAACTGACAAGGTGTAACACTGGATTTAAGAAGTTATTCCTACTTTAGTAAGTAGCTTTGACCTAAACTAAGCAACAGTTTGAAAGAAAATATCTTTCACAGCAGTGAGAGGAAGGGAGTTTTGTCTGACATGTGTCATCTTGTGTCTTGATGCCCTTTGAGGTAGCAGGAGGAACAGCGGGGATGCACTGTGAGCTTTAGGTTTCAATGAGAGGCACAACTTGATCATGAGTTGAGAAGCTGACATGGCTTCAGCGTTCTGCTCAGATGCTGCAACTTTCCTTAACAGCTTTCTCCGGTGGTGAAGCTCTTTTGCTTTTTTCCTTGTTTCTTCTGATAGTGTCTTCTTAGGTGGATCCACCATGGCCCAAGCCTGAAAACCGCAAGTTTGTTTATATGATTTAGTAGTGTGTAGAGTACTGCCCTACAGCGAAACTCGGTCTGTACTTCCAGGAGGCAAACCACAAGAGAAAAGTTGTATTGTGTGGTTCTCAGCAGCAGAACCCGTCCATGCAGTGACAGCTCAGAAAATGAACATAATAAATGCTGTTGTACCGTTGATACATTTGGAGCACACATTTTTAATATGTAAACGTTATGGAGTGTATCTTTAAGCTTCTTGGGTGGCTCTGGCAACCCAACTAACAATTATGGTCTATGGATGAAAACCATTTAGATGACTCACTCAAACCAAAAGACCTTATTAAGAAAGGCAGGTCAACTATTAATGCTGAAAGCTTTTTCATTGTCACATTATATTTTAACAAATATTAGTGGCATGCATGAATGTATTTGAGCCTGTATGTGTAGTTTTGACTCTGTTTGGATTTGTGGAAGCCCAGAATGAATGAAAGCTCCTGCACTGAAATCCTGTGATTTGCTGAGCGACATTTCAGTGTGAATCAACTAAAGAAACAGAGCAGCCTCACTGAGGAAGGATAACATGTCTGTTGGCCTTTATTCACTTGCATCAGATATGCATCACAAAGTGCCATGTGTGTGCTTATACATGTGTGCGTGTGTGTAGGCGTGTACCAGGGCAGTGGATGTCTCCTGTGGCTGCTTCTCCTCTGGAGAATTAATGTTGGTAGCTCGAGGTAAGGCATCGTCTTTGTCGAGGTCAACAGATGGTAGCAAATCACTGCACAAGAGGAAAGAAAGGGGGTGAAAACGGGACAGAACCTGAACTATTGCTATCCTTGAGGTCCTTGAAAATGAAGCCTCTCAGTTTATATATGTGTTTTTTCCACCAGGGGGAGCAAGTGAGGAGGAATTATTTAAGTGGTTTGGGCTGAAATCATGACATAGCACCAGCATGCCATGAAAAACATGTCATACTGAAGCTGTTATCAAGAAAACACAACAAAATACACATTCATTGCTGTTATCTGTAACCATGAACAATTGTAGAGAAACTCTACTTTAGATCGGGCTGAAAAATGTCAGCAGCTTCTGCTCAAATGAAAAAAAAAAATCCACTGAGCCTTTTATGTGCACTCAAACCTCATGTATTCAGTGAGCCATACAGACAATCCACCCACAGGGAGTGTTTCACAAAACCTTCACTTGAAATGTGATTCAATGTATTCAGGAGCGGAGGGTGAGGTCCATTCAGATAAACTTTTAGACACAACAAAGACTACAGAGAGTTTGGCTGTCTTATTGTGATTCAGCCCAATCAAACCTGAAAATATGGCCTGAGACAAAAACACACATTTATGTGATCCAAAAGGACACACCAAATTACATAAGCACAACACAAGGAAGACAGTGAGTTCTGAAGCTGATGGAGCTTGAAAAAGGGACAGTTTATCTTACTGTTTTATTTCTGTTAAGTGGGTAATTCCTAACCTTACTTCTGCTAATATTCATGAAAAATCTAGGATGCAAATTGCCATATTCCTGTTAAGCATGCATACAGCAGCACATTGCACGTACTTACACATTCCAGTGCACTGTTTGGGCTTTTCATGATCCAGGTAAGCAGACACAAAGCAAAGAAAAATAGTAACTCACCCCTCAAGGACGTCAACACTTCCTGGTTCTCCCTGGGGTCCTGAGGCAGCATTCTCAATCACCGCGGCAACCACGCATCCAGCCTCCATGATGCTGCCCTGCTGCAACAGCCCGCTGTAGAGAAACGTGAGTGGGAGGAGGAGGAGAAAGGAGAGAAAGTCACAGTGGGTGGGTAGGAGGGTCCGAAGCCGTGAAGCCACCAGACATTAACCCACTCGAGGCCACTATCCACCCTCACTGTAATCTGTGATGACATCATGCTGAAGTGTCGTGGGCTGTCTAAGTGCTAAAATACGCCAGGCTGTGAATTCACAGCATGGATTTCATGAAAAAAATCAGCTTCTGTTTCTAATCGAACTGACAGATCTCCAATGAAAACCGACTCTTATGCTCTCCAAGAAAATGACAGATTTGTCACAGGAGCCAGAAACCCAGATTTACTTATTTCCCCTTTACTCATTTATGTTTTTTGTTAACAGTGTTATGGATATGTATTTCCCACAAAACCAATTTCTTCTGTGTTTGCTATTTTGTCACATTTTTATGTTTAAAATCATCAAGCACTTTTTTATATTAAAGAAACATAACCTGGTTATATACACACATCAGTTTTCTACTGATGATTTTATTACTTAGGGGAGATAGGGTATCCAAACTAATCTGGCTCTATAAAAAAATCATCCCCTTGTTAAATCATAAATAATGGTGATATAAATTGTATGGATTAAATTTCATCAGCATTATGCAGGTCAATCACTGCTTTACCTAAAAATATCTGTCTGAAACATCTTAAAAAGCAACATATCATGCCACAGTCTACAGAAATCCGCCATGAAATGAAAAACAAATGAACTGGAAACACATCAGTCTTTAAATGTCTACAAAGCCACTGATCTGTCGAAAACTTTACAACTGTATTGCTCAGTTTGAGGTTCAATGCGATATTAAATGATGAAAAAAGATTAGAATCTGTTGAAGATATGCCAAAAAAAGACATAAAATGAGAATGTATGCAAGGCTCATTCTATGCAATGATGTTCTGTGCTTGTTCTCAAACGCATTAGTTTTGTTTCCTTCGTTTTGCTTCAAGCTGGGATATGTAGCTTAAGATATTTATTGTTGGATATAAAATGCTCAAATTTGACTATCTGACCCTGTTCGATAATATAAAGTAGGTTATCTTTCAGAATTTATATTTCCCCTACGTCCCCCCCAGCCTCTATAGCAAAACAAATATTTTACGTAAGCCTAGAGCGCAGACCAATAGATTTGCATATCCACAAGAGAGAGTGTTTTTAGTTGGCCATTAAATTCAACTCAGCTCCAGGACAGAGTGATTGAAATAAAAGCAGGTTTCTGAAAATATTTTTTATCACTTGCAATTTCTTCTTCCAAAAAAAAAATCGGGTAGGAAAAAATTGATTAAAATCTGAAATCAGATTTGGTATGAAACAAATCAGAGATTTAATTTTTAAGCCCTACCAAGCCCTATCACCAAGCCCTACCTCCAAGTGTTTCTGAAATATTCACTATATATTCTGAACCTTTAATCCTGTAAAATAAGAGGGGGTTGGCCCTTGTTTAATAATATTATTCAGGGGAATCACATTTTGACACAAAAATAAATAGAAGAAATAGTGCATTCAAAAATTTCAAATTAAAAGTAGAGTTCTGCCATTAAAATGGTGTTTTTTGGTTTCATTTATTGAAATACAAAACTTAAAACAAACCTAAATCAATTTAAAAATAATATATAAATAACAATTTTAAAAACAAATCTAGAAAAAAGTATTTTCTGAAACCGGGAAGAATATCTGTGAACCTACTGTGAAAAAGACTTTTAACTCTGCAGTGGCGGGACACGAACCCGGAACTCCCAAACGGGAGTCACCCACACTCAACCATCATGACAACATGGTGAAAGCATGGATTTAATATTATGAATACTCACAAGATCCCCATGTTGTTTAGAAGTTATATAATTCGCGACTCACACTGATTTCTTTTTCATTTTAGGCTGCTTAAAGTTAACTGCTGTGTGCTGCTTATTTCAAACTTTAAACAATAGCTTACTCTGAGACAAACAAACAACTCTAGACCAATCAGCGAATACTGCTGCTGCATAGGAGTGAGAGGATCGCTTCGGCACACTTGGAACCAAGACAGAGGTAGTCCGAAAAAAGGGGTCGGCTGGGGTCTGCTCGGAACGGACACAGGTGATGGAAACATGCCAAAGAGTCCCGTTCCGTACCGTACTGGCACTAGTGGAAATGGGGCACAAATGTGGGACAATGTGGGACAATCTGAAATTCCAATTCATCAAAATGAGGGTGAAAAATCCATACTGGGAGAAGTGGAAGTGTCTCAGGAAGGACAATATTGAAACATGTAGGACAGAGTACTTTGGTATTGCAGACCTGTATTTGTTGAATACTGGCTATATGCAAGTATGCATCGTCTTACATGTATAATGTGTGTCTTACTGAACATATAGATTTTTGTTCCTAAAATTCAGTCCATATAACGTTCTACAGCTGTTCGCTATTAATTACACTCTAGACCTGTAGTGAATAAATATTTACTCCATAAATCAGTGAAAACATTAAATGAGTCGTTGATTAGTCAGTGATGTTAATCTTTTTCTGCTTCCTGCAGCAGTTGCATCTGTCCTGAATTGATGAAGATGCAATATTATGAATTCTTGTGAAGATAATATCCATCCATCCATCCATTTTCTTAACCGCTTTATGGGTCGCGGGGGTGCTGGTGCCTATCTCCAGCTGTCAACGGGCGAGAGGCGGGGTACACCCTGGACAGGTCGCCAGTCCATCACAGTGTGAAGATAATATTTGTAATGAATTAAAAACTAAGACAGATAAATAGCGTTAATTAGTTCTAATTATTTATGTGTTTTTTGTATTCAAAAAGCCGAAAATCTGACTTTGAGTGTGAAAAATCAACGGGAATGCCTCCAGAAGTTGAAATTCCCCCTCAGAGAGTTTTACATTTTTTTTCTTGATCTGACTTTGACTGTCTATATGGCCACCCCTTGCATCAACAATAGTAGCTGTGGTGTGAACATGTTTGTTTTTTTATTTTACCAGACTCACTCGTAAGAATGCGTCTAAAATCAATCTTACATGTAGATGCTGCAAATCTAAAAGTAGTTTTTGCTTTGTCTTACAGATTCAAATTATGTTTGTGAAAGGTAGGCTTCTACAAACTATGGCTACATGGACCTCACCGTATTGAAATCCTACTTTATCCAACTTTGTTGATAGGAATGCTGTTTCCTCAGGTGGGATTTCAAACCCATCTCCTAGTTCTGGGGGAAATGAAAAACACCATTAATTTGGTGTGACACCCCAAGATCATCACTGGCCCCCGTTTAGCCCTGTTTACAAGATTCCTGGATACATCCCTGCTCATAAGTCTTAATGAGGTATTTTTAACTTCATATAAACATTTTAATTGATTGTTGATAACAATACAAGACAGTGTCTCAATTTGCGGTATGTGTGAAAAGTGATGAAAATTCGGGTCTGTCCCGCACAAAGCAGGACACCTGTCCACCCTATCTGTATGGTAAGCAAACAATAGGATTGTCCTGATAAAGCAAACTGGCTCTCCGGCAATTTTCCCATAATGTGCTTCTCGAATAATGAGGGTGTTTATCGGTAAACAATGTCTTACAGGCAAAAGTAGGCCCCTCCCATAACTCTCACCACTGAAACCTAGATAACAAAGAGAGAGGTTACCATCATGTGTAAAGAGTTCTGCTGATCAACTACAACATGTTTGTTCAAAAGGAGTATCTTAATTAGATTCCAATGACAGCTGCTGCAGTAGCAGGTTCCCAACAAGCCTTGGAACTCCTCTGAGCCACTGCCCCTGGACTTCCTTATAGCCTCCTGAGTCAGCAGGATGCTAACAAGCAGACAGTAATACTAGGCAGGTCGGACTCAAGGACAGCAAATGCATTACACAGATACCAGCTATCCAGAAGTGAAATTACATAAATGTATGTTATGTAACAGTCACTTGGAAGAAATATAAATAGTCTTCTTAAGTAACATGGACAGTGCCTTATAATAGTCTTCCTTGAACTTTCCCCTTTTTTGTTACATTTGAATCACAAAAATGTGTGTATTTTGATGGGATTTGAATTGAAAGACAAAACACAGACCATAGCATAACTGTGAAATGATGTAAAGAGGATCTATACAATGGATTTCAAATTTTGCTGTGAATGAAAATCTGAAAAGCGTATGGGACATTTGTAGAGAGCCCTCTTGAATCAATGCTTAGCCGCCTTTCACTGCAATCACAGCTGCAAATTCCTTTAGGTTTGTGTCCCTTAACACCTTCATATGTCTGGGCACTGAAAGTTTGAAAGGACATCATCTGTGAATGACTTTCAAGACCTGCCAAAAAATAGATTTTGGGGTAAACCTTAGATTAAGGTCTTGGCCTAATCACGACACGTTTTGAACCAAACCATTTTATTGTAACCCTGTCTTTATGTTCATGGCCATTGTCCTGCTGAAAACGAGAACCAGCTTAACTTTCTTTACTTACGAAATTCATACCTACAGCACCATCACAACACCACCATGTGTCACTGTGGGGATGGTGTGTTCAGGGATGTTCATCAAGCCAAAGCATTCTATTTCACATGTTTGCTGTGTCCCCAATATGTGTTAAGGAACACAGAAAGTGGGTCTTTCTAAAACTTTCTTTAAACAATGCTTTTATTATTTTCATTCTTCAATATAGACATATTTTTTAGAGTTAACAACAAATAGTTGCCCCAACAATACCTGTGAATCTTTTCCGCTTGTCCAGAGTTCACCATGGATCTTTGGGTTGCTCCTCTGATTAATGCTGTCTTTGCTTGGTCTGTCAGTTGAGGAGAAAGGCCATGGTTTTGTAAGTCTGGAGTTACGCCACACTATTTCCATTTTAAGACAGGGGGTTTAAACAGCCCTCTGAGAGACATTCAAATCTTGAGATATTATTTTAAATCTAATCCTGCTTTAAAGGTTTCCACAACGTTTTTCCTGATGTGTCTGTTGTGATACTTTGTCTTTATGATAATGCTTGTTACCTTGTTCTCTAACAAACCTCTGAGGCATTAAAGGAACAGTTGGATTTATAAAAAAAGGGGGCTAAATACATATGCAGGCCACATTTTCAGATTTTTATCTGTAAAATATTTTGAACAGAATGTATAATTTCCCTTCTACTTTACAATTAGCCAAATTATTGTGCGTAATTAGATCCTGTGGTCAGACACTAAATATAACCTAAAAAACAATGTTTATATGTTGCTAATTAGTTAAAGACATTTCTATCAGCTGAATTCTTACCATCTGCAGACTAAAAAACTTGACCTTGCTGATTATAGCATTTCAAATAAAGACTTCAAGTGGAGGAACATGTCATCCTGCACATAGTAGAGAGATGAGCTTGCTTAAAGCACCCACGTAAAATAACTGTCTGAAATAACTTAAGACCAAATAATAAAATAACCAAGTTAAACGAGGGTCAAAGTAATCATTTATTTTAAGCCAAACACTGTAGCAGTAGACCTATTTAGAAATGCTCCAAATAGCATACACTATAAACACACAAGGCTGGAAACAGACATGATTTCAAGTGTTGCTCATCAGAATATAATCATTTGAAGTTTTTTTGTAGTTGAGAAAGCAGAAAATATATACATATCTAACCTGTCGACATATTTCTCTCTGGAGTTTCTTCTAGAAACCGTAAAGTCTTCACAACAAACAGCTGCTAAATCAAGAAACAGTGCTGCTTCCACAGCTTCTCCATCATCATTCAACTCCAAAATATCAAACGTACTATTCTGGACGTATGAATAAAGAGGCCCTTTACCTGTCACAGTTAATGGGGAGGTGCAGCTCTGATCTCGGGAGAGCGGAGCGGCAAGCACAAAGGATGTCGCTTGGTATCTGATGGCCTATATGGCAT
The DNA here is from genome assembly GCA_028564705.1 of Apricaphanius iberus. NCBI lineage: Eukaryota > Metazoa > Chordata > Actinopteri > Cyprinodontiformes > Aphaniidae > Apricaphanius > Apricaphanius iberus. The sequence continues at coordinate 1,249,142 of JAPXFQ010002229.1, read as the reverse complement.
TTCTGCAAGGAAAATAGGGCAGCATGCAGAATCCTACACGCTGTTTGTGGGACCGGCATCAGCAGGCATGTTGACAAGAAAATGACTGCGGGAATTTTTGCAGGTAAAAATGTAACAAACCCATCAGTCACAGGTCTTTCATTACAAATGAAATTAGGGCTCAGTCAAAGCCAGGGAAAAACTTTGTCACACATTTTTCCCATCCATTGTTGCAGAAATATACTATATTATTATGCTAGACCTCAAAATATAATAATGAAAAATAAAAATTGAAATACATGTGTTAGACATACCAGTCAGGTTTTATCTTTTTCAATGAACATGGAATTGAAATAAGAGGATTATACCAATTTCGAGGCTTCAGTGTAATAGTCTATGAAAAGGTAAATGTAAAATTTATGCATTTAATCAGCAAATTATGGATTTTTTACACTCTCTAAATGTTCTGCCTTTTTTGGCATGGTAATCCAGGAGATGAATGTAAAAGTAGGTAATAAATCTAGATAAACATTTAGCTTTAGTTCCTAAATATTAACATCAAGTTTTAGTCTCTCATGCTAATCAGGAAATTGCACTAAGATTCTTAAAAGGAACATACTCAACATTGCTTTGTGAACTAAGCATGCACAAGAACAAAGGTACAATTTATTAATTTAAATATTTTTATATTTCCATGAAAGTTTGTTTATACTCTTTAAGCAAAATAACATTTAACGCCAAATAAGCTACAACAGCACATAATTCAGAATATTAGATCTTACTTTTTTGCTGATTTGCCACCTCATTTTTTACACATGCAATACCCTTTCAGCTCTTTCCTACTTCTGTTTTGTACAACAAATTATTTCATGTCAATGTTCTTAATGACTTATTTTCGGTTCTATTTCGGTATTTTCCATTTGTCTCCACCAATTATCTCAAAGAAATGGTCATAAAAATGTTAATCAGGCTATATACCATTATCTAAAGATAGATCTGAATATGAACGGGAAAAGAAAAGGAGCTGGAGTAGCAGTGTTTTTAACAGCAGATGGTGTCATCCAGGACATGTTACTGAGAAGAGTCGTCTCTGCAGCCCAGATATTGAACTCTTGGCGGTAAGCTTACGTCCATATTATTTACCAAGAGAGTTCACCCATGTATTTTGGCAATTGTTTACATTCCACCTTCAGCCGTTGCCAACCATGCATGTGATTTCATCAGTTCTGTTGTCGCTAAGCTACAGAGACAGCACCCCAATGCATTTGTTTCAATATCTGGTGATTTTAATCATGCCCCCCTCTCTTCTAAACTTCCAAGATTTCAACAGTTTGTCAGCTGCTCCACAAGAGAAAACAAGACCTTGGATTTGTTTTATGCAAATTTAAAGGATGCTTATATGTCCAAACCACAACCTCCTCTAAGACAATCAGATCATAATATTGTCTTTCTCTGCTCTGAATATAAACCACTTGTTTAGAAGCAACCTCTGACAAAGAGAACTGTTAGAAAATGGTCAAATGAAGTTGAAGAAGCCCTGCAGGGTTGTTTTTAAACCCCAAACTGGACTACTCTTTGCCAGCCACACGGAGAGGACATCAATGCCATGACTGAGTGTGTGACTGACTACATAAACTTCTGTGTGGACAACATCATCCCCTCCAGAACAGTGAAATGCTTCACTAATAACAAACCCTGGATCACCAGTTAGCTGAAGGAACTCCTGAACAAGAAAAAAAGGAGGTAGATAGGGAGTTATTAAGGAGTATACAGAAGTAACTAAAAGTCAAGATCAGAGACAGCACAGAAAGAAGCTGGAAAACAAACTTCAAAGGAACAATATAAGAAATGTTTGTTCTGGAATGAAAAAGATCACAGGCTTTAAGCAAAGGAAGGACTGGATAGATGGAAGTGTGAATAGAGCCAATGAACTGAACTCATTCTTCAACAGGTTCAGTTCAGGAACGAGCTCAGCATCCTTCTCTCCTGTCCCCAGCCAAAGAGACACCCACTCTCCACTGACCCACACCTGTCATGTCACACCTCAGATGTTTTATCTTCCCAATGTCATGAACTCTTCTACTTCCACTAATTTGTCTTTGACCAAGTCAGGAGATGCTGCTACCCCGTTTTTCTCACTCTCCCATCTGTCTGTCTCTAAAAGTAAGGTGAAGAGGCAGTTGGAGAAACTGAACCGGAACAAGGCTGCAGGTCCAGATGGTCTCAGCCCCAGAGCCCTGAAGACATGTGCAGAGCAGCTCTGTGGGAGTCTGAAGCACCTATTCAACCTTAGTCTGAACCAGGAGAAGGTTCTAGTGTAGTGGAAGACATCCTGCCTTGTTCCAGTATCAAAGAAAACTCACCCATCAGTCAAAAATGACTATAGACCTGTTGCCCTGACATCCCACATCATGAAGGTCCTGGAGAGACTCCTGTTATGCCACCTGAAGCCCCGTCCACACTACTGCGTTTTCGTTTAAAAATGGAGACCTTTTGCTACGTTTGCACCTCCCATACACACTCAAACAGCAAAAACTGAGACCCAAAACGGAGAAGTTTAGAAACGCTGCCGACCCCGTTTTTCGCTTTAAACTTCCGGAGGGCGTTTTGGTGTGGACGTCTGAAAACCGAGGACTTTAGAAACAATGACGCAGTAGATCACACTCGGCTCTATGATTGGGTGTCATCAGTCATGGCTAATCCTTCCCTGATTCGTCAGCCACCCATCACATGACCCGTCCCCGGAAGATAACATACAAAACCAGCCTGGAGTACATGACGTTACAAACTGCAACATGGATAACGAATTACAAGCGTTTCTAGCTTTGATGTCTTTGCTAGCAGCTGAGGAATGGTCAATCTGTTTCCTGTTTATACCGGCGCTCGCATGCCCACGTGATCTGCGTTTTCAGTCGTTTTAATGTGGATGGAGATCAATTCTAATATGCAGGTAAAAAAATGCTAGTGTGGATGAAGATATTTTTTGTTTTAATACTCCGTTTCTAAACTAAAACGCAGTAGTGTGGATGGGGTCTGAGTAAGCAAACTGGAAGCTATCAAAACCTCCTGCAGTTTGCTTATCGTTGTGAAGTTGGTGTTGAAGATGCCATCATCAATATGCTTCAACCTACTCACTGTCATCTGGACAAGGCAGGCAGCACTGTGAGGATCATGTTCTTTGATTTCTCCAGTGCATTTAACACAATTCACCATGATTTGCTTTGTCAGAAACTCCTGAAGACACAGGTGGAGGCCTCAATTATCAGCTAGATCATTGATTACCTTACAAACAGACCACAGTTTGTGAGATTGAAGGATTGTATGTCAAACAAGCTACTCAGCAGCACAGGCGCACCACAAGGGACTGTACTCAAACCATTCCTTTTCACTCTGTACACCTCAGACTTCCAGTATAAGACAAAGACCTGTCATCTACAGAAATACTCAAGACGACGCAATTGTAGGGTGTATCAGAGATGGAGAAGAAGCTGAATACCAGGAGCTGGCGGACTGCTTGGTCATGGTGTGGAAACCATCATCTTACCTTGAATGTGAACAAAACAAAGGAGATGATTGTAGATTTCAGAAAAAATCAGGGATAAGTCAAAGATTGTTTTCATCATGGGAGAAGAAGACTTTCTGAAACTATGAACAAAGTGTTTAAAATCGAATATCCCAGATTATTGTTTGACTTTATAGATCTCCAAAAATGAGGCCGGACATTGATAAAAGAGAAATATTTTGAGGTCCATGCATAGAAATGCCTGGTTTCTGAAAGGCTGGTAAGTATTTTAGCTCCTTAGCTTCAGTTATTTTGCCATTTGTTGTTGGTCAGATTTCCTGTATCAGATTTCCAGGGGCTGAAACAAAGCAGGTGGAACTGTCAGACCATAAACATCCAGGTGAAAGGTGGCAACATTTATATTTAAAAGAATTCCACCTGGATCTTTAATCTCATTTTACCCCTTCAGTTGGTTCCAAAGAGAGACCAGCAACACCCTTTTTGTTGATGTGGAGAAAGTTGGTTTCATACTCACATTCTTATTGCAGTCAATGCAGGCTGTAGGTGCAGAGGGAAAAAGCTCTGTGGTTGCCATAGTAACTTATCTCCCATCTATTGTGACTTGATGCTCTTCCAGAGTGAAGATGAGTAACCAACAAGGAGACAAATGAAGCCTCAGAGGAACCTTTGGCCAGAAGCTCTGACAAACCATCAGCCAGTCAGCCAGAGGCAGTGTGACTGTCACCATGCTGCAGGTTTAAGACTGTCACCAATCAATCAGCCATTGTTACCCAGTGCTTTGTGACTCACGTCACCTCTTGGAGAAAAGGAGGTAAATTGGTCAGTGGTGAGACTCAGTTTTATTCTCTAATCTTCTTGGAATCTGCCAGACTGAGATTATTTCATCCCACATAGAGGAGATGTCATGGCTCAAATCTCTTAGTGAGTGATCCCTGATGAAGGCAAGAACAGCGGGTGAACAGCAGGCCCACGCTGATCCAAAAATTTAATCAACAATCCAGTCTGTCACTCAGGAAGACTATCCAAACCTTGCCACAAGCCACAAATCCCCTCTTTCTAAAACAAGCATTTCATGCACTACAAATAATAAATGGGATAAAATCTTATTCTGCAAGAAAAGTATTCTAGGAAGACAACATTGATTCTCGGAAATAAAACAAACGAGAGGCAACTTAATCCAAAGGCACCCAAACATTTCAAGATTAGAGATATTTGTTCAGTCTAATGTAATCCCGTGAAGCAGCTATAAAGCAGATCTCGTCTTTAGAAAACTTTTGTTTTTGATTAGCTCTATATTAAATTTCTTAATTCTGCTAGATCAATAGCAGCTCTAACAACTGACATGCTTCGTTCACATCAAATTAGCTCACCCATGGCCTTATATACCTTGCTGTTAACCCTGTTACATAGCCATGTTGGAACTAGAATGGCCGATTTCCAAACTATACCCACAGAGCTAGAAGCAAGAAATTGTCCAAAATGGTTTTGTATGCTGGAACATTAAGACTTCCTTTCACTGTAACTCATAGGTAAAGCCCAACCCCTGAAAATCAACCCACACACTATAATCCAGACTTTTCTGGTGAATTGCCTTACAGAGAACTGTGATTTGCTTCTTCAAAGGACTTGTTAACACAACTCTAGAGGCCATTGGGGGCATGCTTTAGACCACTGCAATCACTATTTGATGCAAAGGAAAACCACGAAGTAGCAGTTTTTGACTTCTGCACGTAATGTTAAGAGTACATCTTTACTTGGTCTAATACTCTGCAGCTGAGTTTGTGTTCCAGATTGCTTCCACTGTGTTATAATACCGCTAACAGATGAATGTGGAACATTTAAGATGGCAAAGAAGCTACTTAATTCTTAACAGCTCACAATCTATTCTAAAAAGTCAAAACTGCTTCTGAGAATGGGTATTTTGAGGGCTCCTTGTGTAATTTGGTCTAAAAAGCCAGAGAAAAAGAATGCTTTTATAAAATAAAATACATTAAAGTCTTAATTGTCTGAATCTGCCTTCTCTGAGCTATAACCAGAAGGGGTATTAGTTCCCTGCATCAGCGTGTACAGCCGTTGGTTCTGATGGAACCTGGATGAAGGCTAGAGGAGAGACACTGCTGTCCATAGAGCTATGGTGATGTTTTTTTTAAAAAAGTCTCCCTGCTGTTTGAATGTCAGTTTGTCAAAACTGTTTGGTCTCATTAAGGCAACAGTTTCATTTCACTGGATTTCTTTTCTTTCTTATCTTTATGAAATGATGAAGAAACTCTTAAAATATTATAAACAACAGTAAACAAAAGATGTGTTACTTTTATGCATGGAAATTAAGATCTCAGTTTCTCCCAAGGAGTACAAATATGCTTAGGGGACTATCAGGAATCCTGGCGGTAATTGGTCTATGAAATGTGAGATACCAAGCTGAAAGCATGCCTCTGTGCAGGGGTCAAAGCAGTGAGTCTGCTGCTTCACCTCCTATCTGCCTGTCCTAAATCTGTGTTGCATTTCTCAGCTGAAGCCTTTAGAAGTGCTGGGGACAACTACCCTGCAAAGGCCAGTTCTGAAGATGGTTACCATGGATTTCCAGGAGCGAGCTAATGGAGAGACATTTTTGAGGATAGTAAACCCAAAATACTTTTTATAGGCAAGTCCACCCTCCTTGTTAGTTATCAAGAAATTTGACAGGTGCTACTCCCTTCCCCAAGGACCAATTCATTTCCTACATCTGAAGGAAAACATTTCTTCATTGATATATTCCATCCATCCATCCATCCATTTTCTTAACCGCTTAGTCCTCTAGGAGTCGCGGGGGGCTGGTGCCTATCTCCAGCTATCAACGGGCGAGAGGCGGGGTACACCATGGACAGGTCACCATTCTATCACAGTGATATATTCCAAAAACATTTAAAAAATATATTTATTTGCATGTGACTGCTAAGTTCATTTATTTTAAATGATTCACTCGTTGCATATCCCAATGCATGCTAAAAAAAATCTGTTTATGAGTTGAATTAGGAATCCTTGTGTCATTTGGTCTAAATATTCTGAAAAAATTTAATGTTTTCAAAAATCATTTTGCTAAGTTAGCCACTCATATGACAGTACTCTGTTTAATTACTGTGTCACACTGAGGAATTACATTAAACTTGATTAACTTAGTACACAAACTTTCCTTTCTTTTTGTTTTTTTTGGTCTTCTATTTAACCACTTGGGATTGTCAACAGAACCAATTCCAGGCTGTATGAGAGCCAATAACACGATTTTATTAAGCAACCTTCCAAATACCACCAGTCACTACTACATTCAACAACTTTAACCCCTCCTCCCCCGCCCCTCACTCCTTCCAGCATGTTAATATAAACATATCAACCAACATCGTGTACTCTGATGCACTTTGATAGGTTATGTTGAAAATATTTTATTATCTGCTGGATTCAAACCCATTAACGGTTTTATGGAACTGACAGCAATTTTTTTTCTATGTTTACAAGCTTTGAGGGATTTTATGATGTTTTGAAATCCTAATTAGACCTAATCTGTGTCAGCACATAGTCATAATGTTATTATACATTTATAGATTTCAAAGTATATAAAAAAACACGGTTCAGTCTGATACACGTCCCTGTGAATGATAATTCATTTTAAGGATCCCATACATTCGGACAACAGTTGGTTTGGGGGCCCTGTAAGCAATGACTGTCATTTCCTGGAGATAATCTAACCAAGCTCTATGTACATTTTAATCACATGACACAATACAAATGTTTAATAAAGCTTTCACTTATTGCAGGCCTGTTGCTAAGCATTGCGGCAGGCTCACCATTGTCTTACTAGATCGCGCACTATACATATAACTACAGTCTGTTTTTGTACCCTGTGCCGCACAGGGCACAATGCGCACTGAAGTACTCGACAATGACCAATGGGAAAAGTTTACTGGCAGTGTACTATGACCTGTTGGGCCTGGCGGATAACAGGCGCATTAACAGGACTCGCACCACACAAGCAAACTATGACAATCGAGGATCTCACAGCTTCAGTATAAACGGATCGGTTTAACGGGCAGTGGTTGGTGATCACACCTTCAGGACAGCGGAAGAAGATTCACCTGTCTGTGCAGTGAGGACTCCAGGCCAGCAGCTTACCTGTGAGTGTGCGCGCTGCTCCTCTCCGCCGCCTCCTCTATGCTGCACAGCGCTCAGCTCCTCGGTAGGTAAAGAAGCATGCTGTCAGCATCGCATCGCACTGCAGAACCGCCCAGCTCGCACTCACTCAGTCAGAGTGGGTAAGACCAATCATCTGAGGTAGATGTTTTTGGCAGGAGAGCCCCAGATCAGGTGCGGCATCGCGCTATAGGGGCTGGAGAGTGTTTCCGTGGCTGGCTCACAGCAGCAAGCTGGAAGAGAGAGAGAGAGAGAGAGAGAGAGAGAGAGTCAGAGAGAGAGAGAGATATTTGGGAGCGCGCACTGCTAAAACTGGATGCGTGGCCGCGCCTGTTTGAGCCTCCGGGGTTTTCAGACCCTTTTATCCCAAACCAGGCACCCAGATTTGATGTAGGCGTGAGAGTATGCAGGCAGGCGCTGATTCATTATATTCACGAGCATCGAGGAACCGCAGTTGTGCGGTGTTAGGTAATGCTTGGTATAATAATTACATAACCATCTACTGTGGGTAGGCGGTAACAGTGAGAGGAGTGAAAACGGGTGTTGAGATAGTTCATATCATCATACGTCTTTTTCTTTTTTCTTTCACTGTGGATATCCACTAAAGTACAGTGTTTAACATTTTGCTTTTGTTTTAGCATAGAGCACATGATGATTTGAAATGAAATTATGATTATAGTTAAAAATATAAATGTTATCATTTATAAATCTGAAAAGTGTGTTGTGCATTTTTTAAACAAGTTCCAACTTTACCTACCCTTAGAAATGCAGTGAAACCAACTTTGCTCAGACATCACATCATTGGTAGAGTCCAGCTGAGTCTAATTTAGTTTAATTGAATATGCCTGTTAACGAAAATACCTGAGGGTTTTGTCCCAGATTATTAGTAAACAAACAGCATCTTGAAGACCAAAGAACATAGCAGATAGGTCGGATGCTGAAAAGAGGTTTAAAGAAGGCTTAGGTAATAATTAATTGTTATTCATATCAGATGGCCTACCAGATGAGCGATTATAGAAAGCAACCAGACTAATACCTCTGCAATGTTTAAAAATCTGCATAAAGTATCACATCGGCTGGAATTTGGGGATACAAAAACAGAGATTCAGCTGCAACAATGATTTAAAATCAAAGCAACAGTAAAACAACAAAAGTTTGTTTCTTCCTCCCTCTTACAGTTGTTTGTTGATCAGTTGCCATGGTGTTTCCCACTTTGTTTATAAACCTTTTTTTGTGTTTTCATATTATCGGGATGCATCCATAATTCCTGTTCCAAACAGTTTATGAATCCCATCAGTAGCGTTGTTAATAAACACCAGTCAGCTTTCGAAGAGTGAGGCAAGAGAGGCAGTTTTAGCACGAGCTCCAAACAAATGCTCTTTGCTCTCAACTGGATCGGAACATTTCTGAAGATGTTATGTGGGTGTAGAAGCTGAAGCAGGGGATAGGGAACTGCAAGGTTGTTTAGGGAGGATAAAGCTCATCATGAGAGATAATAGGCTTTGAAAAGTTGAGTCACTAAAACTCTTTAGTGTTCAAATGAAATCAAGGATATCTTAGCACACATCCGTTTTTATGAGAACGATTTAGCTAACATCCTGAAGCTGATGTAGTTCAAAAACCAATTAGTGTTATTATAGTGGTTGTTCATTAAATATACAGTTTGTTTGATATTCTAAAGAAAACTTAATTTTCACCAGTTTTTTTTCTCTCAGTGTGTTGGCAAAATGTCAAAAATTAAATGCATTAATATCATTCAATTTCATACATGAATATATGTGTGGTGAAGTTTTATAATTTGGACATTATTGAACAATATTACAGTTTAACTTTATATGCCTTGGTAACAAAGCACTTAGATACAATGACCATTATTTCAGGTATGTTAAAGTAGCACTGGTTCATCACTATGCACACTGTGCTAAGTATGCTAAGTAAGAGCAATAAGGAACCCCCAAGGGGACATAGACAAAAAAAGAAAAATTGGGTTTTCATGTGCACCAGTTACTATCTTGTGCACACAAGTTACTATCTCATGCACACAAGATACTTTCTCATGCGTACCAATTACTAACTCGTTTACACATTGGACTCCCCTCCTGCCCTGATTTCAAAAGTGGCTTTTAAAATGCTTGTCTAAAAATAATGATTTATATTCAGCCTGATATTTTGCAATCTGGTAACAAGAAAAGGTATTTCCCTCCTTATAGATTTCTTTTGCATTTTTTGCACAGTTGACAAACGCATTTAGGGGCGTTTGCCCCTAAAATGTTTTAGTTAGGCAGCCAATCAGAGGTAGACCTGCTGGTGTGCTTTGGATTGAATCAAGAGTGCTTTAACTTAAGGTGACAAATTCAATATAGCCAGAGAAAGTCAAATTATTGCCTTGTACGACTTAAATCAGCTGAACTGGAGTTGGAGTAATCAGACTAAGGCACACAGAATGAAAATTGAATTTCTCTGCGACCGTTACCCCCACATCCCTATCACCATGTTTAACTGCAGGTAAGATTTTTTTTTCTGAAATCCTTTGTCAGTTTTGTCTCATCCGTTATCAGAATATTAGTTAATACATAGTTGTTTTTGCCCCGTATGTGTCCAATGGATTCTTATTGTTGAACAATGAACTCTTACCTGAGACAAGTGAGGCCTGCAGTGTTTTAGATGTTGTAATGTTATTTTGTAATATCAGAGAATAATTCTTTCTGTGCTCCTGAAGTAATTTTGGTTGCTCGGCCACTCTCAACAATTTTGGAAAATTAATGTTCTCTGAAGTCCAGAAATTTTAGAAATGACCTTAATACCGTTTCAGGTTGATAGATGGCAGTTACATTGTTTTTCATAAATCACTGAATTTCTTTGGATTGGGACTTTATGTGGTTCTTTTCCAGATCCTTTAGCCTACTTCATGTTGTCAGACTGGTTCTATTTAAAGAGGGGGGTGGCACATTCTTCTAAAACTCTGTGGTACAGAACAGCTGTAATATTTTCACAAATCGATATGTAAGTTCAGTAAATGAGGTTTACTACCTATTTGAAATATTGCACTCATAACATGTCCAAACAAAATGCTTTGAAATTAGCTGCATGTCTCTTTAAGAGCCTCGGACATTCCCCGTTCGACACACTGTCTTCAACGTCATCACAACATTCTCGGGGCACCATCTCAGTGGAACACAGCATGTGGAGCACGGTAGCAGGTGGGCTCTATTCTCTGAGCTGATCGCATTACGTGTTCTGCCTGGCCTCAGACATAGCTGGGACCGCTACAGCGGACAATCGGGGGGATCCATAAACACCGGCCCCTTGTTGTGTTGGCAGGCCCAGATTGATGAGCTTTTGTCCCGCGTAGGTCCAAGCATCGCACACCAAGACACCAACTACGATGCTGAGCGACTGTCCATCTGTCTGCGGTTAGTAAAAGTGTATAATATATGTGAGTGGCGCAGGACGAGCTGTGGTGGAGACATGACTGGGTCGTGTTTACTCCTCCAGAGAGGCTGTCCGGGTGAGAAAGCTGTTGATGGCTCACTGGGCGGAGAGAGCGGTGCATTTGCAGCTAAAACGGCTCTTTTAAGAGCCACCAACAAACATCTTATGAGCTTTCATGTCTAAATAGTTTAACCTCTTTGTAATGTTTATTTTTTTATTTCTGTCTTTGTATAGAAAACAGCTGATGTCATTTAGCTCGGGGTGATTAGCCACGGAGTTTATTAGTATTTCCTCTGTCATGCTGATGCTGTGACTTACAGTACTGTAGCATCTTCAGTTCACCAGACTTTTTTTTCCCAAGAAGGCATCGTGCAATTGGGAAAAATAACTAGGTATATACTAATTTCCATATGTGATAGCTGATTGCTGTTGACGACCTTCTGGTTCTGTGCTCGGGGAGCGGGGTAGGGAGGGCTGTGGAAAGACGTGGGCGGTAATCAAAATGTAGTAGCGTTGCTGGGAGGAGAGGGCGTAGCTAGGAGAACTCAACAACATGGCAGCTGCAACAGTTTTAAAAGATTACTGAAACATATCTAAATTAACCTAAGAAACACTTTACTATAGGCACGTTATAGGCATTTTAAGGAGGGAATGACATACAAATGTGATGAAAAGCTTTAAAAAGTGGATTTTACATGTCACCCCCTTCTTTATTCCACAAGTCTGGCAGTAACCAACCATGGATTCTGTTTGAAAAAAGACAGTCATTTGAAATCTGATGTTGATCACAGTTAATTTCCATGTTAGGGAAACATATTCTTATACTGTTATTTTGGTGAGGATTTTCCCTTAATGGATAAATGGATCATGATTTGTAAAGATATTTTGTATTTAATCAGGTTAGATGTTTAAATATTTTTTATCTGAAACCTTTAAGTGTACAGCACAAGGTAAATTAGTAAAAGTATCTCTCATATAAAAAAAAAAAATTACTGGGAGCCATTTTCCCCCAAATACACTCGCTTTTATCGAGTGCCTGGGATAGACCTTAATTACCAATAATTTGGGTGCAGTCTCCTTATACTGTTAACTCTAAACTGATTTCATTAGAACGACAGACACAAAAGCTGTGACATTTATTACTCTTCTCTGGGATTTTTTTTTTTTTTTTTTTTAGAATTATTGCTTCTTTTTTCTGAATTCTCAGTTTAACTTTATCCATCCATTATCTATGCCATTAATCTTTGAAGGGTTGTCGGAGACAACTTAGAGACAGAAAGAACAAATAACCATGCATGCACATACTCACACCTAGGGACATTTTGTTTTAGACCAATTAACCTTATAGTAAGGTTTTTGGACTGAAGGCCAGGATTGGAACCCAGGACCTTCTTGCTGCAAGGCAACAGTGCTATAAACTGTGCCACTGTGTAGCCCAGTTTAATTTTATATCTACTTTAATTATTACCAGAAATTCAAACTCAAAATATTTGATGTCATGTCAGCTACATACTTTGTTGTAGGTGTATTAAATTTAACAATTAGCATAAAGAGAACTAACTTTATGGTTCAGCAGTGTTGTTGAAACCCAGGGATCAGGCATCAGAGTGGCTGAATGTTTGAACAGTGGATTACTGAACTTTACATATTACTCATGTGTATTCAGATTGCTGCCCATTTGTTTACTATCCACCCTGCCAAAATGTATTTAAGCAGAAGCACACATGTTGCTGTGAAAAAGCATACATTTCTTGCAGGTGTCTTATTTTCCTTCTTTTGGCTCAGTCATTAACATGTGGGTGAAAAATATTTAGAACATTCTTGGATTCCATCTTCCTTTATTCTAAATTAAGATATTTTTGACACATTTAAAATAGATTTTAATTCAGGGATATATATATATATATATACTGTTTTGGAGTAAAAACCATTGAACTTGCTGTTTCTATTCTGCTCTGACCAGTATGTCCTAGAAATAAACATGGGAAGCAGAATATCTGACCTGATTATCATCACACTTCATTCTTCAATTTCTGACCAACACTCACCCCCTGTGTCCAGCATTTGAACTGCAGCATCATACTCACATTTTGTGAAAAAAAAGAAGTACACCAAAAATACTTCTTTAGATTTTCTTTATTATATCAAAATACAAAAATTTAGAGGAAAATCTTGTATAGGACTAAGCATTTTAAATGATGATGTGACATGGATACAACACTGCGCTCATATTCTCATAGACATGCCATAGATAGAGCATAGATCATGTGCTAGGCCCATGTCTACGTCATGGTGAGCCACCAGGAGTGAGCCTGTGCATTTTACCCCTAGACAAGGCTTGTGATGGCGACTGCTGCTGTACACACTGGCCTGTTTGGTAAGTAGCCAGTGTTCTTTTTTTAAAAGATTTTAGTTCCTTCATTTTTCTGTTTACTTAAGAGAAAAGAGAGAGAAAAACAAGAAAATTCATGGCAGTTGAACATGAATAGTGAACAAGACATGATCTTAGATGAGTCACTGTATAGCAGTGGCAAAGAAAAGTAGTACAGATATTATACATAAGGCTTTGGTACAGCACCATACAGTATGAGTTAATTGCTCACAAAAAAAAGTTAAGTAAAGCATCAAAAAGCTTGATGCTGCAACATAACAGAATGGCATTTCTAAAAAAAACAATCAGGGTTATCGTTTCAAAAAAGAGAAAAGTGGAAAAAGTTTAACTCTGAATATTTACATATGGACATCATGATAAAAACAAAAACATGTAAAATACAGAATGTAAACATGTGATGTACAGCACAGAGTTCAGTGGTTGGAAGTAAAACAAAATATGGGAATTTCTCACTTCTTTTAAGCACTACTAGGTTTGCTTGAGTATGAGCTAAAACAGTCAACAATGTAGTGCTTATAGTAGCCTACGGTAATTATACATTCTAGTTTTCAGTGCTGGTTCACATGAAGAACAACAAAAACAAAACAAAAAAATGATAAAGAGAATATAGAAAATACTAAATACTTCTAGCTTCCATCCAATAACAAACCAGCTCAGATGGCCATGAATGATTGCTAAATAGGCATTTTTGTAATTGTCTCTACATGCAAGATTAATACGATAAAAAAAAATCAAATCTGTTACGTATCATCCTATTAGCAGCTAGTGATGCACTAAAAGCCGTAAACAGAAAAATAACCCAAACGGAAAAGAGAAACAGAACAGAAAAAGTAGCTAACAGTACGTCTAAAGCAGCCCTCTTAAACGCTGTACATGTTCCCTTTGAATTTTGCGAAGAAACAAACGGTGAGCCCGGAAGACGGCGTCTGTAAAAAAACAGCGGAGGGGATGTATGAGCTTTTCTGACAAGAGGATAAATGCAAGCGTGAACTACTCATGGCTAGGCTGTACAGTACTAATAAGAGTTCATTTTAAAAAGTTGATGGTGGGATGAAGTGAGACGTTTGCGTCCTTAGTAGGAGTAGTGTGCTTGAAAAACAGGTGCTGTTGACCATGGATCTTCATTGCTGTGGAAAAGTATTCCCCTCCTTTCCAGATTTCTTGTTTTGCTTTTCATACATAATGCAATGTGAAAGGATGTATTCATTCATTAAAGAAAAAAAGCCATCCAAATCAACAAGACCAAATATGAAAAAAAACATTTCCCCAAAACCTTATAAGAGGTTGTGCCACTTTTGCCCAGCAACTGCCATTAAGTGGCAATTAGACTTCCACTGTGAAGGAGGTTTGACCCATTCTTCTTTGCAAGATTGTTTTACTTAATCACATTTAATGGGGTTCATGGATGATTGATCTTTGTAAGGTCTTTCCACATCTAACTCAATCATATTTAAGTTCAAACTACACCACTCCCAATGCTTTTTATAGTAGGGTACAAAATTCTCCTTCAAGATTCTCTGCTAGAGCGCTTTAATTCATGGTTGCATCAAGCAAAGGCAAGTTGCTCAAGTTCTAAAGCAGCCCATTAGATTAAAGCAGCAGACCATCAGATTACCAGTTTCACTGATGTTCTTTTTCAGAAAAACTGTTAGTTTACCGCTACTGATAGATTTAATTGACTTTGCTTTTCATGTTGTTAAATTTATGTCATTCAGTATATGATTTCTATTTCCTAATAGTTAAATCAGCTTTATGTTTACAGAAAGGCTAGGCTTATGTGATTTCTTGATTCTTCTATAGGCATGAACCAAGAAGTCCTAGATATGGCTAACAACAACAATTTTGGACAGCTCAGCTTTCCAAAAATCAGTTAATCACAGTCAATTCATGATTCAACAAGGGTGGGGAAAATTCTTTTTTCCACACAGGGCCAGGTTTGATGGATAGTTTTTTTCTTAACAATTTATACAAATTATCTAAAACATGAAAAAAAAGCACAAATAAAACAAATCTTAAAGGAGGTGATTCTTTTTCACAGCACTGTACAGGAAGTGTGTAGAAAAGATCCCCCCACCTGACCTGACAGCGCCCTCAGATTCTTCCATGTGTCCTGTGACAAGTGCTAATCTAAGTCAGGCTATGTTTCTCCAGTTTAGTCTGGGTTAATAATTTCAATATCATCACAAATATATTTTAAAGAGGGTACCTTGGAAGCACAGACAGACATAGCAAAAACACACTATAGAAAACAGGTCTTTTTGAGTTCATTGAATGTCACAAGTCTCTATTAATCGAGGTTATATGTCTACTTTTTCCCAGTATTGTCTATCACTGAAGTCACACTGAATGATTAGGACAATGTCTACCAGAGCCAGTTTAGCAGCTCAAACACACACACACGGAGGGGTTGGAGAGAAAGTTCCTTCTGAAAACAGAAATGAATCTTCAGAGCTCTATTCTACAGCACCACAAAGTTTAACATAGCACCAGGTTGTAATGTTCAAAGCAACTATGCCCTAACACACCTTATTTCGTCAAACTAATGTAAACACAATTTCCTCCACAGCACGTTTTTTACATGTCTACAGCATGTCCGTTGCTTTTAGGAAACCAAAAAGAGTAAAAAATAAACTAAACGTTTCCTTTAAGTTTATTTGCTTTGGACACGTGAAGGCGAGGAAAACTAGAGTGAATCTATATGTGTGCTCATGAACGGGCAAAATACATTATTATTTTGTCTCAGAAATATAATAGAGGGCAAAACAATTCTGCTTCTAAAGCATTCCCCCAAAGGGCAACCACATACTAATGCATCAGAGAAAATACTACTCAACTTGTGCAGCCAGCGGGCCGTGGCAATAATACACTGTACGGTACTAACATTAAGTGTACTTTTCTTCTCAGATAAAATAATGTCTGCTAAAGTATGACAAATCAGGCACCTTATAATGTTTTAAAAACATACACTTAAAGCCGCATTGTAAGCAAATACTTTGATATATAATCTAATTTCATTTAACTTGGGATATCCATCCCATTTTTTTTATTGATACATCTCCATACAACAAAGTCTTCCTGTAAAACATGGTTCAATTTCTCTTTACAAATACAATACACACCATGTACAGTACATAACAAATATAGATTATTTCCTTGTATCTTACATGAAACCAATTATTGTTTGTCGCTCGCTTTCAAGCAATCACCACTTTCCCACTTGTCCAAAGATATTTAAAGAATCATTCACGTGTATAACCTCGGATTTAGCGAAAAAAATGTTCCAATTTGCGGAGATAAAAAAAAACCTGCTTGATGTGTCTTTGAGTGACTGAACTAGCCTTAGTAAAACAATCCAAAAGACAGATAAGAGAAAAATAGGTAATATCAGAGAAAATGGTCACAAGCTGAACGGGCGTGGGCATTGAATACAGGTGTTTGGACTTATTTTGCCAACTGGTCATCTCAGCAAATTGCAGCTGCACTACGTTAGCGTAATGACAGATCATTCAATGCACTGTGACATAGGGACATTCATTTCCTGTACAGCAAAACATACATTCATTATCGGTTAGTGTCAAAAAATTAGCAAACATATAGAGAAGTAGCTAGCAATCAATATACAATTGTAAGAGATAAACAGTCAGGGTGGCCATTTGTTTGGATATTCCCCATTGCTTGTTATACAGCTTTATGAAGCAATCACATTCCATTCCAACAGCTGCTGTCAAACATTTACATCTTTCCTGTGTGGTTTTCTTGGGATTTCATGCCCTCACGTTTTTTATAAGTATTCTGGTGCTGTTGTTTAACAAGCTTAATTAGGGTTATGCGTTCTCTCTGTCATGTGTCCTTGGCTAAAAAAAATAAAAACACATATTATTAGAGTTCTCACTTCCTTGGAGTGACGAATATGAGAAGGCGACAGAAAAAAGGCAATTTATGAAAGAGAAAAAAAAACAACAACAAAAGGCAAAGAAAAGGCACCTCAAGATGTGCCCAATTTCACAAATGATTCCATAATAATGAGATACATACAGATACTTCACACTTTGTTTTGTTTCTCTTTAAGTCCAACCTCAGCTGAGTATTTACTTCCTCAAAATTTTAAGAGATCTCATGAAGGCTATGATTTTTAGTCATAAACAACTTGGAGCCAACACTCCTGTCTACTCAAAAACCAAAGTAAACGCAAAGTGCCAGCTGCAATAATGAAAAGCATCCAAAGTAAATTAAGCTAGGCCATATTATCCATTTGAATGAGTGATGAGTGTTATAAACCTTTTTATCCGTACCTTTAGAGTGTAAAAAGGTCAAGTACGTACAGTATACCACAAGAAATACAGCAACTCTGCGTTTACTCTGAGGTATATTTTGTGGTAAGAACCCTGTGTTTGAAGACTGACACTATTTGTATTGTAGGAAAGGTAGACTTGTGTCCATGTACAAGGATGCACCAGGCTTTAACAGTACACTGTTTCACTGAAAAACCTAAAGATATGAACCCTCAATGATAAGCGAGTGAAAAATCTTTTGTAACGTGTTGAGACGTACTCAACCAACACATTTTATTACTGTAAGAGGAAGCGTAATTCCCCTGTTTTACTATTTATATACATTATATATTTTCAGAGCATTTTCAAGTGAAATTCTTCGGGAAAAAACACCATTGTTCTTGTCTTCAGTTGAGACTTCCGGCCCATGACAATTCAGTTCGCTGCTCCTCAAACACAAATCAACATGTACGTATTTTATGACACTTTTGTCATTGTGGCTGAGCAGGGAGGGCTGAGGTTTTTTGGATTTTCTTTAATAAGGGGCCAGTTTAGTTGGGTCCAATGGCTTGGCGGGCAAACAGGTCAGTGTAGAGTTCCGTAATTCGGGCCCTCAGAATCTGCACTGGCCAGGATGCCTGTCTGGTCCTCCTCAGATGGCCTGCGATGCAGGAAGGAGGTCAAGTAGCGGTAAGGGTTCTTGTTTTGCTTTTTACTCTTTTTGCAGAGGTTGAGATCTTCTCCCTCTTGGGGTGTCTGAGATTGCTGCGGGGTCTGAGAGGGAGACATACCTGCAAGAGAGGCAGTGGAGTCACATGCTGGTTCCCGAATCTGCCTTCAGTCGCATCCATGACTTCCAGACTGAGCTTCCAGGTCAGTTTGTAGCCCTATTTCTAAGCCATGATTTACAATTTTGTTAATGCTTACGACTTTTCATTCATTCTTGTAAACAAAAAAAAATTGTACTCATGTAGGTTGCCCTCACACTGTTTCTTATCTTGCCATCAGGCACATAGATGGTTATCTAGGTCTCCAACTGCTGAAAGGGCACTGCAGGAGCTTAAAAAAAGATGAAAGAATTGACTTATCTGAAATGTTGACTGTTCCCTTTGCTCATGTTCTTTATTGAAATTAAAAATCTATAAAATATAATCACCTTACCTAAATCTAAATTGTTATATTATTATTATTATTATTATTGCATGCTCATTATCCCCAGGCAGCCATAAGTTTTGTTTTTTTAACAGCTAGTTTGTGTGAACTTGTTAAAAGTGGACAAAATGCGACTACCTGCTAAGCTTTTCTATCAGTTTTGATTCCCATTATTTGCTCCTTTTACATTTGTTCGCACATGTAGGCTCTAAAAGTCCATTTTCACCAATAGTCATTACCAATCTTTGCAACTAAAACTTTTCTTAGCTTATATAGTGACTGGACAAACATGTGAATTGTAGCTCCCTGACGTTCTTATTTTAATTCAGTTCATTACAGATCTCAAGGCAAATTACAAGAAAAGTCATTTCAATACAATTATACAGAAATTCCAGTCAGTTAAAGAGGTTTTTATTTAAATAATCTCAGCAGATTTCATCAAGTCACTGACGTGATGTTTCCATTTGAGTACAGTTTTGCCTCACATTTTACCTTATTAAAAGAGACTCCATTTGAGAACGCCTTCATTATCTATTAATATTAAATGCTATCTTAAACACTTCTACTATTATAAGTTGTGGAGTAAAATATAGTTGATAAATAAAATGTACACTGGATACAGACTGAAAATAAAGTAGTAGAAAGGGATGAAAAGCTTAGGAAGACAATGGCAGTGTGAACAGGGAGAAGAGCCCTTTCATACCCAGGTAGGTATTATAAAACCCTACAACTCTAAAGGTATAAAACAGGAAAGAAACTAAAAACCAGCACCCTCTAACTAACCTGTTCTCCTCACAGATGTTGCGTTGTTATTGTTATTGGCAGCCACTCCCTTGGCTTTAGTTATACAGTGGTGTAGCAGTGCTGGTAAGCTCTCAGACCCGGCAGTATCACTAGACGCACCTAGAGGTTCCCTGAGAGGACAAGAAGAGACAGCACAGCATAGGTTGCACTGGATTAATCATGGAGTCTGTTCAGAAACATCTCACGGAAAAAGAAAAAACATTGCTTTCATTGCTATTTCCAGTAGCTGCTATCATATGATTTGATGAGCACTTGAGCTTCTATTGAGAGTGGATTCACTATGATGATGAAATTCCAGTCTCTATCTGCTATGATGGATGATAAAAGTTAAATAGGAAAGAGAAACAAATGGAGGAGATAAAGTGAAAGAAAAGACTGCTGACAGGAGGTTGAAGTGGAACTGATGAAATTGCCATTGCTCTCAAACAGTCACAACATTAAAGATCCATCCTAATGAGTTCAGAAGCCACATATTACAACTCGTACTTGCCCTAAATTATTAGTTTAACTCTAAAACCAGAGATCATGATTTTACATTTAAATGTGTGCCTTTTTCTTTCAGTACCAAATGTAAAAAAGATTATAGCATTTAAATTGCACTTTTTGGGGTCTTTAGGTGGTGACTGCTTCAGAAATGAGGGCAACATTGATTTATTTTACTGTATAAACTCATAAAATGAAAATTAGTTTTGGGATTAAAACAAACATTACAATTCCTTGTCAAATTTTCCAATACCACAATATTTGAGACACTGTAGGTTTGAGGGTTGGCAGCCTTTTACTGCACGATAAATCTCTTTTCTTTAATTAAATAAATCTCTTTGTAGTCCATTATACGACCGTGCACAAACTCTTCTGCTTATGCCGGCAGTGGCTGTCCCTAACTCTTAAAAAAACTTTTTTTTTGTTAGACATTCCAGCATTATCAATCTACTTAGACTGAGGAGCAAATAACCATTAAAATTAATCTATAAGGATTAGCACTAGCAGTTTATTGTTAGTTTTTTGTTGTGTAGTTTTACTTATTCTTTTTTTATAGTGTGTGGGTTAACCCATCTTTCTGTAACATAATACTTGCAAACTACTGGGGGGTGGGGGGTTATTTAAGTTCTCTGAATGTAATAATAAATAAAAGTAATTGATTATTCTTTCTGTATGCACATATGTACTTAATGATAAATAAAATAAAAGTTAAAGATAACAAAATCTCTTTTCGACGATTTAATTATTTAGAACCCCATCATCCTTAAGTCCTGACTTTTTTACGATGGGTCTGCCTACCATTGCAGTGTTGTTTCTGGTTAACTTGAGTTTATTTTCTTCAGGTTGTGAAAGCATTCACCCTAAAGGAGCAATGACCGACAGAAAGTAAGTTTTAATGAAGGTTTAAAGCTTTTTACTAGAAGTGCAGCTCCTATAAAACTCTAAAAACGCATGTAAACAAACACAGCAGTCTGTTTTATTCTTCCTTACACCTTTTTGTGTTTTAAATTGCCAAAAGACCATTTTAGATAAACTGTACTTTCAAAATAAACCATGTAGTGCCTAAACACTGCATTGACTGATTACAGCGACTCTAGAGCATGGTTGTGTTAAAATGATGTCTGGCTGTTGTTGGGCTGACTAATACGCATACGTTCTTCTTTGACGGAGACGGATAGTTAGCAAATCAGGCTCTAATCTATTCCTTGTTGCGTAAGTGATGTAGAGCCCTTGCGTCAGTGGATGATGGCGCTGGGTCTATCCGTTTCGACGTAAAGTATAAACTAGGCTTCACAAATAGATTGGGGCGTATACATGGAATAATCTGAACACCACTTAACAAGAAAATTAGGACTTTTCCAGCTCAGTCAGCAAAAATTTTATACATTAAAAATATTGGGTGAAATGCAACAAAATATGTATATTTTTACAATAAGGGATTTTAAAGATCTATAATGTAGGTTAAAATTAATCATTCATTTTTGTAATCTAAAATGCCTTGAAGTAAAAGGAAAATTGAACCTGGACAAATCTTGATATTGAATTGGATAAGATTTGAGCAATTTAGGACTATTTATCTCGAAGATGTACTTAAAAAAAGAATAGACTGATACACAATGATTTAGCTATTTTTATCAGTATTCCATGGCCAAAGGTGCATAAAATCCAGCACAGAATGACACGGACTGAATCCGCAAACCTTTATGAAAGAATGGGTTACTCCTAGGCACCCAGAGAATTTCAGAGTGGTACCATGATTGGACAATATCTGTGCATAAATCCAGCCGTAAAGTCTTCTCACCATTAAACATCTTACAGTCAACCATTGGTATTATTATGGAAAACTGGAAACTACTGGGAACAAAAGGCCACGTAAAATCCCACAGTGACGTTGATGGATGCTGACGTGCATAGTGAGCAGAGGTTGAAAAATTTCTGCAGGGTAATTTACTAAAGACTTTCAAATACCAAATAGCCTTTAGATCGGATAAGGAAAAGCGCAAAAAAACAACAACTTTAGGATGAGTAATTGCGAAGAGTACAAGATAGTAGCGTCCAACATCACAGTCTGACCTCATAAATGTGCTTCTCAAAGAATAATCCCAAATTCCCGTAAACAAACTCCTAAACTTTGTTTTTTAAATCCACCCAGAATAATCTAAACTTTTATAGCTGCAATATTAATCCTATAGGTTAAGGATGGTATTGCCACTCAAGTTTAATTGGACGTAAAAGTAGACAAGGAAACAACTTTTGGATATACAATATATACAGTTTGTTTACTGTTGCAAAATACAACTAGGAAGGGGCAACCTGGCAACACATGAGTATAAAATGGGGATACTCCTTTGCAAAAGGCCCTGGAGCCCTGACAAGCAAAAGTATGAAATCTAAATACTACTTAGTGGCAGATTTTGATCTAGCTTTGCGAATGAGTAACTAGGTGAGACTTGAATAGTGAGTAACACACCTGAAACTCCCCTACTTGTAATAAAGAAGCTCACAAATTATTAACAAGCAACTATTTGCTTAGACATATTTAGAGAAGACTGCCAAGCCTTCAAGCAGGTGCATTTTTTGTTTGCTAATATAAACTGAAAATAAATAGAACAGGAACAATTTTCATTTCATGAGGGATACATGCCAAGTTGAATGAAAAAAAATAATTTTAATAAGCACAGAAGAATCATACCAATTTAAAGTATCTTGACTTTCACAGTCTGCTCTTTGTACTGCTTTACCCCATAAAAAAACCCTTAAGATTGGTAATCCATCTCTCATAAAAAAAAAAACACAACTACATAACCTCGTACATTTTTAACGCTATAAAAGTTTATATATCTGAATAAAAAATGAAAAAGCAAAACTTGACATAATTCTGCAATTATGCCAAGCTTTTGAGCCAAAAGTGTACTGTGTCAGAAAGGGAAAGGAACACAAAGCTTTAGAGACGCTGTCCATCATTTGTCACTGTGGAGAGAAAGATTGAGATCCATTAGCAGAGAGGGGGGGGGTGCAAATCTGACAAAACAGTCCCGTACATGAAAAAAAATGTTATTTTCATAATCAGATAAACTGTGTGCGGAGGCCACAGTGTGTTAATACATTTCCATAAACAAACACTCTACAGCACACTTTCATCAACATGAACACTGTGTACAGAGGCTTCACCATGCTGACGGGAGGAGATGGCAGGAAGAGGAAATGGCCGTTAAAGAACAAGTCACATGACAGGAGGAGGAAATGGCCATCAAAAAATGGTCACATGACAGAAAAACGAAAGCACTGAGGACAACAGATGTAACAGAGAATTTAGTTTGAGAATAATTGTTGTTAATTGTTTGGTCAAAAAAGAGAAGTTTAGAGAATGCATGCATGGCATTTTGCACATGGAACAAAACTTTAAAGGGGAATACTCTAGTCTGTTTTTCAAGTGCAACCATACTGATTCAAGCCTTTTATTTTCTTCCTTTTTTAACTGCAGGGATTTAATTTATGTGTTCAGTCTATAACATTAAATCAGTTCAAGCTCTTCAAGCTCAATTATAATCATCTACTCCACAGCAGGCTAAAACTGTGTAGACAAGTAGGTCCTGCAGTCAGGATTATCATTAGTTGTTCTTCACTTGAATCCAGCACAGAGGCACAACCCAAAGCGATTCCCCTTTAAAGGAGAGAGTGATTAGAGCCCTCCCCCTGCTGACCCCTCCCCTCTCAGACATGGGTCCGACCCTTACCTATTGTGGCGTAGGGGACCGGGTCACAACAACGCTGCCCAGATAGCTGAGATCAATCAAAAACAAATCAGGTAAGACCCTTACCCTCTACAAACCGGAGCCCTATAAGCTACTTTCCCTTGAAGGCCAGTGGTAATAGGCACATTTCCACTACCGAAACTTCAGGGTCTTTTTTACCGGACCTTCACGGTATTCACGTCTCTTTACTACAACAGACCAGTCTGACAGGGCCATTTTCAGAGCCATTTTAAGGTCCAAAGAGTACTAGTCTTGGGGTATGTATTCGGAAAAAGCTAGGTCGAGTCTCTGGATGGGAGCTGTAGTTAAGTCACGCTGCTTGGTTGTAATTCAGAGGGAATATAGCACCGTAGCAAACAGTAACGCACCAACAACCCCTGCTTCTTCTCAATCTCTTGTTATTTCTGTTGATCTGGGTGCCTTTTTGTAGCTGTTAAGTGACTCTACTTAAAACTGAAGAGTCATGATACGCGGACATATTAACTAAATCTTTAAAGGGCCACTTTAGAATGGAGACACAAAGGCTGAGAGGAGTGGACCAAAATAATTACCCCATCAAATAAAAGATCCAGTAAGATAACCCTGAAGTTTAGATAGTTGAAAAGCATCTATTGAAGGAGCAGGACTCTGCCCTGCTATTTTAGCTCCATGAGGCTGTAGCTTTTAGGCCAGTGAAGTGGGTGCTAGGGGCTCAGGTGTATGCACGGAAAAGAAACTCAATTGAATATAAACTTAAAAATAAAAATTCCTGGCCTGTGTTTAAAAAATCTATGCCATGCCTTGCAAAAGTTTCGATACCTGTTTAACTGTTTAACACTTTGTCAACTTAAAACCACAAACTTTAATGGAGGCTAAAAATGCATTTTCTGTTACTAATCAACACAAAATGGTGCACGAAATGTAATGCTAAAGGACAATGATTCATGGTTTGGACACCACCTGTTCAAGAAAATTATTCCACACAGCATGATGCTGCCACCACTATGTTTCACAGATACTTACGCAATGTCCAAAACAATTACCAACTTTGTAGAAAGATTGACATAAAAGATTAGAATCAACGTGACATATGGGTTTTAAAAGAAACAGTAAAGCTAACTTCTAGCACCAACGCTAAGTGTCTCTCTCTCTGTGATCTGCTGCATGCAGTAGGCTTATAGCTGTATGGTTGTGGTCCATCATATGTGTTGTTGTAAATGTTTAAAATGTAATCTCTGTTAAAGTTTGCATTAAAATCCATCGTTTTCTATTGATGAACCTGACAGGAGTCCATTATTTTATGCCACTTCTGCTCTGGTATTCTCACAAAAACAACTAAAAGCAAAAAATGTAGATTTTTATTTAGAATCTGTTCCTAATATATTTATCTAAATTATGGTTTAAGGGGGGCTTACAGTGCAAGCAGCACTTTAAGGTGCACACTCCAAAAAATTTGACCAAAAACTGAACATAACCATGAACACACCAACCCCACGGTGCAACACTGTGGTGGTAGGATTATGCTGTGCGGATGCTTTTCGGCAGCACAAGGTGGTTACAGAAAGAGTAGATTTGGGGGAGAGTACATTTTGTCCTTGAGACTCTCAAGAGTGATTATTTTTGAAATAAAAAAAAAAAACTATGAATCAATTTCCTTTTACATTATAATTTGTTCTACATTATCTTGATCTCTAAAACAAAATCCTAATATGATGAATTGTTGTTTGTGGCTGCAAAATGGGAAAAATATTCAAAGGTTTTATTATGTTTGCAAGGCGCTTAAAGGGGGCACACTGATCTATCTTAATGTTAGATGTATGAAAAAGATATTGTCTTTATAGGAGTAGTTAAGATTTATACAACCTATTATCACATAATTTTTCAATAGATAACTACTCTTTATTTAAGTTATTAATAAATCATAAATAATTTGTTCAACCTACAATCCTTCCAAATAACTATTTGGAGTTTAACAGTTAAAGTTACATTCTTCCTTCTGCAGAAAAACACTCAACTTGTCTTATCTCTTAAGTTTGTATGCATAACATTTTGAATATCAAACATGAAACTAACATTTTGACTTAAACAATTCAATGGTTAAAGATTGCAGATAATGGGATATTTTCAGCTTTTAGTTTCTCAGAAAATGTGAATATTGCAAAAGGCAAATAAAAAAACTTTGTTTATTACAGAAATGTTATTTTGTTGGTTACAAAATCATAGAGAAAATTGCTGACTTGACAGCTGCCAAACAGTCCGTTACTTATGTCTTCTAAAAGGAAGATAAGGTACAAGAACTAATTGCTAAAGAAATGGCTTTTCACTGTGTGCTGTATTCAAGCTGGAAAAGTTGAGTAGAAGGATAAACTATGATAGCTAGAGGGATAGCCACGGCTTTGAGAGGACTTTAATACAGAATGTATGTAAACTTCAGAATTTGGTAAAAGAAACAACTAATTATTTAACATTATAATCATAATCAATTCGAATCAGGGATCTTGTGAAGATTAACATCTTTAAAAGATCCCCAAGGCAGCAGAAATAACAATAGAAAGACATAGAAGAAGCAGGGATTGTCGCCTTGTTTATGTTTGTTGTTGTTATAAACTGCTTTCCCAGCAACTCTTCCTATTTAAAGTTTTTATTTATTTATTTATTTTTTGCTGACGTTTGCTCATATTCATCTGAATTACAACCAATCAGCGTGACCTAACAACAGCTCATTGACCCCCAGACTGGTACTATGGTGGTTGCTGAAATGGAAGTTCCGATAGTGGAAATGCATATAGTAGTTAAGACTTAAAAGAACCATATTCATCTTTCTATTTTCACTACCCTTCTATTTTCACTACTGTCCCTAATACTATGTGATAGTACGTAGAATATTACTGAATTGAAATGTTTTTGTTGTTTTGTAAAATGCCTTGGGATGGCATATGCTGTGACCTGGTGCTATACAAATAAACTGAATTGAATATTTGGAGATTTATTTTTTCAGATAAATATTACATTCTAAAAGAAATAACAGAATCAAAATTCTTCACAAAAAAAAAGCATATTTATTGTACACATTAATTTACCTTTAATAAAACTGGGTTTTCACATGTGCATGTTTCCAAGTAAGAGAGCAGTTGCTTTTATAAACTGTCAGTGTGTGCTAAATGCAATTACATGCCTTCTGCATATTAAGGTAAATATGCATCTTAATTATTGCTAAATGGAAACACCAAAGTGTGGATAAGTACAAAGGATATTTGGAAAAAAGGTGAACAGATGAGGAGAAAAGCCTCCTCTAAAACAATATGTAACTATTCTCTACAGGAATGGATCACCTACCCTGAGGCTGAGATCTGGAGCTGGGAGGGCTCTGAGGGTAGCATCTCCTCCTCTGTCCGTCTCTGGGATGGCCTCTGCCCAAAAACATCCCTGCCCTCTGGAGGGGGGGAGGGGGACTGAGAGGGGTAACTGGCTGCAGTGGAGGCATAAGACATGGGGTAACTGGGGCTAGGCAGCTTGGCCCCCTGGCTCTGAGTGGGGGAGGCGGTCAGGGAGGACCTCCGAGAGAAACTAACAGTGGCTGAGGGCTGCAGGGTGATCTCGGGCATCTCCAGAGACCGAGAGGTGCGGAGGATGCTAGGGCGTGGAGGGGGCCTCACTAGAATATCTGGGGAACCTGGCTGGGTGCTAAGAGGGCTCTGGGAGAGTGGAGAAAGACGAGAGGGTTGGAGTACTAGCGGGGGTAGGCTAGGGTCTGCCCGGCGCCCCGCCCTCGGGCTGAGCCAGGACTGAGGGCTACTACTGGGGGCTGTGCTTGGGCTCCCTGCAAGGGCTGCCGGGTCAGGGTAAGGCAACACTGGTACACCCACACCGTGGGCCGTGTGTCTGAGCTGGCCGAGACTCTGGGCCTGTTGCATAGTTAAACGCCTAACTGGAGGCCCTGGGGGCCTGTCTCTGCCTGGTGGAGCCACAGGGACCTCCAGCTGCAGAAGTCCGGGGCTCGTTGGATCCTTCAGGGATGAAAGGTGCAGGCGACTGGGGGGGAGAGTATGAGGAGGGTATGGAGGTGGGTCAGGGAGGTCCTGGGAGTGATGTAGAGGATGGTGAGGTGGATATATGAATCGTGGGCCCTCTAGGCCCAGAAAAGGTAACTCATGAGCCCGCCAGCTTTCAGGTGAGCGAGGAGGAGGGCTGTGAGTGTGCGACAGAGAATGGCCAGAGGCAGTGTACTGATGGAGTTCCAATCCTTCACTCTCCTCAGGGATGGAGGGGTAACCGAAGGGCCCCTCAGCTGTGCCTGGGGGTGAGGACAGAGAGGAGCTACGCGGGCTGATGTCAGGCATGTAGAATGGTGGTGGAATCCCTGATTCAGCACGGCTGCCTAGATACCCATAGAAAGGGCCCTGGGGAAAGCCCCTGTAGCGGGAGGCGGGGGCCTGCCCAGAGGCATAAGGTGCACTGCCCTCTGCAAAGCTCATACCTTCCATGGGCCTGTGCAGGCGGGGGCTGTAGGTGGGGGGCTGCGTTGACTCCAGGCTGGAGGACGTTGGGGAGAGCTGGGGCCTCAGCGTCGGCATGATAGGTGGCAAAGGCCCAGGGTCAAAATCATTCTCTTCATCCGACTGCCGGAACTCAGGGTACATGTCCGACTCCTCCGCAAATGGGAATCCCTGGATTCTGCGGTGAGGTGGACTGGTCTCCATGACAAAGCGACCATCGGGGCCTCGGCTTATCAGCTCTATAGGCGTGGTGACCTCTGCCTCATGTTTCGACACACTGTATTTCTTGCTGGCTATGGCACGCTTGGTTTTCTTGTAGAAGGAGAGCTCTTTGTCCTTTTCTCTCTGAGGGCTGGGCAGCTTCCTGACGTACAGGCCTGGACCATGGGAACCCTCTGATGATAGAGAGCGTGGCCGAGATGGAGGGGAGCTCTCTGGACTGATTTTGCCCGATGACAATCTGAAAAAATTAAAAATGCTGACTTGATTTGTTGGTTTTATGTTACACATAGCTACAACTGAAGGAGGAGTGAGTTAAAGGAATATTTGATGCTGCCAATCAGTCAACATGATTGCATGTTCTGAAGGGATGAGACAAAACAAAGCTGAAGCACTTGATCAAGACAGCCATGATGAATTACATCACAATAATGACCAGTTTATGGCAGTGGAAGCATCCTGATAGGGCCAATGTGGTAGGATGAGAGGAGAACCAATAATGCAACCATGGCAGCCGTACCACAGATCTATTGGATAAATATCTTCTTAATGATAAGACAGAGGCAAATGATGTCTGACCCCACCTTTAATGCCCTCATAAGAAGCAGCATACGAAACATTTATTGGACAAGTTCACTGATGACTACAGTGTCCTTGACACAGATTTGTCTTCCTGTTAAATATGTATGAAAAGCCTTTTACTCATTTTTGATTGCAGCTGCATAATCTTACATTTCAGCAAATATTTAAAACAACAACCTCTCAGTATTTGTTTAAAGGTTGCTAATTTAGCAATATGTGGACGGCTAAGGAAGAATGTCATTGGGTGCGTATGGCAATGGATTTGATTCATTGATTGATTGATTGATTGGTTTCAGATAAGAAAATAAAATAATATTTTTTTACAGAACTGGTGAATCCCTTACTGCCACCGCGTTGATGGCTTTGTACAATCCCGCTATGAAACAAGTTTGAATTTGGACTTAGTGAACATTTTCCATGTTAAGGACCCAATTAAGAAAGTTTTAAAGTTTTCTAGAAGAGGATTTTGTACATTTTTTGATAAATTAGTATTTTCATTTATATATATAATTTTTTTTATTTGTCAAACTATCCTAACAAGGTTCTGGTGCATTTTTAAAACTAAGATTAAATTGGTGGGGGTGGAAATATACTCTAAGTTTGTAAAGGTGTTACAGCTTCTATTATCACAGTCAGTGATTTTATTATATTATATATTATTATTATTATTATTGTTTTGAAAAATTATAAACCATGTGACTTTTTGGCTCACTGATCCACCATGCCTAAATTAAGTGTTTGAATTTTATCAGGGCATGATGCACAAAAAGTTACATTTATTTCAAGATTTTTTTTTACACATGTCTACCAGAAGCGCCAAAAACAGTAGAGAACACAGTATACATTTTTGTCTATCTTTTAGTAGCATATACGATGCCTTGACACAACATTGTGCAAAGATCTACACTATACCTTTAATAATGTCAACATGTTCCGCTAGTATGGCCATGTGCACAAGTATTCAAACTTTTTCTTCAGACAAAAAATATATTTTGTGAACTAAACAGTAGGGATAGCTTTTCTAATCTTTGGTTATCCTTAACAAATGTGTCTATCTTTAAATTATATATTGGAATCATACTGCTAATGGACAACAGCAAATCTTGAAGTACCTTGCAAAATTATTTATTTGTATTGTTACAATTACATACTTCAAACTGATTTTATATTACAGACCAACACAAAGTAACCCATAACTGTGAAATAAAAGGAAAGGAATAAAAGGTATTTTATTTTTTCAAGAATAATCTAAAAATGTGACATGATTTCTAGTTGCTTAATTAATTGGCTGAAAATGTAACATGTACAAAATCAATTACCCTCTAGTAACAGTATTTGATCATCATAATGTTGATAAACTATTTTCTAGGGGTTCAATAGGTCCCATAGCTTTAACTAATTAAAAACAGCATCCATTAGTTGAGATATTTGAATTTTTCTGTAATCTGATCAGTGGAAGCATTCATATACGTGGAAATAAAAACTCCTAAGTCGGTATCAACAAAAATTATATTTTTAGTATGTATTCTTTTGTTCTTGAGTCTGGCTATACTATATGCTGTGATCTGTAGTATTGGAAGATTTTTAAAGAAAATATACGAAGCACTGAACCTTTTAAAAGACATTCATGGGGAAAAAACAACAGCTAACAAAGCAGTCAATGAAATGGCTTGATGTGATTGATTTCAATTTTAAAACAGAGAATTCAGGCCTTAGCTCCATCTCCATCTTGCTTTTTTAGGTTCTGATAATTATAACTGGCCTCCACTACATACTGTATTGTACGTGCAACATGGCTAATGCAATCCTCTCCCTGTATGGCGTAAGGGGCTGTACATGCAAATATATCAGTAAAATGCTCCACTACAACTAAAAGAAATCACTGTCAAATGATAATTTCTATGCAATGCTTTAACCATGCAGCCAAGCCAGTGCAGGGCAGCACACTCTGTATTTTTGTGCAGGCAGGCACTCACAGGGGGCTGGCCGGTGGAGGCAAGAAACTGCTCCTGGCAGGCTCGTCCCAGCAGGGCTCTACCCCTGGCAAGGGGGTGAGAGGAGGCCTGCGATGGGAGACAAACAACATGGGCCTGGTTCATTTCTAACTACCGGTATGCTATTTGAAAGAAGGACTAGGTGCAAACTGTCGGCCCTGCCTTCAGCCTAACATAAAAATATGAGGAAAGGGAAATTAAGATGAATATTTTGGTCTATTTAAGTTTATAAACAATCTGGAACGAGATCTTAAGACAGATTATTGTTCAGAAATGACCTTGTTTTGAGATCGAAATGCAGTCATACAAGTACACAAGATTTACAAACTGACAAATGCACACATGATGCTGATACTGTACAACATATGAGACCATTAAACACAACAATCATGCAAGAAGCAGACAGTGGATTGAGGTTTAACAATACAGATGAAATAAAAATCATAAAATATACAACAGCTTGTGCTTAAAATGCTAACTTTGCTGCTTTAAGCTTGACTTAATTTGCCCATGATCTGCCAGAGATCACCTCAGTAAATGCTCTTCCACACCATCAAAGAAACCCTAACATCATGGGTTTAATTTTCAATTCACATATTATTATCCATATTATAATCAGAATCAATTATTAACCTATTTTCAGCTGTATGTCTTGTGTCTGTATGCATGCATGGTAAGAATACTAAGCATAATAGAAGACAAACAGTTGTTGCCATCTCAGGCAGATGCAAGAGCTTTAAGATGTCTTTACTTACGGCGACTCAATGCTTTTCCTGAAGTGTGTCACTGACAAGGGAGGATCTGAGAGGACAAACAGTTTTAAATTAACCATTTTCTTGGCTTGATAACAGAAATACGAACAGACACTTGGACAAAAAGGAAAAACATTATATGTAATAAAAAAAAATTTAATAAAGAAGGTGTACACCAACATAAAAGAGTTCTACAACAAAAACATAGATCAGTGGGTAATATATGCATTCAAACAGCAGCTAAAAGGTTTCTTTAACTAAATAGCAGTGGACAGGAACCTGCTCGAATATATATGTTTATACCCCCCCCCCCCAAATAGAGTAATGTTAACGTATAACACTCTCATAATAACTTTTTTAATCTATCAGGAATTCAGGCTAAGAAAAATGTATTTCGTCACCCATTAACAATTTCTATAAAAATTTAAAGAACCATTTATATCTTTCAGGTTAACATATATTCAGCAGCAACCAAAACTAATTAAACAACAGTATATAATTACGTGGAAAAAAACAAAAGACAAATTGGGGGATAAACCAAATTAAGAATCAATCTCATGATTAGTCACTCTGCTGTCTTTTTTTTACTAAATTTATTATTGCGTAAACCGAAATAAAAACAAAAACATAAAAATAAAGTTGCTACTGCTGATTCTATTCTACAAAGCGATGTTTGTGGCTAAGAAACACCTTGCAGATAACTCTTACCTGTGCTTTCATCTAATTTCAAGACTACAAATTAAATGGATTAAAATCAACTCAAATTCTTTATCAAGAAATTAGTTTAAACGGTTTACAGAAATGGGCTTTGTTACTTAATTTTAATTTCTAATATACAATGTTAATGTGCAGGGTAAAAGAACGAGAAAAGAGGAGAATATAAAGTTTTTCAAATTGGCAAAATAAAGTTTTTGATATAAGAAGTTGAAATCTATCAAAAGTGATTCAGACAAATTTGCTTTTATCTAATTTGCTTGTTTACACCACAGATACATCTAGGCTTAGTAAAGAGGGGCCAACCTGGTTTACGCTTTAGTTTTCGCCTGTGTTGTTTATTGACAAAGCAGGCTGCTAGAGTGCTGAACAGTACCGCCGCTGCCAGAAAACAGATGGTCGCCACAACACCTGCCACCACAGGCCGTGCCAGCCCCTCCTCAGGCAACTCTGGAGCAGGGAAGGGGTCTGCTGAGTCCACCAAGGAGATAGAAACATGTCAAAAGAGCCAAAACTTCAGACAGATTCCTCAGGATGGGCAAAGCACTGCTGTGTAAAGACCCTGACCTGTGCTAGACACTCCCACTACATTACTGCTCTCGCTGATCAGGTCATCCATGACCGCCATCACTCGAAACTCATACCAGGACTCCTGTTAGAGCATTGAAAAAAAGATGCATTTGCTTGTGTAATTACTTGAGTAGTAGTCCAAAGAATGATGGAAAATTGCTGTAGTGTGCTGTCCGCTCCACACTCCAAATTATTTGCATGGTAGGAAGAGACAGAAGCAGAATGGTGTTCTTCATTTAACTCACCTGAACGAGGTCTCTTGCTACCAGCTCAGTCTCAGTGGATGGAATCAAGTCATCGAGAACTTCCCACCTCTCCCCAAGGCGAAACTCCATGATATATCGGTCAATGGGGGAGGTGTGGTTGGCTGGGGGGAGCCATGTGAGGAGGACACCATGCTGCGTGCGGTTGGCTGTGAGGCACCGTGGTGGAGTAAGAAGCACCAGAGGTTCAGCGGTACCCAGAGGAGAGCCTATGAAGAAGAAAAAATTCAGGTAGAAAGTTCTTAAAAGCATGTCAAAAGGAACAAAAGTTTAGGTTATATCCTAATATCTTACCCACAAATTTATTTAAATGCTTTCCCTTTCATGAATTCTAATCTGCTTATAATAGTTAACACATTGCTCCTCTCAGTTCTATTCCCCCAGGCATAAAAAAAGCAGCTATTAATCTCCTACCAAAGAAGACAACCTTGACAACATATCAATGGAGAACCACAGGCCAATCTCTAATCTCCCATTCATCAGCAAGTTTATTGAAAAAGCTGTGTTTCACCGGTTGAATAAATTCATAACAATGACTGATCACTTTGATATTTTTCAGTCTGGTTTCCGTGCTCACCACAGCACCAAGACTGCCCTCATCAAAGTTTTGATGAAATCTGCGTAAATACAGACTGTGGCAGAACCACAGTGCTGGTTCTGTTGGACCTCAGTGCAGCATTTGGCATAGTTGATCATAAAATACTACTGTGACGACAGGAGAGCTGGTTCGGACTTTCTGGTACAGCACTTGGCTAGTCTGAGTCTTACCTGAACATCAGGAAGTGATTTGTGTGAATAGGCAATTTCTCATCAGAACAGGCAGAAATCATGTGGGGCCCGCCAGGGCTCCATCCTGGGGCCTCTTATGTTTAATATTTACATGCTCCCTCTAACCAAAATTATAACTGCCAATAAAATTAGTTTCCAATACTATGCAGATGACACTCAGCTTTACATTACAATGTCACCAGGTGACTATGTACCAATCCAAGCACTAAGTAAATGCATTGAGTAAATCCAAAATATGTTGAAGACCTGTTGTTACTATATCAACCAACCAGACCACTCAGTTCACCTAACTTAAGTCTACTAATCATGCCTAAAATCAGAACCAAATACGGAGAAGAGCTTTTAGTTTCTAAGCTCCCCTCATCTGGAACAAATTTCCACATGACTGCAAAGCTGTTCAAACAGTGAGCTGCTTTAAATCAAAAATAAAAACAAATCTCTTTAAAGCTGCTTTTGAGTAAAATATGATGCTTAATTGCATTTTTTTACTTTCTTCAATGTTGTATTTTTTATTATTTTCATGTTTTATTCTTCATTGCTGTTTAGCTCTTTTTTGATATGTTTTGTTTGTTTCTTTACCACCAAATCATGTAAAGCACCTTAAATTACCTTGTTGTAAAAAGTTTGCCTTGCCTAAATATTAAATCAGAGACTACTAAGTAATGAAGCAACAATTGACATTTGCACCAAGAAAGCATAGCTTGATTAGCATACAGCAATCGAAAATCTATTCTAGGCTCAGAATACTGGAAAGACGGACTTCTACTCATAATGTCTGAAAACCTCCTCAGAATAAGTATGATGAAAAGGTGAATTTACTTCAGTGTTTGTTGTACAGTTAAACCATGCTTTATCACCGGGGTTCTGTGGTGCAATTGCAAGGGGTCCTTGATATGTATTATATATGTAGTTTTTTGGGGTTTTTTTTAAAAGACCCTCTGAAATTTATAGAATATTATTTTACTAAGATGTGACTGAGACCTTTATCTACCTGAACTACAGAAGTAGAGTATCAGTAAAAAGATTATTTAGTTCAGTAATTAAAAAGGGAAGCTTGTATATTAGATTAATTCCTTGCACAAAGAGTGATATATTTCAAATGTTTCTTTTCTTTTAATTTTCATTATTATAACTGACAATCAAGGAAAGTCCTAAATTTAGCATATGAGACATTAAGAATTTTGTTAAATTTTTCAATATTGAAGAGACCTAGTGTTACACTCTAAATAGCTCATAATTTATCAGCTCTGACACATAGACCAAATAGGGAAACTTCAACTGGAGAGAGGTATTAAAATTGTTTCCACTATTC
This sequence comes from Apricaphanius iberus, assembly GCA_028564705.1. Lineage (NCBI taxonomy): Eukaryota > Metazoa > Chordata > Actinopteri > Cyprinodontiformes > Aphaniidae > Apricaphanius > Apricaphanius iberus. Next base: position 1,213,520 of record JAPXFQ010002229.1, on the reverse strand, counting down.
AATCCAGGTTATAGAAACTCTTATACACCACATCCAAGTGACGTACAAATAGAAGATAAAATTTTGTTTTGTTACATATATATTTCTGAAAGCTACTGTATAATAATCTGTTGTTGCATATACATTTCTCAAAGCTAATGTATACTTATACAGTAGTTTTCAGAAATATGTATGTAATAAAACATATCTTCGTACAATTTTGCAGGAATATGTAACAACATAATGTTACATATTACTTTTGAAAAGGTTTTGATACTATATTTTTAAGTTAGTGCATCTATTTTGTTTCATAAAGTTACATTTTTCTGGAAACGGACTAAATATGGCAAGGAGCTATAGCTGATTTATGTTTTTTGTTCTTGAAATTACAACTGAAAGCTCATATTGGCCTCAAAGAGTGAATAAATGGCACGATGCAATTTAAAAGGCAGTTTCATGTAGGCAGCCCCCCCCCTCATGTTTTGTGTTATTATCTTGCAGCAGGGTTCAGCTATGCTTTAACTTAATTTATGTACAGATCAAATACAGTGTCTCTGCTTCAACACACCTAAATCAAATAATCAGGTCATTGACAGGACTCTGAAGAACCTAACTGCATACTGAGGAGTTAAATCAGCCATTAACTCAGGTGTTTTGGACCAGGGAAGGATCTAAAAGTTGCAGGACAATGGTCCTCAAATACTAGAGGCAACCCTGTTCTAATGCAAGGTGGAATTCGTGGTGAATGTCTCCAGATGTTGCTGCAACAAAGCAACTACAAACAATTACACTTCTCCTTTCATGCTTCATAGATGGTATGGGGTTCTTCTCCTGGAATATTGCATTTTGGTACATCCATTATGGCCTCTGTTTTGATGTCTAAATAACTGTTTGAGGTTCCTCTGACCATCCATCCATCCATTTTCTGAACCGCTTAGTCCTCCAGGGGTTGCGGGGGGCTGGTGCCTATCTCCAGCTGTCAACGGGCGAGAGGCGGGGTACACCCTGGACAGGTCCCCAGTATTGTGTGTGTTCTCTCAGGTAAACTTTTCTGACCTTCACATGTTTTTCTGCTGTATAAACTATTATAAAAACTATGTGTATTTAGATATATATGAATGTATTTATGGGCTGCACGGTGGAGAAGTGGTTGGCACTGTTGCCATGCAGCAAGAGGGTTGTGGGTCCATATTCTGGTCTTTCTGCATGGAGTTTGCATGTTCTACCCATGCATGCGTGGGTCGGCAACCCCTTAAGGATTAAAAGGTTCAGAAAATGGATGAATGTATTAATTTAAAGTTCTAGAAATAACAATACAGGTTACAGGATAGTCCACTGCAATGAACAATCCTTATGTATTGTCATCAATAAGGACAAGTGTGAGGATTAGGTCAGTGCTTTGTAAGACTTATTTAATTTTTGTTTACTTAAGACAGGGTTTCATTGCCATCAGCTTGCCACTAAATATACATTTGCATAAAACAAAACATGCTGTCAGTCTCAAAGGCTTATTGAACAGCTGAAAATACACCTTTTCAAGTCTTCTGCAATATGTTATTCTTAAACATTAGCCTGCGGGTGTTTGTGTGAGCCCAATAGTAGTTTTTTCTTCAAAAATTAACTTGCTTTTTTATTTCAACAATATGCCGTGCTGTTTTCTTCCACATTTTCTTTTCCTTGCTTGGAAAATCAGATCACAGGCTGTACACTTGTGTGCATATTTAATTCAATACAGAGACGAAACAGGAAGCAAAAAAATATACAGCTAATTCTAACCACCACATTTCTAATCACTGTTATTTTCAACTGACTTCACTAACATGCTGCTGTTTTAAAGAGTTTGCTTCTCTCCTAAGTGTTGACTTTATCAAACACTAACTAATGTGATTATTTATGGGTGGTTGGTGTTTCGGTACACATAAATGGGACACTGACATTATTAATGTAATTAGTTATGCCTGTTCCTTTCCCACTGTGAAGTTAAACTGTTTGTACCCAGTAACATTGCTAAAAATGCAAGGCTCTGACATGCACATATATCAAGCAGCTACAATATAGCCTTAAAAGTAAAACAATATCTCTTGTGAAGTGGGAAACATAGGAAAAGACAAAAGTAAGAACATTATTGTTGAGGTAATTAGTGGCACAACAGTCTTTATGTGAATGACAGAAGCTGTAGTTTCAATTACTTTTTAAATCTTCCGATTTATTTAGGATTAAAAACTGTTTCAACCGACCTCAAGTCTTGTTTCCTTTTAATTTCAGCTGCGTGGTGGTAATTTTGGAAGCAGATCAATTATCTTTTTCCAGCTCCGAGAGCGCAGCTAGTTATACTTTTTAATAAGTTACAGCGTCAAAATCAACAGACTCAATGCTGCCCTGAGATCAAAGTAAGGAAACACTTTCTCACTCTCTCCTGTCTCAGACACTAATGTGAGTTTAAGTGACTATTCCTAAACGTTCAGTGGTGCTGAGCAGGCAGGTATCCAGGAGGTTAACAAAGAGGGGCTAAAAGAGGCCAAGGTGGGTCTTGTAATCTAGCACTAAAATTAAACCAGAAATGTTCTTCTACTAAACTGGCCACATTTTAGGGTTTTTATCTGTTAAAATGACATTTAAAGGTATTTTATTTTACTAAGGTTTATATGACAATGTAGCCTCTAACTCTGCTTGCGTTTGAAACAACTTACGTGATTGGCGAAAAATAAAATACAATCACTGATAAAAACATTGCAACTTTTCACAAAAGCTCTTTCACAAAAAAGTGTAAGGACTGTTTAATTTTTTAACTTACATGTATTGCTATGGACTGTTATTTTGTCAAATACATAAATACTGTAAAATTTAAGTATTTGACTTTCTTTTTTGTACTTCAAGTTAAAATTAATATTATAAAGTCTGTTTAACCAATTATCAACTTTTAAAAAAAATATTAGCCTTTAGGAATTAGGACATCCCTTTAGGAACCCCCCCCCCCCAATCAGTCAGACACAAGGCAGTCCTCATGCACATACTCTGTAACCACAATCATAATCAGTGGGAAACACTCTTTCAGCTCTGCTGCAGAAAAACACACACCTACATGTTGCAAAATTTCAGCTTTATTTTGGCTTTGTTCAGCACAATGCCCTGCAACGATTCAATCCTTGTTAGGGAGTGTTATGTCATTTGAAATTCACTACATATTATTTTGAAAGATAATCTGTGGGATGAGCTAGTAAAACAAATCCTGTTCATAGTGACCACACCTCCTTTTGCACAAGATTTAAAGACTTGACTGCTGATGTCTTCATGTCTGAACTGACAGAACACCTTTAGGGCTTGTTAGGGGTTCATGCTTTGACAAGCCAGAGTGGTTTTGAAAACCAACACATTAATATCAGGCATTCAGTTTAAACTAAACAGGCCACAATATTTTAAATATTTCATCAATTAGGTTCTGACATTTTCCCTAAAGTGTGTTTATGTTATGATATTACTAAGAGGAAAGCTAAAAGAAATGTATTATGGTTTAATTACAGCCTCCATCTATTTCCTTCAGGTTTTCTTTTTTCATCCAACACATTTACTGTTAACACAGTAGCACAGATTTAAGTGCATCCTGAAAAGTAAGTCTGACTCATTATTGGCCACTGGAAATACTGAGACTAACTTTCATGCTTAAAATACAAATACAAGTTAGATATTGCAAGTAATTATGCATTCAAACTATAAGCTATAGTTTTACTTTCTTTAAAAAAAAAAACAGCAATTGAAACATAAATAGTCAGAGGTGTTTTCAGACTTGTGAATCATTCAGATAGGGCAATAGATATGCTACCAAGTTCAGCTATACTCCAAAAATGACACTGACAGCATCTACTTTAGGCTTAGCAATCAAACAACCTTTAATTAGTAGAGCCTACCTGCGGTGGTGACTGTCACAACTTCGCTGAATGGGCCCGTACCCAGCTTGTTTTGAGCCAACACACTGAACTGGTACTCTGTCCCAGGCTCCAACCCTGACACCACCAACCAGGTCTGAGCACCAGAAACAGGCATCGAATGCCAGTCATGCGGACCAAAGTCTGTTCTTTTAGACCTGAGAAGAAAAATATAATAATATAAATACTTTAAAGATGATGTGATATTTGTTGTTTACGCAGAAAAATTTTTTCGGAGATTATTCTACTCCCATAAAGGCTGGATTTACTTTGACAAAGAAAGAGACTGCATCAAGTTCATTGGGGTTAATAGTAGGGATGCACCGATCCACTTTTTAAATTTCCGATAGGATACTGATATCTGAGGATCATAATCAGCTGATTTCGATCTGATACCGATACAAACAGTACTGAATTGGATAAACTGTGCCGTGAGGAAAAGGCACTAGGGGTGCAACGATACCACTTTTTTCAAACTAATACGATACCAATACTTAGATTTGAGTACTTGCCGATACTGAATACCAGTACACAAAAATGCAAAAAATTTGAACACAGGTTTTATTTTCTTCTCTGTTTGTTACAAGAAATAATGGTAAATAAGGAAAATAAAAATATTAATAAAAAATGACAGCAAACATATAAATTGAAGCGAAAAATGAAGATTTTCTGTGAAATTATTGTAGGGTGCATCCCTAGTTGAATGCTCAACATAAACCCACATTAACCACTAACCATTATAATTTACTGTCTTTCTTAGTTAAGTTATAGTGGCTTAACCTCTCTAGCTAAATCACTAAACCAAAACATTAAAGTCAAATTTTCTTTCAAATTAGACTGTATGGGCAGTCATTTATAGAGTATTATTTATAAGCAAATCAAAGTTCTGATGTTCTTATTTATCTCGATATAATTTCAATTCACTTGTGAAATACTTAAAATCCAATTTACTGCATATCCCTGCTTACATATTCACAGCAATAAACAATGCTTAATTTTTATCTAAAGGAAGATGATTAGGGCCACAGGTAAAAAAAAAAAAATCTGACTTTAATCTCAGAATTCTGCTTTTATGTATTCAGATGAAACTTAAAAAAATTGAATATTGTGCAAAGGTTAATTTATTTCAGTAAAAGGTGAAAATAATGAGATCGACTAATAACATCCACAGGAATATATATTACAAGCTTTTATTTGTTATAATTCTGATGATTCTGTCTTACAATTTATGATAATCCCTAACTCAAAATATCAGAAAATTAGAATACTGTGAAAAGGTTCAATATTTTAGGCTCCAAGTGTCGTACTCTAATCAGCGCATTAATCCAAACCACCTACAAAGGGTTCCTGAACCTATAAATGGTCTCTCAGTCTAGTTCAGTAGGAATCACACTTACGTGGAAGAGTGTTGTTGTGACACTGGTGCAGAAAACCATCACTGACAGCATCCATAATGAGGGAAGCCTCAAAAGGTAATTGGAAAATAAATTGGATGTTCCCAGAGTGCTGTACCAAATTATATCAATAGAAAGTTATTTGGAAGGAAAAAGTGTGGAAAAAAACTGTGCACAAGAACCAGGCATGACAGCAGCCTGGAGAGGATTGTCAGGAAAAGGCCATTCAAAAATGTTGGGGAACTTCATAAGGAGTGGACTGAGGCTGGAGTTAGTGCATCAAGAGCCACCACACACAGACGGATCCTGGACATGGAATTCAAATGTCATATTCCTCATGTCAAGTTGCTCCTGAACAACTCATCTCAATGGGTCAAAGTCCTCTTCTGATTAGAGCAAATTTAGCATTTCCTTTAGAAATCAGGGTCATTTCTCAATTTCCCATTTAATGTAATTTTCTGATATTTTGAATTTAAAGTTTTCATAAGCTGTAGTTCATAATAATCAAAATTACAAGAAAGACAAGCTTGAAATATCACGCTTTGCATGTATCTAGTCTATATCATGAGGTTTTTTTCACTTTGGAATTTGATATCTGAAATAAAATAAATGTCTTCTTATTTTCTAAATTTTTAGAGTTCACCTGTTATAATCCGAAAAATGGATAAGTTCCATATGTAGCCACCGCTCCCTGGTTGTTGTTCTGATGTAGTCGATAGAAGAACCCCTCACACCATATCAGCTAATACCAACTAATGTTGTTCAAGTAACTATGTATGTGTAAAGTGGAACAATGTTGAAATTACAAACTGCTTTTGTCAGAATCACAAAAATATTTCTCTGCACTGTGTGCTATCTATCAGCTGAATATTCAAATCACATTTTATACTGTAATACCCTCCCCTAAATTAGATAGGGGGGGGTTACATTCAAATGAGACCCAATGTGCTGTTTAAAGTTCACATCTCTGTCTCTGATGTTTGCTCCCAGATTCTTAACTGCATTAATTTCAGAATTCTAACTTTTCTCCCCTCAAAGGTCTAATTAAAAAAAAATACAATAATCTAATTAAAGTCAGATATTCTTTTTCCCAGTGCTCCTAATAATCTTCCATAGTATTCATTTTCTTAGAATTATCATACGTGAAAAAATATATTACTGAAAAAACTTCAAGTACTTTGCATTCCCAAGTATACTTCAGAAATTATACCCATACATCTAAATATTCATGGAGATATATCATCAGAACAGTTGAGCAATGAGATCCTGACTGAATCCTGTCTTCAATAATCATCGTCAGTGCAAAAAAGGCGTCTACGTTCTGTCAGACAGCTCTGCTAACCTTCTCACATTTTTGCTTTTCTGCTGCTGCAGGCTACAATCATAGATTAGAAGTAAAATTAAGAGCACTCACACTGGACCGTACCACACAGAGAACGTCTGCTCGAAGCCACCGTCATAACCTGGTTCCCAGGACACATTAGCAGAGGTCGTAGCAGGCAATACATGGATATTGCCAGGAGCGTGTGGGCTGGTGCCTGCATGTTTTTTTGTTTTTTTTTGTTTTTTTTTTCAGAAACAGAGACATAGCGGGAACCTTTAAAAATAATAGAATTAATGATCTGCATAGTGTTAATAAGATTCCATTGGGTCTTTATGACAATAAAATCAACGCAAGTGCTTCAGTTTTTATTGCAGGAACAGGTTAGATAATGTTCTGCTGCCTGATATTGCTACAAACCAGAGGTCAAGTTTATCCCATCCACATAACAGCTGTGCAGTGTGGCCCGAAGCCAGTTACTTCTCACTGAGATTAAGGCAAGACCTGTATGTGGTCTGAGGAGCACATCTGTCTGTGCCACCCTGTGACCTCATGTCCGCTGATGACATACGGGCACGCTGCCAGCGGTGTCACTGGATAATAAGTGCACAGGGAGCGGACAGGCAAACAAACAGCATACTTACTGACCCACTCACCTCTTTGCCACATATAAAAATATACTCCGACATTGTGAGTAAAATATCATGTAACAAACTAACAAAGGTTTGTGACTTCTTGCTTCTAAAATGGAAAAAGTACCTGAGGTTTGGACCAAGTTTTTAACTTTTGGTCAAACTCAACTGAACAGTAGCTTTACTTTAGAATATATTCATTTTCTCTTCTCTAAGCAGATTAAATCATATAATGTTAATTAATGTGCCAAAATCAATATGCCTGAAAAACAAATCACAATTTACAAGGTAACATATTGTTTAAGCAAATGCTTCAATGAGTCACTATATTCTGTTAGCCTGGGAGCTAACGTGTAGATGATCCCTGACCCTTGTTGAATATTTCGCCATTTTTTATTACTTGCTGTAAAATAAAATCAACATAAAAGAGATTTGGCATTCCCACAGAGACTAAAAAGTATGAGGGTCGATATAAATGTATGCAAATGACTTAAATCACACAAAGAAGTAGGAGGACTGTAGACGGAAAGTAACTGCAAAGATATTTTAGAGTAAACTGAGCGCTCTGAGGAATTATCAGTACCGATCACTAGAATACGTGTGCTGGCAGTGATGCTTGTGACCACATTGGTGGCTACACACTCCCACTCTCCATGGTCCTCCTTGCTGAGAGACAGAAACTGTAAGCTGCCACTGGGTAGGATGTTGTGCTTACTTCTGCTTGGCTTCCCCACCTTTAATTGACAGGAAAATTACAACAGCATGGTCAAGCAGCGGGGGGAAATCAAACAATTTTTGTGTGATGGGCAAAGACAAAAACAGACAATAAAGAATTTGTCTTCCATTAGATATGTAAGGATGATGGTTATTCCACAGCACCTTTCTCCAGGTGATAGTCGGTATATCGGGGTCTCCAGAAGCAGCACAAGGAATTACTAGCTCTCTTCCAGCCTCCTGACGGTACTCCCCCCCAGGTCTCACATTAAAGTAAGGGGGATCCTTGATAAATATACACAAACACACATGGGATTAAAAACATGCCGAAACTGTAGTGAAGACACATCAAATACCTGAGCAGACGTCTACCTTTAGCACCAAAGTGGCAGGGGGGGACATGCCCATGGTACCAAGGGCGTTGTAAGGCACACAGGTGTAGGTGCCCAGGGAGTCTTCTGTGGCCTCTGCCACCCGGATACTTCCATCATGCATCAGGCTCCAGCCAGGGTACTAAAAGACAAGGGGGCATCTGAAAGGCTAGTTTTCACTGAGTGTTCCTGAACTCTCAGGGTTCCATCTAAATGTGTTTCAGCTGTGCAAAAAGAAAAATAAAATAAATAAAAAAATACCCCAAATTAAGAGATTTTTAAATCAGATGAATGAGGATGTGTTAAAAAAACAACAACCTTGAACGCTGATATAGTAGCAAATAGTTGTCAGTGAAAACAAATTGTGTTGAAGTAAAAAGATGCTTAAAACACTTATCAACTTGGAAGCAGGTATTAATAAAGTCAAAAGAGGAACAATATAGTTTAAAAGGCTCTTCAACATAAAATGGATTTTCCACAAAAGCAAATCCGCTGGTTTAGACTTCTTCTGAAACAGCAAGTTAGACCTAAATGCTAAACCTATGACAACAAAGATTCTCTGTTGGATTATTTTAAAACATCTCTTTTTTTTCCCTGAAACATGCTGGACATGGAAATGTAACAAACAATCTGCAGTAGACCATAATTGCTAACAACAATAGTTATGCGTATTGCTAACATAAGATGCTAAAAGCATTTGCAAAGCTACCCTGTTAAAGACAATGTCACCATCAGCGCCGGCATTAGTGAAACCTTTGGTCATTCATAAGTGGTCAGCCTGTGGAGGCAATGTGCCATGATCAGGTGCTTTTCACAAAAGATTACGTAATGCCGGGATAAAGGGGTTATGGGGGTGTTGTCCGGACTGTTAACGTGCAGGGCTGTGTATAAACCCTGAGATGGAACAGTACGTGGGAAGTAAATAAAATGTTTGGACATAGAATTGAGAGTTTGGACAGAACTTTTTTATCCCGATGGAAGCCCCGCTGCTCAACACTTTCTGCAAGCAGCTCCAAAGGTGGCCGTTCTTCACGGTTCCCATGAACCGTTGGGTGATCTGCTCTTCAGCTCTAAAAACCAGAAGTTCCCGGACCTATGCGTCATTCCAGTTTGGTTTACAAATGCAAATTGAACTCCCGGTGTTTACTTGGATTTTAAATAGTCTTGCCTGGGGCTCAGGGCATATTCAACACATCATCAAGATATTACCCTCTGTCGCGGCAAGGCGTGATCTTCGCTCATAAGACCAGTGTTGCGGCAATATTGTGGTATTATTAATATCAAGTTTGCCAATTATGAATGTCACAATATTCTGGCCAGGGTTTAAATAGTTTAAAAGTTGTCATTAGTTTTAGTTTTATTTAGTTTTGACTTAAGATTTCAATTTCTATTTTGGTTTTAGTTAGATTTTACCATTTGTTAGGTAGTTTAGTTTAGTTTTAGTTTTTTTCAAAATGCCTAATTTCAGTTCAGTTTTCATTAGTTTCATTTCAGTTTTAGTCTTTTTGTTAAACAAGTTGTGTACCGGGTCAAGACAAAAGAATACAAATAAATTATAACAAAATCTCAGAAAAGGATTTTGCTTTTTTTTAAATGTATTGACATGGGCCAGGTTAACAGCCATACAAATCAGGCAAGTATAAAAGATTACTGGTAGAGTAACATTCAAAGTACTTTAAACACAAAAACAGCATCTGTGCATTAAAAAGCCCAATAATTGATGCAGGTGCTGCAGTTCTATAAAAACACTGAGTGGCGACACAACAAAACAAAAACCAAGCTATCTTAAGTGTTATGATGTTTTTGATCATTTTGCACATTTACGCTTTCTCTAAGCCTTTCCTGACACGATGTTAGGTGGACCACAGCAACACCAACGACTTGACTAACATGTTGGGATAATGCAGTACAGCTAGTAAAAACCAACAACAACCAGAAACTAGAGAGAGATTATTTTTCCACCAACACAGCAAATACACACAACCTACACTAGCTACACAGGTCCGGTGTAACACCGGCCCCCATTGCTATTGCTTGCAGTCGCACTGTTAGTTTGCTTGTTAGCCACCATAGCTCACCTGTTACGAAGTTTTTGCTGCAGACTGATTAATCATCATTTCAATCGCTTCTTCTGACAGCTTGCAATCCAAAGACGTCTTTTAATTCCTTGAAAGGGGGCGAGTCGATGGGATTATATCCAACCTTCCCGTTCTGTTGTTTTTATCAAACCGATTTGTGCAATCAAAAAGGCACAACACAGATGATTGCATCTGTTTCTGGTGACAACGCACAGAAGGCAGGGAGCGACATAGAAATAATAAAAATAATAGAAATAATTCTAGACATGAGACACATTATGAAATGAAAACTAAGTACATTTTCTCAATAAATTATGTTCTTTTTAGTTAGTTTTGTGAACACTCATTACAGTTTCAGTTTGTTTTCGTTTTTTTTCAAATTCTCGTTTTTATTTTTATTTCAGTTAACAGTTACTTTTAGTTTTTGTTATTGTGTTTGTTTTCGTTAATGATAATAACACTGATTCCTGCAACGTCAAGCTGCATTTATAAGACACACCATGCTGGGAATATTTCCCCAATATGCCGGCACCATGTGTCTTACAAATACCCTTGCTGAGCAACAGTGACTGCCATCTTTTTTAAGGAGGTGGTGTCACAATGCATCTGTTCCGAATTCATAAAATAATTGTAACTGTTCATGACAGAAAGGTCCCTGTACAACAGAAAAAAAAGGAAGGGCTGGATTAGGAAGCTGGCACATGTAGCAGAAAATTTGCCATTTTTCTTCACAAGTACAAAGTTGCACACAGCTGTAATTTGGCTTGAATAGATCTCATAAAAAATAATATGCTGCATTTCTTATGTTTTGAGGTTTGACATTTAAATGAAGTAAAATATGCGTGGAAGTTGGTACCTACAAAAGTCGAACAATAAAACAGCAGATATTATACAATGGACAAGGAAATATATGTTATTTATTTTAATTCTTAATTTTGTTTTACTATTAAAATACAAGCACATCCTTGTTTGATTTATCTTATAAAAAAATCAATCCTTGTTACATAAATAAAAACTAGACCAAAACCTCAGCTAACATTCATGGTGATAGTAAAAAATAAATAAATAAATAAAATCCTGATTAAATAACACAGATTTTCCTCGTAGGAAACTAATCCTTATTTTAGTAGTAACATCAGGCTGAAACATCACAGTTGCAACAAAAGTGACTGACCTTTTCTACTCTGAGTGGGTAGCCATCTTTCTCCCACTTCACTGATGTCACGGGTGGGTTGGCGTCCACAGGGCAGCGGATGATACCTGGCAGTTTCCGAGGGACGTAGATGACTGGGGGCATGTTGATAACTCTGGCGGGATCTGAACATAAATCGAGGACTTAAAAATGTTATGACAAATCTAAGTAGACCAACTGATTATCATGTGGGAAAAATATCAAACTAATTTATCCATAACACTTAAAAAAAAAAAAAAAAAAATCAAAAATCGTATACGGAACAACCACAAAATTACCATATATGGAAAATTACATGGATTCTGTGAACTTGTTGAAAACAACCACAAGATAGTTTGTCATAAAAAAATATATATAGTGAGCACTTTTGCATCAAAGATCATCTATGAAGGAAACATGTTGATATAAACAGGTAGAGAGGACAGATTTCTCCTTATCCACAAAAAGTATTCTCTGTTTTGATTACATTTTATAGCTCTTCATAAAGTTTAAGCTTCATAACATGAATTGAACCTTAGCTTCAGGCTGGGGTAAAAACCCAAAACTGATGGAACAGGACATCATAATTACTAATTTTTTACTCAGTCTGTAGACAAAATAAGAAAGAGTGTGTTGAACTGTAGCAGCAAGACTGATTCTCCATCACTACTTTAACCTCCATTCACCGCATGCGTAGTAATGTCTTAAAGAGACATTTTTTCATCCAACAACATCACTCCTTAGGAATATGCCTTGACTGCCACATTACTGTTGTGGAGTTAAAATCTAACAAGTAAAACACAAACTGATTATGTGGAGAAAATTGAGGTTAGCAAAATCCCTGCTTGGCTCACCAACATGATGTAGCAGTCAGGAATATTGTGAATTACAGCGTGCTGGTTTGTTAACTGTCCTGTTTTCCTCATGTGGTCAGTGTGTTACTATATAAATCTCAGCTCCAGTACAGTGCTCCAAACTATGAACATTTGCTGGAATACTGATTTTCAAAGAAGGACTGAAGGTGCACGATACTCGGGCGTTGAGCAGCTCGACAGTGGACCGTCTAACGGCATCTGTGTTGGAAAGAGGGTCGACGTCTGTAAACAGGCTGAACCACGTAGACATGTCTTTGGATCCTCCCGAAGAGTTGATACAGAGGGCCCACGTCCTAGGTCATATTCTGCCTTATTCTTGTTTTTTTTCTTCAATTCATCTTCACCTGTTTCTCAATTTCAGATGAGACAGATTATGATAATGTCCCTTATTATGTTCTTGACAGCAATGGGATTTTGAAAAATAAGTATTTACAGGTTTAATGTTCTAAAGATTGCAACAAATGATAGTTCAATCAGAATTACTTTTTCAATTTGCAGGAATTACAAAAAAATATATCTTAGTGCTACTAATTGCTGTTTTTATTTACTTAAAAAATTTAGTAGCTCCTACTCTTGATGTAAAGTTTCTTATTTAAGCTGCATTTTACAAAAATTGGTGACGTTGTGTTAAAAACAATTCCTGTCATCCACGGAACATTTAAAGGAGTTCCAAAAAAAGAATTAGTTGAAGTGAAGATTCGGTGGCGTTAGGAGCAGTCACTGAATATGTCTGATGTGGGGAAGTTTTACAGACTGTTAAACGTGAGAAAAGAATTTCCCTGTGTGCACAAAAAAACATTTATTTTCATTTTCCAGTCAAAAAAAGAGTTACATTTTTATGAATATTTTCACAATTTCTGTCTTAATTTGTCTTTTGAGTCCAGAGGAGGATTCTTGGGGAATCATATTTGTATGAAGCTTGCTTTGCATCCAGGACAGTTATTTCTTTGTTGTTGCTCCATGTTAGGTTTGCAGTTATGTGCTCCCTCTCATGCTGTAAATCAATAATCGATTACCAACAGCAACTTGGAAGTAATTGAGCTCAACACAACATAAAGCTAAAATATTGGATACCTTATATATAATATGCTAAAGACGTGGCGTTGTTTTCTCGTCGACAGCAGGTTATGCAGAGGATTTTTACTATTTCACACCCTGGGACAACAGTCAAGAAAAAAAACACAAGGAGAGGGGAAAAAAATGGCGTCTAAGAAGGAGCCTGTACAGCTCAAGGCACGAGGAGTGAGGGGTAATTCCATTACGAGTATGGAAATGGCTCTGCTGCTTTTCTTTGACACCTGACCTTCAAATTTAAGAGGGATTCTCCTTTTTTCAGTCATGGAGAAGCCAAAAACTCAAGCCTCCATCCTGCCAACGCTATTGCTGCTACTGTTCCCATCCCCTCACACAGCTCGCTCTGCCACCTCCCCCCCCCTCCTCCCTCCGATTGGTTACCATAGTAACACTCACACTGAACAGTTAGGTACGCTGAAGCTGATGGCGAGATACCAAGGCTGTTGCTTGGACTGCAGGTGTACTTCCCAGCATCCTCCGGCTTGACCCGGAATATGATGAGGGTGCCGTCGATGAGGATGCGCACTCGGAGCTTCAGGTCACTGCAAGAAGACACACATGTTTTCAAACACAGTAGGACACAGCATACATCTGTCTCCTTTTGTGCTACACTGCATTAAAGAGCCATAAGAGAGCAGCAGAGAGTCAAACAGCAGCTAGCAGTGAGGGATGAGGAGAACAGAGTGTACAAAGCAGAGATTCAAATAAATCTGCCACACGGAACAGCCTTAACAAATTCCTATTCGACAGTGTTTAATCCTAAAGGCAGTCTAGGTTAACACAAGTTTAAGTAATCATTAATAATTAGACTGAAAACTGATCAAATAATGCAGTTAAAACAAAATAGTTACATAACTTGTATTTAAACAACATTTTTTTCTTACTATCTGGCTCTAATACCTCATAGGGCACTCAGTGAAATAGTTTAAAATTAAAAATGTCAACGCCACAGTTTTTATATGGTATATAACAAAACCTTTCTTCCTTTACATTTTCAAAAAACATTTATTTCCAGGGAGAAACTCACAAAAAACAAGGTCATCAATATCTTTATGCTTTTTTCACACATTCTTGCATAAATATTTTGGGATTGTTTTGTTTTTATTTTAAAAATAAACATTCTAAGACTATTTATATTATTGAACAATAAAAACAATTTTAGATCAAATATAGGATGTGATATGTGATATCATAGATGTCAATGTCATCTTGCTCCTCTTCATCATTGTCGCTGATGGCAAGGTTGCCTGGCACAGTAGCTGCACCCCTCTACGTTTCATAGAGAATCTTAGTAGAAATCTGTAAAAATACACCATATTGTTGCTGTTATTACCATGTTACCGTTATTATGAGCAATAATAATTAGTCGTATACTTAGAAAGCATTAAACCTATACTATTCAGCTATTTAAAAAAAACAGCCCTGACCTGACACCCAAATAAAACACTTATATTAAGTATTTATAGTTTTATAATTTCCTTTAGTGGGCTATATTTGTTACTGAATCAATGAAAAATGTCCTAAACAATCTAGGTATAAGTGTATTGTATTGTTTTTACTTGTTATGGGGTTATGATCAAATATAGCTCCTCCAATTTTCATGTTGTAATGTTAACACAATACAACACATCTATCCTTATTTAGCTTCCCTAGTTGATCGTGTAATGTGATAGTTTCATAAACTTACCATCATTAGTGTTAGAGATCCGACTGTACACATGAGAAGACAAGTAGCAGAACTACACTATTCCGGTTCTGAAGACTCAATAATGTTTGGCATTGGTCAAATGGCAAAATGCAGCAAACTTTGAGAAAATGTATCTCCACTAATAGGTTGGGTGAAATCATGTGTTGGTAATAGCCTGGGAAAATGTGCTCTGACATCAATTAGGATAAGTGCGAAAGTGACAAAATATAGTACCTCAATCTATATAATACACAAGTTTCCCTTCTGAAATAAAATGTTTAACTGAAATAGATGTTTAACTTTCTGATGATATTGGTTATTCTAATGTTTACCACTGAGTGAGTTCAGTGGCACGAGGTTAAAAAAGAAACTAATGTTGACCAAATAGCTGTGAGGAACGCCAGTGTGTTATTTACTGCACC
This sequence comes from Apricaphanius iberus, assembly GCA_028564705.1. Classification (NCBI taxonomy): domain Eukaryota; kingdom Metazoa; phylum Chordata; class Actinopteri; order Cyprinodontiformes; family Aphaniidae; genus Apricaphanius; species Apricaphanius iberus. Next base: position 1,197,879 of record JAPXFQ010002229.1, on the reverse strand, counting down.
TTACAGCTGCTGAGTTTTCAAGCAGAAACTTGGATTTTCTTAACTTAATTCTAGTATTTGGGTTAGACTCCAAATCAAATGTCAAACCCTAACTAACTCATATCAGTGTCGAGGACAAACCATCTTGATTACGACATTTCATGTGCAGTGTACAACATGAATATTGTAGTAAACAACATGTCCTGTAAATCTGAGGGATTATGAAGATAGGGCTTTTGAATAACAATATGAACAAATGTTATACTCTATATCAGCAAAGTGAACAATATATCTGAACCCTTTCAGTATACTGTATGTTCTTGTAAGGTTCATACTGAGGCCAAAAGTTGGTCTACGCTCTGCTCTATAAATATCAGCAGTAAATTAAAAAAATTGTAAATCACATGAACAGTTTCACACCATTAATTGCTCTCTGAGCAACCCAGTATAGATACCTTCTATAATCTATACAATCCCCATATATCACATGTTATCTATTTATTGTTTTCACCTGATTTTTTTATTAGAAAGTAATTATTTGTGTTTATGATTTGAACTTTTTTGGGGGGTAAATTATAAAACATACAGTTAAAACCAAATATTTACATGCTCTATAAAAATATAGCGTTTGTTTCTTACTATCTGACATTATTTCATATTAAACATTTTTTGTTTAAAGTGACAGTGTGTGGTTTTTGCAGTACATCTTTGAAAATAGTCATTAAAATATTATGTAATAATAATTACGTAAAGCACATTAATTGCAAAATATTGGCGATATTGTAAAATATGTCTTTAAAAATCAGTTTTAAAATACATAGGCGCGGGTCCTCTTTTCATGGGAAAGCCATATTAGATGACGTCCTTACTTCTGCAAGAGCCCGGACGGACAAAGCGCACCGAACAAGCCCGCTATTAAAACATTTATTTCCCCTCAAAATCCAAAAAACTTTCACTATAAATACATTTTTACCTCTTCGCTAGTTCTAAGCGATGAAAGAGAGACTGATGAGCTCGTCATGTTGCTTCAAATAGATAATTCTCAGGGAATTGAGCGTTTGAAAACAGCACTAGTTGGATCTCCATTTTTGGTTTCTTACTCGAAGACAAACATACCGCATGCTTGTGATAATATAGGTATGCACTGCCGCCTACTGGCTGAAAATTACACTCAATGCCTTAAATAAAAGCAAAATCTGTTGAGTTAACTGCTCCACCTTTTCTCTCGAATCATACGGATAACTTTTTAAAGCTGTTTTTTAAGCCGTTCAGTTTTCTCTATTATTTATTACGTGTTTTTGAACTATTATGTCATAGTACTTGCATTGGAACTACTAACCAAGGTAATGTACTTCCAGCTAAACATTGATCGAATCCGCCCTTTTTATTTCTCACTCTGAGTTTGTAGTACAAATTCAGGAATGCTAAAGGAAGCCTACAAGTGGAATAGTCAAAGTGTTCCGTTTTTGGATTGTTAACCTACAAGATTCTTAACACCACCCCCTTGCATTACAACCTCTGCGAAGTGCCTACTGTAGTTGAGTTTCATCTTTTATGGTAATATACCTGCACCTGTGGGTAAAATTTTTGTTAGTGGGAAGAATGAGTGCTTTAGTAACCTGCACCAGCATTAAGAAGGATTTGCTGAAAGACTGAAATGACAGATACAGCAAAAGACTGTGATGTGTGACACCAGCAGCAGGAGGGCTATTAATACATCAGTAATGTACGCTTTAAGGGCTGCTTTTACACTGGAAACAGACAAAAAGGGGAATTGGCCCGCACCAAGCTGCACCGTTCCACACAGTGAAAACAAGGCTTAAAGCTCTATGGAGCCTGCAGAGGTCTGGTTTGTGCTTCAGATCATTACTGCCTGAACCCCACAGGCCTGAGTGATGTGATGTTGCCATCAGAGCACACTAAGTCATGTGGCGTGCTCCAGACAGACCCCCGCCAGGCCTTCTCTAACAGCCTCTGGGGCAACAGCAGGACAGAGCACACACACATACACTCCTATTACCCTCGGCCAGCCGGTTAAAATATGGGACAGTGCTCATATGAAAGACACACAATGTCACTCAATTCACTAAAGCTGGTAGTTAAAGCATTCATGCCGTCTGTATGCTGGTGGTTTAAATGTCAATGTAAAGTGTCAACTTTGTTTCTGCTGCGACAGTACAGAAATAAGCTTGATCATAACTTTACTTCTTGAAGTAGACGTTGTCCTCTTCCCAAAACCAGGTGTAGGTCAGGTTGCCAGGATAGGCCTCCGCTTGGCAGGTGAAGAGAGCGTTCTGTGATATGTTTACAGTGATGTTTTCTGGGGGTGAGACGATGTAGGGAGGCCCTAAGAGAAACAAAAACAGGGGTTTTGGTATTCTCTGCAACAGTAGCAACAGTTTATAGTTCAACTTGCTATTATGGTTTAAAAAAAACAACTTACATAAGTAGTAATGCAATAGCTTGCAAATAGATATATCACAATAACTTTCACTCTCGCAAATCTGTGTTTTGGGTTTTTTAGCAAGATCGTACTTTCAGGCCTCTTTCACATTCTGTCAATGAGATTTTTTTATTTTTACTAAAAGAAATATAAAAATAGGAACAATGTCAAGAACCAAGACAATGTAAAGCCTTCTTATTTAGAAAAAGCAATAAAAAATTGACTGGATTTGATCTGACCCTCTATGCTTTTTTAGTAACCCTTTCGAAATCCTTACCATAAATAGTAAATGGCCTGCATTCTTACTGCGCTCTATCAAATTCAAGGACTCCAAAGCACTTTACACCGCATTCACCCATTCATACACACATTCACACACTGATGGTGGTAAGCTGCATCGTAGCCACAGCTTCTCTGCGGCAGACTGACGGAAGCGAAAATCCATCTTGTTTTAGATTAATTTAAAATTGATCTAAAATAAAGATTAAGGTGAAGACGAGCATCCAATGTTGCTTATGCTGTTTGTCCTCGTGTTTCAGAGTGATGCAAAAACAACTTCTCGAAAAGGGGCTGCATGGATATAAACACCAACTCCCTCGGTGTATGGATGGATGGAAGGATGGACGGACGGACGAGTGTGAAATCCTTATTGGCTGTGTCATCCCAGGATATTGTAATATTGTTAATATTAATATTTTTGCACATTCTAATGGTAAAAATACCAAAGTAGCAGAAAGAAACTCTGAGGACTCTTCTCTTAGGAAACTTCAACTTTTTTTCCTCTCAACAACATGTCAGTGTGAGTGAAAACACACACTATACACTATTTACAATATCTCACAAGAGTCTGGTAGACGATTGAGAGAGCAGCCAGCTACTGTAACCTTAATAGTAGCCACAGTTGTAGCTTATGCGTGCCTCACATTTTTACCCCTTCAGCCCCCCGAGGTGCTGTAGGTTTGCAGAAAACTCTGAATAAAACAGGAGAAACCATGAAAGGTAAGCTGTCTTTTATGAGAGGCCCCAGATACAAACCTCCTGGTTATTTTCCTCTCAGCGTGCGCAGCTTTATATATCAACTGGGGCGACTGGCAGAGGTCTCAAAGAACAATTAAAAACACATCACCACGGTGATCAGATTGCTATTTCTAAGTGTGTTATAAGCCATCACATTTTATTTTACAGTGGTTCTAATTGAAACACTGCAGCAAAGTAAAGAAAAACACATCATAGTGGATTTTACTGCTGATGGATTATTACATGTACACTCAGTGGTGTAGCAGTGGATTGCATGGCTGTAAATCTGATATTAATATGACAGAGGTTAACAAGCAGTCACAGAGCCTCAGATTAAACATTAGCATCTCGTCTGGCTGGTGATAGAGGAGGCCAATAAGGACTAACACCATTCACACTTTTTTTAATTGCTTGCTCTATTAAAAACACGAAGGTTGAGAGGAGCAATCCTAAATATGTATTTTTAATTTACTATCTCAAGATATGATGGTTTGTTTTGTAGCAACATTTTAATGATTTTATTATCCCTGGATAACAAAGTTATCAGTTGGTGTAATTATTTATTTATTTTTTACAAAAATGAGCTTCATAAAAACAGAAAGATTACTATAAACCATCTTTGGTTGGAAGAATCTAAAAGAGCAGGATATGTACATCAGTGCAAAATTTGTCAACAGTCATCCTCACTTTGAAAATGAAGACAATCCATTTTTTTCTAAGCAGTGGCTTACTGGCCAGATGACACACAAAAATATAACATAGATAATACTCATATAGACTAATACTGCACAAGTGTTTTAAGTAATTTACATAAAGCGGAATAAAATCATGGCAAAAAATACTGCAAACTTGTACTTGCTATGTTACAGATTGCTTCTAATTCTGCTATTTGTCCCAATTAAACATTTTAGATCAAACACATTTTAATATTAAATAATGACCTATGTAAAATAACAAAAGCATTCTCTAAAATATTTCTTCAATAACTCTGTAAAATAAAACAACAACTATTTCCCTTAGAACCACTTAAATAGAACATGTCTGACAACATGACTAAAGATATAAAAAAGGAACACATCATGCCCCAATCCAAAGAAGTGGTTTCTGGATACAGCTTGCCAGCAGAAAATCTTGTACAAAAATGTCTGACCATCAGTCTGTGACCTTAAGCACACTAGGATGATTTAATAGGACAATAACCCAAAGCACAGCAGCAAGTCCACCTATGAATGGCTCAAACAAAACAAACTGAACCTTTTGGAGGGGCCTATTCAAAGACCAAAATTGACTTTGAGTTTGATGTAGAATCCTGTGGCATAACCTTAAACAGATCCTTCACACTGGAAATCCATCAAATGTGGTTGAATTAAAAGAACTCTGCAAAGAAGAGAGGCCCGTAGTTCCCTCAGTAATGAAAAAAACTTCTTGTTAGTGACAGAAAAAGTCTCATGGCAGAACTGGTTGTTAGCTTTAAGGGGCAAACGTGGATAGATTTTTCACTTAATAAAACAATTATAGGAAAACTGAAACGGATAATTCCACTTATTCCTGACAAAAAAGGGTGCAAATTCTAACAGCACTGTATGTGTGTGTGTTTGTGTACGTACACTACCGTTCAAAAGTTTGGGGTCACATTGAAATGTCCTTATTTTTTAAGGAAAAGCACTGTACTTTTCAATGAAGATAACTTTAAACTAGTCTTAACTTTAAAGAAACACACGCTATACATTGCTAATGTGGTAAATGACTATTCTAGCTGCAAATGTCTGGTTTTTGGTGCAATATCTACATAGGTGTATAGAGGCCCATTTCCAGCAACTATCACTCCAGTGTTCTAATGGTACAATGTGTTTGCTCATTGGCTCAGAAGGCTAATTGATGATTAGAAAACCCTTGTGCAATCATGTTCACACATCTGAAAACAGTTTAGCTCGGTACAGAAGCTACAAAACTGACCTTCCTTTGAGCAGATTGAGTTTCTGGAGCATCACATTTGTGGGGTCAATTAAACGCTCAAAATGGCCAGAAAAAGAGAACTTTCATCTGAAACTCGACAGTCTATTCTTGTTCTTAGAAATGAAGGCTATTCCATGCGAGAAATTGCTAAGAAATTGAAGATTTCCTACAACGGTGTGTACTACTCCCTTCAGAGGACAGCACAAACAGGCTCTAACCAGAGTAGAAAAAGAAGTGGGAGGCCGCGTTGCACAACTGAGCAAGAAGATAAGTACATTAGAGTCTCTAGTTTGAGAAACAGACGCCTCACAGGTCCCCAACTGGCATCTTCATTAAATAGTACCCGCAAAACACCAGTGTCAACATCTACAGTGAAGAGGCGGCTGCGGGATTCTGGGCTTCAGGGCAGAGTGGCAAAGAAAAAGCCATATCTGAGACTGGCCAATAAAAGAAAAAGATTAAGATGGGCAAAAGAACACAGACATTGGACAGAGGAAGACTGGAAAAAAGTGCTGTGGACGGATGAATCCAAGTTTGAGGTGTTTGGATCACAAAGAAGAACGTTTGTGAGACGCAGAACAACTGAAAAGATGCTGGAAGAATGCCTGACGCCATCTGTTAAGCATGGTGGAGGTAATGTGATGGTCTGGGGTTGCTTTGGTGCTGGTAAGGTGGGAGATTTGTACAGGGTAAAAGGGATTCTGAATAAGGAAGGCTATCACTCCATTTTGCAACGCCATGCCATACCCAGTGGACAGCGCTTGATTGGAGCCAATTTCATCCTACAACAGGACAATGACCCAAAACACACCTTGAAATTGTGCAAGAACTATTTAGAGAAGAAGCAGGCAGCTGGTATTCTATCGGTAATGGAGTGGCCAGCGCAGTCACCAGATTTGAACCCCGTTGAGCTGTTGTGGGAGCAGCTTGACCGTATGGTACGCAAGAAGTGCCCATCCAACCAATCCAAATTGTGGGAGCTGCTTCTAGAAGCGTGGGGTGCAATTTCTCCAGATTACCTCAACAAATTAACAGCTAGAATGCCAAAGGTCTGCAATGCTGTAATTGCTGCAAATGGAGGATTCTTTGATGAAAGCAAAGTTTGATGTAAAAACAATCTTATTTCAAATAAAAATCATTATTTCTAACCTTGTCAATGTCTTGACTCTATTTTTTATTCATTTCACAACGTATGGTGGTGAATAAGTGTGACTTTTCATGGAAAACACAAAATTGTTTGGGTGACCCCAAACTTTTGAACGGTAGTGTATATATATATGAATAAAACTGTATTTAATAACATGACTCCTCTCTTTGTTGCAACAAAATTACCGCTGAATGTTTGCTTTTACTGTCTGTATTAACTGTACTGTAGACACAGACAACTGTATTTTCTCTGCCGTTTGCACCTACAGAAGTCAAGCGTTAAAATAGACTTGATGTCCACTCTGCCATAAAAGCGAGCCGCTCGGCTGCTTGTTAAATACACACTGTTAACTCCCCGAAGCAGTGCTGTATTGGGAGACGGTGAGGCGCTGCAGGCTGGTAGCACAAACCATCTATCTGATCTGTGTCTAGCAAAGAGCCGGGTTAATGGACCAGAGACAGACGGGGACGTTCCCGCAGATAGATCTGGCTGTCTGTACAGACTGTAGAGTGTTGGGCTGCCTGATAGATCCCCATGAGGTATGTTTAACACATGAGTGCATTGAGAAGCTGCCTATAGGTCTAAACGCTATAACTTTGCTGGCTGAGTTGATTCATGCCTAACTCGAGGCTGTGAATAAAGACAAGCAAATGAGTCATTTCTGAATAATCTGAATAAATGCTTTTTTTCAACAACATTTGCTGCAATAAAGCAGAAACGCATTGCCACGGCATGGAGACATTACCTTGAACCAAGAGGCGGGTGGTGTGAAGCACCTCTCCCTGGTCACTGTACGCTCTGCATGTGTACGCCCCTCTGTCGTCTCTATTGATCCCAAGAATGGTCAGGCTGCCATCGTGTACCTTCAGTTCAGAAACAAATGTAACTACATCAAACTCCAGACAGAAAACAATCGGAAAAGTGAATCAGACACAAGGTAAAGCTACAGAGTTTGAAAGTAATCCAATTTTTTAATGTTTTATCTTTTCTTTCTGGTGTAGCTTGTGATAGGCTTTGATAAACTAAACAATATACAGTAAAGCACTCACAGCGCATCAACAATTTTAAGAGAAGTCATTAAAGTTCTAAATTTACACGCATGGCATGATCATCAACATGGTCAATCAATAAAATATCTGAGTTTCTGGATATAGTCACAGAAGAGTATCTGTAAGACTATCTGTAATAAAACACAGCAGTAGATAGTAATAATTTAGATAAGGAAAAGTGAGAGAAAAACGTAAAACAGTTACCTAGGGATGCACCGATACCGTTCTACTGTACTCGTACTGGTACTAGTTAGTTAACCAATTCCAAACCAATACTTGAAATGTGGAAACTGCAATAATTTGACATAAAATGTTTATTTTTCAGTAGAAATTTAAATTTTGGAGTCATTTTTATGATTGTTTTTATTTAATACACCATAAATTGTTGTAAAAACAGGAGAAGAAAATAGAAGTCTTCCAATTCATTGCATTATTTTGGGCGGTAGAACTATCGGCATTGGAAATGGGTACTGGCAAGTACTCAGATCCAAGCATCTGTATCGTATCGTTTGAAAAAAGTGGTATCGTTGCATTCCTACTGTAAGCCTTTTAAGGCATGGTCATCCACTTAGATTAATCAGTAAAGCAGCTGTGATCCACGGTTCTGATGGGAGAACCTTTGTGCACAATATTTATATATTTTTTTGCAGTCCTTAAACCAGGCATTTATAGAAGAGAATTAAATCAAACGGAATATTTGTAATATCAGTAGGGTGTTTTGATACCTCAAGAACTGTTGTGAATTTGCTTTGAGATGGCAGGTGTAAGAACAGCCCATTTTAAATACAGACTGTTGAGACAGTTCTTTGATTTATTCCTTGCATGCACATGCAGACAGATCAGCATTTTGTCCTAGACTGTGTCTGACACAATCGAACTTACAACAAGCTTTATGCAAGTTTGTCACTCCCAGCAACGTTCAGCTATTTTCCACAAACTGAAACGCTACTGTAGGAAACAGATCCCAGAGGTGTTTATTAACCCCGCACACAGTTGGTCCCCACCTAAACCAATATTATTATCTATCCCACGATCCTTAGGCCATAATTGCCTCTCTCCTCTTGATAAACATAGTTAACCAAATCACTTAATTCCCTTTACAGCCTCTTATCACCCCACAGCCAGTGTGTCTTACATCTACCACTAATGCATATAGATACATATTCTACACTGTTAAGAATTATAAGCTTTTTGCCTTTTTCTAGATTTTGTAATTTATCCACTATATACCTACATTGATATCTGTTGGATGGAAAATATCTACCTCATTTTGAAGCTGTTTGACAGCAATATCATAATGACTATAACTCTTTATATAACTAGTTTATTAGAGATACATTTAATTCTTAGTAATAAATTAACATTTCAGAAGAATAGAGATGTGTGAGGGTATTTTAACAGAAACTTTGGAGACATGTCACAGGCTGCGAAAGAGGGAGCGACAACAAGACTTAAATCATTCACTAGGAGGGCTTTTTCATGAGCTTTTAACTTCTGTCTGAATTTAAATAGTCTGGATTTGCAAATGCTGCGTTTTTTCTGAGTCTTCGTTTTGGAAGCTGCATGAATGCCAAATAAAGTTTTAAAAACGTTGTCTAAGGGTCATTTATCATTTTCCTCAAAATGTGATACCAACGTTCTGTAAACCTGAAAACATCACAATCTCTTACCGTGCATCTCCGCAATGAAGTAGTACATGAAACAAACCAAAGAGGAAAAAAAAGAAAATGCTCATAAATTATGCAACAGCTTGAAAGAGGCTCTGTCCATTCAAGCCACACACAGCTGTAGTCTTTCCATTCATTTGGCCGAGAGTAGAATCTGCAGTGCCTGCAGAATTGTTCCCATTCATCTACAGTATCTCTCAAATGTTTATAAAGCTACTGTTAGATAAACCAAAGCAGCTTTTAAGTTCTGGAAGTGTGTTGGCAAACTGGATCATCATTTATCTTTCGCAAGATAACACTTTGTGTAGCGCTGCTGTAAACAAGTAACACATGTGTCATGGTGAGTGCTGAGAGTGTTAACTAATCACTGGTTTGTTGTGAAGTATCACTCTGAGGTTTACAAAGACGTGTGCAAGGATTAAACTAGCTGGGGGTGATTCACACAGTTCTAGTTTTATTAAACCAACATGTATTGTCTGCAGTGTAACTTCTTTTTCTTTTCTTGTTAAAACAAATTTATGGCAGGTATATGGCTTCAAAACCCAAAATTACAGAAATCATCTGAGCAAAGATGAAAATAAAAACAGAGGAGTGAAGGCAACATGTGGAGTAAGGGGAAGTGAAATGTTTTGTTTTAATAAGACCACTGAACTACTAAAATTACTCAAAACTTGCAAAAGATAACCAAAGAGTTTAACCTTTTGATACCTTACAGGTAACTTGATTAAAATTATTTAAGCTGGAGTTGGAATTTGCCTTGACGTAAAAAAGTTTAAATAAATTGGTGAGAAGATCATGAAATAATTTAATGTACAGTATTTGTGTTTCTATAACTCTTTGGCATTACTAATCTGCCAACTGTAGACAATTATTCTAGTTTTCTACTATCCAGTTCTTCAGTTTAAAATTAACATTTGTTTAGATCTGCTTTCTTATTCTTTTATAAAATCCAGACCTGCCCAACCTTGTCAAAGTATTTTGAATACCACTTGTGCTTTTCTTCACAGATTTTTTTTTTTGCAACTCCATTACTTTGTATGCAGTAATTTTCCCATTCACCGGCCAGAAAGTGTTTAAATTTTTTTTAAGATTAAAATACTTTTAATAAAGAAAACATAGTACTGTACTGGCCGCAATCTTTAAATGTTTTTTGACCTCCACATGGAGTGGACAGTCTACAAAAGACTCGCTCACACACACACATTAATAGTTCTAATTTTAACTAGTTAAATGATAGACATTTTTTTTACAATTTGACATGACTCTAAAATGTCTGCACTGCAATGGACATTTTAATTTTAAACAGTATAACTAAAAAGTCCCACTTGCTTTGATTATGTGTGATACTACAAGCTGATAGCCACAAGTTAACTACATTTTATTATTTCATACATATACAAAATTTATCAAAATTGTTTTAATATTTATTTAATTAAAATGGTAATTTATTTTGTATATTGCAATAGTTTTATTTATTCTTCTTTTTAAGAATGTAATTACATTGGCTTACAGTACATAGGTACACGTCACCAGGGTTGATTTATACTTTATCCGCAGATTTAAACATTACCTAGATTATGTCCACATCATAATTGCACACTGTGCAAAATGCATGATGAGGAACTTTAGAGAGTTGCAAGCAGAGCCACTGTTCTTGATATTTATTCAAAAACTTCTGATGGACATGGACCCTCTTCTTTTTTGCAGGTCTGCTGCTGAACGATCAATCGATATATTTTCTAACAAAAAACACCTCGCAAAACGTTTTTTTTCTTTTTTTACTTAGACTTTGGCTTGAATGTTTCCACAGCAAAACTAACATTACGTGTAACTGTTCACATTTAGTCGAAAGTCTGCACAAACACAGTTTACCTGTTTAAGTGAAAGACACAGAGCTGAGCCAGCGTGCAAGAGGAGGTATGGATAATGCATATGTTACGTTTGGTAGACTCCTTATTCTCTGCTTTTCTACAACGATTGGCTGAAACTGCTTCACTACGCTGCTGCACATTTAGCAGAGAACTCACATGTATGTAGCTTTTTGCGTAATTTAGAGGGGCGAGTCGTAGCAGAGTATGTAGATGTCAAATTGCGTACTTTATTGATAAAAAAATCTTAACCCAAAGAAATAAAATTAAAACAGTTAACGCACAATAAAAAATAACAGGTATTGATTTATTTTCCTGTGATGTGCCGACATTTATCGACAGTCCCTAACTGAAACTACTGCTTCAGGAGCGAGCCATCGGCAGTGATGTATCCACTCCATAAGAGCAGTTCTGGGGGAGACGTTGGAGGGAGTTTGTCAAACGGATGTGTGTTGCATATCCAACTAAATTTTCAACAGTAAGTTTGGCAAGATATTTGGAGAAATGCATTTCAGATTTCTGCTAGAATAAGTTTTCTACGTCTAAATTGGGACTTTTCCAGGAAAATTTGTTGTGGCAGCGCTTTTTTTCTTCTTCTGAAAGTGGAGAAGGTGGTTCTTTCCTAAAATTCGTAATAATCCTCCTCTATACCTTTAATTAAAGAAACACATTCAAGCTGTGTTATAGGTAATGCTCTTACATGCCAACTTCTTAGTTGTTGGGGTTTTTTCCCTTCTTGCATTTTATTAAAAATAGCAAATTTGGACTTTTCCAGAAAACTCCAAAAAATTCCAACAAAGCAATTCAACAGTTTATATTTCAGTTTATGAATCAAAATGAAAACTTTTTCCACATGTACTTCACTGGAAAGCCACAATTATTTTCCAGTTTTTTGTTCCATTTTAGAGTTGTCCTCATACTCTCATCTTGGCGTCTGTTCTCTCCTTCCTCGAATTGAATGTCCTCTTTTTGTTTGTGCCCATAAAAAAGGAGGATGAAGAGGGACTCTAACCCAGACCATCACATTCCTTCCTTTATCCATGATGTCTCTGTGGATCTGAAGCCAGTCCAGTGAGCAAATATACCCTTATGCTCAGTCTCACTTTTTTTTCCTATGAAAGAGAACTTCAATATATTTACTGAGGGATATATTAGAAAGAGGAAAACTTGGTAAAAGCTGTGAAACCTGTGACAGAGTTCGCCTTTTTAGTTCTGCATTCATTTTTTGCCTAATGTAATATTGATACAAAAACAAAAGATTTATTATGGATCAGAACATTATCTAATCGTTTATTGATGGAACACTGTTAGAAGAGGTGACTAGATTGAGCAGAGAAGCAAAATGAAAGAGAAAGTGAATGAGGTCTTTAACAGGCTCTCAATAATATTGTCACTTCATGTACAGTATATCTCATGTGGAGAGGTGAGGAGTGGAGGTTATCTGCAGCAGACCGAATTATTAGTGACATATGAGATTGTGAGGAGACACAACAGAGACTTCCTTAAGGACATGTTGTATCTGTTGTATCTTGGGTCCAGTTTATGGATCATCCACTTGAATACCTCTTTTTCGACAGTTTGGAACGGCAACATTTCTTTTGTCAAACAAAACGCCGTTTCTTCCGTCATTTCTATCTTTTACTTCGCTTATCATAAGGGACGCAAATAGCAAATGCCCTGGCAATTTTGGTCTAGGACATTTCTTACCTTTAGCTCCACTTGTGCTTGACGCCTGTGTTGCCTCACGTATCTTTATTCTCCTGGTTTGTGTTTCAGATTGTGGGACAAATTGAATGTGTTTCCACTCTTTGTGACCACAGTTTTTTCTGTAAACGTTGCATATTACTGTAGTTTGCTCCTCACCTGATTTGCTGTAACCAAACCAGTTCCAAATTGTGGAGGTAGCTCCTCGCTTTCCAACAAGCTCCTCCTCCTCAGTCTCAGGTCCGCCTTACGCCATCACTGTTTTCACTCCGCACATGAACAGTGAATGTGGCGCGCATAAAACTATGCCATCGACAAGGCTTTTCAACAAACGATAAGATATTGCCCATTCCTAGACAATACTGTATGAATGTCTTTGTAATCCTTTATTTCTTTATGAATTGAGAAAAATATTCTTGAGACATTTTAGTTCTGATGAATGTATCTCCAACCTGCAGATATTTTGCTTTGGATGAGGACCCATAAAACCAAATTGTATTACAATTATGAAACACTGATAAATCAAAAACTGTCTTTACACTGTTTTCCACACCAGATATTGAAACAGTCTTTGAAGCAACACCCCTCTATATTAAACAGCATCTTTATAAATTGATTATCACATTTGACCATTTTACCAGTAATGTATACATACTTTATTAAAAGAGGCTTTGTGATCCTAAATAGATTTTTCTTAAACAAATCTCTCCTCCCTCCCACCAAAAATATTCTCTCTTTGAAACATGTTGTGCCTGAGGATTATCCAACAATCATGTATGCATAAAACAGTTTTGTGGACTAGGGTGATCAAAACTATAAATAGCTTTAACGGGGTCAGTAGCCAGACCTCCAGGGTTAACACATCTTGTTTGTGAGCAAGATAATTCCCTGCTTTATGTTTCTTCTGTCCCTACAAATTTTTTTAGGGGCGACTGTGGGGCAGGGGGTTCAGAGGTTGCCTTGCAATCGGAGGGTTGCTGGTTCAAATCCCTGAGCCTCCTAATCCATCTGTCTCAGTTGTTGTGTCCTTGGGCAAGACACTTCACCCACCGCCTACTGGTGTTGGCCAGAGGGGCCAATGGCGCGATATGGCAGCATCGCTTCTGTCAGTCTGCCCCAGGGCAGCTGTGGCTACAATTGTAGCTTGCTTCCACCAGTGTGTGAATGTGAGAGTGAATGAATAATGGGGTACTATTATTATTATTACAAAACATCTACTCACTTATGTGGATTGTTTTGCCACATTAGGTAAATATCCAATCTCTATAACTTCCCGCCTGCATACATATTTATTTATGATTATTCGGTGCAATATTGGCTTGTTTTTACTGACTGTCTAAACTAAATGACTGACACCCAGTATATCAGTATTTCTATTTCAATCACTACATGTGCAACATTTGTGTGAAGTTACTGTTTACATTCTAATGAAATGTTGTGGGACAATATGAAAGAAAATATACACAGACTTTAAGAGTTTGGAATAACAGAAAGTGTCCTTGAAATAAAGTTTCGAAACCATATGACAGCAGTTGAAGTGTCAGGAATAAAACAGACTAGTTAGGTGTAGAAAAGTGAGACTTTCAGCTGATTCCATTCACCACTGCATGGTTTGGTTGCATTGGACAAATCATGCAGTACATGGAGGATTTTGCTGTTACTACTTTTTGTGTGTAACCATGGGGTTATGCATAAGATCGTTGTCTGGCATGTGACACAATAACACATTTGGTTGCTTTGCTTGTATTGTATTTCTTCTCTGTATTGGACATAAAGATAACTACGATTTTTATGAGCTACAAGCCTGAAAACAATTGAAAACAAAAAGATGAAATTGTCTTCACAGCAGCCCTGTGATGGACTGGCAACCTGTCCAGGGTGTACCCCGCCTCTCGCCCATTGACAGCTGGAGATAGGCACCAGCACCCCCCGTGACCCATTAAGGATTAAGCGGTAAAGAAAATGGATGGATGGATGGATGTCTTCACAGCAGTCTATAGATTTATACCTGACACTTTTCATTTTGTCCCTCTACGTGTATAAACCAATACAATGCCACACATATTGCACAATTCTAGCATATACTTCACAACATTCTATCATGGTCTGATGGAGATTTGTAAAAAAAAAAGAAAAAAGAAAAACAGGATTCACAAGAAAAGTTTTGTAAGAGCTTCAAAAATCCTAAAAGAATATTGATCTTTTGAAACACACTGTGGTTTCAAACCCTTGAATATGTCACAAGAGCAGAACAGATTTCACTAGGAAGAAAGTGAAAATTACATATTTTATTTAAGATGCAGCATCATGTGGCTGTAATGCATAATCACACTTCTTAGTCATCTCTACGCCTTTGACTCTCTAACGGCAGAAAAGCAGAGCTGATGTTTATTGATGCTGCCGTGTGTCATGGAGAGACTTTTTTTAGCGTATCAAACCACAGCGAAGCTGTGCCAGAAATATCCTGTCAGACATCAGACATTAGGGAGGTGTTATTTCATAGGAATAAAAATTCAACATCACCAGACAATAAAGAGGGTTGAGAAATGTGAGGCACGCTGCCAGTAGCTGTTCCTAATACAATAAAATTGATTCAGCATGTGTTTTCATTTCTTATACACATCCAAAGAAAGCAGAAGCAGTCCTCCTAGACTGAACACAGATTTTTCCTCTAAATATGAAAAAACAAACAAAAAGGTTTCATACAACAGTGTCAAATACAATTGTTTGCAGATTCTCTGATACAAAATGTGAAATATTTATTAACTTATTCCTAATAATTTAGATTTCAATTAAATTCAGATAATTGAAGATTATGATATGGATATTTTTGAATATCCAGTAAAATAATAGAATAATCTAACATTAGCCTGGATGAGATGTAGATCATAACATACTTTCTGTACAGATGGGCTCAGAGGATGATACCATCTGGGCGCAAAAAACCATTTATGTATTTATGTGCACAATCATAAATAGGGGTTTTGGCTGTTTTTGCATTTTCTCACCGAGTACTTTGAGTTGGTTGCAAGCTCCTCCCCTTCTCTGAGCCAGCTTATTATTGGTTTTGGATTTCCCTGGGCAGAGCAGCTGAGCAGAGTGCTTCCCCCTTCCTTCGCCTCTACATACTGTGGCGGCGTTGCTGTGAATGAAGGCGGGGCTGTAGAGAGAGAAAATCTTATTTATGTAAAAATTGCATAAGAGTTGTTGTTTTTTTAAGTGTACAAACTGGTAAACCACTTTTCAATCCCCTGTAAAAACAGGTTTTTCCCTCAGTTCTTATTTGAGTAAAAATCACAGCAGCAATGCAGATTTTACATTCCTTCATAACCATTAAGAGGTGAAAGGGTTTTTTCTCAATTAAAACAAGAGGTTTGAAATAAAACTGTAAATACATATTAACAACCTTACTGATATCTTTTTGAGTTTAACCTCACAATGCATATGTCTCCGGCTTCTTACATTCCTATTCAGAATTAAAAGTAAATGCAAACACTCCAAAATACGATCAGATTTGCAGGAATAAACTATTTCACATGCTTATTTCACAACATGCATTCTAAGAGGTTCACAGTACTTCATGATCTAATTAACCTGGTTTTCTCTAACAACTTAAATTCCGTGCTATTAAAAAGTATTTGGTTCCCAAGAGATACGTACTGTTTTAAATTTTTTTTCATCACACTTTAAATGTTTCACATTATCAAACAAATGTTATTTGTCAGGCAAAGATAACCAGAGGGCTTCAAAAAAAAACTTCTGACATAATACTTGTGAGAAACTGAGAGAAAAAATATTCGCAATTTTTCGGATTTTAAAGTATAAGTCACATAACCTTCCAGTAATTACAAGGCTTTCAAAGTTTGTCTCTTAGTACAAATATTTGTAATTTCTTTATGATTCTAATAAAGAAAGAGATAAAATTTAAAGCAAGTCTTCTATTTTTTTAATCAAATCATTGTCTGCTATATTTTTATGACGGATGGTCTGAATAGTATACTTGCAGAATGAGGCACTGGTATGTTTTAAACTACAGGTTTACTTTGGGCTATCTGGTTTCATTTCTTTAGGCCTGCTTGGATCTAAAAAAAAAGAAAAAAAAGAGAGAATCACATGGTTACAGGCAGGGTCCGAGGATTTTGTTAGTTGTCTTTACTAAATGTCCAAACAGAATGGAGAAAAAGAGAATTTAAGCATGCTGTGCTTAATGCTTTGAACTGTTTGCAAAGAGACTTAAAAATTAAAGCAATGGTCTCTTTGAACAGACTTAAAGAGCATCTCAGTAACTTAGAGACAATAATCCTATGTTAAAGAAAATGCTGATTATTTAGTACTTTAATTGTTGTGATTTTTTTGTTTTTGTTTTATGCTTTACAGTTGTGTGTTGTTCAGGACACCCTTCTAAAAATATACTTTAATCCTCTTAAGTTTTTTTGTTTGTTTTTTTTTGTTCCTGGTGATATAACGGGTAATTAAAATTAAGAAACACCTAAATAAAAGATGTTGTTTTTTTAATTGTGTTTTTAATAAAAACACTATAAAATTAAGTTTTTATTACATTCAAGTTTGTTTGTTTTTACAGAAACGTTGAGGACTTGACAAAGGAACCCAAAATAACATCTTAAGGAATGCTGACCTCACTTGCCTCAGTAAAGGTCACTCAGTAAAGGTGACTCAACAATTAGAAAGAATCCTATCAACATTGATAGGAAAAGTCTCAGATAAAAACTACTATTGATAAAAAAACACTAAAGCCCATTGTACTTTTCCCAAAAAACATCCTAATGATTCATAAGTTGAGGTTACAAAGGCAACGAACATTATCACATAAGCACAGGCTACTCTGGATTGCTTTTCCCCTAAGTAAATGAAATTTTCATTTCATAGCATTAAATACTTACTATGAAGTATCTTTGCCTAATATCAAATTTTGTTAAATGACATTCAGGTAGAAACTCAAACCAGTTTTAGCAAAACCAAAATTTCTTCTTTAGCCTTTTTGTAAAGTTTTTGTCTATTTTTGAGTTGTTTATAGAGTGACAGCAGAGGTATGCAAAAGCAATTAGATTCTACAGTTGCAGCTCATATTCTCACTGATGTGACAGCCACCAGCTGCACACTGGACATTGATCTAAGTTGATAACAATCCCCCTTACATCCTTTCCATTTAACTGAATCCACTTTGCGCAATCGCTGTGCTTCCACCTGAAGTTTCTGAGCTCCTTTAAACGGCCTCCACTGCGCTGCTAATCACTTCCTCGAGGCCACTAAACGGCAGCTTCCTTTCTACATAACATTTTGATTATAAATAGTCATACTGACTTCAGTTAAATCAAAAGTTTAAAAAAAAATGAGACCGCTTTGGTGAAAAATGGGTCAGCGCTTGCCGCTGGGAGTGCTGCCATGCTTCAGACTGCACACAAGCACCTGGCATGGACTAAACAAATTGCCCAATTAGCACTTTAGACATCTGTCTGTCCATACTGGCCTTTCGCTCTCTAACACCCCTTACATTACATGTCACAGTTGATTAACAGAGATCCTAATAGATGTACTACCAATTCATGTCCCCCTTGCTTTTTGAAGATGATTGGTTCACAGTTGAAGGAAACTGTTTTTGACATGAATAAATTTAGTATTTAAAAAGAAACTCAAGGTTAGTTTAAATGTACCTTTGTGCTTCTATTTCGAGATAAATGACTGATTCTCAAAGTGACTCTATATTGCTGATAATTATATTGCTGGATCGCCCCTCTAAGTGTTACGTATAACAGCTTTAGCTCAATTTATACGTTCCTCCAGGGAGTAAGAATCAGCTAACAGGAAGTTGGTGACAAACGTGGCATTGCTATGACAGCAGCAGGTACATCAGACCACCTGGGACTTGTTTCACGTCATCATCTGCAGCTCCTCACACAGGACGCATCACAACAGATGGGGTGGGGGGGACATGGGAATTACACAAGAAAGCATCTTTCGCAGTAAACTCCTGCCCTACTTACAGCAGCTTTGCATCAATTATCTACATTAAAAAATTCTTGGAGAAGTTATGCTTCTTCGGCTTGTCTCTATAGACAACACAGCGCAAGTTATTTGCTCACGACAATTAAAACGGTTTCAAATCTCACAAAATTCCCTAGTTTGCTTTTTTCTCTGCTTGTTTCTGAGAATGCAGCTATAGAAAGAACAGATTTTTTAATTGGTTTAACAAAATAAGGTTCAAATATTTCTGAACTTACAATAAGAAGTAAACAGCACACAAGGACAAGTTCCTGTCTCAACTACAATTGTTCCAGTTCACAGGATTATGTTCAGAATTTTTCCCACTCAATATAATTTTAAAAAACATTTTAAAAACACAGGTTCCTGACATGTCACTCACTAGGCTGGACCCAGACGTTAAAAGTAGGGGTGCACCGATCCGACTTTTTCAGTCCCGATACAGATGCCTGGATTTTGTTTATCTGTCGATACCGGATACCGATCCGATACTATTGTTAAATTAATCAACTGTATAACTTCCACCTTATACATTTTTTGAAGAGACTGAAGGCACCAGACTTTACTAACTAAACATAACTAAGACAAAATAACTGATTTAAAATATAAAATTATCACAAAAATAAAATGTTAAGTGAACATTCTATCTTTTGTGGAGAACTCAGTGCAGATTTTCTACATTTTCAGTATCGGTTCAAGGTATCTGTTAAGTTTAACCGATACCGATACATGTACATTAGACAGTATCGGGGCCAATACCCGATACCAATATCGGTATCGGTGCATCCCTAGTTAAAAGACAGCAATATTCCCCT
Organism: Apricaphanius iberus; assembly: GCA_028564705.1. Classification (NCBI taxonomy): domain Eukaryota; kingdom Metazoa; phylum Chordata; class Actinopteri; order Cyprinodontiformes; family Aphaniidae; genus Apricaphanius; species Apricaphanius iberus. The sequence continues at coordinate 1,178,234 of JAPXFQ010002229.1, read as the reverse complement.
TTATGACAGTGACAAAGAACACTAAAGGTTTTTTTCATACATATAATGCACTTACGGAAGTTCCCAGCCTTTTTTCCAAACAAGCTGTTAGCCATTTACTCCTGTAGCTTTAAAGTCAAGACTCAAAATAGATTCCGACATTGTTCTGTTTAAGTAATCAAAAAGTAATTACAGAAAAGATAAGAAAAAAACATGTTAGTAAAATTGAGACTTTTAGAAATAAATCCACCAGTGGTTTGAATAATCTTGGGCTTAAAAGTTTATTCAACCTGAAAAACATGGCTAGTCATCTTTTTTAGGTCATTTAAATTTCGACGATGAACTTCAGCTATAGGAAGTTTTATAAGCATTAGAAGCAGTGTTTTATCAGCACAACTTGGCAAAACACCCAGTTTAATATAGATAGGGAGATACTGTTGTTCCAGCAGCCTGCAAAAAAGACACACATGTGTTCTCTATCTTCAAAAAGTAAAATAAAATATTATACATATATATATATATATATATATATATATATATATATATATATATATATATATATATATATATATGGGGAGGATGTCACCTCCATTAAATGGACCTCCAAATGGAGAGGTCCACCTCCATTCATAAGTTTACATAAAGAATCATTTATGACTTTTTTTTCCTGTAAAAAATGGTTGCACACGCTTCTTTCATGGAAGACCTAATCCACACAGGATTTAAATTATCAGTACAGGCTCAAAAATATATTACATACACCTCACTTACATATTTGACACAAATTGTATTCTCAATTCAAATTGGATGGTTTCCTGGCATCAACCACCTTTTCTTAAGCATAAATCCATAATTTTTCAAATAGATTCAGGTCAGAATTTTAAAAAGGCCGTTCGGGAGGCTTAATGTAAGTCTTCTAAAACTAGTATTGATTAATATTTGGGATCACTGTTCTGCTGGAACACCAAGATCTGGAACCATATGGCCCAAACTGTCACCTTCAGGTGAAAGAAAATGACCCAGAACGCACATTCTAAGTCTGATAAATTTCACATTACACATTTGAGCAGCTAAATCGTGTTTTTATAATACAAAAAAGATGTATGTTGTAGAAAAATTCCAGTCTACAAGAAGAAGAGTACAAATAAATTATTTTAACCTAGAACCAAAACAACATTTAGGTCTACAATGAGTGTATGTAAACTTCCGACCCAAATTGTAATCATTTTATACGAAATATATATTTTTAATCCATGCATTACTAAAAGGAAATCAAATATAACAAGATGCAAAATAGGAAGAATGAGAGCACAGACAAGATAGAACCTTAAAGATCAGAAACAAATTAGGTATAGTCAGAAATTCAAATACCAAATTCTAGAGTAGGAAAAAGAAGAAAGGTACGGCAGATGAAGGAAAGAAAGATGAGAAGAGGAAGACCAGAGGACAGAGATGGAGAGACTGGCCTCAGTGTATTTTCCGGGCACAAGGCCTTGCCATCTGACACCTGCCACTGAGCGGGCATGGAGTCCCTGTCCGCTTGGCAGGAAGTCGGAGCCCACAAACACGAACACAAAAACGGAGTTCATGCAAATACCAACGGCCAAAGGAAATGAGTGTCCTTTAATGTCTGCGGAGCTGGGGCAAAGACGCCACCTGCTTCCCTCAAAGACTTCCATTTAGACAACTACAACAACTTAACGCCCCTGTTAGATGTATCAAATACTGAACCAGTTTTTATATTGTAACAAATGAGTTAATATCAGTCCTGCTGCTGCACCTCAAAGAGCTCGGCTCAGAACAGCTTATTGTGGATATTAATGAGGCGGCCACAGAGATGCAGTTTGCTTAAACAACCAAACATTTACACAAACACGCCTACAGATGTTCTCAAACGCCACACAGCACAAAGGAGTGCGGAAGACCCTCAGCGGCAGAACAGGACCCATTCAGCCAAACCGACCAGCAAACAGAAATTTCCTGTTACAGCAGAGACTAATTCATAGTGAGCAGCGGGGTAATAAACAGAGAAAACATTATAGTCTGCCTTTATTATAGTCATTTAAAAAGATCAGCGATTTTACCCTCAAGTGGTTTTCCAAGCAGTTGATGCTTCTTTACACATTATTTTACACACCACGCATTGGAATCCTGAGTCCGATAGGGAAAACGAAGTCGCTGTATAAACTAGCAAAACAACTGAAGGGAATATGCATGAGTTTCACACAGCTCTCGCTAAATTCACAGAACAAAAATATATGAGTGAGATTGACAGCGCTTTGCAACCTAAGTCATTCTAACAACACAGTGGGGTACAGGTTTTTGGAGTCTATGAAGTTTCAAGAGAAATCAACACTTCAAGTCCTAATATGTCTGTTTTTTAGCACCTAAATTATCCAGAAGCTACAAAGTGCAAATTAATGACTCTATCAGCACAATTAGAGCAGGAGCTACACTTATTTATGCAAACATATGAAGCAGCCTAACCTCCTCCAAAGCATTCTTCATTAAATACTGTATGAAACTTTTTTCTACCTTTCAAACCCCTACACATTTTTTATGTTGAAAGTATATATTTGAATTTTAGCACAGATCAGTCCAATCTGACTTTCTTAAGTTGTCTTTGAAGCTGTAAACACAGCAAAATATGCTTCTAAAAAGTATTCACTCAGTTATAATATGGCTAACACAAACAACAAATCCAGAGATTAGATTTTAAAAACAAAATAACACTCACATTAAACAAAGTCAAACTACAGTCCTGAATGAAATTGAAAATCTATGGCAAAATCTTCAAACTGAGGTTGAACAACATCTCCATTCAACTGAACTGAGCCTGAGCCTTTTTGAAGAGAATGCACAAGCAAGTCTGTGATTGTCCAAAGCTGGTTAACACAAAACCCTGAACAAACCATTCTAACTGAGCTGAAAGGGTTTTCTACCAAGTATGGCTAAGGGGGTTAAATACAAATGAATGTACAACACTAAGATTTGTATGATTACAATAGATAGAATAGAATAGAATATAACTTTATTGTCCCTTAGAGAATTTCAATTGTAGTAGCACAGCGTGACAGAAATCAAATCACAAGCAGAACAATATATACACAAAAAGAACAATATATAGATAAGTAGAATTAGGAATAATTATGTACAGTAGAGACAAAATTACAGCATAAAATACTGTTGCGTTAATTAGAAACAGCATACTCTAATCAAAAGAAATGTGCAACTGAGTAAGATAATTTAAAAAAAATGTGTATTTGAGCATTAAAACGGCATGTTACAGATACTGGGCTTTGTGAGGCATAAGACACAAGCACATCACTGTCTGAGATGCTCTGTAACAACGTGAAGATACACTTCACACTGGATCCTCTGAACCACTGGGGCATTCCTGGGAAACGCAAAAGGTGCAGATTTTATTTTTTTTCCGCCTGCTCATCAGTTTGATAGCTCTCAGACTATCACAGACAATCCTTGTTAGAGCCGGCCGAAACTGGCCACAATCAATCCTTACTCTAAGCAGCTTTTCACTCCTTTTTACCCAAGGCCTTTCTGAAGACAAAAAAAAAGAAAGCTCTGTGAAACAGTAGCTATGTTTACATGAACGTAAATCGGATTAAAAGCCTGATCAGGATATAAATGCTTCATGTAAATATACCGTTCAGATTGCGCTGACCTGATTACATTCATTCAGATCAAAATTTCAATCCGACTAGCTACGTTTACATGTGCAAAATGTCTTTAATCCGATCATAGTTCAGATTAGAATTTCACTGTGTCCATGGACCCTGAAAAATTCTATCCGAATGTGACAAGCCTTCACATTCACTACAGGTTTGATCACAATAAGTTATGCGCAGAACTACGCAGAATTATGTAAAATACCGGAAAAGGTCAGAGAGAAAGACGTACCACACTTCAGTTGTTAACAAACATGGCGACGCGCATCTAAAATTGAGTACTACGATGTTCTTCAGAGCGTGCTATCATTTTTTCTGGTGACTGTTTTATATCTACAGGCCTTTATTGTTATGTACACAATCAAATTAGAAACCAAATTCCTTTTTTTTTTTTGTCCGACTTATTGTACATCTATGCATGAGTAGACATGTATACTAATGACCTACAGTCAGAATAAGGGTTTACATGCACAGCATTCGGGTTAACTATTGGTATAAGCCACCTTTTACTATCGGAAATAAATTTTGATCTCAATAGCTGCATTTACCACGGACACAATTAATCGGATTAAAAGCCTTATCAAAATAAAAATGCTTAATCTAAACACACCATTCACATTACTCTGACCCTATCAAACTCATTCGGATCGAAATTTCATTCTGATTGAAAGGGGTGGGTTATTCCAATAGTTAATCTGATCGTGGTGCATGTGAACTCTTATTCCGAATGTAGGTAATTCCTGTGCATGTCTGTTAAATCATGCGTAGATGTACAATACGTTAGCCTATAAAAATAAAGGGATTTGGTTTTTAATTCGATTTGTATATAAGAATGATGATTTATGGATGTAAAACCATGGCCAAAATGAATAAATAAAAATTAATAAAAATTATTTATGCTGTTCAGACATGTAGCACATGTAAACACCTTTTTTAATTGGATAGATATGAAATTCTGATCCAAAATATGATCGGATTAAAGATATTTTGCAAATGTAAACGTAGCCATTGAGACAGGTGGTTTATGCTGATAGTTAATCTGAACGCTGCACATGTAAATTCTTATTCTAAATGAAGGTCATTACTGCCTATGTCTGTTACATAATTCATTGACTTACCTTACATTGGCGTTGACGAAAGCTGGAAGAAAGCATGGCGGGCGTGAAACAAATTTGAAAATGTTTATCTTGTTTGGCTTGTAAATGTAAAATTGTTTCCGTAAGAATGAAGGCTTGTGACCAGAAGAAATATATATAAAAGCACGCGAAGAAGAAGATCGTATCGCTCAATTTTAAAGGAACGCAGCCATGTTTGTTGACAACGGAAGTCTGCTATTCTTCTACTACGGCCGTTTCTGATATTTCAGATAGTTCTGCACATGTCAAAATGATTCAACCCGATCGAACGTGTGGCAGTTGTAAATGCTTGTCATAATCCATAGATGTTTTCAGGGCCATGTACACAGTCAAATTCTAATCTGATCAATGAACAGATTGAAGACATTTTGCACATGTAAAAGCAGCTAGTGATTGTAATCGGTCAGAGTAATCTGAATGGAGTGTTTACATGAAGCATTTTTTATTCCGATCAGGCTTTTAATCTGATTACTTTTGTCCATGTAAATGTAGTTTATGCCGACAGTTGATCCAATTGCTGTGCAATTAAACCTTCATTTGAAAATCAATTTATATCTTCTTAAGTGGAAAAATATGGTTTTGTTTGTTTGTTTGCTTGTTTTGCTTACATATAGTAGCTAGGGCCACAAACATCCAGTGATGTTTTACTCAAAAACAGACTTGGGCAAACCCATTCATTAAACTTAAATGGGTTTTTGAAGAAAACACTTTTTTATTTTTGCAAGGAACAAACTCTTACATCGATTAACTTAGTACAATCTTACATTTTCCTTTTATTAAAGCAAGCATCACAGATCCTTTTTGTGAATCTACAATAATTAGATTTTTTTTTTACGTGCTTTATTATAATGTTGCGGTGGTCTTTTTAAAATGTAACAATGTTTTTCATCTACAAATTGACTTTCTGAAGAATTTTGGATGTCTTCATATTCTGGTGTTAAATGTGTAGAAAAAAAACAATGCTGCGTGTCCGTTAAAATTTAAATTTTTCCGTATTGAACCCAAGATGCTTATTCAACAACTACAAAGCTTATCTCTACTTCCTTATTCAGACTAGCAAATGTATTTTTTAAGTCTGATGGCTCACCATTGACCGTGAGGTGCACCCAGCTGCCGTTGTGGAAGGTGTCGTATTGTTGCTCCAGCATCAGGACCCTGCACTCGTACCAGCCCTGATCCTCAGAGCGTACTGGGTCAATCTGCAAGGAGGCCTTCCCATGCAGAGAAGCTCTGCCTGCAGACAGAAAGGGGAAAACACTGAATTAACGCTACAACACAATAAACATTCATTAAAACACCCAAATGTTCTTTTCATTGACATTTGGCTCTATGAGCTTTGCCAACTGGCACAAAGAAATATAAAGTCTCCTTTGGTGCATGGTTCTTTCTTAATGTGACCCTAGTTAGGGTACTAATGTTTGTGTAGTTTTTGCATGAAATAATGTTTTTTACTATGAGACATGATTTTGTGATGATTTCACTGTGGGGATATGAGAGGACAGGTCGTAAGTCCATTACGTGGATAGAACCAAATAAACACAAAGGGTATTGACTATACCCCTTTGTATACTATTCCTAGATAGAAAAGAAGGGTAGTTGGTGAAGGGCTGAATGACCAGATCCTAAAAAGTTATACATGTTTTTTTTTATCCATCCATTTATCATCTATACCATCTATTCTTTGCAAGGTTGGTTTCTATTCCAGCAATCACTGAGCAAGAGGGTGCACCCTGGAGAGGTTGCCAGTCCATCACAATATAAAGACACACGGGACGAACAAGCATGCACGCAAACACTTGAAGAACATCCAAACTACATGCAGAAAGACCCCAGGCTGGGATTCTGACCCGACACCTTGCTGCAAGGCAACAGTGCTACCAACTGTGCCACTGTGCAGTCACTTATTGAATTTTCTTTCAGTTATTTATCTAATTTGAACATGTCACAAAAGACTGTATATTTATAAGTAGAAATGGATAAACTTGTATTAAAAAAATTACAAAAAATAAAAGTACAAATTTTCACATTAAAACAAATCAGTTTTATGTATGAAATGGAGTGGAAAATATTAATTCATAAATCCTTCCCCAGGGCTTTTCTTTCAGAACGTATCTTGTATTTTATCATAATTATAACATTTTTAATTTTAACCAGATGTTTATTCTGATTGAAAGTAATGTTAAGTTTTCTTGGTGGCCCAGTCAAAGCCCTAAAATGAACTGCATTTAGAATCAGTGGCGAAAGCGAAAGATTAGAGTGATGGCAAGTACACTGTGTCCAACCTCAAACAGCTCACCACCAAAGATGGATAACCAAAAAAAAATATGTGGGAACATGCAAAAGCTGCTCGGCAATTGTAAGAAAGTCGGATTGCTACTGCAAATAGACTTTTTTCCGATTATTCAGAAGGACATAAACCATTCTTGATGTGTCATTTTGTTTCTTCAAAGATGTATATCTAATTCCCTTTCAAATGTCTTGCTAAAAGTAAAATAGGATCTAAAATAATTAAATGAAATAAGATCAAATCTGCTCGGCGCATGAACAATTTTTGCCTTAACTTTATTTAAACAACATTAAAACTCATAGATACAGTTTACTTTTAATTGCATAAATCAATAAGATGTAGAAATATTATATTTATAATGTATCTCAAAAATCTATAATGGGCTTAATAATTTGAGATCTTGATTGCAAAGTTTTTAGTAGTTTTGGTGATTTAATAAAAAGAAACAATTAAATTGGATTTTCCTTGTTTGTTGTTGGCAATAGTGTAAGCATTACATCTGTTAGTTAAAATTTATGAAAAACTAAAAGAAGACCTTGAAAAATTCTGTGAAAGAAATCAAATTAAAGTTGCGCTGTGATTGAAACTAAAATTCTTTTTTTGTCTTGGATTTATAAGAAAATGCATAAGAAGTACTTATATGAGATAGTAATTTGTGTGGTGTTGTAGGTGAGGTTTGATCTTAAAGCTACCTAATTTACTGTTTGCTGAAATAGAAGCGTGAGCTGGTGTTTATATCAGAGGAATTAATAATACTGTAACTAAGTTGGTTCAGCCTGCAAGTTGTAATAAGACATCAGGCTCCTGCTGACAGGTTTATGTCAATAAATCATAAACTATACTCTAAATATATGAGTCATCCCATCTGGTTGTCAGAAATTCAAAAAAGGCATATTTCCCACATCAGTTAACTATTAATATAACAGTTTAAAGATTACAGCTATGTGGCTCCAAAATCAGGATTTAAACATTAAGCTGTCTTGGAAAAGCACTTTCAACTGAATTAGCATAAATCATTTCATGTCAATCTAAAAAATATATACATCAAAGTTCGACTTCACATGAATCAAATTTCATACGCAACTTTCCCATCCTCGAGTCTTCCTACTTCAAGGCTGAGGATAAATTGGAATTCTAAAAGGAGGAAATCACAAGGGATGAGAGATGTTAAGGAAAGCAGGCATGGCTGAAACCTTCAGCTGAGCTGCCTGTCTTCAAGCCTGCAGGCCTCCTGCTCATTCGACAGCCTTTGACAGCCTGGCAGACTAAAACAAGTGTCTGACAAGTGTTCAGAAATGGGGCATTTTTCCAAACTTTGATGTGTAGATGTACTGTAAAGTACAGCTTTCTGTCACTTCAAAGTGAGTGTCATGCAAATATATTGACATTGAGGGAGGGCTGAAATTGCTCTTGCAGCAATGAAACTACATTAGTCAGATACTAAACCCAAGCACAGCTCTCATACTCAGAGTAAAAAAGACCACAAAACAAACTATGTATTTCTTCACAGAAAAACCAATCCAACAAACAGAAAGTGAGAGGAATGAGAACGACAAACTTGCTGCTCATCTTTAATAAGTCCATTTTTGGGGCGGGGGGGTGGGGGGGGGGGGGGGGGGGGGGTGGGCGGGTCCGAAGCTCTGATGTACTGAGTGCATGTGAAGGATAGGAATCACCCTGAGCACCTCGTAGTCAAAAACTCAAAGGGCGCTACTCTAGACAGAGTTCACAGGACTGTATCTGGTCTCATGGGCACAGGGGAACTCACTACCATATATCCTAGTAAAGAAAAAAACCTTGGTCAGATTACATCCCTGTTTTTACAAAAATGGAAAGCTTCACAACTACAAAATAAAATGATACATAACCACAGTAAACAGTGCCTTGCTAAAGAATTTACCCAAACCTCTTTTTTTCGTCTTTGAAAGTAACTAAATCAAAAAGACTGAAGATAAATTTGCCTCATTTAAATATTGAGACTACAGCCTAAAATTATTTTATTTTATTCTAGTCCAATCATAGTGCTGTCTAATAAAGGTGAACCAAAATTATTTTATTTTATTCTAGTCCAATCATAGTGCTGTCTAATAAAGGTGAACTAAAATTATTTTATTTTATTCTAGTCCAATCATAGTGCTGTCTAATAAAGGTGAATAATAACTGGCACATAGTAAAGAGATCAACTAATATGAAGTAGGCTAAATTATTAAAAAAAGAACGGATCTGGCACTGATCTAAAGAAACTCACAAACAGAAGGCAACTTTTCCAAAACTCCTCCAGGAGGACATCAACAACTCATGCAAAAGACCACAAAAGAACCATTAACAACATCTTAAGCAATTCATGTGTAACTTGCCTTAGTTATGGTCACTGTTCTTGATTCATTGATAAGGAACAGACTGGGCAAAAATTACATCTCTGGGGGAGTTCTGGGTTGCTGACTTTTCATGGCATGTCTTGCTACAGTGCAGCGTAGTTTCTGGTTGATCTTATTTTTTCTTCACCTTGTAAACACGCTCCCCCCTTAAGGAGCAATGGACGACAGAAAGTATGTTTTGATTAAGCTGTAAAGCGTTTTACTAGAAGTGCAACTCATAGACTACTCTAAACAACATGAAAGCAAACACAGCAGCCTTTTTTGTTGTTGCTCTACACCTCCTTGTGCTAAAAATCGCCAAAGGGCCAGATTACGTAAATTATCCTTTCAATATAGAGCATGTAGTGCCCAAACGCTGCTACTACTGATTACAGCCACTATAGAGCTCCGTTTTGGTGAAGCGATCTCTGAATGTTGCTGAACTGACCAATCACAGGCATACACTTTCTTGTTAGAAAACAGGGCTGTACTCCGTCTGTCCTTGCGTAGGTGACAGAGAGCCCTTGCGTCGATGGATAAAGAACAAAGCAAGCCTCCAATTTTTTTATTATGTTTTTAATAAGTGAGGGTTTTGGGTTTTGTGGACTACTCAAAGAAAGAGAAAATCTCTGTTTTCATAGTCAGAGAGTAACTAGCCTTGGTAAAAAGAACAACACAAACATTTAATATATAAGGCAGCAACTGTTTTGGGGTTTTTTTACTACTCTGTACACAAGTACAATTATTTTACTGTATGTAACCACATCGTGCCACAATAGTGATGCACCTGAAAGTGACCTGGTAAAAAAAAATAATCACACATTTTGCCAGGCTTTCTGGTAACAGCAGGAACTGACATTAAATCTTCACAAGATGCACATCTGAATTATTGTTTGCATCTTCGCTGGGGTTAGAAAACAGAAATAGATGTCTTTAAATGAAATGGTTTTAATTTAGCTGCAGGTCAAACTAGCAAGATGATACAGATTAACAGCAAGAAATCCTATTTTTCAATTTGTATTAATGCTGGAAACATAGCTGTTGCACAACTAAAACAGAGCAAATCTTTCTAACCGTATTTTGAAAAATATCTAAAATGTACGTACAGTATTCATAGAGATCTGTATCTGGTTGGGTAGCAGCTGTGTGACGGAATAATCACACATGTACTGTATTCATCATCTTCACCCGCCCTGAGCGATTCATGGGAATAGCCCAAATGAGCTCGGAGACCACATAAAACCATTAAGTAGCCCAAACGAGCATCTCATAAAGCAGAGTCCGATGTCACCATGAAAATGCAATCCCCAGAATACACTTTAATCTGCGTAACGAGACTGGACATATTCAAGTTGCATCTGTTCACCAATAATTTCTAAACAGTGGACTCGGAGCCACATGGAGTGCGCCCAATAACGGGATCCAAGCGAGCACAGTGAAGTGTTAAAAAGTGCCACTCTTTCAAACCGTTCTGTAAGGAGGTTAAAGTAAACAATGAAACACTCCAGCAGATTCAGTGTCTTTTTTTGGCCAATGCAAAATGAAAAAGAGGGTTCCCAAGATAATACCCATTCTTTGCAGTGAAGACCTGCTTCAAAAACCACAAGGAGTCTCATTGACTTAATTATCGTTCACCTACTTTTCACAGTATTCATATGAATAAAACACAGAAAAACTGACATCCTTATTTTAGGGACAAAAGAAATCCCTAAGCTTTTTCACAAGCTGCGTTTTCATTCATTTATGCTTATTATGTGGTCCAAGAAGGCTTTGTAGCTGATAAAAAGTTGGGAAAAGGGACTCCTATGATCCTCTTTAGAAGATTGCCTTTCTGAGATGCTAAGTAGGCATTATACATGTCAGAAATAATTTCCAGGCCAGAAGAGCAGTATTATTGTTGTGTTGAGTGATGCTAATATAAATACAACCTACGTAACTTCAATGTTAACGCTGCTTTTGATAGACATCAGATTAAAGGGAGGCTCCAGATTGTTCTGTTTTAAAATTGTGTGAAGCATAGTGGAAAACACTTATTCATGGTTTAGTATCCACACATTGCTTATTCTGTTTAGAGTGTGTATAAAGTATATTAACAAAAAAATGCAGCTTTGGAAGCCAAAAATGCCTAGGTGCAATACTACTTAACATGCTAGTGGAGGGTGTTTGCAGCCAATCCAGGAGCAACATTCAATTTTCTTGCAGTTCATTGGCTGTACTCCCAAGAACAGAAAAAAGGAAGACTTTAAATGTTAGATTCTGCTGTAATACAAAGATAGTTTCCTGTGTGGAAACCTCTTTGTGGTGTTTGAACTATTGAAATAGACAGTTCTAAGTGTTAGATGAGTCTAAAGTATTTGCGGCTTCAAGCTATTCGTGGGCCATTTTACTTCTAGTCATTCTGTGTCCTGCATAGAAAGCACTCCGAGGGAATTTAGTTTGGAAAAACTTAAAAAAGGATTCCTTCATATTTTACATTTTCAAGTTATCCTCATTCTCCAAAATTAAATGTCTATTTTTTATAACATGAACATTTGAATAAAACTGCATTAATAAGTGTAATAAAAAAAATAAAACACAATCTTAAAATCTGTAACATTAAGGTTAACATGCATGGAAATGTTGCTGAACTGCAGAGCTCCTTCAGTGACAGACTGCTGCATCCTAGATGTACAAAGGAGCGTTTCCGCAGGTCCTTCCTCCCTGCAGCTGTCAGACTGTACAACCAAAACTGCTCCCACCAAATATAAATATTTTACACCTGCACTGTATCTTACATTTGAACTAAACAACCACACCAATATAATTTGCACATTATTTTCAACCTGATGTACATATTCTTATTCTGTGTTGATGTACATATTCTGTCTATTATTGTAATTTTTTTTGTATATATTTTTCTGTTCTGTTACATATGTTGTATATTTGTTGTTTGTTTGGCTGCTGTTTACGACCAGATTTCCCCTGGTGGGACTATTAAAGGATTATTCTATTCTATTCTATTCTATAAACCACATCTAGCAATGGATTAATAAGAAACTAATGCAAGAAGAAAATTATTTATATAAAATATTTCAAGAAAGAATCACAAAGCAGTTCACAAGAAAACATGGCAACAACCACAGAGCACATAAAATCCGGATAAAAAAAAGCAAAGATCATTATAGAAGATGAGTTTTTAGCTGCTTTTTGAAGGACATTTCTAAATCAACACATCTCAGGTTGAGAGTGAGGGAGTTCCAGAGAGAGGGAGCCACTACTGCAAAGGCCTCTGTCAGCTTTATTTTTCAGTTGTGTTTGCTTCACAACCAGCAAACCCAGATAACATGATCCTACAGGGAATGTAAGGCTGCAAAAGATCATTGAGCTCTGTTGTTAAACCCAAAAATTAAAAATGCACTCTGTAGGGAAAAGGAGAAAAGGGCTCTTGTTAAGAATCTTGCCGCAGTGTTTGGACAACCTAAAACAGCCCAGGGATTTCTTACTTAAATATGAAAACATGAATTGAAGTAATCAAGATGGGATAAAATAAAGGCATGAATTATCATCTCCAACATCATGTGGCTCTAGAGCAGATAAGTGATGTAATAGGGGAATCCAGTACCCCAAGGTTCCTCACTGACATGAAACAACCTTCTACTATCTTAGGTCAGAATCTGTCAGTGGCACAAACAAGAACATCAGTTTTTGAATCATTCAGTTCACAGGCATCAAACTCTTAAAGGGCCGTGTCCTGCAACCTTGAGATGTGTTCCTTGTCCAACGCACCTGAATCAAATAGTTCAATTGGCTCCTCAGCAGGCAGTCAGGTTCCAAGGGGTTCTGATAATGGCCTAAACATTTGATTCAGATATGTTGATAAAGTGACATGTCTAAAAGATGCAGGACAGCAGCCCTCAAGGACTGAAGTTTGACATATGTGATTTGGTTGAAGAAAATTGTCATTCATTCAGCTATTGACAGTTTTCTAACACCTAAGAAACCTGAATCTTTGACACATCCTAATGTTTGAAAGAGACAAAAAGCTGGATATCATCAGCATAACAATGATGAGAAATGTATTTGAAATAGCCTAACCCTTGCTTTGTACCGCAAACATAAACGACGTGTAAGGTAAGAGACGCAAGTTACTTGCAAGCTCAGCAGACCTTTCTGATTTCAGACTTGCATCCCTTCTCCTTTTTCATGTTGTTCTTGTAAAAATGAGCACTGGTATCATAAATATTTGATGATTATCTGCTTCAGGGATTAACTTCTTGTTGAAAATGATGAAAATCAAAAAATTAGACCCACAGACAAAAAGCCTAAACCCTGGTGCCACAGGTAATGAAGTTTTGTTTTTTCATAATTAAGCAATCAGAAATATTTTATTTTGAAAGTGTGTATTATGCTTTGCAGACATAACATGTCTGGTGAAAAGTAAGCTTAAGATATTATGAAGGGCAAAAAGATATAAAATAAACCATAAAGGCCCCAAAATGGAGCTTGTGGAATTATTGTGGAATACCATAGGAAAGTAGAGAAGAGGAAGACTGAAATTTAGAAGCTGACACAAAAAAACAATCTTTCAGGTAAATAAGAGACAAACCATTTTGAGGCTAAGCCTGGTACCCCAAGCCAATATTCCGACTTGTCCAACATGCCATAATGTTAAACAGTGTCAAATGCTGAGCTCAGGTAAAGCAGCGGTAGGACAGAACAATTTCTGGCATGACTTTGCATTATGATGTCCTTGGAGACTCAAAGAGAAGCTGATTCAATGGAGAGGATCCTACAAAGACCACACTTAAAGTGATAATATGTTTATGTAAGCCAGATATAAGCTACCTTGCTACTTTTCTAAAATCCTAGAGATAAATTGAAAATTGACTGATAAATGGATAATATTGAACTCAATACAGATACTTTTAGATACAGCTTGTTAACTTTACTGCAATACCAGCCTGGAATCCTGATGGGGTGCTACTTGTGAAATAAGTTCAGTCATGAATTTTCCTAACTGGTAAATATTTCACCGTCAGCCATTAGTGGAATTTATAAGTGAAAGGAATTAAGAACGACACCACCTCAAACACATAGGGGTAGGCCATGGAGGCAGGGAAAGGCAATTTTATTTGTATAGCACACTTTCAACTCAAGGTAATTCAAGGTGCTTTACATGATTTGGTGGTAAAGAAACCAAACATATGATAAAAACATTATAATCAATAAAAGAAAAAAAATAGCCTTTGATTACAAATAGCAATTTAGGAGAAGCATAAAAAGAAAAGAAAACATTTAGCATTTGATTTAAAAGAGCCTGACGGTGCGTTCACACCAAACGCATTTAAAGCGACCAAGAAGCGCCGCACGCCCCTAGCTGGATGCTTAAATATTCGCACTTCGAAGTGGGCCACAGCGAACTGGTCACAATTCAAAATATGCCATTTTCACACGCGTAAATCCAGAAATACTTAACTTGTGGGAGGACCCCGATGGGGACCTCTCCAAAGTAGTCGTCTGGTTGCCTCCTCCTCCTACCTCCCTCCTTCTCCTGACCCACCAGGAGCTCCCAGTGCACTCTGGTCTCCGAGCTGACCACATTACATGTTCAGCCTGCCCTCAGTTGGAGCTGCGACTGCCCCAGCGGTGGATAGGAGCTACGAGGAGCGCCAGGGAGGGATCCACCACCTGGGAGTGGAGCTCCCATCTAAATCAAGCCCAGCATGTGGAGCACGGCTGTTGGGTAACTCTGGTCTCCGAGCTAGGGAGAGCTGGGACCGCTACAGTGGGGGATCAAGCTAAAGACACAGTCGAGTGGCAGCGGACGGTTCAATAAATAACGGCCCCCTGCTGCGTTGGCAGGCCAAGTTTGAGGAGCTGTTGTCCAGCATAGGTCAAGCTTTGCCCGCCAAGAAACCGATTACTATGCTGAGAGCCTGCCACAAACCTCTTAAGAGCGTTCTTGTCTAATAGTTTCGCCTCTTTATAATTTTTCTTTTTTTATTCCTGTCTTTGTATAGAAAACAGCTTGTGTCATGTGGCTCGGGATGATTAGCCAAGGTGTTTATCAGTATTCCCTCCATGTCGTGCTGATGCTGTGACTCCCTTGTCAGTCACAGCATCACTGACACACCGTTACCTGATTGCTTGACACGGCGCGACTTGAAGTTAAAGTTCAGATTTTTCCAACTTCCCACGCGAATGCAGAAAATGCAAAACATAAAATATAGTGCGTATTTTCGGTCGTGCTTCAAACACCTGATTTGCGCTAATCGGTCGCGCGAATAAGGCAGAAAAGCATTTACGCAAAGCAAATATGCTTCTGGGGTGACGCAGGACCCCTGTCGAGCTTCATCACGCTTCATCACTTCAGATAAGCGCAGTGTATATAGAGCAACATAGAACGGATTGCAATGGCTAAACACCTGCATCCAAGTGTTATATCACTGATTACAACTTTATTTTTTTCTATATTTAGCCTGGAGAATGATAAAAGCAACTTCTAGACTTTTTCAAACTGAAGTATCCTGCATAGAGAAACTCCCATCAGGAATTAACCCTTGTGAATAGTTCCAACAATATGTCTTCTCAGTTACCATTTAACTGATTAATATAACATATTTATAGCAGATAAAAGACCAAATATTTCTTCCAGGAGCTGGTATATCAAACACCAAACAGGATTAATACTGGTGGATATAACTAAGTGTCAAGATTTGGAGCAGCAAAATAAACCCTAAAAAACATATTTTCAATAAATGGCCTACTGAGGCTATTGGTGCTTCTTAAAGGTCTCCCATGTTTCTATATAGAGTTTCTTAAAATCAATAAAATATCTTCACAGATTGACCTCTCGACGAAATACAAACAGAAGTTTTTATAAAAATATATATTTTAAACTGTTTAGCATTTTTCAAAGTTATTAATTATGTATTCTCTATCTTAGTTATTTACAATGTTAGGTATTACAATTGGCTAGTGACTGTGGGCTGCTAGGTAGAATAGTTGACTTGTAATCAGAGGGTTGTAGGTTCAGTTACAGCTTCCACCTGTCACATATTGATGCGCTCCTGGGCAAGGCATTTAACCCAAGTTGCCTCTGTGAATTGGTGCATGAATGCATGCGCGTCTGTGTGTGCCTGTGGGTGAATGCGGCTCTAGTGTAAAGCACTATGAGTGGTCAGTATGACTAGAAAGCACTATATAACTTCAATCCATTTACCATTTCTTCTTTAATTGTAATGTTTTTTCATATTTTCTTTTATTTCAAGCTTGTGATTATTATTAATTTATTCCTATTTGAACAAAAAATAAATATATTTCCTTTTTGCTCCATAGAGTTTAATCTCTAAGTTACAATATTACAACTCCTCAGTTCATTACCTTATTAAACAGTTTTTTTGTTTGTTTTATTTTTTGTGTATCTATGTTTGTTTATTAAGTTTAACATTTTCTAACGTTTTTTTGCACTGCTTTAAGCCTCTGTAAAACACAGTAAAGCCTAGTTTATACTTCTACCACAGCAAGACGCTGACGTATTGATGGAGATGTTTTTCGTGTATAGTACTCTCTTTCTTTCTTTGTTCTCTGTAGATTTTTCCGTGTTGCAAAGCAAGTGCTGAACAGGACAGTAGGGAATGCCAACTTTTCTTGGCTCGTCTGCCTACTGTTGCAGCATTGTTTCTGGTTAATTTGAGTTTTTTTTCTTCAGGTTGTGAACATATTTCTCCCTCAAGGAGCGACGGACAACAGAAAGTAAGTTTTAATTTAGCCCTAAAGCTTTTTAATAGAAGTGCAGCTCATAAAATACTTTAAAAACCCATGTAAACAAACACAGCAGCCTGTTTTGTTGTTTCTGTACACCACCTGGTGTTCAAAATCACCAAAAGACAAGAATATATAAATTATCATTTCAATATAAAGCATGTAGTGCCCAAACGCTGCATTTACTGCTGATTACAGCAACTATAGAGCATCGTTCTGGCTGTTGCCGAGCTGACCAATCACAGGCATACGCTCTCCGTTGACGGATAGTTAGAAAATGGGGCTTGACTTCGTCCATTTTTGTGTAGTTTAGGGAGAGCCCTTGCGTCGGCGGATAATGGTGCTGCGTCCATCTTTGCCCGTCAAATCAGAGAAGTAGCCTATAAACTAGGCTTTACAGTTTCCGTCTGAAAGAGTCCTAGGAATAAAGTTTGGCTTGATTTGAAGTTTAAACAAAAAACAAAAATAAACTGGCAAAGTTGCTAACTGATTTGACTATTGATCTTGTTTGATTACTGTAAAGCTATTGTAATTTGCTTTAAGCCATCCATTCATTCAAAAATCCACTCCTACCTCTGCTGCAAATGGCTAAGTCCATATTTTAAACTTTCCCTCTTCCTTATAATAGGAAAAAGTACTCACAGATATTTTTTGAACACAATTGCTCATCTCGTATAGTAGTTAAACAACCTTTAATCAATGTTTTGTAATCAAAGACAAATCCTTCATGTTTTTCTACATCTCATCTGTAAGTTTTCATTTAACTCCATTGACTGTATGCGCTCTGTGCTGCATTGTCACTGGAGTGTGTGAGAAACCATGTAAATACAAAGCAGTAGTAAACTGCTGAGACCTAGTTATTTCCCCTCTGTTCACTCAGACGCAGCAGATGCCTCTCTGCAGGCCGGACTGTCGTGTTCATAGAACAAATTGCAGTTTAAAGCTCGGCCACATTATTCTCTTTACAGCATGAAGACCTCAGAGCATCATTTTCATGCTGTAAACACCATAGAGCTAAATGTTCAGGAACCAAAAGAAAAAAATAAATAAATCTTTGTTCTGCTCCGTTTGCAGCAGCACAAAGGAAAATATATATAGTATAAACTGCACTGTCCCTGTAGAAATATATATTTTTAAAACATGTAAAAAAATTAATGTGAAGAGAACATAAAACGCAAAAAACTAGAGTAAAATACAATTTGATGTGTTCAGAATTAGATGTTAAGATTTGTTTCCTAGCAATTCTACTCTAAAGATACAGTTATCAGTTCTTTTTAACGCACAGTGAGCAAAGGATAAGATTTAAACACGCGAGTCTGGTTGCACAGCTTGTTTGGCCCTGAATCCCTCAGACTAAATTTAGATCATATTTAGCACAAGCCGCTTAGTGAGTATATCATAATATATTTCCACACAAACAACTGAACACATGGAAGACATACAACCTAGTGTAAATCATACAAAGATGTCAGAGAGCAGGAAACATGGTTTTTATGTTGATTTAAGGGGTTGATTTATAATCTGAATGTCTTTTTCAGGCACTTTATTTTACAAGAAAAAGTTGTAGCTGTAAAAATGTTAAAACTACAAAAACTCCAGTCAGTTGAGTTCACACTGGGGAAATATTAATTATATTAGACATAAAATGAAAGACAAACCTAAAAGTAATCCTGTTTTACTCTCTGTAGTTATTATTCTTATAGACAATGCCTATAACAATGACAAAAAACTATTTGTCAAACAGAAAGACAGATTTGTGACAGAAAAAAAAGACAATAGGTGGGGCTATGTGAGCGTGGATGCATCTATGTTGTCAGAGAGAAATGAGAAGGTGCAGCTGGTATCAGAGTATTGACACGGAAAAAAAATAGCATTAAAACCTCAAAGATTCATAATCAATGTGCATTGAAAAGCTGAGAATCTTCACTCCACTAATTTCTCTAAAATTGTTACAACAAAGCATCTGCTTTTCATGTGGCAGAATCAGAATTGCAGTGTCATGAAGAAGCATCAACATCTCTAGAACCTTCTTACATTTTCTGACACTGAAACCACGAACTTAAAAGTTTATTGTGATTGATGTGAAAGACCAACTCAAGGTAATGCACAATTGTAAATCTGAAGGATAAAGGATACAAAGTTTTCAAAATTGCACGGAAAGACAAATTTTAAGTTTGCAGTTGTTTTCAGTGTCTGCATTCCTATTACAATGTTCTTTTCCCTGCAACTCGGAAATCAAGGTCGGGTCTGTATAATACATAGAAACAAATGGTTGTCCCTGATTTCACTTAAAGGTATTCAAGAAAAGGAGGCAAGATACAAATGCATGCCACACTTTTAGGATATTTCTTTGTAAAAAAAAAAAAAACATTAAAAACATATATCATTTTCCTTTCCTTCATGAATGTTCACTACTTTATGTTTATTTATCTCATAAATCACAATTAAACTACCTTGAGGTTTGTGTTTGCATCATAATAAGCAGAAAATCTTTAACAAGTATACACACTTTTACAGGGAACTTTCCATTGGATAAAAGGCAGATTCTGATGCTAATATTTTTTAGTCATTATTTATTAACATGTAATGTGAACTTCTGCTGACAACTTTTCATCCGTTGCTGTAGAAATATTAATTTGGCTTCCTCACTAAATAGAAATTGATCGTTATTTATTACAAGAAAAACTAAATCCTCATGACTTCAGAACCTAATAGACATGAAATCCATAATGGGGTCGCTTCTGTATACTTTCAGAGTTGGGTTATTCATTATTAATACTCCTTTACTTAACCAGGTAAAAATAAAATAACTATTAGATATGAAATCTAATTTCCAAGAATGACCTGGTAATAATTAATCTTAAATTGACCTACAGAAATCAAATATGTAATCTTTAAAGGGACTATATAATGCTATTTCACAGCTTTCAACTTCTGGGATAGACATATATATGATAACATGTTAGTTGGTGTTATACAGAATTAAATTGTTCTGAAATTTAACTTGTATCCTGTAGTTAATGTTAGACGACAAAGTGAAACGGCTCATTTCTCTATAAACCCGCCCCCTGCACCCAACGCTACACTACGCTCCGCCGCACTGCAGAGCTGGGAGCAGATCAAACTGAAACAAGCAGTGCTAAGCTTCATCACAAAAATAATTCTCATTAATTATTTGAAAAGCCCAGAGTACCACAACAAAACTTTTATATTAAGGGCTCAGACATTTGGTTTATTAGATTTTTTTTGTTAAAAACGGAGTCAATAAAGCTTATTTCATTTGCTAAATCTCCAGGCTTTAGACACAGCCCAGACCAACACAGCTGCATCTACTAGGCAAATCTTTCCAGCACAGTATATAAAAAAGCCGTGCGTGTTGTTTGCACCCATAACTGTACATTCTGAGATGCTATAGATCAATTAATTAACCACACAATGCTGTTATAAGATCACATAAGCTGCTTGATAAATGGCTAACCCACATTAGCATTAGCATGTAGCCACTTACTTCTCTCTCCATCAGGCGTCTTTGTTCATGATCTAGCTGCTGTTCTTTAGGAATGCAGAATAAAATTGTTTAATCTATGCAGCCAAACAGAGAAAGTAAAAAATCCAACCAAAAAGTGTTTTAAGCTGCCAAAAACCGAAGCAGCCATTACCTGTGAGAGGGGGGAGGGTGTGTTTGAACTCCTACCAGGGTTAACCCGCTCTGCCTGCAGGGGCAGTGTAGACACCTCTAGCACTCAACTTTCAACCAGTGATGTCACAAGTTGAACACGCAGTCATTTTCTAGGAGAGGGAGGGGCAGCTGCTCAGAGGGCAAAATTCAGGGTGATTACTCAGACACGCGTGAATTAAGCTAAAAACCAATCTGGTTGGGGTTTTTTTAATGAGAAAATTGCATTACGATATGGTTGAAAACTCCAAAAACTTGATTTTGCATGATATAGATCCTTTAATTCTTTTTTAAAGGCTATTACAAGAAGACTGAGCAAAAAAAAAAAAAAAAACTTAAAAGCTCTTTTGCCTGATTCTGTTCTGATTCTAGGTATTCCCCATTTTGCAGACACACACATGAGAAGGAATCAGACCAAGAAGACACTTGTAGACAAAGGACATCCAGTGAGTAAAACTGTGAGTATACTAAGTGGGCAGAGAAGAAGCAGCATACAAAGATCAGTGTATGTGACCAGCTGATGGTCACCACTGTGACCAACCAGAAATAAAACGTAGTGTACTGTGATACACTGGGTCTATGTTTCTTCAGCCATTTATCAGTTGCACTCAAATAAAGTGAATCAGCTTAATCTAACAAAGGTAAAAAGGTTAAAGAGAAATTGCAGAGACTGTTTCCTTGCCTTCAGAGAAAAACATGATATATTCCGATAAAAAAGCTAGTTTGAGCTGCAACCTTTTGAGTTTTCTATATTTAATTTAAATGAAAGGTTCTGCTCAGTAATGATGCCTAAGTATTTATAAGATGCAATCATTTCAATAGGAAGCCTATTAACATGTGATATTTTGGGAAGGTTGGGTTTTATTTTAAATTGGGTCTGTACTACTTCCAAGTCTGCCTGTAGAGATTCCAGAGTTTGAGTAATGGTAGAGGATCAACAATAAATAACGGTGTCATCTGCACACAAATGAATAGCAGCATTCAATACCTGAGTCAAATTTTAAATGTGGATTATGATGCCTTGGGTCATGGCTGTTGTCTTACCAGTGTACTCTGGATCCACATGAGGAGGGTAGAAGCGGAAGTTGATAAAGAAGGGGATAGGCACTCCAAACTTAAACCACTCCACCACATAGGGGGGCTGCTGGCCGTCCAGGGGAGGGGACACGTCACACCCCAGGATCACGCTCTCTCCAGCGCGCGCCGTCACAAACCGGGGCTCCTCTCTCACTCCGTGGGCACCTGGTAGGAGACAAAGGGTTCTTTCATTGGAGCAGTCTTCAACTTTGTGCAGTATAAGAATGAATTAATGAATACTTTTTTAATTATTGTGTCATAACTACATACTGTATGCTCAGCACTAGTGGCCTTATAAGACACCAATATTACCCAACAAAACACCAGTTGCCAGACAATAGGCCTAATTATTGAAATTATAAATAAAACCTCAATTATAAAAAATAATTATTCGCTATTTAAAACAAACAGATCTGCTGCCTCGTCTCGGCTTTCATCACTAATCAAGAACTAATACATATACGTTGTTGTAAAAAAGGTAATTCCCACCCTATGTTTTTTTAAATATCATTAAAAACTGCATAAATATCAATAATGCTGTTTTGAATATCATTTAAAACAACACAAATATCAAATCAATATAATAAAACAATATCAACATTTAAATATCCAACAGAAATAACGAGTAAATTCCAAAAGGCAGTTTTAAAATTATTTAATTTTTGACAAAAAAAATCCAAAAAACCTGTTCCATTTTAAAACTGTAAAAAAATACCCCTTGTCAAATCATAAATGATTTACCACATTATTTTGTTTCAGTTGCACAAGTTGAAACTTGCACTGATTCCTCCAAGACTTGCAGAAACAAAAAATCCCTTAAATAGAACTTGTATGGAAATATGAAATAAACTAAAAAAAAATTTTTAATATTTCCAACAGATAAAAAAACTAACTCATTGACATCTATTAATCTGAATAGAGCCCCAAAGCCCTTTCTAAGACTTTGGGACTCCAGCGAACCACAATGAGATCCATTTTTCAGAAGTAAAGAAAACATGGAAAAGTGGTGAACCTTCCGAAGTGTGGCTGGCCTGCCAGATTTACTCCAATGGCAACAATGAAAAGGACCCAGAGAAACATCTGCAGCCTTTAATTAAGATCAGTGTTTATGGTTCAACAATGAGAAAGAGACAGGCCAAAAATAGCATCAGATAATAGTTCTTCCAGGCCAATATAACTGCTGACAGAAAACAAACCCACAAATACCCATCTCACATTTTCAAAAATAAAATTGATAATCACCAAGAATGTGTACTCAATATATAAAAGTGTCATTTTTGTTATGGATAAGAGCCCTGTTATTTTTGACATAAACCAAAGATGTTATTTTTGACATAAACAAAATACCACTTTTTTTTTTTTAAAGATAACGTAACTACAGTCAAACAACTTGCACTAATTTGATGGAATCATTAATTTTGTTCTCTGGCAAGAAATCCTAAGGAGAATATCTGGTCATTGGTTTGTAACCTTTAAGAGCACTTGGGTTTTGCAAGAAGAGAAAGAAGTACACCAGCAGGTCAAGCTCTCAGTACCTTTAAATGAACAAAAGGAAGATTTTAAAGTGGCTTAGTCAAAGGCAGGATTTGAATCAAACAGAAACCAAAGTACTACAATAAATAAATGTGCAAAAAAGAATTGCCTAAAATTGCTCCACAGCAGTAAAAAAGCAGATTGTCGCCAGTTATTAGACTTAGAGGATGTACTCATTTTAAACAGGGATGCATTTGAACAATTTTGGTATTTTTTAGGTTATGTTTTGACATTTTATAAAATGTCAAAACATAACCTAAAAAATACCAAAATTGTTCAAATGCATCCCTGTTTAAAATGAGTTATTATATATATATATATATATATATATATATATATATATATATATATAAATCAACTTAGTAGAGGGTCTGTGGTACTTCAGATTAGTGTCTGAATACTTGAAGTGCACATGGGTACACCCTCTGCCCTACTCTTCCCTCATCTCACTGTCCTATTGTTATCTGTCACCTGCATCTGTTGGTGAATATTTCGTTCATTGATCAAGCTGGCCGCTGCTGAGGTCAGCTTTACTATGAGCACCACCAAGCCTGGAAATTCGCCACAAACTGTCCTGGCAAGTGCTGCAGAATGTTGACCTATCAGATGACTCAAAGGTCGGCGTACCTGCCTCAGCAGAACGCTCAGTCTGGGAATGGATTTTCTCCAGCCACCACCCCCGCTCTCATCGAGCCGGCTGCATCTCCGCCATCAGAGTGAGCGTGACTGCCGACCCTCGCCCGGAGGGAAGATCGCTTTGGGGATCAGGAGACATGCTGATGTTTCTATCTGAATAACTTAATGCTTTCATTAGCAGTATCAATTGCATGATCAGGGAAGATTTCTACAAAAAAAAAAAATAAATAAATAAAACAAGCACAAAGGACAATGAGGCATTTTGAGCTCGAGCAGAACTGCTGTTACTGTCTGAAATGAAGTTCCAGAAACTTTTTCTTGCCATGTTAAACAAAAACAAAAAACAAATGCAGGGTGATTTGCAAGCATTACCTTTCCAGCTGTGCATATTGAAATCAAAACTCAAATATTTTCATCCAGGTCTTCTGACTCAAATAAAAGAGACCCAACTCCGCCCCTGCAGACCATATGCAGCACCACTTAGTGACTGTGTTTAGCAGTTTAATCTGCATTATCTTGTGACAGAGTTAATCCACTTTATTCATTGTAGCCAGCACAGATTCTGGACTGAAACAGAGCAGATTTAATCAAATAGCATGTTTTAAGGTGGATATGTGTTCTGCCAGTTAAATGCCTCTGTGCTGGAATCTGCTTTGCTGTTGGACCTTTGCCGGGCAAAAAGGCCATGCAATGAAAATAGAAGCTCCAACCATGATCAACAAGAAACATAAGACGCCAAAACTACCCAACAAAATGTTGGGTATTATTTATTAAACTGCAGATTACTATTTTATAGATCTGCATGCAACCATCAGCTAAAACTGAAAAAAATGCTCATTTTATTAGAAATACAAAGAGAAATAAGCTTTGTTAAGCAAATTTTACACTTGACTGTGATCAGTAAGCAAATTAAAAATACTAAAATTTGCAGATGAGCGAATGCATAATAATGGAAGTGCTAACAGGTCACTCTAGTAAGACTCATCAGTGTGAAAGTTGTTTCAGCCAAAACAAGGCTCAAGTGGAGAAATTTTCAGTGTCAGTATTGAAATGAAGTCAGGTGAAGCAAAAAAAAAAGCTGCTTGAAGTTTTAAGAGAGGAAATTGAGGCTATTGCTTTTCATGACTGAGTGAAGCTTCAGCAAGATGAATGTACAGCAAATTTGTTCGTTTTTTTTCATTTCGAAGATTTTAGTTCTTCCACAAAACATGTTCATTTCTAATATAAGATGGTAAAAAACGTTT
Source organism: Apricaphanius iberus (assembly GCA_028564705.1). Taxonomy (NCBI): domain Eukaryota; kingdom Metazoa; phylum Chordata; class Actinopteri; order Cyprinodontiformes; family Aphaniidae; genus Apricaphanius; species Apricaphanius iberus. The sequence continues at coordinate 1,152,880 of JAPXFQ010002229.1, read as the reverse complement.
AAAATGTCAACTTGGTAATGTTTTTTTTCTCTTAGTTTTGAAACATTAGTGAAATCGTGTTTGACTCCAGAATTGCTCTCTATCTTACATTAGGTGTGATTAGATGCTGCCTCTATAGGTAATTAATGATCTATCACAAAAGACTGTCTGCAACTTCTGTAACTCTAACAAGGCTCCCAGGACCTTCAGAAGTAAGCAAAAGTATTTGTATCACTTGGAACCTTTTTTATTTTTGTCACATAACAACCACAAACACCACTGCATTGATATTTGTTTTGCCTAATTGTGAAATGGATTAACTACATGGCTTTGGTCAAACTGGAATTGGGACTTCTCATGGCTTTCCTCGAACATCCACTTATATTTGACCACTCTTCCATAAAGGCCAGATTTGTAAATGGCATGACAATTTGTTGTCCTGGTAACAGATTCTCCCATCTTAACTGTGGGTCCTCCAGAGATATCACAGCCTTTGCCCAGCCTGTCATTTTACTCGGACAGTCTTGTCTGCAGATTTGCAGTTGTGCCAAACGTTGATGACTGGATTGAACACTGCTCTGTGAGATGTTCTGAGCATGGTATGTTGTTTTTTAACTTGACACTATTTTAAGCTTCTCCCAGGTTTATTCCTGAATGTTGTCTAGTCTTTATGATACTGTTTAGGACGCTTCAGAAGGCAGAGATTTTTAGGGAAATAACATTAAAAAGATTTGACAGGTATGGATTGAAAACTTTTTACAACTGAAGGGCTCATATACTGTAACTCCCATCCTGAAGGCAAATCATTGGCTTCCTATAAACTTTTGTTACAAATTTTTAATTCTAGTGTTGACTTTCAGAGCCCTGCCTGGTCAGTCAGCTTCACTCCAGTCATTGTTGTGTCCCGATGCTTCCTCCTGGAAGTTTTTCATGATCATGTATATTTAAATTTTGTCAACTTAATAATTTTGCCTTTCACCTAAACTTTACTTTTTTTGTATTTTATTGCTAACTTGTGAAGCATTTTGTGACTTTCTGTCTGGGAAAGGAGCTATATGAATAAATGTTGCTTACTACTTATTTGTTTGTAAAAATTCTAAAAACATTATTCCTTGCAGCATTTCTGTTGACCTGTCCTTTAAGAGCATGACAGAACACACTAACGTTCATGGTTGTAACTTAACAAACTGTAAAATCCTTCCTGTTGTCTGAATACTTTTGTAAAGCCCTGAAGGCTAAAATACACTGAGAAATCCACTGGCTTTATTAATCGTGATTGCTGGCCACCAAATGAACAGAAAGAGCACACTGAAACACACTGGACAGTTTGATTTGAGTAAGTATAATCATGGGAAACGCAAACTCAAGAAGCCTATTCAAGAAGAGTACATGCTGATGAAATTCATTGTTTTCTTAGCCAACTGTTCAGGTGGCACTAGTTAAGCAGCTCTGGTTTGACGTTAGCACTACTTCTGGATACTTGTGGCAAAGAAATACGACAACTTGTATAAGTATAAAATGTTGCAGGGCAAATAATTCTTCAACCTTTTTATGATATCCTCATAAAGCGACCACAGGCAACAGATTGGTCACAGTATTTCTTTTTCCTAATAGAGAATGAGTGGGCAAGAGGACATATTTATGTGGTCATTAATTATCTATGCTTAAGATCTTACAAAGAAAGAGCAGAGTATACAGAAAGGAATCAAGACATGTAAGAGATGGTTGGATATTGGATTTGTTTTTGGCACTGTCACTAAACTGAACCAAAGTTGCTAACTTAAAGCAAAAGCTCTCCAAATACATGAACATAGCCCTTGTTGTGTAAGACACAGATAAATCAAACACCTAATAAATCGTGCAGACCAATATATTTTTATGCAGATATATCTGCAGACCGTTAAGGATTTATAGCTTTGATAACAAATTAGAGATACGTAACAATTGAGGCAGCTAGAGACAAATCTACGGTAGTGCAAACGGTTCAGGTACAAAAGGAAAACACACTGAGGGAGTAAGACCTTGCTGTTTGGCAGCAGTTAAACATTCAGTAGTTCAATGAGTCCGTCAGAGTGAATGATTGGGCTTCAAGTATGGATTGTTTGCTTTATCGAGCAATCGGCTAATCATTTCCTCAATTAATTGTTTCAGCTATAAAATGTCTGAAACAGTAGCAAAGGCTTGTCAGACAACAGAACAAGCCTGTCCAACAACTGTTTGCTTTGTCAAGAAGAGAGATAGAAATTCTGTTCAATACTGTATGTTACTTGTTTTGCCTCTCTGTGTCTAGGAGAGCATTTTAGCACAGTCTTAACCATAAAGCAAAGTATGTTTGTAAGGGGTTTAAAAAGCTTATTTTATCAATATAGTCACTGAGCTAACCTTTAGTTTTCACTCATGAGGCTTTTGAGAAGTCTTAACCACCAGTTAGGGAGAATGTTGATAACAGCTCAACAAAGTGTTGTAAATACTTTCTCTGGTAAAGGAAACACATGTCCTGATCCGTTTCACATTGATTAGAGAACATTTAGGTGAGGGGGTTTCTATACAGAGCCCTGTGCACCACTAAGTCACGCCCTTCTACTTCGGGTCTGTGGGTCCCCTACTGCCCAAAATTTTTTATGAGTCAATGGAGCAACAAAAGTTGTTTCTGATCCCGTTTGAAATGTGCCATGGATCGAACATATGTCCGTTAATTTCAAAAACACATTCTGATACAGAAAAAAAAAACGCTTATTTTCGAATGGCGGTAAAAGTTACTTTAGGTTTTATGTAAAAACACTTGGCACTGCAGAAGAAGGAGACAAATGGCCGTAGCCTCCAGGACGAAGGAAGGAGCATTAAACATGGGGCAAAAAAGGTTAGAAATCTGACTGTTTGGAAAGTAGCAAATATGTACGGGGTTAAGCAGTAGGTGGAGGGAGAGCCAGCATGTGGGAGAAGGTCTACGAAGTCTCGGTGAGAGGTTGCATGCTGTGACTAGTGCTAACTCGCGTTAGCTGTGTGACGTCATATATGCAACTGCTGGCTTCTGATTTTTAAGCCTTTTAATTACAAACTTTTACAGTCAAATAACTCCAAAATCACTTGACAAACACGGTGGAAATGCACAAAATTAGTTATCATTTAAATTGAGGTATATCATATGTGTGATTCAGGACATAAGACAAAGTGGACCACAAAATAACTTTTATCGCTCCGTTGTCTTGGCTCCCGGTATATGTGAAACTCAAAATATTGGAATATCTAGTAAAATACATAAATAATGGTGTAATATAAAAATGGTGTAATATATGATATAGACTCATAACATGACAAGCAAGATATTTCAGGCCTATATTTCGTACAATTTTTTATGATCATGGCTTACAGGTTGCGAAAACCCCAAATTCAAAATCTCAGAAAATTAAAATATTGTGAAAAGGTTCAATGTTTAGGCTCAAAGTATCACACCTTAATCAGCCCATTAATCACAAACACCTGCAAAATTTTCCTTAACCCTTAAATGATTTCTCAGTCTGACAGCAGAAAACCTTTGCTTGATAGCAAAAGAAGTTGGATGATCCCAAAGAGCAGTATCGAAGCAAATTAATAGAAACGTATTTGGAATGGAGAACTTTAGAAGAGAAAGGTGCAGAAGAACCATGGATTACCAAAGCTTTGTCAGAGAATTGTCAAGAAACTAAGGCTAGAGTTAGTGCATCAAGAGTCACCACACACAGACGAATCCTGAACATAGGCTTCTATGTCATATCCCCTTGTCAAGCTGCTCATGAACAACAAACAACGTCAAAAAAGTCTTACCTGGGCTAATTTTGCATCTCCTTTGGAAGCTACAGTAAGGTTCCAGAGTCTAGAGGAAGAATGGAGTGGCACCTAATCCAAAAGCTTATTCAAAAGACACACCGTGGCAGCATATTAGGGAAATATTGCCAGCACAGTGTATCTTTTGAATGTGCTGTGGCGACATGACAAATCGCAAATATTGTGGCATTCTTGTTAATATGCCTGATGGTACTATAACTGCAACATTGCCGCAACGCTGGACTTATGAATGAAGATCATGCCTTACCAAAACAGACGGTGATGACATGATGATATGTGGCATGTGCACTGAACTGAACCCAACAGTACTTCCAATGCTTCGCAGGCTGATAGTATCCAATGAATACCACATCGTGGCAGTAACTGATGCAAAAGGAGCCCAAACCGAGTACTAAGTACATGCATGATTATACTTTTCACAGGACTGACATTTCTCTATTCAAAATTCTTATTTTATTGATTTCAAATAATATTTTAACAATACTTAATGATATTTTCAGAAAAGACTTTAAATTCAGCGTTTTCATAAGTTGTCAAAATGATGAGTAAAACAGGCTTGAAATATCTCACTTTGCATGTACTGATTCTATATCATATTTTATTTTTACCTTATAATAACCAAATTACTTAAATAAATCAACTTTTGCTTTTTTTAAAGATTTTTAAGATTTTTTTTAAGATTCTTTTTTTAAGTTTCACCAGTATCACTGTATCATAAACCCTACGTTTTGATTCCTCTTTTATCTCCTTATTCTCATCCTTGTCACCATTTCTCTTCATTAAATGTAAAGTGGCTCTCAATAATCTAACCTGTCTTTGTAACACCTAATTCACACCAAGGTTAGTACGGATGTGGTCTGGTTTCTGTACGGCATTGATACGGACCGCATTTCACATTGACTGTGGTTTGTGTGTGGAATTTCTCAGGAAATTTGCTCAACCGAGAGCACAAAAGGACAGTGGTTCACGCGAATTCACACAATAACAAATACATATATATAGAGAAGAGCTGGTAAACAAAAGCAACACTTGTCTTCTCGTACTTTTGTTGAACATTATTTATTAATTTGGCTTGTTTTACAATGGGTAAGTACACAGTTTTATATAGCTTAAAGTTATCATATTTAATTAAGTATTATATTGTATTTTGTCTTAAATATTCAAATCCTGTTAACTTTAGTAATGGAGCTATGTGCTATCACAACATTTCTGTAATTTCTTTAACTTCAAGAAAATCTGCATGCAGCATCCGGAATAAAATAGACTTGATGCAAAAACATAAAGAACTGTGCATCCGCCGGTTTGAAAGCCCTGATTGCACTAAATGTTTTTTGAATTTTTTGGAAGCCATATGGTATCCAACACTGCGTCAGTTCCGCACCCATTGTGAATTAGGCCTATGCATACACACTCTTAAACCAACATTTTGCTGAACCACCTTTGACCCATTTTCAGCATTTAGTCTTTTTCATTAGGCTTCTATAGCATAACTTCTGCATAACTTACCCACTCTATATTACGAACTTTTTTCAGGTCTTTCAGATTGTCATGTCATCTATTGCTGATGATCAATTCAAAGTTTTGCTGAAAAATAAAATGTTGTCAAGAGTCAAAATTGACTATTATGAACGTATTTTTTAACTTTTAGATGATGCCACTTCCCTAAATTACTGTGGATAAGGTGTTGGGCAGAGTTTTTATGTCCAATTAATCTATTTAAAATGTGGCAATACAAATATTATAAACTAAATATCTTTGAACTCAATAATCTGTGCAGGGCATCAGGGATTAAAAGTGTAATTTCTTTATATTTCTAACAACCAGAAGGCTAAAAATAGTCGGAAACTTGTATTTTCTTAAAGACCGCACTTCACTGCTATACTGTGCTTTGATTGCAGATTGTATTTGTGTAAAGTTATAAAAAAAACTCTTACTGCTGTTAATAGTGTAATCAAGCATAGAAGAGCTGTGCAAGGTTCCAAAATAAAATAAGGTCCAACACTAGAAAATATATTAAAACCAAGGAAGCTCAGTGAGGCAATTATAGATGAGCCGATGTTGGATTTCCTGATCCAGGCTCGCTAAACCTCTTTTCCACCATCCAAACAATATTTCACAAAGTGAGACTAAAAACTAATATTTAGCTTAAGCCTGGATATAATTCGGGGCATGAGTATGAATCTCCATTGCTCGGTTAAACCAAAGACTTTATAGAGAATCCATCAAAATTAGAAAAGCCGTGTGATTGTGTGCATGCGTGCATGTGTGCAGGGTTTTGTAGCGATGAGGATTTGAGAGCAGCTCTATGCCGGACAGAGCTCCTGATGTAAAGGATGTAATGGAATATAGACTGGACGGAGGCTGCAGAGAGAATCTCAAGGACGTGCAGCCACTGGGCTGGATGGGCCACTGACAGGGCGGTAATTGTACGCCAGCCTGCATATGCTGAAGGTCACATCAGAGAATGGTCTGAGCGTTTGTGTGTAGACCTGTAAACTTTTGTTTGTTTGCACATTAATCTGTGCCCGTAAAGTTAGAAGTAAAGGGACATTATCACATTTACGTATAGGAAATAAATGCAAGACAAATGTGGCAATTTAGTTCTCAGTTCTTACATGTTTTCAGACTTTTCAAAATCAAGTTTCTGTAATTCAATAATTCATAGAAAAATATTGCTTTCTCACATTACTTTGCCTTTTTTATCTTGCAGAATACACTCCATAAAACTGCACAGACTCAATTTAAAACTACAGTGTTGAAAGTATTCTGTTGAACACAAAACATAATTCTTACTGGGAAACTACCTCCATGTCTATGTTGCCTGTCTCCAGTAACAGCTGGGTAGAGCTCATTTTCATCACACCAGATTCTTTTCAAAGTCCTCAGAATCCACAAAGAAATGGGAGATCACATATGCCAATTTGGTCATGGAAAAAACTGCACCTGTTTAAGTTACAGCGTTTTATTGCTTTGGGCAAATTGAAAAACTTATTATAACTGAATAATGTAACTATTTTGCTTGAATCCTTCCAACGTTTTTTTTTTTTTTCTGGAAAGCTTAATTCTGTATTACTGATCGGTGTACTGGATTGGTGGGGCTGTTGAACAGGACTCCCTCTTAAAGGAGATTTTATCTTAGGAGAATTTGTGCTTAAAAAAAAGGTGAAATAAAAACTAGAAACCTTTTATCTTGGCCCACCTGTTAAACTCTGTGTACACATTGATCCTTTGAGATCTCATTGAAAGTTAACCTAAAATGGAAAACTATCCTTTTTAAGAGTAAAAGACTAATTATCTTATTTTCCAGACAATAAGTCAATATATTTATGGAGTTTTACAGCTAACAGCCACTAAAGGACCTTCTTGATCTATGGATTGTACAGGTTACGTCCTTTACTAAGGGATACTGTGCCTTTAAGAGGCGGGCTCCACCACATACTGCGTAGCAAACGAGCGAGTAGTAGGCATGAAATCGGACGTACTGCTCCACCATGCCGTTTTATAGGAGGTAGAAATAGGTAGAAACAGCTCATTAGCAATTCAACTTTGTGTTGTCGGTGGAGCTGTTAGCACAGAGGACCCCCCCCCCCCGTTGCAAAGAGTTCTCTGTTTAGGCAAGTTCTCCTGTTAGCTGATAGCCCCTCACATAACCGCAATATCAGAGCCATCTAGCCAGATACCAGCTAGGACGAGTAGCATGAAAACGTACAGTTTTATTGGTGTACTAGTGGTTGCGGCAGAATGGTATTGCGAGGTCTTTGGAAACTTATTTAAGGATATGATGAGGACCAAAGCTTTCAGAGGCTTATTTTCACTGTTCATTAGCTTCATTAGCTTTTTTTTATTATGGGCTTTATTATTGTGCTGTACAAACCACTTTATTGGAAGATTTTAATCTGACTCTTATGAAAGTAAAAAAATAAAAACATTTTTATTTGAGATGGACGACGGTGTAAGTTTCACATTTTATCTAATGCGGATGGGAGTAGGTGCATGTGCGTCTTTGTTGGAAGTGCTCGCTATGTTTACAGTTATAATTGTATATATATTAGAATCACAAGACTCCTAGCTGCAACACATAGGTGATGATTCGCCATCGTCTTCTCTACTCCTCAAAGCCTGAGCGGGCGGTTAAAGCGAGCAGCAGCTTTGGCCCGTCTAGTGGAGCTGCTACGTCACAAAAGCAGTCCATTTTAAAGCCTCTGCTGTAGATGCACAGAGATTTGAATGCATAAATACTCAGAAATCCAATTTTGAGCTTAATTTTCTTAAGATATATCTTCTAGCATCAGAAAAATATCACAAAAACAGATAAAAAAGACCAAAAACCTGATTTTCATCGGAGTGGGTCTTTAAGGCAATCGATCTGGCTTTTAAATAGGGAAATAGAGCGCCAGCGGCTTCACGTGCCATTGGCAGCAATGAATCAATGGTGAGTCGTTGGCAACACCTGCATTAAGAACTCTTGATGCTTTTAATGAGGGCCTGTCAACAGGTTTGGACAGCACTAGTTTATGGTTAAATGTAGAATTTATTATACTATGTCTCCCTGATACTTTAATCTATTTTTTTCTAAATAACGCTGTTTGGGTTTAAAAACAACAGAAAATTCTCTGAGTTAAAGCTCATAGATTAATGACTAACTGAATATTATACGTGAACTGAATCACACTGCATTTTTCTCAAATTTTCCAGTCAAGTCTGAAACACTTTCTATTTTGAAGCAGCAAAAACCTGTCGTAGATCTGATAGTTTTCATTACTAAGCTCTCTTTATTAGCAGAACCTCAATCAGAAATGTGCCCTGAATGTGCTGACATGCGACTAAATGTGCAGAAAAGAGAGCCAAAAGAATTGAGGGATGCGTGAATTGAACTTGTCCTGCCAAAATGCACAGAATACATGCTGCACTGCAGTGAGGCACATTTCCTCATTCCCAGCCGAATTCAGTCTTTTTTATTATGACTCAAATAAATGTTTACATGAGTTATAAAAGCTTCAGCTGAGGTATTTTATAGTAATTATAGAAAGAGGGATATTGCTGTGACAGTGGTTATTGGTGCTTTCATGTGGCTCCTCTAATTATAGCTTCTTATGAGACTATTTATTCAGCATCAGTGACTTATATACAACCATGTGAGTGAAAAAGTCAACATGTCACAGAGCTTCCTCATCAGCTGCTCAGACACGCAGATAATAATAGATGTCCCACATAAAGTCGAGCACAAACGCTTAAAATTTGCTTTTATTTCCTTTGAGTTTTTTCCAAACCTTTAAATTGGGACTGATCATAAGTTTTTCAGGCTTTGTGTTATTTTAACCTTAGCTGAATTTAGCTACCATAACAGCCTATTTAAAAGATGAACAACATCAGAATATATTTAAGAAACAGGAAAAAATCCAGCACTAAACCTGTTAAATAGAATTGCCAGACTATAACCTTGATAATTTACTGACAAGTGAGTGCCATTACACAAACAATTACCCTTTTCAGTGGGGATGTTGTTACTGAGTTAAGACGACTCAAAGTTAGTTATTTTCAGTACCAGTTTAAAAAAATGAAGCCAGGGGAAGCAGAGATGCAAGAAAACCAATAATGCATTGAAAACTAGAAAAGAACTGTCAGGCTATACAGAGCACAGGGTATCAACTCTGCTCTGTTTTGAACTTTCAATTTGTATTTTCATTTAGAAATCGAGTTCCCAGAGTCAGGAGTGGAACTTTTATTGAACCTTATGCTTCATTCTGCTGACAAGCTTTGTGGAGAATCAAATTTTATTTTCCAACAGGACTTGGCACCTGCCCACACTGCCAAAGGAACTAACTTCTGGTTTAATGACCATGCTGTTACTGTGCTTCCCTGAACCTATAGCCTGAACAAATAGCAGATTTATAGGGTATTGTGAAGACACCAGACCCAACAATGCAGATGACCTGAAAGTTGCTCTCAAAAATACCTGGTCTTCCATTACAACCCTGCAGAGCCCCCGGTTAATATCTTCCATATCACACTTTCTTGATATAGTAATACAGTCAAGAGGAAGCAGAGCCAAATATTTTGTGCAAGTGAACATACTGTACTTTTTGGAGATCTGATATTTCGGTTTTAAAAGCGGACTCATTTCTGGACTAGAAAATGGGTGGAAAATGAAGCAAATACCACCAAAAAACCTTAAAAAGGCCAATGGTATAAATAAGTATCACTTACACAGATTGCATGGTTTGCAAGATCACTAAACATCTTATTGGCTCAAGCAAGAAACCACATAAAAGAAATTAGGGATGACTTAAGACTTTTTCAGGCAACAGTATATTTACATTTCTCATTAGTTGGTCGAACGCATGGTTGGTTTGGAACAGTGTTTAAAACATCCAGCAGAGAAATGCTTTGCAGGCTTCAGCCTAAAAATTTATATTCTGTGTATATGTGTCGAACTAGTCGCTTTGTCAGCGTTGCTTGACGCTGAAAAAAGCGTGTGGTCTGAATGCACCATTACGCCTATCCCTGGGCCCCTTGCAGTTATTACCTATACTGTAGATAGATATGTTAATATCCAAAGACTAGAACAGACAATAGTCTCTACAAATGTAGGTCACTGGAAGAAGCACAGAACAGTAATCCAAGACAACAAAATGTACACTGGCACAGCTAAGAATGTGCAGACGCAAGTTATTGCAACTTATTGAAATTTAAACCTGGTCTAATATGATTTTAAAAGAAGACATGTCACTTTAAAAGTAGAGAAAAATTGTTGGAATAATCTATAGGGGTTTAGTTATTCATTCTATTAAAAATAACCATGGCATTTTGCAAAATGGTGGGTATATGTTCACTGATTTGAACAGAAAATAACACAAAAAAGTACCATAAGTCGTCATGTTGAAGCTAAAGACGCTAACACTGAAAACAAGTAGTAAAAAGACATGACAGTTAGAAAAATGTAAAATTTAGCAGGTGTTTATATTTTTAATCACATTAATAATGCAAGAAATCAATATGATGTGTTTGCAGAAGAAGGAATAATTTTGCTTAGAGAACTTGTATGTTTTTTTGTTTTTTTTATGTAAACACTCTGCAAGTTTCCAAAATCATAACAGAAAAAATATAAGAATACTATAACCTTTCTTCCACCAAAATTCTATATGTACAAAGTAGGACAACTTGTGACCAGCTTCATGTGCTGAGATTGAAGAGGATTTTGAGTTACTCCCTCAAACCAGAACCACATGATCTGAAAATGTGGCTTTCCCAGAAGGCTGAAGGCTTTGTTTGCAAAGAGGACTCCACTGGGACCGGACCGGCTGAGGAAGAGGAAGGCAGAGGGGAGGCGGGAGGGTGAGTGGGGATTGCCAGAGAGAGCTGGCAGATGCCCAGCACTGAGAGTCTGCCATCCACAGCTTGAGCAGAGCCTTTCTCCTAAGCTCATTACTAAGCTTTACTCTCAGGATTGTGATAAAATAAAGCATAGCAGGAAAAAAAAGAGCACAGAGAATTTGAGAGGGAACGCTCATGTTCATGTCTGCTTCAGAGTAGAAATATTGGCTGGAAAACATAAGATCGTTTCAAAAAACACCTTCAATTGTTTTGTTTTTTGTTATTTTGGAATCATCAAAAAAGTGATACAATCTGTTATGTTAAAACTATTTCAACCTATTACACTGACATATCAAACAAATGTTTATCCCAGTTATCCATTCATCCATCTGTTATCTATACTGTCCTACTGCAGGATTGCAGGAGGCTATCTCCAGTGGTCATCAGGCGAGAGGTGGGGTACACCCTGGACAGGCTGCCAGTTCATCACAGGGCAACACAGAGACAGACAGGGTAAACAACAATGCGAGCACACACTCATAGCAACGGATGATTTAAAAAAACGAATGAACCTCATAGTCATGTTCGTGGACTGTGGGAAAAAGCCAGAGTACCAAGATGGAACCCACATATGTACAGGTAGAACATGCAAAATCCATCCAGAAAGAACCCAAGCTGGGATTCAAACCCTGAAAGTTCTTGCTGCAAAACAGCTGTGAAATATCATATATGGCTATACTGAATTGTTTGTCTAAAATCCTGAAATGTGTCCCTGACCACTATGCCTTTCAAAGCTTGTAGTCAGTTTTTTTCTAAAGTCTGAAAAATGCTTTGTCAATGGCTATCTTTAAATTAGAAAAAAAGTAATTTACCAAAAAGAAAAAAACAGACCCAGGAAACAAGGTTTTTTGGCCTTGAATATAGAAAATGGAGAGTCAACATTTTCAAGCACACAACATAGAAAAACTGTCAAAGATAACACTAAGAAAATCTAATAAAAAACATTGTCCGTACAAAAAACACGTCAGAAGAAAATTATTTCTTGAAATATTAACTTGTTTTTGTAAGAAACAGACCAAACCCTCAAAAATCTAGAAAATTCGGCTTTGTACTTCCTAAAGATATCATAAGCATATCATATTAGCGTTGAAAAATATATCCATTCAAATTTCTATTTTACATCTGAAACAGTAAACCAGTTAAGGCTTCCAGACAAAAGACCAGTGTCTTTTCGATTTCATTAAAAGCTTAAACTCCACTGCAGTTGTCATATGCTCTAGGGTTGTGCCGATGAACGATGTCATTGTCCATCGTGATGGTTGACCAACATCATGATGGAAAGCCACCATCTTGATGCCACCCCCCCTCCCCACCTTGTCAGAAACGCACTAATCCTTTAGTCTCTTCTCTAGTTTAACTAAAACCTTTGCATGGACCGGTCTGTAAACATTGAGAATATAACTAACTAATGAGTGTAGCACAGTGGAATTTTTTTTTTTTTTTTTGCGTGGTTTGAGTGTGTGGATTTGGTGTGTTTGTTTGCATTTGTTTCCCTTTATGAAGCTCCAAAAAAAGAAAAAGAAAAAAGAATCAATCTGCGCAAAACTTGTTAAGCTGAACATAAAAAGAGCCGAGGCAGGACGGCAAAGACTGAACCCAATGACCAAACACCAGGAGCGATTACAACGCACTAGAGCTGAAGATCTTTACCCGAACGCGTCCGCCTCTTTAGCGCGATAATTTATATTAAAGCGCTGCATTATTCCCTATCTACCTGTCAAGATCTTTTGTTTAAAATATTAAGTTTTTTTTTTTTTTTTTGCTGTATTTTAAGTAGTTTTTAGGCTGGTGTGAAGAGATAAATGGAAAAAAAAGTAACCAACCAACCCCCCCCAACAATGTCATCGTCCATCACTATGTTTTACTCTCAACATCGTTAACTCTCAATTTGGTGGACATCGCCAAACCCTAATATGCACTTCCAAAGATTTAACATTAGATTATGCCTTGGTTCTAGGATACTGCAGGTGTGTGTTCTGGTTCATGCATCGTTTTGTCTCTTTTTACTACATTTTTTGCTTGTTCACTTTGAAAGTCTAGTTCAGTTGGGGAGGTATAAGTGTGCAATCAGACTGTGATTCAGATCGAAAACAAACTTTGGTTGCTGAAAAACATAGGTGTCGTTCTGCTTCAAGTTGAAAAAAGTGCAGAATTTCCAATACGATTCATGGAATGGCGGGTAGATACACCAAAACAACCAAAACTGATATGGTTTGTAGGGATGAGCAAGTACAGCCTTATCTGTATCTGTTAACCCATATGAATTATCTGTATCTGTATCTGTACTCAGACTGGGCGGGGCCTAATATGGGAGTGGGTGTAGTTTAACCCGAAAGTGGGTATGGTTATCTTGAAATGGGCGTGGCTTTAACCGGTAAGTGTTTTTAAGCATGCAATTGATATGTGTTGATTAGAAATTGTTATATTTATTGCTGATTAGAAAACTATTTACATAACATCAGTATTGAGGTTCAGATCAATGATTTTGATAAAAAACAAACAACATACAGAACAAGTTTTGCAATAATGAGTACAACACTTGTGGTTGTAATTATGAAGTAAAATGTAATGAACAAGAATTTTAATCACAACATACAATTTTTAACCTTTAATTTTTTATTATCTGTGTGATTTTTCATTTTAATTTTATTTTTTATATATCCATACCAGGTATGTGTGTGTAGGTAATTGATTCGTAATATAGTTTTATACCATAACTACCTTAATTTATTTTATAAAATAAAGTTTGATGATATAGTCCCAAACCCACCCTGAGCCCTTTCAATCCCATTTTATTAACCTCCTGGATACGCCCCTGCTCAGCAGTAATTAACATCTAGCAATAGTCACTTATTAATCAATATAAGAACTTGTAGGATTCTCAGTGTCAGAAGAGAGCATTTTTTTTTGGCAGATAAGTGTTTTCTCTTCTCTTGGGTGTGGTTTATATAAGCCAATTTTAGGCTTCTTCCACTCCCTCACACATGCTTTCTTTTTTAAATGTGTAATGTGCCTTTTGCTCTTTTTACTGTTAAATGAGAAGGACAAAAAGAGAGAGAAAGTCATTTTTCTCACTTTGGTCACAGCGCAACTCTGTAACTTTGTTTTCTGCTGCATCAGCGCGATAGATGCGTTCTTGGGCCAAAAGAGCTCCGTTGCCAGAGTAACCATTGCACAGCCGAAATAAAAGGAAACTAGATGTGAGGTCGGTTGAAACATGTTTTAATCCTTAATAATTGGGAGGATGTAAAAAGTAATTGAAACTGCAGCTACTCTCAGTCACATAAAGACTGCTCTGTATTGTGACTGTATTTTGGATTCAAAACGGCAAACTTCGCCAATGGGTCATGATTTTTCATGACTGGAATAAGGAGTCAGTACCCCATAGCACCTTCAATGGCAAAAATGCAAGTGTCACCAATGTTTTATTCTCCTCGTAAGAAACGGGAAGTGTTTATGAAAAGCGAGGCCATCAGATATCAGGAGAAATTCGGGAGTATGGTGGCTCCGGGACGCAGACACAGTCAACTACCCAATTAGAATTTGTATTCAATCTGAGTACAGATGTTGACTCGTATTACTCGAATGATACTCGTACTCTGTCTGAGACAAAAATCCAAAACCTCATGACCATAACCTCTGCAGCAATCCTACTATTTGAATACACACAAATGCGTTCATATTTCCATTCTATGTGGAGCTGGAGGAACATGAGAGTAATTTAGGCCACAGAAGGTGAACTATTTGTATTTTGAGTGCAATTGTTTAATTTTATTTAATAATATGTAGTTATCTGTTCTGCTTGCTTTGGATTAAATATTACTGTATTATTTTTTTTTTTTTTTTTTTTTTTTTTTTACGTGTCCTGTCTAGCAGTATGCTACTCAGAATTGGTGTCTGAGTACCAAGTACAAGCCCAACAGTTTTACTTTCCCAAGCAGAGTATTACAGCTTCGCTGTAGTACGCCACTTGATGTATATGTATGAAAAATCTTTATTAGTGATTACTGTGGGTTCAATTTCCTGACGTCATGGACATTAAACTGAGACAAGAAGGGAGAAAGGAAGAAGGTGAAGAAAAGAAACCGGACCAACAGAGGGGCGAACCGACGACACAAGACAGGGAGGCAAACAAAGAACACAAGAAAACATCCCAGTCCTCCACCTCTGCCGGACGGCAGAGAAACAGTAATACAAAACAAAAACAACAAACTGTACAGAACCAAACCAATAGTTCGGATCTGGTAGAATAAACAAAGAATTACACATTCACTACACACAAGCATTGATTAATGAACATAATACAAATGTTTCTGGTAAGCTCCTGTGAACAACTAACTAATGATGATAACCTCAGCTTAAGATATGTCCGTCCTCATCTATGTCCCCACACCTATGTGTGTGCGAGCATGCAGGTCTGAATAAGGTTTCCCCATGCAAGTGATTGATAGCTGGTGTAAGGAACCGTCAATCCGTCCTACAGGAATCGGCACAGACATGGAGGAGGCAAGAGATGTATGCATCCAGCGTCCCACAGAGTACAGAGTCCACAGGCGGATCAGCGCAGGGTCGATCACCCACCAAGAGAGGAACAGAAGGAAGTCCCAGGGGAGCACCCACCAGCCGCAATGCTGGGGCCCGAGAGATCGCAATATTACTGTATTTAAAATTAACAAAAAATAAATAGCCCACTTCTGAATATGAAGTAATTTCGAAAAATATTTCCAAAACTTGCAGAATCAAGTGCAGCAGGGAGAGGTACTAAATGCAAAATGACCTTGTACTTGTATAGTGCTTTATTAAGACCCTATTGACCCCAAAGCACACTACACCCTACACTTGTCATTCACCCATTCACACACTGGTGATGGCAAGCTACGTTTAGTCACAGCTGCCCTGGGACGCACTGACAGAGGTGAGGCTGCCAGACAGCCCTGACTGTCTCAGGGTTCGAAATAGCAACCCTCTGATTACAAGACAAACTCCTAAGTCCTGAGCTGCGGTCACCCTTAATCAGCTGCAGGGGCAGTAGTACCAATAATGCTTACAAAGATCCTCTATAAAGGATGATGCCTCACAAACATACATAACCAGACATAGCAGGATTATGAGAGTGGCTCTAATGGTGCGTTCACAACGCACAGTTGGTCTGCGTCAGACAGCGCATTCAACGGATGAAGTTTGACGCAAGTACTTTTTGGCTTCCATAGCCTGCTTCTGTGGGCGGGGATTTGTCTGTTGCCGCACGTTCTGAACTATGGCGGATCATAACAAGAGAGTAGCTTGGCTTTATTTGCCGTATGATACGCAAGTAAAGTTTACGGAGCCAACATACACAACGCACCGCAGAGACTTTGACTGACCTCTGACGTACTCAACCATAGACTTTACATGTAATCTTGCCGCAATTGACGCTGACATATAGGGTTGGTGTGAATGCAGCATAAGGATGCATTCACACCAGCCCTGTTTAGTCCACTTGAAATTAACTCTAGTTTGTTTACCCGGAAAGTTCGTTTGGCCAGGTGTGAATGGGCAATCAAGCTTTGATTCGGACCAAGCAAGTGAACCCTTGTTTAGCTTTGATGTTTTTAAGTAGTAAACTTATTCCCGTTCAATTGCGAGAGAGTAAAGCCTTGTCCACACATAGCCGGATATCTCACAAAACTGAGATATTTTTCTACGATTTGGCTCCACACGTAAACGCAGATTTTCAGCACCAAAAATAAATCTTTTAAAAACTCCAGCCAAAGTGGAGATCTGTATTTTCTCCATTTTCAGTTTCTGCATGTGGACGTTTGAAAACTGACAAAAAAAATGCTCCAACATCACTTGTGCGACCTGTGTTTACACTCATAAACAGTATTTATGCCCTCAGTGCTCTGTGCATCATAAATTGTCAAAGCCCATTTTACTTGCTTGCTTTTACAAGCTCCATTACTGCTGCCTGCAAGTTAGAGGATAGAAATTTACTCTGAGCTGATAGGATTTGAGAGAACTACTGCCCCCTACAGGTTTGCCATGTCTATGAATGCGCTGAAAAACACATTTATCTAGTTATATGTTGAGACAATCACAGAGATTTTTTTTTTTAAGAGCAGAGGAAAATCTTTGTTTTTAAATAAACCCGGCTACATGTGTACAGCTGTATGTAAAAAAGAACCCCTTCACAGACACACACGCATGCACCCTCATCTCTCTCACTTCCTCACGTACAACAAGCATTCACATTACACAGGTTGTTACGTTACCATAGCAAATAGGCTAATCCAAAAATTTACGTATTATTTTTATTTTTTGTAATCTATTAAGAAGACAAAACTAAGACCAAATGGCGTTTAATATTTAAGTTTGTGTTAATAGTTTTACATGTTATACATGTTTTACAGTAATTTTGCTTAACTGTATTGTTATTTAATTGTTGCCACTGGCACTTTTATTTGGTAAATTGCAGTAAATGGGCTTAGTTTTGGAGCCAAATGTTGCAGTTGGAGTTCTCTGTTGTTGTTTTATTGAGAACTAAAAGGCAAATGTTTGATCATTTTACAGCCACATAATTTTCATTATTTATTATTTGGTTTGGTTGTTTAAAAACATACAAATAAAATCAGATTATTCAATTAATCGATCGATAAAGTGCAAGATTAATCAATTACAAAAATAATCAATAGCTGAATCCCTAATCCCAAGTCACAGGTGTGCCATATAAAGATGCTGATTAGACAGCATGGTTATTGAACAGCTGTGCCTTAGACTGGCCACAATGAAAGGCCCCTCTGAAATTTTCAGTTGTATCACACAGCACAGTGCCATAGATGTTGCAAGTTTTGAGGGAGCGTTCAACTGGGAGCAAAAACAAAAGTGTTGCATTTATATTTTTGTTGAGTACATCTTTATGTTCATACAAAGGGTGTAAAAAAAGACAATAGACCATCAACAGGACATCAAAACACACAAGGATGAAATAAAAACTTGTATAATAGCAATATACATATCGATCAACAGGAAAAAAGGGGTTGAAAAAGAAGTTCGATAAAACAAGTCTCCCTTGATTTTTTCATTACAGCCTATCAGTTAGCTTAATACAACAGTCACTACCTACTCCAAATGAATCATTAACACAGACCCAGGTAGCTCACTATCAGCCATCACTCTCTCCTTTCAAACCACAAAAATGAGCAAATGTCTTAAGCAAAACATTGCCGTAACCTGACATCATCTCGGTCATATGTCACATTATGGGAGCAAGGAGGAACTTGTTCCAGATCACACGAAACACTAAACTAGCAATAATAAACCACATAAAATACTATGGTCCATTGTCTTAAACAGGACTCCTCTCCCCCAGCCTGCTACGAATTATTGTTATGGAGAGACATGGGAAACTTACTCAGAAAACTACATACTTTTGGTAAAACAGCATACCATAAGTTGAGTTATCTAACCAATTTTAATCAACCCACAAGTTTTATGTTCTAACCTTAAGGTCATAGAAGGACAAATATAGCACTATATAGCAAAGTTATTTTTTTTTACTGTCGCGGATGCGCATTTACCGAAAGTATGTCCTTCAGTTGCGTATGCTGTTTTGTCAGAACATAGGCTTTAGCTCTGAGTAACTGGACTCGGTTTCAGTGTCCTGGGCTCCGTCTACACTCTGAAATAGGTAAGTAGCTTTTTAGCATTAGCTTTTGCAGCTGAACTGAAATTAAATTGAATAAGGTTTATTTTTCAGCTATTAATATTATAGTGTCATAAAATGTGTAAAGGATTAAAAAAGTCAAGATAAGCCTTATAAGATAGGCCTACATTTAATTACTAACATAATTATATCTATATATATCTATATATTTATATATAAAGATATATATAGATATATATATACTGTGATGGACTATATATATATATATATATATATATATATATATATATATATATATATATATATATAATAGTTAATAACATTTCTTTGTATTTACTGATGTTAATCAGGGTTCTTGATCTGTTTCTGTTTCTTATAAACTTAGTTATAATAAAAAAGGTTTTGAAGAATGATTCTTTGTTAAGATTAGTTCATTGCTGAATAACGAAATGATCAGGGAGGCACTTAAAATACCTTTTCTACATTTTGTGATGTTTATCGTTATTTATTGATATCGATCAATATGACTATTTCCTTTATCGATATGCTCTTTTTCTATATCGTCCAGCCCTAATAAAAACTCCCATCCCCCAGCTAAATTCCCATGGTGTTGGCTCTGAACTGACTGGTAAAAGACTAACTGGACATGTGCTTAAATAACATTGATTCTTACTATGGTGGTAGATAAAAGAACCTATCTAACAATGGGGACTCACCAATAATACTTTGAATATTCTACTTGCCAATGAAATTTAATTACTTCTATACTGCCATCAGCATCCCTCCTGCTTCACCTTGATGTGCTGCCAAGTCACTGCTGTCTTTGTTTAACTATCCCTGGGTCTCTCTTAGCATATGTGGCTTCCCTGATGGGCACTTGGCATAAAACAGTCTTTGAATGTGCATTTACTGCAGGTGACTGCTCATACCTGAGCTCACTGGAGTACATCACTGTATATTGAAGGTAACTCACAGTGGTCTTCAAACAGCTTGTATGTACCTTTACTTGTGTAGAAATATAAAACAGAAATACTCCTAAAGTTGTAGACACAGTTTGCTATTATTGCTTTAATAATAGATGTTAGCTTTTCCATCTCAACAAAAATACAAACATGTATTCAATGGTAGAGTTGGCACAAAGTTGTTTACACAGGATGTAAAGCTGTGAAAACTATGATCTTCTTACACGGCAACTGTCTGTCTTTCATTTTTCACACTGCCCACAAGTTGTTTAAAAGCTTTGTACTTTCAAATGGAAATCAATTGAGCTAAAACAGCATAACTGGTCAGACGGTGTGCTGCACAATTCTGTGTATGAAATCATCTCTGCTGCCAGCCCAAAGGTGCACCATTACAAAGCCCAGTTTCCTGAGTATGTTGTGTGCAGAAAAACATGTGCAAAGAATGTGTAAGCTGAACAGAAGCATTGTAAAAAATGATCTGGGTGTGTCATGTCTAATTACAAAAATATTCATATAGCACATTTCCGAACATCAGCTGACAAAGGTGCTTCACAATTACATCCACAATCAAGTAAAACACAGTTGGGATTTAAAATGGTTTTCTAGCATTTAATAAACAATCAGTTATGGCCTCGGAAGAGAGATGTTTTTTTTTTTTTATATTTAAACGATTTAATTATCTGACTGGTATGAATAGGTAGCAGTAAGCTATTCTACAGTCTTGAGACGGCTACGGCCAGTACTCAATCCCATCCGCATTTTAGCTTTAATCTGAAGAGGGGATTTGGAGCAATAGACCCCACGCTGCAACAGTTTCCTAAAGCCCATCACAGTCAAAGGTAGCAGCACTACACACCGATTCCAACACCTGAAACAGAGGATCCAGCCAAATATAAGAAATGCCAGTCTCTCCAGCATGAACAAACCCGGAGTGACCAACAAACCGTAGCTAAAAAACAGCTAACTGTAGCTGAATCCTTTGCATGTACTTTTTGCTTTTCTTAATAAGTGTGTGGGGGGGAACTCTACATAAATATATGACCCATATGAGTCCTAAAAGTCTTGCACAGTTTCAACTTGATCTGCTCAATATATTGAATCACAGTCATCACATTATCAATATATGCAATATCACAAATGCAAAGGACTGCTCATTTGATGTTTCTCGATATTGATAACATATAAAACCAGTTGGATGGACTTTCCTGCCCTCAATTCTCACACAGGGCATTATTGACATTGTGTGTGTGTGTGTGTGAAAGAAAGAAAGAAAGAAAGACAGAAAGAAAGAAAGAAAGAAAGAAAGAAAGAAAGAAAGAAAGAAAGAAAGAAAGAAAGAAAGAAAGAAAGAAAGAAAGCATTGGTTTATGCAAGTACAAATTTTCTTAGTAAAAAAGATATGAAGCCTAGTTTATACTTTTCCGTTAGCAGAGTTGTAGAGACATAACCCATCATCCATCGACCCAAGGGCTCTCGATAGGCACTCAAGGATGGACAGAGTAGAGGCAAACCTTTTTAACTATCCGTTGAATGCAATGGATAGCGTATGTCTGTGATTGGTCGACCAACATCAGCCCAAGATCATTTAACCAGAAATGCTCTATAGCCGGGCTGCACGGTGGCGCAGTGGTTAGCACTGTTGCCTTACAGCAAGAAGGTTGTGGGTTCATATCACAGCCCAGGGTCTTTCTGCATGGAGTTTGCATGTTCTCCCCGTGCATGCGTGGGTTCCCTCCGGGTACTCTGGCTTCCTCCCACAGTCCAAAAACATGAATTTCAGGTTAATTGATGTCACCAAATTGTCCTTAGGTGTGAGTGTGTGCATGGTTGTTTGTCCTGGGTTTGTCCTGCCCTGTGATGGACTGGCAACCTGTCCAGGGTGTACCCTGCCTCTTGCCCATTGACAGCTGGAGATAGGCACCAGCACCCCCGTGACCCATTAAGGATTAAGCGGTAAAGAAAATGGATGGATGGATGCTCTATAGTCAATGTAATCAGGAGTCAATGCAGCTTTTGAGCATAAATGCTTTATATTGCAAGGCCAGTTTTATCTGATATGGTCTTTTGGTGATTCCTAACACCAGGAGGTGGAGAGAACAACAAAAAAGACCACTGTGTAAAAAGCTTTCTAGCTCAATTGCCCCTTTTCCACTAAGGTCAGGAAAGTCTGGAACAAGTAGATTCAGCCCCGATTTGGCGCATTTCTATTATCTTTGTCGGGGCCAATCAACCCCTTTTTTTTAGACTACTTCTGCCTTGGTCCGAAGTGGGACACCCAGCATGCCTACCTATGGACTGATTGGTCCAGTGAAGTGATGACACTCTCACTCCTACCTAGCAGTGGTCAACACATCCTCACTCCCAACTCGTCACATATGGACGCAAGATCAGACTCCTGATCATGCGTCCATATGTGACGAGTTGGCTACCCCCCTCGCGTCATTTTTTGACATGCTGGGTGCTGCCGTTGAATGTTATATAGATCCCTAGACGTCAGTAATTGACGACAAGAGGAAGACAAGGAATCCGTTTACTTGCTTGCTTGTTTAAAAGAATGTTTTTTTGTCCTTCTGTGACCTTAAGGTTAGAACATAAAACTTGTGGGTTGGTTAAAATTGGTGAGATAACTCAACATACAGTATGTTATTCTGCTAGATTGAATGGCTCTAAAACAAAATAAACTTCAGATGTTTACAATAAAGGACAACAACCATACAACCTGTTCTGAGCGCGTCAAAAAATGACGCGAGGGGGGGACCCCACGGGTCATTATGTGACGCATGGTCAGGAGTCTGATCATGCGTCCATATGTGACGAGTTGGGAGTGAGGATGAGTTGCAGTGGTAGCCACTGTTTGGCCTGGCGTTGTTTGTTTGAAGTGATGTAGCAAAATGGAGAAGCATGACTTCCAGGTAATTCAAAGCATTGCTGGAGGAAACTAAAGAAATGAAAGTGCGAATAAAAGGCCATGAAGGACCACAACAGAAGGATTGGGGCAGACTGCAAGCACTGGAAGCGTTTTGAAGAAACGGACGGCATGTACAGTTAAAGGCCAGCAAAAAGGGGGGTGAGAGAGGAGGCTAGACACCGGCTGTATTGGCATCTGGAACGTCAGAAAACTGTGAGCGATGGCTGATTTCTGTCAGGTCGCCAAGTCGAATGGAGCTACGATCGGAGCTGCGATCGGGGCTGTTTTCAACGAGCGTGTTGGAGCAGGCTCCGTCACTGGTCAGTAGAACTGTACTGAATATGATTGATTATCTAGTTAATTAAAATCAAAAAATCCAGCTCCTTCTTAACTATAAAGCTTATGAAGAACTCTTAACTCACTTATCAGGTCAAATGTAAAAAATAAAAGAACCCCCCCACCCCCGTTTGTTAAATGCGTCAAAGTGGAAAGTTGCCACTTCTTTGGGTCAACAACACTATGGGTTAAGAGAAAGATAAAAGTTAGACACAGATGCCTTGATGCACAACTATATTATCCCTTTGTTTTCTGCCAACAGATCTAAATTATATATTTGTTTCTGTAAAGCACCTGTTTGTTCCAATGGTTTTAATGAATGAATTTATCATTTAATTATGAAGAGAACTCCAGAAATGGATCAAATCAAAATCATAAGGCATAATCTGTAATAGAGATGTTCCCATACCATTTTTTTTTCTGTCTGGTACCGATTTCAGTACCTGGGGCTGAGGCATCTGCCGATACCAAGTACTGATCCGAATGTGTCAGATGCTGTTTGTATCCTTTAAAATAACAAAGTCCTTATGTTCTTTCAAATAATTATGAACGAAATGCTTTATAAGTTTGCTGGTGTTAAATTTAGCAGCATTTGTACCACCTCTGTAAACTTTATCCCTGCGTATTATGCAATAGGATTTGCACTCTAGCAATGTAAAACATCCATCACGCAATATTCTGTCACTGCCTGTGTAAGTGTGTTTGGTAGGGTTGGATAGGAACAAAAGTTTCATGGTATTGGGAAGTGTTTAAACAAAAGTATCAGTGAGTATTTCCGATTTTGGTATCAGTATCAGCCCTACAGTAACTCAAAAGGCATAAATGTCTTACTTAGTTACTTTTCTCAAGGGAAAATCATGAACTTATATATGCAAACAAAACATCTTACTCCTTAAAGCTTATTTTCAGGAGAAAGAACATGTATTTTTTGATCTCCTGATCCTTTGTTTATGCCTGACACAGAGCAAAGTGCACAACAAGCGTAATACCACTCCACAGAAAGCAGCCAAGTTTCAAATGAGCTGAGCTGCCCTGAGCCAACTTTTTTTTTCATGTCCTGCATCCCCCACATGTAGAGAACAAAAAGTTTTGTTCACACAGTCAAAACCATCAATTATTCCTAAAAATACTAATTTGAAAAGTAAACTCACTGTATCAGTGTGAAACCGGTCAAAGTAAATTTTAAATATTGTAATGGCCAAAGTCTTCCCACATAATCTTTGTGGGTTTTTTTGTTTTTTTTCAAAGCTACAGCTGATTTGATGAGCTTTGTAGCGTTTTGCAAAACATAGAACTGCTGTGACTTATAATTTTAAAAATGCAGAGGTTTGTAGAGGTATTGGAGGCCGTTTTGTCACGGGACATCCACAAACTATTACTTTTTTTGTTTTTTACGTCAAAGACCAAAAATCCAGAACCATCCATTACTTTCAGAAATTAAAGTAATAGATGTAATTATAAAACAACGCTACAGCAATTAAACTTCACTGTGAATTTTGATATTTTTGAGAAAATTAGTAAACAAACAGCACCACAGAGAAATAGACCACACCAGACATGCCAGAGATAAACAGCAGATAGGTTTAAGGCAGGGTATGTTTAAACATTATCCAGGCTTTTCACATCACAGAGTATTATTTCACAGATTACTAGAGAGTGGAAAGTGTAACGAAACAGTTACAAACCATCCGAAAACTGACAGGCTGGACAAGGAGAGCATTAATCAGAGAAGCACTCAAGAGGTCCATGGTGACTCTAGTGGAGCTACACAGATCCACACCCTTAGTTGGAAAATGTTATTACAGTACAACTATTAGTGTGCACACCTGAAACAGGATCTTTTTGTGCCAGTGGTAAGAATAAGACCATTGTTGACACAAAGCCATAAAAGGCCAACAAATAAACAACACAAAGGTTTAAGAAGCTGTTCTGATCAGATGAAGCCACAACTGATGTTTTTGGCCAAGATGCAAACCTCTTTGTGTGATGGAAAACTAACAGTCGCATTGAACACACCATTCTCATTGTGAAACATGGCACTGGTAAAATCATTCTTTGGATATTCTTTTTTAAGCAGGGAAAGGGAAACATGTTAAAGTTAATGGAAGGATAAGTGGAGCCAAATACACAGTTCTGCTGGAGGAGCATCAAAAAAGCTGCAAAAGACTTTACAATGAGGCGCAGGTTCACCCTAGAAGGACAAGGGGGTTAGGGTTACGGGTTATATGCAGGAATAACTTCATGATCTGTGCTTTGCTTCAGCTAATCCAACCAAGTTTAAGCTATCTTGCAACAACAAAAAAATTCAAACAACAAAATGTGGAAAAGTTCAAGAGATGGAAATATGTTTGCTGTAAAATGATGTGATCTGTAACTTCTTCACACTTATTATCTGAAATGCAATTTCAATTTGAGATTTTTGCCATAAAGCATTCAGAATCAAACGTTTTTGTTATTATTATATTTGTACTCCGAATGCAAAATCCTTTTTGCAGTCGGAGGCCAGGCCTGTAACCAGTCCTGTTCTGATTGGGTATGGTGTGGGGGTCATTGGGATCAGTTACCAGGCGACAGACTAGTGCATGTCTCCCTCATCTGGGCGCCAGTGGAAAAGCAAGGTTAAGTCAGTACATGGGTCAACATCAGAGCAGATCTGAGGCAAATCTGAGCAAAATGGACACTGTGCAGTTTTGCAGGGTGCAGCAATATGAGTATTTCTTTGAAGCTCTTAGATCAGCACAGCGGCGAGCATGCGGCGGTGCATCACACACGGCACCGTACCCTCCTCCTGCTCTTTTAGTGTGAAATCCTGCATTTCAGCTTCGTGCATGCGGCAGCAGTGAGCTCTATCAAATTCAAGAATGCATTTCATTTGACACGTGATGCATTATTTAGCCTCTTTTCCATCTGGAGGGCTAAGACCGGTCACACCCCTCTCGGGAGGACTCAAATGGGACTGCTCGGCTATAATACAAATGCACACATTTCCCCTTCAGCGGCGATGGATTCGTTACCCTCCAGGCTGCACAAATGCACCTCATACACAAACACACACACACACACACACACACACACACACACACACATTCACACACACCGGCCTAACCCAACAGCCATATCAATCAGGCGAGCTTTGTTATGATCTATAATGGTGTATGCAGCTGCTTAGAGAATCGCACCAAGCCGTTTTAGAACCCTTAAGTTTAAGGTGAGATAAATGAGATGTGCAGCGGCTCATATGATCAAACATGCAGGAGGAATAAATAAAAATGCCATGCACACGCGCTTTAAGATATATTGCACTTCAACTCACCTTGAGCGGCCGTTCCTCTGGTGCTGAATACACTTGCTATCAGAGTGGCCACATACCAAATCATAGTACTATTGCCGACCAGCTATTACCACGCAAAGTGCCCCGTTCGACCAATCTCTCATATTCGACCTCGCACCTCTCGGACTCTCGGCGCAAGCCCCCTTTTCATTTCATGTCCTATTCTCTCTCCCCGCGGCGCTGCTTAGCCTTCATCCCTTCTTCCCTCCCCCGTCCTTCCATCCGCATCCTCTCCCGAAGAGACAGAGCACCTGCACCGCCGCGTTTGTAGTAGACACGGAGCCGTTTTTCCCCCCCCTCTCTCTCTTACGAGCGCATAGTGAAACCAAGTGTGAGAATGCCAGCCACAGGTCCGCCTCTACCGCCACCGGATTGGCTGCCGATTGAGGCTTTGGGGCGTGTATTGGCTGCCCCCGCACCTTATCCTGCCCTTCCCCGTATGACGAGCCCGGAGGAGCGTTCCGATTCAAGGTGAGTTGGAGCGTGCCGTAGTGTAAGCGGGAGCCGCAGTATCATGCGCATTGCCAGTGTGCACATCTGTAAATACCGCTCCTTAAACTGGCCCCACGTGCACCAGCATCTCCACCATCAGAAGCAGCAGCAGCATCATCATCAGCATGTCAACATTAGCTGTTTCCAGCTTTACTGGACCGATGATGCTAAAGGAGAAGAGGTGGAAGGATGCGGCTGATGATGATGGAGGTGTGTGACTCATCCGCAGCCTTCCACTAGTGTCATGTCGCCGACAGAAAAAGTGCTTTCCACCCGTCTGCCTGTGTGCGATGGGTGTGGCGACACATGCAATATGGTTTTCCCTGTTTTCTTTTCCCACGACGGCCCACTGCGCAGACATGGTTCGCGCTGATCGGGCTTCCTCAGATTTATTTTTTTCAATGGCCACTGAGGACCCATGCGCCTCCGGCTGCTCAGATCTCAAACCGTTTAGACTGCCTGCTGCCTTACAAAAAAAAAAACGAACAAAAAAAACATGCAGGTGATCTGTCATTTATCGGATTTAGGTTAAGTAGGGAGTAGAAAATGCCTGCCTTTTAAACAAAACTTGTTTTTAGGGGGGGGGTCGACATGTCTGTCTGGCATCCCTCGCCCATCTTTTTTTCATTTTGGAGACTATAATATTTCCGCCTGAAATCTTTTCTGTCTAAAATCAAATTAAAATGGGCCTTTAAAAATTCAGAGATCCTCCTTTTCTCTCTATTTCTGTGACAAAATCGCATCATAAGCAAACATTTACAGATCTGTGAACTGCCGGACTCAGTATAATCCAGCAGAGTTTTAGCAGAGATTCGGTGAACCCGTTAACCTTTAACAAATCAGTCTCCAATTTTAGCTCCAGCTGTGAATTAAATATAGGAGATGCACTTTAGGTATGCTACTATGCTTTTGTTCACATTTGTGCTTTCTAAATCAATGCCAAAGATTCTTTTATCAATTCTTACAGAAAATAATTTATTCTGAAGATGGATGGATAACGGAAATTAAACAGGGGGCAGTATTTTTTTTTTTTAAATACATCAAAAGTGCACATCTTTAAAAAATGATAAAATATGTAAGAGAAAAAAATGATAAAATATGTAAGAGAAACAATGAATAATAGCAAATGGCCAATAGTATGTATTTAAAAAAATAAAAATAAAGGAAAACATACAAAGAATGTTTTTACTATGTGTTTTCTTTTTTTTTATATTGGGTTTATTCCATTTCTGTGTTTGTGCTTTATGTAATATAATTTCTGAAAAAAATTAGATGGTTACATTTGGATTTGTTTCTATGAGTACTGTACTTGCAGTTTTGGTGGTTTCTTTTGATGCGAAACTGTGCTAGACTTTTTTTGAAAATTTGATGACTTGGTTTTCTTTTTAAAATAAATTCTGATGTGTTTAATGTTTTCTGCAGAAAGATCGGTCGATGATAAGATCTGAGTCATTCAGTCGTCTAAACAGGACTCGTGGAAAAAAATCCATAATAAGGAAATATTTACAGATCTGAGCCCCATCAGGCTCAGAGTATTACTGATCATAGGCTAAGTTTTCAACTAGAGAAAGGAACCTGATAACCTTAAAATGTTAAGCCTTCAATATTAGGTCTGCTGGTGAGTTAAATAAGCTCTTGTTGAAGCTTACCTCAGCTTTTAATAGTTGACCATCAAATTCTGTATGATGGTGCTGGGGTGCTGTATCAGGATCTGCCATTGAGTGGTTCTCTTCATACTTAGAGAGATACTTTATACTTGTAATACAAAGATTCCCCGTATCGGGTCCATTTTGTTGTACCCTATGGTGCTCTTCTGGGGCGTTTTTATTGTATTTTATTGAGTTTGTTCTCTCTTATGCTGCAATCAGACTGCAGGCTTTATCAGCGTCAGGCAAAGCTCAAGAAGCATCTAATTTGACGCTTCTATGTTGAAGCTTGCAAAGCTTGCAAAGTCTGCCAGTTCTGAGCAAAAAAACAACACGTGGGCGGGGCTTCTTCTGTTGCTGTACGTTCTGAACTATGGCGGATAGTATTGAGAGAGTGCCTTGGCTTTTTTTACTAAAAAAAGCTAGACAACGTCGACTTCGGCAACATCAGCGCCGTTTGTGGGTACACCCTATTCTACGGATGCGTTCTGAGTTTGGGGAGTTTAACCATATGCTCCAGGAGCTACGTATGGATGAGGTTCGCTTTCAGCGGTACTTCAGTCTGTCCCGCGCCCAATTTTACGACCTCCTGGGCCGCATCGGAGCTCGAATCTCCTACCAGGAAACCAAGTACGGCCGCTCTATTCCTCCCGAAGAGCGCCTGTCCATCTGCCTTCGGTAAGTTTTATTTATGATTTTTTTAAATCTGCAATTTCTAGACTTAAAATGTAGGTTTTTCTTGCTCCATCTTCAATGAAAATGCGTGCAGTGACATCACTACAATTATAAGCTCTGATTGGTTAACCAGCCGCTTCAGGGCCGTCAGCACCGTCAAAAGTTCAACTAGCTGAACTTTTGCGCTGCTGGCTTAATGAGCTTTGAAGCATGAGTGTTAATGTTAGCCTTGTGTTAATAGTAGACTGGGTGTTTGCCTCATGGACTAAAACTGGGAGCTTGTCCCACGTGAGAGGAGCCTGATGACTAAAAGATCTGCCTCCCGTTCTACTTTAAGAAATCCTAGGAACCGCAAGTAAACCTGCAGAAACAATTAACAAGCAGATATCTGATGCAGGGGTTGCGTTAACTGAATATTTTCCATTATTGACAGATTTTTTATATTTTTTTTAGAACAATGACAGAAAAAATTGAAGGCTGTCTGTCATTATTACAGATTAGTATTCAAACCTCTGAAAAACTTTGTGCGAATGCGCAGGTACTTTCAGCTTTACGCATGCAGTCCGGATAAATAAATCAATTAAAGATAAGATTCCCAGACACTATGTTCAATGCATCTCTCTGTCCAGGAGCTGAAAGCACGTTGAAAAGTTACAACAGGGTCAGAGGCGTCCCAAAGTCCCACAGGGGCCCCAAGCAAAACACTGTGTGGGGCCCTCACAACCCACTGAGGAATGCCAAAACGAATCCATGTGATCAAAGGCAAATGTATGCACAGGCAGCCTCCTTTCTTTGTTTTCAAATGTTGATGTCTCTAGCCCCTCATTGTTAACCCCTTAAGCCCACTAGCCCCCATTTTTGGGGGTGCACCTCCTAGAGTAAAGTCCAATGTTCAATTATTTGTTATTATAGACACCAACAGTTGGTCTAACGTCAATAAGAGTCAGTAGTTACTATTTATTAGAGCTGTGTTGAAATAATCGAAAAATCGATTCAGAATCGATTTTTATAGAACTCGAATCGAATCAATTCACAAGTTCAAAAATCGATTTTATTTTTTAGAATAGTTTGCCCTTTTTAAAGTTGAACTGGGAAGGAACAGTCCAGACAGCCATTTTAAGTTTTGTGTCTGACAGGGTTAATACACTTTTCCATGGTGAACTGTTACTCACCCAGTGTTAAGTCATTTAATTTCTGGCATATAATTAAGATAACAGTAAAAAAAAAAGCTTTTAATAGCACTGACCGATATGGAATTGGATCAGATTGAATCGAATCAAATCGACTCCAAATCTTGAGAATCGTATTCGAATCGATTCTTGAAATTTGAATCAATATCCAGCCCTACTATTTATGATGTTTATTTGCTTCTTTACAATGAAAACAAGCTGCTAATGTGTTTTTATCTGGCAGAATTTATATTCATATTTCCTATGTTCTGTCTTTCAACCTCAATTACTCATGCCTGCTATGATTTTATGGAGAATGTTTACATTCACAGTATCCCCATAGACCTTCCTATTATATGAGAGCAAGTTGAACATTTTAGACCTTTTACAAGCTGTAAAAAACCTTTCAGAGTGTAGTTACGCCAAATTCGCAAACAAAGAAACCGCCTTGGGCTTAAGAGCTTAAAGACTTTGCACACGTGTTTACTTGCCCTCAGGACACCCAAAGTGTAAATAAAAACTATTTATCCAATATATACATAATCCTATAACATCACACCAGTAGTTATTACACTTTGAAAACAAGGGCCCCTGATCCAAGTGAAAATACACAGTGAACCTAATTTGCAAGTTTAGACACAAAATCCTCACAGCCCATATATTTTGATTTGGAAAAAGTCTGCCCCAATTCTTTCACAAACCAGGAAATTCGACCTTAAACCAAATATGGCTGTTGTGTAACCTTAACCAATGATGTGCAACTAGAAAAAAACTGATGAGGCTGAAAACATTTCAGGTTTGTTGGTCTGCCCAAGGTAAATCTTCTCATCCCATTCAAACTCTCATGCTGCAACAGCAAGTATTGGGTTATGTAGCACAACTGAATACAAACATAGCCTACACATATACTTTCCAGTGGTTGTACACACGTGATGAACATGATGTATTTCCTACTTGTGTGAGCAATGGTTATTAATTGCTGGTTATTTGGGTGTTTTAAGTATTGCACAAAAATGCCATTATTTTACTGCCTACCAAATGCTATTTTAGGGTTAAAAGACATGGTACATTATAAGGAGAATTTAAAAATTGTGGTCTGTTTAGAGTTTATGAAGAGGGGTTAACACACACAAACAACCAAATAGGAGGTGTTTTTGGCCTTTTATTGATAATTAAGATACTGCATTAATAAATGAACTTCATAATAAAATTCCAGCTGTCCCCTCCTACCTGAACAACAAAAATAAAACATGATTTTCTTGATTTCCATAATGGACACCTAGGGGCCATAGTTTATGAAGGGTTTAGATGTTATATAATGCTTAAACTATCATGCTTTTGGTTGAAAAAAAGAGGGAGGGGAAAGTGTAGAATGTGACCCATAAGCAGCAGAGTACCAAAAAATACTTCTGAGACACAGTGACCTTAAAACAGTAAAGTCAAACGTTTTTTGGATAAAAGCAGTCATTTTTTTTACATTCATCTGCGATAACACCTTACATTTTCAGAAAATACATGCATTAGAAACATGGTGATATATTTAAAAGCTACTGGCTTGTTGATATTTGAATCAGTTTTCTCATCGTTATCAGTGCGTTTTAAATCCTGTGCAGTCCCACAGCAACCAGGGAATGCAAATTTCAGCAGGCATGCATTTCTTGATATAGCACCTGTCTACACACTATTTACTCAGCTTATGAGACAGATAGGCAGGTGTGGGAGGGGCGAGAGCCAAAATCATTGGGGCCGCTACCACACAGCACAGCAGCAGTGATGCATTGTGCCAACTTGGTCTGGCACTCTTGGAGCCCAAGCTATTGCCCTTTTTGCCTGACTGTACATTACGCCTCTGCGGAGGGTTTAGACTGGCTATGGAAGCATGGCTTTAGAGACCGACTACCCACTTCGGCTGTTTAGACACACTCCAAAGAGTCTGTGTGCCAGACACTGGCGTCTGCTGCTGCTTTTTTCCCCATGAGCTTTCCTCAAATAGTTTTTCGGTTTGAGAAAGGGTTCATTGAATGTTTTCAAATTCTAATCGCTTCCATGAGATAAATTTTTCCTCATTTTAAAACAGGCAAAAGTGGCACTTAATTGCGGTCTTCATTGCAGCGAGCGGAGCGTGGATTGCACAGAACATCTAAACCCTCATGAGTGGACATCTGTCTGAGGCAAAAATCTAAAACCTCTGCAGCAATCGCATTTGATTTGTTGTATCGGTGTGCATTTAGGTACTATGCAGAGCAGGAACTGCAGCAGGTATTAGAAGTGTGATCGTTTAATTTCTATATGCATTTCTCTCTTCAGCTGGCTTTGATTGTATATCATTCAAAATGAATAGAAAAAGAAATACTACAGGACAGGATTGCTGTAGATAGACATCAGATAGCGCCCACAATGGGCTTTGTAACTCTCTTCCTTTGGACTTGAGATCGGTGGACTATGAGGCCTTTTTTTTAAAGCCCATAACTACATATCTTTTTAAAATAGATTTTCTACTTGAAGCACTTTGTGTTTTTAAATAAAATTTTACTTACCTATACTTAAATATGGAAGTCATAAATTCAGTCCCTTTACAAATTTGATGTTTACACAAAAAACAATCAGATAAAATGTTAATATTTAAATTTTAGCTTTTGCTCACCAAATTTTAACTTAGTCATGGTCAACATTTTAGCAAGTCACCTAGTAATGTTGTAATGTAAAGCTAAGTGTCATATAAAAAGTTATGTTAACTAATCTTGCTGGTTTTTTAAATCGTGGCTAGTGGAAGGATGTAGAAATTAAATTGGAGGGGCCCCAGGAGGGAGCCCTGGTGGACCCCATATTGTATGTGATTTCTATCAAATAAAAATTCCTACTTGACACAAAAAATTTTATTTAGAATTTAGACTCGAACCAGCCAAGTACTGGACCAGCCAACAAATGTACCAACTCTCCAGTCGTTCCAAGGGTTTTACATTATCAATAGAGTCAAATGCTGCAGTGAGGTCCCAAAAGTACCTGCACTGTAATTTTATCACTGCCTACATTGAATTCTTTGACGAGGGCAGTCTTGGTGCTGTAGTTCTGCATGAATGTGTTGTCCAGGTTCTTCTTCTTTAGTAGTGGTTCAATAACTGCGGTTTTTAAAGCCTGGGCGAAGACATCAGACAGGAGGGAAATGATAACTATTTGAATAAGATCAGACCCAATTGGGAAAACTTTCTTAAAGGGCTCATTTACTGTTTTTTTAATAATTTTTTTCGTGTTCTCTTGTATGAAAGAATGCCATCTGTGTATGTTTTTGTGAAACTACACTATTTTTAGTTTATTTCAGTTCAGCACAGCAGTGGGTGGGGAGAAACAGCACAATTTCAGTCCTCTGATTGGCTAAGTACAACTCTTACATTATCTCCATTTACTAAAATCAGTAAAGTGTAATGTGAAACCAAAATAATGCCACTATTTAGCCTTAGATGGAGTTAACCACCCAGTTTAGGCTGCATTCCCAAACAAGATGGGATCACAGCGCGACAGGATTTTACATGGCTCACATCAAGAGGAGAGAGCAAGTTGAATATCTTCTGTATGCCACACGTCCGCCAGTCAGACAGGGATTCGGCACTGTGCTCTTCCCTCTTCGCTACTGAGATCAACCTTGTTTGTTAATTTTCCTCCACTTAGTAATATGCTAAAATTCAGCGGGTCGTCTCGTCTGATCTGTGGTCATAGTCCATTTGGATCGAGCCCCTGCCGCTTGCAGATGAGCCAGGAGGCTCACAGCAAGCTCCGTAGGCTACAAGATTTAGCTACGGGGAGATTTGCTTGATATTTCAATTTGTGGTTGGAAGCTTAGATTAGGTTTGAGGATAATTACACAAGCTACATCTTTGGGTGGCTGTGGTCACATATATTACTTGGCTGTGCTGGGCACAGCCTCCATGCATCTGTTGGGACCCATTTGTCTCTGGTTTAACGCATCTTTTTCTCCCTATCTTCTCTACAAACTGGATGCTTTGGAAACATGAACAGGTTTAAACTCTCCGCTCTTGTGTCGGCACATTTTCCTGCTATAAACTGATGTGGCATTGCTTAAAAAGAGAAAATGGAATTTGGAAAAAAGATTGACCAACAAACAAGTTTTCTCTCTGACAGCATACTACCAGAATTGGTCAGAAACGATCAAATTTTCAATGGTGTGCAATTCAAATTGTGAGCCACATACAGTAAACACTTCTGCGAGAAGTTTATTTTATTCCGGTTACTTCAAGTAATACAATTTTAATGAACTACACATTAAAAATGGTATCATGAGCACTTTATGAAAAGCTGACACCAAAACATGGATCTTAATACAGAGCCTTATGGAACAAATGTTTTGGTTTGGGCCTTGAATTTTATATTCTATCTGTCAAAAGTTTTTCAGACATTTATGATCCCATCCTAGATTTTAAACATGTCTACATAGCTAGGTCGGAAAGACGGAGCTGTTGCTCAGCAACTGCTCAGAAAAACTAGATTATATTACCAATTTACCAGCTCCAACACTACCTAAAAGTACAACACTGCTGATACAACACCACAGAGGGGGTCTCCATCAACCAACATGTTTCTCATTACATTTTTTATGTGACATTTGGTCCATGACTGTCTCCTACCCCATAAAATTTGATTTTACACAATCCAGGTCAGGGAAAAGATAAATACAGTTAAGATAATCTCTTATGTAACTCTTGGAGTATAAGTTTTAGATCACTGTTAGGGGAAGCTGTGGATAGGTGCCAAAAAGGGGATAGGGAATATCTTATTAACAAAGCATTTAGGCATCAAAATATAAGGGAAAAATACATTTTGATCGGAAAACCTTTTACTGCCTTTGGAAACGGGAGATTAAGAAATGTTCTAATACACAGAGCCCACAAGAATTCGGAGAACAATTTTGTTTGTTTTTTAGTTCCACTGAACTGGCAGTGTGTATATTGTAGTTGGAAAAACACGAAAGTATTCCTGTTTTGTTTTTCTTCCTCTCATCTTATTTATTCATCTCATGACTGAGCTGATTTGTCTTGTGACTGTTAGGCCTGATTCATACTTTTGCAACCCGTGGAAACAGGCTCCACCCTACACCATGCTGCAGCAAATCATTGAAATAAAAATCAGGTGTATGCTTCCTGTAAAAGGACTGTAATCTACAGAGACATATGTAAAGTAATTACTTTATATGAAACCTTTAACAAATAAAAATTACAAAGTGCTTCATGAAGACCAGACAAATAGCTTAAAATATATAGACTGGAAGGTGGTAAAACCAAGAATGAGAACAGCACAAAAATGCCACTGATATTCAGCATATGCAAGTGACTAGGCAAGCTATGGAAAAAAAGAATGAAAATCAACAATTGATTAAACAATGATTAATAATTCAAAATATTTTCAAGCTTTTATATGATTATTTATTTACAATTTTCGAATTAGAAATGAATCGATGGGAAAATACGGGTATTTAGAACATAAGCTGATTACGGGTCTTATATGTTTTATTCAGTCTTTATTTCCAGAAGAAAACAAATCCATTAAGATTATAAAATGTCTTTCAACGGGATGTCCTGGCCAAGATGAGAAGCAGAACGGCGTGTAAAGACCAAATCTACAGACTACTACACTTTTTTTTTTCTTTAAACATACCCTTTAACTAAAATTTGGTTCAACTTTCTTTAATTTCTTTAAAACATTCTCCAAATCTATCTGATTGTGAAGACATCTCTTGTTCACAGTTATTATCAGGAGTCCCCACAGATTTTCTGCCTGATTTAGTTATTGACTTTGTCTAAGCCACTGTAAAAACATTTTTTTTCTTCCTCTTTTGTTGATTTGTAAGTGTGCTTTGGGCTGAAACTGGCTGTTATTTAGAACTGCTCGTAATTTACTCCACCTTGACAAAAAACAAAAAAACATGTCTTATCTAAAAATGTTCCATAATTGTGTGGATGCATCTGCACCATGATGCATCTAACACCTCTATAGTGTTTTATGGTTGGTGTCAATTTTATCAAGGCCTAAAACTTCAACTTTGGCTTCATCAGATCACAACACATCCTTCCACAGTGTTTTATTTTATCCTTGACTACATGTTTTCTTTGGAAGTGAAGCCTTTTTTCTTGCAGCCCTTCTAGGGAGAATGACAGAGGTCGATGTAACATGTAAAACACAATCAGCACTTGGCATACATTGTTCCTCCCTCCCTTTTGTCCAGTTTTCTAATTTCACTGGTGTCTATATTTTATGAAATTATTGAAGTATGTCTTCACTGTACTATGAAATGAAACAGTGGGGCAAAAAAAATATTTGGTGGCCACCTGTTCTGCCAGTTGTCCCACTTAAAAACATTGGAGTGGTCTTTAATTTTCCTTATAGATACACTTCAACTGTGAGAGACATAATATTAATGAAAATCCAGAAAATCATATTGTTTGAATTTTTTTAAGAATGATAAACTGCATACAATTAGTGAAACCAATAGGCCTACTTACTGTAGATAATGTATATAAGATAGAACAGGATAAGGTATCTCTAGGGACCAATATATGCTGTTTCCTGTATAGTAAACATAAAAGTTAATTCTATAAATGTGTCTGTTAGGATTCTGTCTGTGTGCTGGAGGCTGTGTCTTCTCCTACCTTCTTCACAGGGGTGTGGCAGGCAGCAGCCAGCAGGTGTTCTTCTTGTGAACTTATCAAGACCAGCTTCCAAAGGGGTGCGGATTCAGCATGCTGGCACCAGATGGTTCTCGCTCCAAAGCATGGTAAGAGGGCCAAACTTAGCTCTAAGTATCTTGTATGTTTATTTTTGGAAAACTCTGAAGCTCTTGAGCCTTCTTACCTTGTTTCCTTTGCATATTTAGTTCTGGAACCTTCCTTATCCTTGTGGAGTCTCTCCCTGGACAATCCTTTCTCCTTCAGCTCCTCTCCAAGTTCAACTCTGGTTCCTCCCGAACTCAGGATTCTCAAAACCGCAAACTGCCAAGCTACCGACTGGTTTTCCCCCCGTGGTCAGCCTCTGCACCACTCCCCACCTGGTTTGTTTGATCCACACTCACATGCTCCATCATCCTGTCCGCCTGCCTGTCCTCCGTTTCCACCTCAAAAAGAACGACAATTAGGTCTCCAGCCTGCTGCAGACACTGGACATCCACGTACCTTCCCCCAAATCCTCCTACCTTCGAACCACCTGTAAGCGTTAAACTTTTATTTTATATTGAGATATTTTCTTATCTTTACCATCGTCTCTGTGTCTGAACTTGTCTAGTATTTGAGTCTAAAAAAAAAACATGACAGTGTCTGTGTCTGGTGCGTTTTTTGTTGAATCATTACTCTTCATTAAGTGAAGTTACTCACTATGGGTAGTGTAGCAAGACATTATAAACAATATAGAGTAGCAATACAATGTAATGGTAGTATTCAAGTAAAATTAAAAAATATGGTACATTAAAATTACTCAAGACTTACTTTTTTAAATTTGTAAATTATTGACTTAAAGGCAACTACTTACTACCATCTCTGCAAATAGAAACTTCATGTGATGGCAAGGGGCAACTTAACAACTGAAGGCTGAAACTAAATATAAAGGTATATAAAGCTTCAGCAAAATCTGGTTTACCAGTGTTCACGCTTGTGCTACCAGGTCATTACAGATTTTTTAGTTTTGCAGGATGCAGAAGATGTAGAATAGGCAAGGCAATTTTATTTATATAGCACACTTTCAACACAAGGGAATTCAAGGTGCTTTACATGAATACATGTTCATCATAGTGGTCTTATGTCATCTTCAGGAAGGGACAGAGGTGTCCCTATCTTTTGAGTTAGCAGAGGTCCTTCCAAATCTGCCAGACAATGCTGAGGAAACTTTCTAATGCTACAGTGAACTGGGGCAGCAGACGGAGGGTGGCTGACTTCAACAGATTCAATAAAATGATCCGTCAGGCCAGTCATGTTGTTGGAGTGGAGCTGGGCTCTCTGAGGGTGGAGACAGAGAGGAGTATGCTGTCCAAGATAAGAACCATACTGGACAGTCCTTTCCACCCTCTACACAACATGCTGAATAACATTGGGTACACATTCTGTAACAGAATCATATTCCACCTGTTTGCTACACAGAACGACACAGAAAATGCTTCCGTAATGTGGCCATCAGAATTTACAACTCCACACTGAACAGAATGACATAAGTCTAACTACTGCTAAGATCTTTGTTATTGTGTGTTGTGTATTATATTTATACTTATATTATTCTGTTTTTATCTCTCTTAATTTTGATGTTTGACTTTTTCCTTTTTCAGTTTCACAGATCGCACTATATGTTGTGCATGTTTTTAAGAGTCCTGCAAGGCTTCCCGCCTTGTAGAATGATAATAAATGCTTGATTTTGCTATATATAAATTCCAACACTTTAACTTATTCTGATATCCTTGTGAATCTATGTTCTCGCAGAGGGAGATGCTTTAGTGACAGAGATATATGGATGTGTATGGCTAGGGCCTCAACCAGAATCAGTCGGTCCGCCTGCAGCTCGCTGTAATCTGCCTGCGGCACACAGCCTGCGGCCCGACACATGTTCAGTTGCATGTCTGTTTATGGTGTTTAATAAGCTCTGTTTTCAACTAAAGCTTCACACACTGAGGGAAATGTGTGCTTTTGACAAGCAGTGGTCAGTAGTGGTTTAAAAAACAGAACAGTTCATTTTTTGTAGTTTATTAATAATTTGCTAGAAGACAAGCATTTTTTGCTCATTCTATCTTAGTACTCAAAAAAAATAATTCGCCTAAAAATATGATTGTTACAGATGAGGATAAATCACTATTTTTGAGGGATGATGGCATTTGAAGATTAAAAGTTATCCATCCATCCATTTTCTGAACCGCTTAGTCCTCCAGGGGTCGCGGGGGGGCTGATGCCTATCTTCAGCTGTCAACGGGCGAGAGGCGGGGGTACACCCAGGTCACCAGTCCATCACAGAGATTAAAAGTTATGCGCCTGGTAATTACTCTAACTCAGACATGAGTGGATTCATGTCCAACTCAAGTGGTAGCTTTAAGAAACTTAATTCAAAAATGAAATAATATTTCAAGCAGCCAGTCCCAACAGGTGTCAAGCTGTTAACATCTCATCTAACCAGAGCACTTTCTTTCACATCTTTGTTATGGCCTCTGCATTGTCTGGGGTCAACTTTGAATGAGACTTATCATTCCTTCCCTACATGAAGGCCAAATTTGGAAGTGCATGTCTGAAAGTTTTGCTGTTGACGGATTCACAGACTGTAAAACATTGTCAACAATTGCTTACTTTTTTCCTTGCCTATTTCGTAAAAAAAGCCTAATAAAATACATTTAAAATTATGTTTGTAAGATGAAAATATTTGTTACAAAGGATGTTAATATGTTTCTGAGGCTTGGTTAAAAAAAGAGATGATCTAGCTCATGAAGACAGAAAGGCCAAGACATTCCACTGTGTGCCTTTTAATTTCTGGCATTTCATCAGTTACACAAAATAATAAATTTGCTGGCCGTGGTATTATTTCCTTTTCACAGATAATGGATAATGTTTTAAAAATCTTTATATATACTGCATATTAATGACAATGATTAGAAGTCTTAAAATTGCAAATTGAAATTATCATTCTTTCAGGCATTAAAAAGGCTCAGAAAACTGAGGGAAACAAGTGATGTGTTGACAAATGAGAAAATAGAAAATTGTACATTTCTACTTGGATCTTTGGGTAATTTTTTAAAAAGTTTTCTATCAAAACTTTTATTTGATTCAAGGTTTTTTTGTTGAATAGGTGAAAAATACCAAAGATGACACAATCCAACCCGATTGTGTACTTACAAGCTGAATACCAAAACGCTGTTGCTGAAATACTGGCATGCTCAATGGCATGTTAATTCAATTTTTAAATACATTTTATTTATAAAGTGCAGATTCACAATAGATGTCATCTTAAGGCACTTTACAAAATATACACCATAATACACAGCAGTAATTTCTGTTCAATTACACATATATTTCAATCAGTTAAAAATATGACAGTCACTACAAGGTTGGAACATCTCGCAGGTTGTCTTTTTAGAGGCTTTGTTGGATTCTTTTTTTGTTTCTTGAAGACTTATCTTTATTTTACTGTTTATCTGTCATGCATAAGTTCATTGTCCTCAAAGCACAAAACATGCTGTCATGGTCTGTTACAATACCAGTACTTGAAAGTCCAGGGAACAAGGTCATTCAGAACACAAGCAGCCAAAATGACCATGGCAACCCTGAAGGAAATGCAGAGATTCACGGCATTGTTGAAAGAAATGAACAAGAAATCCTATTTAAAGATTTCGGAAAAAAATATGAATAAAAGAAGGTGCTTGATGCTTACAAAAAAATATTCTATTGGCAAGACACAAAACACTTTTAGAAATGTGGTGTTTGCCATGAAATATGGGGTAATAATAAAACGTTTCTGGAGGCTGCAAATGGCTTAAGACATATTGTGCAAATTGTTCACCTTTCTGCAGAACAATGACCCCAGACATACCACCAGTTCTACAAGGGAATATTTTTGATCAAAGCATATTCATGTATTACACTGGTCCAGTCAAAATCGAGACCTAAACCCAACCAAAAATTGGTCATAATATTTAAGAATTGATGCTGAGTTGAAAGAAATGCGAAAAATCGAGTTTAAATCTATTCCTTCAAAAATCGATTTGTAAGTTCAGAGATCGATTTAATTGTTTAACATAATTTTCCCTTTTTACAGCTGAAATTGGAAGGAAAAGTCCAGATGGACATTCTAAGGCTTAGGTTAATACATTTTTCCCTGGTGAACTGT
The DNA here is from genome assembly GCA_028564705.1 of Apricaphanius iberus. Lineage (NCBI taxonomy): Eukaryota > Metazoa > Chordata > Actinopteri > Cyprinodontiformes > Aphaniidae > Apricaphanius > Apricaphanius iberus. The sequence goes on along the minus strand of JAPXFQ010002229.1, from coordinate 1,111,687 downwards.
TACTCGCCCAGTCATGCCGATGAATTACAGGTATTTAAGGTAACAGCTAAAAAAAAAACATTTTTAATAGCATTGACCTATATCAATATCGAATCGGACCGGATGGTTATAAGCGACTGCTTGGGATTCGAAATCGAATACATTTTTGAAATTCAAATCGATACCCAGCTCTAGCATTACAAAATTGCTTAGTTATCCACAGTAAAACATACTACTAAAATTAGGGATGCTGGGTAGTTCAGCGGTAGAGCGAACACACCACATGGTTGCTGTAGGCCTCGATGCAGCTGTCGCCATTCACTGAATCAACCCCCCCCCCCCCCCAATCCCTCTTCATGTCAAACTATTAATTAATAAAGGCCACTGGTGCCCCACGATCATTAAAAATCTATTAAAAGGTGTATAATACAAATGACTGATGTCTTAATGTGCCTATGACTGGATGTGGAATTACAAACTCTGTGCCACTGCGGTGACAATTAGAGTATATACACACAATATCTAAGAACATCAGTTAAGTTGTGATGTGCTTGAACTTGGGGTGAATGACCTGATGAGTCTTAAATCATCAGGTCATATTCACATTCATACATTATTTTTGTTTCTCTTTTGAGATTTGTATTCTTTAAAACCTTGTTTTTTTATGTTGTGTTTGCATCTTGTTTATATAAAAGCTATCAATAAGGATATATTGGTACAAAACCTCGGTAAAATGCATAGAATTTTTGTTTAAAAGGTCAGAAAATGTAAAACAAGTTCGATTTATGAACACAATGCAAGGCACTGTAGTGAAGCATTCTTCATTAAACTGGCTTACGGTATCCTTCCTCAAGCTACAATCACCTCTGGATTTTAATAATAAAGTAATTAAACATCCATTAATTAATTGTTCATATGATGCAAATGTTTGTGTCTACCCTCTCATTAAGATATGAAGTTTGCTTTGCATTTGCAGCTTTAATTAAAATGTCAAACTAAATATGAAATCTTTGTTTCCAGATAGTCACATATCTATGCAGCAGTCATTAGCGGTCTATTATGTTTAGTTTGGCAAAAACACACTGAACTGTTATCAACAGCAAAGAACAGTTTATTCTTGAGCATGGGGAAATTAAGTAAAAATCTGAACTTCAAGCTCCTTTGCTTTTGCTGAAATCAATGATCCCCTAACCATCTTTTCCTTCCTGCGCATTGCGTCGTCTTTTAGCTCATTTGTGAAATCTATAAATACCACAGCGCTAACAGAGCTGTAGAGGCAGCGCCTGCAAACTATTGACTCTTGATCTGGGTGGCACATAAAGACATTTAGCCTCTGTGAACATGATGAGCTTCGCTGTGCGCAGAGCTGAGTTGACAACATCTCTCATTCTGCTGGTGTGAGAGAGTTCAAGCTGTGACTGCTGCTGGGGTACACTCTATGCTTTTTATAAGCCAAGGAGGGGAGAAAGCACATTTAGAGTCACTGTTAATCCAATCAAGAAAAACTTTCTGCTTTCTTTTAAATTGAAACTTCTGATCAGAGCAGTTGTTTCTTAATTGATAAACTGTAGCTACTGCTGGTATTACATTTTAAACTTAATACTGACACACATGTTCAGTATCTATACAATCTCAAGGAAATTTCAATCGAACGCAACTGGACTTGGTAATTTGTCTTGGAAGACGTTTCACCTCTTATCCAAGAGGCTTCATCAGTTCATTCTCGCCACTGACCAGGCTGGGACTGGTACCAAGTCCAGTTGCGTTCGATTGAAATTTCCTTGAGATAACCATGACCTGGATGAATGAGAATATTCACAGGCTTACCTACACAATATGTTGCTGTTTACATCAGGAAAGTGTATTTGTTGAAAAAAAATTCTCTGTCCCAAATATTCCTAAACCTCTTTTACAGTATCTTGCTAAAGTATTCACAACCCTTCAACATTTTCACCTTCTGTCAGAGTATAATCACTTCAAACCTAACTCTAATTATCTTCTGCTTATCCGGCATCGGGTCGCAAGGGCAGCAGCTTGAGCAGAGACCCACACTTTTCTCTCCCCATCCACTTGGGCCAGCTCCGCAGGAGGAATCCCAAGGCGTTCCCAGGCCAGCCGAGAGACATAGTCCCTCCAGCGCGTTGTGGGCTATGTATTTTATAGGGATTTTATAGGGACTCATAAATGTAAAGCGGAAAATAAAATAATTTACTGTATGGTTTTTCTGTTTGTTTTTTAAAAACAAAAATCTTAAATGTATGGGGTGCATACTTTGACACAGTGGACCTGGACCCCTTTAGTTTTATACAACTAAATGAAATCCAGAACAATCAACTGCCTTCAGAATTGACCTTTTTAGAAAACACAGAATTAACCCGTGCGTAATTTGACCAGAGTCTAAATACAGCTTCAGGATATAGGCCAGAGAGATTTATTCCAGAACATTAGTGAACAGACAGCAACATGAAGACCAAGGAACAGACTGATGTGACCATTATCAAATTTTTGACCTACATGCAAAACGCTATGAATGGCAGAAAACTAACATTGAAAATCACTTGCATGCACTATCCCTGCTGTGAAACGGGTGCTATGATAAAGACTTGATGGAAAATTCTGTTTTTATCAAAACTGTTAGCTTCTTTGTAAGGTGTGGCCTAATGTAACAAGTAGCAGCAAATCTAGTCATTTTGTGACACAATTAAGGTCTGTCAATATTGCTGTCTTTACATAGGAATGAGGGCTGCAACTTTTTGTTACTCTCCTCTCAAAATGGATGTTCCATTAAACTCTGTAAGGTAAATGCTTTCTGTTAGCCCATTATTCTGGCAACCTGTATGGCAGAGAAAGCGATCATGTTTTGTTTTTCCAGGAGATCAGATTAAATTTCTTGATAGAATCTCTTGTATTCATATCTTTTTTCTTTCTTTTGGCTATAGCTCTTCTTTGTAACATAAATTAGGCTTAGTCAGAATAATTGGAGAAACTCTGTAAACCACTTTTACGATTTTTCTCTAGCGTTTGGGTCTGGATTTGATGGGACCATTCAAACACATGATCTAAACCATTCCATTGTAGCTTTTTTGTACATGTTTACGATTGTTGTCTTGCTGGAAGATTTATTTTAGCATTGCTCTGTATTTTTGCTTAATCTATCCTCCCATCAGCTCTGATCAGTGTCTCCGTCTTCTGAAAGAAAAGTACCGTGTGTTGCTGCCACCACCATTTTTCACAGTGGGGATGGGCAGTTAGTTTTCAGACATGGAGATTTGCATTAAGTCCAAAAAGTTCTGATTTGTTCTCATCCGAACAGAGAACCTTCTCCCACTTGAGATTTAGATTAGTGAAGCTCCAAAAAAAACCTGTGGCATGCTATGGAGGAGCTACAGAGATCCCCAAATCCCCAGTTATAGCCTCATTCTTTTTATTTTAAAATACGGACTGAATCTTAGTCTGTTCAAGTCTGGGGTTATTTATTATAAAACACCACATAAACCATTAAAAAGATTTAAATGATGCTGTGGATTTACTCATGTTCTGTAACAAACCTTTTGCCCCGTTTCTACAGAGCGATCCAGACCGGTTCTGGTCTGAATTTTTGGCCGTTCCCACCGTCAAAGCGGCCCACGGAGCAGGACCGTACCGAGCTGGAGGTGGTCCGCTTTAAGCTTTCGGACCAGGGCAGAGTGGTCCGGGTTGGGGCAGTGTCACTGGCGTCACACAGCTTATTCCTTTCATTGGCTGAAGTCATAACGTCACCTCTGCGACAACAACTACAAAAACAACTAGTTCTCTGTTCCAGCCATTAACTTGAGTAAGTAGGTACAGGTAAAGATGGCAGCAAGCAGTAACCGAGTGTAGTCAATGGAGGAGAAGTTCAAGACATCTGTTGGGGTTTTTTTTACACTTCCTCGTCTCTGATGTATGACGCCACAACAGCGTCCCCGAACGGTTCGGCAGAGTCCTTTCTGCGGTGGGAACGCAGACATGAAAAGTGAGCACTGCGCAATAGCAATACGGTCCGTACCGTGCCAATCTGGACCGTTCTGTGGAAACTAGGTATTTGAGGCTTATATAAAACTGAGATTACAATTAAGGCCTAGTTCTCACAGAAGGATATTTATGCCACACTTGCCTCGATGTTGCCCGTTCTAACAATCTCAGATCAACGGGAAGGCTCTTCAGATAACCCTAGAACATGTTTATTGACTCACATTGCAAAATAGCAAAGGACAAATTATTTGTTTTTTTTAAATCAGTTTGGATTTTTGTGTGTGTGTGTGTGTTTATGTGCGCAACACAGATTTTGTGTGGGCAAAGACCGTTTCAGCAGTGCACAATTGTGCAAAAGGGCATCTCAGATGGAACAGTGTATGTGAACATCAGTTCGTGTGTGGTGTCTCTCCACAGATACAGCACATAGAAGGAGCACAGGTGGTATATACTTGATTTTTTTATTGCTGTGTGTGCGGGTCCAAAGGTCTTCTGATCTATCTTTTGTTTCTAGATTTCTATATACACTGTCTTATGTTTTCTTGTGACAACTTGAAATGTATTATGTTTTAATGTGTGTGATGTATTTTGTTTAATCTTGTATTTGAACTTTGTGCTGCCAATGGTATGAAAAGTGCTTTATTAAATAAAGATTGATTTCATCAGACAAAATAAAATGAGCATGCTGTGTGTGCACTGCTCATTCCGCTACAGGCTGGGAGAAACGTTATTTTGCAGTCTCAATTGGTCTGTCCACTCTGATTCAGGTAGCCTCCATCACTTTGATATGAAGAAATGGCACCACAAATGCCTCAAAGCACAGGTACAGCCAACTTTCGGTTCACTCTCCACTCCTTTCACCTAAAGTTACCAGGTGTGTTCTCACTGCTGCACACGTGATCTGGGCTGGAGGTGAGGGGCTGTTAATGAAATGAGGTTACTGCTGTAGACCCTCAACCAGAAAGGTTTGGAGCATAGCTCACATCTAAACATGTCACATAAAAAATTTCAAAAAATAGACAACTATTTTAGACTGTAGCAGGTATGGAAAGGAAGGCGTGTCACAATTCAGTAAATGAAAATGTCCCTAAATTGATATTTATACATGTGAACATTTCAATACAACTTGAAATTCATTTGTCAAATTATCTCTTCTTACCCAGATAACTATAGATTATGTTTATATTATAATTATCACAAATTGTATTCATATTTTTTCACCTAAATGCTTTGTGCCAGAGATACCATAAATTTATTTTATTTCTTAATCTTACAAATCAAAATCTCTTAGCAACATTACTATAGAAAAGTAGAGTTATCCCCTCTGAACGGTTTTGATCTTTAAAGATTCAACAGCAGAGTTGCTGTGGAGGGTAACTAGTCAACTATGAGGGTTTATTTAGTGAGACACAGCAGCAAGTTAAATTATTCCATGATGTACTTTATAACACTTATGTAATCAGCTACCAGCTATCCAGTGATTTTAATGTTCATGGTCTTTGATCAGCACAGCCCAGCAGCAGTTTCTCAGCAGCAACAGTGTTACCCTCAGATAAAAATAGGCTATTTTTGCTTTGCATGATCACCATATGATGTTGATATATTATGTTGCGATTCTCAATTAGAATCATTATGAATGTCGGTTGCTGTTTATTAGGACAGTATACAATAAGTTATGTTGTTGTAAACCATTTTAAAATCTTGCATTATGTGCTCCTTTTTTAACTTTGAGCACCTGCTCCTCTCAAGGTCTCTGCACGGCCCTACTTGACTTCATTCAGGGATGTCATAGTAAGGGGCCCAGTTTATATACATATCCGAATCAAACTCATCAGACCATTTTTTTAAAGAATAATGTTTAAAAGCATTCCACCTTCCACGTCTGAATTATGCTTTATTGAAGACCTCATGTACGTACATGTTGATGCTTTACAATAGAAGTTCAAATTAGATTTACTATGTCAGTTTAAAAGCTGCAGCATCCTACAACGGTGGGCCATCCATGGAGGGAAACTCTATAACCTTGCCTGCTTTGTTCATTCATTAGCCTTCTGCATCTGACAGTCAGGTCTGGGAATTTGAGCTGTCTCCTTATCTGAACCCTGAGCTGCTGCTTTGAGTCCCACTCCTGCTCTGAGGAGCCCTGCAGCTTTTGTAAAGCTGAAGCCAAATGTGTGTAAGCTGCAGGGAGCAAACTCACAGGGTAACACAGTACAGCACAACTCAAGGATTCTCCACAGTTTTCATATTTCTTTTAGGTTAATGCTTGGATATTTGGGGCTTATATCAGAGAGTCTGTGGAAGAACAATGGGAGGCAGATATTTTGCAAGGAGAAGATGTCTCGCTTCATGGGTGTTACTAATAATAGAAGCAAGATAGGGGGTGGTCGTTTTATGGGAATCTTAAATGAGCAATTTTTTTGTCTTACAGATAGGCTATTGGAGATAAGAACATCCATTAAAGACACTCTCATATATGACTGCAATATCCCTAAATTGTACATGTTAGACTTAAATGCCTTTGTGTGTTCAACCGATGGGAAAAATACTTATACTACATGAAAATATACAACCTGGAAAGGCTTACAATGTAGAGTGAGTCTTTGGGTTTTACGGTGCCATGGAAAAAGTATTTTACACCGAATAGATTTTTCTTTCCAGATTTCTTTCATTTTTCAGACACTTTAAAGTTTCAGATCAGGAAATTGAAGAACAGATTAGACACTACGTTTGGTAAGGGTTACAGTACCATTTTTTAGTTCTTTGGGATCCTACCAAAGCACAAGGAAAGCCTTTTTCCACAAATAGAAAAAAAAAAGAACAGTGTTGAGCTTTCTTAGGAGTGACCGGTCTTCAATATTACTCCAAGAGTGTATCAATAACTCATCCAGGAGATCACAAAATATCCCAGAATAATGTCTTCTAGGATCAGTGTTTTATGATTTTTTTAATGAAATAATTAGACGGCACAAAAATGACATTGGTAGGAGACTGTTAGGGTGAAAACCTCTGATGACCAAAAAGAACATAAAGACCGGTTTCACATTTACTTGAAGGAATCTTGAGGATTCCTAAAATATTTTTAAAAATATTTTGTTTATACTCAAGGGATAAAATGTAAACTTTTTGAAAGGTATAGTTGCTATTACATCTAGCATTAAACCTAATATTACAAGAATATATAGATTTTATGAAGAATTACTGTAAATGGTAGTGGTCCTGTGATGGTGTGGTGGTAATATGTTGCTTCAATTCCTGAACGATTTGCTATAAATAACAGATAGTACCTTGAATTCTGGTCTTAAGGAGAAAATTCATAAGAACGACATCTGGCCATCAGTTTGTGACCTTAAGCTCAAGTAGCCCTGCGTCTTGCAGCAGAACAATGATCTAAAGCAGTATTTCTCAAACTTATTACAGTGGGTACCACCTGAGAAAATGTTGAGCTTCCCAAGCACCATAATCATGACCAACCTAAACGTGCACTAGAGAAGGGTTAACCTTTTAACTATAGACAATTAACATAGGAGGCTTATTTACTCCTAGTAATTTTAGTCAGCCAAAGCCAGACTATGTGTGAATTATACATTTCTGAATCCAATTTATTTTCAAATATATTTAGAACTTTCCTCCAAGTACCACTTGGAAGAGCTTGAGTACCACTGGTGGTACATGTACCACAGTTTGAGAATCATGGATCTAAAGCACACCAGCAAATCCAGCTTTAATTGGCCACAAAAGCTAAGAGTTTTTAAGTGGCCAACTGAAATTACAGATTTAAAACACATTGAGATGATGTGGCATGATTTTAAAAAGGTTGTTCTGCATCCATTCTCTATAATCCTCCAATGTGGCTGAATTTAAGCAATTCTGCAAAGAAGAATGAGACAAAATTCTGCCTCTGCATTACGATGGTCTCATTGCTACCTATCACAAACACTTGATGGCAATTGTTACCACCAAGGCAGGCACAAGTTTTTAGGTTTAAGGGACAATTAGTTTTTGATATCAAGGGCTAGATTGTTTTGGATAGATTTCTGCCCTGAATAATTTAAATGATCATTTTAAGACTTATTTCTGTGTTTATTTAAGATATTTTGCTCAGGTATTAAAATGTATTTGTTTTGAAACAAGTGCTGTATATAAATCCAGAGCAAATATAAAAAATCAGATAGGAATAATAACACTAAATTATTTCAGCCTATAGCCCACCTATACTGCATATGTGACTTATTTCTTATCTTTAATTTATAAGAAATGTGCTCTTTGAATTTGGGATTTTCAATAACAGTTGCAGCTAATACACTTTAATATCCTGTACTTATTCAGCACCTCAAATCAGTCTGGAGTATTGTTAGATCTGATGAGGTCAAAGCAAGAGTTCTAAAGGGTGTGAGAGGATATAGATGAGTTATACCTTAAAGTTAGTATTTTTCAATCATCAGGAAATGTATTCACTATGTAAATGATTTACAAAAAAAGGTTTATTAAAACATATATATAACACCTTACTCAGATGTTATCCTTAAATTTAGCTATATATAGTTAATAATTTCCTTTTCCATTTTTTCTTTGGCAATTTTTTCCAAAAACGTATTTAGTAGGGTTGTTCAATGAGATCTTTTAGAATTATGAACATGAATTCAGATCATGATTGTAATTAACATATAAAATAATGTGTGGTATTATACTGACCCCTGTTGAATATGGTTGGAACATGCTAGGGTTTTTCTTGGTAAAGTTAAAAATAATTTCTCCTGTAAAAATACAGCTTTATATATAGTTTATTTCATCTGTTAGTCTATACAAATATTACAAAAAGAAAAACCTTGTTCCATTCTTATTTACTTGACTATCATCGATAATTCATATTTGCCCCAGTTTTGTGAATGTTTTGTCTGGTGGAAAATACACTGATGTTTACATCACGCATCATCATGTACGGTCGTTTCCAGTCAGTGCCTCTTCAGCTCCAATGCCCTTGTAATGTTTGTGAAGCATCCTAATTGATACAATAAACCCACAGTGTAGTCTTACAGGCACTAATATTGCATAGTTTAACTTCACAAATTGTTTTTGTTTTTTTCTATCAGAATAAACATAAACTTGTCTGTTCCTACCCCACCCCACCCCTAATTTTCCCTTCTAAGAGCCTCGCCTCTGGTGCCGGGGCCCACTGCATAACTGCATTTAGACACTGAGGGCCTGGGGTGGTATATGGGGGTGTCTGGACACATTCCCATGTCCCACCCCTCTGTTTTGATTGCAAATCAGAACAACACGCAACAACACCACATTTGAGCGGGAGGAGAGATGCTAGGGGTCTTCCCACACCCCTGTTCATTTGACCATCGGGGGTTGAGATCCGGGAGGTAGATAAGGCCATCTGATTGGGGACCTGGGCAGGTGGACTACTCTTGCCATTGTGGGGGCTTTTGCAGTCTGCTTGTCCGGGGGTGGGGGGGGGGGGCTGGGTTGTTGGCGGTTTGGATTGCCCCGGAGTGGCGTCTGTCGTCCATTGGCTGGCAGCGGGTCCCTCCTGTCTTGCGTTGGGGGCGGGTGACCCTTGTCGGCCGATTCCTGGTCGGGGCCCTATGGGTCCTGGGCAGGGCCCAACCTGGCATAGCCAGTTACCGGCAGAGCCCGTGGGCTCGTCCTTATGATCTCCCGGGCCCTGGCATTGTAGCTGCTGGGTGTTCTCCTGGGGCTTCCATCTGTTCCTCTCTTTGGGGGCAGTCTGCCCTGTGTTGGTCCACCGTTGGTACCTGGACCCTGGGCAGCTCTCGACATATACATCTCCGACCTCCTTCATGTCTGCCTCGACTACTGTAGGACGGATCCACGGCTCTATACACCGGCTATCAATCAATTGCATGGGGAAACCTTATTTACACCTGCATGCTCACACCCACACATAGGTGTGAAGACATATTCTTGGGCTGAAGTTATCATAAACAGATAGTTGGTACCAGGAGCTTACCAGCGACATTGTGTTGTATTTGTTAATCCATTTTGGTGTGTTGTGAATGTGCAGTTCTTTGTTCATATTACGGCATCTATTTTGTTAACTTTCTTCTGTTCTGTGTTTTTTTTTGTCTGTTTTGTTTTTCCCACATGTCCGCTGTCCAACAGAGGTGCAGGACAGATGTTTACTTGTGTTCTTTGTTTACCTCCCTATCTTGTATTGTCGGTTCATACTCCTACCTGTCCTACTTCTCTTCTTCATCTTTTTTCTTTCTTTTTTTTTTTTGTTTTCTCATTTTCGTGTCTATAACTTCAAGAAATTTTACCCACAGTAATAATTAATAAAGATTTCTCATACATATATATCAAGTGGAGTACTATAGCAAAGTTGTAATACTCTGCTTGAGAAAGTAAATCTGTTAAGGCTTGTATTTGGTACTCAGACACCAATTCTGAGTAGCAAACTGCCAGACAGGACACTTAAAAAAATAAAAAATAAATACTGTGTTCATTTTATGCCAAACATAAACGAGATGCACACCTTTCCGCTTTTGCCTTGTCAATCCACTGAATATATTCCCGGACATCTTGGGGGTCATCAGAATGTATTTTCGACATTTTTTCGCTTTTAATTCTCTCACAGATACCATTTCTGGCAAGAACTTTGTGTCTAGTCATGATGTTTTGCTTTTTGAGGCCTTTTAGTTTCTTAATTTCTTACTTAAGTAGGAACAGATTGATATTGACTTTTTTTTCTTTTCTTAATACACCACAATTTACCATTTTCTATTAAGCAAACACTCAGAAGATAAAGCCCCGGTTCATCACAATAGGGATCAAATCCTCTCATTGTGAAGATGTACCCACCTACTTCCGCTAATGAGTAAGCACTAATTTGAGTCATAAAATATCACTTTAACCAAGTTATTTTGTATTTTTAACACAGCATTATCTCACTATGAAATCTACTGAAGCTATACAGTGAACCAACATGCATAAATCAACAGAAATACAGAGCATTTAAACTCTGCACCGCGCTCAGCGAGCTGACATCCAAAGCAGATGGTAAGGAAAATTCCCACAGACAACTTATGAACTAATAATTGTATCAACCCAATATGCCAGTAATAATATACTCATGTCATTTGGTAACACATACACATGTTGCTGCACAAAAATCCATAGTTTGTCAGGTTATGAAGGAGAGCTGATGTGATGCTGGCGGAATAATAAACAGGGCGGTGTTCTGTGTATGAGTTGATTACGTAAAAAATTTTTTAGTTCATTGTAGGAATTAATCGCCCAGCATTAATGCGTTAATCTTGACAGCCCTAACCTTTAGTAGTTTTTTGCAAAAAGATAGCAATGCTGTCTTTTCTGGTTATAAATGCTGATGGCATTCCTAGAATCGATAGTGCTTGACATTTCTGGATAAAAAGAACCGAAATAAAGCACAGAAATATGTCAGTCAGCTCTCCAAAGATAATAGAAAAAGTAAAAGTGCTATCTTACCTTTATTTTTATTTTTTTATTTTATACATTATATACTTGTTGCCTTTATTTTTCTTTTATACTTTCTATACTTGTTTCATGTTGGTACTACAAGAGATGCTGCCAAACGAAATTTTGTTGCATTGTTATATAACGACAATAAAGCTTCTATTCTATTATATTCTATCCTTTTCTATTGTATTCTATCATTTTTTTTATTGGTTTTCATTTACTCAGTACCAAATTTAGCATGTTAATAGTTACCCTTCTCAATAATCATTGCAGACATATTTATTGGTATTGCAACAATTAGCCCCATCTTTTAAATGTTGAACAGCTTTTTTGCATGTATGCTCTGTATTTTGGTGGTTTATCTTGTGATTAGTTCAAAGTCCTCAACAAATAACAATTCAGGATGTTAAGGGGGCTTGTACTTATGAATTGGATTCCTGTTGGTAGGTAAACAAAGTATTGAGAGAAAATATGAGCCCTTTAAAATCGATTTGGTAGAAGTCACTATGATTGCATGCAGTTGAGGAGAAATGGAGAAAGGAGAGAGACTGGTTCAGTGAATGATGAGTGACAACATTAAGGGCATTCTTTTGACACCATGGGTGACTTGGAAGTATGATGTATTAAGACACCCATTGTGATCAATCTTAATTTATATAAATATTAAAAGTGGTGTCAATGTTAATACCCCATTCACAGTGATTACAATTCTGCTCATGTATCGTTTGCATTGAAAGCTATTAAACTTAAGAATGTAAAAATATAATGTATTCATTTGAGTTTTCTGTTAGTTAATGTCAGTTTTATAAAAGTGCATGATACTAAAATGGTAGTGTATACATGTGTGTATGAAACTTATAAATTAAAGTTGCATGTACTAAAGATTTTTGAATTGGCTTAATCAGTAGGTTAAATTTAATTATAATAAGAAAATATATTATAAAATATGTATAAAAAATATTTAAGGTTTGATATACTCAAATATCTGACTTTATGAACTCAAAAAATATGTGGCAACTGATTGCCTCACTTTTTTTGAGTTCTACCTACTTATTCGGGTTTATAGTGTGGGAACAAACTTGGTGTTTAAATACCACAGACTTCCAAGTCACACTGGTGTCAAAAACATGTCCATTAGCACCCCGGGAAATCAGGTCACTCCCAATATGACCATTAGGTCACTCAAAAAGTGTGAGTTACATATACTTAAAACAAATATGTTGCACTAACTCAACACATTTGAGTTTGAATATATATATTTTTTTAATATTGAGTTATGGCTACTCAGTATCAAATACATAATCTCATCATTTGGGTTTACAGTGAGTCTGATACACACACAAGGTCCTCCTTGGCAGATGTTCATGGTGGGTCACTCAGCGTTTTTTAATTTTTTTTCAAGCAATATTCAAGAATCCCAGTTATGTAAGCCGTGAGTTACTTTTACTAAAGTTAAATCATTTATCAGCTAGCAAACACCTATACCTTCACTCTGTTATTCTTACTTTTTTATTTTAATATCTTTTATTTCATTCATTAAAAAATAATCAAGTAAATACAACATAGCTTACAATCACTTCAATAAAACCCTTTCATAATATTCTTCCAGTAGTTAAATGAAATATCTTTTCAGTTAAAATAGCCTTATAACATTTTGATTAATAACAGTTTATTTGTTGATTCCTTTTGTGACTAGTTGCAATCAATGTACAAGTTAATTGTTGATATTGTGATTCTGATTGTAGTACATTTCAATAACATATTCCCTAAAGTAATTTATGCCCAGTGACAAAAAATTGAAAATGTACCTTTCAGACAGTTTAATTTAAAAGTCTGAAAGTGATCAAATAATTTATTCAACGAGACTGACAATTTGTTAATACATACTGATTCTATCCATGCATTGAGTGTAGGATTCCATGCAACATTATCTACTTATCCATTAAGGTACAAATTTCCACCTAAATTTACAAATCATCAATGGGTGTATGAATGATTTCTGCCTGAAAAATAAAGTGGGCTTTGCCAGTAAAAAATAAAATAAGGCATTTTAAAGCTAAATTGAAAGCTATTTATGTTATCATGGCAATACATCTAAAATTTTTAATATTTACCACCATTTTTTCCCGTGCAAGCCATAATTAAAATATCAAACAGGCCACAAAAATTATATTTTTGTTCACAACAAAGGGAATAAATAATAATGATAAGATAACTGGATCTTGGATTTATGATATGAAAAATGTGCTGTATGACCTTAAAACCCAAATATTTGATCATTAAAGAAAAGTACTTCTTATGAGCCATTTTAGAAAAAAAAAGTATTTATCAATGAAAATCACATCCTAAATAAAGGGAGGTGGTGATCAGGGGGATTACAAAACAACCTGTCCATGGTGCCTCTACCTCAATGGCAGGACATTTGGTGAGCCAAATGTCCTGCCATTATTTCAAAATGTAGCAAGGGCCACACAAACGCCTATTCCAAAGGGTCTAAAGTGACCCCAACCTCTCATTTGGACTCAACAAATGTTTTATGTTTTGCTTTTTATTTTTTAATACGTTGAAAAACGTTTCTGTTACAATGCATAAACATATTAATCAATGTAAAAAATGTACATAAAAATCGCAATAGTTTTTTGGTAACATAGCCACTAGAGGGTGCGGGTCACCCTTTCCCACGACATTTGATCAGAGCGCTTTATGTGTCCGGGTGTGTGGGAACGAGGGGGCATCGTTTGACTCCGCCTACTGCCTGTCAGACATCGCTCAGGGCGTACTCACACATACACACGGTCCACGCTTGTAGCTATGGAAACTCGTCGATGGCAACATCCACCAGTCAGTTCGGAGCCCATCCTCATACCTCTCAGAGGTGCTGAGTGTGTGCAGCTGTACGGCAGTCCCTGAATGAATCGCTGCAAGATGGCGATGGCAAGACTCGTTGCCTACATTGTTCTGTACTCCAGCCTAGGTGAGTTGTCTGCCCCCTTCCCTATAAGCTGTTTCGAAGGCGGACTTAACGAGGTTTATGTCCCGTTAGTAGAATCAGAGCTAGGAGGGAGCTCTCTGCCCGCTAACCAGTACATTAGCTTGATGTGGACAGGCTGGGGAATGTCAGCAAAGCTCAGATGATTTGTGTTGTGTTATTAGAAGAAGTTAAGGCATTTTGTTACCAAAACCAGCCTTGAAATTAGGCAAGAAATTGGATTAAAACGCATTTAAGACAAAAAAAAAATAGTAATGCTATCAATAATAACAATTCAACTGTTTGTTAATGATACATTAAACTGTATTATACATTAAACTCTATTATTTTATTGTAGAAACATGAGCGCATTTGTGTTTGCCTTTTTTAGCAGATGTCTCTGAGGAAATTTCCAGAATAAGAACAAATGTTTGCTTTGAAAAGCTAAGGGACAGCCACATGGTGGTGACCTGTGGGTATTTGAAATCCCAGGCCTGAAAGAGCATACAGAAATTTGCTGCATGCGTGCATTTAAATACTCTGAGCTAAATGATACCAAGGACCCAATTCACTGGGCTCGATTTATTCAGTGTAGGCATTTGTAATTCCAAAGTGCTTTTTATGATAAGTATTATTAATGAGTGAGGATTTTATATTTGAACATTATTTGAGAGTTTATGCATCTCAAAGCCGGCAAGAAAATCAGAGTTTGGCCTAAAAGTATTTATTCTGATCATATTGAGGCTGTCTCTAATTGGCTCTGATCAGCAGGTCAAATAAATTCAATAATTCCTCTTGTCTATTAAAAGCATTGAAGCTAAAAACGCACACAATTTCAATCTAGAAATGCCTCAACCTGGACCATTTTTTCAGTCTAATGAAAATGATTTTGTTTAGAGATATATGATGTTATGCATAAGTGGGGATTTTATGTAATTCCTTCATACAATACTAAACATTCAAACAGCTACCTCTGTTAAATAATCCACGGTTAATGTTTTTCTTATTTGTTAGTTAACGTCTTAAAAAAAAAGAGAAAGGCAGGTCGGACCTTAAAAGGGAAAAAGTCTGAAGTGTACTTCTCAAATCATAACAGGACATGAAAAAGATATATAAATATTTCAGGTGCATGTATTAGTTTTAGCACCAGCAGAAATCTCATAGTAAGAGCAATTTTTTTAACAGAATATTTGCAGCAGGGGAAATGATGGAAATTCTTCCTTTCAAGCCAGAGTTGACAGTTTACTGTTTAAGCTCAAAATTGTAGACTATAAATAATGAAAAAACACCAAGCATTGTTTAATTCATCCTTGAGGCGCAGCAGTGGCGCACAAAGCTGAATTATTTTTGGTTAAATGAAGCCTAAGTGAGGCTCCTGCTTCATTTTTGTTCTATTCTTTTAATGAAGATGATGTATGTTAGGGATGTGTATTAGCAAGAATCTTTTGATATGTATCACAATAGAGAGGGAGGATTCAATATATTGCGAGATATTGCAACGATATGAGTAAGACTATAAATTGTGATTTTTAAAACTCAATTTAACTGTAGAAAAAATGTTACAGCATTGTAAACACATTGTTTCACACAGAACACATTCACTTTATTTACTAGATCTAGTTGATCCACTGGAACAAAGAAGGTAAAAACAGCCACAAACTAGCGAATTAACTTTTAATTTTACTACAAAAAGCCTTCAATCAAAAATCATTAATAATGGTTCTATTGAAATGATTAAAAAAACTAAAATTGATACATTGCTTTTGAATATTGATAAAAAAACAGTAGCATAAAATATCACAATATATTAGCAGGTCTGTATTTTCTTACATCCCTAACGTATGTGGTTCAGTTTATCTTACTATTCTTGCTAGGACTAGTTGTTAAAGTTAGGGATCTTTAACAAGTAGTCCTAGTAAGAATTCAAACTACAAAACAATCATACTGTCCTTCACCAAGTAGTTTTTTTTTATATATTTCATTTTAGTAGGGATGCAACAATCCCAGTTTTTTCAAAAGATACGATGCTGATACTTGGATTTGAGGACTTGCCGATACCGAGTACAAATACAATACTTCTACCACACACAAAAATGCAATGAATTGGAAGACAGGTTTAATTTTCTTATATGACTGTTACAACAAATGATGGTAAATTAGATAAAAAAATAAAATATTAATAACAATGACAACAAAACAAAAACATTCTAGTGAAAAAAAAAATTTCAGTTAAATTATTGCAAAGTTTCTTCATTTTAAGTATCGGTTCATGGTATTGGTTAATCGTAACCAATGCCGATCCAGTACGTAGGGTGAGTTTCAGCCCCAATACCAGTATCTGTATCGCTGCATCCCTACATTTAGTACTCACTTTTCAATATGTAAGTTAAGATAAAGAGGTATATTCAATTTAAAATATTATAACTGATCTATATGGATGCACCGATACTGAGACTGGTATCGGCCCTGATACCATCTTATGTACTAGTATCGGTATCAGCTAAAGTTAACAGATACCATGAACCAATACTTAAAATGTATAAACTCTGCAATAATTTGACAGAAAGTTTAATTTTTTTATTTGAAAATTTTATTGAGGTCATTTTTATTAATATTTTAGTTTTTACCTAATTCACCATTATCTGTTGTAACCATATACTGTAAAAAAAGAATAGACAACGTCTCCTCACTCCTCCCCGTTTACCAGAATGACACATGTTCAAGGGGGAATTCATGGAAGATTTACAGACTCCTCCTCCCCAGCTCTGACGAAGCATGTTCCTAAAAAGGGCATAGTGGCGGGATCTTCAGTGTAGACTCTGCCCTCACGGGGCATGTATGAGTGTGTAGTTCGGTCTTAATCACGCCCATTCTGCTCCCGCGTCTTTAGCTCTAATGCTAAACTTGGCTAACTAAGCTAAAGGCTAATAGCCCCATGCCTGACTGCTGCCGTATATGCGCTCCTCTCACGGTTCTCCTATTTCTCAAATATGTAGCCATAGAAAGTTTAAAAAAAATTTAAACCAGGCATCAAGGTTGTTTTTAACGTGTCTAAAGTACAATGCTTTTCAATGGGGGCCTAGCGGCCAAATGGAGATACTACAGCAATGGAGGAGCAGTGGCGGCCTCCATGGTATGCGGTCACAAAGCAGAGCAGCCAGCGGCCATTGGTTGTAACAAGCAGAGAAGAATATAAAACCTGCCTTCCAATTCATTGCACTTTTTTTTGCGTGGTGGAAGTATGGGCATTGGTACTCAGTATCGGTAAGTAGTCTGATCCAAGTATCGGTTTTAGAAAAAGGGGTATTGTTGTATCCATAGTTTTTATCTTTTTTAAATTCATTAATATTATTTGTGTTTTCTTCTTCACTCTTTTCCTTGTTATCCTTTTCTGTTATAATTGTCTTTGCCTTTTCAATTTGGTGCTTTCCCATGAACTTTGTAAAATTTCCCCCTTTTTTAAACAAATCTATTTTCAATTCATTTTATTTGTATAGTGCCAATTCACAACACACAGAATGTCATCTCAATGCACTTTACAAGAAAAATAATTTCAGTACAATTATTAAAACATTCCAATCAGTTAAAATTTTAAGGAATCCCAGTAGACTGCATTGAGTCATTGCCGGGAGGTTGTGCCCAAAACACGGAGATTTCAACCACAGCAATAGCTCAGTAATCCCTCATACTGAGCAAGCATGCAGTGACAGTGGAGAGGAAAAACTCCCCTTTAACAGGAAGAATCCTCCAGCAGAACCTGGCTCAGTACGAGCGGCCATCTGCTACAACCATCTGGGGGTTTGAGAAGACAGAGAAGAGACACAAAAGGAACTGATGCAAAAGTACATTAAAGAAAGCACAAAGTCAACAACAGGACAAATCTACCACTACTACACAACAACCAGATCCACTGTATTGGTTGTCTGAGCTGCAAACATAGAAAATTGGTTATCTCTTTTTTTGCTTGCCTTTAGATAATAATAGAGTACAACATACTTAATTTTTTTTATAGAATAATTTTTTATTTTATTAATACAGTCTAGGCCAGTGGTTCTTAACTCAAGTCCTCATGACCCAATATCCTGCATGTTTTTAGATGTCTTTCTGCTCAAGCACACCTGATTCAAATCAATATATTACGTCCTCACCACCCCATCAAGTTCGCAGAGCCCTTTTAATCACTCATTTATTTCAATCAGGTGTGTGGCAGTAGTGAAAACCCTAAATTATATAAGAGAGTGCGCCCTGAGGACCAGGGTTGAGAACCACTAGCCTAGACTCCATCAAATCACTTTCTGCACAGTAAAATATGTCATATTTGGTGTCTTAGATCATTTTATGTCGAAATGTTTTAAATTCATTAGTTGTTCTTAGTGTCTCCTGAGGACTGTGGGGGGTGCAGAGGGAGATAAAAAAAAACACAGCTCCATTTTATTGCTCTTAGCTCCCCCACATAAGTTTTCCTCAGCCAGTGTCATACTTACTGTCTTCCATGATTTAGGGAGACCAAGACAAGGGCAAAGCACAGTTCATCTACCCCTATCATCCTCATCCCTCTAGTACTAAATAACAACCTGACTGCCTCTGTGTAATCTACTGGAAGGAATTTTACACAGTCAGTCCAGTATGCTGTGAATCCCAGCGGTTCTGGCTCCAGCCTCAGCCTTCAGCATATTTGCAGCGACAGCACTGGAATGTCTGGGAATAGGCTTTTTATAGAGGCATATGATCAACAACTTTTGTTGCAAGGATGGGGATGGCTGGTGGTTTTCATACCCGTCGCATAAGAGGATTGCAGAATTTGGCTATTTAGAAGTAGAGGTTGCCTCCGAACGGGCAACAGAACCCAGTTCGTATGCACCTCACAATAAGTGAGGGATTAAAATAAGGCTGCATTTGCTTTTCAGCGAGCGCCGAGATTATTTTCACAACCCAGAAATGCCGTTTTCTCTTTAGCCTAGATCGTGTCACCAGGAGGACAAAACATAATTGTGTGGATGCTAATATTATAAACATGCACTAATAATTAGTTAACCATTGTCTAGTTAATTGAGTCCACACAGTCTTTCCCACAGCCTAAAAACCTCAAAAATGTTAATTTTATGGAAGTGGTTCACTTCTTTGCAGATTGTGGCACAATCTAGTTATTGTGAGATCCAATTAAGGACTGGGACCTCTGCCCTTTTTTGCTAAGTGAACATGGGGGCAGTGACCTTTTGTTAAAGCACTTATCAAAACAGATGTTCCGTTCAAATCTGTACACTAGATGTTTTCTCTTAACTCAGAACAACTCATTGCACACGTTGAAACCAGTGTGTCTGGGAAAGCTTTCAGGTTTTGTTTTGTTTTTCTTCGGAGATCTGATTAAATGTCCCAGTATGGTCTCCTGCAAAGTTTGTATGCCTCTTGAATTATTTTTGATTATTTTGGACCCGATAAGCCTGTGAATATTCTCATTCATCCAGGTCATGGTTATCTCAAGGAAATTTCAATCAAACGCATCTGGACTTGGTAATTTGTCTTGGAAGACGTTTCACCTCTTATCCAAGAGGCTTCATCAGTTCATGCTCGCCGCTGACCAGGCTGGGACTGGTCCAACTAACTGGTGTGGAGACTCAGCTATTTAACCTATTGAACAAGAATCATTATGTCATTGGATCCTTTGTGCTCCATGTCTTAACGACGGTCGTTGGCGTGCCGCCTATTGGTGGAGGTTAGGTTTCGGCTTCATTAGTGCCCTATTGTGTTATAACGACAGTCGTTGGAGTCACAGTTGTTTCTGTTATTAGAGGCTAATTTGTTTGAGTCTTCTAGGGAGGGATGAAAGTGCAGCATTGTAAATTGGAGATAGGTGATGTCTCAGGCCTCCTCCTCTGTTTAGCGATGGTTTCTCTACTTTTACATAGATGGCTTCTTTTACTCCTCTTTCAAACCATCTGTCCTCTCTGTCTAATATCTGGACATTGCTGTCCTCAAAGGAGTGAGCTTTCCCCTTGAGATGTAAATGAAGAGTTAGCTCTCCTGTGTTGGGCCCGATACAAAAACACAATCTTTTGTTCCGAATTTTGAGGTGAAAGTAAATCACATATGATTTACAAAACCCTGAACAACTACATCTAAATATTGTGTTGTTGATTTGTATAAGCTCCTCGGACTCAATACTTTTTTTGAGCCAGCCTTTGCTGCTGTTACAGCTGCAGTTTTAGTGTCGTGGCTCTACCTGAAGGGGAACCTGCATCCATCTATTTCTTTTCCAGTCTCTAATAGGTTTTCCTCAGGATTATCCTGGGCTCGTCTCCAACCACCTTCCTATCAACTCCGACCAGCTTTCCTGTACCTGCAGATGATAAAAATCCCCACAACATGATGCTGTCACCACCATGTTTCACTGTAGAGATGTGGTGTTTAGCATGGTGTGAAGTGTTAGTTTTTCCTCCTTATACTGCAGTTTGCATATAGGCTTAAAAGTTCTATTTTACTCTCATCCGATCTGAGCACCTTTTTTTCTGGATGTTTCTGGTGTCCTCTACAAACAGGACTTTTCATGGTTTCATTTTACTAAGGGCTTTCTTTTTGTCACTACTCCATAAAGACCGGTTAGTCCTATCGACAGATTCTCCTACCTGATCTGGAGGTCTCTCATTCTCAGTATGGACCTCTTGGGTGCTTCTCTGATTCCTGCCCTCCTTGCATAGCCTTTTCCCTTCAGGTCAGGGTGTCTGCAACCTGCAGCTCCAGACCCACTTCTGGCTCTTTATGCTCCTACAGTGATGCTTAATAACACTGACCAGAACCAATGACGAAATGGGCTTTGGTTTACATGGAGAGGCGACAAAAAGGTGTAACTTTAGCTGCTTTTCTGTGTTAATATATGGTATCAGCAAGGTATTTTCAGTGCTGAATGAAAATAGCAGCACATAGATTTTCTTCATTAAGTCACAAAGTATGTGATTTTTTTCCTTTATTCCATAGATGTCAAATGTTACATTCAGTGACAATGCATTTATTCTGTTTTTTTCAAAGCATGTTCTGCTTTATTTATTCTAAAATCTAAAAATAGAAAATAATGCTGTTTTAAAGTCCTATTCACTCATTTAAAAAAATAATAATAACCTTGCTGTGGTCTCTAGCTTATATGAATACCCCGTGAGTGGTTTTCTGTTCAAAAAATGCTCTCTCGCTTCAGTTTCATAGGGTTGAAGCTAGGTATTTACCGTTACTGTTCTAATGTACTCATATCGGTACTGGTTGAACTTAACTGATACCTTGAACAGATACTTAAAATGTGGAAACTGCAATAATTTGACTGAAAATTTTCATTTTTCACTTGAAATTTGAGTTATGTGGTCATTTTTATGACTTACTTAACGTTATACTTTGCTGTTGGTGTTCTCTTGGTGTTCCAAAGACACATTCCAACTATTTCTTTCTTAGCTTTTGTTTCTCGGGTAAAAAATTGCTATCAATGTAAATTTTCTCCGTGACATAGAAGAGACTGGCCTTTTCTGACTCGCTCTATTTTGCTCTCTATTTCCTTTATGTGGCTGTGCAGGCAATGGGGGAAGAAGAAAATGTTGAGATGCAGAATGCATATGTAACTTAGAGTCACCAGTTGTATTTTATAAGGACCAGTTAATACACGGTTTCTTTGTGATTGAGGCCTTTACACCTAAAACAACTTTTAACATAAGGCTCGATCAGACTTTTTTTTAAAAGGCCTTGAGAAATTTACGGGTAATGGCAACTTTTATACAGTTGAAGCGAGGCCGAAAGAACACAACTCCTAGTTTAATTGGATGACCATGTCATGGTATGTTTCCAGCAAAAACAGGTTGTCCACTTTGCAATCATGGATAGACAATGGATGAGCGGTTTATTCTGACATGATAAGATGGGAAAAAAGTTTAAACAGAGTGAAAACTTTTCAAGGACTCCATGAGCCTGCGCTGCAAGTTATTTGTATTTTGTCCCTAGTTATGCTCCACGGTATCTGAGGCTGCAAGACGGAGCAGTATAATCGCAGTTCAAAGACTGTACAAGGATATGTGGAGGAGGCGTTTGTTGAACAGAGTCTCCTCGTGTTTCACAGGATGTCCAGTCACAGCTGCAGTAAAAATAGATCCTGATGTACAGAGTGGGAAAGTCAGCAGGAGAGACGGAAGCAGAGACCTGGGAGTCAAATCTCATCAGTGTCCTCGGCTGTGTTTATATGACCGGATGCTTTGGCGGGACCCCACGATTCTTCATATTCTGAATTAGCAACAGCTATCCCCTTTGTTTTACCATACAGCACATCTCAGGGTCACTCATCTGCTACCAAGGATGTGTTGAATAAATACCTCTGAATGCACTGTGCCTCAGGCAAACATGCATGTCTTGCTGTATTCAGAAGCTTTATGGGCTGATTATTATTGTCTTATTTCTGCCCTCGTTTACAATCCCCCTTGTTCTTCCCCTACTGCGCGCAGAAACGCCTTCATTATTTAGCGTGGGAGCTATTATTTGCATGTCTACCCACCAATTACTGCATTTAAATGTAACTTAGACAAAAAAAAGGGTGAGTGCAGGGTACCATTGACAGACAGGATAATACTGATTTATCCGTCGCATTGAACCCAGATACGCCAAAAAGCAATTTTAAGATTTTCCTAATTTGTTCTTTCACTGTCCCCATCTTACCCTCAAATACAACAATATTCCAGTCAAACTGGCATCATTTTTTTCTGACTCATTTTGTTTTATAGAACCCGTGAAATATCCCACTTGCTGTTACAGTCTGACATTTATCAAATAACACAAATTGCTCTGAGCATTTTATTCAATCACTGAACCTGAAGTTAACTAATACCATGTTTTTTGTTTGTGGCCGAGGGAAATCTAGATGGTAGATTAATTATGGTTCAAAACAGACTAAGTGCTTATTTTACTCAAGAAAATGCTTATTAAAAATCTTTTGGGAGGCACAGATCAGGCTCCTGATTTCCAGTTTTCCTGCATGTCTAATTTGACTAAATCAATATTTTGATTTTTGAGGACTATAAAAATATAAAACAAGAAAAAAAAATCTGTAGGTTACTTTGTTGAAGTGTTAGTTTTAAATCTGACGTAAAATGAAGGAGTTACAGCCTAACCCCATTTATGCTTGAAATCATAAATCTCTAACATTTATCTGAGTGTGTAGAAATACATTTGAGGATGTGGACATTTTCAAAAAAAAATTCCTGTGTGGTTCTTCCACTAAACTGAAATATCTACATGAGAATATAAAAAAATCTGTCACATTATATTGTAAAGATATGATTTTTAAAGGGGCTATATCATGCTATTTTACAGCCTTCGACTTTTGGGATGAACATATATATGATAAAATGTTACCGTCAGCGTTATATAGTGTTAATTTGTCCTGAAATTTAAATTGAGTTCTGGAGTTATTGTTGGACCAGGAAGGAAGACGCCTGGGCCTGAGTGCTGGGCCTTATGTCGACCCGAAGCCCAACAGTGAATTTTAAGTGCACCAAGTACCAAAATGAAGCTGTGTTTTATTAAGGGCTCAGACGTTTGGTTTACATATTTATTTTTTTTAAAAACTGGAGTCAATAAAGTTTATTTCAGCTGCTAAATCTACCAGGCCAGTATTTAAAAAAGCCATGGGTGTTGTTTGCACCCGTTTACTTAATATTCTGAGATGCTACAGATAAATTAATTAACCACACAATGCTGGTATAAGATCACATAAGCAGCTTGACAAATGGCTAACACACATTGGCATGTAGCTACTTTCTTCTCTGTCCATCAGGCGTCTTTGTTGTTGGAAGTGATCTAGCTGCTGTTAATTAGGAATGTAGAATTAAGTCCTGTAATCCACGCAGCCAAACGGGCGTTTTCACAGAGACATTTTAAAAAGTTAAATTCCAACAAAAAAAGTGATTACAGCTGCTAGAGTCTGCAGTAGCTATGATCTTTGAGAAAGGGGTGTTTGCAACTCTACCACAGGTAAGATACTCTATCTGCAGGGGCAGTGCACTTCCTAGTTGTAACATGGTGATGTGAAATACGTCACCATGTTACCACTCAGTCGTTTTCTTTGAGAGCAAGATACAGGAGGATTACTCAAACATGCATGAATTACGCCAGAAAAACACTGGGTTTTTTTATGAGAAAATTGCACTACCAGATGGTTGAATACTCCAAAAACTTGATTTTGCATGATATAGGCCCTTTAAAAGAAAAGACGGAAGAAGTAGGTGCTCTGATCCAATAAGTGACTCATTGATCAATTCCAGGTTCTTCATGGACATATTGTCATGATGTTTGTTAGATGTATGGCGACAGATTACTCTCTTTGATAGGACAGACAAAATAAAATAAAAGCACTGACATGTCATGCATGTATTTCACTGGAGTCTGTGAAGGAGTAGGAAATAAAAATGAACTAAGGTCTTGATCAATATGAAAGTAACAGGAATTTTTACTGTTTCAAGGCCTCTTTATGACACTTGATTGGTGATGAGATAATTTCTTTTATTATATGAAAAATATGAGATTCTTTGTTTTGCACATTAGATTTTTTAGTTATTTAAAAATGACAGGGAAATGCTTAAACCACAGCACTGTTAGGTTTGTGGAAAATAGCTGTAACAGTAAATGTGGTCCTATTTGGTTATTTATTGTTTTCAGTCAACATAATTACAAACTTTTTGGTTTAATAAATATGGTTACAATGGGAAAAGCAGAATTCAGAAAAAAATTTATGGAAAAAGTGGAACTTTTGAAATAAAAAAATTCTAACGTAATTAACAGGATTTCAAATTTTTGGAGAGTTTAAAAGAAAAGCAGTGAACGTGACATTGAAAAAGTTATGTAGCCTCCCTTTTTGAAAAGTAATGAACTGATGAAGCTGACAGGTTTTCACAGTTTAAAAAAGCTTTAAATATTCCAGTTTAAAAATGCACATCCCATTGAATCGTTTGAACTGTTTCTGTTCTGAGCATCACAGTAACTGAGTAGTCTGGATTAAATGTTACCAACTGAGTTAATAAACCGAACTTGGAAATTGATTTAAGCCCTAAAACAGAATTACCTACAACCATTTGAAGTACTTGCAGCTTATTTAATTAATTTTTTTTTGGAAATAAGTATATATTATATGCAGTGTGCTGGTGAAAGTGGTTTGCATCAGTAAATAATTTAAAATTATGTTAGAAAATAATTGAGAAGCACTGTTCTAGAGAGTTTTATTAAATAAAAAGAGTAGCATGTGTAAAGCAAAATTTACAAAGTAGAAGCTGATTTCCACAGCAGTACAACAGTGTTGTTTGAGCTTCTTAACGGGAAGTCTGCTGTGGCTGATAACAAAAATGGGCAGTAGCCTCTGTGCTTAGCTTGTTAGCTGCTAACATTAGCATTCAAATTCAATTCAAAAATACTTTATTGATCCCAGAGGGAAACTAAGTGTTGTTGTAGCTCATTGCTAATTAATCTTTCAAGGAGTTGTTGTAGACCATGATGGCTGTCGGGAAAAAAGATTTGCTGTAGCGGTCTGTGTTGCAGCGAAACTGAAGAAGACTCCGACTGAAGATACTCTGTTGCTGTAGGATAGTCTCGTGAAGAGGATGCTCAGGATTGTCCATATTTTTTTAATTTTATGAAGAATCCTTCTTTGCATCATTATTTCCAGTTGTTCCACACGTGTCCCCAGAACACTGCACCAGCTGATGGGACATCAAGGTGCAGGTGTCGCAACAAAAACAAGCTACTTATTATTATTTAATTAAAATACTTATGTAGTCAGAATGTGATGTTTACTCTGACTTTAGATGTTAAATGGCTGTGGGCAGGAAAGATATTTCTTTTAGGATAATTCAGAACTTTTGATGAAGCTCCTGACTGAAGGGGCTCTTGTATTACTTGATAGCTGCAACATTGACAGTGGTGATGGTAATTTCATTATCCTTAGCATAAGTCATATGTATGCTGTATCACTAATGTTAATTTTTTTATAGTTCATAACTGCTAAATTAGCTTTTACATTAAAAATGAGTATTTTAAGTACTACATAACATTTTGGGGTATTGCACAAATATTATAGCAGCTGATTGCTTCTGCAATAACAGGCATTTCACATGTATTCCTATTAGTAAACTAATCGGCAAAATAATTTGTGATTAGTCAATTAATCAAAATAATCGTTTCTGGCAGCCCTACTGCAAACAAAAACTCCATCTAACAAAAAACAAAGAAAACTTTGAACAACTAAAAAAAAATTTTTTTTTACTCTACAACTATGGATATTTGGAGCATAAATGTGTTTTTTCATCCAGTCTCTGGTAGGGGAGACATGCGAGAGGTTAACAAACAAGCCTGAAATGGAAATTATTGTAGGACACAGCTCAAAACTATGGGCGACAGAGCTTTTAAAGCTACCACTCCCCGTCTGTGGAAGGCTCTACCAGAACACCTCAGCCCCCCAGCCTCAGATGCTTTTAAGAAAGAACTGAAAACCTTCCTTTTTAGAAAAGCCTATTTTTAATTGTCTGTTAACCTGTTCTTACTCGTTTTATCTGTTTTAACCTTTGTAGCACTTTGAGATTTGATTTCAAATGTATAGTGCATTATAAATAAATTAATTATTATTATTATTTTAAGTATTATTACAAGTTTATTTATGTGTGCATCTCGTCCTGTTACTAAATACTGAGTAAAACCGAATGAAAGCTCCATCACTTTGACTGCAGCACTGAGTTCCAAGACAGTGGTCTTCTCTTAAAATGAGACTTGCTTCAAATTAGTACTGGGCGATATGGCCTCAAATATATACGGTGATATAATTTAAAGCATGTGCGGTAACAATATGTTTTGGAGTATATTCTTTTTTTCTTCTTTATATATGGCAAATTACTGTTTATGAAGATTCTCACTTCCAGATGCTTTGCAGCAGAACAACTTCAAAACGGTTTAGAATGCCATTTAAAGAAAATGTATTGTGCAAAATGCATTAAAAAAAATTGTCGATTTTTTTTCCAAAATAATGCAACAAAAAAATTCTTTAAACATTTATAAAGATGATGTTTTCAATAAAAAAAGCTAAATATTATGACAACAAAGTTCAACATTTTCTGCTTTGCTTTGTATTTTAACATTTAATATTGCACAAAAAGAAACAGGCATATATTTTAATTAAAAATGCTTCAAGTTCAGCAGGTTTCTTTTCCGTTAAATGAAAAACAACAAACTTTAGACCTTCAATATCTAGCGGGAAGACAAACACTTATATCAGTATCCTTGCGTACCTAGTACAAAGTATGTAGTCACAGCTTAATGACTTAATCAGAATGCATAATCTTTATTTATACGTTTTATTGCCCACTACTACTTCAAATGCACACTATTATTTTTTTGTTACATTCTCCTAAAACTCTGTGGAGTTAACCTGTGATAGAACCTGGAATTCTGCTGGAATTGAGCTGAACAAAGAAATTCTGGTTAACTGTCAAAACATTTGGGATTTATTTAGTGACAATCGTTGATTATCTAGATTCCACGGACCGCGGTTAATCCAATTTCAAAAACTATCTCATTTTCTGTAAAGGAGTAATCTTACTAGAGATAAAGTCATAATATTTCTGCTTCAAGTTGATTCCACAAGCGTTTACTGTGTGGTCCACATGTTCATTAAGTTGTAGAACTCGAGTGTTTGAGTCCGAGGCATTACTCTTCTTAAATATATAAATAGGAAGTAATTAATCAGACGTTTTCACACTGAATCAGATCCCAAGGCCCTTACGCTCTCCTGATTTATCTGTCTAATCCACTGGTTATTAGGCAACGTGCCTGATTAATAATGTCTCCTGATGAAACTGCTTCGTTTTTGCTCTGAGGTTTGCTCAGTGTTTAGTAAGTTGGGCGTTTTTTTTTGTTTTTTTTCCCCACAGGCCACACTCCATCATCGCTTGGGGTAATCCTCCGAACCACAGACAAGATTGTTTGGGCAAATGAGTTTGAGCGTAAGTTGCAGGGGAATAAATCTGACCTTTTTATCCAAAGTACCTTTTTTCCCTCCTGATCTGGGCTCTCAGTCTCTAACTCTCTCCCTGTCTCTTACATGTTCTGCTTTCTCCACAGCTATTGAACTGACCTGTTTAATAGAATCCATCTCAACAAACAACCCCAGGATAGAGTGGAAAAAGATCAAAAATGGCGTTCCCAGTTACGTGTACTTTCAGAACAAGATATCAGGTAAACCTCTCGGAAAGCTTATTTTGGGAAAAGCCCTCACAAGCCAGAGCTCCACAGCATTTCAAAGCAATGCCTCAGAACTTGAAGCTGAGCTGAG
Organism: Apricaphanius iberus; assembly: GCA_028564705.1. Lineage (NCBI taxonomy): Eukaryota > Metazoa > Chordata > Actinopteri > Cyprinodontiformes > Aphaniidae > Apricaphanius > Apricaphanius iberus. Next base: position 1,082,948 of record JAPXFQ010002229.1, on the reverse strand, counting down.
TGAATGAATGGAACCTTTAAAGAGCTGTTTTTGAAGCGTGAAGTCGCACCGTGGGTTTGAATGAGGAACTGTAACGTCTTTTCTTCTCTCTTTAAAAGGGGACCTGGAGAACAGAGCTCAGCTCAGAGAGCCAGCCAACATTCTGATCTTCAACACCTCTCGAGCAGACACTGCAGAGTACCGCTGCGAAGTCGCCGCCATCGAAGATCAAAGGGACTTCGATGAGATACTTATTAGTCTTGCCGTTAGAGGTATGGGGAGCAAATGCAGGGCTAACTCGCTCTGAAGTGACTGACATGTGTTTTTATTAAATATATTTTCAGGGCGAATTACTACAAAGTTATGTAGAAAAATCAATTTTTCATGTTTCAAGCACACACCCTTCCGCATCCAATGCTGGACCTGAAGATCAATATCACTTTGTCCCCTAAAATATGATGTCCAGTCATGTGAAGTTGCTAGGCAACCGTTTTTTGCCTTGGGAGCTGCTTGCAGAATGAGCTAATGGACTACTGGGACAGAGTTGTGCAATACTTTATCTGGTGGACTTTCTGTTGACCAGCCATATTTGGGGTGTAAATGTAAATTGTCAGAGGAAAACAGAAAAATTTATCCCCCTTAACTAATGCAGACATACACAATGAAAAGTCCAATAAATAGAGTTTATGACAGCTATTTTGGAATTTATAACAGTACAAAAACCCTACCAAGAATAAGGAACTCATTGGCTGCCATATTAGGGTTGCTGCTTAGCTTTTTCATTCTCACTGTGAAACTTTACATTCCTTAACCGCAACACTCTTTGGCCCACCACCACAAGCTGGCAATCTCAACCTTATATTTAGACATAACCCCTTGAGTAAACTGTGACTTGCACAGAAACAACTAAAAGAATCAGCATCAGCAGTGTTTGCTGTTTGTGGCATACACAAACCAGAAACTGTGCGCATCCAGAAGTGTGCAGCCTTATCAACTTGCTGATTCAAATCAATTCAATCAATTAACACACCTAATCGTTATACGTGATGGATGATATGAGTCCACCCTGTTAAGGTTGAATCCATTGTTCTTATGAAAGCACAACTAAAAAGTAAAAACTAGAAATTAGCAGGTGACTAGAATTAATTAAGGATTAATTAATTGCTCAAGAGAGAAGACTCCAGCATTTTTTACTTCAACCGAGGAAGCAGAGACACCTCACTTATACTGGAAGATATAAAACGTTTAAGAGGAAACTGTATTTTATGTGGCATGTTTGGAAATATCTGCAGGTCATTCAGGTTGCGAAAAAGTGAGCGAGAATGAGACTTTCAGCAGATAACATGAAGATCAACAGATTACATGAAAGTTGCTTTGTTTTATCCTGATGCTAAACACTGACATACCTTCATCATACCCACTTTAATAAAACCCTGTTTTGTTGCATCTGTTCCATTACATTTGCTGAGTTTTTTTCAAAATAATTTGATATCTTCTTATATTAAAGTTCTTAAAGAGTAATTGAAATCAGCTAAAGTTGGTATTGACAGATCAGAGCTTTACAAAAATGTGAGATTGGAGATCTGCCAAAAAAAAAAAACTCTCAGCTGTGCATCTCTAGTGAAATCACTTTTCTTCTGCTGTCAGATTATAAGCTTCAGTCGTCACATGAAGCTTTTATTTGCACCATGTGATGAGGTAAAAGCAAAAGATAACAGAAAAATCCAAAGCCATTGGCCTGATGGGAGTTTTTGCTTGTGTGCAGTGAAACCTGTTGTGCCGCGGTGCAGCGTACCAGAGTCTGTCACGGTGGGAACATCAACAGAGCTACGATGTTTGGAGAACGAGGGCTTTCCTGCTCCTCAGTATCGCTGGTTCCACAACAATGAGGAGCTTCCTCAAGATCCAAAAACCAGCCCGAGATTCGTCAACTTCTCCTACATTATCAACGCAGACACCGGAAGCTTGGTAAAAACAAAAGCATGGAAAAGCCCTCTCTTGTGACATTTATTGCTTGTTTAATTTAATTTAAGCAGTGAGGGAAAACAAAATCACTAAAAACATATTTGTCGATTTGTCTAATTATCTTAGTTCTATATTAACTGAAACAAGCTTCTTTTTGAATGAATCTTTAGTCTTAAACATAGTATGTTACAGTTTATGTTATATAAACAGCTTAATCTGTAGAAAACCTTAACCATTGATTGACTAATTGCAGGATTAATCCATCTGTGCAAAGATATCCACTGAGAAAGCTTTACCACAAACGACATATGAAACGGGGATAATGTTGCATTCAAAGCCAATCTGTGATGTTTATTATTTACACAAAAAAACGTAACCAGATTAAAGTTACATCTAGCACATGTTAAATCTCTAAAAATACTGTAGGTTGTTGTCAAGTCAATTATGAAATGTTCTGTAGTACTGTCAGTCTTTATTATTGTACATCATGTGTGTTAAACATGCAACCTGATCTTCTGGAGCTCAGTTTGAATATTCATCTAAATCGCAAAGCTCCGGCAAGGAGAGATTTTCCTGTCAAATTTGACATGGACCTTATGTATGCATATAGGAGAAACGCTAACTGCATTTATACGTATTTATCAGGTTTTCAACTTTTTCAAAGTACAAAAATGTACAAAATTTGCTTTTATATATTTTCAAATCTGGATAAGTAAGGAAAAGCATTTCTGTCTTCAGGGTTTCTTTCACCAGATCAAAACAAAGAAAATTCTAAATTTTGTACATCTTCTGAAGACCAGTTGGTCATAAAGAAGTTGGATAATTTCAAACACATAATTTATACAAGATTGATAGAAACAAGAACGACTGATTCAGTCTCATAGGCTATTCTCAGGGTCTACTTGATGATTATACTGCCTTATATGGTGAAAATTAGATGTTTATATGTGACTCGGTTTCTTGTCTGTTTTTTACCATCTTGTTAGGAACAGGGAGGAATAATGTCTAAACGTATTAATCCTGTATTTATTTAAGTAACTTCAAGCAGAGGTAAAAACCTGTAGATGTCAATGACCAGTGATGGTTGCAACACACAATGTAAAATACAAACTGTTACTGACTATTGTTAGCAGCACATCCTTTTGTTTTTGTTTTACTGTATATTCAGAATACAGACCTTATGATTATGACTCATTCAAGAAGCTGTTTCCTATTCATTAAGTTAAGAAAAAAACATGAACGCAGAGATGTTGTTTTTTCACTACGTTAATATATCACAAATTATTTACTGTACATGGTTGTAAATGACACAATTTCTTGTCCATTTATAAATTCAAATCATCACTGAAAAATCTTTATGGTGGAGTGAATAAAATTAAGCCCTGAAACAACCATCCATCATTGATTTATTATTAACTGTATTTCCATGGAATTAGATTTTTTTTCTGACTTTCTGTCCCTTGTGCCTGCTGTTGTGCTGATGGCAGAAAGTCATATTTAGATGACTACCTACATCACATTATTGCTTTTTGCCTTGTGAATGAGATTTTGAGATGATATTTATGATGTGTACAGTTTATTAACAGAGCCGTGTAGCAGATGATGATCTAACTGTATCCCAGTCCACTGAGGATTTTCAAATATCTCCTCAGAAATTCCGACGGGTGAGGAAAGAGGACGCTGGCGAGTACTACTGCCAGGCGAAGAATGACGCCGGAAGTGCACAGTGTCCTCCAAAAACAATGGATGTCTGTGAGTGATTCAGTTTAATACAGCTTTATTTATATAGTGCCAATTCACAACACATAACCTCACAGTACTTTACAAAAAAGGCTGATTCAGTACAACCATACATACATTCCCAATGTTATGTTTATTCATATATTTTAGTTAGTTCTTCCTCAATTTGCTATTACTTTTCATATAAGACCACACAAACATTGGAATGTGATTGTGGAGTTCAAAACAAAAACCTAATTAATTTCTCCTATATTACATTTTTTAAAGAGCAACTGCATCTAAATTTGTCCTTTTATTTAAACTGTAGTTTTTTTTTGTCATACTTGGGAATGGTGATTAATTTACAGCTACCCTGTGATTAATTAGATCACTATTTTTTATTGTTTGACAGCCCTAATAAAAGGTAACTCAATAAGAGAGTTTTTGGATGAAATATGTATTTTCTATTTATAAAGCACCAGTTCAAGCACCGTTTAAGCACCGGCACCATTTCAAAAGTACCGGTTTGGTTATCGGATAAAACCTAAATGATACCCATCCCTGTTCAAGAACTGTATGTAGTTGCCAAACGCTGTTTTACGTCCATCATAATTGGCTAAAGCCTGAACTTGGTCAGACTCTGGGCTGAAACAATTATCTGCAATAAGCAGCAAGTTGAAGGGTTGTGGTAAGTAATCCATCAGTCACTCCATACCACCAACTTCACTGAATCTAAAGGCGCTGTTTGGGCCAAAAAAACATAGTTCTTTGGAGAGATTTTGCCATTTTCTTGTGACGGTTGGAAATCAGTGGTGTAATTTTCACAATACTATAAAAATACTAGTCTTTTTATATTAGACAGCTATTTTAACTTTTTTTTGTTTTCTAAACATGGGGAAGGACTTAGCCCTACTAGCCAACTTATTCCAGCTGTCATTGTGGATAGGTTTTTGGTTTCTAAATTGTCATTTTTTACTGATGTCATTACTATTGTTGCCCTAATGTTTGTATATCATGAACAATGACGGTTAGAGATGCATGAATCAGCTTTGATGTTGACTTTGAATCCTAATTTGTGGAAGTTCTGGTCTGCCAATACCTATTTTAGCCAGTTCTGACTATTCCTTAAGAGCCATTATGCCTGAGATTTCTGTAAAGTCTGTCAACATTTCCAGTTCCTGCATGCTTTATAACAGATAGAGGTTGAAAACTCAAAGGGATAAAAATAGCAACTTTGCTTTGATATATGTTACATCTTTCCCGCGCTTAGCCTGAATGATCTGCAGACATGTTTCTGCATGTCATAGAAAATACTATTTCCTTTTAAAAAGCTTCTTACATCTCTGTGAGTCCTCTAACTTAATTTATAAAAACCTCACTGATTTTGAAAATGTTTGTTTGTGTCTTCACTCAGGAACAGCATCCACACTAAAAAGTGTCTTAACCATGGCACATTCATTGTCTGGAAAAACATACATTTATGAGTTTGTGACTAACCAGTCATCAGGGCTGATCAAGCTGAAAACCCTTCAATTACTATTTGATTTCTCAAATAGTTATTGATTTGTTCGAATAGCAAATTACTACAGCACATCACCTTCATGGGGTCCTTAACCACTTCTCTCTGTCTCTTGTTACAGGTGACGTTGATATCCTTGGAATTTTCCTGCAGTCTTGCGGTGGACTGATGGCGGTTGTCACTTTGATTTTTGTAATTTATTTAATGAAACGTTTGTGCTGTTACAAAAGTGTCTACCATGGAAACAAGTGAGTACACTGTGCAGTTCTGAAGATGTAGTAAGATCCACCAAAGATGTTGTTGTTTTTTTGCTCAGATTTTGTCCTTTTTTTACTTCAGTTACAATACTCCAGCACAGGCCCCGGCTATTGACTATGCTGATGCAGATGAGGTAGATACATTTTAGAAAATACAAAAAGTATTATACATCATTAAACTGATGTGTGAACACAATAAACTTAAGGGTGTGACATACTAATCTTTTCTTTTCCTGCTTTTTCTTTTTTGTTCTTCACAGGGTCATTTTCGGCACAAGTCTTCATTCATCATTTGACAAAAATTACAGGGAGAAGCTGTCAGAGCGAAACAGAAATAAACACTTAAGGTTACCTAGCAACATTGATGCTTAAGCTGATGAAGTTTAAGGTATAACATGGCACATTACTCTCGGATGCACATTAACTCAACTGACTTGCCAAAGTATTCATTAAATTTATGGCACCAAATATTTTTACACCACAGATTTATTTGACCTTTTATGTTTTTTGTGAAACTACTTGTTTCGTGTTCAAGTTCATTTCCTCACATATTTGTATTGTACAATGAAAGCATTTCAAAGCTGTGAAATTTGATATTTGGCCATCAGTGTTATCACAAGTTACTGTAAACTACATTCCCCCGTCCATTTTTTTTAAAATAATCCTTTTTTTATATGATCTTTTAACTTTTTACTGAACAAACTTGTTTTTGGAAACTCTTTTACATTAGATCAGATTAATTGTTTCACTTACAAACAAACGTTGTATATATTGTAGATATACTGGCTTAGGATAGCAGACTGCAGAAGGCTGATCAGATTCAACTCATAAGGCACACTTTATCAGCCTTTGTTTATGTTCACAAATATGTACAAGTACAGAAATAAAGAAGACATTTGAAAACTGTATATCACACTATGCTGCAGAGTCAATATGTAACATACGTATTAGAAGTTAGAATTTTTGAGTGCTGTTTCTGTGTATAAGTGACCTTTTGTGCTTTACAACTTTTTTGTGAGTATTGGACATATTGTCCAGTTGTGATGCAGTATGATTGATTTTTTGATTTATTGCATTGCACACCATAACTAATTGTAAATATTGGAATAACCTTGTTTTGTTGAAAATAAATTTCACTGTATTTACTAAGTGTGTTTTTGCAGTGTTGCATCTGTCAGTAACAACAGTTATGTCAATGCAGGCGTGTGTAAATGTTTTTCTGTAACAACTCAGGAACTGTTGTAAAACGTCTGCTGTTCATTTGATATTAACGTTACATGTTATTTTGTTACTATTAAATGCATTTCAACTGCGCAAGTAAATGAGTGTCCTTTTGTCAAAGATTTATTGCATCTGGTGGAGAACGTACTTTTGTGAAAGCATTAACTACAGAGAGGGAATCTATTGTGAAAATAATTTATGTGAAGATAATGAGGTTTCATATCAGCAACGAAATCATGTTTCCAGTGGTACTACACTTCTGGATTTTTTTCACGTTTACAGCCACAAATTTTTATTTCTGTAATTAATCTTGCATATGTGATAGAACTAGCCAAAATAAAACTTTTACTTTGATACCTATAATTAAACTCCTGTTCATCTAAATGCCAGGGTTCAGTATTAAGGTGCCGTATTATTATTTATATTGTCCCTCTTGGCCAAATATTCAATAAAAATGTCAGTTTCCATTGTTACGCAGATGACAACCAGCTCTTCATTTCTACCAAACCCAATTCCTCCCTTCCAACTACCTCGCTCTTACAGTATACTGTCTCAGGGCAAAGTATATCCTAATTCTCTTCTAATTTTCTTAAACTCAACAGTAATAAAACTGAAGTCTTACTCGTTGCCACAGCCTCCACTTTAATCAAACTCTTTAGTTTCTCCATTAACATCGACATCTCTCCCGTTCATCCTTCCCCTCAGGTAAAAAGTATGGAAGCAATATTTGATAGTACACTCTCATTTCACTTTCATAATAATTATATCATCTCCTCTGCATACTTCCCATTATGTAACATTAACCTACTTTGTCCTTTTCTTACTCCCCCTGCTGCTGCTTTCCTTGTCCATAGCCTCATCTGGAAAGACTATTGCTACTCTCTTCTTTTTGGTCGCCCAAATAAGTCCATAAACTTAGTCTTCTTTAGAACACTGCAGTTCAGATCATAACTAGGACTCCCTGAAGAGAACACATTACCCTAGTTCTTCATCAGCGTTGGTGGTTGCCCATAACATCCCAGATCAACTTTAAAATTCTAATTCTTGATTTTAAGTCCATCTATAGCCTAATCTATGTGAACTGCTTCACATTGCCACTCCTTGTTCTCTCAGATCTTCGTCAGCCACTCATTTTGTTGTTCCTTTTGCCCGGCTTGTCACCATGGGGAGCAGAGCTTTCAGCAGTGCCTTCTCAGCTCTGGAACATCAGAAATATTGACTCTCTTCCTTTATTTAAAGCTCAAAAAACATTTATTCAAATGGGCTTATTCACTTAAGACACTGATTTGGGTTGTTTTACCGACTTCTTATTTGATTAATTTCTTTGTCTATGTAATTTTTTTTCTTCTCTGTAAAATGACTGGGTTTTAAAAAGGCCCTATCAAATATGTATATATATATATATATATATATATATATATTATATAAGAATCACCTTATTAATATCTAGAATCCACCTGTGTAAGTAAATCTCTCTATAAAAAGTGCTATATGAGAAAACATTAGTTAACAAGCATCAGGAAGATCAAACTACACCCAAGACTAGTCATGGATAAAGGTCTGGGGAGGTAAAAAAGGAAGAGTTAGATTGATAAATAAAATCTGATTATCTGGATATGGAGAAAGTATGCCACAGCTGCAGACCTTACAAAGACATGGTAGTCTGCCTAAACTGACAGGCTGTACTAGCTAAGGGGGTCCTTGGTAATTCAGAAGGAACTGCATATAAGAACATATTAGGTAGCCAAATCAACAGGAAAGGTATTAGTCATGTTGTCACAAATCTGGTCTTCATACAGGAGTTATATTAAGATCCATTTGACTATGATATTAAACATCAATGGAGTTAAAGACAACCCAGGACCAGAGGAAGACTTGTTAGAGGCTGAAAAATACTTGAGACTGAAAGCAAGGTTCACCTTCCAGCAGAACAACAACCCTGGACGTGCAGCCAATGCTACAAGAGCTATGATGATCTAAGTCAAGCCAGTCAATGTCCAAATCTAAACCCAACTAAGAATCTGTGACACAACTTGAAAATTCCTCTTCATTCAATATGACTGATCAGCAGGACAATGGTTCAGAGCATACCACCAAGTCCACCTCAATCATTGCCAATTATTATAAATAGGTGATTTTAGTTGTTTATGGCCATAACCAGTATTTTGGGAGGCAAATACTTTGTTAAATACGACGAGATTGGCTTGGATAGCTTTTTTCCTTACTAAAATAAATCAGTTTTCCAGAACTGGATTTTGTTCTTACTGAAATTATCTTTGAATTATATTAACTATTAATGGTCTGAAATATGTACGTACAGACGCAGACAAAATTGTTGGTACCCTTCATTAAATCAAAGAAAAACTCATAATGGTCACAGAAATAACTTTAATCTGACAAAAGTAAAAATAAATAAAAATTATATAAATGTTGACCAATGAAAGTCAGACATTGCTTTTCATCCATGCTTCAACGGAATTATTTAAAAAATAAATGCATGAAACAGGCCTGGACAAAAATGATGGTACCCACAACTTAATATTTGGTTGCACAACCTTTTGAGGCAATCACTGCAATCAAATGATTCCTGTAACTGTCAATGAGACTTCTGCACCTCTCAGCAGGTATTTTGGCCCACTCCTCATGAGCAAACTGTTCTAGTTGTTTCCGGTTTGAAGGGCGCCTTTTCCAGACAGCACGTTTCAGCTCTTTCCAAAGATGCTCAATAGGATTGAGATTAGGGCTCATAGAAGGCCAGTGTTTTCCTCTTAGCCCTTCTTGGGTTTTAAGCTGTGTGTTTTGGGTCATATTCCTGTTGTAAGACCCGTGACCTGCGACTGAGACCATGCTTTCTGACACTGGCCAGCACATTTCTCTCTAGAATCCCCTGATAGTCTTGAGATTTCATTGTACCCTGCACAGATTCAAGACACCCTGTGTCAGATGCAGCAAATCAGCCCCAGAACATAACCGAGCCTCCCCCATGTTTCACAGTAGGACCGTGTTCTTTTCTAGATATGCTTCATTTTTCCGTCTGTGAACATAGAGCTGATGTGCCTTGGCAAAAAGTTAAATTTTTGTCTCATCTGTCCACAGGACATTCTCCCAGAAGCTTTGTGGCTCGTCAGCATGTAGTTTGGCATACTCCAGTCTGTTTTTTTAATGATTTGTCCTCTGGCTCAAACAGCGAAGGATGTTCCGATCTGACACTGATGTTCCTTGAGCATAAAGTTCAGCTTGGATCTATTTTGAAGTCTTTCTAGGCTCTTTTGTTACCATTTGGATTATCCGTCTCTTTGATCTGTCATCAATTTTCCTCCTGCAGCCACGTCCAGGGAGGTTGGCTACAGTCCCATGGATCGTACATTACTGAATGACATGTGCAGCTGTAGTCACAGAAACATCTAGCTGCTTGGAGATGGTCTTATAGCCTTTACAGTTAACATGCTTGTCTATGATTTTCTTTCTCATCTCCTGAGACAACTCTTTCCTTTGCTTCCTCTGGTTTATATTGAGTGTGGTACACACCACGTCACCAAACAACACAGTGACTACCTGGAGTCCTATATATAGGCCCACTGAGTGATTACAGGATTGTAGACACCTAGGATGCTGATTAGTGGACATACCTTGGATTAACATGTCCCTTTGGTCACATTCTTTTCATTCTTTTCTAGGGGTACCATCATTTTTGTCCAGGCCTGTCCATGCATTTATTTTTTAAATAATTCCGTTAAAGCATGGATGAAAAGCAATGTCTGACTTTCATTGGTCAACATTTATATAATTTTTATTTATTATTACTTTTGTCAGATTAAAGTTATTTCTGTGACCATTATGAGTTTTTCTTTTATTTAATGAAGGGTACCAACAATTTTGTCCACGTCTGTATGACAGTGGAAAACTGTAAGGGGGCAAAAAACATTTTCCCAGCACTGCATTTTCACATCTTCCAAAATTTCTGCCATTATCAGCGATGGCCTATGATTCGTGCTTACCAATTTTTTATTTTTAGTTAGCCTATTTATTATCCGAAAAGAAACCATTACTGAAATAGAGTCAGACCATGACCATACCGCTGTGTTTAATTTAAAAAGAAACCAACCTGACATATTTTGTAATGCTTTTAACTTTTTGTTGACTGTTTACAACTGTTTACTTGGCAAGTAGGCATTGCATGGCCAACATGCCATATCGCACCATCAGTCCCTCTGGGCAACATCAGTAGGCAGTAGGTGAAGTGTCTTGCCCAAGGACTCAACGACTGAGACGGATGGATCATGGGCTCGAATCGGCAACCCTCCGGTTACAAGGCGAACTCTGATCCCCTGAGCCACAGTCGCCCAAGCTAGTACAGTGCAAATTAATAATGTGTTTATCTGATTTTTTTTTTTTACATTCAAACATAGTTGCAACATGTTTACTAAAAAATTGTATAAAATAAATAGTTTTATCTTCAGCTAAGTTTTAATATTGTTACACTAGTTCACCTTTATACATCGAATGGATGAGACACAACATTTTCAAGAATAACCTTTATATTAGTTTTATTTTGTAGGGATTTTTTTTACTTGATCAAAATTCAAACTTTAAAATGTCAACACCTAAGTAAAGACTGTTTACAAAAATATGGTATATCTTTAAACAAATAGAACAGTATGGGCCAACCATTGGGCAAGAATATTGTTGTCTATTTCAAAAATAACATTACATATTTAATAAAACAAGGACTGTTGTTTTATAGTTATCCCTATATGAATAAGATAATTATGCATCATATCGCTTACATTGCGATATTTGAAAAACCTTGATCATCTCAATAAATTACATCATTAAAAAGTTATTTTGACAATATTATTTGTATGTTTAAAACTAAAGAAAAATAATTTTATTTTTTTCCAGGAAAATAACAATATTACGTTTTTATAATTAATCGAAATCCACCTTGTAGTTTTGGGGTTTTATAGGTTCACCACTGCGTTTGCTCCTTTCCGGTTTTGTTTTGAAAACCTCCACCCGGAAGTAGTCAATACAACGCAAGTAGCATGAGCTAACCTTACATTTTGCTCGTTTTGACAACATCCTCTGACTTGCCTGTCAGACCACAAACATGTAAGATCAAATTACGCTGCGATAACTGGGTCCACCGCAGAATGTTTGTTAAAGGCCATTAAATTGTTGCAGCGAGTCCGAAATAGAAGAAAAAAACGCAAACGGCTAATTTGCTATCAGACATATTCATGTGCGTTTTGGCGTTACCTTCATATTGCTAGTTTGTCGTCAGCATGGACCTGTAGCTAAAGTAGAGTTTTCTTTTGTAAAATAGTTGTTCGTTTCTTCACGACTAAGTGTTTTGTTTTGGACTTAAAGGGGAAGTGGAGTCGCACACCCTGCAGGCCTTCATGTGTTTTTTTTTTCTGGCTTGAAACATCATTGAAAAGGGAGTCCTTTTACTTTAGCTTGCTAACAAGTCACTGCGCTACGATAACAGCAACTTTAATGAGATAAGAGTTGGCGCACACCGGTCGTTATAATGAGTTTTTTTAGTTTTGGACAAAGTGCAGAAATCGATGTAGTCCTCAATGACGCCGAATCGAGGAAGAAGGCTGAACACAAGACTGAAGATGGGAAGAAAGACAAATACTTCCTTTTCTACGACGGGGAGACGGTCAGTGGGAAGGTGAATGTGACGCTGAAGAACCCCGGGAAGAGGCTGGAGCATCACGGCATAAAAATCGAATTTGTCGGGCAAATAGGTGGGTCAGTCATGCATTGCAACATATAAATAAGTTCTTCCATTGGTTCAGTATTTAACCAGTCTTTATAAAACACTGGTGTTATTGAAGAAATATATTCGTGAAACATTTATGTAGTTTGGGAGAGCTTGTTAGTTTTTGTAGTGTCTTTAAAATACAAGTAAATCTGTAGTGTTTTCTTGAAGACAAGCATATTATGTGTCTGTCTGGAAATTTTCCCAGATTTTTTTTTCACATTCTCACCTCAAACTTAAATTTCTTAAATTGTTTGTTTCTTTTTTTTTTTCTTTGAACCATCATGCGTGTCTCTGAGCTGAGAATTAAATATTTTCCAACTTTATTGACAAAATAGCTCAAGCTCTTTTGGATTGGTTGGGTCAGAATCTGAACATCAATTTTAAAGTTTTAATGTAACAAATATTCCGCTTCATTGGGTCATTCTAACACAACAAAGATGCTAAACTATTCGATTATAGCTGAGGTTGTATGTTTAGGATCATTGTCCTGAAAGGTTAACCTCATCTCCTGATATCTTTTTCCTCCTCAAACTGATAATATATATATATATATATATATATATATATACACTACCGTTCAAAAGTTTGGGGTCACCCAAACAATTTTGTGTTTTCCATGAAAAGTCACACTTATTCACCACCATACGTTGTGAAATGAATAAAAAATAGAGTCAAGACATTGACAAGGTTAGAAATAATGATTTTTATTTGAAATAAGATTGTTTTTACATCAAACTTTGCTTTCATCAAAGAATCCTCCATTTGCAGCAATTACAGCATTGCAGACCTTTGGCATTCTAGCTGTTAATTTGTTGAGGTAATCTGGAGAAATTGCACCCCACGCTTCTAGAAGCAGCTCCCACAATTTGGATTGGTTGGATGGGCACTTCTTGCGTACCATACGGTCAAGCTGCTCCCACAACAGCTCAACGGGGTTCAAATCTGGTGACTGCGCTGGCCACTCCATTACCGATAGAATACCAGCTGCCTGCTTCTTCTCTAAATAGTTCTTGCACAATTTCGAGGTGTGTTTTGGGTCATTGTCCTGTTGTAGGATGAAATTGGCTCCAATCAAGCGCTGTCCACTGGGTATGGCATGGCGTTGCAAAATGGAGTGATAGCCTTCCTTATTCAGAATCCCTTTTACCCTGTACAAATCTCCCACCTTACCAGCACCAAAGCAACCCCAGACCATCACATTACCTCCACCATGCTTAACAGATGGCGTCAGGCATTCTTCCAGCATCTTTTCAGTTGTTCTGCGTCTCACAAACGTTCTTCTTTGTGATCCAAACACCTCAAACTTGGATTCATCCGTCCACAGCACTTTTTTCCAGTCTTCCTCTGTCCAATGTCTGTGTTCTTTTGCCCATCTTAATCTTTTTCTTTTATTGGCCAGTCTCAGATATGGCTTTTTCTTTGCCACTCTGCCCTGAAGCCCAGAATCCCGCAGCCGCCTCTTCACTGTAGATGTTGACACTGGTGTTTTGCGGGTACTATTTAATGAAGATGCCAGTTGGGGACCTGTGAGGCGTCTGTTTCTCAAACTAGAGACTCTAATGTACTTATCTTCTTGCTCAGTTGTGCAACGCGGCCTCCCACTTCTTTTTCTACTCTGGTTAGAGCCTGTTTGTGCTGTCCTCTGAAGGGAGTAGTACACACCGTTGTAGGAAATCTTCAATTTCTTAGCAATTTCTCGCATGGAATAGCCTTCATTTCTAAGAACAAGAATAGACTGTCGAGTTTCAGATGAAAGTTCTCTTTTTCTGGCCATTTTGAGCGTTTAATTGACCCCACAAATGTGATGCTCCAGAAACTCAATCTGCTCAAAGGAAGGTCAGTTTTGTAGCTTCTGTACCGAGCTAAACTGTTTTCAGATGTGTGAACATGATTGCACAAGGGTTTTCTAATCATCAATTAGCCTTCTGAGCCAATGAGCAAACACATTGTACCATTAGAACACTGGAGTGATAGTTGCTGGAAATGGGCCTCTATACACCTATGTAGATATTGCACCAAAAACCAGACATTTGCAGCTAGAATAGTAATTTACCACATTAGCAATGTATAGCGTGTGTTTCTTTAAAGTTAAGACTAGTTTAAAATTATCTTCATTGAAAAGTACAGTGCTTTTCCTTCAAAAATAAGGACATTTCAATGTGACCCCAAACTTTTGAACGGTAGTGTATATAATCACCAGCTCCCATTGCCCCTGCTGAAGAAAAGCATTTGCAGAACACAGTTGTCTCAACACTATATTTCACTGTGTGCTTTGCAGTTAGCATGATGTGCAGTGTTAGTTTTACATGACATATAGTGTTTATATATATATTGTGAAAAAGTCATATTTTCTGTCATCTGACTAATTCACTCAGTTCCATGTGGTTGCTGTGCGACCCTGCACCGATAGTCGTAAACATTAAAAAGAAAAGGCAGATTTTTTTAGCGTGCATGACAAATAGTTGTACAATTAACAGATTATCCCACCTGAGCTATGGATCCTTGCAGCTCCTCCAGAGTTACCAGGAGCCTCTTGGCTGCATCTCTGACTGATGCTCTCCTTACCCTCCTCGTCAGTTCACGTGGACGGGCATGTTTTGATAGGTATTTGCAGTTGTCCCATACTCAGTGCATGTTTAGATGTTGGACTGAATAATGCTCAACAAGATGTTTAGAAGGTGAGATCATGCTTCGCAATTGAACCCACAACTTTATCCCTGGTTCATCTAGTGAGTTCCTTGGTCGTCCTGCTGCTGGTTGTTCATTAATGTATTCTGCAAACATGGAGCGCTTTGAATAGCAGCTGTATTTACACCTCAGTGCGTTACACACAGATGTTTACTCGCTCCCGAAGGCAGTTGGTGGCACTGCAATTTAGTTAGGTGTATCATTATAAAGAATGCCAAGTTCAAATACTATTCAAACTTCTCAGATTTTTACGTGTAAATGTCAAGCCGTGAACCGTCTTTATTCCGTTTCACAATTAGGTACTACTTTGTGTTGTTACAAAAAAAGACGCAGCAATGTTTGTGGATATAATCTGTAAAAGTCGTAGGAGCACGGCTAATTTTGCAAGCAACTCTGTCAACATAACGTTAGACAAAATTGATTTAAAAAACCACAAAAAACATGCAGAATTCAACTTAAGTGTTCCCAGATGAAATGAAGAAAGATGGCAGCGTAAATATGACCACGGAAAGTGTGTCATTCTGGTAAACGGGGAGGAGTGAGGAGGCGCTGTCTATTCTTTTTTACAGTCTATGGTTCTCACCTGTGCTCCGTTGTAAAATATTTTCTGTCCAAAATAAACAACTGCACACTAAAATCACTGATTTCATTCGGCCCCTGTAACTTCCTGACCTCATCTGGTCTGTGCAAGAAGCAAATTATGTTTTAAAGAACATTGAGCGAATTTGGCCACTACCGGACATTTAATACAGAAAATGACATGATTTAAGAAGAAAAAAAGAAAAGGGGGGTGGGTCGTCATTGTTATCGTCCACTTACCGTTATCGAGGTTAAATGCTCAATATACCATGATATTAATTTTAGCTCATATCCCCCAGCTCTAGTTCAAATGTCTTATGAACAAAAAGCAGGATCAGGGCTGTAGTAAAATGGAAAGATCAGGACTGATGTGATCCTCCTCATGAGAGATAATAAAGCTGTAGTTATCTGTATATTTAGTAGTTAAGTGTATTTTTGAAGTCCTTTCAGTAGTATAGGTTAGTTTTTTTGTGCAGATGGATTGATTGATTCTCAGTATAGTGAACAAATTCAGAGTTCAGTTGCTAAGGATTGGTATGCAAAAAGTGGTTCAACGTTTTTTCTAAAATGGATAAAATCAATGATTTCTAAAGTAATAAAAATGCTGTAGAGGGTTACTCATATTTACAAGCTCTATGTTACATGGCTGCATTTTAAATCATGCCAAAATTGATTCACGTCTATATGACCTGTAGCATCATGATATGACCAAAAATAATATCAAAGTAATTTTTTTTCTTGCATTTTCTGGTTTCGATAATCATCACCCCACAGTTTGTAAATTAACAACGTAGACCACATCTGTGTTGGATAAAAACTGAAAGAAATAAATTATAATCAACCTTAATAACCGAAAACAGCCATTTTCAAATATCGCCTAAACTTAACAAACTTTTCCTTTCAGCATGCAGGACATCATGGATTACAATATGCCATAAAATCACACATGCTCAACTAGCACTTGATTAATGGGCAAAACCTGTTTTCAGTTGTGTGTCAGAGTACAAAATGTTGTGTACAAAAACAATTACAAAATCATGCAAATCAAGTTGACACTACTGGTTGGAATCTCGTTTCCGTCTTCTGTAAATATGCTGCCTGATAAGCCAGATGTTTGTCCATATTAATAAGTTTTAAAGCCCACCCTTATCATCATCATTATTATTTTATTTTATTTTTCTGCTTAAAACATTGCAATTGTTTTATTGGCCAGCGCTAAAGAAATTATCCTGGAATTCTCTCTGTCACGAGTTAGTTTATTTCATTTGTCATCATGAGAACAAAGAATCAACAATCAAGAAGATAAAGAATAACTGTAGTACATGTGTCATCCTGCCATTTTGCGTAATAATAATCGTAATAGACGGAATTTATACAGTGCTTTTCAAGACACCAAAAGCGCTTTACAATTTCACTGTTCATTCACTCTTGTGAAGCAAGCTACGGTTGTACCCAAAGCTGCCGTGACAGAAGCGAGGCTGCCATATCGCACCATCAGGGCAAAAGCAGTAGGTGAAGTGTCTTGCCCAAGAACACAGCAACTGAGACAGTCGCCACAGTATTTGTACTTTTACACTTTTTGTAGCAATGCTGTGTTCATTCTGGGGGTGGTGGTGGGGGGTGATGTGGTCATTGTTATCGTCCACTTATCGTCATCGAGGTGAAATGCTCAATATACCATGATCTTAATTTTACCTCATAACGCCTGTCACTATTGGGTGTTAGCACTAAAATGACTGGAGATATTGGAATTTAAACTTGGTTGAGTTACATTCAGGATTTGGACATTTTGTGCTTATTTGTAAAAGCCCCCCCCCCAAAAAAAAAAAATCAAACTATAGCTCCAAACCAAGTTCTTATGTTGGCTGCTTTGAGAAAAAAATCTGTTTTAGGGGTTTATTCATTCAAAGAATCATTTTAGATATGGTCTCTTGCCTTATCTGTATTCTGTATTAAATTCAGGTTTTGTTTCCTATATTTTCTTGAGTTAGAATAATCTAAAAAAAAGGTTTCGAAAGTTTAAATCTAAAATTGGCACTTTTTCTATAAACAAATAGTTGGAGTTCAAATCAAACCTCTGTGATCGCGTTTCACATTGTTAACTAACAAGCCATTAAAAAAAGAACAAGTTAATGCAGCAGAACTTACTGTTTGTCTTATACAACACTTATATGTTCAGTGTAATTCTGTGTAGATGGACATTTTATCATCAGTATTGTATTTTTAATGTACATTTTTGGCCCACTTCTTGTCCAGAGCTGTATTACGACAGAGGAAACCATCATGAATTTGTTTCCTTGGTGAAGGATCTCGCAAGACCCGGTGAAATAACCCAATCGCAGACGTTTGACTTTGAGTTCACACATGTTGAGAAACCCTATGAGTCCTACACAGGCCAGAATGTCAAGCTAAGGTAAGTTTGATCATTCATTCTCCTCTGTCTGTCGTGAGACTGTAAAAAGTCACACTTTAACCTGCTTTGTCATGTTGTTAAACGCTGAGTTAGACGTTTAACTACTGACGTTGTCTATGTACCACTGAACGTATGCACATTATAAACTGGATTCAAAAATGTGGTTACATTTTTAGGTACTTTCTTCGTGCCACGGTGATTAGAAGATTGAACGACATAAGTAAAGAGATGGACATTGTGGTCCACACACTGAGCACCTACCCTGAACTCAACTCCTCCATCAAAATGGAAGTTGGCATCGAAGACTGCCTCCATATTGAGTTTGAGTACAACAAATCTAAGTATGAAATGTTGAGATACAAACCTTTATCTTTCAAACACTCATTTCTTTGCAAGCTTCAGCATTCACCTGGTAAATTAATGTTATATCGAATATTTCCCATGGTCGCTTGTGCTTGAATTTAAAATATGCGAGAAGCAAAGAAAACCTGATGTTTGTTCTGAAAAGAGAACTCCAGCCACGGAATCTTTACATGTTATTGCTTATTAATAATGGGCATACAAAAAAGGTATAGTAGGGCTGCTTGATTATGGAAGAAAAGAATGGGTTTTTTTGTGTTCTTGACTTTAAAATGTAGCAAATAT
Organism: Apricaphanius iberus; assembly: GCA_028564705.1. Lineage (NCBI taxonomy): Eukaryota > Metazoa > Chordata > Actinopteri > Cyprinodontiformes > Aphaniidae > Apricaphanius > Apricaphanius iberus. Next base: position 1,064,190 of record JAPXFQ010002229.1, on the reverse strand, counting down.
GTTTCCGACCAAAACATTTACTTAAGATTCTCTCTTTAGCACCCTCCGATGGCCAAATGTAGGAAAATGTGTAAATTGGCTGGTACATTTGATCAAGACATAGAGGCAGGTTTGGGACTTGAAGAATAGAACAGTATTCAGTTTCTATAACAGAATTTTGAATAACTGGAGCCAAAAAGAAACAGTTATGTCATCAACGATGCATATCAGAGCAGAGAGGAAGTGACACAGCTGTAGCCTTCTGCCTCTGTAACGTCCTTCTTTGGTACAGATCCTCACCAGAGCTAAATGTGTTTAGTAAAGATAGCCCTTTTGAATATAAAACATAGAGCTTGACAGGTTTTAAGTGAATTGCTCATAGAAAGCTATAGCTGGTTGCTAAAAATACCGTGTTGGATTCGTGAAATCTTCCAGGGAACAACTGTCGAATGAAACAACGAAAACATAATTAACATATTTTCCTTAATAACTTCAGTTCTGATTCTAGACCATCCCTGTACTGTTTCATATTGTTTGGCTACTGTGAACTTCTAAATGTTATTTCATTAATTTAGGGTTACATTAGTTATTAGTGTAACTGAACCCCATGAAAAAGCATCATCCCGCCCCCGAGGCAACATTTGAAAAACTCTACGGACGGGCGTGGCCAAGTGTGGAGGATAAGCGCGAGGGGGGGATGCAGGGGTGTGGTCTGTAACAGTCACAGCTGAACGATGGCATGTGGCCACCGAGCTCTGTGATGCCTCTATTTACCTAAGGTAAAGGGAGAAATGAGGTCTCTTCTCCACCATCCACCATAGGTAAAAAGAGGCTCTATGGAGCGCAGCGGGCAACGGCGTATCATTTCAAGCCTCTGGCTCAGGGTGCTGAGTCAGCGCTGCGTGAAGCCAGCAGCACGTATAGTAGCAAACAAGCACAGAGAGCCTAGTGCTAGCATCGATGCTAAGTAGCTTCGGAGGGAACGACCTCAGCGTTTGTTTCCTTCTTTACGGTGTGTTTAAAATATATAGGTTATAACTTATGGCTCTAAACCACTTCGTTGTGGTCCTCCAAAGTGCGATATATGGATTTCAGCTTCCTCTGTTTCTCTCAGTGTGCATCTGTCGGCGCATGTAGCAACATAGACTGTAGCACACAAGATGAGCTTGACTTGCGGCAGGGCAAGTGTGTGTGAGAGGGGGAGGGCGTCTCTGTGAGTCGATGCCTGTGACGTAGGCATGAACTCTAATGTAACAATCTCAGCCAATCAGAAAATTCAAATAGAGAACCACACTGTGACCATGAACAGCGATAATAAGACGTTTTTAAGATAAAAAAATTTGGAATTTAACAAGTTTCCACGGAAATGTCAAATACATGCCCTTAAACTGAAAGATTGCATTGGTAAAAACCCTATTTATGCAGTTTATAAGCAAAAAAAAAGTGGGTTGGGGGTTTAGTTACACTGTAATTGCTGTGTAACATCTATTTTTGAATGTGTTCATGCAGTGTTTGAAAACACAAAATGGTTAGAAATGGTTTGTTGGTTTTTAGTTCTAATGGAAGAGACAAATTTCAAATTATTAAAGTAAAACATTTAAATTTGACCACTGTGAATACAAACAAAATTCAGACATTTTCAGTATAGATGTTAGAAACAAACTTTTTTTGTGTTTGCTAATCCCAATAAGTAATATCTGACGCTGAGACAAAAAGCAGTGCACGGAATTGTTCTGCACTGTTATTTAGGAATCATCCTTGAACAGAATAAAACTGTCGTCTAATTTACTAGGCCTACTAGGCAAATGTATATCCCCATATTCTCACTTTTTGGATACTATCGTTTGTTTTCTGACAGATACCATCTGAAGGATGTGATTGTGGGAAAAATATATTTCCTGCTGGTGAGAATTAAAATAAAGCACATGGAGATTGACATAATCAAGCGTGAGACGACCGGCACCGGCCCTAGTGTCTACCACGAAAACGACACGATCGCAAAATACGAGATAATGGACGGAGCGCCGGTTCGAGGTAAACATCACTTGGTTAGAATCATAGCTTGTCATTAAAAAACAACAATCAACAAATAAAGCCAGGTAAATGATCCACCTCACTTGATTCGTCTTCCAGGGGAATCTATACCTATCCGGTTATTTCTGGCTGGTTATGATCTGACTCCGACCATGCGAGACATCAACAAGAAGTTCTCTGTGCGTTACTACCTGAATCTGGTATTGATTGATGAAGAGGAGAGACGCTACTTCAAACAGCAGGTACAAAAAACAAAACCTGTGAAGTCGCTCAATCACACAGCGATACTCCTGGCTTTGTTTTTGAAAACTATTACGATCAAGTCAGACATATAAAGGCAGCAAATGGAAAAAAGGAAGTAATGAAACTTTGAGAACACACACACACAGCTTTTGTGTCAGTTTAACTGGGCGTGGGACGAACCAGTTTCCCTTTAGATTGGTTAGTTTTTGGTGGCGCACATTCCATATTTATTTCCTGTTGACCTTAAAAAAAGAAAGAAATATTGACTTTAATAGTACAGCTGTTTCACCTCATGGACACAGATTGAACTATAAAATTGATCTCCCCCAGTCCATTAACTTTTCAACTCACATCAGCTAAAGTGAGTCTTTCATTCACGCTGATCAATATGAGCCACTGGCCCCAGTACAGGTTGCAGGGGCTGATGAGCAGACTGAGCATTCATTAGGCATTTTTAAAAGGTTGATCTGTTGCAGGGATTAGGAAAGGGTGGTCGGTTATAAGTAAGAATGCTCCGCGGTATCAAAAAGTTTGGTATTTGCTTTAATGATGACCCTGGGTTGGGATGAATTTGGAAACATGGAGTATGGAAAATGCTTTGATTTCCAAATTGTCTTCCTTGTACCATAGTGCAATTGCTCTATGAAGCCCTCCATCCTTCCATAATGTGGATAAAACATGTCTTTCATCTTTTGACCAATCCATCCATCTGTTAATCCCTAATCTCTTCAGCGGTGTGTTGATCTATTTGTCTATCGTTCCTTCCTTCTATCCAGGCAGAGCTTTACTGACGTTCCATTTATAAAGCCTGGACACCTGTAGAAATCTCTGCCACTATTTATTGGTGAAGTTTTATATTTAAACAATGAGTGAGGAGGTAAACTGTAGAGCAACCTTGTTATTCTGCAACACGTCAAAACAACACAAGTGCAGCATGTTGTCGGCATAAGAGCAGCCAGATGTTGGAGCTCCACTCTCTTTGCAGCTTTGAGTGGCCATTTCCATGCAGCCTTTGCTGAGGATGCTCCCACTCTTACTTAAATCTCCGCCGCCAGCCTGCTGCTGCATAATACATGAGAAACTTCATCACAATAAAGGTTAGCCCCTCCCTGTGGGTCAGAGGAAAATGTTGTTGTGAAAATAATGCAAAATATTCCCAAAGAAATCTCTGTAATATCTTTTTGGAATTGGTTCTGTTAACACAACAGTTCACTTTTAGTATTTTCACACACTATGCTGTAATGTTCCTCCTTTTTTTCCAGCTCTTGAAAGCTGCCATTTTGGCTCCTGACCCAGCAATGATCATTGTTAATCTCTGTGCTTCTGATGCTCTTTGGATTCCACATGAAAACTAATCTCCTGATGTTTTACATGTTTCAGTTAATACTGTATACACAATCCTGATTCCAGAACATAGAGATTAGAACAGATATTGGACTTCTTTTGTTTGAAATGAAAGGCCATCATTTTACTTAGAAAACAGCAGCAATGCATGTTTATCACTGTGTTGCATTCCTTTAATTTAATGGTCTTATAAACGTTAGATATCAGGAGGAGATGAGTTGTTGTAGTGTAGAATACAAAGAGCATGTTCTGTTCTTGCAACCAAGAGTTTGAAATGACAATATTAGATCTTGAATTTGATTGCAACCTGCTGGAACATATGGATCTGAATATTTACATTTTTCTCTGGGCTCATAAACTAGGTTTTGATGCTATGATTCATTTCTACCAGAGTAGTCTTTATTTAGAACATAAATGCAGAATCAGGTTGTGCAGAATGAAAAAAGTTGTTCTGGGGAGATGAGACAAAAACTGAGCTTATTCTATATATGAAACTTATTTGGCAGGAAACCAAAACTGCAGGTCTCCCTCATCTCATGGCAGCATCACATTGCTGGGCTGCTTTTCTGCAGCAGAGATGCAGATCAGAGTTGATGGGAAGATGTAGAGCAAAACCTGTTAAATTCTCCAAAAACCTAAGACTGTGGCCAAGGTTTACCTTCCATTTGGACACGATCCTAAACACATCAGTGCATGTTCATGTTTTAGAATGGCCCAGACCTACATCTAAATGAGAATCTTCTGCTAAACTTCAAGATTGTTGTTTACAGCTGCTTTTGATCCAATCAGAGTTTATTTTGTAAAGAAGAATTTGCCAAACTTAAGCTTCTGTGTGGAGGACACACTCCCTAAAAGACTCGCAGATCTACATACAGCAAAAAGTGGATGTGCAAAGGGTTGATTCAGGGTGGCTCAATAAAAATACAAAAAACACATTTTAGATATTTGTTAGAAAGAAAAAAAGATTGTAAAGGATGTTTAATTATTTTATTCTATTTCACACTATGCGCTATCTGCTATTGCTCTATCTCGTAAAATCCCAACTAAATACATTAAGGTGTGTGGATGTAACATGACATGGAAACTGTCAACTGGTATGATTACTTAAACACTGCACTGTACCTAGAGAAGTTGTGATAAAATCATTATGATTTTTATTATAATAAATGTTGATGTTTTCCTATATTGGCCACCTCTACAAGGAAGAATAGTCTTCTAATATTAAATAAACAGTTGATCCTTGTTGTGCTACTAACTCTCATAAACATGATTACAGTTGTTTTTAAATCTCCAAATCCTTCATCTGCGCCCTTGCAGGAAATCACACTGTGGAGAAAAGGAGATGTGGTGAGGAAAAGCATGTCCCATCAGGCTGCCATCGCCTCTCAGAGGTTCGAGGGTTCAGCCGCTTCAGAGAGCGCCCTGGAACAAGCTGCCAAGGAGGAGAGCGGCTAGAGACGGCGCCCTCCTCTCGCAGCTCGTCGGCATCTGCACCGGACGGATGATCACCTGACAACTGTGCAAACATCTGTCGAGGCAGCTGTTTCGCTCGTAGCCGTGCTGGTAAAGCGAGTAATAAGGGAGGGAAAAAAAAAAAACATGCACACTAATGCCGTGCGCGAACTACATAGCAGTTTGCATGAGGCATCCAGGGTGGCTTCAGGCTCCTTCCTCACACGTTTATTTTCTGTACAGAAATCAATTTAATCACCTATCGCAGTGTCTGCTGTGTAAGATCACGCAGAATTCCTACATTTGTACACGTCGTTCATTACGTTCTAATGCTTTTTGGATATACTGATTTCCTTTTTCTTAAATGTTAGAAATAAATTTTCATCCAAGTAAATCTGACATTCCATGTTGAATGAATGAATTCCTGTAAGGTCAAAAAAAAGGAAAAAAAGAGAATCAACTTTGCACTGCTTGATCTTGTCTAACACACTTTTTTCTTTTTTTTGCACAAAACACATCACAAACTGGAATGCGTCACAAACTGGAATTATTAACCCATTTTCTTTTTTTTAAATCTGTAAATACGACCAGTCAAACCTGTTAACCTGTTCCAGTTTGTATAGGTTGATTATCCCGTACACAGAGCTACAGATTGTCATGTCCATGTGCTTTACCTCAGCATTCCAGTGTTGTTTCAGAGAAATGTTTGTATTACGGTCCGACCGAACTGAGTCATCTGTATCCTTCTCATTAGAGACTTGAAAATTGTGCCTATGTGTATTAAGCTAATGAAAATCTTCCTGCCTCTAACATGATTTTAGTCTTTTAACCAGAGAAACATTACAGTAGAATTATCTATCTTTTGCAAAATGCTTATCGATTACTCCTCATTCCCAAACGTCCAATAAATTGATGCCAAATAGAAAATCCCTGGGTGTTTGTTCATTATTGAGTGAATTTATTAATGCATCATAATTCTTAGTGCAAACAAAGTAGAATTCAAATACAGCACACACAGCAGAATACAGCATAAACTTTAGTGTAGGGTTTTAAAAGGAGTTTTTATGGCAAGCTGTGTATGTTTAAACCGCTATTGCTTTCTGACTATACAAACTTTACAAGTTCTGACTACTGTACATACCACTAGTTTTAAATTTCTCATGCCACTTCAATGTTTATCTGTACTAGTTTAGACACTAACACTTTGCTAATTAGTAGCATTTTTGTCCAACTAGTAGGAGGAGATGTCCTAATACTAAGCCAAAGTCTGTATTAAGGATGTAAGAAAATATTGATATGCCAATGTGTCGATATTCAAAAACAAAGTAGTGGTTATTTTTATCTATTTGAATTGAATTTTGTCATAAAATTAAGAGTACGACAGCTATATATATAGTATTACTTATAGTATAGTGATATATCACAATATATATATCGTACCCTTTGTATCGTAATACATAGAGTATTGCCACATTATTGCCGGTAGGCGTTCCTAGTCGGTAAAGTAACTATACTATATAGTAGCAAAAAATCCCCATTAGAAGGCTTTTTGATGTACTGGCCACTTTTTTACGTACACCTGAATACCTGCTTAAATCGGAATGGGAGGAAATAGATTTTGATTTAGCGTGGTTGTTGGAGTCGGGCTGGTAGGTTCATGTCAACATGTCATAAAGTCATGTTGGGATTTTCACACATTCAACTCACGTTTGCAGAGAACGTTTAAAGGAAAAACAAACTCCAACCCACTTTTAGTATTATGTACCTAATAAAATGGCTGGTGAGTGAATGTTGTGCTACTGTTTTTTTGTTAAAATGTAAATTTATTTAACACAAATTCTGCTGTCTAGTGAGACTTAAATGTTGGCTCTGGTAGTAAACTGGCTGGGTTTATTTTGTTCATTTGACTGGTATGGTGGAAAATGCTTCGACTTACTCATCGACGGAGATTTTACTGTCGATTGGTTATGTTAGGGGTTTGCAAGGTGGCACAGTTGGTACCAAGGATGTTCTGGATTCCAATCCTAACCTTGGGTCTTCCTGCAGGGCTTTGGATGTCCTCTCCACATACTCCAGCTTCCTCTTACAGTCCACCAATAAGACGGTTAGGTCAAATTGTCTATTGCATAAAAAAAGACCACTGACTAGGACTGTTATGCTTATGTATTGCTTTGTTTAACTTGTAGGCTTTTGCTACTATTAGTTAGCTTGTGGACATAGGTTGCACCAGTTGGCAAACTTTATGTTTTTGAGCTTGTGCAAATATTGAACAAGCGTAACTGGTTTAATGTATTTGCAAACTAGTCAGCAAAACTTACTTCTGATATCAAGGGTAAAGAATATGTTTGCAACCTGTGTACCAGCCTCCTTGGTCAAGCCCAAAGACATGTGGCGGCTGTATATAGATAAATAAGGGTGACTTGTGTTTCTGTTAAACACACAATGGTGTGTTGGTGTCATCATGTCGGCTGGTATTATTGCTGATCTGCACGCTGACATTCAGATTATTAAATCTTAATGCAGGGAGACAAAGGGGCTTCTGGATAATGTAAAAGAGCTGTGTTCAGGCAGAACGATGCACCAGAGACTTCAAGCTTCTCTGAATTTTCTTGCTAAGAGCTTTGTCAAGGTTGATGAGCAGAAGTGCCCACAACCTACTGGTAGGTACGTCAAAGCCAGGTAAGGCAGGGGGCTGGGTTGGGAGATCTAATTATTATATCATCATGAATATACATATGCAGTTGTCTCTTCCTGAGAAACATCTAACCTAAAGGCAGTCATAATGTTACACATATCCCTACTATAAAAGAATAACCTATAGTTCCACATATGTCTCCTTTTCCTCTCTTTAAAATATGCATAACTCAGCACTAATGAAAGAGTTGCCTTCCCTGACGTAACCACATTGAACTTGATGCAGTTGTTGCTGCATTTTTCATAACTTCCTGTCATGCAAATACCAGTCGCATAATTTAGGATAGAGTTGTGCACAATTTTCAGTTCATCACACATTCATTTGAAGCGCACTAGTGAATGGTTTTAGAAATTGCTTTATTTTCTTGTTTGATGGGTGACAACAGTGTTTCTTGTATTGGTTGATGAAACCCTAAGCAGAAAGTCAACTGTCTTCACTGTTCCCACTCAGCATCAAGATACAATATTTGACCAAACAGAACCTTTGTATGTGTCTTGACACTGTGAAGAACAGCTTCATAAACTGCTTAGAATAAATTATAACCTGACACCAAGATAGCTGAATCTCCATAAACTAGAATGTGAGTGAACAAATATATATTTTACTAATTCAAAATATATGCATCCAGTACTGTTTCTCTATTTGATCGACTACATCAATGTGATAAGGCATAGAGGTTTTGTCTTGAGCAGGGGTATCAAACTCATTTCCATTTTGGGTCAAGATCATGAATGTCCTTAAAGGGCCAGACGTGGCAGAAATTATTGATAAAACTATCTTTAATTAAAAAACTATATATATTAATATGTCTCTGCATCCGACAAGTACTTCTCAGAATAAATCACTGAACATCTTTTCAAAGTAATGGGATTTAGGACTATTCAAATAAACACTGATTTGACAGAGAAATAAAATTCAGGCAAATAAATAGAACTTAAATGTTCTATTTATGTGGTCCTCTAAAGTTTAAAGGTCACATAAATGGCTCAGGCGGGGCGAATTTGGCCCACGGGCCTTGAGTTTGACACATGTGGTCTTGGGTATTGAGGACGAAGAGGTTGCTTTAATAAGTGGCTTCCAGCTCAGCCTCATTTTTACATCTGCTCATCTTTCACTTTTTTCTTCCACTCAACTTTCTGCTGCTATGCTTGAATACAGCACTCTGAACAACTAATATGTTTAGCAAAACTATTTCGATGTTTATTCTCCGTGCAGAGAGTGTCTGTCTACTGTCAAGTTAGCATATTTAGTGATTTATAAAGTATAGTTAATGAACATACTTTTAAGCTAGCCAACATTTTTTGTATTCATATTAGTCTTATATTGTATTACAGTTTTTAAGAAACTGAGCAGTATCTGTAAGCCATAATCGATCAAACTGGTCACATTATCCTGTATATGATGTGATTTCTTACTTTTAGCTTCTATTTAAAAAGGTCTTACATCAGGGATCCCCGCCTCGATGGCCGGTATCCTGCAGGTATTAGTTCTTTCCCTGGTTCAACACACCAGAATCAAATAATGGCTCGTTAGCAGGCCTCTGCAGAACTTTGCAATGCTGAGGAGGAAGTTAGAGAATTTGAATCAGCTGTGTTGGAGCAGATACACCTCTAAAACTGGTAGGACATCGGCCCTTGAGGCCTGAACTTGAAGATCCCTGTCTTACATGCAACAGTTTATTTGTAGGAAAGTAGGCTCCCAGAAAAAATCTTGCGTCCTGACAAACAAATTTATTATTCTAAACCATAAAAGTTTTCCGACGGTTACGTTACACATAACCACTGGGTTGATACGGTCGGTGCTTTCATTGAAACCAATCAGTCCAATCATCACAGCGGCTCTTTGTCCTCCAGGCTCAAGGTGAAGTCAAACTCCTCTGTAGAAAAAACAAAACGATTACAACCAGCTTGGTGATTATAAAATAAAACACAGTGAGTGTTTCTTAAAGACCTGAGGTAAGGGGTTGAACAGAGAGCCTGGCCCTGGTAAACAGAGCCATGTCCTTCAGGGGTCCTCCGTTGGCGCGATGCTGGAGGTGGTATTTCTTCAACTCCGACAGAGGAAGAAAGCGCTTCATCATTCTTTGAAACCGAACATCTACCTGCGAAACGAGGACCCCAAGCTCAGCTCTTACGCGGGATCTTTATTAATAACCAGTGAATGGATGATGTTTTTGATTTACCATGCTCCACTTGGGGTTGTCTGGCTTGCTGCTTGCATCATAGTGAACATCTTTCTTGTCAAACTGAGTGTGGTCCACATAGGCTTCCTTCACAATCTGATCCAGGAAACAGAGCTGAGCGTCAAACCAAATCAACAGTGCCTTCCAGACGTATTCACACACCTTTAAGCTACAAACTCAGTCATGGAATAAAATACCAGAAAATATCAAACATTGAGAACTATATGATTTTTAAGAAAACAGTGGTTAAAATATACCAGTCCTGCCCCGATGTATAATCCACCCGTATTTCTTTACCTTTTCTTAATATTTTTTTTTTTCCTTTTGTAAATGTAACTGTTCTTTATGGTCTACTGTATGTAATTGTATTGAATATGAATAAGAGTTTTATGATGCCTGCCTTAGGGCAGCAGATGCAATTAGCAATTGCTCTCATTCTGGCATATCTACATCGATGGCTTTTTTTGCTGATATGTTGATCAATATACATTGTCCTAATTTGATAAATAAATGAAATGAAACCCTGGCATAATTATGAAATGGATGGAAAAATATTGTAGGTTTCCTAAATTTGATAACAAATAATCTAAAAAGTGTGGTGTGTATTTGTATTCAGTCAGTCTCAGGTCTTGCAGCTTCTAATAAGTTTTCTTCCCAGATCACGATACATTTACCTCCCTCTTCCATCACCTCTCACCAGCTTCCCAGTCTTTAATAAGGGAAGCAATTCCCACAGCATGAGGCTGCCATCACCATGTTCCACTGTTTTGGTGGTTGTTACTTTTCCATCACACTTTGGTGAATGCATGTAGCCTTAAAAAACCCAATCTATTTTAGTTTTATCTGAACAAAGCACGGTCTTCCACATGTGTGGCTGTGTCGCCTTACATGACTTGTAACAAACAGGAATTCCTTAAGTTTTCTTTACACAACATCGATCTTTCTCCTCCAAAAGGCCAGATTTTTTTAAGTCCACAACTAACGGTTGTCCAGTCAACAGATTTTCCCACAGACACTATGGGTCTCCACAGGTCCACCAGGGTTCCCGTGATTCTCTAGTTACAAATATTCCAACTCTCAGAGGCCTTTAGAGGACAGCTGTTTTTATACTTAGAATAAGTTACACTCAAGGACACTCTATTTAATAATTAGGTGATTGTAATTAATAGTACTGCATTTTGTTTAGGGGTGTTGGATTCAAAGATGGTAAAATACAAATGCATTCCATTTGTATTTGTAAAAGATTATTTAAACCATGTGTAACATTTGTTCCACTTCAAAGTTTTGCACTACTATGTGATGATCTATAACATCATAAAAATCTTAATATATGATTTTTTATCATCATGAGGTGATGAAATGTATAAAAAAAATGTTCAGCAAGAAGGAGAGTGGCTCACCGTCATGATTCCTGCTATCCCTGGCTCCTTACAGTTGCTGTGATAGAAGAAGGCCTGCTGCCCCTCTTTCATCTGCCTCATGAAGTTACGAGCCTAAAGATATCGAGCAGATTTCGGCTTTTACTCATAGAGTTCCTCTTAAAATGAAGGCGGAGATCATCATTATTTTATCACATGAGCCTGGCTCTCTGACCCACCTGGTAGTTGCGGACGCCGTCCCAGCAGCCGGTCTGATCAGGCAGAGCCTTCAGGTCCTCGATGCCAAACTGCAAAAATAAAGCACGGCGGTCGAATGCTGAGACAAGAGCGCTCAATTCTACTGTTTCTGCAGAAGACGATCCTGCTTCCTTTACCTTCACGTCAATGCCATTTTCAAAGCGGCTCTCGGGCTCAGACTTCATCAGCCAGTGAGTGAAGACCAGAGAACCTGCAGTTTCAGAACCCGCTCCAGTTTCTGAAACAGGAGCTGCAGCTTTCCTCTTTCTGCCAGCTGCAGAACTTCTTTCATTATCATCGGCTTTGCCTGCAATGTTCAATCGCTCATTAGGAAATAAGACAATCACAGGGTGGCACATCAACACCTCAATCAATAACATCATTGAAAAGGTCTCTTAGTGTTTGCTGCTGTCAAATAACAAATAAATGAAGGAAATACGCAACACAATTTAAGCTTATAATAGAAAACATTAACATAAAAAACATGCATATGACATTTAGCAGGGAAGTCAAGGCCTGGCAAGAGACAAAACGTTATACTGTGGGAATTTATGTGCTTACCTGAACTTGAAGATGCTTTATTTACTCTGGCCTTTTTCTTTGGGGGCATCCTTCTCAGCCTGCAAAGATCCATGGGAGGATTTATTGGGACTACAGTAATTGTACTATGTACAGAGCTGTGACCCCCTACTTATGGAAATATGATGCTTTTGTTTGGTCACACTTGTCTTGTTGTGGATCAAACCATGTCCAAGACGGCCCAAGTAAATATAAAAGATATAAAGGTATTTATTTGATTGCATTCATTAAATTTAAAAAGGCTATCCAAACCCACCGGTTCCTTTGTGAAAGAACAATTTCCCCTGTTCTTAAACACTGTTTTTTCACACTTTGGGGAAAGCAAACTCAAATTCATAAGCCACATATAGGTTTGACTATCTGAAAAAATTATTGAGTGTGACAAAAGTAAAGGCAAAAGAAATATATCAAGGGAGAAATTCTTTATCAAAGCACTTTAGCCTGTGTTTTATACATTTTTTAATGACATTTTTTCATTTTGTTTTTTTAAAATGACTGCCCTCCCTCAACTGTAAAATGTTTATGCTGTGTATTTAATTTCAGTCCTGTGGAAATCTTTTAAAATGCTGCACTTACTAACCACAACAACTAATATTTACGTGTGGAGTTCATGGGGGAAAAAATATATATCTGTTTTTTTTTTAAATAACATGTAAAGTAAGAATGTTTACGTGAATCAAATCGAATAACCCAATCCACGCCCACAGCTGACAGCCACATGCTCTTAAAAGCATGCTTTAAGTAAAAAATACAGTGCAACACACAGATAATCAACATAAAGCCTAATATCATACCTGAGAGGTAAATCAGACAGGGCTTCAAATCCCGCGAAAAGCCCACAGCACGTGACGTCAACGTTAGCTAGCTATGTAATGTTGCATTCAACGTAAAAGGAAAAAGGGCTTTTTAGACATTTTTACTTTTTCACATCTTTCCACCATACAATATTCTCCTGAGCTAAATAATACACTCTATGTGACTCGTTGAAATATACTGAATGCTGTCTGTATTTTGCGCAGTGTTTGGACAAAGTCTAGTGAATGTATTTTAAATACAATGTTGTTGCATTTGTTTCCCCGTTTTCTTCGTTTTTGTCACTTGAGAAACACAAAAACAAGATCCAAATTTTTTTGTAGATAACACACCTGGCCAGTTATTCTGGTACTGGTCACTGTTGATGAAAGCCTTCACCTTTGATCCAGAGTAGGCCTATAACATTTCCTAGGTACAACAAATGCCTCATACTTTCGTTTAGTGTCCTCTTACAAAAATAAATACATATTTTTTTCTTCCTAACTATTTTCATTTTATTTTTACCACTTAAAATGTGTATTCATTATAAAAATTAACATAACATCATAACAGAGGACAAAATCATTTTCGTATTTTTTAACAGAGCCCCGGGGGGAACAAAATTACTGAAAATACATTACCCAGAAGCCCAACCGTAGGGGTGGGTGCGTTCGAAATATCAACCGGGGAGGCAAAAAGTGCAAAGAGTGAGTGGAGTTCCCTCCCTTTTAGATCTACTTAGGCAAGAAAATCGAGTGATATAAACATAAACGGACGGTGTATTACGGCCAGAACTAGCAAATATAATTTAAAATGATAACCCATTCAATAATAGCTGTCTTGGTTATTTTCTTTTAAAGGGAATTTAAAATATTGGTTGCTGAGGGAATTAACTTGAGAGTGTAAAAAAAAATCCCAGCAATGTTAATTCTGATCACTTTTTTAACCTTTTTTTTAATTGGCTATCATTTAAAAGGCATTTGAAAGACTTCACTTTTCACATTTACATCACAGCTGCTAAACATATGGTTCTGGTGCCTATCTCCCGCAATCATTAGGCAAGAGGTGAAGTACACCCTGGACAGGTTGCCAGTCCATCACAGGGCACCATAGAGAAAAACAGTACAACCAAGTGCAGGCACACACTCATACCTAAGGGCAATTTACAAAAGACTAATTAACCAAACACTCCTGTTTTTGCACAATGGGAGGAAGCCGGAGTACCCATGACAATGTGAAAACTCCATGCAGAAAGGCTGGGATTTGAACCCAGGACCTTCTTTCCGCAAGGTAACAGTGCTACCACCTCCAGCACTCTGCAGCCAGTTTAAATGGGCTGCTAAAGTGTCTTGCCCATCGAGATGGATGGATCTAAGATTTGAAATGGCAACTCACCAATTACTGGACCAACTCCTACCAAAAACAAGAAAAACAAAGAAAGACTAAGTACCTGTGGTTACAAATTGTACACATATAATAAAAATTTTACTATAAAAATTCTTAAAGTATTGACATGTATTTAAGGCTTTTTAAAATGCTTGCTGTTGATTATTGAAAAAATATAATGTTTTATATTCAGAAGCAACCAAATACAATTTGGCTTATGGTTAAATTACTTTGACGTCTGAATATTGCATTTTGACAGCATAAGTAGGAGTTTAAAAATATAACATTTTAAATATAGTTCACCATCAACATAATTGTAATCAAACAATTGTGATGGGAATATTTCAATGTAATGTGAATTAGTTGATTAGTTAGTTAATAAATGCATCTAATGAATATGTTAAGTAGAGATCATCAGAGTGCTTAACCAGTTATCATTGAGGGGCAGATTTAAGCAGGACACCCTCTGACCTTGTTCCCTTTACTCTACCGTGTGGAATGTTTTTAATCTTGTGGGACCAGCCGCTGCTCCTCCACATCGAGAGGAGCCAGTTGAGGTGGCTTGGGCATCTGGTCAGGATGCCTCCTGGACGCCTCCCTGGTGAGGTGTTCTGGGCACGTCCCACCGGGAGGAGACCCAGGGAAGACCCAGGACCCGCTGGAGGGATTATGTCTCCCAGCTGGCCTGGGAACGCCTCGGGATTCCTCCCGAGGAGCTGGCCCAAGTAGCCGGGGAGAGGGAAGTCTGGGCCTCTTTGCTTAGGCTACTGCCCCCGCGACCCGACCCCGGATAAGCGGAAGATGATGGATGGATGGATGGACCAGAGATCAGGACTGCGTAAAGAGGATCTGAAGAGGCTAATACTGAATGACTTTATAGTTGGTGGCTTTAGGAATAGAGGGCTGTGGAAGAGTTCGACAATGGCATAGTTCTGGGTGCCGTGCATGTTTAGTGATCCTGGTCAAACTACTTATTAACTATCAAAAACGCCTAAAGGACTGCAGCCTCATCCTTGTTAGAGAGATGAAGTTATTTTGCTTCCATGACACAAGTGATCCTTCAAGCCTAATCTGATCAGAAACAAAACAATAACGTTTGCTCTGGAGATGTTTTCTGATTAGCCCTAGAATAAATAATATTCCATTATTGCTTTTTCTCGTTGTCAGGTGTTGATGTAAAGAGCTCAGATAGCTCTGTCAAAAACACTCTCTATATAGTTATTATTATTATTAGGGATGGGTACCGGTATTAAATTAGCCCCGGGGCTGATTCTGACGGTCCACCCGGACAAGCTTCAGCCTTATCGGTCCTCTTAACGGGAAAATTAAGGTAGTTTTCAACATTTGGGTAGATATAAACACAAGCCAAACACTGTATTAATAAGTGTTCTGACTTTCTGTGCTACCCCACATTCCATGTTACCCTGTAGCACTGTGCATGATAGAGAGTAGAGACGCCTATAGCTATCAATGCGTTCTACGGTAGGACATTGTGATGAGGTAGCACAGACAGTCAGAAGACTGGTCGCTCCCCCTAAAACACACGGCGTGGGAACTGATGGTGGCAGGGGTAACTGCTGCGCAGTGCTCTCTCTGCACGCTCCATGCACCAGTAGTTACGCAGAGACGATGGCGGAGTGAACGAAATGATCCAAACTGTTGCTTCGTTTTACAAAAATAGAAGCCAACAATGCATGCTGTCACAAATGCAATAAAAGCTTTGCTTGCAAAGGCCAGAACACGAGTAATTTGACCTAACACTTTGCTAAAATACACCAAAACAGAGAGTTTTTGACCGCCTGAGTGCCGCAAGCAGGATGCAGCGGTACAGAAAATGGATGGGTGAATGTTATATTGTTGCTCTCAATTATCTCAGGGCTTATTTTGCACTATACACTTTAGTATTAAAAATCTTTAATTTTGGCTCTTACCTTGTTTTATAGGGAAGTTATGTTTGATATTTTTTATTTGAATACCTTAAACTTTTTTAAATAGACAAAATATAATTTTTAGTTTTTGATATATAAAATAATTTGTTTATATGGTCTTTCTTTAAGTTATTAATTTCTTACTTTTTATTTTGAAGTTATTTATTTTCTTTGCTTTGCTGTTCCAATTATTAAAAAATAAAACTATTATAGTTAATTATTTGTGTTTTTCCCCTTTTGTTTTAGTTTTTTTTAAAAGTACTGATTAGGATACCAGTAAAGTACTGGATCGATAACGAGTATTGTTAAGAATAGTATCGATGGATCCTTAACGATTACCCATCCCTATTTACTATTATTATCTTTAAAAAGACTGCGATGGACCAACGACCTGTCCAGACTGTAGCCTACCCCACCTCTCGCTCGTTGAATTCTGGAGACAGGCAACAGGTTCCCCCCGCGACCCTTTGAGGATAAGCGGTTTAGAAAATGAATGAACATATACCTAAAAAGAAATCTCCTCCCTTCTTTCTTCGGCCGCGACTGGTACCCCGGCTGACTGTTGAGGAGCAGACCCAGTGTTGTAACTGCGGAGGTAAACATGGCCGTCCTCGGACCTCTATCAAGAATAGCCCGGCTCAGCTGCAACCTCTGTCGGAACCATCGCTCGGTCTTTATCAGAAACTCCCAGAAACGAGGAATAGCTTCGTGTATTGACCGTAAGTCTGAAACGATGAGAGCTGTGATGGGTTGTTTATGCTGTAGCTTCTGGGGGAGGAAACAAAACAAAAAATCTGAACTGCATATGTAACTTTGTTAGCCGACAGGCTAACACCACTTCTCCCTGACACTTAAACTAAAATACTTCAAACAGATTAATAAATGAGAATACATTTTGGATACAGTCATGGCTCAGCCTACTGTCATTGGTCAGGTTTCTCTGTGGACCTCCAGTGACGAAGCAGAGGAGGCTGCACGCCCCTCATTAAAGCCGCCGCTCCTCCTGTTATGTACCATCAGATTTAAAACATCATTTACATTTTTTCAGCTTTCTGAGCTCATCAAACTAAAATTAAGTCAGGGCTCTCTTTTCGGTGGGGTTAAAGAGTTTTTAACCTGTTATAAATTATATAAATAAAATCCCATCACACGAAATTAACAATTTTATAACTGTTGTTTTGTTTTGACCACCTTGTCATCCTCTGACTCTGCTGACAGCTTCATATGGACTCACAGAAGAGCAGAAAGAGTTTCAGAAAGTGGCCTTTGACTTTGCAGCCAATGAAATGGCTCCACACATGGCAGAGTGGGACCAAAAGGTATGTTACAGTGTTTCTATTAGTGCTGTGTTGAAATAATCAAAGAATCGATTCTAATAGAAATCGTATCGATTTGCAAGTTAAAAAAATCGATTTTGTTTTTTTATTATAGTATACCCGTTTTATAGCTGATATAGGAAGAAGTCCAGACGCACATTTTAAGTCTTGTGTCTGAAAGGGTTAATATAGTTTCCCATGGTGAACACAATGTTAAGTCATTAAATTTTAGGCTTATAATTAATTTAACTTAAAATGTTTTAATAGCACCCATAATCAGATTGAATTCTATCTATCTATCTATCTATCTATCTATCTATCTATCTATCTATCTATCTATCTTCTAAGAAGTTGATATCAAAATAAGGTTTTCCTTATATTTCTATCATGGCATAATTCTGTATTGTTACCATAATCCTCTCTAATCCTCGGAGTACATATTACCTTTTTTTTTTTTTTACAAATTCCTGCTTTATATGTAGTTTTTGTTTTCTTGAATTAATAACTGTTGTATTCCTGGATCAGTTTTCAGCTGTATAAAATATCAAAATTTACCCACGGTTTCACACACAGGAAATCTTCCCGGTGGAGACGATGCGGAAAGCGGCCCAGTTAGGATTTGGTGGGATCTATGTTCGGCCAGAGGTCGGCGGGTCAGGTCTCTCTCGTCTGGACACGTCAATCATTTTCGAGGCTCTGTCCACAGGATGTGTGAGCACCACAGCTTACATTAGCATCCACAAGTATGCCCAACTTCAATATGTACAAACATATAAAATATGACATTATTGTTTTGTGATTAGTTAGATTTTCTATAAATTGAATCAAAGCTTAGTTTTATGAAGTGGCTTGAACGTATATAGATAACTCTGCCTATCTTGCAGCATGTGTGCCTGGATGATTGACACCTTTGGGAATGATGAGCAGAGGGAGAGGTTCTGTCCTGACCTCTGTTCCATGGAGAAGTTTGCATCCTATTGTCTGACTGAACCAGGTCAGTCTCCCTGGACAGAGGTCAAGAATAAAAAAAAAAAAAAAGAAAAATATGCATATAAAGTGCATAAACATCTCCTAAATATACAGTTATGTTGGACATTCAGGATTATAGAAAATAAAGCTGAGACATTTTATTTCAGGCAGTGGCAGTGATGCGGCTTCACTCCTCACATCTGCTCAGCGGAAAGGGGACCATTATATCTTAAATGGCTCTAAGGTGATTTTTTTTTTTTTAGTATGTATTTACTCTCTCTCAGTGGCTC
Source organism: Apricaphanius iberus (assembly GCA_028564705.1). Lineage (NCBI taxonomy): Eukaryota > Metazoa > Chordata > Actinopteri > Cyprinodontiformes > Aphaniidae > Apricaphanius > Apricaphanius iberus. Next base: position 1,045,385 of record JAPXFQ010002229.1, on the reverse strand, counting down.
CCAAAGGTATTTATACCCATTTAACTTTTTTTTGCATTTTGTCACATTATAAAAACAGACTTCAATGTATTTTGCTAAGATTTTATCTTATTTGCCATCCGCAAATATTCCATAACTTTGATGTGAAGGAAGTACTGTTCTAGAAAGGTTTTACAACAATAGTCATTTTTATTTAGCCCTACTGGGGTCATCAATTTGTTGAACTATCTTTTGCTGGAAGTACAGCTCGAAGTCATTTCAAGTATGTCTCTACCTGCTTTTCCTCTTGTGATCGAAACTATCTCATTGTAGCTTCTGCTGCAACACTCACCTCTAAAGCCTAGTTTATACTTCTTCTACAGCAACTTTGCACCCAGACGCAGACGTATTGATGGGGACATTTCTGTCTCTCCGTTCTCCATTGTTTTTTCTGCGTTGCAAAGCAATAGCCGACCAGGACAGCAGGGGGTGCTAACTTTTAATAGCTGATCTGCCTACCATTGCATCGTAGTTTCTAGTTAATTCGAGTTTGTTTTCTTCAGCCTGTGATAATGGCGGCTATTGGCGCTGCATCAATCCATCTCCGTCGAAATGGAGAGGTATAAACTAAGCTTTATACGTCGCCGAAATGGCTCTCCGTCACCTTTGCAAGGACGGATGGAGTCGAGCCCCATTTTCTATCTGTCTCCTTTAACGGCAAGCGTATGCCTGTGATTTGTCAGTTCAGCAACAGCCAGAAATCATTTCACCAGAAAGGTGCTCTATAGTCTCCGTAATCAGTAGTTAATGAATTGTTTGGGCACTACATGCTTTATATTGAAAGGATAGTTTATCTAATATGGTCTTTTGCCAATTTTGAACAGAAAGGTGTAGTAACAACAAAAAAGGCTGCTGTATTTCCCCCCCCCCATGCATTTTTAGAGTATTCTATTAGCTGCACTTCTTGTAAAAAGCTTTACAAGTTAATCAAAACATACTTTCTGTTGTCCATTGCTCCTTTAGGGGGAAATGCGTTCACAAGCTGAAGAAAAAAAAACTAGTAAACCAGAAACTACGATACAATGGTAGGCAGACCCGATGAAAAGTTGAAAAGTGAGCACCCCCTGCTGTCCTGGTCGGTAATTGCTTTGCAACACAGAAAAAACAATGGAGAACGGAGAGACAGAAACGGAGTACTGTAAACAAAAAACGTCTCCTTCAATATGTTTGCAGGCAAAGTTGCTGTTGAAGAAGTATAAACTTGGCATAATGGTGCTGCGTCAACCCGTCTCCGTCAAGACAGAGAGTTGCACTAAAATGTTATTTTGGGGTATCAGAGTAAAATGTGAGTGGATAAAATTGTGTCCAATTTTATTTTTTATTTTTTTTGCTTAGTTTAATTTGTAAAGTTAAAACAAATACCCTGTTTGTATCATTTTAGGGGGAATTAGTGTTCCACATAGGGTAATTTAGTATCGTGTTTCAGCTTAATAATTATTTCTTACTCATCCATCACATAAAATCCCAGTAAAATTAGTTGAAGTTGTGGTTATAATATGGTAAAATGTGGAAGAGGTTCAGATATGAATAGGTTTTGCAAGACCTTTATATTTCAACCGTAGTAACTGAAAAATGTTTCCTCCTGACTATTATTTTATTTTTTTCTTTCAGGCGTTTATCAGTGGTGGAGGAGACACCGACGTGTATGTTGTGATGTGCAGAACGGGGGGTAAAGGACCTAAAGGAATCTCATGTTTGGTGGTGGAGAAGGGAACACCAGGCCTCGGATTTGGCAAAAAGGAGAAGAAGGTACAATTTACTGTTGCCTTTACCGTTTGACTTAAAATGTGCGTGTTGCAGTGTCCCAGTTAGCCACTAGATGGCAAGCTTGACCCAGCCGGTTTGTTCATGCTCCTCTCCAGGTGGGCTGGAACTCTCAGCCTACCAGGGCTGTGATATTTGAGGACTGTGCCGTCCCAGTGACCAACAGGCTCGGCGATGAAGGACAGGGCTTCAACATCGCCATGAAGGGCCTGAATGGGGGCAGGATTAATATTGGTGAGAACGACATGATCAAGTATAGCCACGCTTCACATAAAGGTGGAATACATCCAGACAAAAACAATTAAAAACAAGACAGAAATATCAGAGATTGGAACCAGAGTTGGAAGCTGTTGATGCGATTTCCTCCTTTATCTATTTAAGAACAATTTTCTCCGTGCTGGAGCTGCTTGCTTCGTTACTTCATTAATGATTAGAGTTTCTCAGTACGTTTGGTTTAGATTGCTTTATGAGTTATTAATTATTTTTGGCTTTACTGTTATTTTCTGCATTGACATTGTAAATGTGTAAATTGTAGACTGTAAAAAATTAAAACTAAAAAGATTTTTAATGGTTTGCCATTTTAGTTTTTCTCATATCCGTCTAAACTCTTAAAGATTGTATAGATAAGATGGGTCCTCATTAGGTTGGAATGAGTGTAATGGAGGCAGGTTTTTGCATGAATTGTGTGCATACTGTATTACAGTCCTGAGGTGTTAAAACATGAGTAATTAATTATTTTCTATGGATTACCACAACCTCGTTTTTGCAGATGGAAAAAAACAAACAAAAACAAACATCCAGATTAGTGAATTTGATCTTTAATCATTTAGTTGTTTTTTTGCTGGAGTCTCATTCTTTTTTTTTTTTTTACTCTTTCATCAGCTTCCTGTTCCCTGGGAGCAGCACACGCCTCTTTGTTGCTGGCGAGGGATCACCTGCTGGTGCGAAAGCAGTTTGGGGAGACACTCGCCAACAACCAAGTAAGAAGCTTTAATTTTTCTACTTACCCAGAGACTGGAAAATAGAAGTCTCTCTGGTGATTATTCTTGCTAATGATGAACATTTAACTTTCCTTTTCCCTGTCTCTTTATCCACCATGTGTGTAGTTTCTGCAATTCAAACTGGCAGAAATGGCCACCAAGTTGGTTGCCTCTCGCCTTCTGGTGCGCGAGGCTGCAACAGCGTTGCAGGAGAACCGAGCCGATGCCGTTTCCCTCTGCTCCATGGCCAAGCTTTTTGTAACAGATGAGTGCTTTAATGTAAGTCATAGTGTGTAGTGCCTCAACCTTTTACCATTTTATCCTATTGCAGCCACAAAATTCATTGTTTCTTATTAACATTTGACCAATGGTGGTGTATGATTGGGGACGTGGACGGAAAAGATAAATGTATGCAGCAGACAATTGTTGCAAGCATTTCACACTTTAAAATCAAGTTTTTCCCCTGAATAAAATAAAATGCTATATAGGACAATATGATGCTAAGTAAGGTAAAACATTGTGCTGGCTGTATGCTTAGGTTTGTTGTTCTGCTGGAAGCTGAATTTCCAACTTGGTCTTGAGTCTTTTTATTGTCTAAAATAGGGTTTCTTCCAGCTTTATCATGTATTTAGCTCCATCCGTCTTCCTATCAACTATAAACAGCTTCTCAGTCCCTGCCAAAAAAAATAATCCCCACAGCATGATGTTACCACCACCTTGCTTTATTATGGGAATGGTGACGTTGTGACATGTTCAAAGAACGCCAGCATTTATACTGAGACCAAATTAAACACAGGTTAAATATTTACTGATTAGTCCCGTTCTGAAGTCAATAGTGGCAGCAGATGTTATTCAAAGGTGTCACAAGAAAGGGGCCTGAATACAAATACATGGTGCTCTTTTCATTGTAATAGAAATAGTAATTTATTAAACCACGTTCCAGTTTTGTTTTACTCTCCCATAAAAAAATCCCAGTAAAAAGTTTGTAAAAAAGTTACTTCAAAGGGTATGAATACTAGTGCGCTGTATGTAGTACTTTAAACTCACTAGAAAATGTGAAAGCTTTGATTTTGCTAGCTGCCAACCTACTTTTTTCCATGACTTTTTGAAACCTTTCTACATCTGGGTCAGTATGACCTCTTAAAAAAAAAGTCCCAGACAAACAAACTCTTCACAGTTGAGGTAAACGGCTTTTATTTGTGGGACAACAGACAAAATGCAATTTTAATATTGAAAGTGGATTCTGAATCAAGATAAAATGAAGCCTTTCCTGTTTTTTTTTAAACCTCTTACTCCAAAACTCTTCATAAATGGATAACATCACTGATAGGTCATCATTCACTCACCGGATTATCTCATGAGTCTATTTTGGAAATACCTCAGAAGTTGTTTTTTTTGCCACCAAGGCAGTTTAAAAATCTAATGTTTGAAAACTAGACATTTCTTTTACCAATCATATATAAATTGTTCTCAGTTACAATCTCTTCTTATTGAGCAGGTCTGCAACCAAGCTCTTCAGATGCACGGCGGCTACGGTTACCTCAAGGATTACGCAGTGCAGCAGTTTGTGCGGGACATCAGAGTCCATCAGATCCTTGAGGGTAGGTCTTTATTCTTTCTTTCTTTTGCATGCAGCAGATCTCAGTTTGATTTTTTTTAAGAGCTTATGTCTTTTCTTTTCTCCTACAGGAACCAACGAGGTGATGAGGATGATAATTTCCCGAAATCTGCTCACGGAGTCATGATGAATCTTTCCACCTAGAGGTTCGGCGGACCACTTAGATGTGGTCTTGATTGATTGACTATGTGGCTGGTCCTGATTAACTCCTTTCATCATACTTCTTCCCAGTTTTGACAGAAAACATCAGAGAGGTTTAAACTGGGTGTTTTTTTTGTAGTAAAACATCAGATCATCCGTTGCATTTTAGCTGGAACAAGACTCTGGGTGTGAAAATCAAGATTATCCACCTGCTTGTAGCACTAGTGGAGAATGAGCCACTTTATGAATAACCGCACAGATTCATTCAATTTAAAATCATAGCTCATTAAAATGAAATATAGGTTTAGGTGTTGCAATTTGGCCACATACGTATTCATCTGAATACACATAAATGATACCCTGCCTTTACAACTAGGTATGGTTTTAAAAAAAATAAAGAAAGAAGAAAAATCAGGAAGTAGGTAAATCTTTATTAAATCTTAACCATACTGACCTGTGCACGAATGTAATTTTCAGAAACCCTTTCTGAGAACCAGGAAAGTTGTTTGGATTTATAATTTTCCTCCCCCCATTTCTACTTCACCGACTATGAATAAAAAAGGATTACTGGTAGATATGGTAAATGCCCCTGGTAAGGAGGTAACATTACCCCGGTATCACCCTGAACCTTCAGGATTTTAAGTATTAATGCTATGTTTCAGTCACTCCAGTTTAAACTAATATGCAGTTCATACATTCGGTCAACTTTTAACCAGAATAGGTTTTACATAGTTGGACTGTTTGTGTATTCAGCGGCAGTATATCTTTAAAAGTATTTTTTAAAGTTTCTGCCAAACCATGAAAGTTGAATTTGAATTAAGACTATGACTATGCCACACAGAAATTTTTTTTTTCAGCCATGTAGAAGTACACTTGATGGTGTGTCGTTGGTCAATGTCCTTCTGAGTAACCTAAGTGTACTTGGGCTTACGTTCACAAAAAACCTGACAGCCAAACGTTCTCCTTCAGGACTTTGTGGTAGAGAGCAGAATTCATGTTTCCAGAACATTATATGACCACCACCATGTTTGACTGTAGGAATGATCTTTTTTGAAACTCTAAAAACATCCACTTCTGTGTTATCAGTCCATTGACTACGAAACTTTCCAAGAACTGTTTGGCAAGGCAAAGCAATTTTGTTTATTTGGGCAATATGAGACATTTTATTTTTTTATTAGCAATCATTTTTGGCTCTGAGCTCTCCCATGGATACGGTTTTTGCGCAGTCTGTTATTTTCAAATCATTAAAAAAACCTCGGGACCTCCTGGATTAATTTAATAACTGGTAAATGGAGTAGTTTGGTTAGGACAGGCACCCCTGCGAAGGACCCCCTCTGGATCACTTGTGGATGTTTCGCTGGAATTTTCCTGACTCCCGGAAAAGTGAAATTATTTTTTGTTATGGAACCTCTTTAGATCAAAGTACAATCTTCTATCCTACTTCATGTTGTCAGACAGGTTCTGTTTATGGGATTTTCTGTTACTGAGAAGTCATGCTGATTGAAAAGTTCAGGGTAGTTAAATTCTGGGAGATAAAGGTTCAGGGTAGCATTGCTGTTACATAGTACAAATACAAAGTTACTTTCACAGTGTACTGAAAGAATAAAAATTCAATATATGTCAAAAATTACAAAAAAATTACATTTGTCCCCAAAAAGGTCAGTTTGCAAAGAGTCAAGCCCAACATTGGTGTCAATAATAAACTCTTTGCACTCTCAAGCAGCCTCCATATCTTTGTCCTTAAGTGGCCTTCCATGTCCTATATGTCCTTGTAACTGCATTGTGGGTGTATTTTTATCTAGATTTCTGGTCTGCAGTCAGCAGAGGTTTATGTTTGCACTCCAAAATAATAATAATAAAAAAAAAATCAACTTTCCAAAAATGAATGTCCTCTCATTCATCCATCCATCCATCCATTTTCTGAACCGTTTAGTCCTTCAGGGGAGGAGGGGGGGTGCCTATCTCCAGCTGTCAACGGACGAGAGGCGGGGTACACCATGGACAGGAAGCCAGTTCATCACAGTCTTGTCTCATTCATATTTATTTAAATATTTGAAGTATAAACTTTGTATCAGTGGTCCGAAAACCCAGAATACTTTATAAAAAAAAAAAAAAAAAAACTTGTGAGCAATGAGAACTGCATTCAAAAATAACAGGTGAAACCCTTTAACAGCATCAACAACAGCCACATTATTTCCAGAGTTTACAAGAAAAGCTTTAAAGACTACATCTGCTGAGCTGTTTTCCTGTTAAATATCGCCAAATGGCCTAAAAGTCTGCAGCGATTGAAGTAAATCAAGGACCTTAAAAATGATAAACCATCAATGTTACACTCAATATTTATTTTACATTCAAGCTACCATAACAGGCAAAGTCTTTTTTACTTTAAATGAAAGTTCAGTACATACCATGGAATCATTCAGATATTTCGGCAACAGTTTTAACGCATTTTAATGAAACAAGGTAAGGGAGTTAAGTAAAGCGAAATACTTGCCTACACTGTTGTGTTTTTTTTAAACAGAACTGACGTCTGGTAAATGTAACTGAAGAGTAATCCCTACACAGGCAGGAAAAAGGACATAAAAAAGTGTCCAGTATTAGGTTATAATACAAACATTAGATAAGTAGCCAAAACATTCGGTTTTCTAGTAGCTGTAAAACCCTTTAGGAAAAAGGACTTTTCATCATATTTTAATATGAGACAAACTGTTTACCTGTGTATCTCAACAAGTGGATTATATTAGGAAGAAATGCTCTGAGGTGTGTAAAAATAAATATTTCTCTGTTGTGAGCGTGAATGCTGCATATAAAACGAATGCTGAAGAGAAACAAGGAATGCTGCTCTGAGCACGATTTCTTCAACAACCTGAAGGTAAAGTTTTTGCAAATGAAGTACATGTCCCTTGTCTTATTTTTTCTTCTCGGACAACTGCTTATATCTCCATGAGGAAATGTTCTCCACCTCAAGGCATCCTCTCCATCTGTCCTCCACAGAGACGCTGCTGCCGGCTACACCAGGGAGCCAGCTTGGCTCTGAGCAGGCACCATGACGGCTACAGCCCCCATGCGTGTCAGAGTGGACGAGCTGATCTGCGGCGACGCAGCAACTGTACCGGGAACCTGAGGCTGAGGCCCTTCAGTCCTTTTTAGGGGGGTTCCAACTGCAGGGTTTCTGAGGATCTGTGGGGGGCCTCCGTTTGCACTGGGGGGGCGCTTGTGTTTGCGTATAGGAGTGCCTCCCATGTTGTATCCAGGAAGCCCCTGCAAGCTGCAGGCCGTCCCGGGTCGCAATTGGTAGGCGTGGATCACAGAGCCCGTGTCTGACGCCGAAATGGGGGAGTACGGGTACGGGAATTTGGCCTGGTGAAGGTCCTGTGATCGAGGGCTGGTGGCTATAGAGGACAAGGTGCCATTTTTCGACACAATGTCCGAGCCGGTGTTACTTTTTGCCCATGACACTCGCTTTGGTGCCTGAGCGTCCTCCCTGTGTTGGAGAAAGACAGAAAAACATTACAGAGGGTGAGCTTTTTTTTATTGTTTTATTCAGTAAAATTAATTTTCATTTTGAAATATATAAAAATGGAGAGATACATCATCTTAGAAAACTATAAATGCTCCTTGAACCTTTCTTCATCACATCTCTTCAAAAACAGCAACCATCAATTTACCTTAAGATCATCTTTAAAAAAAATGTGTTTCTGAAAAATGTGTGTTTGATTTCTGACCCCCTGGTTGAATACTTTGTAGAATCATCTTTTGCTGCAGTGTCAGCTGCAGGTCTCTTGGGGTAGGCATCTGCCATACTTGACACATCTACAATGACTCTTATGCCGTTTGTTTGCAAAAAAGATGTTCAAGTCATCCTTGGATAGAAAGTCTTTGTGAGACAGAATGACTAATATATATATATATTTGTACAACACTGTAAATAAAAAAAGTAGTCTGATTTTTGTTTTGTAGATCATTGTATAACCAAACCATAACAAATTTCCTGCAGGTTTGGTACTATTAATAAAAAACTTTTTATTTTTTCTGTCTAGAAAAAAAATGTGTTATCTTGTTCTCAGCAAAAGAACCAGGATAAGAATCAGCTGCCCTTTAAACTAGAAAAAAAGACAAAGTGTTCACATGCCACCAACCATCTTTGCAGAAAGTCCACATTTGTACCATTTTTGCGTCATGTCACACAAAATGATTATAAAGGCTGTAAGGAAACATGGAAAATTGTACCATAAAAAAAAACAAAAAAATCAGTAAAACGGGGAGGTGGTGAAAGGTGAACCGCTTAATAGTGAGAGACCACTGTACATACACCCACAGCATGATAATGCCAACACTGTGTTTCAAAGTGCAGTGTTAAGGATAATGAGTTCACACCAAACAATGTGTTTTTATATAATGACCAGATATGTAGACAACACTATTACACACTCATTTATAAAGTTTATCAGCAAAATAAATTATATATATATATATATATATATATATATATGTATGTATTTTTTTTGGGGGGGGGGGTTTAAAAATAATATGTAAACTGTTCAGTTTATGGCTGTAAGATGAGAAAATTGGAGAAAATGTAAGGGGTGTGTGTACTTTTTAAAGGCACTGCAGAAAAATGACTTAGAAAAACCATAGTAGTCTGGCTAAAAGTCAATACATACTCTTTAATCAAGTAATACTTTCGTGATACTTCAGATGCTTACTTTTTAATCCCTGAATTCAGCATTTATTTTGTTACTGCTTTGTTGTACGACAAAAAACAAAATATATTAACATACTTTATAGTTTCACTATAGATTAAACCTTTGGTTTATGTTTTCAGTTAACCGATCTGTGACAATTTTCCTGAATGCCGGTGTAGCTAATGAAATGATTATGTTGCATATAACTAAACCCTCACTTAATCTCGTTGGCCATCTCCTCCTCCGTGTCCTGCCTCTTCCTCAGTATGAATATGAGGATAAGCATCATGGCCACCAGTCCCACCACGGACCCCAGAGTAGCTGCAGCGATCATTCCAGTGTTGGAAGCTGAAAAGCAGACAAACAAAACCCAAAACCCAACACAAACAGCATTTAGACAAAGTGTCATGACTGCAGTGTGTACTGGAGCACCAGCAGAGTCTCCTAGGGGTTACGTACAGGTGATGACCTCCAGGTTAATGGAGCAGCTGTCTGAGCCGGCTGTGTTGCTGGCTCGGCAGATGTACTTCCCCGACATGCCTTTGGTGAGGTTGCTCAGCCTGAGGGTGCCGTGTCTCTCATCTGCAACACAACCGCACAGTTGAACAGGCTTCATAAAACATTATTGAGAAAGTTGGGGAGACTATAGGATAACAATGAATAGTTAGAGGGTAGGTAATTTGTGGCTGTAGCAAAAACAGTTTTAATACACTAATGTGGTTACTATGGCATTGTAAATAAAATAATGGCAACTGCCTTTCTAAAGTATTTATGCCACCTGACCATTGAAATCTTTTTGATAAAGAAACCCTAAGTAGCAAAGAAGAATTAACCTAAAAATACTTTTTAAAATGTATAAATAAAAATGTAAAGTGAGATGTTGTATTTGGACATCGTCGACTTCGAAATAAAATGTCCTGCAGCCAAATGCAGGCACTAATTTGTAAAAAGTGTGTTTTATTTTTAGTAGACATAAAGCTGCTCTGCAAATCCTAGGATGTTTGTTAAGGAATGTTAGGAAAAGGAGGCTGATAACAACTCTGGAGGAGCTTCAGAAGTCCACAGCTCAGGAAAGAGGCCCAGTTAGCCAACAGCTGTGAACTCCACAATTCTCCCCATTATGGAAGCATGGCAAGAGGGATCATGTGAGACAAAGAGCAAACAAGTGCAAGAAGATGCTATTATCTGATGAGAGTGATGTCACATCACAGCCACAAATTTCAAAGCATATTATAAAAAAATAAGTGCAAAGGTGTGAAATGGAAGGAAAATTATTCATGGATTTCAGAGTTATTTAAAAAAACAAACACTGAAGGGTGGCATGCATCTGTTTTCCTTTCATATACCTCTAAATAAAATTGTTTTCAACCAGCTATACAAATTCGTTCTTTTCTTTTGAAAATGTTTGCTCTGTGCTGTACTCTCTTAAAGCGACAGTGTGCAGTTTCCTGACGATAGGGAGCAGTACATACCTAAATAATTGAAAACAAGCAGTATTTTTGTGTTCTAGTGAGGATGGATGGCCATACAGGCCAAAAATTGCACTTGCAGAATTTTCTACTTTTAAAAGTGTCACATGAAGGCTTTTTTTAAGGTTTCTTCATAGCTCTTTATTTTAAACTTCTAATGAGGAAGAGTGGAAAAGGGAACCACGTATTCAAAAATCAGTAAAGGTGTTTTGTCCACATCGACTCATGTAGAAGCAAACACAGCATCCAATATGTCGGCCCCATACAATAGGACCCGCGCCTATGTATTTTAGAGCCTATAGTCAATACTTTTCAATAGATGGACATCGTTTTATTCATTTTCAACAATATTTGGATGGATATTTCCAGAGATTAATGGTAAAAAAATACACACTGTCTCTTAGTGTGCTCACATCGATCTATTTGTTAAGTGACTGCTTAGCTGTAATGATAAAGAAAGGTGTTGGTGAGATTTGGTTTAATCATAATCAGTACAGTCACTGCAACTTACAGCAATACCATTACAAATAATTACAATTTTTCCTAAAATTCTGAAGCCCAAGTATGTAGTAACTGCCATTATTTGAGATGTTGCCCTTTATTTCTGCTGCACTTCATTGGTTAATCTTATGCTTGCATTTGCACCAGATTAGCAGCAGGCTTACTGGTCATCAGCTTGTACTGTTTTATTAATTTCTCACACAGAAGTCATGACATATTGCAGAGTATGTTTGCATCTATTACATAATCTATTTCTCCTTGCACATCTGGTTTTAAAATTGCGAGCTACAAACACAGGCTGCAGAAAAACAAACAAGCCTCATGAGGGACTTATCACATCAAATCCCCTGAAATCCAATCTTCCACATCATATTGCAGCATGTCTTCATCCAACATGCTTTTCTTTTTTTTTCCTTTTGTGGGAACATAAAAAAAGAAGACATGTTTCTGCAGAGTTAAAATTGACCCCTGAAAGTGTCGTTCCAATGGCCCGGATGTTATGTATGCATTTGTGAATGTCCATTGCCCTCTGCACTTAGGCAATCCTGTGGGCGGTAAAAATAGTCCAAATGGAATTTAGGAACTCATCCAAATTATTCCAGATGAAAAGTGAAGGTTCACATGACGCCAGAAAACATTTTAAGACCCCAAAGAGCTACTGTCAGGGCTGGGTGATATGAGCTAAAATTAACATCACGATATATTGAGAATTTCACCTTGATAATGATAAGTGAACGCTAACAATGACCACATCAGACCCCCAGCCACCCCGTCCTTTTCTGTAGTCAAAGTCCGGTAGTGGCCAAATTTACATAATGTTCGTTATAATATGATGGATTCTTACTATTGAATGACTTGAAACAGCCTTTTAATTCATTGTTTGATTCCCACTTCTTTCTGTATTTAAACTCAGATGTGATCGCACAGACGAGGTGAGGAAGTTACAGAGGCTGAGTGAAATTTGTGATTTTAGTGTGCAGTCGTTTGTTTTAGACAGAAAATATTTTATAGAATATATTTGCCTTCTAGCAACAACCTAACAGGCTTAATATCTGCTCTGCCTGAGCAGGACCTGGATGGGCGGAGCTGTTGACTAAGAAACGCTCTGCAGCTCTGTTGCTGCAGCAACAAACATTTGTGCTCTACGTTAGAGTCTAAGTATCCAATATCACTTTATTTATCGCTAGTCGCATTTTTCTGAAAAACAGTCGGTAGAGGAGTCTAAACTCTTGCTAAATATAGCTACTGCGTTAGCAGCACTTTCCCCTCAGTTGAGTATTATTGCCTCTGTATGTCACATGACAGTCAGGTAACGCGGATTTCTTAAAGGGACAGGAGCAACGCTAAACTAAAACAAATCTTTTCTTTTTTCTTTTTTTTTTACATACGGAATTTACCGGCATGGGCAAATTGAGGTCGGTTACAGTCATAAATTTCGGTATCGGTAAATTCGTGGTATACCGCCCAGCCCTAGCTACTGTTATACTAAAGTTATAACTAATTTAAAGGGGTTAACTGTGTCACATAACATGACAATGGAAACTGATGAGAAGAACAGAGATAACAGAGATTAAACTGTAGAGACACAGGTGGGCCTCTTTACCAAAGTATTCAACTGTTTCTGACAATACGCACTGTTTGTGCTTAACAACATTCTTACAGTTCTTGAGTCTTATTTCTATTTATGCCACTGAAATTTGTTCACATAGGAAATTATGGACGACTGCACGTCAAGTCTGTACATTACGCAGTCATGGTAAAGTACTGCACAGAAATTGAATCTTACTCCAGCTAAAAACATTACAATACCTCAGGAAAACCTAGAAGAGTACTATTTAAGTGTTCTGAGTAATTGCCTGATGACGGGAATGAGTTGATTTTACGCTCGTTTGGCTATGATCATTGATTGGCAATTAGTCAAATAATTTATTCAGTCCACAAACACAACAAACCTACATACTAACAGGTCAGGTTGACAAGTGTGTTTAGTGTGGAGGTTGTTACTGAAGAAAAAGTAAAAAGGAAGTTGTATTTTCCACAGGTGCATGGATGTTCACTCAGGCTGCTACTCAGGAAGGGAGATGTCAACAAGCAACAAGCAATAACAAGCTGAATAATTAAAGCAAGCTGCTCTGTTTTATGTCTGTAAAAAGCCTAATTCTGCTGTCATGGATCATGATGGACTAGGAAATGTCAGCCCCCCTTTTGGAAATCTTGGAGTTAAGAGAACACACACACACACACACATGCTGCTGTCAGGAATACTGACTGCAGTATGGGACTTTTTGGCGATAGCCAATATTTTTTAGACAAACCTATTCTTCTTGTTTGAATGCAAGTAATTTATTATCAATCATAAGAAAATGTATATAGTCTAATTACAATTAAAGTTTTGCTCAAGTTAAGGAACAGAAAAAAAGAACAGTATTTTTTAAAAAGCACAAAAGGCCCAAAATGATTTCACTTTTATTGAAAACATCAATGCAACACTGAAAAATCAGTTACTGTGAGTTTCATTTGCTTTAATCTTTTAATGTCATGATCTGTTGTTGGTTGTGTTCTGGTTTAGCTCCCTCTGTGCTCACTGTTCACACTTAGCAGTTCAGATCCCTGGTTTAATGTTACTAATCACACATCTTTAGTTATTAAGCTCCCTGTTTTTTTGTTTTCTTTGTCTCACTCGTTGTTACTTCCGTCAAGGATGTTATTTTTTCATTTGGATTTTGTTGGTTCTCTGCTAACAATATAACTCAAAGAGTAGAACAAATTACATTTTTAGGAAATGTTGGCAATAAGACCAGGAACACGTGGTTAGAATTTGGTTTAAAGTGCTGCTTTGTCTTTTGCCTACCTATAACTTTATTTTTTCCCCTCAATTATTACTGTCTTCTTAGTGAGTACCAGTCTACACATAGATCATGCTCCAACAGAACATATCGTGACGTCATTGTGGTACTTGTCATTGTACAATGTGATTAAAAAATGAACTTGGTATGTTGTATTCCCTTGTTTGTCACAGTTCCAGTTGTTTAAAGGTATTTATTATTCTTCGGACTTTAGCTGCATCTAAGTTTGGATAGTTGCTATTTTCTTGCAGCCATTATTTTCACATTGACTAGTGACACTAAAGATGACCAAACTTTTCAGTTTTTATGTTGGGTTAAATTAAACTTTCTATTAATCAGAATAACAACATATTTTAGCAGATTTGCCTATTTCTTTTTACTTTCTACAGATTCAGAAGTTGACATACATTTCCTTTGTATGATCTAGTGTTACTTTTTAAAAAAGGTTTTGGCTATCCTCTCTTAGCTTTTTGCAATACTATGTTGAAATGAAAATTAACATTTACATTAACAATTCTTCAGTTACAATACTCTGGAATTATTTGTACCACCAAAGAAACTGCTTTGGATTTTAATTTGAGAATATGCTACTGGTACAAAGTAATACTATTCTGCTTGGTTTATTTGTTTTTTGTTTTGTTATATTTCTTTACTGTGGGGATCAAACCTGTAAAGAGGGCTAAAGGTCTTGAAATTGTGCATGAAAACTAATGAGAAATATGATCTCTAATATAAGTGAGTAACTGAAACTTTATTAACAACAGTTCTAGAGACTGTATGTCCTGTCAACAATATAGAGGAATGTATGCTTTTTCTTTTCCCAAAACAACGGTGGAACCTGATTTATGGAACAACAGGATAATCTTCTCATTGTTTCTTGCCTCATAGCAAGTACATGTACAGTCCAATAAAAAATCTCAAATAAAGCAGCTGGGCATGTATCAGTCTGAGTTGGATTATCTCATGCCTGTATCTTGAAAACCAGCTGCAAAGAAATAGTGCTGACCGGATTAGCGATATGTTGGCTGACTCAGAGCCTAAAGCGAGTTCAAGATTATCAGATACCCTCCTGCATGCAGGGGATCTACTTCATATCAAGATGACAGAATCCTTGCCATCATTGCAAGGTAAATGGGATACAATTTACTACAATCCACAATAGTTACTAGAAATTATTGTATTTACTGCGTAACTCATAATAAATCTGTAAACAGCAAGAGCAAACCAATGGGATTTATCCAACACAACAGTAAAATAAAATATACATTTGCAATTGTTTTGCCCTAATTTGTGACTTAATCCTTTATAATTTTAGAGTGCTGTGTCAGGTGACAAAATTTGGAGAATAGCAGCAATCTCAAACACTGCACAATCTGTTAACAGGAAAAAACACGAAAATATATGTTTTAACTACCTTTAAACTCAGAAAGTGAACTTTGTCGTTACTCATTAAACAGAAGATGGCAACAAAATGTATTTCCTGGTGGAGGAAGGAGTTAAAGGGGAAGTACCGTTTTTGCAACCTGGACCTTATTTGTAGCATGCAATACATTCATATACTCACTCAGACAACTTTGGTATAATTTGAAATACTTCGAGACATATTTACCTCTTTTCATAATCAGCATATAATGACAGGTGTTTTGGCACCCAAAGTAATCCTCTAAATAAGGCATTATCTGCCACAATATTCATTAATTTCACAAACGTTTTGTTAGAATCACGCGTGTTTTTCCTCTCTGAGTTCAGAGCGTCTCGGAGGATCTTTGTGCTCGTGTTTTACAGGTGTTTAATCCAACTTACACCATGTGGCGATTTCAGTGACATCACTGCCATCTGCCAGTGGTAGTCTGAGCAGGGCTTTTATTCTGTGCTACACAACGGTGTTCGGTTAGACAGAACTTGCTATTGCAACACATCAATATGGTTTGTGTTTCTAAATTGCAGAAACAAAATGACCAATTGGACTAAGTTCATCTTGCACAGGCCCCTTTTCCATAACATGCCCAGTCTACAACTGCGATGGCGCACGGCAGTGACATCATTGAAATCTCCTGTAAAACATCCTGAAAGACAACAACACGAACCTCTGAGACGCTCAGGAATCACGGGGGAATAGAGCAAGCGATTCATAAATAAACATTTGTGCAATGAAGGAGTTTTGTAGCTGATAATGCTTTATCTGGACTTTCAGTCCCCCAGCGTCTCCCATCATGTGGATATACGCTAATTGCAAATTGATCTAAATATTTCTCGAAGGACTTCAAGTCGCACCAAAATTGTCCTGGTGAGTATATGAAGATAATCCATGCTGCAAACCAGATCCAGGTTGCACAAAACAGTACTTCCCGTTTAAGACAACTGACCCCCTAACAGCTAACGTTATCCCTTTGGCTGTAACAACACAAATGAGACGCTTCCTGTAGTTATTTACTAGTCTCGACATCAGTCTGAGGAGATTTTTTGATGTTTCATATATGTATAACCTGTTTTAAGTCATTTCACAACATCTCAAACATTTTTGTTTTAACTCAGCCCATGACTTTATTTTTTAATTTTTAGTCAGTCCTTGATGCATTTAAAAAAATCAGCAAAGACATTTTTAACTTTTAAACTGGCCTCAGCCCTAAAAAAAGGCTCAAAAACAGATAGTTCTGACATGGAATATCAATAAAATATAAAGTTTATTAAATTAATTATATAATTTATTGGCAACGTATTGAAGGCATAGTGTAACAGATTAGTACGAAATGGAGCTTGTATTGGGACTGGGTCCATACAACACTGAATGAAGAGTGGACTGGTGATGTAATGGTAAATATTGCACAGGAGGTTGATGACCATGTAAAACAACGAACAAATCCATTACAGAATCTTTTAGATTCTGTTATTGTTTGAGCACTTTGTGTGAGTATAATACAAAGCAATGGAAATACAAAACAAAATATATGTAATGCATTACATTGTAAAAACAACAGACTGTCTCTTGAATCTAACACAACATGCACATTGTAAAGATTTAAAGGACTAATGTCACCCTTTTTAAGCAATTAGAAATAAAACAATGTCTTCAAATTTGTTTTAATTGATATAATCAAGTCAATTGGATGAATTAATTAGCTAATTTTTATGTGATGGGTTGTTTATTCCCTTTAAATCTTTTCTAAAGTTCAAATACTAGGTACAGCCAAGAAAATAAATCTCATCAGAATATTTAGGATTTGAGGTGAAGGCAGGAGGGAGAATGTATGAATGAAAACCCTTACCCATGAACCCAAGGACAAGCATAGGCTGGGGGCAGACTCTCCATTCTGGGATTTTATGCAGAAGGAAAGATGGTAAACACAGAGAGAGAGAAATAGCAAGCGTGAATGAGATGATGAGTATGAGGAACACGTAGAGTAAAATGATGGGAAAGGGTGTGCCTCTCAGAGGGCTGATCAAGTAATGACATGGGGCTTCTTAGATGGGGTCAGCAGGAAATTATGAGTATGAGAGGCTTGACAGTCAGAGAAACAGAGAGGTTGCTGGAAAAAGGCAGTGATGGCAGAATAAGTTTAGGAAAAAGATAAGCTAGCAGCAGAACAGATAAACTTGAAAGTTGAAAGTGGACACACATGGTTAATGTGACTGCGTGAGTATATACGGCCCACTAAAACCTGGGTTAATGGACAATCAGAGGGAGTAGTTTTCCTCTTAGGAGTCTGGGGACTTTTCAGCAATAAAGAGATGAAGGCTGGGGATCAAAGCAGTTAAGTCAATATGCAATCAATCAGCCTTAGTCCTGTTGTTCAGAAACAGATGGTGTTTTCTCTGCAGCAGCATCATCTGGAAATAAGCATCCATAAAATCTGTAAAATAATACATGGCATGCAAAAGAAGGGATAACTGTGGGCTTCCATCTGCAAAAGGAGGATTTCACACTGCATGCTGTGGAAAATTGAGAAAGTACCCCTGAGGTATATCTTTTCATTGCAGTTTATTCTAGTAGACTGTGTAAAAATATGAGAAGGTGAATGGCACAAGATAAAGCTTTGGTTAAGTGTCAAAAAAACTGTAACGGATTTTTAAAAAATGTGCTAAAAAAGTAAATATTTATCAGGAATTGCATTATCAACAGTATGTTTTTGAATTCACATAAAATCAGTAACATGAGAAATTAAAACACAAGGTGCTGACTAAACGCGAGCATGATTACATCCCACTATTCCACCAGTCCATCGCAGGGCAACATGACTCAAACTTATTCACACTTTGTAATTTTATAGCCACAATCTTAAATGTATTTTCTCTGGAATTTATGCTACAGACAATCACAAAGTATAATATAATTATGAAATGGAAGAAAACGAATACATTTATTTCTTTTTTATTTATTTATTTTTTAATAACTTGAAATACTTAGAAATTAGACCAGCAGGTCTATTGGGGTATGTCTACCAGCTTTGCATAGCCAAAGGCTCTAATTCCTGCTCATTGTTCTTTGAAAAACAGCTTAAAGGTCTCATTTATTGTTTTTTTATTATTAATTTTTCTTTTTTCTCTGGTATGAAAGAATGCCATCTATGTCTGTTTGTGTGAAAAAAAAATCTTTCCCTTACTATTTTTAGTGTATCACCGTTCAGTGCAACAGTGAGTAGGGAGAAACAAGCACAATTTGGGGCTTGCTCATTAAGATTGACATTGTCAAGTTTCTGTCCACTGCTTGGCTAACTGCAACAAACTCTTGCACCATCTCCGTTTACTAAAGTCACTGAAGTGTAATATGAAACAAAAATCATGACAGTATTTAGCCTTAGATGGAGTTCACCACCCAGTTTAGGCTGCATTCCCAAAGAAGACCTGACTGCAGCTCGACGGGGATGTTACTGGCCTCACACTGAGCCTCAAGCCAGAGCTATACTGGGCAAGCTTCTGTAAGCTACACCCTCTCGAATTGGACAGGATTTCGGCACTGTGCTTTTCCCTCTTCGCTACAGAGATAAACATTATTTGTTTGTTTTTCTCCATTATTTTTTTTAATTGAGCAGGTCATCTCGTCTGCTCTGCGGTCTGTTTGGATCGAGCCACTGCGGGGACAAGCATTAGGATTATGGCGATCTCCATAGACGGGGGGTGGGGGGTGTTGCAACTGGGAGATTTAGCACACTTCTTGGTTTAAAGCTTAGGTTAGGTTTGAGAATAGTTAAACAAGCTACATCTCTGGGTGGATGTGGTCACAGATATTAGCGTGTTAGTCGAGGTAGTACATTTCATGTCACGGTGCATTTTAATAAAATACTTAAAAAGTGGGTAAACATTGGGTAAACAATTTCTTTTTTACTTACAGCAGCCTGGGAGCTGGCCCACCTTTTGGTAGAAATCCTGGTTATAAATTCAGCTTCAAGGCAAACCAACACTGTTACATCCATAGCTATAAAGTACAGTGCATCCGGAAAGTATTCACAGTGCTTCACTTTTTCCACTTTTTTTTTATGTTACAGCCTCATTCCAAAATGGATTAAATTCATTTTTCCCATAAAATTCTTAACACCCCATGATGATAATGTGAAAAAAGTGTCTTTGAATTGTTGCAAAGGCTTATTAAAAATATAAAAAACTTGAGGAATCACATGTACATAAGTAATAACAGCCTTTGACGTGAAGATCAGAATTGAGCTGAGGTGCATTCTGTTTCAACTGATCATCCTTGAGGTGTTTCAGCAGATTAATTGGAGTCCGCCTGTGGTAAATTAAGTTGATTGGACATGATTTGGAAAGGCCCCTGAGTTGACAGTGCATGTCAAAGCACAAACCAAACATGAAGACACAGGAATTGAGTTTAGACCTTCGAGACAGGATTGTCTTGAGGCACAAGGCTGGGGAAGGTTACATAAAGATTTCTTCTGCTTTGAAGGTTCCAATGAGCACAGTGGCCTCCATCATCCGTAAGTGGAAGAAGTTTGGAACCACCAAGACTCTTCCTAGAGCGGGCCGGCCTTCTAAGCTGAGTGAATGGGTGAGAAGGGCCTTGGTCAGGGAGGTGACTAATAACCTGATGGTCACTTTGTCAGACCTCCAGCATTCCTTTGTGGAGAGAGGAGAACCTTCCAGAAGAACAACCATCTCTGCAGCAGTCCACCAATAAGGCCTGTATGGTAGAGTGGCCAGACGTAAGACACTCCTTAGTAAAAGGCACATGGCAGCCCACCTGGAGTTTGCTAAAAGGCATCCTTAGAGACTCTCAGACAATGAGAAACAAAATCCTCTGGTCTGATGAGACAAAAATTTATCTCTTTGGAGTGAATGCTAGGCGTTAAGTTTGGAGAAAATCAGGTACCGCTCATCACCAGGCCAATACCATCCCTACAGTGAAGCATGGTGGTGGCAGCATCGTGCTGTGGGGAGGTTTTTCAGCGGCAGGAACTGGAAGACTAGTCAGGATAGAGGGACAGATGAATGCAGCAATGTACAGAGACATCCTGGATGAAAACCTGCTCCAAAGCACTCATGACCTCAGACTGGGGCGACGTATCACCTTTCAGCAGGACAATGACCCTAAGCACACAGCCAAAATATCAAAGGAGTGGCTACAGAACAACTTGGTGAATGTCCATGAGTGGCCCAGCCAGAGCCAAGACCTAAACCCAATTGAAGATCTCTAGAGGGATCTGAAAATGGCTGTGCACCCACGCTTTCCATCCAACTCGATGGAGCTCAAGAGGTACTGCAAAGAGGAATGGGCAAAACTACCCAAAGATAGGTGTGCCAAGCTTGTGGCATCATATTCAAAAGACTTGAGGCTGTAATTGCTGTCAAAGATGCATCAACAAAGTACCGAGCAAAGGCCGTGAATACTTATGTACATGTGATTTCTCTGTTGTTTTTTTTGTTTCTATTAATTTGCAACAATCTAAACATTTCTTTTTACATTGTTATTATGGGGTGTTGTGTGTTGAATTTTTAAGGAAAAAAAATTATTTAATCAATCTGTATAAGGCTTTAACATTAAAAAAGTGAAGCGCTGTGAATACTTTCCAGATGCACTGTAACTGCACAAAATGAGTGAAAAAATCATTTAACAAGCATGGTAATTTCACAAACTGGCGACCTGTCCAGGGTGTACCCCGCCTCTCGCCCGTTGACAGCTGGAGATAGGCACCAGCCCCCCCGCGACCCCTTGAGGAATAAGCGGTTCAGAAAATGGATGGAAGGATGAATGGTAATTTCACAATGGTGTTCCAAAATAAATTACAATAATTTCTTCTTCATCTCCTCTTCCATGGATAAAAAAAAATGTAGCGTTGATGTGTTATCTCTTATTTTCGGTGAAGGAGACCTTTAAATTCAGCCCAATTTGATCAGCCATCTATGTATTGGACTCAATACCTTTGGCTCTGACATCTGTGGTCATGAGGTCAGCGCCTGG
This sequence comes from Apricaphanius iberus, assembly GCA_028564705.1. NCBI lineage: Eukaryota > Metazoa > Chordata > Actinopteri > Cyprinodontiformes > Aphaniidae > Apricaphanius > Apricaphanius iberus. The sequence goes on along the minus strand of JAPXFQ010002229.1, from coordinate 1,023,955 downwards.
TTCTCTCCCACCTCAAGACCCTCACGGTCCTCCTCCTGGACCCAATGCAATTTGCTCACAGAGCTAACAGGTCTCGTAGAGAATGTCATCAACATAGCTCTACACTTCATCCTGCTGCTTCTGGATTCCCTGGGAATCCCTACACCAGGATCCTGTTTATAGAGTTCAGCTCTGCCTTCAACACCATCCTTCCAGACCTCCTCCAAGGCAAGCTTTTCCAGATGAACGTACCAGATCCCATCTGCAGTTGGATCACTGACCTCCTGATGGACAGCAAGCAGCATGTGAGGCTGAGAAAGAATGTATTGGACTCCCGGACCATCAGCACCAGCTCCCCTCAGGGCTGTGTTCTTTCCCCATCTGCTCTTCTCCCTGTACACCAACTGCTGCACTTCTGACCACTAGTCTGTCAAGCTAATTAAGCTTGCAGATGATATCACTGTTATCGGCCTCATCTCAGTCAGAGATGAGTCTGTCTACAGGATTGAGGATGAACATCTGGTGTCCTGGTGCAGCCACAACAAACTGGTGCTGAACGTCCAGAGGACAGTGAAGATTATTGTGAACTTTAAGAAGCACACCGCCCTGACACTCCAATCACCACTGTGGACTCATTTCGCTTCCTGGGTACCATTATCACATCTGTCATTAAGAAGGCCCAGCAGAGGATGTACTTCTTGAAGCAGCTGAAATAAAAGTAACCTGCCAACATGAACGATGATACAGTTTCTACACTGCAATCATCAAGTCCATCCATACCTCCTCAATCACCGTGTGGGATGCTACACCCACCATCAGGAACAAACAGAGACTGCAGCGTGTTGAGCGCTCTGCTGTGAAGGTGATCGCTGCAGACTCCGATCTCTACGGTACCCCCTACACCTCCAGCCAACTGGACTCACCTTGGACACAGACTTTTTAAACTGCTCCCCTTATGCAGGAGGTTCCGGTCTATTAAGACCAGAACCTCTCACCATAAGAACAGTTTATTCCCCTTTGCTGTTGGACTCATGAATAATAACTCTAGCGTGTCCAGGCAGCAGAGAAACTAGATTGCATGTAAAGTCTACATTACAGCTGCTAGGTGAAGTTAGGAAACTGGGGAGCTGGGGCTAGAGTGCAGCTGGCAGTGGATTATGGACCGAGCTGACGGAGGACAGTGTGCTCGGCCCGGGCTTCAGCGGAGCTGGGGCTAGAGTGCAGCTGGCGGTGGATTATGGTCTCCGATCTGACGGAAGACAGAGTGGATTACGTGTTCGGCCTGGCCTCCGGTAGAGCTGGGACCGCTGCACTGGGGCTTTGGTGAGCTACGGATACAGTCTAGCTACGGCGGAGGGATCCATAAACAGCAGCGAGCATCTCATAAACACCGGCTCCTCACCGCCTGGAGAACGTGACCTGCTCGGCCTGTTTGTGCCGTGAAGGTCCAAGCTTCGCCTGCCGAAACACCAACTACATTACTGAGCAGCTGTCTATCTGTCTGCGGTTCGTAAAAGTTTATAATATTTGAGCAGCATGGGATGTGGTGCGGGAGCTGCTACCAGGAAACCAGGTGAGGAGGCTGTTTCAAGGCTGACTTCTAGGCCGAGACATGCTTTTACAGAAACAACGGCTCTTTTAAGAGCCACCCACAAACCTCTTAAGAGCATTCCTGTCTAAATAGTTTGTTTTTTTATTTCTGTCTCTGTATAGCAAACTGCTTGTGTCATGTAGCTCGGGGTGATTAGCCACGGTGAGTATCAGTATTTCCTCCATGTCCTGCTGAGGCTGTGACTCCATGACAGTCACAGAATCACGGAAACTCTGTCTCCCGATTGGTTGTCGCGGCGCGATTTGACGCTGGAGTTCAGATTTTTCCAACTCGAGTGATAGACGCCATGAGCGCTAATGCTCAAAATGCACTACATAAAATACAGCGCGAATTTTCCATTGTATCTGTAGCGCGAATTGTTCGCGCAAATCAGGCAGAAAAGCTTTTTCGCAACGCAAATCTGCTTCTAAAGTGTCGTGGGACCCCAAGTCGCGCTTCGTCGCGCTCCTCCATTGATTTTACATTTAAACCTGAAGCTCTAGTTGTTCCTATCGCGTTTGGTCTGGAGACACCGCAAGACTGTTCCCACCACCGGCTCTGTTTCAGTCACATGACCCTCTGTTGCGCTTTTGCACCTATCTGACTTTTGCACTGATCAAAAACTGCACTTATATATATATATTAATCTGTTTGTGCAATTTTATTTTGTTTTTTGCATGTTTACAAGTGTTTATCTTCTGCTTGCACAAAGGACCACAGACATTTCCTAATGATATGATCCTGTTTACACGTTTGGCCCTGAACCTTTTTAATTCTGATGTCGCCACAGATTCTCAACTGGATTTAGGTTTACTTTTGACTGGGCCATTCAAACATATAAGTATGTTTTGATCAAAACCATGTAATTGTAATTATGGCTCTTTGTTTGTATTGTTGATCTGCTGACAGGTGAACCTCTGCACCAGTTTGTTGCAACATCTAACAGGTATCTCAAACCAGTTTTCCTCTATCTAGTGAATCAAAGAATTCTCACAGCAAACTGTAATTTGGCCATTCCTGTGTTTGATTATGCCATGTTCACGTTAATTTACAAACTATGGCACACATCGCATTTTTGCTAGAAGGTTACACTATTCAATTTTGGTCTCATTTGACCAGAGCACATTCTCTCGCATGTTTGCTGTCACCCAATGACTTGTGGCAAACATAAAGACAAGTCCTGTTGGACTTGTTTTATTCATTGGCTTTAATTTAGTCTGGAACTGATATTTGCTGTACTGTTTCTTTTATTCTTATTTATCTATTGTATTTATTGTTCTTATATTTGGCCTTTTAACTTTCATGTGTTGCTGTGCAGCACTTTAGTCGACCACCTGTTGTTTTAAAAGGGCTATATGAATAAAGCATGCTATGGTTGTTTCAATATAGCTTTCTTCTTACCACTCTTCCTATTAACAGATTTTCTCATCTGAGCTGTGGACTTCTGCAGCTCCTCCATTACCATTGGTTTATTGACTGCTTCTCTTAATGCTCTGCTTGTCCGACCTAAAACTATACTCTATTCAATTGTTTAATTCTCTAGACAACTGGTTCTACAAGATTTTATATAGGTGCATCACAGTAGAGAGGGTTGGATGAAAATGCATGCCAAATATTTTAGATATATACAAATGTTTAAAAACGATGCACATTTTGCATTTTTCTTTCACTTTAAAATTATATACAACTTTGTGTTGATCTAACATAAACATGCCATTGAGCAACATTAAGATCAGTGCTTACAAAGTGGAACAATGAGGAAATGTTAAATAAGAACAAATATTTTTTTTCAAGTTACTGTACGTTTGAAAGAATTTCAGAGGTCTAGGCTCTACAAAACAGTACCCTCTTGGTGTTTCCATAATTTGATTAAACATTCAGTGCTGAGTAAAAAGGACCCAAAAACAATAACATCTTGCTTCAATACCTCTGGTGGGACAGACACGAGATTTTAATTATTTTGCAGATGATTCTGTGCATGATTTATGAAAAATAGTAATGCCTGTCACAAATGGCTCACTATTAATAATTCAGCGACCTCAGAGGATTTACCAAATCATTTTTCCCTGGTATGCTTATGTCTTATTAATTTGAGGCAACCTTCCTTCGTTGGGAAGCCTGAAATCAGAGTGAAAAGAAATTGAAATAACTTCTATTATGCAAACCAAAGTGATTCATGTCTGTAAAAATAGTAAAAACTTGATCAATTCTGAAATCATTGTATGTTCATTAATCTGTTTGTGGTGTGTTAAAAAGTGTCTTTAAAATATAATTCTAATAAACACAAGTCAGTTCTTTGTGAAACAAAGATATTTCAAAGACTAAGAACAACAATTACACAATGAAATTAGATTTTAGAAATTGACCAATTTTTTAACTCCTACGTGTTATCTTGTGATAATTTTTGTTGAGTGAAACTTAAAATAAGGTGACGGTGCATGTAGTTGAAAATAACAAGAGGCGATAGTTTTTAAACAAAAACCAACCAAGAACTAAATTGGAAACAAGGGATGGAGAGATTATTTGAGTTGTGACCAGAATATGCCTATGTTTTGGCTTAAACGGCTAGACGTCTGACTAGCCTGTTCGGGGATTTAAAAAAATCTAATGTTTGCCTGGGTCAGTGACCACCCCAATGCAAAACCTTAACTCAGGGATGCCCAAATCCAGTCCTTGAGAGGTATCATCCTGCAACTTTTAGAAGTAACCCTTCTCTAATAAGCCTGAGTCAAAGAGCTGAATTACCCTTACCTCTGCAGAGGCCTGGGAATGAACAGTTTACTCGATTCAGTTGTGTTGGAGAAGGGATGCATCTAAAAGTTGCAGGATGGTAGCTCTCGAGGACTGGACTTAAGCACCCCTGCCTTAACTCCCGCTGGGGATTTATTTTTCAAGTAAGTAAAGGGTAGAATAAGTTATAAGGAAGTTATAAGGTGCACTCTCTGTCAGCTTTATGACGTCTTGCAAATATTTTCATTCCCTCCGAACCTGTCGTGTTACAACCACAAATGTGTAAGATAGACCAAAGCAAAGTGGTGCATGAAAGCTAACTTTGCCTTAAACCTCTTTACAAATTTCTCCATGACTTGTCTACCATGCTCCTTGTTGTTCATTGTGTAATTTGTTCTCCAATGTTCTTTAGCAAACTCTTGGTACTTTTACAAAACAGCTGGATTTACACAGAAATTGAATTACACTGGTTTGGACTCTACATATAAATAAGATGAGTTAAGACTAGATTATACATACACAGACATATTTCCTGTGAGTATATTTTATTTTAAATGTAGGTGCACCAATATTTGAGAAGAAATCCCTTCAGATATACATACTTACTTTGCATTGGGGAGAAAAAGACCTCAGATGTGGGCGCAGCCTTGGTCCATTTGTATTGAGGGGCGGGCTTTCCCTGGCTGGACTTGCAGCTCAGAGTCACGTTGCCTTTCACCACTGGGTTTCCTGTCATGCTGCACAGAGGGGGCGAGGGAGGGACTGGACACAGACATATGTGGTTATTACAGCATATTAACACATGTAAGATCAGAAAATAAATCTATGACTCTTTCCTGAACATGCACATTTGTTTTAATCCGTAGCGGGTGATGTAGAGATTTCTTAGGGCAGTAGCCAGATTGCATAAAAAATAAGTAGACATTAGACCTCCCTTTCCCTTCTCTCTGGTTTCTGTTTGCTTCTTGAAGATGACATAATTCTCTCAGAGCTTACTGAATCCCTTAACAGCAGATGAGTTTTAATTCTTATGTTTCTTTCAGTAGACTGTCTCAATCCAGATCCCTCAAAATGTGTTTACTTGGCCTAAAGTGGCAAAAACTCAAAATACACCAGGGCTGATTACGTCTAAACTCTGGAGTTTCACCTGAAAGAGGGGATTTGTTACCTTTGACGTTAAGCCGCAGCTCTCCAGAAATGCCACGACCTCCGGGGACAATGACGTGGCAGAAGTAGAGGCCGGAGTCAGTTTCCTGTGTGTTGTTGATGTAGATGGAGAGGTTGGCCGAGGGCATGGTCACGCTGAAGCCCACTCTCTTGGTGAACTCGTTTTGTCCATGCCCGACTTTACCTGAACTAAAGTTAATCACCTGCACAAAAAGAATAGATCCATGTTGGGCTGTTAATCATTGGGAAAAGGAGCTGATTGGCTCTTACATTTTGCTGTATTTCGGCACCAAATTCACAAAGCCGATAGCATAAAATGCATGAAGGAGCAATAACGGCAATCAGGTACAACAGTGGTCCACAATTTTTTTACCCATTTTTGTATCTGACTGCAGTTATCTTATGGCAAATGCAAAAGTGATAAAGAAGAAAGGTGTTTTATCATGCTATTGTTTTACCCAACAGAAGACTGTAACATCTGAATGTAGTAATCATGTTGCAATGTTTTTTCTAAATAAATATTTGGTGCTGCAGATTGTAAAGAGGGTAAAATTGTGTATTCTTTTGACTGAGTTACATAGGGGGAAAAAGCCTGACTTAATTAAAAATCAATCATATCATACAATATTACCCATTGTCTTTGAAAAGCAAAGGTAATAACTTTTGTAGTACTTAAAAAACAAACAAGAAAACACCTCCAAATCCAACCCCAGCCCTCAATTAAATCAATTTATTCACTGTGCGCTTATTGAACTCAGAGTCTAAATATTACCCCTTCTTCGACTTATAAAACGTCTTTATATATATATTTTAATATTTATTGCGCACTTTAAAATCAAGAAAAATAATTTTGACAAATTATTTGAAAGTAGAAACAGGAGAGAACAATTCCGGATTCCTTGACCTTGCTGAGCTGTTGTTAAATGGGTCAGCACTTGAGCAGGTAGCTGCTGTCTCCTTTTCACCCCCTTGAATTGCCTTGTGTTGAAATTGTGCTATACAAATAAAATTGCCTTGCCTTGCCCTTTAGGCCAAAATTAACAGCAGCATTCTGCAGACACTAAAGCTGTTTTTAGATAAACATTATCATCATCATCATCCTTTATTTATAAAGCACGTTTAAACGGCGACAACACCAACCAAAGTGCTGTACAACACAATAAATCACCAAACAAATAAAATCCAGCAGCATAAACCAGATAAAACAAGTAGAAACTAAAAGCAAACCACAAGGGTTTCACTGCCACAGCCGAAAATTCCAGGGAATAAAAATATGTCTTTAAACAAACTTTAAAAGTGGGGAGGGAAGGGGCGAGTCGGACCGTCAGGGGGAGCTGGCTCCAGAGTTTAGGAGCACAAACTGAAAAAGCCCGTTCCCCACGGGCCTTATAGGAGGAGGAACAAGCAGGAGGAAAAAGAAGAAGGTGCTGTTCAGATGACCTCAGGGTTCTCGCTGGAACATAAGAGCTTAGAAGCTGTGCCAAATAAGAGGGGGCCATTCAATGCATTGATGTATAAACCAACAGAAGAATTTTAAACTGTGCGAAATCGAACCGGAAGCCAGTGTAAACTTGCCAATACAGGGGTAATGTGCTGGCGCCGGTCTGTGCCCGTCAGAAACCTTGCGGCACCGTTCTGCACCAACTGGAGCTGCACCACTGAAGAGGAGGGAACACCATATAAGAGCGAGTTGGCATAGTCCAGACGTGACGAAGGCATGGACAACTGACTAAAGATCTTTCTTATTTAAAACAGATCTTAACTTGGTCAGCTATCTGGTTAATCTGTGCATCCGTTTTTAAAAAATGTGTCCAAAGTGACCCCCAAATTTTTAATTGTAGGCTTCACCAAAACAGAAAACAAAGGGGGCAGATTATGGAATATTTGCGGACAATTCCATTCGCTCTTTAACAGTAGTTGTCCTTTCAACTACACCACTTTTTTTGGATGGATCCTGATAAATGTCTGGTATTAGCCTGTCTGCAACTCAACTGACATTCTGAACTCAAACACCCTACCAGGTGTGTCTTGTTAGTAGGGGGGGTCAGGGGATAATAATCGGGTAAAAGTTAGTCGCACAGGGGCCGAATGTTTGCTTTCAGACTCATGGGTCAAATAGACGAAGTCCAGAAAATTACAGTTCTGCCTTTGTGTTTACTCTGAGAATTGGAAGCATGCACAAAATCAGGTTCTTAAACATCGTTTTCCTGGAAATAGCTTTAAATATTTACCCCTCAGAAGTTATTGCATTTTTGATTGTCATTACACCATCTTGTAATGCTTTGCAAAAGTACTCATGCTCCTTGAACTCCCCTGCCTTGTCACTTTGTGCCATTCTATCACATTAAATTTCAATAAATAAACTAAGAAAACTTGACAAAATCCGAAGGTCATGAATTTAATAGATTGTAAAGCATACTGTTTGCAGCAGCCATGTGAAGATGTGGAGATTAACAACAGAAACTGACATCCTAACATGAAGATAATCCTGATGTCTGCAGATGGAGGATGTTGAAATTTAGGCTGATTTTCTGTCTGAGATAAGCTCACAGGCATCACACGCTGAATTTTTTTAGATTATATTAATGCGTGTGCAGCTATGCATCTGCAGGACATCACACGGAAGAAGCTCAGCAGAACGTGAGAGGGTGTCATTAGTGGTCCTTAATGACATCCATCCTCATTTCCCTCCTTCTGCTGTGAATTAATCATTAGTCATGAAGTTCGATGTAATCCTGAGAATCCTGGGAATCCTGCATTATAAAAACTATCCATTTTGTTAGGCTTGATTTATAGGTGAGCAGACCTCAAGTGCTAAAAAGGGAGCAAATTTCCATCTGACACAGGATGATAACGGTATTCTAACAAATCTGTTAGGTTGTGTTTTCCTCTAAGGATTTTAAATTCAATGAACCTGCTGAAGTACTTAACAGGATAAGTCCAAAAAATGCAGCTGTTTATATAAGTTCTTTTAAATTGACTGTTCCTTTTGCAACGCCAGCAATTCAACAGGGTCATGGGACATATGAGGCCAGCAGGTTGATAAAACAATAATGCAGCTGGACAAGCAGGGTAAAACCCAGAGGAAAAACGTCATAATGGAATCTATTGATAAAAACAACTCAGCTGTTAACTTAGAGATTAAACTTTTTTTTCCAAATACTTACATATAAATAAGTCTGCAGAATTATTTTAATGAAATCTTTTTCTATCTGAATTCAAAATTGTGTATTTTTTTCACAAAATTTCAAATATTTTCCTTGAATCTGATCTTTTAAAATCAGGTTTCCAATTAAACCCACACACTAAATCCAAGATGCTAAAATAGTACTCTAGTAACAACAATGTTATTTTAAAGTAGTTTAGGTATCAGTTATCTAGCAGATGCTTCCACAGTCCCAGCTTCAAACTGCTCACCTGCTTCGATTCGTTCCCTGTAAAGTGCCAAATGACGGTATTCTGGGAGATATCGGAGCTGGGGCTGTACCAAGCCTGTAACACCACCATCTGGCCCTTCACCACCTCCATCTCTCTGCTGGGCATCTCCACCTTACGTGTGTCACCTGGTTAAAAAATATGGGACAAATAGATGGGGGTTAACAAGTTTATTTTACAGGTCTAACAAAGTACTGACAAATTTTTTTTTATACGCTGTTATATTTTATAACACCAATAATTGAAAATGTATTACTGGTATGGTTGCCATGATTTGCTATGACTTCGCAATATTTTGGGTAATAAATAAATAAATGCCTGGTTTAGGTATGTTTACAATTATATTTTATTTTTAAATTGTTTTAGGTTTGTTTTAGGCTTTGTATTACAATAAATGAAACCAAAAACAAATTTAATGGCAGAACAGTACTTTTAATTTGAGATTTTTCAATTCACTATTTCGTCTATTTTTGTGTCAAAATATGATTCCACTGACTAACATTATTAAACAAGGGCCAAACCCCTCTTATTTTACAGGATTTAAGGTTCAGAATAGAGGGTAAATATGTACAGAAACACTTGGAGGTAGGGCTGGGCGATATGGCTTAAAAATGAAATCTCAAATTTTTTTTTATACCAAATCTGATTTCAGATTTTAATCAATTTTTTCCTACCGGATTTTTTTTTCGTAAGAAGAAATTGTAAGTGATAAAAAATATTTTCAAAACACTGCTTTTATTGTAATCCTCCTGTCCTGGAGCTGACTTGAATTTAATGCCCAACTAAAAACAAGCTGCAAAATATCCTTGTAAAACAAGATGGCTAGATTAACATCACTTTGAGCTATGGAAGTCTATGGAGTACATCAGTTAAAAAAAAAAAATCTCTGTTTTCCAAAAATTGAATCTTCAACAACCGAAGAGAGATGCTTTTTGCTTGAGCTTTTGTTAAGCTAAGCTCGCCCACATCCTTGCTCACTACAGTTCTTTTGAGATGGTAATAGGACACAACCTACCCGTTCCAGACTGTACTGACCCGTTCCATACTGTACCGTATTGGCCCAAGTGGAAATGGTGCATAATGGTGCTCTACCTAATCCTCATTAAGTAAATACTTGATAATATGTTTTGCAATTACAGTAGGCAGGCTATGAGCAGCATGTCTGCTCAGCAAAAGAATGTAAGCTGGCTACCCAGTTCAACTATTCAATCAGCTAATATCAACTTGTTAATGTTACATTAGTTTATAAAGAGCAGAACAAAAAAGAAACATAATTTTCAAAGAAATGACCACAACTACTTATTGATTTAGCTGTTTATATATTTATAATATCAACATACATTTACATTTTCACTTACGTCTATATATCAACATCAAAATAACTCAAATCCTGAAGAAAAAATAATCAAAAATATTCTACTTGTCATACTCTTTCAGCAGCAATGGAAATAAGTGTAGTATTCTGGTTTAAATAAGAGCAATTACATCAGATTATAGCCTATAACTTTCCTCTTTATTGCTGTAAAACCATATTATTTATATCTTATGTTATGCCATCAGAAGCTAATACCAGCCCAAACCAAGATGTTTTCTTCCAAATAAAGAACTAATTAATTATGTCATACATACAGTAGCATCCAGGCATCCATAGATGATATGAAAGCTTGAAAAAAAAGTTTGACTGAGGAAAACTTCAGAGGAAACTGATTAATTAAATAATTAGTTCTTACATTTTTCAGCATGCGTAAAATTTAAAAAGGACTGAAATATTATTCTGACCACATGAGAATGCTATTTAGAACCTAAACAAAAATAACCCTAACAACAATAGGTTTTTAAGGGTCTTTAGAATCCATGGTCACAAAATAATTTGAAAAAGACAATTTTTCATTAAAAGATACAAGGAAAATTAACCTGTTACAGAGAAGTAAAGAAGGATGTGGCTATAGGTTATTGGGATCAACACAGCAGAAAATTAAATTTACCACAATAAGAGGAGGCTTTAAGACTCACAAGGTGCCCAGTCACCAGAACCCGACAGCTGAAGCTGGATCAGCTGATCCCAGCAGCCGATTTCTATCTGCGTCTCCAGTTTGAAATTGGATTCAAAAACTACAGGGAAAAATGAAGACAGAGCTCCAGCTGCCTCTTAAATTCCTCAAGCCGCAGAGGGGGAACACTGACAAATGTGAGCCCCACGTGCTCAGATGGGCTCATGGGCGGAAAAGACATGAAAGAGAGTGAGCAGACCAGACTGCCCGCTGAGTTAGCCACATCTGTTCAGCTGGACACGCCTTCTTTCTTTTTCAGAATGAGAAGAGGTTAAGAGTGCTGGGCTTTTGATGCTGGAGGGGTGGGGCGGAGGCTTGGAGATAGAAAAAAGCTGGGAAGTAGATGTGTGAAAAAAGAGAGGCTTAAATTTTTCTAAAGTAGTTTTGTGGCAGAAGATTTTTTACTTTGGTTTTGGGGGATAATGTAACATTGAATTTGAGGTCCCTTCATTTCTGAGTCAGAATGTTGTGGGAAGTTCTGTTGATTTCGACCTGAACCCCAGCCTCAACCTTTTTTCTCCTAACCTGGGCATTAAAAAGCTCCAGTGCGCATTGTTTAAGCAATTTAGTTCTCAGTTTCCTCCATTTAACTCCAACACATCAAACATGTGCACTACAAGCACATGTATTTCAGGAACTAAATTCCACAAATCAAACATATGATATATATTTTAATTACATACACTATGATTTTTTTAAAGCCTTTATTCCTGTTAGTTATGATGACTTTTCAACTGAAAAAAACACAATATTCAACATTAGAATATTACACTGGTCCAAAAAAAAAGAAATCACACTGTTTTAATAAAGAAATGTTAGGCTAATGAAAAGCATATTTAATACTTGCTTCAAGGTTATTTTCAAAAGGTACTTCAATCTGAGAAATCCTCCTTATTTGAAATGCATGTTCTAATTTACAAAATATCATTACTATAAACTATTATTTACTATAAATATTTTTTACAGAACAAAAATCAAACAAAATTGCCATTAAAGGATGCTCAATTCAACTAGACAAATAAGATTTTCACGTTTTCAGTATGGCTAATACTATATCCTAGATCTAGACTAAAGATGTTGACTGATTGGTAAATAACAAATTTAAAGTGCTTAAAAAACTAAAAATCAAATCAAAATATTTTTATTCTACTTTACAACAACAAAGTTGAATTATTGCAGACTTAAAAATTAAGAAATATCAGTGGTACCACTGATATTTCTTAATTTTTAAGTGAAACCAGAACATACTTGTTTTTAAATTCTAAAACCTGTAATTAAAAAAACCAAAATATAAATTGTAATTAAAAAAGATTAGAAGTATCTGTTTCTGTATTTGTGGAAATCTATAAATGCAGTCAATTTCTCCAGAGTGTGGGATAGATGGATATGTGTAAAAAAAAAATCAACAAAAAATAATTACTTACATTACTACTGTTTAATACAGATTACAGCTTATAAACAATTAGTTTTATTTATACACACCTCAGGGCACTCTATTTCAAAAGATCATCTTTTCTCAAATAAAATACAAGTCAAAGACCAATTTACAATTAACAGTTTTGCAAAATTTCACAGTTAATAGGAAAAAGCTTTGATTTACTTTCTATATGTTAGACTGTCAAATAATTTGTTCATACAAGAGTCTTAAGGAAAGCCTTGTTGTCAACGATCAAGTCATTCATCTTAATAGGGAGACATTTAACACAATTTCATTCATATTTCTAAACAAAGCCATAATAACAGAGTTGATTGAGAAAGGGAATTGGGCTAGGCTAGTCAGAGAAGCAGAGTGGATGCTGCGTGGATGAGGAGAGAAAATGAAAAGTATGATTCAATACTTTCTTAAGGCTGGAGCCGTTTGAGTCATTACTAGTGCTCTGACATGGAGCCATTTACCCGGTTATGTTAAGCCCTAGTTAGGAAACAGTCACAGACAATGAGCGACATATGAAACCACTGAAAGTAAAAGAATGAAAGTGTTGTAATTCATTTTGAGCTGACGTAGCAGCAAACAGATTGTCAGACCAAGCTAAGATGATAATCTAGTTTACCATTGCATACAATATTGAAAAAGGACTTGACTTCTCTGAATTCAAGTCCAAAATAATTAATAACAATTCTTCATAGGAAAAAAGGCTTGAACGTGAACTGTGTAGTTTGAGATGTACCTAAGATATTTATCCCTTAAAAAAAGTAGCACTTATAATTTAGATTTTAGGGAGCACCTAAATGGACATGGTTAAACAAAACAGAAAGTTGTTTTTTGTGCGCACCACTTAGTACCTCGTGCACATGAGATACTTTATACTACATAAACAAGGGCATCAGTCTGTTTTTAAAATTACTAGGGACAAAAACCATAAACTTAAGAGTAGTTTCAAGAATGCAGAAGAAATGTACTATTGTAGGAGCCATAACTTATTATATTGCATGTATCGGTCACTGGGTTTACATGGTTGTTATGGTGATGGTAACAGCAGTCACTTGGATGCAGGCAGTGACATTAAGAAGCGGCTGTCAGTTTTACGCTCACTGTCTCTTGATAGAAAGAGATGAAAGCTGGGTACCCTTAGCTTTTGTTGACTGCTGCACATAAGCACATCAGTTTATTTCACCTCCTTGTATCAGATAGTGATATGTTCAAAGTGTATGATCCAAATCGGGATCCGGTCGTCTTAATCTGTAAACAGTAAAGTACTTTGTTGTAGGCTATATTCTTGCCTGTTTACATGTAGATGTTCATCCCTGTCATTGTTGTAAATAAATGAACTCAAACAAGAAAATGATCCCACCTACGTGTATTTCTGCGAAACTTGAAAGCGCATTCAAATAGAAAGAATCCATCCCCAGCCTCTTCAGTGACTGGGGAAGCCACTACAACTATTTATTACTCGTATATAAATAGTCTAGTGTATTAATCCATTTGACATTTCACTACAAAACTCAGTGCAGTGGTAGGCTATATAGTATATTTATTCAGTCAATAAAAGTTGATAGAAATGAACAAAACAAGCTGTCTAACATCACTGACAGCCAGCAGACTGAGAACAATGCTGGCTATGTTAACAGTGTTGTTCTCATAATCTACAACAGGATGGTCGGATGAGACCAGAGTCTGTACACTGCTGTGTTCGCGACAGATCAAAGTTTTTGAATTTGGAACAAAAACGAGTTAAATTTCACAAGGGAGGAGAGCTGAAGAATCAGAACGCGCAACAGAAACAAACGGGTTTCCTTGGCAACCCTGGTCGTTCTTTGTGAAGAAACTCCAGCTTCACTACAGTTAATTGCATATTTACATTTACTCCAATTATTTTATATTCACAACATATGTGAGAGAGATCAAATCAAATCAATCTTTATTTAATAAAGTTTAGTAAGCACTATGAGATTAATTGACCTTAAATCGAGCAGGCTATGAAAGGATAAATTCTTCGGGAAATAATATTTATTTTTATTCAGCTCTGAAGGCATCTGAAGTTCATAAAGTCAAATTAGCCTATGTAGATTTTTTTCCTTCTTACTTAATAACAGTAATGTTATATTGCTTGGAAGTTGCGCTCACCACCATGCGCCATTACTGAATGCAGGCATGGAGCAACTGACGCTGCATGTTTAAACACCTGCGATTAAAGAGATACATGTTAATAACTCTCCCTTGATACTGTAAGCTCTCTGAAAGCAGCATTTTAGCCAGAGACATCTCGACAGCTAAAATGACGCCTATGCGTAAAAGACAACATCGGACGCATTTTAGCTTTTCTGTTTATCCGAATTACAGAATGGAAATGGCGAGGTTAAATTTACTTCTGTTTTCGCCTCGGACTTGCGTATAAAGATCTTCTGGCTTTGCTTGCCATTGCATCACCGTTATGTTTCGCATACAATCTTGGTCTTGAAGTATCCAGATTCCTACAGAACTGTGACATCAGAATTTAAGGTTTCTATTTTATTGTATAATTATCCACCCATTCTGTTCCTTTATTTTGGTAGTTATTCATTTATTTTAATCAGTAGTGTCTGTTACTAGGCTGGGTGATTAAAATGTTTGTCTTTTCCTTTTTTGTAAACAAATACTTGTATTTTGGAAAGTCATTTGTCCCACACACGTTTAATGATTGCTGTTTAATGAATATCTAGAGCTCACTCCTTCTTCTTGTTCATTCACCTCAGTTTCATCAGGCAGGTGTTAAACTATCACTGAGACTGAAATATTTGGCTATTCATATAGTTCCTAAGCTCGGTGCCCCCTATGTAATAATTTTTCATAAATTATTAATCTTATTGATTGCCATAAGCAATCCTTCATTAATGTTCATAGCCAAATGCTTGCATCCTTCTGCATCCACAACACCTGCCACAGACCTTGCTATTAGGCAATTTTGTCTTATTGCCATCGGCTACACTGTGGGAGCGAAAGCATTGAGAATCAAGAACTTTCATGTGTGTAGTGCACTCTTCACCCAGGCCAATTACATCCCAAAACAAACAGGAAAGCACTTATTTTGAAGAATGCTGCTGTAAGTGTACTAATTTGATGCTGCCTACTACCACATCATTTTGAAGCTTTTCCGTTCACACTGAAGTTACAGTGAGTTAACTGACAATTGGCTAGTTATGTGTTCAGCAAATCGGCAAATGTCATCACGTGAAATTATATGAAAACAGTATATTGGAACATAGGTACAGACTGCTCAGAAAAGTCTTTGAAAATGATAGGCTGCGTTGGGTTAGTCTATCACAAAACCAAAATGAAATACACTGTATTTTGTGGTTGTACCTTAATAAGAAAAATTGTGTGAAAAAGTTAGAGAAACACTTTTTCAAATCTTTCAAGTTTTTTGTATTTTCTTGCCAAGCAGATCTATGAAACTTAAATAGAACTTAAAGCATAGACAAATGCTAATGGTGACTTCATTATTTTAACTGAAAGATATAAATGCAAACACCTTTCCCTCATCTTATCTCAGGGCTTCATATTAAGTTTGCTCATGTCAGAGCGGTTGAGAAATTAAGCCATCAAAAAGTCATGTATGTATGAGATTAGCATTTTTATCATTACGGTCTTGTCAGCCTGATGTTGATTGATAATGTACAGCCACCCAGGGAGCAGATGAATCATCTATTTTCAGATTTTTGACACAAATCCTGACAGTGCTCTAATTTTGCCTTTCCCTCCAACTGACCTTTCTGCTGAACCACAACACCTCTGATGCATGTTCTGTCACAGCAGTCCCGAAATCATTACATTTTGCATGCAATGTGTGGTGATTAATATGCAATTTGTAGTTGAGCATCAATCATTAAACATCGGTTTTTATCATCATGTCAGTGAAAAGGCACTGACTGCATGCATACCTACTGCAGGAAACCAGCAGGATGCACACATGTGGTCTGAATGACACTTCTGATGCAGTGGGATAATGCCCTGCAGTGTCCTCATTCCACTCCGTTCTTGTGCATCTTTGAGGTTTATCCCCACAACTGTGTCATCCAATTGTTTATTAAATGAGGAAAAATCTTCACTAATCCGGAGCTCCCTCTATCTGGGTTGCGAATATGTGTGTGTGTGTGTGTGCTTATGCAGGAACCGGAGTCAAATATGTCGATATGGAATTAAAGTGAACTTAAATCCTTCAAAGGTAAAATGAAATAAAAACCCAGAGATGCTAATAGAGAGGATGATGTTATGATACTATGGAGCTTCGTTCAGCTCTGTCCTAATTATTCTTTGCTGCAGGCTACAATTTAGTCTAGCCATGCTTTACATGTGTTAATAGGATTCCTTTCATCAGAATAAACACTTTTTTTCCTCCCCCCTCTTTTTTTTTGTTGCTGTGGGGCATCATCAGTATGAGATTTTGGGCTGCAGAAGCATTTTGGACAGCAGTAAAATGTTTTTGTCAGTAATCATAAGTCAAGCATCTTATGCCTGTCTGAGCTAAAGCTCAGTTCACAAACACTATGTGGATTTGCTGCACTGTATCGTGTCACCTGCAGGGGGAGGCAGATTACCATGACAAGTTCTTCATCTAGTTATGGGATAAAATCCATCAGCTGAACAGTAAATGTCAGTAAATGTCAGGAACTATGAGTCACAAATTATGTGAAAAAAGTTTTCAAAAAGCATACTGAAAGGAATCTTAAATTAAGCAAAATGTTTCTAGTTTCAAACTGCATTCTACACAATTCACATCCAAGCTGAAGGCTGCTGCGCTGTTATGATCAAATAAAAGATCAAAATTAGTCATCCTCTCTCTCAAAGCCCTCAGGGAGTCATGTAGGCCTCAGTGAAGATAAACTGATCCTCTTTAACCAGCAGCACTCTATCTGCCACAGTAATCTCTGCTTCTATCCATGCATTTTCCTCTTGTGAGTCACTATGTACAGCTAAAGGTTGGGCCAAGCTTCAGATTCTCTATTTACACCCATACCTTTCAGTTCTCCAATTGATACAAACAGCTGTCTCCCTAGACATAACTTGACAACCTTAATTAAGAAAGACAATGGGAGACATTGATTACACATCAGAGATTAATTATTTCCTAATTTCTAGGAAAACTTGCATGTGTGATTTTGAAAACTCCATTCCTTTGGAGCAAAATTATTCAGTGGAGAAAAAAAACAAACAAATGTCTTTCTATTTCAGGAGAAAAAAATCATTTTTTTTCCTCTCAACTCACTGGTATGACAACTGTTGGTACGCTGCTCTCATTTCTTAAATCAAGATTCTTTTAGGAGTAGAATAACTTGATCTATGACTATATCACAAGTTTTGAGCCCACTGAAGGAGAGATCTCTAAACATTATCTTTTACATGATCTCTACAGCATTGTTTTTTAAAGTACACTGATTGACAAAAAGGGATGTCTACACGGATCCAGGAGTGTCAGCACATGCAGGCTAAAGTGCAAAATTTGAGAGATAAAAATGGTTTGCAAAAGAAGTCTTAAGCCCATGTGGTGATATCACTTTATAGATAAATGACGATGCTTGATGCAGTGTTGCCTGAGGGATCGGAGATCATGGTTTTTTCGCTTATGGTGCATTCACACGGCCCCAAACGTGAGCGTCAAGTGTGGCAAGATTACATCTAAGGTCTATATTTGACTCCGTCAGAGTCTTTGTGGCACTTTGTGTGCTTTGAGTGCGTCAGTTTTTCAAACATTACCTGCATTTCAAACGGCAAAGCAACAACCACAAGCAACGCAGAATTTCTGAACTTTTGACGGACGTGACACACTTGACGCTGTGCGCCAACCAATTGCGTCTCAGTGTAGTGACGTTGCCCGACGTTGACATTGTCTAGCCAATCACGATCCGCTAGTGTTTCAAACATCTGGCAAATATATGCCCACCCACGCGCTTTACAAGTTTCAGCTTTAAAATGTATATGTGTCAAACTAGATGCGTTGTGAGCGTTGCTTGACACTGACAAAGTGTGTGGTGTGAATGCACCATTAGGCTTGTGTCCTTGTTATTTACGTACTGAAATTCTTCCAGATTCCTTGACTCTTTTCTTTACGTTATGCACTGTTGAAAGTGAAATATCCAAATCTCTTCCATCTTTCTTTGACGAACATTGTCTTTGAACATTTCAATCATTTTCTCACAAATTTGTTGGCAAACTGGTGATCCTTGTCAAATCTTTGTTCATAAAGGACTAGAGTTTTCGTGGATGCTGCTTTTTTACCAAATCATAATTACAATCACCTGTCAACATCATCTGTTTCACATCCCATCTCATTATTTAACTATTTAACTTGATCACTAGTCATTAATTACATACATATAGAAATCATGACTTCCTTTTTTTTATTTGTTTTTCTATTACGGGCCTAACGTTTTCTGATCTTGGGTTGCATTAATAAAGCCTTCGAGCGTCACAAATATGTCATAACCAATAAGGGGAACACGAGTTGGATAAAAAAGCTTGTGAAACTGCATTGTGTAATAATGTGAATTAGGTGATATTGCTACTCAGAAAGTCTAGAGTGTGACACAGTGAATGCTGAGAGGCCGTTTCAACTATAAACTTCTACTAAATCATATTAACTCTTTGAGTAGGGCAAGCTGATCTGTAGTCTTGTAAATTAATAAAACCAGCATATAACATAAGACAGAAAATAGCTGAGAGAACAGAACATAATTTTAGTAAGGATGAAATAATATTAAACGAATAAGAAGAGTTTGAAGTCTTCAAAGTGTAAAGTCACATTTATACAGTATTTTCTTTTACATATTTATTTTGTTACGAGTTTTAATAAGCTTTAAGGCTATTTCAGCACATTTAAACAGGACAGCTTTTTGATTTTATTGGTCCATCCTAAACAAGAAATGATATATTTGTTAATATTAATAATACTTGGTGTAGGAGTGACATTAGTGGAACAAGAAGTTTCTGGCAACAAGGAGAGATATTCTTCAAAATGGTAAAGATGAAATCCAATCAGGACTACGTTTTAAAAGTTAAAAACTTCATTGCATTGCATAATTTAGACACTGAACAGAAAACTGCGGCTTACCACGGAGCAGGCTTGGCCAAGAGCATATTTTGCCATGGTGAATTAGGGGGGATTCAGGTTAGCCTTGCACATGGAAAAGCATTTTAAGAAATCAAGCCCTGTTCTGAAACTAAAAACTCTGAGTTAGACAACTGAGAGGTGGCCAACCTTGAGCTCAGGTTTTGACTTAAACTTTTTCAAAACTGCTTTCTGAAATGGGCCCGTTTATACGAATGCACAACTCTAGTTGATATTCTTTATATCAGAAGTGTATCATTATTTATGCTATTTTTATGATGTGTGATTATGTACTGTATTGTGATTGCGATTTGAAAAAATTGAATTGAATAGAGGACCCCAGTAAGAGTAGGTGTAACGTTTTTGACAGCTAATGGGGATCCAAACACATAAACATCCCTGTCTTTGTGTGGGCGAGTTATTCTGTGATGATGAATAAGGGGAAAGATACCAAACCTTTCATTTTGTGTAAGACAAGATCTGTGTTCTACCTGAATCAAAGTTTTGCAGTTGCAGTTATTTTTCTGTTTAATTCTTTGTTTCGCTTGAACTCTGCTGTGTATTAGCTAGAGTTTTAACAGAAAAAAACGTTCCATCTCACCATGTTCCACACGGAGTTAACTTTTTCTGAAAAACTGGTGGCAACCCAGCCTGCCCTGAAAAAGTAACCCAAAAGCTTCACCGTATTTAGAGTGAAAACATCACTGTTTGTGCATCATGAATTGTGCATAAACTCAGTTATCTACAGTCTTGTTGTCTCAGTGGAACAAACAGCTGTTCTGTTTCATCTTGAAATAATTCTACCACCAGCCGTTTCTCACCACTGTGACTTTTTCAGATTTTAAAGAAATCTTAGTCTAAATACTGATTCACAAATGTCTTAGTGTTTCCACTTTCCTCTCAGAGTTGATTTAAGCTCCGGTTGCCTCCATTTTTTTTAGCACCGATAAAGAGTCAGGAATGTCCCGAAACAGCATTTTACTTTGTCCCCAATACTGATGAAACTCATAAAGGAACACACATTTTTTGATGTTGATTCCCTGTCTGATTCCCTTATTGACATCAGTACAATTTATGTACTGCAAAACTCAACAGCTTTGAATTGCAACAACACTAACACCAACATCAAAAAATAATATGACTGCACTGAAGTTAGCACAATGACCAATTACTGAAGCATCCTGAAAGTATCAGTTTTCTTTGAGTTTGTTTTGACACAGATGCACACTTTGTCCCAAAAAGAGTTTCTGCAGAACAGCCTCCATATGTAGGCCTATGCCGCTCAAACATGGGGATAACATAGCTAACATATAATATAATTCCATGAGAGCACATAAAAGAATGTAAATAGCATTTAATTGTTTAAAAAGGATAGTAAATATTTAGCGAAGTGAGATTGTTTGATTTATTATCAGATATTAGCGATCTGTATTGGTAAGAATCTTGTGATACGATATGTATATGTGTCGCAGCATTCTGAACTCTCCAACCTGTTTCATACATAACACATCCAGTTTTATTACTAGATCCAATTCATTAACTAAAATGAAGAAGGTGAAAAAAGCGTCCAACTAATGAGTTAAATTTTATTACAAAAAGCAGTGTCATCATTAATGGTTCAATTCAAATTCTTTAAAAAAAGATACTTTGGTTTTGAATATCGATAAAATATCGTGATATAAAATATCGCAACATATTGGCTTATCGATATCTTCTTACATTCCTATTAAATGTAATAGATAATTTATTGTCTCAACGGGTTTCAGGGTTACCCCGCCTAATGCCGAATAACTGCTGGGGAAAGGCGTCAGCTCCACTGCAAAGACAAGTAGGTAAAAACAATGGACGGATGGACGATTATACGAAGATGGAAATTTAGTTTTGTGAATGACTACTGATCCTTTATCAAGACCTTAAAGATAAATAAATAAATAAATAAATAAATAAATGTTGGTTTTTCCTGCTCCCGCTACATTCAAAATACGTGTAGTGACATCACTACAATTATAAGCACTGATTGGTTAACACGCCGCTTCAGGGCCGTCAGCACCGTCAAATGTTCAACTAGCGGAACTTCTGCGTTGCTGGCTTTATGAGCTTTGAAGCATGAAAGGCAGGAAAAGCTTGAAAAGTTGACGGAGCCAGAGCTCACAAAGTGCCGGAGAGACCGTGACGCTCCTCCAACGGCCTACGCCATAGACTTAACATGAAATCTTGACGTCGCTGACGCTGACAAAGTCCTTGGTCTGAATGCAGCATTAAGAAGGGGCACAGAGGGCAACGTACAACATAACCACAGCATACCATCCCGAATAACAGCAAGAGTTGTTCATCAAGAATTGAATAGGGAATTACAGAGCCATCAGGTTTACACACATCCACTGGAAAATAAACTGTTGTAAAATTGCATGTAAATGTTTCTGAAGGCTCTGTAATCTGGTCTTCACAATTATTATCTCTTATATTTAAAATACTTAAAGCAGCCATATAACAGTTTTATTTAATTG
Organism: Apricaphanius iberus; assembly: GCA_028564705.1. NCBI lineage: Eukaryota > Metazoa > Chordata > Actinopteri > Cyprinodontiformes > Aphaniidae > Apricaphanius > Apricaphanius iberus. The sequence continues at coordinate 1,001,973 of JAPXFQ010002229.1, read as the reverse complement.
AATTCATGTTAAACGAATTCTGACATGTCAAACGAAGTATGACAGCCATATCCTGGGTGTAATATCTTTGCTTAGCACAAGAAATACTATTTTGTTTGCATTTATTGGTTATACTTTAATAAATGTATTTATAATAGAACAATCAAATATGTGCAAAATATTATTTTTTTCTGCAAGCACTGTAAATAATCTTCAAAGTCATGTTCCTAGTGGTAATCAACACAACATCTTATTATTTTGTGCAGCCTTATATCATCTGTTATCTTCCAACCCTGTTCTGCATGACAAATCGTAAAGGAGATCGTTTCTGCTGTGGATGAAAGTGTTTGTTTGAGCTCCACTCTGCATCTTTTATGTACGCTGAGCTGGGATTTGTGTCAGCGTGGTGCTAACAAAGACTTAAAATGACCCCATAAACGCCTTGGAAAGTAAGAAGGAACAACATGCTCATGAATCATTTAAGTCTCAAAATCTTTTGCCTCATTAAATACTCTCATTAGTTAGACTGGTTCGGATTTCAGGATGACCTTCAGTAGAGTTAAAAGAGGAATTTAAGTTGGAAAATCGTTTTCCAGATGTTAAATGAGGGTAAACATAAACAAGGGTAATAACTGAGCCAGAAAGAAAATGGGTTATTTGTCGAGTTCCAGACAGTGCAGACAGAAAAGTAGGACAAAAGACTCGCATTGTTGTTGCAGACCTCCGCTTTGAAATGACCCGGCAGCTTTTAAACAGATGGTGCTTGAATAATAAATATTTGGGGAAGGCGCCTTTAAATTGGATTACATTAGTGTAATCTCTGCAGCTATTTTCAATCATTTGTGGAGCGTTATCTCATTACAAATTTTAATCCCTCTAAACTTTTGATTGCACTCAGATTATTGAAAACTCTTACCAGCACCTTTGAGCTTTCACAGCAAAAATCTGTTTTCAGTTTTACTGCAGTTTGGATATTTATGTTAAACAACAGATACAAAATAAATAAAATTAAGATAATTAACCAGCAAAAAAATCCAAATCAAATAATTTTTGCCAAACGCTGATTAGTTTTTTTGTTTGTTTTTTTAACTAAAGCAGTTACAGAACTAGAGAGGGACTGGGTTTTAAATTATTCTAGAAACAAAAAAGAGCAAAAGGTGAATTTGACTTTCACTAGCTAAAGAACGGTGTTGTTTTTTAAACTAAGTACAAAGAAGTGCTAACATACAGTCTGTAGTAGATAAATATAAATAAGTATAATGAATGTTGCCTTAAAGAACTCTCTGTAAAGTCCCTTTAAAACACCTAAAGGCATTTTTCTGATCTCTAAATACATAATAAATATTGCTCACATAAAGGATTACAGGCATATTTTCCAGAAGGATTTGATAATAATTTTTATCAAGGTAATATTAAACACAAAATTCAAAACTGTTTGATAAACTCACCTGAAAAAGTTATTGTGAAAACATCTTTGTGCAACATATTGCAAATCATCTAATATGTGATAAAATAGAAAGACGGAGAAAGACAACAACTTAATGTTATTTCAATTATAATATGACGTCTTAAATGGCAAGAATTCAGTACTCTAGTATAGAGTAAGCAGATTTTTGTGTGTGTGTGGTTTTCACTTAAGTTGAAATTAAGTTTCAAGTTAAAATCCTAAAATGGAACACCCAACAATTCAGAATTCGGAAAGTTGGGAGATTAATATCTTGTTAAATGTGTTTGTCTTAAGTGTTTGTCTTTTTATTTATAGCTGAGTAAGTTTTAAAATTGAGTATTGAAAACAGATTGGCAACTACCACAAGAGGTGAATAATTTCAATGGAAGTTTGGATCCATTAGTCAGACTTTAATTTATCTTCAAAGTAAACATGATACAGGCAGGGAAAATGAGAAAGCGAAGCAATTTATGATGGTTCGAGGGCTGGAACAGAACATTACTGAAACTGAAGCTCTGGGTTGGTGTTCCTGGACTACATCAGCATCTATCAAAAGTGAGTCAAGAAAGGAAGAAAATGCTTATTCATATACATAGGAAGTGCAGGCTGTTCAATTTAGTCAAATCCAACAAAAGAGGTATTGTAGCTTAAACTGCTGACATGTTAATGATTCTGAAAAATGTCAGAATACACAGTGCATCACAGTTTGCTGTGTGTAGGACAGCATAGCTACAAATCAGTCAGGAGATTTATGCTGACCTCTGTCCATTCTCAAAAGCATCAACAAAGAGCAAAAGGATTTTTTTGTTTGTTTTTTTACTTGAAATTGATTTTTAGTGTACATCCAACACCAGAGCAACACATGGGTTTAGGGAGAACCACATGAAAACAGCATACTTATGGAGGCAGCGTATTCGATTGTTGGAGCGCTCTTCAAGAGGGCGTTATTTCAAAATAAAAAGTCCCACCTCATGCTTCATGCTCTTCCCCTAAGCTACGCCTCAGTAACACAGGAACGCGCAGCCAGCATGGTCTCGTTGGGTCTCTGCCACAGTCAAGAACTCGCAGGACACAAGCCAGTTCAACCAAAGTCACCACCTACCAAAACAATTTTTCAGACTATGTATTCTCCATCTTCCAAACTATAACCCTATAATGAATATGGACCTTGTTCACCAAAAATAGCTCAGGAATAGGTCTATTAGCGCAACAGTGAGCTTTTGGGGTAGACTTGTCCTCCACATTTTGGATATCTCTACTCAATCAAGCATTTGTGGGATGTGCTAGACAAACAAGTCCCATCAGTACAACATTTGCTGCCAACATCTAGGAACCACATACCACAGCACACCTTCAGGGTCTAGAGGAGACTTTACTTCAAAAGATCAGGGGCTATTTTGACTTGAAAAGGGGGAACCAGCACACACTATTAGGTTAGGCCTGATCATAATGTTATGCTCATGTTATAATCTGATCAGTGTGCTCAATCATCGGATATTTGTACAATTGTGGTGGTCATCATTCTGCATAACTGCCTTTATTCTGTGCTAAAAATGCTTAGCTAAAAACAGAAATTCGATTAAGACTTGTTCCACCATTTGTAAGCGGCGACGCCACTTTGATTACATAACTTCACTCATATGGCTGTTCGTTGGCCTCCAAATGAAAATTTGCTTCTGCCAATTGTTTTTCTTTTGTTCTTTCAATTACCTTTTATTGAAAAAAGGAGTTTAATAAATCCACAAGTTATCTGAAACAGGCAAGTAGACACAACATTCACTGTACTGATAACGATAACAACAAACAACAGAGAGAAAAAAGCAAAAAACAAGATAGCAATAATAAGTATTTCACAGTATCAAAAATAGGGAGGAAACGTGAAGGCAGAGGGTATAATTACAGTTCTATAAGTGTAGGAAGGTGATCAATGAGACTCAGGATGTGTTTACAGTGTCAATGTTCAGTTCAGACTTTATCTGTATAGAGATGTATTCTGAAAGCACGTTTGTCCATGTGAAAATTTGTATGTTTGCCCTTGATTTACAGTTAAGCTGGGTGACTTTTTTGGAAATAGTTAACGACAAAAGGAGATGATTCTTGTTAATTCGGTTGTGGTAGAGTGTGGAAGTGTCCCCAAGTAGACAGAAAAATGGTTGATTGAGTTATTGCTTCCCAGAATGCAAAAATGCATGAATGTAACAGTATTTTTTTGTCATCTGCATGAAATGCGTGCTCTTGCAAATTCTTTCATTTATGATACTTAACGGTCTAGGGCCTAATGTTACGTATCAAATTAATATCCTCTAAATCATTCCAAAGAATCATTTTAACTCCGACACTTGCCAGGCTAAAACCCTTTATCCACTTTAAAAGTATTTTGTAAATCTTTGGCTTTGATATTGCTTGCATAGCAACAAATGGGTTAATAAGCCGTGGTTTGCCAAGAAAATGTTAAAACATGCCTAAAGTCCACAGAGAGACCTTTTCAGAGTTCTCCTTCTGATCAGAGCAAATAAAGCTTTTAAACTAGACCTACTTCAAACAGAGCTAATTTGTCATTTCTAGTTGAAAGATCAGATTACCTAATCACACGTTTTTAACATCATCATATGCAAGCACACCATAAACCTTTTCTTGAAACAACTACAAAATCACCTGATAAATCCACACTCCAGTATTTTGTTCCAGTTTGCCCCTTAGCTACAGCTTTATTCTGCAAAGCAAGATTCATTTGATATCACATCCCTGAGAATGATCTATTTGCAGCAACATGACGAGCACACCAGTCTCTCTTTCATCACTTGGAACTAGCGAAGAGGTAAAAATGTATTTATGGTGAAACTTTTTTGCATTTTGAGGGGAAATCAATATTTTAATAGTGGGCGTGTTCCGTGCTCTTTGTCCATCTGGGCTCTTGTAGAAGTAAAGACGTCATCTAATATGGCTTTCCCCCAAAAAGAGGACCCGCACCTATGTATTTTAAAACTTATTTTTTAAGTAATATTTTACAATATCGCCAATATTTTGCAATTAATGTGCTTTACGTAATTATTATTACATAATATTTTAATGGCTGTTTTCAAAGATGTACTGCAAAAACTACACACCTTCACTTTAATGGCTCAAATGGCCTGCTGATATCTGACACGTTCAAACACAGAGATTTCCGATTTGATGGCAATGCAGAAAAAAAAGAGCAAGTAAGAAAAAATGATAGTGGGACGTCGCTTGGCTTACTGGTCAGTGCAGGTTCCCGCATTTGCAAAGGCTTCAGCCCTCGATCCTCTCATCCCGAAATCATGTCCAGTCCTCGTGGACCTTTGCTGCATCTCATCCCCCATTTTTTCACCGTCTTTTTATGCCATTCACTTTCTAATAAAGGCCATTCTGCCACAACACCTTTTAAAAAAAGAAAAAAAAATGCTTTGTAATGAGGATTTCAGAAATAATTTGTCATTGGATTTTCAATTTAGTTTTATTCAGGTTCTTTTGCTCTTGGTGCTCCTAACATTTTCTATTATATTGACTCATTCTTTGAGTAAATTCTTTCACTCTGTTCTTTTTAATAAACTAATACTTTTTACCAGTGATCCAACTTCTTCTTGCCTGCAAATATCATAAAGTGATCCGTCAGGTTACCTTCAATTTAAATTATTTTTTTAGAAATTGCAATTACATTCAACATGGATTTCCTTGTTTCCAAAGTTGATACCTCATTGTTAGTTGTGGAGGTGCTCTGATACCCAGTGTGGACATCACTTCAGTAGTGGTTTCTTCTGGTAGTTTTGATAAGTTGATCATTCTGAGTCAGGCTAGTGAACTGAGGAGCTGTCCATCACAAGTCCCAAAGGGACTTCTCTATCCCCTCTTCCAGCTGGCACCCGGGTTATAGTAGCTTGAAATGAAAAGCCAAGTGAAGTCTTAAATGGGTCTGCAATGTTACACCACAACAGAGCCCAAAAGCACTAGGCCACATCTCCCATCATCTCGGGTCTTTGAAGGAGATATTTATAAAGCATTAGTGTGGCAGGCAGGATGGGGATGGCTGTTTTATCTTCCAGATCTGTCATGTGTTACCAACATGAGGCAAGGTGTGCTGAAAAGAGTGACAGTGAGGGCTGATGTAGCCACTACTACTCCTGTCCAGGGGCTGGGTGAGGCCTTTCCACTTCAGTGTCTTCTGGGATGTGGGGAGGGATTAATGTAGAGGGACTGTAATTAAGAAGCTGAGTGATCTGATTTCAGACCTCCACTGAGCTCTCGCTAGTGAGGAATTACAGGTTGCAGCTAATGATCTGTAAACATCATCCAATGCCTTCTGAGTTAATTAAGAGAGTCTTGAGATGAGAATGTAATTTGAATTCATATTTTGAATTAAAAAGTGTCAAACACTCTTTAACCATTAATTTACTATCCTCAGTTTTGTAAAATATAACAGGCAGGTATTTTCATTTCAAATTTTGTATTTTTGTGTTTTACATTTTTTTCATTTGACTTGTTTTATTGAATTTACTTGATACTGTTGTGATATATATATATATATATATATATATATATATATATATATATATATATATATATATATATATCCACTGTGATTTTCTGCATTTTGGATTATGTCCCTCACAATTGAAGAGTACCTTTGATACAAATTGCAGACCTCTACATGCTTTCTAAGTAGGAAAATTTCAGAAATCAGCAGTGTAAAAAATACTTGTTCTCCCCACTGCTTGTATTTTATATATATATATATGACTATCCTACAACAAGAGGGTTTTCAGTCACAGGCATTCACAATTTTGCTACAGCACAGACTGCTACTGTAGTAGAGGAAACAAGCAGTCTGTCGAGGTACTGATCAGGGTGAGATCACTCTGTTCCCCTCTCTGTTCACCCTGTCAGTAAACACTCAGCAGATAAAACTATCAATGTTAACATCAGGAAATGAATAGTCTTATTGTAAAGAACATGCACAGCTACTTCCACTAATGCGTTAAAATTCATTTAAGTCTGAAAACATCTAATGTAACTGTAAAATTTTGCATTTTAACACAGTGGTAACTCACCACTAAATGTACTGAAACTATACAGTAAACCAACAAGCTTATGTAAAACATAAATACGGAAAATCTTCGCGCCGCACACAGCAGAGGCGGGGTGAGGGCTGGGGCCGAGCTGACATCAGAAGTAGGAAAATTCCCACTGACAACTTACGTATTTAATGATATCAACTCCATGCTAATATGTCAATAATAAGAATACACTCATATGTCATTTATGCACACAAATGTCCTGTTGCAAAACAATTCCTCACCATCCAGATGCAGTCTGGCTGGTTAGGAAGGAGAGCAGATGTAGTGAGGGCTGAATTATATGAAAAACAGGGCGGTATTCTCTGCATGTGTGAACTGCATTTAAATTTTTTTTATCACGTTAATGCTATGAACTAAGAGACCGTGCATTAACACGTTAATTTTGACAGCCTTTATATATATGTAGTATTCCCTTAATATATGCATTAAATCTAAAACTTCCCATCATTGTTGGTGAAAACAACTCCTCAACTAACAGAAGAGACATTGTTTAACAGTTTAACAATTTAACAAAAATACAAATTTCCAAAAAAGAACATAAGCTTTGATGCATAAACGGTGGAGATACTGTATTCTAAGCTACTACCTCCATCAAACAACTAGCAAGATGTAACATTTTTTATGTGTTAAAGTTTATAGTTAGAGTGGCTTAGGTTATCCTGAGCTATCTCTGTAGTTATGCTGCTATAGGCTTAGATTGTTGGAGGATAGGCTGACCACGTTTCTTTACTCTGCTACTTTTCTCTTTTATTATTCTCCCGTTGTATTTTTTGCTGTTATTTCAACTATATGTTTTCTCTCAGTGTTCTTTTCTCTATAAAAGCTACACCTGGTCTGCCACCCTTCTTAAATGCAATGCCCTGTTGAACTGGGGGGTGGGTGGGATGTCATCAGCGACTGGGATGATGCTCCCGGTAACTGAACGTCCTGTGATCAGCTTTTTTTATTTCTTTACCTTAAAACTACCTTACTCTTACTTTATTTCTTTTTTTGTGTCTGCTTTTTTTGTGTCTGCTCTTTCTTCTTGAAGACCGAGTCAGTTGTAGCAAATGGCCACTCGTACTGAGCCAGGTTCTGCTCAAGGTTTCTTCCCATTATAGACGGTTTTTACCTCTCCACTCTCACTAAATGCTTGGTCTGTATGAGGGATTTCTGTGGTTGGAGTCTGCGTGAAGGGAGGACAACCTCTCAAGTCAATGTGCTAGTGCAATCTGATGGGACTCCTTAAATAGGAAACTTTTAAACAGATTGGAATTTTTTTATGATTTTTAAAAAAAATTATTTTCTTGTAAAGTGCCTTGAGATGACATCTGTTATGAATTGGCACCATATAAATAAACTGATTTGAAAAATTAAGTTTTAAAAAAACAAAAATAAAAACATACAAATCAGCAATCATTCATGTGTCTTGCTAAAAAATATACATTAATCAGATTGGAGCAAAACTCTTCTTGTGTAATACACCTAGATTTGTTCTAATTTCAGCCCAAGACGTTGATGGTCATCTCAACTTTTACCTCAATGTCCATCTTTACCTTAAGATGAGAAATTAGATTATAAAATATTAAGATTTCTAGGTGCACAAGACATGACATAGCCAGAATGAATATTTTAGGAAATAACTAATACTAGCTGGTCATTTTAACATGAATTCAGAGGCCATTCTAACAATCCAAGAACTAAAAAGAATAAAATTGTGTTGTGCGTAGAGGAATACATTACCTTTGAAAAGTCGAGATTTTTATGGAGGCAAGTTGTGAAAACCTAGCTGCATCTGAGCTGCTGGATGTGGCAGTCTCATATGTGGGCTCAGATGATTAGTAGTGATGTTTCTGTTGGCCTTCATCCTACTATTCATTATATCCAGCTGGCTGACAGATACAGATGAACCCCGTTGACCCTTGGGCCCACCCACCCACATGTCCACCTAGAGCACAGCTGCAGGACTGAGCCAAAGATGAAATAGAAACAGCTGAGAGCACTGGCAAATAACTTGAATCCAGTCTGAGATCCCTTGTTAAGAAATACATATAGTAAAAAAAATGTATGCTATAGCAATCATTGTGTCCCCTTAAGAATTATTCTGTAGAAGACCAAAGCTGCTTTACTCTCTCATTGTTGCAAAAACATTTTCTCATTTCCTACTGTGACTGAGGTGACTGTACAAATTAATAATCTCTGACCAAATCCAACCCAGATAAAAAACTGAACTCACATGGAGGTTTGTGAACCAAAATTAACATCTAAATCATGACATTTCTAGCAGAGACAGGCCACATCTAGCAGTGCAGGTCCATGTAAAATAAATCCTGATCCAACCATGTTTGTGAAATACTTTGAAAAAGTATTAATTCCTTACAAAATGTTTAACATTTTGTCACGTTCAAACCACAGGTTCAATGGATTTTACTGGGATTTTATATCACAGAACAGGACAGAATAATAGCCTACATTATTTTCAAGTAGCAGGAAAATTGCACATGACCTAAAAAAGTGTGGCTAGCTTTTGTAGTCAGCTGCCTTTCATCTTAACCCTTTCAATAAAATTTTGTGCAATCAAACAGTCTACCAAGATATGATTTAATCATAGTCATAAGTACAGCTGTTCTGTGAAGGCCTCAGCAGTGTACAAACATCATCATGAAGTCAGATAGAGAAGACAGGTCAGGGATAAAAGAGAAGCAGCCAAAATCAACCAGCCACTGACTACGTTTAGCAGCCAATATTCAGATTATGGTCGGGTTAAGGTCACTCCTTGCAAATACTACATGAATAGAACACAAATAAATGTTCCTTTTGATGGCGAAATACTGATTGTTTACATGACAAAATATTCGGGTTAGAAAGGGGGTACCCCAGGGATCGTATTTGGGTTTTTGCCGGTGTTTACATGGGCGTGCGTGACCAGATTAATGCTAATATTCTGGATTTGAACGGATTATAGGCTGCATGTAAACAAAGTCATTGTAACTCTAAAAGAGCTACGCAGATCCTTGGCTCAACTGAGAAAAATTGTTCTCCAGAAATCTACCCATTAAAGAAAACCAGTAAGAAGACAACTGCAGTTAAAAGAAAGCCATTAAAATACCTGTTTGTAGTTTCCCACAAGCCTCACAGGCTAAACTGTAAAAAACAAGTAGAAGAAAGTGCTCTGGTCAGCTGAGAATTATTCTGCACCCAACATGCTAATGACACCAATAGTCACTATGCTGTAGATGGAAAATTAGATTAAGCTAAATACCAGGCGATCCTAAAATAAATTCTATGAGAGACTGCAGAAAGACTTGAAACTGGGGCAAAGGTTTCTCCTTCATCAGGACAATGACCCAATGGAATGGGCTACATGAAAGCATAATCATGTTACATTTAATTCAAACGTTTTTGCAAGAATTGAATGTAGCTGTGGATATAGAACATATCTCTCCATCCAACTGAGCTATTCTGAAAAGAAGGATGGGGAAGAAAATTCAGTAAATACAAAGGAAAGTAATGTTATTAACCATTATATTTTAATTATGTTAATAATTTAAATAAAAAGCTTGATGCTTTTTAATCTTTTAAACATTTAACAACACTTTATAATATTAATGGCTGAAACTTTTGGTTTAGTTTGTCAATAAAGTTTATTCAATTTCAGTTCAGCCGTGGTTCAGCTGTTAGCTAAAGCTAACCAGATACTCACCAGAGTGTGGAGAGCTAACACCGGCAGGTCCATCAACCCTGTAGTGTTTTTTTAAGCGTTTTTCACTTCCGAGAAGTCTGTCAGGGGCTCTGCGGTGCGCTGTGTACGTTGACTCCGTAAACTTCACTTGCGTTTATGGCAACGCAAGCAACGCAGAAGTTCAGCTAGTTTAACTTTTGACAGACCCTACGCAGTTAATGCAGTGTGGCAACCAATCAGAGCGTCTCACTGTAGTATCTTGAATGAAGTGCCGGTTCAGTGAACACATTTTCAACAAAAGCAGATTTCAGTAATCAGAAATAACACTTACTGAAGACATATGGACATGCGCTCCTAAGGAGGACCAGAGCGCTTGTAGTTGGTGTCCTGGTAGGAGATTTGAGTTCCGATGCAGCACAGGAGGTCATAAAATTAGGCGCAGGACAGACAGAAATAGCACAGAAAGCGAACCTCATCCATAAGCAGCTCCTGGAGAAAATGGTTGAACTCCCCAAACTCAGAACGCATCTGAATAATTGGGGTGAACCCACAAACGGCACTGATGTAGCCGAAGTCGACATTGTCTAGCTTTATTTAGCAAATAAAGCCCAGCCACTCTCCGCCATAGTTCAGAAGGTACAGCAACAGAAAAAAACCCCGCCCATGCGTTGTTTTTTTCTCAGATGCAAGCGTTGCATGCTATTAGGACATGCGTCAATCTTCATCCAATGGATGTGGTCTGAATGCAGCATAAGTAATGATTTTTGTATTAAGCTAATGAAAAAATTAGGGGAAACTTGTTTTGTCTAAAGAACTTTTGTATCGACCCCTTTTTTTCTATCGCACCACACGTCTATCGATCAATATATACTGCTATCGAATAATCGTCCAGCACTAGTACAAAATATTAACTTGATGGTCTAAATAAAAGGTAACCTAAACCTAGTTTTATTTACAAAATTTTTTAAGGATCTGTAAGATCTTTGCTTCACTTCAGCAACCCAGTATTTAATATTTTCAGTATGTGTAGAAACAACTGATATAGATAGCCATACAGGTTTCAGGGAAAACATCAGTATATTAAAATAAATTTTTGGTCTATTTGACACGATGATGGAGTAAAACTTTTAGGCTGAAACTCTTGTTGGGTAAAAATATTTATCACTATCAAGAAAAATATGTATAAGAAAAATTGCATCATGTATGTTATTAAGTAATTTAAGAGCTAGAAAATACTAATGTAGACAAAGAAAACTAATGCTCAAGGAAGATAAGTGTGCTATTTTACTTCATGTTGTTATGTTGTATTTATTTTAATGTAGAAGACTGGGATTAATAAACATTTTTCTTAAATGATTGACATTAAAACAGAGGAAAAAATAACATTAGGATATTTCTCTAACAGTTTGGAACATTAAATCTTTGTGCATCATATATAGTACATTGCAATATGAATTACTTTTTCAAATTCAAAGAAATTGAAGTCTTAATTAGCAGTTTTTGGCGAATGCTTGCACTTTAAAAAAAATTAGTTTAACTCCACAGTAAAATGCAGCTCTGTGCATCAGTAGTTGTTTCCACAGCTGCAGTCAGTAGTGCACATCGTTTTCCTGTAGAGGAGACTTTTCGCAGGCTGTTTGACATGCCCCCAAATCACAGCATGACTGATGTGGTGCAGTGACTTGTGTAGGCAATTTCCGTCTTGCTTCTCTCTCTTGCTGTGCATTACTGTGCTAATGTGACACTTTATTGATCCCTGTAGGGAAATTTTCTCTTCACAGCCAGGTGTAAGTGCAGGGTCAGTAATAGGAGAGCTGCCCCGCAGCTAGTAAAGGTTCAATGTCGTGTTGAAGGATGTGTAGCAGACATTAGTTGTTCAGGCTTGTGGCCTTGGACTTGAAGGACGACTGCGAAACTCATTGTATTGCTGAAAGACTGCCTGGAGTTCACTCCCACTACATTTCTCAATTAGCTGAGGCAGGGGCCTTTTAATTTGGCTGCTTTGTAATGACACTATTTAACCTTCTCACCTACTGGGAAAACTCGCAAATTATAGAACATTTTTTTTCCTAACCTCAGAAAGATTTTCACAAGGTATAATTACACACATATAAAATTTATTTTTACTATGATGATTAAATGGTTTGTAAAACAGAATAAAAATTAAAATATTTCCAAATTGCTATGACCTTGCTTTAAGAAACCCAAGACGCTCCTGAAGTAGCAAGAAAAAACATGCTTTTAAAAAAAAGATTTACATTTTTTTCCTTATGTTGTTGAGCTTCGTAAAACATAAAATCAACGTGTTGATATGTAATGGATATGTTGTATCCTCCTAACATTCCTGTAAAATTAAAGCTGTTCTTGAACTATTTTGAGTAGAGAAATGGCTGGGGTCTCTTTGCTCTTTGGAAAGCAAATCTCTAACATTTCTCCCTGAATTGTGATAGTTTGCAGAGTGCAATTGTTACTACAAATATGAATTTTAATACCTTGAAAAAGATAAAATGTTACGTCCGCCTATTTATTTTAATATATGCAGTCTTCACTGCATTAAATAACATCATCAGGATCATTACTTTCTCTTTTCATATGAACATACACGGATTCCTTCAATGTTGACACATTTCTGAAACTGTATGTAACTGGTGTGCCCTGTACGTAATCATCTCATCGTTCTGTTACACTCATGAGTAACCATGGAAACATCTACACTACCCAGTCACGCCATATATCTGCATTTACAGCATTTCATTGCCTATTAAATGCGTCAGAATTGTGGACTCCCAATGGGCAGGCCATAGGGTAGGTAAGGGGCTATAGAATATTTTTTAAAGGTATTTAAAGGATTTACAGTTCAGTTAAATTATGTTTATTTATATGGCAGCAAATCAATCATATGTTCAAATTGAACCCTAGAAAAACTTGCTGTTAACCTCAGATCATTACGGCAACTGGTAAAAAGTTTTGTAAGGAATCCCACCCAAGAACATTGACTCATTGATTTTGCAGCAATCACTCCTCCTGAAAGAGCAAGTGGTTAAAGTGGAAAGCTGACTGCACTGAGTCGATGATTTTGCAGCAGTTCATCATGCTGAGCAGGCTTGTAGCAACAGCAGAAAGTAAACTCCCTTTTAACAGGAAGAAACCTCAAGCAGTGTTTGCAGCCATTGGCCATGAACAACTGATTTTCCATAGCACAATGTAGGAATCATGTAGAAATCAAAGGTGTTCAGTGTGTCATTCTTCTTATACTTTTCAGCCCAATTGTAGAACTGAAGGCATTTATTAATACCCAAAAAAGAAAAAAACTACTTTTGTACTAAAGGTATGTAAATGTAGATTGTTAAATTTTTTTACATTTTACATTTACATTCTTTTCATCAATCATCAATAAACAATCCAAAAAGTTTAGGAAACAACACAAACAAGTAATCTGTTTAAGTTCTAAATGTGTTGTTAGGTGGCAAATGTTCTACTGGTGGCAGCTTTTTCCTTTAGGCTGCTAAAACCATTCAATTCCTTTAAATTGATAACAGAGAGGAGTGTCCATTGCTCCCAGCAACTGAGAGAAATAGATAGATGGGGATAGATTGGGTGATTACGTTGAAAGTGATGAAACATGCCTTTTCCCCACCATCATAAGATGAAACTAGTCATAAATAGATCTGTAAACCCAACAGAGAGAAGTCGCAACATGCAACAAAGTGTGTAATACATCTTTAAACTATCCATTTCTAATTTTCAGAAACTGTGAGTGATCCAGAAAAAAATGGATTATACAACATAAAGATAACATTTTTGTCTATATCTGACACAGAAGAGGTGAGAGGACTGTAATCAACAAGGATTTTATCAACATTTGAAAGGATTCAATGGCCCTCCACACCCTGAGAGGAAAGATTAAATGTTAGGGAGAGGCTTATAAAACCTCGTGAGGGTCTTCAGATTATGATTGCATTAAAATCTGTGATTTTATAACACTGCTCCCCTCAATTCTGGGATTAGATGGAGAACAGTTGCTCCCTTAAGATTCACTGTGTGATGGTAAAAGACATATGAAAGAGATTTATGTGTAATCCTCTTTAGCTACTTTACGATTCTCTAATGCAAAGTTAAATGACAAAAACCTTTTTCCTTAATAGGTAGCAGGTGTGCCAATTGCCTTTTATTTTGTTCAGTTCCAGAGGAAATGGGTGGAGTGTGATTGAAGTGTTTCAGATAGAATGATAAAATACATTTACAAATATTTTCAATGCTGAATGTGAGCAAGTTATAAAATATTTGTTACATGTTGCAAGGAAATTAACAAAATGATGAAGATCAAATTCCATTTGCATTTTTGATTAATAAAACAAACCATGTTTTTGCTTTATTTTAAGGTGACTTACTTGCTTGGCTAATTTTTTTTTAATTTTTATCTTGAAATACCCTGTATCACAAAATACAAAACAATTGATGTATGCAAACTGTTACTGTGTGGTGGGCAATGTAAAATATGTATAAAATATAAAGGTAAAATAAAGATTTTGACAGTACCGCCAAACCACGATTATGCATTTTGATGATGTCATCAAGCAATAGTTTGTACCAGGTACACAAAGGGAGATAAATACTGATGTTCAGTGTGTCTCTACATTACATATTGTAGATTTAAAATTTGTAATTTTTCATTTTAACAGAAAAAACCTGTTGAACTTGAAGCATTTTTAATTCAAATATGTACAGGTTTCCTTTTATGCAATATTAAATTTATAAATAAGTTACCAGGAAAGCCGACAATTTTGAACCTCATTCTCATAGCATGTTTTGTTTCATGTATCATACTATTGTACAAGTTACAAATTCTGGGATAGACATATATATGATAAAATGTTACTGTTGGTGTTATATAGTATTATTTTTGTACCGAAATTTAACTTGTAAGTATTGTTGGACCACGAAGTAAAACAGATAATTTCTCTAAAATCTCCTCCCTCCCACACAGACATACACACACAAATGCAACGCAAGTGCAGCGCCACTCTGACTGTTTGAGAAAAGCAGCTCTGAGCCTTATCTCGACTTGTGAATTTGAAGTGCACCAAGTATCACAATGAAACTGTGTTATCTTAAGTGCTCAGACGTTTGGTTTATTTATTTATTCATCTGAGATGCTACAGATCAATTAATTAACCACACAATATTGTTATAAGATCACATAAGCAGCTTGATAAATCGCTAACACACATTAGCATTAGCATGTAGCTACTAACTTCTCTGTATACTCCATCAGGCGTCTTTGTTGTTGGAAGTGATCGAGCTGCAACAAAAAAAAAGTGGTTCCAGCTGCTAAAACTGGAGCAGCTATGAGCTTTGAAAGGGGGAGCAGGTGTGTTTGCAACTTTGCTAGAGGTGCACCTCTAGCACTTCCTAGTGGTAACAGTGACGTAAAATACGTTACTATGTTATGACTCAGTGGTTTTCCAGGAGAGGGCAGTACAGCTGCTCAGAGCGCAAGATACCGGACGATTAATCAGACATACATGAATTGAGCCAAAAACCACTCAGGTCTTAAGAGAAAATTGCACTACCAGATGGTTGAAAACTCCAAAAACCTGATTTTAGTAATATAGGCCCTTTAAAATATATTTAACTTTATTTATGTTTGTGTGTTTCATTATTTTGTAAAAAGATCAGATTAAAAATTTTGCATTTTGCACAATACATTTTCTTTCAATGGCCTGCTAAACAATTTGGGAGTTGTTCTGCTGCAATGTATCTGAAAAGTGATAATGCTTACAAACAGTCATTTTGACATATATAGAGAAAATAAATATTATATTGCAATAGATTACCACGTTTTAGATTACATCACAATATAGATTTGAGGCCATATTGCCAAGCCCTAAATTAATGTGAAGCAGACCGCATTTTTTATGGAATTTCTCATAAACTAACAGATATATTAAAAGGGGACTGAGGAAAGAGTCATATCACATCAGAGTTAGTCAGTCTAGTACTTAATCAAAGGGGGCTTTACTTAAAACTGCTGCACTATATATTGTCTTGTATCTTTTTAGAAAGAAACAGCGCAGCTACGCATTTTTTGGATGATGCATTGTCAGTGGCGTAGCTGGTAGCACTGCTGCTTTGCAGCATGAAGGTCCTGGGTTCAAATCCTGGCTCAGGATCTTTCTGCATGTTCTCCGTGTGCATGCATGGGTTCTGTCCAGGTACTCCAACTTCCTCTCACAGTCCAAAAACATGACTAAGGTTAATTGGCCTCACTAAATTATCCTTAGGTCTTAGTGTGTCCATGCATGGTTGTTTGTCCCGTCTTTCTCAGTGTTGCCCTACAATAGACTGGCGACCTGTCCAGGGTGTACCCCACCTCCTGCCTCCTGGTTGCTGGAGATAAACACCAGCCCCCCTGCATAGGATAGACAGTATATATAACACATTACTAATGTGGATCAGGTGATACAAGTGTAAAATTGTGCTTTTCTTACTGCTCTTAAAAACTTTAGACATTTCCACCAATGTATGAGGAATCAATCTGAATAAATACTGAAATGGGATTCAGTATTTGAAAATGTCTTGTTTTAGAAGAGAAAATGAGAAATAATTCAAATCAAATTAACTTGGTTCTCTGTTTTTAGTAAAATAATTCCTGGAAA
The DNA here is from genome assembly GCA_028564705.1 of Apricaphanius iberus. NCBI lineage: Eukaryota > Metazoa > Chordata > Actinopteri > Cyprinodontiformes > Aphaniidae > Apricaphanius > Apricaphanius iberus. Next base: position 985,134 of record JAPXFQ010002229.1, on the reverse strand, counting down.
ATCTATTTAATACATTTATGCAATGTAAGTTTTCACACTTTTTCAGAGTACAACCACAAAATTCAATGCATTTTATTGGGAATGAATAGTTTTAGAAATACACATCTAGAACATCAACCTCTGCATGTGGAAAGCAGGTAGAGATAAACCACAAAAGACTTGGACTTGCAACGTGGCTCTGCAAAGCATTCACTCAGAGGGGCTGAATACAAAATAAATAAATAAATTAAAGGAAAAATTGGTACTGGCCAGTAGAAGTTTCAATGGTTCCATTTAGAGTGTTTATAAGATATACTTTAAGGAAATCCCGTGATTAGGTTGTCTTGAAGGACACAATAAAAATGTTCATGTACACCAAACTCCAAAAATTGGCCCCCTTCTTTTCAAAATCAGAATTCGGCATCTAACTGATTGATATTTTAAACATTGGAATCCCTGTATCTGAACAATACTGAAGGTACTTTATGCTTGACAATGAGTATTAAATCACCTTCTGTAGATCTTTGTGGACATTTGGCAGCAGAGTTAAGCTTTTAATTCTGCCACAGCTCAGAGCATTGATTAGGTTAGATGAATGAGGCCGCTAATGGAGGCGAAAGCTTCAGTTGGTGTGACCAAGACACAAAGAAATCATCTGTCTGCAAAAGATGTGAACCTACTCTTTTTTTCTGTTGTTTAGCTGCAAATGCTTGCGTGAGGGGCTTTAGGGACTTAATCCCACTCCCATTGTAGTTTTTAGCATTTAGGTCCACAATCTGATTTGTATGAATGCATCTTGTAGTGTGACTGTACGGCTTCTCCTACCCTTTAGCCCCGGCAGCCTCACACCCACTCTCCACTCCCAGAACTCCTACCCGCTCGTGTCAATCTGCAACAGCTTTGCAGATAAATGATCACTGTTTCTTAGGCCAGGTCGCTAAGCTGCCTCTCCACGCTCCAAATCCTATTATCAGTCCAGGCTGGCTTTAGCAGGGAGGTAGAATAGGCATGGACCAACGGCTTGTTTATGACATCATAATACGACCACTGTCATTCGAATCAAGAGACAATCGCATTACGGTAGCCTGACAAAGTTGATGCTGAGACTGAAGAGGATCTCCCAACGTGTTCCGTAGCTCAACAATTCAGTGATCTGGGGATCAACATATCGGTTATTATCATGTTTTACACAACTAATATTTATTAAATGACCATATAATGATATATTACAAACATTTATTTCTGTACAATTTTAAGGCCAAAGTTTGCAGATAAGAAAAAAATAAAAATAAATTTAATCTCAAGGTTAGAATATTAAATGCGACAAATACAAAAATGGATAGTGAAAAAAACAAATGTCATAGGAAGAGGGACAATATCCAGCAATCGTTGACAACCCTCTACGTAGGGTATAGGCAACAAAAGCTCACTGCTAGGGAAGTTGGCTGCACATACAGTGCTGTATCAAAGTATAATAACGGAACATTCATTGAAAGGAAAACCGGTTGCAGAAAATGCAGTGCAAGAACAAACAAAGACAGCCTTGAGAAGATTGTGAAGCAAAAGCTATCAGGAGTTTGGGAAAGAGTCATAAAGCAAGAACGAAATTAGTATATGACTTTCACTTACTGAAATAAATATCTGAAATAACATCACTTTTCTATATTTTAATTTATTGAGGTGCACCTTTAAATTAGGAATTGATGTTCTTTTCTTTTTGAAATGAAAAATTAAATTGACCCAGAAATGAAGATTTACTGTTATTGGAAATCTTTTCATATGATGTTAAGACACATGCTGCATAGAGTCGTACCAGAATGGTTCATCTAGTAGCAAATGTTTCTAGTGTAATTCCAACAAGCTTCCAAGGTCACTATCAGTTGTCCCGACTCGCACCTAAACCAATTAGGTTTTGGACAATGGCTGCAGACCTCTGACTCTGAATAGTCATTGCAAAAGAAGTAAAAATACACCTGGAGTAAGAATAGCACCAACGTAACGTTGAAATCCCGCCAGATCTCAATCCAATCGAGCATCCGTGTTTACAGCTGAACAATCCTCTTCCCAACACTAAAATGATCCGTAAAGTCCATTGTCTATGTGCCAGACACCACAGGACACGCAAAGAGAAGTCCTGTTCTATGACTCAACAGGTCATGGTGGATTTGAAAGCACAAAAGGACCCAACTACCATTGTAAACAGATACTGTACTCTTTAGATTTCTTTGTTAATATTATATATTCTAAATCAGCTTTAAACCTGAACTATAATGTACTCTGTAATCAAGAGTAAAAAATAAAAATGGCACACACACACACACAAACAACACAAAAACTAAATGAATCACATAGCGTGTTGCCTCAAAAACATTAAAAAAAATATTTTTTTTTAAAAACACATAAAGCAGTTATAGTTCTATAATACTTAAGGTTAAAAATAATCTAATTATTCCAGAGAGCAGTTTTATCTTGATTTACATCGATAAGCCTCATGAAGAGCAGTGTTGTACCGCTTGTATGTTTAACTTCTTGAGATTTGATACAAATGAGTATATTAAAGTAAAATGTGTTGTTAAACCTTGTGCTGATATATGTTTCGCTCCATCGATTTTTTGTTTTTGTATTTTAGTGAAATACTTTAAGGGTGACTTTTGAGTTGTTTTTTCTTTAGATTAAAAAGTCTGCAATTATACATACAAACTAAAGCAGAAAACTAAAAGGACCTGACAGTATGTCAGGGGTGTCAAACTCAAATTCACACAAGGCCAAAATGAAAATCCAGGATGAAACCATATGAAAATCTCAACATTTATTGAAATATTGACTGCAACTGTGCACATTTTCATCAATCTTCAGATATGTATGCTGAACCTTGAAAATCCAAACTTTCAAAGCTCGGTTTGCTACACTCTGATTTACTCTGATACACATTCATACAAGCCAGATACACAGCATCTCTTATTTAGAAACAAATGCATCAATACCTGGGGTTAGGCCCAGAGCTGTAGAAATCCTCAGGATGGAATAAAGGTGTTTATCAGTTAGACGACTAATGCGTTGTGTTTTGTTCATCTTCATTTAAGAGAACAGTTGCTCGAATAGAAATGTGCCGCCAAACATAGAGAGCATTTGAGCAGCTTGGCCCCGCAGTTGAGGCAGCTTATTGGGGGGGGGGGATATGGAAAATGTGGATTACCCACAGTCATACTTAAGCATGTCAATACAATGAAGTTGAATCAGCTCCATTTGGAGGTTAGTTCCTGAGCTTTCCAAGTCAACCGCAAACGGATTATTGAGCAGTTGAAATCTTGATTTCTAGACTTCAAAGCATTTTACAGCAAACTGTGCCGCTGGTAAAATGGCGGAGGAATTCTGCTTGCTTGTCTGAGACTGGTAACAAGGATGGTAATGACTGTAAACATAAAAGGAGGGGGCGCTTTTTGTTGTTGACTGATGCAGCAATGCATTATGGGATTTGTAGTAATATATTATAGTGGCATATGTTTAAGTTATAGGGTGTCACAATCTCAATTTTGTATGGAAATTGATCAAAATTAGGTTACGACTTTGCACAACAAAATCCAAACGAGGATCGTGATCACCTCCGGTTCCTATGTTTACTGTGTGTCCCACTAGGACTACGTAGCAACAGTTAGCAGGCAACCATCTATTTCCTCATTTTTTCTTATCACAAGGAACCACATATTGCATTTTCCCTAACAAGTAACTCTCACTAATTCTCATACAACTCACAACACCATCTGGTAACATTTTAACTGCCTGTATCACATCCCCCGGGATCAGAGCACACATATACAAAGCACATTAGCTGACACTAGCAAATAGCTAAAGCTAAGCTACAGTTAAGCCATATGGCTAAGACAGATAAAGAAAGAAGCAGCGGGACCGGCGCTAAAGCCGCTCCTTCTATTCTCAAATCACAAGTGAGGAAATTTTCAGTTCCCGACAAGTTAAGTCCAAATCGGCATTGTAAACAAAAGGACCGCTGTTAGCTGCATTTTGCTCGGTCCAACGAACTATCTGGAGCACTGCGTCTCCAGTCGTCGCTCTGCAGTAACTATTAAGAGTCACTAGATGGCAGCCATTCTGTTAGTAATCATTTGTTATTTAAACAAGACTCTTACACTTTAATTGTAAATAAATTATTTCAATTTAACCATTAATCCCTATTGGGATACAATGCGCAATAATAATAAAAATTGCATCACTTTGGTCTTTTAAAATAAGATTTACTGTACAAAATTTTGTGAATAAATCCAAAGATCATAGACTAGTTTAAAAATGACAAAGGGCTCTGTACTGTCAAAGGAAAATAAATAAATAAAAATCGAGAATCAAATCATGACACCCCTAGTCAAACTCCTCAAACAAATTTCAATATATATATATATATATATATATAAAACCCCGCCCCTCATCCGTTGACAGCTGGAGATAGGCACCAGCACCCCCGCGACCCATTAAGGTTTAATCGGTTAAGAAAATGGATGGATACATATATATATATATATATATATATATATATATAGTCTTGCGGGTCAATTACTAATACACAGAAGGCTAGATTATGCTCCAGGGTCTGAGTTTGACACCTGTACTCTATGTAAAAAATGGGCATCGATCCAAAAATTAGTAGGCGTGAATGTTTATGTTTAAACCTGTATGTACAATTTTAACCCTGTTGGATATCACAAAATTCACATCAAACTAAGTTTTGCAGAATATAATCTTGTAGGCATGGCAAGTTTATTTGTAGAGCTCAATTCATACACAAGGCAAATCAAAGTGCTTAACAGTTGCATAAATTAAGAAAAAAGATGAACAGAAAAAGAAAACATCAACTTAAAAAAATAATTAATTACAATAAAAAGCAAGAGTGCAGATAAAATACTTTCAATTGTCATAAGCACGGGTAAAAAGAAATGTTTTCAGCCTGGGTTTAAACATTGTTAGATTTGATGCTTGTCTCACATCCTCATGAAGACTGTTCCAGATTTTAGTTGCCTGAAACTGAAATGCAGCCTCACCGTGTTTATTGTTGACTATGGGAACCACCAGGAGACCCCTCCCTGAAGTTCTCAGGGGCCGAGATGGTTCATATGTCTATAACATGTTAGAGATTTACTTTGGTGCCAAACCATGAAAAGACTTGTACAAGAGAAGAGCTGTTTTAAATTCTATTCTCTGAGCAACAGGAAGCCAGTGCAGAGACCGGAGCACTAGACTATTATGGTCGTATTTCCTGGTTCTTGTCAGGACTCGAGCAGCAGCCTTCTGCATGTACTGCAGCTGTCTAAAGGCGTCTCTCCACCGATTCGACTCGACTCAGCCTCAGTACCTTTTACTCTCAACTGGCAGAAGTCTGGCTGAGCCGCCCCAAGCCGATAATATTTTTCGTACCACCTCGGCTGTGGCTCCATCCGTGCTGAACTGGTACTGAAAAGTGACGTGAGACGGCTGTTAGTCATGACTGGCTAGTGGGCGGAGTCACTGGAGAGTAACTTCACAGCGTCTTTTAACAACAAACTGACTGCCATTTTGAAACCTCGCTACAGTGAGTGGATGTGTTTAGTGTTTGCTGAAGAACAATGACAACGTTAAAAACCAGTGCTGGGATCCAAACTGAGTTTTTTGCATTTCTGAGCTTGTTGGCTAAAGAGAACATTCAGTGTGAGCTGGATGGAGCTGCTCGCTGTGAGAGGGTTATCAAGGAGTCAGAGCTGATCGTGGTTCATAGCCAAAGGCTCTGACCTGCAAGCCGAAGCAGAGAAACGGAGAACGCCGAAGCCCTGAACTCGCTGTGTCGTACTGGGTGAGAAGCAAATTTCATGCTACTTGTGTATTTTATTCACAATATTAACTTATTCAGCTGCATGTTATCTTCAGTATGACAGTTCTTTTTATTATCAGTTATCCAAATTAGTTCTGATGCTACTGGGTTTTTTTTGTAAATATGAATGACCTACTTAAGTTTTCTGCAGCACAGTGAGACATATTTGTTTCTATTCCTTAATTTGAATTCTTAGTGTATGTTTTAAATGCACTGTAAGCATATCACTTTAAAAACAATATATGTGATTAGTTGCAGCGGGATTAACACCTTATTCTGATGGAGCAGAAGCAGGAAACCGTTTTACGGAGGGTGGAAATGACACGATGCCTTCAATCTGTCTTCAATCAAACCTTCCTGGGATGCTACAGACTAAATCATGACCCACAGACATGTGCAACTGGACTTTTGTTTCTGAAATTTTTCCTATACTTGTCCAATAAAAACGTCCAAGTTATACGCTTGTATTTTCATTTGCAGTTTCATTACACGCTGGTTGGTGGAATCATTTTACCTTATTATGTCTGGCATCAGGGTTCAGCAACATTTTTAAATATGACATTTGCTCTGGCTGTTAAAAGTAAAAACGTCTTGCGCTGCTTAATAAGTAAACTTCATAAATTTGAAAGCTGATGAAAAGTCTAAGCCTACTCAAAGATGGGATATCTGTAAAACACATTGTAGAGGTGATGATTTAAAAAATCTGAAAACATTTTCAAAGCATACAGCTTTATTACAAAACATACAGTTGTGTTTTGTAATTGATAGAATTTGTAGCATGTATATGGCAACTCCTTTCTTTAAGGGGACCCAGAGGCAAAAAGCCACGTCGCTCCAATGCTAGACGTAGTTTGCTGCACATGTAGAAAAATTTGTTCTCACATCCTGAGGTTTGCAACCACTGAGGTTCAGTGAAACCCAAAAGAACTTTCGCTAGTGAGGTCGCCATTGTTCTTCTTTTTCTCCAAGCCTTTGTTCACTTCCCGCTATGTACTCTGGGGATCCCCACCATATAACAGACCCGCTCACTTCAGATGCTCTGGTTTGTTTCAACTGTGAAGACGAGTCGAGCCGTGTCGAGTCACGTTACCGTATATAGTAACGGTACAGTACGGCACGGCAAAAAGGTACTAGTGGAGAGACGCCTTAACAGCTCGTTTAGAGAGGCCAGTGAGCAGGCCATTACAATAGTCTAACCTGCTGGAGACAAATGCTCTCCAAGTGTGGTTTCGACACTATTCCTCTGATCTTAGCAATGTTTTTCAGATGGTAAAAAGCTGTTGATGTTGCTTTTAAGTGGCTGTTTAAGTTCAGGTCCGAGTCCATGATTACCCCTATATTTCTAACCTGATTTTTGGTTGAAGACGGGGAGCCTCAAGATGACTGATAACACTTTCTCTTTGTGTCTGTGGGCCAAAAACAATGATCTGAGGCTACGTCCACACTAAACCGATAAGGTTATACGGGGAGTTAGACGCCTAATTGTATCCACTCAACACGAGCATTTACGCCCCGTTTAAGGTCCCATGATTGCGCAATCCCATACCGACCTGTGCAAATACTGAGCATGCGCGAGAAGACGCACGAAACATGCGGATAATCTACGTGACGCCAGCGCCTACATAATATATACAAGAAGCTCTACAGCACAGTACATATCTGCTTGTCCCGTTAACCAAAGAGAACAATAGCTGCTCAGAAGAAGAGAGAGTTTTTGGTGTAGACAGACGACGAGATCGATTTATTACTCTTCGCTGTTGTCTTTTCTGTAGTGTCGTATTGTTATTGACGCAGCATTCATTGACGCCACTTCCTTTCATTATCCAGGGAAGCAGTCCACACTAGCTCGTTTAGCTGTTGAATTAAGATTTACAAGGCTCTCTTACCTGGCAAATAGTTATCCGGCCACAGACCTTAAACGACGCAGGGTTAGTGTGGACGATAGGGGGGTGTAGACTAAATAATCATACGTTTAAGCCATTATCCGGCTTAGTGTGGACGTGGCCTCAGTTTTGTCTGAGTTTAACTGGAGAAAGTTGATTTGCATCCACACACTGATCTCTTCAATACAGTGACAGAGTGTATCTATAGGCCCATGTTCACCGGCCGTCCGTGGCACGTAGATCTGAGTGTCATCTGCGAAGTTATAGTAAGACACATTATTGCTGTTAATTAGCTGACCCAATGGAAGCATGTACAAGTTGAATAAAAGTGGTCCCAAGATTGACCCCTGGGGGACTCCACAGGTCATGGAATTTTGTCTGAGACACAGTTGACAATTTCGACAAAGTACGTCCTGTCCTCAAGATAGGACTTTAACCAGTTTAGACCAGTACCAGAGATTCCCACCCAGTTTTCTAACCTGTGAAGTAAGATCCCGTGGTCCACTGTGGGGCTGAACGATTTTGGAGAATAATCTGATTGCGATTTTTTTTCTTCAATATTGCGATTGCGATTTAATATGCAATTATTTTTGTGGGGCTTTTGTCATGCATTTTTTAATTAATGCAAGCAAAAATATTATGTATTATAAACAAATTTTTATACATATTTTATTCTATTCCATAAGATAAGACGTATTTTAAGACAAAGGCAAATATTAACAACTTTATCTACTTTTAATAATCACCCTCGATGGTCATCAGCGTCGTTCGGCAATCAAGGTTTTCTTCCTTTTGATCCCAGCTAGTAATTCCCTCTGGCTGCAATGTTTTCCTCTGTGTGGTTATCCAGGAAGTAGAATGCTTGAAGGAACAACATCTGATTTTTAATTCTCCATCGATCTAATGCACTTTTAGACTCTGGTAGGGCTCCGTAGAGCGGTTTGATCACAGGTCAGTTGTTGCAAAATACTCCGCTGTTTTTTATACAGCTCAGGTAAAATGTGGCTAAAATGTGTGTGTGAGATTGAATCCTAGCTTATTCATAATGCTTAACAAAGCATACTTTTGGCTATAAAACCCGTTATAGCACAAATTATTTCCATGTGCCCGTTTTTTATGTTGGTAAGAAGCAATTCTTACGAACATCTCTGTCAGCGATCCCTGTCGGCTGGAAGTTTGTTTACTGGAAATTTAAACACTGGTGGCGGTCAGTTTAGCTGTGCAACTCTCATATATGGTGGTGTGATGTTTTTAGGTGTTGATAAAGGTTCGGACTGTAGCCTACCTCGTGAGGCAGCAACAATACCAAGACGGGTTCTGCATAATACCTGGCATTGCGCAGCATCAACGTTTTGATAGCAGATATAATTTCTCACAACTGATGTACTGTTCCTCTTTCATACCAAATATTGTGCAGTGTTGGATTCTGTTAAGCTTTAGGTCAATTTCTAACGGGTTAAAGTACAGCGTTTCATTCTCTCCCTGCATTGTTTGAGCTGTTTGCAAGTCACGTGACTTTACCAGATATGTTTACATCAAGTCAAATCGCAGCCTTTATGATTAGGAAATCGCATCTTACCAAATTGCGATTTAATTGCATATGCAATTAATCGTTCAGCCCTAGTCCACTGTGTTAAAGGCAGCGCTCAGGTCCAGCAGAACTAAAACTGAGACTTTGCCTGCGTTGGTGTTAATGCGGACATAATTTGTCATGTTGATCAGAGCGTGACTCAGTGCTGTGGTGAGGCCTAAAGCCTGACTTGAAAGTATCAAACACATTGTTAGACAGGAGAAAGTAAGTGAGCTGTTGATATACTACTTTCTCTAGGACTTTTCCTTTCACAGTTATTTTTTAAATTTTATTAAAGATTTTTAACACAGTGTTAACATTTTATTCTTTTGGAATGAACAAACATTTTATGATATAATAACTCACTTTCATCCCTAATCCACTGACCAGAAGTGTCTGCTTATTACAGGTAAAATTTATAATTATCAATAAAAAAATCACCAGTATGTAAATAAATACATTTGTAGCTTTTTCTTATTTTCCTGTATTAACGGTGAAAATAGCAATTCCAGATAATGAATATTGATATAAAATAAAAAAATGTTGAATCCACCAACTGAGCTCCTTGAATTTAATTTAGATGTAATTTTAAAAATAATTTATTTCCATCTTTCTCTCTTTGTAGTTCTAACAGTTACCCTAATATTTACATTACAGCAGTGAAGACATCCAACAGAACTAATTATTAGAGGATCAAAATGTAACTCTTACTTGGAACTTAGTCTTAAATCTTAGTCCCTCGTTTAGGTCATTAGTTTCAGTATGTACGGGAGCACCTACATGATGAAATCCTTCTATAAATGTCACTAATCCAGGAAAATTTTTTACAAGAAAATTTGATTAAATGGGCTCACAGTGCTCTAAAAATAAGGGGTGGGTATTTCTAAGCTTTTTCTAAAAAATATTCTTCTAGCTACACTGTTATTTATTTTGTATTAGATTATTTGTAGTGACACAAAAAATTATAAGAGTTTAATAGCTGTTGTTAATTTCTTCTTTGTTTCAATTCAACACTGTCACTACATGAAAAGACAAAGGCGGTTTACATCTGTAACTGCTAAAAATGCCTAAAAAATACAAAGAAGAATATTCTATACATCTATCTTTAGTCAGGCAGCTAATTTCTTATAACCCAAAGGCAAAACAATTCCATAAAGCAGCATTTTTTGAACAACTTTCAATTCAAAATAATGTAAAAGCATTAAAATGTATTAAATGACAAATTCATTTAAATATGTTGTTATAAGAAGCAACATTATATTGTTTTTTTTCATTTTAAGATAAACCAAAAACAAATGCTTAATCTAATTCAGAATTACACATTTTCTTCACCTTCTTTAATTTGCAGTTCTCCGTTTCAAAAGTTGTAGAGAAAACTGTGGCTTAGTCTGTGCTCAGTTTACCCTGCAGATGTTATTCTCAACCAGTAGTTTAAGATGAAACAACTTTACACTTTTTAAACAGAGTAGTCCAAAGTTATGCAGATATTATTGACATAAAAATATGTATCTAATAAATGCTTCTGAAAATGTGTGGTCCTTTACAAAATAATTTATAATTTTTGAACTTTTCCACAATCTTTTACACTACAATTATACACCTATTGTATGGTTAAGCCTGAAAATCGTCATACCACCGGCAGGTATAGATTTGAAAAAATATTTTTTTTAAATCTAGCAGGTTACTCTTGATCAAATATGGTCAAGTAAGTCAAAACAGGACTTTGCTTTATAATAAATCACCATTTAACAAAATCCTTGTGGTCAAAAACAAAGAAACACAAACACCTTTGATTATTTGTATTATTTCTGAATGAGAATGACTGTAGAGTGCAACGTACATTGATTTATTTTCTTTTAATCAGTACATAAATTACTAGTTCAGAGACCTTGCTTAAAAAAATACCAAAAAAGAGAATGACTTGCAACAAAATAGTATAAAGGCAAGTATTAGAAGAATAAATTAAGTCAGAGCCACTCATATAATTAATATTATAAATATAAAAAAATACCATGCATTAAATTTATAGAAGTTTTCTAATTATGCAGATTGAATTTTTTGGAAAATCGAGAATATCAAGAAAAGAAACAAATGTATCCCTTGGGTTTCCATAGTTCAAAGACAGCCCGCCCGCAGCCTACCATCTTATTTTACAATCAAAAATAGTGATTTGTTTTATATTGTGATACCCATATCGACTGATTTGAAAAATATAATCATTATAGAATTTTTTTGACACATATCACCAGTCCCTGAACTGCAGATTATTTTGCTATAATGTCCAAGTACACAACTTATCTACTGCCCTGCCATCAAATCTGAATAGGTTTTTTGTAATTTATTTGTATTTTAAATGAAAACGAAACATAATTTCTTACTTTCTTCTTTACTTATTTACTTAGAAACATTCTGAACTCTGCTTTGATGACACGGGTGAGTCAACTCAGATGAATCTGCATGCCGTTTGCCAGGAGTAAATTACTGGAAAAGCATGTCAACCTGTCAGAATGTCTGGAGTAACAGAGGGAGGTGGGCTTGCCACATGTTAGCTCCTGAAGAAATATTCAACACAACAAGGGGCACAGAGTTACCCCAAAGAGAGCCAGGCACTTATTTATGAGGAAAACAGACCTTTAAACCAAAGACATCCCTACGTTTTTTTAACCCTGGGTAACGTCATGTATACACAAGTAGCAGGCTGCGTCTTAGCGACGTACTTGATTGCATACTGCACATACTACTGGAGAATTCCACTGGGGAGCAGAGTACTGTAGTCAGACCGGATAGCATGGCGGATTTATAATGTAGAGACAAGACCAAGATGGTGACCACAGAGGAGATAATGAGATGGCTAATCTTCACATTAGGACTGAAAAACATGGCAGTAGTGTCGTAGAAGGTATGTGAGACAATATTTACCGCTATTCATGATGGTTTTCCTACTGCTTTGGCTGCAGTTGACACCGTGTAAGTACAGTCGGTCAAATAGCCCTCTACAATCGGACACGTAGCGTCAATTTCAGACGATGTGCACAAATGACACTTGAAGCAAATGCAAGCTATGCAAGGCAGCCATGATAAATGTGTGTAGACGTTATTTAAAGGAAGTATGTTCCCGGCCTAGATGTGATTTCCCTTTTTTAACAATTACCAGCAATAACTGTTAATGATTTTCGTGAAGTAATCTTAGTAAGCAATTAACTGACATGTGCAGCTTTTAAAGAAGCAGTATTTAAAATGTGTTAGTGAATTAACCACACAACAGTGTAATGTCCTAATTATGTTTGAAGGAAGGTGACATTGAAACATATTTCGATGTCAGCCAGCTGGGGGGTTGTGTTTCAAATACTTTATTCGTTATACTTCCTGGTTTCAGGGAAAATAACATGCGAGTCCACAAGGTTGCCAAGTCTTCAACACTAAGCAGACATTTGTAATCCGACACCAACCAGGCTAAAGGCTATGGTTAGCTAAAAATGCTAGCAGTTAAATAATCAGCTCTAAAATATTTCAGGCATCTTTATCAATTACCATCAACTTGATATTGCACTGAAATGTTTTTATATACTATCAACTTACTGTGTAGATGTCCAAAGTGCGGCCCAGGGGCCATTTACGGGCCTTGGACTGATTTATCATGGCCCTTGACCACCATTTAAGAATGGTACATACTGCAATTGGCACCACAACACAAATTATTGATGCATATGAAGACTTTCTTTTATAATAGCATTTTTTTGAGCAATTAAAAGGATAAGAAAATTATCCGTGGCACCAAACGAACTATTCATTGTTTAATAATCTGCTTGCTTTATTTTTTATTTCGTTGCGTAAACAACTAACGCAAAAGTAGATGTAGAGACAACGAATCATAGCAACAAACAAACAACAAAATTTTCATAAAAAGTTACTCAAAACCTGTTTTTTTTTCTGCTGAAAAAAAACCCTAACAAAAATAGACTTTTGTTTTCAAATTAGCTCCTCCAAAATATTTGGAAGCTTGATGATTTCTTTTAAAAAGGCAAACCTTAAAAGCACTCTGTTTTGAATCTACAATCCTTAAAAAAATTCCTTTTCTAAAAGAATTCCCACTTTATTTGTTTCATTAGAATATTACATTTAATGTATAGTGTAGCAGGTAAAAATTATTTTTGTGGCACATGGACACTTTCGACTTGATGATTTAGGCCCATGTAGCAAAAATTTTGGACATCGCTGAGTTACTGGCACCTCTCCATGAAACTATACAGAAGAGAGGGCAATAATTTGTTTTTCTTCATGGACTACAGTACTCCAATTTGAACAAAATATGTCAATATAACATTGCGTATCTTTAAGGGAATAGGTTCCCCTTAAAGTTTGGATATGGAAAATGAACAAATTGGTGACATCTATTGTGTTTAGGTTGTAGTTGTAATAATAGAAAAATCATTCCAGCCATTGGGTTGCCTGGTTCGCTGTCGATACGTTCAGTGACCAGCCTGAACTGTGTCCAGTGAGGAATGTATTGTAAAGGAGTTTAACTGACAGCTAACATTAGCCAAGTTAGCAAGTTAGTTAGTTTACCTATCCAGGGGGAAAGTTGCGGTTTGATGGCATAGAAATGTTTTATCTGGGTCCATCTAGTGTAGGCTTCACCTAAATTTACTAAATTTACCTAAGTTTCGACTCTTCTCCAGTCATCCCTGTCATGAGATGGATAACAATATTTTCAGGGCTCTGAAGCATCTGCTAGACTTGCCGACTCCACTATTTTTCCCAGTGCCAGTAGATGTGCGGACCATATTGTTGGTACATAGAGACAGTATCTTTCAACCTACAATGGCAGCCGCTACTGGTAGATGCAAACATAACGAAATTGTCGTGCCCGTCAAAATTGACATTTAATAATATTTTTATTCAAATACAATTTTTTAAGGAAATGTTGTACCTTCATTTTGCACCCATTTTAATACCCTGTGGGGGTATTTTTTTTAAATATAGCTTTTTCACGAAATAGTTCCATATGCAACCTTTAACCTTACAAAAATCATCAGACATGTCTAAAGTATTTATGTGTCAGGAAATTGAGATGTAAGTGAAATTATGCAAAACATGCCAGTGACATTTGCTTCTTTCCACAGTGAACAGCAGTTCTCTTTGCTGATTCCTTTCCCCTGTGTGCTGAAATATTTTTGGGGTCAGATATGATACCTAAGGAAGTTATGTGTCTTCCTGTGTGAAATGAAGCATATTTGATGTCTTGGCTTTGCTTGTGAAGGTGCCAGAGCTTATCGGGTCTGAGCAGGTCTCTTAAAAGCTGCTATGCTCACCAGATCAATTTAAAGAACCAACCTGCCCTAAGGCTTGCAATGGGAATGAGCAAATTCCTCTAAAAAAAGGGGGAGGGGGATCATATAGGTGAGGCTCTATAGATTGTTATATATACAATTTCATGCTTGAATTCTTCCTGCTGCTTTGGTGTCAGAGATACATGAAAGAGCTTAACAGAACAGGTCATGTTCTTTTTAATCTCATTTTGTGATATACATAACATAAATCACTATATTTGATTATTTTTCTCACAATAAATCATACAAAAGCTGAATGCCTTTGTCCCGAAACCTTTAGGATTGTGTATTAGCTCACAAAGCACACATCATCTGTCCACAAGACAGTATATCCGGTGCTGACTGAGGTTTTAGGCTTGTTTTTTGTTTGTTTTTTAAAAAGTTTGATAATTTTATTGGACTTTTGCTGATTTGCCTTGATTTAATGTTTACGATATGCTAATGCTCCTTCTTGATTTTAACCAGTTGGTTAAAAGGAAAGTTTGCTTTAGTGAATGTGTGCAGGATACAGAAACAGCTGTGGCAAAATTAATTCTGAAACCAAAGAGCAACTGATACATTTAGATGCTCTTTGTAAGAACAATTGTAAGAACAGCTCAATAACCTGGAGCATGGAATTTATATATACATATTCACAGTCATTCTGACATTAAATAACATTTTATTTCAAAATACATTACAAGCAGTTTTGGCAGGTATAAAAAATGCTGTAAACTAATAATTCTTACAGAAATATATATAATGATTCTTTATTTTAATCAATTTACAAAATGCAAAGTGAGCAAATAAATTAAAATCTAAATCAAATCAATATTTGGTGGTACTAAATTTTGCTGTCAAACCAACATCAATTCTTATAGGTACACTTGCACACGGTCAGGGATGTTGTAGTATCATAGTCAGGTGTATGATCAACAAATTATACCAAACAGGTGATAATTATCATCAATGTCACATTAGCCCTAGGCAAAAAATTGTTTGAATAAATTAGATTTTCTTTTGTTGCATGAGATAAAAAAAATAAATAAGTAAAATAAGTTTTTGTGTAATGGCACATTTTTGGCCCCCACAGAGCTTCCCTGACAGAATTAGTATGGGTTTGCTGCGACAGACATGGAGCAAGAGACCCCATGCTGTTACATTCGCCTAAACCTGATCGTAGTCAAAGACAGCAGCACCACAAACCTATTCCAACACCTGAAACAAAGGTCTCGACAAGACTGGCATTTTGCTACTGGATTAGTTAAAAAACAGCTAACCGTAGCCGAATCCTTTGCACAAGTTGTCTGCCATTTGTACTTATTGCTTTTCTTAATAAGTAGGGGTGGGGGTCTTAGATGGAAAGGCAAATCCGTTTTCATTTGTTGTTCGCAGGAGACATCCATGTTAGGGACAGGCCTGGTGTTGAACCAGCATTACTCTGTCAGAGAGATTCCATCAGCCGGGTATCTCAACTCTGTCACAGACATTCAGAGTAGCTAGCTGATGCTAATGCTCCTCCTCAGCCACTTCAGTGTAAATACAGAGACTTGGACTGCCCAATCAGTGTGTAGGCCTATGTTAGAAACACCCCCCTTATTATAAAACACGCCTGTAAATAAATCTGATCTGGAAATGTGGAAATAAATAAATAAATAAATGTGGAAATAAATAAATGAGGAAATAAATAAATTAGGTAATAAACAACTGTGATTTAAAAAAAAAATATTTCCAGATTTATTTACTTATTTATTTTCAAATGTATTTAAAAATTTAAGCATGGTTTCCAAATTTATTTATTTATTTATTTATTGTCAATTTTGGCAGACATGCTCCTCCATAGAGATATGCGTCTTGCCTAAGTGGGAATAATTGTGTAATTCCTTCATTTTTGGTTAGATACGAAATGACCCTCTCTTTAAAAACACATGCAGAATTTTTTTTTTTACTTTTTATTTATTAATTTGTAAAAAAAACAAACTAAAAGCAAGAATGGTGTATTTCATGAATTTACCTAAAGTTTGTATCCCTTAAATACGGATACATGTATGATGAGGTAAACTGTATGCATTTACCTCTTACAGCAAAAACATGTGATTTAAAAATGCTCAAAGACCTATGAACTATTGATATTAAACACTAAGCAGTCACTGAAAATATATTTGTTTCTGTTGGCTATATAGATGATCGAGATTCGTGGTGACAAAAAAAAAAAAAAAAAAAAAAAACTAGCAGCATTTTCACTAAGATTTCTTATAGGAAACAATTATTTCTTTACAATAATTGTAAATAAGTTAAAATGCTGGTTGTCCTGTGACAGGTTTTAAAGATATTTAATATCCTCAACTGAACAACGGAATATAATTCTCTAGGAAATTAATCCTTGGGCCAAAAAGGCAGAAAATAGAACTTCATTGATACGAGCGCTCTAAGGGGCTGACATTTATAAAATTGGTTCAGTTAAATTATTCGTCACCAGGGGAATGATCTCTAATTCCACCAGCCTAAATCCAGACACCAACGCTCGCTCTAAATGAACAAATATTGAGGCAAAGTAACACTTCAGAGTCAGAGAACTTCTCATCATAAGAAGCAAACCAAAGCAAATTCATCTAATTAAAATCTATTTTCTGAGATGCATCTTTTTTGAACTCTTTTTTGCCACAATGGGATTTGCATATTGATGTTGTATATATGCTTCAAAATATTTAGAAAAATGAAATATAATATAGTTCTGCAAATAGCAATTTTCTGAATGTGTTTGGAGAGTAGTCTCTTAACTTGTTCTGTAACATCAACAGCCAGGGTATACATTTCTTCTTTTAAGGAAAGGGCATGGTCTCTGTCATCATTCCTACATTTTTTTTTTGTTTTCAGGCTTGTAGCTTCCGTTCAAAATTGAGAAGCACATAGAAAAGTATGAAATAAAAAGTAGAGCACAAGGCAGATGTGAAAGAAGCTCATAGTTGTTGAAGAGTGATGAAAAGTTTGGAACATCTAACTCAAGCATCAGTGCAAAGTAGAATGTCTATTCAAGGAAAAAAGCTAAGTGAACAATTATATTATTTATCCACTGATGAGTCCCTTGGGGGCAAACTGGTACCTAGTGGAGGGATTTAAATAATCATATTGTAATTCAAAACAATTTTGGCAGCATTCAGTGAGACATTTTAATGTCTACTCTTATTTGAACCTGCGTTGTTACTCTTATGTGCACAGACATACATCAGCATGTTCCTCTCAACATCTGTCGCATCATTAGCAAGCCGTGCAGTGGTTGTACAAGTCTAGTTTGACTTCACATAATCAGTTCATATTTTACTCATTAAGGTTCAGCTGCACTACAGTAATGTAGCTGAGTCAGAGGACATCATCTGCGATCCTCCTCAAACTCTATAGGCCTACTTGCAGTTATGTTACCCACAACAGAATTTTTTCTTTGGCCCTAAAGTGTCACTTTATGCTAAAACCACCCATGTTAAGGGAGAAGTTAAAACACTGTTATAAAATCAGACTGACAAACACTCCTTCATTTAGCTCAGTTAGAAATTGCGTGAAAAGATTAAATAGGCAAGAAAATTTGTGTTATTTATTGTGATCTATGAAATTCTATATATGTATCACAGAGGACACATAAACACTGTAAAAAAAAGACGCATTTTCCTAGCTGATAACTTATGTATCAAGCTCATTGGAAAACACTGGATTCTATGCAGCACTAAGATCAAATTCTGGGTACCATACTCATCAATGTAATTTGTATGAGACTGTTGGTTGGCCTTCCTAACACAACCGTAGGTTGGAGCATTGGTATATTTTCCTTTTTAATGCTGTGTGAACGGTCTCCTTACCCATGTTCCCTCCTAAAATCCCCAACAGAAGCTGT
Source organism: Apricaphanius iberus (assembly GCA_028564705.1). NCBI lineage: Eukaryota > Metazoa > Chordata > Actinopteri > Cyprinodontiformes > Aphaniidae > Apricaphanius > Apricaphanius iberus. Next base: position 966,656 of record JAPXFQ010002229.1, on the reverse strand, counting down.
AATTTGCGACCACATGGGCATATTCTGTTTGAAATCCCATGGTGGCAAACTATTTTTAGTGAAAGTGTCTTCAAAGCTTTTGCACCCTCATCCTAGGCTAAATTGTGTCGTTTTACCAACAAGGACACATTTCAAAGCAAAGTTAAGTAAACCTGCCTTGCCTTAAAGCCAAGATTCAAGTGGTTTAACAACAATTCAATTTTAACGTGTTTTCAACAGATAGATGGTCGATGAGAATTAAACTTTCAAGTGTGGGGGATCTGAGTTGTCTGGATAGAGATAGTTGCTCTCAAAACATGGTGAGGTGTAGGGTGTTTTACTTAATTCGAATGTAACTGGTACTGATACGGTCTCTGCAGTATTTTTAGATTTTACACGGGAAACTCTGGTACCACTAAGATCGAATGCTCAAAGTAGTTTTGGGTAAGGACTACTTTACAATGATTTTTGGATCTGGTTTATTGGGTTTAATGAACTGTGGACAAGTAAAGGGTCTCATATAAGTTATCTGACCCTCACTCACCCAGTTATTTTTTTCTGTAAATCTCTGTTCTTTATACATTTGTTCTTACATAAACCCTAATGAAGACATTTAAGCTGAAATTGGGAATTCTATAGAGACCAACATGCACACTAGTGGCATGTCTGGCATGTGGTGTTGGGTGGCACATGACACCCCTAGAATCAGATAGGCCACAACAGGTGCAACCCCCTGATTGTCTGATGTTGTAGCTCAGTGCTTTAGAACACATTTGGTTTCAGCAATCGTTTAACAAGAGGGAAAAATGTCTGTTATTTTAAAACATTTATTAGAAAGAAGACGTGAGGCGTACATTTCTTTGTTTCTACTGCGGATCCTTAATTTATGGGTCCCGCCCCAGCAGAACTAGCTGCCCCTCCTGTGCCACCCCTGAAAAAAAAGTCTTGTCATGCCACTGATGCACACCAAACTAGGGCTGAACAAACGATTATTTGGATAATCGATTAATCGGATGGGGTCTAGACTCGATTAATCGATGAATCGAATTAGCAGAGAAACTTTTAAAAAGTGCTATGGAAAAATGTTTTCTCTCCCTCCTTCACCTTATTTAACAACATTATATTATTAGAAAACAGTTCAATAGTGTGCAAAACAACATGCTATCACCTCAAGTCTTACAGCTGTTAAAATATTAAACAATAAATGAAAAATGTATTTTTAAATGGCTATGCTTCATCAAAGTGCTGTATGGACAAATGTGACATATTACCAACATAAAAAGAGGTAAGTAACCTGAGGTAGTAGAAAAAAAAAAGATTTTACATTCAAATCTAAATCAAGACATCACAACATGCTCCCACTTCAGATATCCTACAGCTGTTGAAATATCAAATAATAAAGAATAAAAAAATGTTTTAAATGGCTTTGCTTTATCAAACTTCTTTAAGGACAAATTTGACATAAATAAACATAAAAACAAGTCAACAAAAAAATAGGTCAAAACACATTCTCCACCGTCATGCATAACCAAATATCGGAACAAATACATGACAACATAATCATAGCTTAGCTTGCAAGTGCAACTGCTAAAATAAACAGCAACAACTTCTGTACTGTCGTTCAATGAGCGTATTGCTCACTGTTTGTCTAGCCATGCATGATGAGCTGGATAGGGAGCAGAAATGCACCAAACTCTTATAGACTTCTCTTACCAAGACACTACAATTCATTACTTAAAAAGTAACAGTTTTTCACAAATTAAGCAGACACTGAGTTCCCCCCTTCCTCACTGATGACTCCGACATGGTTGCATTTATGATGCTGCATCATCACCGTTGTACTCCCGTGTCATGCAAGGTCTGACTTACTAATGTTACAGGTAATAAATGTCTTTGCATTGCTTAAGATAAAGTACTCCCAAACTTTTGAAATTTTAATTGTCTTAAGTCTACCTGGTCCTGCAATGCTGCGATGCAGCCTACAACCTTCGTGACGAGTTAGTGACACAACGAATCGAAGACGAAATTCATTTCCAGCGCTTTTCATCATCAAATTTGATCAATTCAATTGATTTGTTGTTGCAGCCCTACACCAAACACACAAACACACATCTTGGATACGAAAGGGAGAACCACCCATGACACACAAACACAAACTGTAGCTTCAAAAAAACGAAATATCTTCATCTGCTTTCCCTGAAACTGATACCTTCAGCCACTGCCTATCCTAAACATGCAGGCATAAGGCACAGAGTAGGCATAAACCCCATTAATATCATGTTGAATATAAAAAAAGTGTTTAGAAGACTATAATTTAATATTAATAGTTTCATGTGGTTGCTTTCAAGTTCTTTACATTAAAGTCAAAAACAATAAAGCATAAAACACACAAAACAAATCACATGTCAGACATGAATAGAGGATAACGTAAAAACAGCAATAAAGCATGAAACACGCACAAAATGTATGATAAATGAAAAAATGACTCAAAGGCAGCTCTTAACAGAAGGATGTCTAGCCTTGATTTAAAATATCTCAGTGATTCAGCAGCTTTTAGTTGTCTGGAAGTTTTCTCCAGATTAGAGGATCATGGAAACTGGAGGTACCTTCTCCATACCTAGTTCTAATTCTAGGGATGCAGAGTAGACTGGAATTAGAAGAAGCAAGCTAGCGTGGGCCGGTCATGCCTTCTTAGTTTTCAAAGTTAAACAAAACCAGTAAACACAGTTGGAATATATTGAAAATAATGTTTATGTGTGGTGAATTAGATATTTATTTAGATTAAATAAAAATAAGACTGTCTATTTCTGGTAGAGCACTGCAGACAAGGTGTTGGGAGGCATTACCAGAATAGGGGCGCTAAACACAAAAAGACTGGCTGTCATGTACTTCAATGGAGCTGTCTGTGACACGTTGAAGAAGTAAAAATCAACATAGGTCCTGATCATGATGAAAGTTTTTAAAAGGTTTTACTATTTGCAGGTTTTATGTTTCTTCATGAGACATACTTTGGTTTTGATTTCTACCCTAAAATATTCTCACATGAAGGACTTTAAAAAAAAGTGAAGTACCTAAGAGTCTTTGATCACATGGTGATTTTTTATTTTGTTTTAAAACAATTCGATGGTGAAATATTTTAAAACCCTTTACAAAAGTTTTGAACCACAGCAGTTTCATATTTATGAAAGCTAAATGAAAGTAAATGTACCATTCTTACGGTACTGATTTTATACTTTTCATTTGCTCAATATACATTCTTTGTCAGTTAGTAAATATGGCTGGAATAAAAAGGGTGAAATTTAGAAAAATTAATATCCTTAAAAAAACATCTAAATCGGGTATTCATCACTAATAAAAACACAAGGGAAGCAGTAGCCATTTATCAACAGTCTCATTCAAATCTATTGTCATGTTTCAGTGAACAACAGGTGTGGGAGGGGAGGAGAAGGTTCACATTATCAGTGCGTTAAACCATACCTCTCCCCCACAGGTGGGACGCCAGTGAATTACACGTCATCGTCCATATATGGTTCTTACATCCTGTTTCTTTAGAGAGGAATGGTAGAAAGTCCTTTCTTTTGTTACTTGTTAAAGCTACTTATTTGCTTTAAAAACAATACCAAAGCTGTTTTATTTTATTTTTTTTTTATGCTAAAATATAAGGAAATTAAAACTAAGAGCACATAGAGAGGCTTAAGGTCAGCAGTCTCAGAGGTAAAAATAATGTAATTATTCTAGCTGAGTTAAATCTTCAGCCAATCCAGTCTATTATACCAGGGTCCAACAGCCCGCTGAGATTACAGTCAACTGCTTAACAATTTATACGGCTTGGTATTGTTTCCATTTTCAGCATTACCAATATAGTGGGTGTTATTTCCAAGAGCAACAGCCTCAGCAGCACTGGAGGGGGGAGGGGGGCAGTGTCGAGGGGATTTATGGAAATTGAAAAGCTGGTTTCAGGTGGCTTTGCTGTAATAGAGACAATCAAAAAAAAAAAGGTAAAGCAAAGAGAACAGTTTCTTCCCACTTAAAAAGGTTTTCTTGGATTGTTTATGTTTGCATGAGTCGATTCTGTGTGGACAGCACTGTATAGAACATTTTATGTCTGCTTAAATTCACCTTTTGGAATACAAATCAATCACATCAATACAATCATGCTAATTCACTGTAATTGGTGTACTGACAACACAATCATGAAATGTTACTGTAGAGTAGGGCTGGGTACCAAAAGTTTACCAATATCAAAATGTATGACTATTTATGACCTCATTTTGCCATGTCGATAGTATTTAAAAAAAAATTGAACGATGTGTTTTGGTTTACAGATGCGTATGTCTTTTTGAAATGATGCCTTAACAGACTAGATGGGTGGGGGAGTTATGTGATTACATAGTCATGTGACTTCACCTTATCATTCAGTCTGTATCATGAAAGGAGCAGTGTTGTCAATGTAGCAACTTCGTAACTATATTTAGTGAACTTTTAGGCCCCCCGAGCGACTCTTTTTCAGAAAAGCGACCAGCAAATCTAAGTACTTTTTTATTGGAGACCTTCAGAGACCCTGACATAAAGCACAGTTCATTGTTACTCTTCTTGCTGAGTAGCTGTGCTGCAGCTGGCCGAGTGCTCACAGCATGAAGCTAGCCCACGTGCTGCAGCTCTGTCCGCCTGAACACCCAGGTCCAGCTGGTAAGAGTTAATATTAACCCTGTCGAGTCCAGGATTCTGACAAACCACTTTGAAACAGGTGCTAGCTGATCCTACCCGTGCTTAGATGTAAATGCAAAAACATTTCTGTCTAAAATAAAAGACTGCAAACGAAATACATCACTGATTTCCCTAACAGCCCCAGTCACTTCCTCACCTCGTCTGTAAGGTCATCTCACTGTGACAGAAATTAAACAGTCATCATGTCAGAAAATACAGAATAACAGAATACATATATCATTTTTTTATCGTTATCAAGGTGAATTGCTCAATATATCGTGAACTGATATCGCCTAGCCCTACTTTAGAGGGAAATTACTGGCTTTTCAGGCTGGCTCAACTTCCTCTCTTAGATAGAGTGAAGAGGTCATGGATCGGTAAGAGGCTCTGAGTAAACCTGCTGCTCCTCCTCCATGCTGAGAGGAGCAGGTTGAGGTGTGCCCCCGATAAGGTCGTTTCCCAGAACCACCCAGTAAAGGTTTAACCGCCTGACCAGCTGAGGCCCCACGGTCAACCAAGGTTTTGTTTGAGGGGATTACATCCTCCACCTGGCCTAGAAAAAGCTTTCCATCCTCAAGAAGGAGCTGGTGGACGTCACCAAACGAATGTGATGATTTGTGTAGATGGGTGTTCGTGAAAAAGGTTCCCAACACTCTATTTTAATGCTCAACAATGTTACTAGTTGTTTAGTGCTTTTAATTTCTTAATAGAGTGGTGTCATTATTACAAATAATGACTGTAAATGACTCCATGTAAATAAAGGAAACCATTACTGAACAACTGGGCATATTAGAGTTTATGAAGTTGCTACAAGGAAGAGCTACAGCATACGCACACTTTTTTTATACTAATTGTTCTCTGAACAGTTATACCCATTAACTATCATATTCATAATGAAAAAACTATTGACCTATCAGCAATTTATTGTGGTCACAGTATATCAGTAGTCAGAAGGCAAGGGTGTTACATCCTGTACAACATACTAGTCATTGGTTGGAATGTGAGCCGATGCTATAAGAGCATAATTTCATAGTATTGTAGTACTAAAACTAAAACTAAAACGTTAGGCTTGGATACCTAATCTGCTTTGTTCCCAAAGAGGGTACTTCTATTCCAGTATTTCAGTGCTTAGTTGTGTCTCTTTCCAGGTTGAAGTCAAGAATGAAGCTAGTGGTTTAACTACCCACATGTGCTCCAAGCTTTTACTACTTACAGAAAGTACTTCTGGCCATTTGTTTTTTATGTCTATTTGTCTTTTTCCTGGATAAAACCACTGATACCACTATCACTCCAATTCCCTTTTTGTACACTTTTTTTGTTTTTCAGTTCCATTGAAAACCCTCTTGGTCAATTGGGTCTGTGTGTTTTTTTTTAGCCTCTTTTTTTGTTTTCCCAACCTTCAAGATGAAACCGATGGCCACATATCCTAAGTCAGGTTCTGGTGAATTCAACAGGATTGTATTATAGTTTGAATTTATCTGGACTTCATGTAACTTGTTGTTTGAACCTAATTAGATTCTGTATAATCAGGCATGAATTGGACCAATTTGTCTTGCAAATTCCTCGTGATGACATTTACTCTGAACCAAAGTTATATACATGCGTATAAAATTGAGCTGAGAGGTAGCATTTAAAATGTTATGTTAAAGAACAGCACACATTTTTTGTATCGCCTAGTTTATAAAGTATAACCAACAAACACAATTGTAGTAATATTCTATATACTACACAGTTGTTGTAAAATACTAAAGAAGAATGAAACCAAATATTTTGATAGTGAAAGTTGTGTCATGTTAACACATACACACACATCCACACACACACACACACACATGTTGGGTTTCTATGTCTTGTGGGGACTTCTCATTGACATAATGTTTTCCGTAGCGCCTTACCCTAACCTTAACCATCAAAAATTAATGCCTAACCCTGACCCTTACCCCAACCTAACCATAACCTAAGTGTAACCCTGACACTAAAACCAAATTTTAAGCCTCAAAACTTGCTTCAAACTTGTGGGGACCGGGATTTTGGTCCCCACAAGGGAGGTCGGTCCCCACTTGGATAGTAAACTTCCAATTTTTGGTCCCCACAAAGATAGTAATACCAGGTCCACATATACACACACACACACACACACACACACACACAAAAAAAAAACTGTAAGAGGGAATACAAAAGTTGATTCAGTTTAGGCAGAAACAACCAAACCAAGTAGCAAAAAAGATCTTCTAGAGTTTATGATTTCAACAGTTTTCATTCATCTTTCCTTCCCAACTTCAAAGAAAACGCCAAACAGAGTTAATCGAAACCCAATTTATTGGCTCTAGATAAGTCAGTGAAAATGAATAGTCAGTTTGTTGATCTAAAACTAATTCAGTTACATTCAGTCAAGGCTACAGTAAATTTCAATCCCCCAGATGTCCTGTTAACAAGTGGCACACTGAACCACAAACCTTGTGGTGGCAAAGTCACCTAGGCATCTTTATACTTCCGTGCAATGTTCCCCGCAGATTGAAGTAAGTGGGATAGAGGGAATGCAGAGGCACAGCATAATGTAGTTTTAATCTAAGATGGGATGTTAGCATTCGCGTCCAACTTCCCAGTTCACTGCAGGATTGACCTGAGGCACCTTCTTTAGCCTCACACAACAACGCCTGAAGCCAGCAAGGGTTACACCTCAGCCAGATGACAGCATTAATCTGGCTATAATAACCCTCCCCTCCATCTGGCGAGACATTTAACCATCAGGAGAAAGGAACAGGGATGGCTGTGACTCCTCAATGAATACTAATCTCTCACTACTATGCAGACAGCAATCACCCTGCTTCCTAGGTACATCATTTCCATCTTTGCTCCCCAGTTTCCCAAAGCTGTCATTTAACTTTTTTTTTTCAAACTAACCTATCACAAATCCAGAAAACCCATCCAACAAAACAGAAAAAATAAAATAAATAAAAGCCCAACAGAACTGTAATCTTCAAGCGTCTTAGTGGAAAATTCATCTGCCACCAGGCAACCAATTTCCTACCTATGCCACAATGTCACAAGAATAAAAGTATCCTTACCCTTCATAGACGAGCAGTTTTGTGCCTGTACCACTGAAAAACAATCTTATTCTTTGGATAAAAGCAAACATTTCAAACTGCTGATGAAACAACCGTAGGCAGTCAACAAGCAAGAAGCAAAGAGGCAGATCTAATTACAGTTTTCCCGTTTGAAGAATTTTGATGCATTGCAGAAACTGTGCAAAAGTTGATTTCAGTTATTCAGCTCTGTTTCCTTGAGCTGTGAACACCGGCATTACTGGCCTTCTTTAGTCTGAAACCTCCGCAAACAGTAAAAGCTTGAAGGCAAATCAATTGTTTCTGTGGATAATTAGTAGGTTTGTGTGGTGCATGCATGTGTATGTACGTCTGGTTCAGAAATTGCTTTCCAAACAGAGCAAAAAGGTCTTATTTGAAAAGAGAATGCACCTCATTAGAGTGCACCTGTTCTGAACCATGGTGACCCTCACCCACGGCCGTGGTGGAAATGACACACTCCTCTGAGATGCATCATTTATTGGCTGCAATCAGCAGGATACCGTCGACCGCTATGTACAGCGACAGCTTGCCATTTGGAGAGTATTTTTTTTCTTAAGAGCAGTGATTTCGATTTTGCAAAAAGAATCATGTCCAGAGGAAGATAGAAGAGTAAAAATGTAATTGCTAAAATATGTCCTGAATGTGTAATGTCCCACAGTGGAGGAAACAGACTGTCCAACAGTGGGCACATCATTAATCAACTCAGACACCTATGTGATGGTAAAGCAACACCTGTTAGGCTTCTCCACATCCTCATCAGTCGGTGTTTCTTTATTAGGCACTGCACTGAAAATCTACATTTTGGTTAGACGTTTCAACAAACCTGGATCCAAGGAGTGCTTGATATTGATGCATGCCAGTGAGGCGTGAGCATTAATGAGGTGAAATTCACTCACTGAGTAAAAGTAAAGTGTGAATATTGCTAGCCAAGCAATGGTTCTCATAATGAACTGCACATAAAAGATCTTTTTTCACTTCATCTTAATGATATATCAACATAAATGGGAAGGAAATCTGTGATTAGGCATGGGACAGGATGAGATTCCTACAGCAATGATAAAGTGACATGTTTATACATTTGTTTGTGACAGGAACTGAGCAAAGTTAATATTGGTACTCTTCTCAGTAATCAAGGCAAAAATCTTTTTCATTGTAAAGGCATTACTCCTCAACATTGCTGACCAGTGTTTTTAGTATGTTTCAACCTCTATTTTGAGGAATTATCTTTGGTGATGAGCTCCAGGTGTTTAAATTTGAAGACCTGTTAGTCCTCATCCTAATATTTTGGTCCCCCTAAAAATTATCTATCAAGAGACTCTGATTAAGTACCTTTAAAATATCAATATTACGATACAATAGTTTAAATTTTGATTTCAGATAATGAAAATGAAGAGTGTGGCTCCTTTAGTTTTCAAGATTATCTGTTTCTGCAGACTGAAATATTTTCTTACACACAATATGTAAAAAAAAATGTAAATAATTTTAGTCATACCGTATTAGCCCCAACGAGGAATATGAGGAAAGAACAGTGAACTGAAATCCTGCATTCATTTATTTATACTTTTCTTAGTCTATTTTCTGTCCCCTTTTTCCTGCTTTGTTGCATTATTTCCCATGTTCTTATTTTAAATTTAGAATAAACTCTTCTTTCTGTACAAAAAAAGCTAATGCGCCTATGTGCCAAAATGTCCTGAAGTTTAATTTATATTTTAAGTCAGACGTTTTTTTCACTTGGCCCACAAAAATATGAAAACTGCAACATATCTATTGTTTATACCTAAGTCAAAATACAGAAGCAGGTTATTAAAAAGTAAACCATTCACCATATTTTGAAATAAGCAGCAGAAACATGCTAATTCTATTTACTTTTTAACAGGTGTTAAAACATGGGCTACATTGCAAACCAGAAAGCATTATTTCTGAATAAAAGTAAAATAGCCGTTTGAGATTGAACAAATCTATATTTTATAAACATATTTTCAACAAAGACATATTTACTTTTCTCTACACTTCATGCCATTTCACCTGCTTTGTGTTAATTTCCAAACTGTGGACTCTCCTTTTCTGCAGATGTGGATTTGTAAGATGACTTCTGTATGTTGTTCTGGTTATCTTCATCACAGAGAACAGTTGCTTTTACAGGTGTGCTACCCATTTTAAGAGAGGAAGAGCGGGATGAGAAAAAGAAGCATTATGAGGAGCAGTAATGGCTAGAGAAAAAAGAGGACTGAAAAACCAATTTAAGCTCATAACGACAAAAGGATAGATCTATAATTACACCATGTGGAATAGGTTTTGTAGAGATGCTGTTTGTGGCTACTGAGCTATGAGAAGGGCGGAAAGTGAAGGAACTGGCTGGTTGAACAACAGGTAGTGGGCGCAATGCCACTCAATGCTCCACAGATCCAGGAAAATCTCAGACTTGTTCTTGGACATGGTCTCCAGGATCACAATAAACAGAAAACTGTGACCGTTCTGAAATAGCTTATTTTTAAAACCATCCTGAAAAGTGGTCTGTGCCCGTCTTTCATCATTCAAAGATTAATCACACAAATAATTGTCCAAACAGCTGACTTTTTCTTTCATGTAAGTAAAGAAAAGGTTTAGTTGCTTTCTTTTGAGCGAGCTGATGTGGAGCAACATTTGAGAGTAGGGACTTTGGTGCTGCTCTGGCACATTTCCTTGCATTTTGGCAAAATACTTTAAACTGCATATTTAATGTATTTTTTTATTGTGTAAACAAGCTTATGCATAGTGGAAAGGTGCTTCTGACCTTTACAATGTGCAAAAAAACATGGGATGTAGCTGATAAAAAATGTGTGAAGCACAAATGATGATAACCTTTATTGTGTGGCTTAGCAACCTCAGGAAAACATATCATTTGAACACAATTGCTGACTATTGTGTGAATGTTTATTTTAATTAACTACCATTTTCCGGACTCTCCAATTTCTTTTATCTCATGATACTGTCCCCATTTCTCTTTGTGAGCATCCTGGCCCCTAAAAATATACATTAGGAGTAGACATTGAGAACAGTTAAAGTCTAGCAAACAGGACGAATATATTGTTGGCATGCAGGAGACAGAGGCACAATAGTAGGTTATTTGTATCAATACATAACCTACACAGAATAATTAGAGTAGATTGGTGACAGCGTGGAAGTGGTCCTAAAATGTATCCTAAGCAGAACTTTTGTACTTCTAATTGTCATTTATTATCCAGTAAAAAAAAAAATGTATTGATACAACAATGCTTTTCAGACTGTACTTATCAATTTTAGAGTTAGCATCCAGGGGCAAATGCCACTGGCCAAAACTGAAGCCAACCTGGAACTGACAAAAATTGCACTTACACCCACCCACCCTCATCGGCTAGGGGCTGGCTCCAGAAAGGAGCAAGTTCTCATTGACTCCCATGTGAAAAACACAGACTTCACAGTAAATTAAATTAGAATAATTTGCAGTGTCTAATTTTGACTGACAGGTCTCAGATAAGCCATCAGCACATGCACTAGTGGCTAGCGGCTTGCCCCCACAAGCTTGTTCTAGGGAAAGTCGCAGCGCCCGCCTCACGTCAACACTATCGGCTTTTTCTTTCTCTGACCTTGACCATCAGTTGGGTCTGCAATGTTTATTGATGTTCGGATGTTAATGGCGTACTTATTGGACAAAGATCACTTGCTGCGGTACTAATTGCACAAACAGACTGTCCAAAAAATCTCAGCTCCATTATTTACGGTAAGTAAAATTATAATTCTGTTGTGCATTTAAGATCACATTTTATCTCTACATATAGATTATTCAAACTTGTTTCAAATAAAATTCACATCATTTTAGTGAAAGTTATACACACACAAAGCTTTATGCTTTTATATAACAAAATTATTGAATTTGCCTAGAAGGCTGAGGGGTAGCAGAGTCGCTCGACTGCAGTTTTCTGGCTAAAACGCCCGCTAACTTCTGTTAGGTTCAGGTTAGCTCATAGCTACATTGGCTCAGAATCTCAATAATCCGCCCCCCTCACAGCTGCACTCTGAGCTCCACCTTTCTGCCCATGGCATGATTGGCGCATGACACTGCCAAGATGACGGCGGAGGGAACCGCACAGTTGGCATTAATTGGTTTTTCATAAAAGGTGATGTCATCGAGGCTCCGTCCTTAATCAAGTTCTAATAAAAATATTATCTTTTTAACAGTTCTCAACCTTTGAGCAGAAGTGTCATGACCTTTTACCAGATTGTAATTTAAATGAGCAGTTTTACAGCTGACTATGTACCAGAATGCAAAAGGAGACTGTCTATCAGCTCTAACATTTCCATAATCATCAGCAATCACCTGTCTCAAGTCACATAAATTCAGTGAGTTCCTCTGCTGCAGCTGTCCTCACTGATAACACAATGTTCTGATTTATCCACTTCATAATGAATTCAAACAAGCAGCAGCTGTTGGAACATGTGTCTGTTTTCTACTGCCATCTTTGTTGTGAGCATAAGCCAATTAATTTGCACCAGTTATACATGACAGAACTCTTTGCGTAGTTCTGGCTCTTTCTGCTTCTAACCTTTTCACATAGCTCCACAGGGGTCCTGAGTTCATGACACACAGAGAAGACTGCGGTCAATTAGGCCACCTCATCAGAACACACATACTGAGGTATGTGTCGGCATCACATTAAACCATGCCTGAAGCCAGTGGTGATTTAAGTTTGCAACAGAAATTCATTAATTCATCTCAATCACAAGCTTTAGAAGAGGTGTAACATCAGGGGATTTTCTGAGCAACAATTAGGGCAGATTTTATAACTACCACATTCGCAGGCTGTTTTCTGCTTATTTGCCTGAAGGAGGGGAGAAAGTTAAAGCACTATCTCAAGAAAACTGAAATGAATAAATTCTAAATAATTTGCCAGGAAAAAGGGAAGTAAGTCTAGGGCTGGACGATAAATGATAGCAGTATATATCGATCGATAGACGTGTGGTGCTATAGGAAAAAAAGGGGTCGATAAAAAAAGTCTGAAAGAAAAAAAAGTTTCAGCCCCCATTACTTACCTCAAACGAATCATTAACACTGACCCACCCAGCTCTGTCAGCCACCCCTTCTCCTTTCAAATCACAATAAGGACGAAATGATTTGAGCTGAAACTGAATTTTTTGGTCGTCTCAAAGCGAACCATTGCCCTAACTTCGCAACGGTCAGATGTCACAGCAAGGGAGCAGCGGAGGAAGTTGTTCTGGATAAATGTTAGTGGCTCAGGTAAAGGTTGCACCCTATTTTGAACTGATCCTGCACGCACTAAAACAGTAAAAGTAGCAATAATAAACAAAATATAATACTACGATCAGCTATCTTAAGCAGGACTCCCCTCCTCTGGCTTGCTGCGCTGCGAATCTGTTATAGAGAGACACAGGAAACTTACTCAGGTCGGGCTGCTAACAACATCTGTGGCTGTTAAAATGTCCCCTCAGTTCTGCTTCCGGTCCTCAGAAGCGAAAAACACTTTAAAAAACACAACAGGGTTGGACAGAACTGCTAGCTTCAGCTCTCAGTGACTGACTGGACTGCAGTGTGTAGTCTGATGACTAGCTGTTTAGCTTTAGACAACAGCTGGACCATTGGACTGAACTGAATTAGAATAAGCTTTATTGACAAACTAAACCAAACGTTTCAGCCATCAACATTATAAGGTGTCATAAAATTTTTAAAAGGTTAAAAAGCATCAAGATAAGCCTTTAAAAATATATGTATAAAAATATGTAATAATATTACTTTTCTTTGTACTTACAGATGTTACTCAATTTCTTGATTTGTTTCTGCGTCTTACAAATTTAGGTATGATAAAAATAAGTGTTTGAAAAACAAATTAATTTGAATTCTTAGTTAAAATTAGTTCGTTGAAGAATAAAAAAATGGCCGGGGAGGCACTTAAAATATATATTTTACATTTTGTGGTATTTATCCATAATTATCGAAATGACTATTCCTTTATTGATATGCTCTTTTTCTATATTATCTAGTCCTAAGTAAATCCTATCTTTATTTTATTAGGTCATTTCTTGAAAGAAAATAAGAGCTATAATCTCAGATCATCATAGCTCCCAAGTCTTGGAATGTAATTTTTTCAGATATTTTTATGTTACTGCAGACTAAAAATACTAGGTGTTTGCTATTCAATGAAAAGGTAAAAAAAGACTGACAGATGTGGAAGCTGAAACAAGATATTTAGATATTTTGTATAAAAAGAGTAATAATCATTTTTTCCAACAGTTAAATCATACTACACTTTTCTGTCCAAAATTAGTTAAGTTAACACTAGGGATGCAACAACACCACTTTTTTCAAACCATTATGATACAGTACATATACTTGGAGTACTTGCCGGCCCTGAGTACCAATGCTGTTACCTCTACCACACAAAAAAATGCATTGAATTAGAAAACAGGTTTTATTTTTATTCTTTGCTTGTTACAACAAATGATGTCAAATAAGATAAAGAAAGAAATAGTAATAGAAATTACAACAAAACTAAAACTAATCAGGTTCCTGAGATGTTCTGTTGACAGAATATTAAGTTGTACAATGTATCTGATCTGGTCAGTAGATGAACTATTTGTAAAATGTTTCTGGTTGACCTGTTTAAATATTTTTTTTTATGAATATGAGTAGCTTGTACTGTAACTTGACATTTAATAGAGGTCATGATAAAGGGTGGTGCATTTCAACAACATTAGTAGAATATGAACATTTTAGGACTAAGCAGGCAGCCTTGTTCTGGACAAGTTGGAGCTTTATAATAAGTCTGACTCTGGAATATGCTGTCTGCATGGCTTATAGAGCAGTGCATGTACACACCATGCATTACGTTTATTTCTGACTAATGAGAAATATAATTCACAGAAATTCTAGCCTAATCGTAATTACCTGTCTAACAGCCACAGAGTTGACAGGTATGCCCCCACCCCTTTTATTATTTTGCCATCAATCCGCTTTGCCTATTCCTCTTTTCTGTGGCATAGAGCATGTGGCAGAAAGGCTGGCACACACAGCAGTGAATGCAAAGTCCTGATTTGAATATTGCTTTTTGCACCTGCTATGATCTGCCCATACAATTTTAGTTTATCACCCAGAAACGAAGGACAACCCACGGGCACATTTTTTTGCGGTAAACCCAATTTTGCACTCTTATTTTGATGTATCAAGCCATTAGGGAAGACACACCAACATCTCAAGACATCAACCATGAAGTTCAATGGGTTTTTGAAAACTCTTAAGCAAAATAAGACCAACAAAGTCCATGTTTTCAAGTGTCCATCACAAAGCCCTGATATCACTTCTGTAGAACATTTGTGATCAGAGCAAAATTATTCTAACAGTCCTGTCTGGAGGAATGGGCCAAAATTAGAGCAAACAATTCATTTTTAAGGAATATACCACAGAAGAGAAGAAAAATGTGCTCTGCGAGATGATGGTGGTAACAGCTTTAAACAAAATATTAAGGTATTACAAGATTGTCACAATTTTATGCAGCCATTTCCATCTGATTACTATTGGTTGCAGAAACAAAAAATATATATCTTAGTTTTAAAACAAGTAATAAAGAACAAAATACTTTTTTGTATTTTACGTGTGAATTACAACGTTACTGACTGATGATTTCTAATAGTGTGATTATGAAATGTAGGTATCTAACCTTGAATGAATGAATGAATGAATGGTTTATTTTTGGTTACAGTCAACAGAACAAAAGTTAAATTACATACATTTGACTGACGAAGAAAAAAAGCAAAGCTCTGTAACCAAAAAAAAGGAATAGGCTGAAGCAAGGCTTATTTTATCCTATCCTATACAATCCATAAAAATCCAGAACCCAGAATAGGAGGAATACAAAAAATGAAAACAAACAAACAAAACACCCAACGCACAAAAAATACAAAACATGCAGACATTTCTTGTTCAACAAATCACTTGTTTTATAGATAATACCAATGAATAATAATGAATAATACCTTGTTTTAATATGCTTTCAGACATATACTAAGAGAAATATCCAATCAATACCATGGCAAGGAATATCAATCTGTTACATTCCTGAATTTTTCAAAAGTTTTAGTAAAACAATAGATTACAACTGTGATGTGTTTTAAAATATGAACTCAGTCAGAGAATGATCTCACTAGAAAACTAAGGCTTGTCTCACATTAATAAGGTTCTGTTGATTGCTCAAGACAGCAATCATTCAAGCACTGTTTAAGGATGGTAATTACAGACAAATAGATGGAAATGGTGCACTGTGTTATTGCCCGATCCCCCAATTAAACATAAGTATCTTAAAGAGTCCCATGGGGTTAAGACTCAAGGAAATTTCCTTGAGATAACCATGACCTGGATGAATGAGAATATTCACAGGTTTATGGGGTTAAGACCTATTTTACAACCTCCCGCACTGCTGAAGTAGAGTCGCTGATACATTTTTAACTGCTTTACTAATTAGGAGAAGAAAATAAACTAAACTAAACAGACAAGAAACATCCTTGTCCATTTGATCAAGCTTGGACTTTTCTCTGATTTATATGATATTATATATATAACCCAATTGTACTTTAGGAGGACTTTAAAGTGTCAAAAGGCAAAGTAAACAAGACAAATATTATTTTTTTTAAGACTTCTGTATGAAGTAGCTCTACCTTTATTAAGTGAAGAAATTTTGGTTTTTTTTTTATTTTTTATTAAGTGTTCCTCTAGAACATGATCTAAAGGCCTTTTCCTTATAAACAGTTTCCTTTATAGACAGTTTATAGATAGTTTGTAAACCATCCATGTGTGTTAGCCTGTAATTTTTTTTACAAACTACAAAGTATGTTAGTGAGTGGCTTATTACTGAAGATCATACAACACAAAACCTTCACAGTTCATAAGACCAAATAAGATAAGAAATGTATTGCCTCCACAGAGGCAATATGTGCTTTGCAGCAGTACAAACATAAAAATTACGTACCGAGGGGAAATGCAGTTCATCATTCATTTTGAAAGTATACATACCAAAATTATGATGTAAAATTTTAATGTATATTTTAGACATATGAATGTGTATGCATGTATTCTATAGTGTATGTGTAAATAATGCCAGATAATAAGTATTTATTAAGACAAAAAGATCTCTTCCAAAGGCATTTTCCCTTCATGTGATGTAATTAAATAATCATGTACAACGATTTTGGTGAAAAATGCAAGAGAAGGTTCTGCAGTCAGCAGCATTTCCTCCAGCTGTATGACCTGAGTCGTCAAGTGTTTGCCCTTCCCTAACCTGTTTAATCAGACTCCTGTCATTCTTACACATTTGTGAAATGTTTACAAGTTATGGAGTGGAAGCTAAAGGGGCGGTTAAGTGGTTGTCATCTGTGGCTGCCTGGGTGCTCTCAAGGTAGTGCTTGGGTGGAGGTAGGGGTACCGACCTCCCCTTTTCTGGACGCCCTGGCTCAGTGCTTTGGCTGCTGTTGTTGATCTGCTGCTGCCAGTTCAGATGGCGCCCTTGATGGTGTTTCCTTATGAAAACTGGCTCATCTGTACACAGCCCAGTGTCCCTTTAATTATCTATTTTAATGTCCTTTTTACTTTGCTCTTGAGTGTGTCCAAAGACGGGGATAGGATTGGGTGGGAGGGGGGTTTACCTGTTTTCATTCTTAAACTTGTTGGGGAGAGGGGGTGATATATGTGGGGTAATTGTTACTCTGTAAAGCATTTTGAACTGCTTTTTTTATGAAAAGCGCTTTGTAAATAAAGTTTGATTGATTGATAAGGAAAAAGATATGTAACTAATATTTAGTCTCATATCAAATAATGTTTGTTAATGTTTGTTGGAAACCTAAATTAAAAGATACACACTTTATCTATCGCAACTGGCATGGAAGCCCAATAGCAGAATGAGAAATAAGAAATGTGTTCACAAAGATCACACTACTCCAGGTTTAAGACTACAGGATAAAACAACATGCATGAACTTGTTAGGTCAGAGTCTGTTCTATTTCTTTAGAAATAGGTGAATTATCAAATGCACATTCTTTCATTTTCATTTGCTTGTTTCATTAGCAAGACTTTTAGCTTGTGACGCATTTGGAAATTTGGAGGCAGTATCCTGAATCCAACTCTCACAATATCCCATGCATCAGATACACATGTCAAATTCTCCACGTGTTATCTGGAAATCATAATGTGAACTGCAAGTATGTTTAATACCATTAACATTTGGATATAGGAAGTTTTTGTTGCTTTTTTTTTATAAACTTAGGATAATGAATTCCCCCTGTGGAATTGAAGCTCTGTCCATCAGTTTTCAGTGCAAATCAGTTTTAAGCTTATTGTTTTCCTTTATCATCGTAATGTCCATGAAGTTCATGAGATGAACATGAAAAGATTAGTGAATGTATCCTACCTAAACAATAACAGGTTGTGCTAATAACAGCACTCCTTGATATGAAAGTTGCTATGATAAACTTAGACTAGCTTTTTTTTAAGCATCAGTTAAAGGTTTTAAAATTCAATCAGTGCAGAGGTGGCCCATTAGCGCCAGTAAGGGTTTCTCTGCTGGCCTAAACATACTCAGAAAAGTACATTTATTTTTGTAAATGTTTTTAAATGAAAATATTCTCCCTGGTCTGTTCTCTTCCTGTCATATTAAATTCCACCTGGTGACGCTGCTTCTAGTGTTATATATTATGGTAGAGTTTTTATCCAATCATATTTCAGTTAGCTTTTGTTATCAGGTTGTATGAAATCTGACCGAGACCTTCTGAATCAACAGACCAGGCTCCTGTGTGCTGTAAGTGAACGGACACAGTCAGTTGCAAGCAGCCCTCAAGTCAGCGACACCAAGCCCAGCTAGAAGGTACAATGAAGTTGACATGTGAACGTCCTGTGATTGGATAAGCACTCATGAGAACCTGAGAGGCAGCATTTTGCAAAATATCTAATCTAAACCCGGAGATCAGTTAGCTACCAACAACTGCCTATATGTTCTTTAAAACCTCAATGACTGATAGAGGAGAAGGTACATTTGATTGCAGATATTGGCTGGTTGTCATGCTATTTTCAAGATGGACCTTTAAATAAATCAGACACACAAGGCTTTCAGGATTTCATTTCTATAAAGAAGGACTACACCTGAACTGCACAGATAAAGTGTAGAACAGAGCCATCGAGGTTTTCTTGAGAAAAGAAAGAGATGGATTTTATTTTCAAATAAGGAGGCGATGTGGAGAAGGTCCACATTGGGGAGAACAAGCGTTTTATTTGTATTTTAATACGTTTTAGTGCTTTTATTTTGATAGTAATCAATCAATGGCGACAAAATAAAATATAAATAATGCTACAAACTAAAAAAATGCTAGTAGACTGGTATTTATTAGGTACATAACTCACATAATACAACAGCTCGCATATGCTTCGGCTGGGTTATTAAAACTTCACTAATATTTTAAAATTGTCTTTTAGTTTTGAGATTTGACAGTATCCGTGACCTTATTTTCGTACTCTTAATCGTGAACATGAGTTTATTGATCATAAATGCTCTGGAAATTAAGGGTTCCTTGGCCCACCCTTTAAATAATGTGTATGTGTGATTCTGTATGGATTCCTGAGCCGTGGTGTCCTATTCAGGGTATTATGAGGTATTTTAGTTTAGGTTGGACAAAGTATGATATCACTAAAGGCCGTCAGAGGTAACACAATTATGTGCAAAGCTGCAGTCTTTTATCCACCTTTAACAACACACCAGCCAATATGGATAAATTGATTGGAGATTTAAAATGTATATATTCATGTGTACGGTGAAAGTATGCTTCGATGTACTATAAGCTTTGTGGGATACCAGATGTGCATAAAATGGTAAAATATAGGAGTCCAAGATGGAGTACTGTTTCATGAGTTATAGGGGTATGGTTAAAAACTCCTGTTAGTGGTTGTAGTCCTTATAATGTTCTCCACAATCTTCATCTCTCTCTAGAAGCCTTTGTAGTTCATAATACTGATGCCGCCACGTCACGCAATGTTGCTCTTAGTCTACCCAGCATGGAATTGTCCATAACTTAATTAAATCTATGTAAAAATAAAAATCCTAATGACAACTATGAAAAACAACCATTATAACTCGCCTGGAATTTACGGATGTATACTTGTGTTGAAGTTGAAGGGATAAGGTGTTCGAACACACAACACGACTCGAACAACACATCTCTCTCATGCCTTCATTAGAGAGGTCGCCCACAGAGATCTTGCCAATATGCAAGATTTACACAGCACACAAACACTCTCCTGAACTCTGTCTGAGCCGTCACATTGCAAATCTCATCATGCCAGTGGAGAGGAAGGACTATCTCCTCCTAGAATTGGTGTTTTGTTGGTATAAAAAGCAATTTAGGGAGAAGGGATTTCATGATAGAAATCAGTTACGCCTTGTAAACTCAGAAATTGACATCGTTGTGTTCAGTAAAGCGTAGTAAACTTTCATTTGCATGCAAGTTCAGCCCCGGAAACTACACAACGAAGTCCATGAAGATTTTTGGTTTCCACATGTTGGACATATACAGTATGCATCAATACTTGCATTTTCTGTCGATGCTGAATGTATTAATCACATCAAAGAAATATAGAGATAAGAAACCTGAACCATCGACTCTATAATAATAACACAAACTATTTAGGCATGAGTTTCTTTTCACATGTCACTGTCAACCATCTCAGAAATTGTTTACTTCCATGGGAGTAAGACCTTTAAAGTCTTTGTAGCCGGGGCTCCTTTTAAGGCTGAAATTCTTATTCCCGTCCTCTGGTAGCTGCTGAGGCCTGCAAAAGTGTTGCACAGATAGTTAATTTTCATGCAGCAGCCAACAGGGAACACTGTTTGTTTAATGCCTGGACCATGACCGACTAATTTCTTGTTCAGCTAATCATAATCAGAATTACCCTAAGCTCTGACAGTTACTCTCTGAAAGGGAATACAGCTGGCTCGCAAACATCAGCTTACGCCACAGCCAAGTGGCTCCAGTCTCATTATGAACCAGCATTTGGTGAGAACAATCAGCTAAGGACAGAGCAATATTTTAACTGCAAGGCCAAACAAAACATTTATTTTTCACCTTGTTAATGACCTCAAGCCAGTATGTGCAATCAGGTGGGTGGAGGTCTTTCAGCATCGATGAATGCTAATGAATTTTATGCTGATATTCTGCAGTTAATGGAAACATAAGCAGTCCTAAAAAAACCCGGCTCAAATTAATTTTACTTTGTTATTATGCATGGTTCTTCTAACATAAAGCCAACAAGTTGCTGGGTTTCATCAATACAAGCTGGGTTGTCTGTCCTCATTTTCATTGTTTCTAACAGGCTGCACACTGAAAAAACAACATCCCTGATTCCAATTAGGAAGACCATTTGATCATCACAACAGTACACAACTGGAGGTATTCTCCAGTGAGCTGTAAGCTGAATTTTTCAATTAATTTCAGTTAAAACAAATCAAAGCAAGTCAGATTTAATGCCGTGCCATAGCAATTTCAATTTGGGCCAACTGTTAATAAAGCCACAGCTTCACCTGCAACTGCAACAGTTTTGTTAAAGGAACATCTCAAACTGAATAAAAGTCAGTGTGCATTACCAGTAGGGCTGAACGATTTTGGAAAATAATCTAATTGCGATTTGTTTTCTTCAATATTGCGATCGCAATTTAATATGCAATTATTTTTGTGGGGCTTTTGTCATGCATTTTTTTATTAAGGCAATCAAAAATATTGTGTATTATAAACAGATTTTTACATATAATTTATTATATTCCATAAAATAGACTTATTTTAAGACAAAGGCAAATATTAACAACTTTATGTACTTTTAATCATCACACTCGATGGTAATTGGCATCGTTGTGCAATCAAGGTTTTCTTGCTTTTGATCCCAGCTAATAATTCCCTCCAGCTGCAATGTTTTCCTCCGTGTGGTTATCCAGGAAGTAGGATGCTTGTAGGAACAAGCTCTGATTTTTAATCCTCTATCGATCAAATGCACTTTCAGACTCTAGTATGGCTCTGTAGAGCGGTTTGATCTCAGGTCAGGTGTTGCAAAATACTACGCTGTTTTCGGTGCGACTTTAAGTTTCTGTCGGCATTTTTCATACAGCACAGGTAAAATGTGGCTAAAATGTGTGTGTGAGATTGAATCCTAGCTCATTCATCATGCTTATGCTTATGCTCATCATGCGTTTCCTCCTCTCCCTGCATTGTTTGAGCTGTTTGCAAGTCACGTGACTTTACCAAATATGTTTACATCAAGTCAAATCGCAGCCTTTGCGATTAGGAAATCGCATTTTATCAAATTGCAATTTAATTGCATTTGCAATTAATCTTTCAGCCCTAATTACCAGGGCTGTACAGTGTGAAATATATGTTGCACGTTTGATGAAAAAAAAAAACAGTTAGTGCGATAAACTTTTTTTCAGATATAGCACCCGTGTGACAGCTTTACAAACTGCATGTTTTTTAACCGGAAGATGCCACCATGACAGATTTAAGTTTACCTGAAAAGGGTTTAAATGTTCTCCCTTTTATTGTGTTCTGGAGCTGCCCTTTTATTGGACAGTCACCATGAACCACGCATTGCCTAACATAAGAAAACTGTTTGATTTCTGCCCTGAAATGAAACCTGCACAGATGTACAGTTGACAGCAGCAACACTGTCCAAGTCAGAGGAGATTTTCTGAGCAGAGCTTGAGAGTTTGAAAAAAAAGAGAGAGGAAATCTGCAGTTCTTATTGTCAGGTAATTCTCCAAGATTATTTTTATTTTTTAGACTCATTGCTATTCATGCGTACAAGCCACAGTAGTGATAAGCTAATGCTTTATGCAGGATTTATGACCAATACCATTAAGTAAGCCTCCTTAATTTGACAGCTGGGACTTCCTATCCAGACTTTTTTAATGACTCCTTGCTCCTTCAGGTCCACACTGCAGATTTTACCTTCTTTTTCACCCTCACAGGGGACATTAACCCTCAAAAGAAAGCACAAAAGCTAACAATATTAGACTTCTTTGAAATTCATTCGAGCATTCAACCGTGCAAAAACATTATGCCCTCTTAAAATGAAGCACTCTGCAGCAAGCTTAAAAGGGAACCTCTGGTTAAACACAACCAAACTCTGCCACAGTGGAATTCACAGCAATAAAAATTACATAGACCTTATTTCGTGAATTGTCAGAGAGCTCGTTTGACAGCAGATATGTTCCTAGAGGGAGTAGGAGAAAGGAAATAAATGTTTTGGGACACAGTGGGTAAATAACTAATAAAAGTAAGTTGGGATACTTAATCATGTTTTAAAGTCATTTGCCTGGTCACTCTGAAAAAGCCTTCAAACCCACTTTAGATACAGTTGAAAACTTTTATAGAATATAAGATTCAATTTTTTTTCTTGTTCTAAATTGCTTTATCAATGTAAAATTAATAAAATTGAAGCATCCACACCAACATGTGTCCAGTGACAACACAAGGGGTGATAGTAAAAAAAAATTATCCAGAGCCTGAACTTTATTCCCTGGGATGTCGCTAAGCCAAGATTTATGCCTCGATTAATGTAATATTAAGTGAGATCCAGTGGTGTGCTCCCCTGGGAGAGCATTTAGATAAATAGTCCATTGTATTAAAAGATTCTAATTACTTTTGTGGATATAAATGGACGTTATTCAGACATGAGATGAACAAACCCAATACAAGCCTATATTACAGAAGCATATATGTGTAGAGCAGCGGAGCTCTTGGGAACCTGGGCCTGGTAGGCCTGTTCAGGAACATCTCTGCTTTTAACTAGTCACTTACCAGCACAGGTATTGCTAGTATAGCATACTGAGACTAAAGATACGACAGCCAAACCGAGACAGGTTTACTAGCCTAACCATTGACAAAAAGGCATGAACAAGGAGTATTTTTTTTTAAATTTGCACAATTTAGTTTAACTTTTGATCTCTTATTTGTTAATCAGAAAATGTTTATGTAAAATATGTGAGGTTTTAAAATCCTATGCATTGTATTGTTTTCGCATTCTGATACAGATGTCCCAAACTATAAGCTATCAGCACCTGATTATTCACGCTGTAGTAGCAGCTTCTAATTTAATCAGATGGCACGTTTTTCTACAGACTGGATTTTATTTATTTATTGTGTAAGCGGTGATATTCGGTTTTTCGCCAGAGACCAGACAATACTGAATTACTAAAGTCATGGGACAACTTAACTTGTACAACAGTGACTATATTTCCATAAATAAATAAGGAAAATTATCAATGAGGACTTGACCAGCTTTGCAGTCGCGTTGAGGATTATAATTCTCCTTTGCAAATCCCCACAGGTGATGCGAATCACGCTGTAATTCTGCTTGTCTGACCTCCGCTTTTAGCGCAAACACGGCTTTCTGTTTAAAAAAGATCTTCAAAAATCTCCTTCAATCAACATGATCTCAGTTCTCCTGACTTTTGGAAGCCATAAACGTTTTGTGTGAAGGGTCGGCTTTAGGAATGGGGATAAATGTTGCCCCAGTGGATTTGTGGACAGGACACCGGCGAATCAAACTAACGTTTTTCACACATCTAAAAAGGACTTTAAATAACTTCTATTTCGCCGTCAATAGAGATTTTAAGCTACAGTGGTGTGGTTTAGAGTGAAAGCGCCTCTCAGATATTTGGAAATTTCAGATCACGCGAACCTGACTTTTTTTTTTCTCAAACACTTCGGTACACCGGAAATCCAGCGTAGCGCCGGAGCGCTATAAGGACTGACAACATAAAAGGCTTTATCAGTTCACAGACATTTTTTGTTTTCTCTTCATTTGCATGCTGTGATCAAATTTCTCTT
Organism: Apricaphanius iberus; assembly: GCA_028564705.1. NCBI lineage: Eukaryota > Metazoa > Chordata > Actinopteri > Cyprinodontiformes > Aphaniidae > Apricaphanius > Apricaphanius iberus. Next base: position 942,003 of record JAPXFQ010002229.1, on the reverse strand, counting down.
GTTCAACAGTGTTCATTTCTGTATACACACCACATGGATTTCTGGAAATTGTAGCATATTTGCTTTTTATCAAATACTTGCTTAAAATTTTTTGTTTTTGTAATTAAAAAAAATACAAATTAAAATTCTATAATTTTTGGGGTAAAGAAAAACATTGATTTATGTCAGAATCAATCAGTTAGTTATTAGGAGTCACAATGGAAAGGTTTAAAAGCTGTGCGGCTCTGCAAAAAATGTAATTGCTCAGCAGTCAGAAAGGGAAAGTAAGTTAAAAGAGAATGGGTTGAGAATACATGCTGCGCAGTGGCACTCTTGTAGCTATGCAGGCAATACAAGCATACCCCAATCATATAGAAATATTAAAAAGACACAGAAAACCCCAAATATAGAGTATGAATGCTGCAAGGTGAGGGGTTTAGCATGATTTAGAGGAAAATGCCATATGTGAAGCAAAAATCCTTACAGAAATGTATTGCAATAAAAACAGAAGGTTTTACTGAAAACCAGCTAAAAACTTGTATTCTCAGCAGAGGTGATACTCCAAACTGTAGTGTTTCATCTTCACGGAAGACTTTTAAGATGATGAAGATATTTATGGAGAGACATGTGTAGTTCAAATTATTTCAATTCGAAGACTAACTGTGATTCAGTGAAAACAGTAAAACATATTAAAACACTAAATCAAAATTAAAACACTAAATCAAAAACGTTTTTAATTGTATTGAAAAATTATTATTTAAAAAAAATAAAACAACCATATTATTATTAAGAAGGGATGCAACGATAGCAGTCTGTTCCAACCGATACGATACCGATACTTGGATTTGAGTACTTGCTCATACCATGAACCAATACTGATACTTCTACCACAAAAAAAATGCAATGAACTGGAAGACAGGTTTTATTTTCTTCTCTGCTTGTTACAACAAATGATGGTGTATTAGATAAAAAAATTAAATATTAATGACAATGATCAGAAAACTAAAATTTCAAGGGAAAAATACATATGTTCTGTGAAATTATTGCAGAGTTTCCAGATTTTAAGTATCGATTCATAGTATCTGTTAACTTTAACCGATACCGATACACTAGCCTACATAAAAGTGCTATTGGCTCCGATACCAGTATTGGGACCCTATTATTAAGTATTTACAACTTAAACACCAGAAGTCAGTATGTACTTCTGCTGAATAAGCTGAACCGGCTTAATTGTTGTATTTGCACAAGGTATCCAGAAGTAAAAGGTGAACTACAATAGGATCACAAGTGTGCAATGCTTTCTGGCTTTCAAACAAACATATAGCGATTTGAAGCCTTGAAGACAATCACTGGCATTGTAATCGCTTGAAACAGTTTCACCATCCATTGCAGTATCTACCATGGCTTTACGGTTATCAGAAACAACCCCTGACTCAAAAGCAAAATGCTGAAGCCCTTGCAGCTCGTATGCAACACCAATGGTTTAGAATCTGTGAAAATATGTCATAAGTCTCAATATCCCACAGCAGTTTTTACTAATGCCAGCTGATCAGCTCAATTCTTGTGGCTCTTGTGATGTCATCAAGCAAAATACAAACAGCGCTAAATTCGCTTTTGTTCTCCTCTAGAGTGCTTTACATACAAACATAGTAATTGTTAAATATAGGCTGTTGGTTAAACTCAATATAACGTAGCTGTGTTTTAGTTGGCAATGTCCATTTGTCAACTAAAAATAATACATTATTGTAAAGTGTCTTTATATCCGCCCAAACCCGCAGCTAAGAGCTCAAGTTGTGGAGTTAGTTAAGGCACAGCTGACAAGTGTCTTAACTAACTTCATCCTTTAACATTTAAACATTAAATAAAAAAATCTTTATTGTAAGAGAAGAATTATTAAAGAATAAAACTTTTATTTCTATAAAGATTATTTTAGAAGATTGTATTGTGTTTCTTTTTTCACTTTCTTAATGCAGTCATCTTACTTTCCAAAACACATGCAATACGAGGGTCAGGTGAATTAATTGGCCTACCTGGAAAGATCCATATCAACATCAGCATGGCTCGAAGTTTCATCTTCATCTCCATGGTGCAACATCCACCAGCTGCTCATGCAGCTTCTCTGAAAGCTGACTCCAGAAAGCCGCCGCGCTGCCCGGAACTACCGCTTATAGCTGCCTTCAGGTGACAATTAACCGTCCGCTGAGCAAACCAGTAGTGCGACGTCTGCAAGCAAAGCTCCGGCTCCTCCTGTCATCCTCCCTGCAGACAGCGGCTGGCATGGCAGAGTGTTTCCTCGCCGCTTTTTTATTTTTTTTTACCACAACAAGGTGGGTAGTGTTTGAAGGCGTCTTCCTCTCTTCCTGCTCCTGGTTCAGGCTGTTTCCGCTTTACTTCTGTGTAATGTCTGTGGAGTGAGCCCAGCTCCTTCTTGTCTTGCTCCAACTGTAAACTGTTGGAGCTTATTCACCCCACCTGAGCTGCTCAGTGTCGCCCCCTGGCAGCGTGAAAGTTCGATGGTGCCTGTTGATCTGAAAAGTTCCTTTGCCCCTTTGATGTTGTTTTTTAATACTTGAACTCTACAAGTCTGGCAAATTAATCATATTCTTCAAACTAATCATTGTACAAGTGAAAGTAGCAACACAAAACCTCTAAAGTCATTCTACAAAAACGACATCTGAAAACTAAACATGCCAAAGAACCTGAACATTTTTGCTTTGAACTGCTGAGTTTAGGATTAGGGTCTCTTCACCTGCACTTCTTTTGAATTTGATCATATATATATATATATATATATATATATATATATATATATATATATATATATATATATGTAATCTGTTTGTTTGTGATATTTTTCTTTGTTGCAGCTTGTAATTATTTGGGGAAAATTGTGTTAACTGTTTCATTTAGCTGTAAAAAAAAAAAGAAGGCATTTAAGAATGGTTAAATAAATGGCAAACAACAATAGTTTTGTTTCATATTGCTCTAAAACGTCCACTGAGAGTCTCACTCTCTCAACTTTGTCAAATTGCTGCGTAACTTATTTCATTTAAACACTATATTAATTTGAATAATGTGCATTATCCTAAGGAAATTATTTCTCGTCATAGTGTTGGACAGTATAACGGTTGTTACCATTAGTGGCTCAAAGTAAGAAGGTTTGAATCTGAGCTTGGAACTTTCTGTGGTGAGTTTGAATTTTCCTTGCATATGCGGATTTAAAACAGGTACCTCAGCTTCCTCCTATGGTCCAAAAACAGGTATGGATTAATAGCTCACAGATTTCCCTCAGTTGTGAAGGGTTCCTGTCATGTCTTTCTCTGAGTTGCCCTTTGAGGGACTTCAGTGCACCCTGGATCTAGAAAATCTATGCCTCAAAACAGCCTCCAAAACCTCACTCCCCACTCCTCCCATGAGAGCAAGGTTCAAGCAGGTATATAAAATGGATCAATAGCTTACGATCAAAGTGATCCCTCATGCATTAAAAATAACCTAAATGCAATCCCACAGTTTCACCTTGTTCAAAAGTGTTCATGGATTAGTAAGGCGACAAGTTGGGTCACCTTCTATGATGCTTCCAGCAAGGCTGGATAGACCAGAGTGTAGTTGCTGCCTCTTTTATTTTTGGTTGTTTTCTGGATAGTTTAAAAGACAAGGGAGAAGATGTCAACTAAACTATTTCCATTGTTTTTAAAGGGTTAATAGGCCTTGGAGAAAACTTTTTATTGATAAATTCATTTTCAAAACCACTTCATTCACCCTTGGGGAATTTTCTATTAATTGTTTATTTGACATTAATTAGAAATTCACAACATGAGCAGTCCCTTATGTGTTGTAGCAGTAGTAGATTGGCTGAATCACCATCAGTATTCAAAGGCAAAATTCACTTTCCCAACACTGCTTTTATGTTAAGTTTAGAGTTGCAGGCTCTTTAGGTAGATTTTAGACACATTCTTACTAGTGTCTTGTAAAATAGACATTTTTCCACCACAGCTCCTATTGTTGATGTGACGAGCGGCCAAATTGAAAGTCAAAGTCGGAGCAAAAAAAACAAAAAAACAATCTCCAACATTCCGAGGGGAGTAACTTTGGATGACATTCTGTTAAAATTTTCCCACTCGGAAGTTGGAATATCTAAGTTCAGAGTACAAACAGAACACACCATTAATTTAGCCGTATAGGTTGGGATTCCAATATGTTGACACCCGCGTAGCCATAGTAGTACCTCTTACAAACATTGCTCAAAATAGTAGGCTACTTTCGATATGCAAACACCAGTTTTATTTATTTTTTATTTTATTTATTTATTTTTTTTTTTTGTTTAGAGGTGCAGGCTCTACTGGTAAGATAGATCTGAGAGATCTTACATTCTTACTAGTGTGTCTTGTAAAATAGACATTTTTCCGTCACGGCTACTATTGTTGATGTGAGGAGCAGCCGTATTAAAAGTCAAAGTTGGAGCAAAGAAAATTAAAAATCTCAGACATTCCGAGGGGAAGTCCAACTTGGCTTTTTGAGCTTCTGGGCTGAATTATGTGCCTGTGTTAAGTTCAGAACTTGTGTAGATGATACATTTTTTATTACTTTGATTCTACTAAAAACGTGTGCTGCTGTGGGATCGCCCCCCCCAAGATCCAGATGTATGAGAACGTATTTTACAAGGTAACTAAATTATAAACACGTTATAAACTCCAACTCAGTTTCTCATGACACCAGCTAATGTGCCAATCATTAAAGCTGCTGTCACACAGGAAGTTATTCTCCTGACATATTTCTGAAGTTGAAATGTAGTTTACCATGTTTATGTTGTTTTAGCCTTAATCTCAACCATGTATTACATTAAACATGGGCAAAATGATCCTCTGCTGAAATTCCCAGGGCAACAGATGATTTAAAAAGAGTTGAAAAAGTGATATGAATAGTTATGGTAGAAATGATGCTAAAACTACTTTACAAGTATTTAAAGATGTAGTTTTCATCTTTTGGCGAGAATGCTTCATCTAAAATTCTGATCTGCTTCTAAATATGAGGTTAATTTAGGTTGGGTTTTTAAAAAAAAACTTTTAAAAAGTAACTAATACATGTGCATTAGGAAATTGATGTCAGTGCTATATTTGAATAATTGATTACTTAAATATAAAAGTAGCTCACATATAAAAACTGCCCAGCTTGCACGTCCAGGCATTTCCATCTCAATTCTGTCTCAAAAGAAGCAAAGTTATCCTGAGGTCAGATGGATTTCAGAAGTTCATTTATCAACAGTGCTGCAGAACGGTACAGTATGTCCTTTAATGCACCATGCACTTGATAAAGTGCTGCACAATAAAACAGCTACGAGAGAATCTAATCTTACCTGGCATTTAAAAATGTTTCTCTGGCAGACTTATTCAATATCTAACTGATGTGTGTCACTTTCAGGAGCTATCTGAGTGAGCAGGAACTCTCCCATAGGTTTTCCTGAATACATCTTTTGTTGAAGCTTAAACAGATGCTGTTACTCCAATGCCAGGTGAAAAAAAGGTAGCTCAGCTTTGCCAGTAAAATGCTAGATAGTGGAACAGTACTGCTTTGTTGCACTATTTCCCCACTTATCTTTTTTTTCTTTTTTTCAAATGTGAATAAATGTGGCTTTCCTGTCTATGGCAAAGCTTTCTTGATTCTTTCCTGCCACCTAGTGGTAAAACTATGTAGATGCCTTTTTAAGCACGTTCTAGATTTGTTCATTTATTAAATATAAGGTTGACAGGTCAACAGTCCCCTGCAGGAAGGGTTTTCAGGCTGGCACTCAGTCAAACTCATGATTGTACCTGCTGGGAGTTTTCAGTTCTGCATGTGTGGAGCTGGCTGGAGGAGGGAAAAAAAGTAGAGCAAGTCTGAGTGACAAAAAAATTGAATGTTCTCTTAGGGTATATAATCACACCAGCATTTTTTTTTTTTTTTGCCATGGTAACTATTCATAATGCCAGTAAATGCAACATGCCCCGAGTTTCTAAACAAAAAGACACATGTGGTAAGGTCCTTAAGCCTCTACGGTTAAAGATGTTAACACTTTTTGGACTGTTGCACCTTGACTTTGGATTGAGCTTCATTTGTTTTTAGCTAGCTGAAGGCATTCGTATTCACACATTCTTTTCCTTAAGAACTTTTCACTTATTATTGTCTTATATTTCATTTTTTTTTATGTTTTATTTGCTCTTTTTATTCCATTCCTGTCATAATTTCAATTTTGTTATTTATTATCTTCCTAGCTGGGAAAGATGCTATTTAAATAAACTTTACTTAATACTTTCTAGGTTAAGTTAAAGAAATGGTGTGCTTCTTTCACTCTCGCAGCTTTCAACAATTAGTGTGTTTAAACATCTGCCTCAAAGGGAATCTTCCAGGACAAATATGCTTCTTCATAGATAACAGAACAAAATATGACTTCCCACAAGGAACGTGTTTTTACCTTATCAATCCTGAATTAGACAAGTGAGAAGCAGGCAGACTCACTTGCACTAGTGCTCTACACATCTATGTTCTCCCATAGCTGAGCAAAAAGAACTTCTCACTTTAAAGTTACTCATCAAAGCTGAAACCTTAAACTGACTTGTGCCTGCAGCTTCACCATATCGCACCTGTGCTTTAGCCAACCTGTGCATCGGAACTCAAAGCTGCCCTTAACATTTTCTACACCAAATACATATAAAACCTGAAGGCAGATCACTCACATATATGTAGATTTTCAAACCCAAACTTACTAATCTTTGCAGGGCTTTAACAAGCTGTCTTTATGAGTTGCCTTTAAATACAATTATAAACTTGTTTAATCAATAAGAAAATGTAGATGAAAACAATTTTATTCGCAGCTGTAATAAAATGTAGTATATAGGTGAAATTTTAAAAAATAGAATATTGTGCAAAAGTTAAGTTATTTTAGTAATTAAACTTTAAAATTAAGACTCACTACATAGAAAGCAAGATATTTCAAACCCATATTTGCCATAATTTTGAGGATTATGGCTTACATTTTATGAAAACCCCAAATTTAAAATCTCAGAAAATTAAAACATTACATGAAATACAAAAACAAGGATTTTTAATAGAGAAATGCTGGAAATGCAGAATGAAACATGAAGTGCTCCAAAATGTCCTGGTAGATGGCTGCGTTGACTTGATAAAGCACAGTGGACCAAAACCAGCAGATTACATGGCTCCCCAAATCAACACAGACTGTAGAAACTTCACACTGAATTTCAAGTATCTTGGATTGTGTGCATCTCCATTGTTCCTTCAGACTCTGAGACCTTAGTTTCCAAATGTGATCCAAAATTTGCTGTCATTAGAAAAGAGAACTTTTGACAACTGAGCAACAGACCAGCAGTAGCTTGAGAAAAGGGAATACGACACTTGAAGCCCATGTCCAGGATCCGTCTGTATGCTGTGGCTCTTGATGCACTCCGGCCTCAGTCCTCTCGTTGTGAAGGTCCCCAACACACTTATGAATGGCCTTTTATTGACAATCCTCTCCAGGCTTCAGGTCATCCCTGCTGCTCGTGCACATTTTTCCCTTCCACATTTTTCCCTTCCAAATAACTTTCTATTAATGTGCTTTGATACAGCACTTTGGGATCCAATCTCTTTTGCAGTTATGTTTTGAGGCTTTCCCTCCTTATTGAGGGTTTCAGTGATGGTTTTCTGAACAACCAGCAGTCTTCTCCATGATTGTGATTCCTACTGAACTAGACTGAGAGACCATTTAAAGGCTCAGAAACCTTTTGCAAGTGTTTTGGATGCTTAAAACCTAAAATATTGAAGATTTTCACATGTTCTTTTTCATTAGTTTTTTAAATTTTTATTTGGGGCTTTCATATACTGTAAGCCATAAACATCAAAATTATAATAAATAAATGTTTGAAATATCTTGCTATTAAGTAGCAGCCCTAAAAGGACTTGAGGGGTGGTGGTAATGGGGTGGTAGGGAAGGTTGCTCAGTTTTCGTATTGGCATTTTTAATTTTGGGGGGAAAATATCCACTCCAGTAAGGTCTTTGTTCTCCCAAATTTTGCCGAATTGTGGTGACTCTCTGTAATGGATCTTTTATCCATCTCCCTACTGATACATTTATATGATGAAATGCCTTATGTGTTTTATAATAAATGTCAGTTTATATGTGGTATAGGTGATTTGTTGTATACCTTCCAGAGCCACTGTACACAGAAAAACGAATAAGAAGCAATGTTCATGGCTGTACTTAGGTCTGTTTATATGTCCTCTATCTTTTCTCCAGATTTTGAACTTAAACTCCTAAACTCAGTCACGATAGGTTATGGTGACTCTATTTAAATAACTCACTCCTTACAGCATAGTGTGATTGAAACTACTGGATTTCTGCTGATAAATAGGTTGCTTTTAATTTAATTTGCCTTGGTGCTTTTTCTTTCTAAAGCCAATAATTATAACCTTTAGAGATATGTGACATTTTAACACATAGTATGGATATAATAGTGCAAATAACTTAGGCAAACACTGATTTTAATGACTTTACTAACCTTTAAAAAAAAACATACCTCTATTGATATACATCCAACTTTAAAAATTTAAGCTTCAGAATAAATTCATGAAGCTCCAACTGTAATAAACAATCAGAGGTGTCACGAGAAAACTCTTCTTTGGGAAGTCTTCATATCTGAAGACTGGAATTGGAAAAAGTAATTTCCATAAATGGAAAAACAAATAAAGGGACTCTTTTTCTGCTTGAGTAACCTTGAATTAAAAGTTAATTTTACCAGCATATCTTTCCGTGGAGTGACTTAGTTCTGTTAATTTAATGTGACTTTGTTCCACATATTTTGACGGGAAACATCTAACTTTTAAGGGACAGAGGGGTTTGGGGGATTATTTCTGTGAAATTGGAGCTATTAGTTTACTTTGAATGTTGGATGACTGCTTCCTTCCTGAATTTCATTTAAAAATTTAAAATTCAAGCTGACACGCTGATATCGCACAACGCAGTGACAGTCTGAATTATCTGAGTGTGAGGCTTGGTGTCATCAACACTGAGTAATATAAGTGCCGGATAATGGGCCTATGGTCATTTATCACTCTCAGCTGTCATTATGGAGGAAATTAGATTTGGGCAAGAATAAAGAATATGTGGGTGACCTCATCTGAGCCAGAGACCAAGATTGTTTGATTTTGCAGAGGGAGATAATGCCATGTATACATTTCCTTCCTCTCAATGTATGTTTTGATTAGCTTTTTTAATTATAATGTGGGTCTGAAGAGTAGAAAGTGCCCTCAGAAATGATTTTAGCCCATATTAATGGTTCATTTTGAAAGATTTATTGTTCTTAGTATGCTAAACTGACTTTACTATAAATTATCAAGTTTCACTTTCATTTATATTTCTTAATTTCAGCATCGGTTTGGAAACAATGTTTCAAATATTATTCCTCTTTGGTAATTAGAATCAGCAAGCACTCTTTCAGCATGGATGATCTTTATTCTGTAATTCATATTCTGATTTTTATCTTATTTGCCTGTTTGAATCTCACCAGGAGTGCATCTGCTTTATGGTCTCCACATGACACCATGCAGGAGCGCCATTTGAGTATAAAAGCATTGTCAAAATGAAACCTTCAGGAGCCACATGAGAATCTGTTCCTGAAGTTAAACTTAATTATGTGCAGAAATGCAACTATTTCTACTATTACTATAAGAAGAATATTCAGATATACTCTGCTGTGAAAAGTATTTGCCCTTTTACATATTTTCTTTTTTTCCAGTTTTTTGTTTCCAGTCTAAAATGTGAATATCTATTTTTATTTATTTATTATCAGATAAAAAAATAATCTGTCACTCTTAGGAAGGTTCACCCCAATTCCGTATTTTTTCTATTTAAGATTAGTGACTCATGCTGTGGATCACAGAGTCCAAGATTTAGTAATGGATTTGTAACCCTTTCTCGACTGATAAATGTTCATTTACATGTTTCCACATCTCTTCTTAAACTTCTTTGTCACGGCATGATTTGTTGCTTTTTGAGATATTTTAGCTTGCTTCATGCTGTCTGAGAGAACCTGTTTACTGGCATGTAGTAGATAAAGGTAAATAATTTGCTTTCCCCCACACCTTTAAATAATTTTATATGCAGGGAAAACAATGCAGGGGTTCGCACCTCAACATTAGCAAGAGGAGAATGTTAAGTGGAAAGGTGCAGAACTAAATTTAGTCAAATGGTGGTGTCCGTTAGAGGCACCCCATTTTGGAATTGAACCTGCTGAAATTACACAGTGTTTAAAACAGTTCTTCAGCAATGGTTTAAAATGTCATGTAATCATGCTTTATATAATGTTCCAGTGTTTGTTTTGTCTGTGATGGACTGGCGACCTGTCCAGGGTGTACCCCACCTCTCTCCCGTTGACAGCTGGAGATAGGCACCAGCCCCCCGTGACCCCTTAAGGATTAAGGGGTTCAGAAAATGGATGGATGTTTGTTTTGTTTGTTTTCAACTGCGTTTTTTTCTATTGTAAGGTTCATGCTTTTGTGGCCATGTCTGTCCTACGCTGTCGTATATATTTGATAGCTGTGCTGCCTGTTTTTACCGTAATCTACTGTTGTCTGTATGTGCTCCTTTTTACTTGCCTTAGGACAATGGATGCAATTTAGCTCTTGTGCTAATTCCAGCTTATTTATGTTTTAGCCATGTTAAAGCAGGGTTTAATATGCACTATCCTAACTTAAAAAAAAAACTGCAAATAAATGCTAAAATAAAAATTGTTGTTCATCCTGAATTATGGGAAATTTTATTTTCACATTGAGGCAGATTGATTTGGATATTGCTTTTTCTTAAAAAAAGATATCAAATTAAATCATAGCAATAGTGTTTTTTTCCCCTAGGTTATCTTTGATTATGAAAATTAAGTGGGAATACAAAAGGAAAATCTAAAAAATTTGCAATGAATTTAATAACTTCATGGTTGGAAGTATGAGCCTAAGAAGGCTTATATCTAAGTCATGACCTTAATAATAAGAAAAGCCTCAGAAGCAAGCTATGACTTATTCCCCGTTGATTAATTTAATTCACAAGGAAATAAAAAAACAGCCGTTAAGAACAAAATTAACCTTTCTATGTGGCTACATGTCTTGAAAAATTGATACAAGCAAGGAGCTCAGACCTTCGATAAGTTAATAACACTACTTAATCATCTACTTTATTTTTCGTGATGATACTGTACTGTAGAGGTTAAAGCAAACCCTTTGACTGTACATTAACTAACACAAATACTTAGTCAAATTATATGTCATTAACTTCTCGTTTAGGTTCAAGATAATTAATCATTTGTTCTGTAAAACACCATAAAGTGGTTCCTTGGACTCACCTTTTCTAATTTCAATGGTGATAGCTTTCAAGGTGCTAAATTGTCAGACAAAGACAAAAAACTGTGTTTTGCAAAAGTATTTATATGTTTTGAACTTTTTCACATTGTCTCACATTAAAGTCACCGATGTTAATGTGAATTTAGGAACACTGTTGGGAAAAGAGATAAAATTACACAAAGTAGAGCCCAATTTTTTATTTGAACGGGTACAGCACATTTTTTTAATATATATTTTTTTACAAAATAGAAAAAATAATCTCATATTAACTGTTATGCAGTACCTTTACTGAAATACCCCTTTACAACGTTTACAAAGTTAATGCAGAGGAAAGCCAAAGAAGTCTCATATGCAGTTTGCTGCAAATAATAAAAAGCTGAAGTTTATTTTTTCATGAACACTTTTTGTCTAATCATACTGATAATTATATACATTTTTGGCAAATAATTATCAAAATTTCAATTCTGTAGATGTGCAAAGTCATTAGAGATTTATCCTTAAGGACTTGGGCTGTAATTGTAGAACAAGACAGAGCACTATACAGTATTTACAGATATTGGAGTCATTTAAATTAAATTAAATTTATTTATATGGTGCCGGTTCACAACAGATGTCATTTCAAGACACTTTGCAAGTGAATTTCCATTCAACCATACAAACATTCCAATCACTTTAAATATTTTCTATTTTACTAATCCCAGTGGATTGCACAGAGCCATTGATTTGAGGTTGTGCTCCGAACATGCAGACTCTAACCACAGCAATTTGTTATACTAACCAAGCATGCAGAGGCAGTGGAGAGATAAAGCTCTCCTTTAACAGGAAGAAATGCTCACTAGAGCCTGGAGACAAAGAAAGAAAAAATAGAACTGATGTAAAAGTACTTTCTATTTTAAAGTTTGTAAAAGGCTGTTATCAGGACACAGAGGACGTTCAGTTACTGGAATCCCAGTTGATGCCCTGCATCCAACAGGGCATTACAGTGAAGAAGGGTGCCAGACCAGGTCTAGCTTTTATGGAGAGAAAAACACTGAGAAGAAAATAAAGATAACAATCAAAATAACAACAAAAAATACAAATACAAATAATGGATGGAATTTATTTACTTGGACTCCCTGCATTGAGTTGGACAAAAAAAATTATGCGCATCACATAAAGGGGTCAGAGGGATAGATAGATAGATAGATAGATAGATAGATAGATAGATAGATAGATAGATAGATAGATAGATAGATAGATAGATAGATAGATAATAGATAGATAGATAGATAGATAGATAGATAGATAGATAGATGATAGATAGATAGATAGATAGATAGATAGATAGATAGATAGATAGATAGATAGATAGATAGATAGATAGATAGATAGATAGATAGATAGATAGATAGATAGATAGATAGATAGATAGATAGTAGATAGGATAGATAGATAGATAGATAGATAGATAGATAGATAGATAGATAGATAGATAGATAGATAGATGTAGATAGATAGATAGATATGTAGATAGATAGATAGATAGATAGATAGATAGATAGATAGTAGATAGATAGATAGATAGATAGATAGATAGATAGATAGATAGATAGATAGATAGATAGATAGATAGATAGATAGATAGTAGAGATAGATAGATAGATAGATAGTTAGATAGATAGATAGAATAGATAGATAGATAGTAGATAGATAGATAGATAGATAGATAGATAGATAGATAGATAGATAGATAGATAGATAGATAGATAGATAGATAGATAGATAGATAGATAGATAGATAGATAGATAGATAGATAGATAGATAGATAGATAGATAGATAGATAGATAGATAGATAGATAGATAGATAGATAGATAGATAGATAGATAGATAGATAGATAGATAGATAGATAGATAGATAGATAGATAGATAGATAGATAGATAGATAGATAGATAGATAGATAGATAGATAGATAGATAGATAGATAGATAGATAGATAGATAGATAGATAGATAGATAGATAGATAGATAGATAGATAGATAGATAGATAGATAGATAGATAGATAGATAGATAGATAGATAGATAGATAGAGTAAAAGCAACCCTGTGGTACTCCACAAGTAACCTTTGAGTGTGACAAACTAAATTCCATTATGGGCCACATAAAGATAATGAAAGTCCTTAAAGGGCCGGTTGTGGCAGAAAGTACTGATAAAACTATATTTAACAAATCGCTAAAACATGAACATTAAATGATACTGAACATCTTTTCATAATGATGTGATTTAGGACTATTCAAATAAACACTGATTTGAGTGATAACTTAAAAGTTCTATGTATATGGTCCTGTACAGTTTAGAGGGCCATACCAATACCATGATTCGGCCCCCGAGCCTTGACATCTGTGATTTATATGAACAAACTGAAATCTGTGGGACAGTTATGATTTAAACCAGCCTAGTACTGTTCCCTTGATCCCTACAACATGTTCAGGCTTTTCTAAGAATGTTATGATCGACTGTGTCTAAAGCAGTACTGAGATCTATCATAATCAGAACAGTCACAAATCCATTAACCAGAGGGAACATTTTCTTAAATAATATGGTTAGGATTGAGTCCAACATGCAAGAGGAATGTTTAGATGAGGCTAATATTTTTGATAATTTCAGAAGCTCGATTGAATAAAAAAAGTCACCCAAAAAAACATGGTTCTACAGTTATCTCCAGTGCTGCCTCACTTACTGAAGAAGAAGTAATCAATGTTTGGTAGGCTGACAATTATTTTTTTTTAAGTAGAATTTATTTTGTTGCAGGTGTCTCCAAATCCACTTCTTTAGAGCTGCCATCCCAGATTTAGATGCAACCCTGCTCCAACAAATCTAAATCAAAATAATTGGTTGATATTGAGTATGTTGTTGTTGAGACCTGATGCTGAGCAGGTAATTTAATTATCTAATAAAGCTGTGTTGAAGCAGGGACATATCTAAAAGTTGCAGGGCAGTAGCTCTCGAGGACTTGAGTTAGAGAACTCTGAGCCTTTAAGCATATCAACCCTTTAAAAGGAAAATCAATGAAAATCTTCCTCACTTTAGTTTAAGCCAAAATGCGTCTTCCTTTTTCTTTAAATCTCATCCTGATCCTTCATGCAGCCCTCGTCTGCCTCTTCTGTACTTTTTCCCAAGCATTAAAATTCTCACCAAAGTGTCAGCCACCTGCTAACTCTGCTCATCCACCACCAGCAGTGTTTACACTCCAGGAGGGGTCTTTTTCCATCTTCTTCGATCGTTCACACCTCACGACTCAAAACTTTTTTTACACCTTTTTTTTCCGCAGTGAGGAACTGCTGGAGTTTTTCCTCTAACAATTTGTTTTACATTAGTCTTGTGCTTTAAAAAAGTTGGTAAATTTTTTCTCTTGATTTTTTTCTATATGAAATTAAATTGCATCACAATCCCATTTGCACTCTTGGATTTCATAGAATCTGCATAGTTTGAATATATTTAAATGAAAGCAATGCTGTTCCTGCTCTCAGTAGCCATTTTTTTTTTACCAGAGCTGAATATCCATCCAATTTCTTAACCGCTTAATCCTTAATGGGTTGTGGGGGGGCTGGGGTCTTTCTCCAGCTGTCAATGGGCGAGAGGCAGGGTACACCCTGGACAGGTTGCCAGTCCATCACAGGGCCACATAGAGACAAACAGGACCAACAACCATGCACACACTCACACCTAAGGACAATTTAGAGTGATCAATTAACCTGACAGTCTTGTTTTTTGGACTGTGGGAGGAAGCCGGAGTACCTGGAGGGAACCCACGCATGCACAGGGAGAACATGCAAACTCCATGCAGAAAGACCCTGGGATGGGATATGAACCCACAACCTTCTTGCTGCAAGGCAACAGTGCTAACCACTGTGCCACTGTGCAGCCCCATAGCTGAATATTTACACCCTATATATATATCCTTTTTTAAATCATTTTTTTTTAGATGTTTCGCATAAAAGCCGCCCGTGATAAGGCGGTAGATACACTTATATTTACGTCTCTAATGCATTTATTTTGCAGCATATTGCTGCCGTCATAGATTATCCTAACCCCCCCCCACACACACACACACACACAGACACACACACACTTCTTTTGATGTCATTTTAGGTACAGAGCCCATTGCAAGTTTAGAGGACTTTGATGGTTATTTGTATCCCTGTCTGCTTTGTTGGTGTAATTTGCTCAATTTTCACGCCACCAGTTAGCTGCTGAGTGTTACGGTGATCTTGAAAGAGTGAGAGTGTTTCTCAAGGTGTGGAAATGCCATCAGCAAATTGCTAATAACAATTAATGCCATTCCTTACAAGTTCTAATAATTCTTTGAAGGTCCAATGAAGTGCTAAAGAAATTAATTGGCTTTCAGACTCTGACAGGCGATGATTTTAATGTATTTGTGGTTTGAACTTCAAGGCAGGAGTGCATCATTACATAATACTTTTCTCAAAAGGGTATAATTTATGTTTACTTAAAAAAATAGCAAAACAAAATTATGCAGTTTATTGAGAATTGATTAAAGTTGTCAATTCAACTTTAACCTACATATAGTGCAATACAATGTATTTTATAGGCATTGTTATTGGTATAAAGAAGAAGAGGAAAATGAAATGATGTGGTTGTATTCAGCCAATAGTCTGGTACTCCAAAATAAATCTGAACCAACTGAACCGTTGAACTGTTTGAGCAAGGGGGGAAACGCCATAAAGCGATGAAAAGTAGTGCTGTTCATAACGCTGAACACATGGTGAAACATGGTGGTAAGCCTGTTGGATGATGTAAAAGACTTATGATTGGAACACATAGTCATGTTCCATCAGGACAATAACCCTAAACGTATAGCCAGAGCTACAGAGCTGGTGAAAGCAATGCATGTTGCATTTGTCAGATTTTTTTACCCCAAAATATTTCTAAGACAAATGTTCTTTACCTTCCACTCCACCCAAAAAATTCAAAAAGTTCATAGTTGTAACTAAATAAAACATGAAAAGTGGCTTTTTCCCTGTTTGGCTATGAAAACAGACTTTATGTTACTACCTTGAAAGAGTGTTATTTAATTTTTTTGAGTATGAATGTCTGAAGAAATTGAGATCCATTTAAAGTCTTCAGCAAATTCTAACCAAAAAATATATAGTCACGAGTTGAGAAGTGCTTTATTTACCAGTGGACATATTGCTATGGGTCACCAGTGTAAGTTATATCATGAACTTGTCTATTTTTGACAATTCCACATGAGGGAAAAAGTCCCCGCAAAAAACTCACCAACCACAAAGATTAAAGAAGACACTTTCATAAAAATTTGATACAGGTCAAGTTTCAGTTGAAATATTGAAACTATCTGTCTACTCCAAGCTGAAGTGGAGTGAAGAAGAAAGTTTCAACCTGTGACCTTGTTTAAAACTTTAAAAATATAGCATGATGTATCATTGACATGTTTACTTAAACAGATCCCTATAAAGAACAAAAACTTGTAAAAACACCAACCTATGAAGATCTAGTACAGCATAATGCTTATTCATCAAGTTCAGTCTGGAAGATGAATCTTACCTTTCCACCAAGCAATCCCAATTACACATTTTAAAGAACAATCAGGCTACAGTATTTCTTTATATTTCAAAGTATTAGATTTTATTTAGAATCCGTCAAGGAGTATTACACTTCATCCAAAGTTTTTCTGAAGAATTTAACAATCTGAATTGAGGCATGGATGTTGAAGACATAAACCAAACCAATTGATTTATTAAGAGTTTTTCAGTCCCTAAGAAGTCTAAATATCAGGATTCTAAGTTCTAGATCTCCAAAGCTGTTGATTCATGTCTGACAAAGTTGGGCAACTCTTCCTTGATGCAACCCATAGTACAGTGCAAGTCTCTGGACTGGTTTGTGAAAGGCGCATTTGCAATCGAGGTGTCATTGTCAGAGACTGCACAACCAACCCCATTACCACAGACTTTTAGGGTCATTTGAGAGGTATAAAAAGTATTAGCAAATAAAAATATATCTGCAACGGACAATTTTTTTGTCGGACCTAAGTTTTAAATTAAAAAAACAAATCTTCACTAGTTGGAAATTAAGAAACTACTGTTAATACTGTTAATGTATGATCATTTACACATATAATTACCCATTTTTAAAATAAAGAATTAACTTTGAAATGCAAGTTACATTTCCCCAATCACCCTCAGGCTAAAAGACTGATATGAGCCGTATAGCATAAGTCACCACACTCTTCTCTAAAGAAGCACTAAAAAAATTAGAAACACACTTGTGAACATCTGTTATAGGCAACAAAGGTAACCAGAACAACTTTAAACCACTGGGGGTTCAATTTGTGTCAGTTATGATTCAGTTCATGATTAAATAATAAGAAAGAGGCGGTGTTGTCCAAAACACAACCTATTCATCCCCAAAACTCTTGGGAAGATATTGTGCATCTCATTACATCTAGTGTAAAAGTAAAGCAGCATATAAATAAAAACTAAAACTAAAGGTAAAAAAAAGGTTTTGAGTCAAAGTTTGGACTTACATAAAACTGGAGCGCTGTGACAGAACCTTGAACAGGTTGCTCATGGTCAAAAATGTAAATGTAAATATTCTCAATAGATTGCTAAAAAATAAGACAATTCTGCAAAGAACAGCAGGTCAAAATTCCTCCACAGCAACACACAAGGTGTATGGTCATTGATTTTTATAAGGCTTGGAAGACATTGTTTCCAGTGGTGGCTAAACCAGTAGGTTTCATTCAAAATTTCGTTGTATAAAAGAAATTAGTAACTCTAATTGAAATAAGATGTTAAAGACCGTGTTCAAGATAAAGTATTAAAGAAGCAATGCATATATTTTCGGAATTGTCCTAAAATTAATTGAAAAGACTGTATTCTTGGGATGTGTGCTACCTCTATCAAAATCTGAAATAAATGTGAATATGCCTGATATGTTGATGACATTTCGGTCTACAATTGTAGCCCAAGTGGAGGAGAAAACTGTTGGCATTTGTAGATTAGTGACATCGTGACCAGAACTGCTGATTTTGAATGAATTGCAGTGTGCATGTTATACAGCTGTTCGGTTTCACACCAGCAGAGGGCGCACGTAAGCTGCTGCTATCATCATTGTGCTCTATGCAAGCCCACTTTTTATTGTTCGCTACTCCTGTTTTACGAGGTCGGAGCACACGTCACTCTCGTTGATCAATACGTTAAACATATATGTACAAAGGTCCACATAATATTTGATTAAACAAAAGGGAAACCACAGTAAATAAAACAAGCACATGGCTTGCCCATGAATAAGAGATGAGTTGTATGAAATATTTCCACCAGAGAGAATCAAGGCTGAAGTCTTGTGATGCAATGTGGCAGAACAGATAAATGGGCTCTCAAGCATAAGTGGCAATTACATGAGAGATGAAGTTGGGCCGAGCAATCTGTGACTGAATACGTAGATTCTGTTTATACATCACAATCAGTGGGTGATTTTGTAAAGTGGAGCTCAGCTCATAGGTAGCCTACCTTAATCCATTAGAAAAAGTTAGCATTATTATGTTTCTATAAATGATATTTAACCCCCAAAAAAGTCAAACATTAGACACACCTGGAGCCTGACGACAACAATATTATCAACTAAGTGTTTTTAAAGATGTAAATCTATGCAGAATATAAACGCCTGATTTATTAAGGTTGATACTACTGCAGATGCATTTAAAAGACAAACATTAATCACAGTAAGAACAGTAAAGCTGTGCTGTTTCTATAGAGCAGAATTTTATCTTGAAGCTATATGAGCAAGCTCACTCAGTTCCATTAAAGGTTGTATATGGAACATTTTTATAAAAAGCTGCACTTCCATGGGGCTTTTAGAGGGTTGCAGAATGAAAGTACATTTCCTTAAACAATTATATTTGAATTAAAATATAATTAAACCTACATTTAAAATAGTAGCGACAATGTCGCTATGTTGGTTTACATCTACAAGCCAGTAGCAGCTGCCAGTTGTGGGTTGAGAGATACGGTCTCTACGATCCAACAATATGGTCGGATCAGCTTGGCTGGTACTGGGAAGAATGGTGGAGTCAGCAAGTCAAGCAGCTGCTTCAGAGCCCCGGAGATATTGCTATCTGTCTCAAGAGAGGAGCGACTGCTGAAGAACCGAAACTAGAGTAGTTTTAAGGGAAGCCTACAATAGATGGACCCACATAAAACATTTCCAGAACTTTCTTCCTGGATCAGTCAGCTAGCTCACTTGCTAACTTGGCTAATGTTAGTTGTCAGTCCTCTAAAATACATTCCTCACTCGACAGAGTTCAGGTTTGTCACTGGGCGTATCTGCAATGAACCAGATGTGACAGTGCGAGGATCCTGTCACTGTGGCTCCAACTGTTCATGTGCCCTGGCTGCTTGACCACAGGGATATTATTTTAGCTGACTGGTTACCATGCATGACTCTAACCCAGGAGTAGTGGGATCAAATCCTGTGCAGACCCTTGTTCTGCATGCACCCTGCCATATAGGCATCCCAACCGTTTGAATGATGTTTTTATTGTTGTAACTACAACCTAGATAAACTAGATGTCACTATCGTGCTCATGTTCTATATACAACCTTTAAATGTTATTTCCAAAGAAAGCACACCAATTTATCCGCAGACATGACATCACTGCTTGTGTAATATGTAAGTTTTAGAAGCCACATTTTCAGATCATTAATTTGAAAGTCATTGCTTCTTCAAAGTATTTAGTTTCCAAAGAAATATCTTTGGTAGATTAAAAGCACTTATTTCTCTTACACAAATTCTTTCAGGTACTGAGAAAAGTCTGATTATATTATCTTGCTAAAGTACTCATACCACTTGAACTGTTTTGCTTTTTAACATGTTACAATCGCAAACTTAAATGTATTTAATTGGGATTACTATTCAATGTAGAGTACAAGGCAAGGCAAGTTTGATACACTTTCAAAAACAAGGCAGCAGAAATAAATAAATGGTCTTCAAGCTGTTTTACGCATAAAACCTAAAAAGTGTGCTGTGAGTCATGTAGGGGACACGTCAAGCATACAGAAAAAAGGAAACTTTTTCTCCTGCAAGCAAATTGCTGTGGGTGACTGAAAACAGACACTATAGATCACTATAACATCCTCTTGGATGTGAAACATGGTGGTGGCTAAATCATGCCGTGGGAAGCTGTTCAATGGTAAGATAGGGGGAGCTAAATATTGAACAGCTTGAGACTGGGGTGAAGCCCTAATTCATGAGTTTAGAGGCAAGTTTTTCCTAAAGTTTCATGATGAATGTGCAGATGATATATAACGAAACATATAATGTATTTCATATTCAGAAAATTACTTTAGGCATTGGTGGATAAAAATGTTATCAGTCAGTTCAGTCAGATCTTTGACCATTAAGGATTATTTCAGAACATTTTGCAAATTAATTTACATTAAATTTTGCAAATTAATTTGGAAATTACCCAATATTCTATTTGCATGAAAAAAAAAAAGAACAGTCTAAATTTTAAAGCAGTCACATCTTAAAATACATTTTCCTATTTCTTTTACATGTTGCAAGAGAAGAAAAGGAAAAGTGTAATACTTGTTTCCTGCTTGAAAAATCCAGTGGTCTACTGGGAGTAAAACCCAGAAGCAACAAAGGATAGTCGCTTTACAGATTTCCCTTTTTACCTAGCACCAGCTATTATTTAAACGTTCAGATAGTCTGGAGGTGTTTCTGTTCAGAGACTTTTCTAATACCCATAGTGAATAGTCCTGATCTGTAGGCCTTCAGGCAATGTTGCATTTCAAACACATCCAGCTGTGTTTATGATATGTGGGGGTTGTCTGTTTTATTACCTTTTTTTTAACTCGACATGCGGTCTCTACTTTTTGTGTTTCTCATAGTATGAATTTATAAGTTTTATCTGTACCTTTAATTTTCTTTTGACATGTCGTCCTTACTTATAGATTAACGGTTTATTCGTCATTCATTCTGACTGTTTATGTAATAGTTTTCTTCACGTCGACTCCTATCTTTTCAGCCATTCCTCTTGAATGTAAATGGAAAAACACAGAAATTCATGAGTAAATTCAGATTCAGTGGTCAACACATTTAAATATGAACACATGCTGTGCTCAGAGTATATCTGAGCAGAACGCTGCTGCTGTAACTTGCCTTTTGAACCAACAATGGGAGCATATATCTTAATGTGAAAGATTAACAATATTTTTCACGGCAATGAAAACTAAGTCCCTTTAAAAACAAATGAAAATTTCTTCTATAAAATTTCTAACTTTGTGAAGAAACTTGTGTTCTGTGCTAAATGAGCTTGCTTGTCAACATGATTGTCTCAGTGTCAATTTCCTCGACAATTTCCATCAGCTGCTTTTCAGTTTGTCTCAAGCTGCATCAATTTTATTCTCGTAAAAAAATACTTACTTAAACAACATTACTGATCTTTTAAACAGTTTGTAAGAAGCATTTTATTCCTATGACTTTCTGGTTCCTGTTTCTTGTGACTAAGTCCCCACTCTACAAATTCTCACTCCAGACTCCATTGTTAAATTTGGCAGAAGTACTGAAAATCACTGCATGGCTCCAGTAACACCGCTTAAGACTATTATAGTAGAACACAGTTTGCTACTACGCACACAAAAAAGGTTTAAACCTTACATGCAATTAAGACAATATTCAGCTGCGCTTTTTGACTTGGCTCACTGTCCAGGCAGACATCTTATTGGGGCGATGAAAAAAGTTTACATCCTGAAAAACTTTTTTTTGCTTTATTACATGCTTACGATCTGTGTTGTAAAGTTGCTACTTCCTGCTACAAAGATTTATGTATGCTTCGAGAAGGAGAAAACAGGAGAGTGCAGGGTGGAGTGTTCTGGAATTCTGTCAAGTTCTGATCTTCCTGATAAAGATAATTTTCTTCATAATGTTGAATACCAGCTTCCATAGTTTTACGCAAATCTTCATGTAATTTTTGGGTTGTGTTGAAGCCCCTGGGGGTCACAGGGACTAGGAGTAGCTCATGGTGGAAACCATTCAGGCCAGAACATCAACTGTTGAGGAATACTGTTACATTCTATGGGTGTATTAAAGATGAATGGCTCTGAAAAAGAAAACTTTGCTAAAAAATTGAAAACTGCAAGTCTCTCCCTGTGGGGTAAAAGGAATAGAGCCACCAGACTTATAAAGGAACAATTAAAGATGTGGAACTTGTTGACATGAATATGAGCAGCACTATATTCTGCCACAACGTCAGCTTTTTTGTGTGTGCCTATTTCACCAAGATGGTAGAAAGCATTTATTACATTTGCATGAATCAGTTGCAAACGGCCAGGAGCTAAATGGCTCAGCCTGCATTCCTAAGTCTGTAATCACTACATACAAAAATTGCAGCCAATTTAAGCAAAACTACAAGATTTTTCACACAACTGGTTGAGTTAAAAGCTGTGGTGGTACAACATACTAAAATAAATGCTTATCTTAAAAAATTGCTGCTTGAATCACTTTATAAATGGTTATATATCTTAAAGTACAATAAACTCAAAGTGTTCTAGTTTTAAATGAAATAGTTTTGTATTTGTTGTCTGATTAAACTTTTGTATAAATGCTTTTATGGTGCAAATACTAGTTGGAGTCATGTACCTTTAGGAAATCCATTATACCTATTCAGGGTTGTGGTGTGAGGCTGGTGCATATTTCCTGTCAGAATCTGAAAAACTTCATTTGTCCCTGATGGACAATTCAAGGCTCAAGTGAGCAGCACAACATGACAAATGTGTAAATCAGTAATATAAATTAAAATATAAAATCAGTCAATAATTAAGTGTTAACAGGTCAGGCCAAGTTAACAAACTAAAGCTGTATGTACGCTAAAAAGAATTGGAGTAAGAAAAATAAATTATGTGGAAAGGATTTAAGAAGGAGAATAGCTTTGGAAATGAAAATGTTTTTCCTCCTCTGAGGCTACGTCCACACTAAGCCGATAAAGTTATACGGGGAGTTGGACGCCTAATGTTATAAACTCAACACGAGCATTTACGCCTCGTTTAAGGTCCTATGATTGTGCATTCCCATACCGACATATGCACATACAGGACATGCACGAAAAGACGTGCAAAACACAGACTGATGCGTATAACCTACGTCACTGCCGGCACCCACTGTACAAAATATAAACAAGAAGCTCTACAGCACAGTACATATCTGTTTGTCCCACCGAAGAGAACAATGCCTGCTCAGAAAAAGAGAGAGTTTTTGGTGTGGACTGACGACGAGGTCGAGTTGTTACTCAAAGTAACACAAGATTATAAAGCTTTTGTCTTTGTCTGTAGTGTCACGTTGTTGTCATCAACCTGGAACGCAGCATTTCATTGACGTCACTTCCTTTCATTATCCAGGGAAGCTGTCCAGACCTGCTCATTGAGCTGTTGAATTAAAAATTAGACGGCTCTCTTACCCAGCTAATAACTATCTGGCCACAGACCTTGAACAAAGCCGGGTTAGTGTGGACGATAAGGCATTATCCGGACAAGTGTGGACATGGCCTGAGTGTTGCAAGCTGAGCAGTGAGACGTTTGCCAGAAGGATATTGGTTGTTGTTTATAAACATTGTCCTGTTTATAAACATTGCTTTTTAATTAAATTCAGTTTGTTCAAAAAAATATCAAATCATAATATTTCTAATTGAAAGACCAGTTTTAGGCTCTCTCAGATTCAGAGTTGTCTGTATATTTGTGTGCCTAGCTGACAGACAAGATCACAAAATATAGACAGGAATGTTATCATAACAGATAACAAAGGCAACTATTCAAGACAGAAAATCTCAA
The DNA here is from genome assembly GCA_028564705.1 of Apricaphanius iberus. Classification (NCBI taxonomy): domain Eukaryota; kingdom Metazoa; phylum Chordata; class Actinopteri; order Cyprinodontiformes; family Aphaniidae; genus Apricaphanius; species Apricaphanius iberus. The sequence continues at coordinate 917,813 of JAPXFQ010002229.1, read as the reverse complement.
TTTGGTTAACAAAAGACAGCAGAGGAACTACATAACAGTTTTACAAGGCAGGCAAGAGAAAGTTGGCTGTGATTATTTGTTACTGCTGATATAAGCACAGACAACAGAACAACATCAGGAATAAAGAGCTGACTTTTTTCTGGAATCCCCGATTCAGGATGTTTTTCCAGTGCTTGGAATCAGAGTGGGATATTGCTTTTTCAATGTATTTCAGAGAGAGATTTTATGTGATACACCAACAGAAAGTCAATTAGAATTGTAAACTGAAAGGAAAATTATCCATCTATCGAGTGATCAGTAGAGGTTTGATACACAGGTCGCCAGTCATAGAGGCAATCACCCATGCACACACAATTAAGAGAGAGGAATTAACCTGACACACAGCTCTTTAGAGTGTGGGAGGAAAGTTGAGCACAATGCATGATCTTATTGTTGAACAAAAAATCTGTAAAATGTCCTATGCATTTCTATTCAGAGCTATGTACAACTATGCTTTAAAATAAAACAAAGTGCAACCAATTACCTTGGTCATTTAATACAAATACATATGTATGTTACTTTTACTGTAACTGAATTCAAAAGTGTCTTGCTAACGTTGATGTGTTGAACTGGTTTTTCCATTTGATATTGCAGTCCATGAAAAAATAAATTAAAACATTCTGGTGGAGAATATTAAACATCAATGCATAGATTTCTAAACCTAATCAAATACAAAATGAGATGTAAGAAATATTGGCGTGTCATGTTCCTTGGATGCTGAGCAACAATTTATTAATATTTTGGGGTTACTTTGTTGATAGCTCTCACAGGTATTTTCTGGGATGTTTGGAGATTTATTGAAAACCAAACCCACCACCTTCAGGAGCGAGCGGCGACCAGCCACTTTATTAGTGCAGTTCTCGGTTGGAGGGAGTCTTCTTTTTAATCAAACAAATGTCTGCCTAATATCCAACTTATCCAACTGCCCACTCACCAAATGAATCATCATAATTGCAGCGGCGTCATCATCACAGACACCTGCGCTCTCTTCCTGCAGCTGCAGTGGCTGTCAGAAAGCCTGCGTGTGCTGTGCTTCATTCAACCACGTTGTAGTAACGCGCCACTCTACATCCCCAGTAATGGTCACGGCGTTGTAACGATAGGAAAAGTAATTAATTAGATCACTCTGTTAGCTAAAAATTAAGCCCGTTAGTAACACCATCATACTCAAACGGCGTTACTCCAAACACTGCTGATAACTGATCTTGCTGAAAAAGCTTACAGTTTTTATTCACTAACTGATCTTGCAGAAAAGCTCACAGTTCTTCCTTCCACTAACTAATCTTGCTAAAAAAGCTCACCGTTTTTATTCACTAACTGATCTTGCACAAAACACAAAATAAAAGAAAGCATTTACAGTAATCAAGACTATAATTCGTGTGAAAATTAAAAACAAGCAAGTTAAACAGTTACTCATAGGCAAGTCTAAATAGTTAAGTTTTAATTTTGGATTTAAAAGAGTTCAGTGCCTCTACAGCTTTGCATTCTCCCGGTAGTTTGTTCCAGAAATGAGGAGCATAGAAACTAAAAGCTGCTTCCCCATGCTTGTGTCTGGTTTTACGGACGATCAGTAAACTACAGCTGGAGGACATGGGTCATCTGGATAGTTTGTATTTTGATAGCAGATTATTAATGTACTCTGGTGCTAACCAATTGAATGATTCATAGACTAATAAAAGCGCTTTGAAGTCTATTCTCTGAGCTACAGGGAGCCAGTGCACTTTAGAAGTGCGGTGATGTGTTCTATTTTCTTGGTTCTAGTAAGAATACGCGGAGCTAACTGGTAGATTAAACTCTTGCCGTGTCCAGTGGGCAAAACAGCATAAACGTCCTTCTTGCAAAAGAACAATTGAAATGTGGTTTTCTGTTAATCTTTTAGATGAAAAGCCAAGTCTAACTCGTTCATTGTGGTGACTAAAGTTGTTTCAAACAACTGGTATTCATCTGTAGCCATCTTTTAATGTTCACTAAATGATTCCGGACATCGCATCGCTGTCATCATCTGCTAGCTCGATTTGATTGGTTACCAGTGTCTCTTGCAGAGACAATTCAAATTGTGCTCTCGCGAGACCTCTGGATTTCCAGGCTCTTAATGTGCAGGTAAAAAAAAAATTCTGCAACATATGTGCTTATTTGGGAGAAAAACATCTCACAGCCTCATTATACCGCCATACTGTAGATAATGTAAGTCAGGATTCTTTTAGTGTTCTCCCAGCTCCCAGTCTTTGTAAAAGTAAACTGCGGGTATGATAAAGGGTTTGGAGGGTTGTGTTTCCATGTGTTATCCCCTCTGCTGAGGCTTAAAGCCAAATTTTGCAGCAATAGCAACTGCTTACCTTCGCACTCTGGTACATTGAATGTAAATGACTGGCCACTGTGCTGCTTTAACACTAAGCCTATAAATAAACTCTGGAGTACTTTCCGAGCACTTCCTCTCATACACACGCCATGGGGAATCAACATCCCTGCTCCTGTGACGAATAAAATTTGCTGACAAGATTTCTTGAGAGGTCAATGCACACACCCTCAATTACAGACTGGAGAAAACAGCAGCAGAAGTACTTGTAGCCTACTGAAGCAAAGCAACGGATGGCAGTGTCATTAGTTAAATTAGCTTGTTTTTTTCTCTTGGGGTCCTCTGGCTTATATTACTTGGTTATTGTTGTGGCTGCATTCTGAGAAGGAAACAGCATGGAGTTTGTCTTTATGAAATAGAGCCAGACGGTGATCAGAGGCACATAAGGTCAGAGCCAGGAGGGCAAAGGGCCGACAGCTGAGTATCCCATTCTTCACCAAAGCCAGACTGCTGCCACATCCTACCATCTGCACCTTCCTCTATCCTGTCAACAAACCCTAACTTTACAACCTACCTACAGCACAGAAGGACAGGATGAAAGATTGGACCTTAAAATAGCAAGACCCACCAGAGTTTGATCCACATAAAACTTTGAAGAATCAGGTCCAAACATATTGTGACAAAAGACAAACTAATAGAAAGATCTAGCTTTTATTTCTGTGGTAGTTTAACTACCTGGTAAGTGAGGTAATTTATTCCAACATGGCATTGAAAAAACTCAAATTCCAACAAAATATGTTCACACTATGCAATGACAAAAGTATTCACACATTTGGTGCCTACCTCCAGCTGTCAACGGGCGAGAGGCAGGGTACACCCTGGACAGGACGCTAGTCCATCACAGTACTTTAGATCCCTTTACGTTAAAATATGTACTCAGCATTAAAAACTTTGGTTTCTAGTGCTTAGAATAACCTGAACCAAATATAAACATTAAGTTGAATATGACGAAGAAATGTGAAAAAAAAGTTAGTGACAGAGTGTGGATGTGACAAAAAATTATGCAAGAAAATTAAAGGATTTAACCAAACAAAGCTAAACTTCACAGTGAAGACTATATTTCTCAAGGATTACTATTTCAAAATTTATGGTTCAAAAGAAGAACACCATTTCCATTTGAAACATTCACAACTCTATCCACTCTTCAGCTGAAAGGACTCTATTTCATGGCTGTTTAGCCATTGTGGCCCTTAATAAGGTCAACACCTCCACTGAAAGTGAAATTGACGGCATTGTGAGTTTCTGTCGTTTTGTCGCACCACCCAACAACATCTGGACTCCACTTCTGTTGCCCAATTTCCATTCTTTTTCAAAGAGACAAAGGAGGGCAGGCATCTGACCATTCCAAAGTCACTCTCCATCATGCTGAACTCCTGCAGCCTGACGTGAACACAATGATGAGAAGGGAGGAAGCAACTGCTGAGAGGAACCAGAGCGGTCACTGTTTTAGGAGGGGGCAGAGTGTGAAACAGCTCTTACTCCCCCAGGGGAGCTGTTTGTGTCCACAGCTCGCAGAAAGAGCAAGTCCTCTCAAGGGAGAGAAAGATGCCGTAGGGGCAGATTGTGGAGAAGTGGGTGTGAAACAACAGTTGCTGGTTAAATAAATCAACACAGAATTAGAGACTGAATACTAAACAGGGAGACCGTGGCAAAGCAGAGTGCTGAGAATGGAGAACATGCAAGCACATTGACTCTGTCCATTAGCATCAACAGCAGCAGCAGCGTTAAAATGGAAAATGATTATAGCTGCTAAGGTGTTGCTACTAATTAAGAATAACTAATTATATCAGCTCTTGAAGTGCCACATTAAATTATGTAAAAGCTTTATAAGTGAAATTTATGGCAAAAATAGATAAAACTGTAGGAAATAAAAATACACAGAAAAACTCAAAAGCCAATCAACAAAGTCTTTACTACAGTTTCACAGCCTGCCAAGAATAAAATCTATATAAAGTATTTATTAAGAGGGGTAATGACTGCAGATATAAACTTCCTCACAGTGCCTTGGAAAAAAATAATTTGGTACATTACAGCCTTAAATTCAACGTTTTGTTAATCTGAATTTCATGTGTGGGACCAGAGCACAATAGTCTAAGAAGGTGAAGTGAATTGAGAAAATTATATAAATAAAACTATTGATTAGAAATAAAAAACAGAAAATTTGCATATCTCTTGTTCTTTGTTAGAAAGATCATAAAACACCGTACTGTCCCTCTTACTTACTCTTCCCACCGTTCCTCTTAATTCATTGACAGACCCAGCCTCTGAAGTTACTGTATCAGATGGAATTGTTTTTTTGTTGTTTTTTTTAATTATTTTTTTTTGTGACTACTTTTGAATGACTGTGAAGGACTGTGGATTAACAACATTGTTTTTTTCTCAGCTGAGAACTTTGACAAATCCAGCTACAAAAAGTAGAGGGTAAAAACAACAACAATGAATGACAACACAGCACCTGGATACAAACAAGATCAGAGCAAAAAAAATCCAGAAGTGTGAAAAGGACACATAATAAAGAAAGAGCCTCCCCAGCAAAAGTTCTGATAATTCGTGATGGTTCAGCAAATGGGACTGAAAACGTCTGTAGTGAAAGCATAGGGGTTTACAGCTGCCCAAAGAACACTATCAGATCATCATATGACATAAGCATCAGGAAGAGGGAGGTTCTCAGGGCTGACGTCTCTGAACTGCTTCAAAGACTAAATGTATTTCAGAGCACAAAAAAATTCAGTCCCAGAGGGAGCGGATGAACGGTATAGCAGACTTTGTCAGCTCCATAAATGGTTGAAAATATAATGACTGGAAAAATCGATCACCTATATTAACAATTTCAGAGTAAATAGATTTGCAAACCATCTATTCAAGGAAAATCAGTGCTATCTCAACAGAGCTGGAATCAGACTGATGGCTTGTATGTTTTTGTTTATTTCTGTACCACGAAACCATGTAGGGCAAATTGAATAGCCTTGTTGTTGAAAGTGTTCTATACAAATAAAATTGCCTTGCCTTGCCATGCCTAGGACCGAAATTCACTTTACAGCAGGATAATGACCCCAAACACATTGCTAAAGCCGCACTTGAGTGTGTAGCTTGTATTGGAAAGGCCTAGTCAAAACATAGATCTCAATCCAATAGAAAATTTGTGGTCAAACTTAAAGATAGCAAACCATCAACTTGAAGGAGATGGACCAGTTTTGTAAAGAGTAATGGGCAAAAGTCCCAGTGGTAAGATGTGGTAAACTAATATCCAAAGCGATTGCAGCAAAAAGACGGCCCTACAAAGTATTAACTTTAGGGGGGGGATAGTTATACACATTGATTTTTTTCTGTTATTTTGTTCAATTTTATGTTTTATTCAGAATAAAAGAAAAGCATATTTAAAATCGGGGATATTTCCTGTCAATTAAATTATGCATCATCAAAAAAATTCTCGTTGAATTCTGTGAGGCACCAAAACCCGACAAAAGGCAAGGATGGTGAATATGTTTGCAAAGCACTGAAATGTCCCTTGTCTAATTATACAGCTTTGTAACACCCATCAAGGTTCTGGCAGGATATTAGATCAAAGTTATTGTTAGAAAGAGCAAAGTTCAAACTTGCTCGTTTCCTCCCATGGAGTCAGCCTTTAAACATCATCTTTAAGTTTTCAATAGGCGCATTGATAATTTTTTTATATTTGTTATCAGGGAATGTAATTTTAGTGCTGAGTGTGTGCCTCCAAGTGGTTAACCAATTAGTAATCAAACAAATCAGAGAGTGACTCATGCTGTCAATTTTTTTTTGTTCAAGCATACAGCATGCTGAGGTGAGGGGAACTTTTATTTAGCTATCGCATGAGATTAAGCTATTTTATTACTGGGTCACTGCTGTGATATGCTTGTCACTGTTGCATCGATTCTAAAGCTGTAGTGAAAATGTTTGTGGCATGCAGTGTGGGTTTGTGGCATGCCAGGCTGGCTTAACCTGTGACGAAATTGAGTATGCAATAGTGACAAAACTAAAAAAGGGCGAGACAAAGGCATTATTTTCCCCTGCATTTGTTCTGACTAAAACCCTGCAGTAGTATGAAGCGGTTATTTGTATGGAAAAGCACGAAATTGAGAGAAAGCAATGTAATCTGCTTTTTTTGTTAATAGTAGTTAGTATCACAATAATAAGCAAATCATTCTGGATTTCCAACTTGCAACCAGATTACACATATTACAATAATGAATGATTTCACCCCTGCGCTAATTTCTAATCTTAACTGATGGATACCTGAGCTTCTCCTGATGTCATCAACCTAAGACCACACAAGAAAATAAATTTGTATATTTTTCTATGTGTTTTTAATGCACTTTTTGTTTAATCCTGCTGCGCTAATCTATATTTTACTTATCCAGTTTATGCCTTCAGAGGGCAAGTGATCATATTTAGTCATTTCCATATACATTATAAATGTCACTTGGGCTTTTTGCAGACTTTTGCAATCTTGTTATTTCAGTGAACCAATAAGCAGAGATGAAGCTGATTACAGTTTGCAACACTGTGTTGCTCAACCATTCAGAGCGGGTCTGTGATGCGTCAAACATTGGTCTTCTTCCTGAACCAAAAAAGTGCGATCCTGTTGCTTGCTGTCGTCTCATATTGCTGTCAGATCTCTAAAACTAATGAGGGTACATTTATTAAATTCACATTAGCTACATAGTGGACTTGCCTTGCTAAATAAGGATATACGTGCTTTATATGTTAAATTTCATGACAAAGATGAAATTATACCACAGAAATTGGAGGCACCATATGATCATGTGCCCCAAACAAGTAGCAACAGACTACCATTTACAAAGTCCATTTTAGGACAGAAGCCCAATGCATAAGCCATGCTTGTTAGTTAGGGTTAGAGGCCAAATAATTCTGTTTATACTGTGAAGACTTTTTAAAATATTTTTTTTCTGTTTCATTCTGCTTCAGTGAGATTATGAAGAAATCAAAAGGTTAAAAAGTATTCTGTATTAATATCAAATATATTTTATATATGTAAAATTCTATATTACATTCTAAAAATTTCTATATTCAATTTGCTAGATTATTTAAAGTTTTTTAGAATGTACTATGGTATTCTTACCTAATGTTTTTTTTATTATATAAGGTTTTTTTCCATGTTCTCCGATATACTCTTTTGGTATTTTTTGTTACAGAACAAGGCAAGTGATCATATTTGGTTACTTCGATTTATGTGATTTTCTACATGAAAAAAACAACATAAGAAACGTTTTGATATATGCCAAAATAATATTATGTGGTCTAAATTTTTCATTCTAAACCGTTTCAATAAGTGCCCTATAAAGGGTTGAGGTCAGTGAAGATTTCTTAATGGGGAAAAGATACACGCCATTTGACAGTATATTTAAACAAATCCATAATCACCATCCCAGGAACTGTGATTTAATGTAATTGATATCATAGTTTTTTCTTTTGTCTATTATTTCTTACAATAAGACTACAATTGTTACTTTTTCTGATTAACTGTTTTCCCTTCGAAGTTAGGCTGTGAGCTAAACATTAAAAAACAAACAAACAAAAAAACATTAAAATTCTAACTGAATTATAAAATTCACCGCGTTTGCATGATTCTCGTGAGTTGTGAGGACCCTTTCGGAGCTGTGTTATTGTGTCTGTCTCTTTAAAGCGCTCAGTCCTGGAGGTTGGGGAGGATTTGTTGCGGATAGCTGGGACTGCGCTGCTCCCCTCAGAGCGTGTTCGCTCAACCTGCAGCTGGCTGGAGCGGAGCGCATTAGAAAGGGGAGGACCTATTCTCCTCCGACCTGGCCGATCGTACATAAGTCTCAATATTATTTTGTTCTCGAAAGCAGCAGCAGAGGAGGAGCATCCTTTAGAAAAAGTCGGTGCTCGTGTGTGGCCATGCGAGAAGGGTCTGTCTGCGGCCTGCAAGACAGAGGCGTGTCGTGAAGAAGCGTGTCGTGAAGTGACGTCACTTCACGACACGCCTTCTTCACAATTACTTTAAAACCTCACGCGAGATTAGGCTGTTCATAACCGGAAGAAAAAATGGCCGACCGTAGGCAAACGGTAAGTGACAACGGGTTTTTATTTCTATTTTTAATCAGTTAAATACGAAGCGTTGAGCTGTCATAGCCATGGAATACATGCTGGAGCTGAATCTCGTTATAATGAGAAACTTGCTTGTTATAACAAGAACGCTTCTCGTTTTAATGGTTTATGCTTGCTGCGTCCGCGAGGTCCTTTTTTTTTTATGTTTGCCGCGTCCGCGAGGTCCTTTTTTTTTTTTTTTTAACTTTATTTATGTGTATGCAGAATGGTACAGATAGTATGTCCCGACAAAAAATATACTTCATCATGAATGGTGTGGATTTGGACAAGGAACAAGTAACATAATAAAACAAAAATAATAATAAAAATAAAAAAATGCAGAGACAAAGTGCCAACAAATACACATCAGAACAAATATACCAGGGGGTGAACACAGCTACAGTTCAAAGAAAAAAATTGCAGGTTAAAAATGCGTTATAGGATCTAATTGCTTTGGGGTTATCGCTTTTGGAAATAGTCGAAATGTATGATTTTACTTCTTTGACCAAAACTAGAAAGCATGGCTCACTGTGTAGGAATTTACATTTGTGAATGTGAAATTTGGCTAAGAATATTATAAGATTTATAATGTAAAATACATCACAGTCAATTCTTTAAAAAAAAACCAAAATAATAGTTTCCCATTTAAGGGAGAGCTCATTATACAGATTAGTTTTGATAAATAATTTGGTCTAAATTAATATTATCAGAAACAAGCCAGAAATCTATACGGGATTGTCTGGAGCCATTCTTGTTTTTCCAGGTATAACTCATGTCATTCGTATATTTTTTTTCTCCAGACATCAGTTAAGTTATATTTCTGCATAAATTGCTTAATATCATTATTTGAGGAAGATTGTCTAGGTGGCCAACGATCTAATTGATCATTGACAACCATATTAAAATCTCCCCCTATTATTAGAATAGCATTAGGGAATTTGGAGAGACCCTGGTCAATATGATTTTCTAATGAGAGTAGGAGTTGAGAGTTTTCGGATTTTGAATTATACCCATAGATATTAGTGACCAAAAAAACCTTATCACAGCAAGAAATGATCAGAAATACAAAGTGACCAATTGAATCACATTGCGGGAAGCATAAACCAAGCTTTAGGTCGTTATAAGAGGCCATTTCATGTCATAAGCAGCGCTGCACAGCAAAGGCCTGGAGTGGTGTCCTGCTTACATTCAAGCCGTAGTAGAACTAATAAGAAGTTGTCATCTCTCACATAATGTCTAAAACAAAAATAATTATGTGAAGCCACAAAGGCAACCATCTTTGCACTGCTGGATGTATAAGGTATGTATAACGAGAAGCGTTCTCGTTATAACGAGCACGCTTCTTGTTATAGCGACAAGCGTGCTCGTTATAACGAGATACTCATTATAACTCGTTATAACAGATTCAGCTCCAGCATTTATTCCATGGCTATGACAGCTCAACTCTTCCGTAGTCACACGAGTTAGAGTATTAATGAATACATGCGCATCACCCTGAACCGATGAATAGGCCACGAAATTTTTAAAGAAGTCAACTAATACATTGCAGAGAAAGCTATTTGTGTGGGTTTCTCCTGAGAGTCATCAACATCTTTTTTTAACTGGACAAAAATTATTATTATTATTATATTGTTATTATTTTATGTCTGGTTTCAGCTACATCCTACGATTGTTGTAGGTGTCAGTAGAGCTCCAGTGTTGTTCGAGGGGAACACATTCAAGTGTGTTATTTGTTTAAGAAATGGTGAAGAAGCACACATTTTATCCCACGTGCAAACCCACGAAAGGGCAGCTGTTCGTCATGGAGGTATGTTTTAATTTTAAATCCAGGTGTTGTGCAATGTTGTAAATTTGTTCTTTATTTAAGGTCACAAATTTATACCAATGGCTGTATGAATGTCGTATTGGTGAACATGTATAGGAATTTTATGCACAAATTGTTTGTTAATGCAATTTATACATGTTTGCAGGGTACAAAATGTTTAGGTGCCTTCGTGGCTGTGTGACATCGCCACACCATCATTGCTGCTATTGTGGCCGCACAGTCACCAGACGGGACCTATTCATTCAGCATCTTAACACCTGCAATGTTACTTTAGGTATTCCTTTGATTCTATTTTTTATTTTATTTTTGTTTTTAAATGGTTTAGCATTAATGCACCTTAATTTCTCAGTTTTCACTTTCAATATGATTGCTTTGTCTCCCCCCCCCATCAATACTGCAGCCTCGTCTGTCCCTGATGCTATGTGTACCCGCGGAGACTCCCCTGTCTCATCAGCGTCCTCTGTGTCTGAAGGCCCTCCTGCCTTAGTGTCCTCTGTGTCTGGAAGCCCTCCTGCCTTAGTGTCCTCTGTGTCTGAAGGCCCTCCTGCCTTTGAGTCCTCTGCGTCTGGAAGCCCTCCTGCCTTATTGTCCTCTGTGTCTGAAGGCCCTCCTGCCTTAGAGTCCTCTGCGTCTGAAGGCCCTCCTGCCTTAGAGTCCTCTGTGTCTGGAAGCCCTCCTGCCTTAGAGTCCTCTGCGTCTGAAGGCCCTCCTGCCTTAGAGTCCTCTGTGTCTGGAAGCCCTCCTGCCTTAGAGTCCTCTGTGTCTGAAGGCCCTGCACCTAGAGCCCCCTCTCTTTACTATCCAACAATTTCCACCTTTCAAAGCAGAAGTAAGTTAGTGAAATCAAGGCCAAAGAAAACCACCTGCACCATTTGTAATCTGACTGTTAATAAAAAGAATATTAAAGTACATATACAAAGACGCCACCCCTCAACAATCCCAGACATAACATCAAGTCACCACCTGCCATCACAGTGCATAGACGCAAAAAATGGTATATTTGCTGTCAGGAGGACATTTTCTGGGCCGCTTCCACCAATTCATGTCCAGTATTGCACTTGGGGAGAGAAACACCAAATGTTGTGTGAGGTGGAGCAATGTAGGCGGGCAGGGGAGTTTGCCATAAGATGTGGCCTGATGGGATTTCAGTGCATGCATCAGAAATCCATTCCTTTTTGTCCCATGTCTTCAGGAACACATGTAATCCTTAAAGAAGAGGTTCTGACAGACATGGTTGATAAAAGGTGGATTTCTGAGAACACCAAGAATATTTGTCTCTCACAACAAAAAGCTGCTGAGTCTGAGGGATGCCTGCTCAGTGAAGAGATCACTCTTGAAGAGGGAAGATCCAAACTGTATGTGTCTGTGAAGGACAGGGAAACGGCATACTACTCAAGGCTAGGCAGAGTGGTAGTGTATTTTGACCGAAAAAAAAATTCTTGGCACTGCCCTTGTTCAAAGCAGAAGAACAGCTGTCCACACAAGTCGATAGCAAAATGGCACTTGAACCAAGCACATCCACAACTTTTTCGAAAAGTTAGGTCAACTGATTCCGATGTGTTTGATGTTTTTGAGAAAGATGGACAAGATGAACAGAGCACTGGGGATGATGCCACATCTGTATATCCACCTGAAGGTCTTGGTCTTGTGCCAATGATTATGTATTTGCTGAAGAACAAAAGATTACCAGCTGTGCTGCCAAAAGATGTCAGTTCTCCGTCAAAAACGAACACATTTCCACAGCACCTAATCCCTCAAGAAGCATTTTGTGCAGTGTGTCCAGGAAGGGCACCTCTTTCTGAACCAATCTTGGTATCGCAGAAAGCCAAGATAATCACATTTACGGGTGTAAAAGAAGGTCTGTATTTTTAATAAATGCATAAAATTCACCAATTCCTGTCTAACCATATACTACATTTCATGAGGATGTTTCTTGCAGCTACTAAAATTGTGGAAAACTTGCATTACTACATTTTTTTGTCCTTACACAAAGTCTAATGTTTTCAAATAATGTAGATGTGTCTACATATTGTAAGCGGTGTGGGATATGTGGAACCTTCTACCGCTACCAGGAGTGGACTGAGGGGCTGCACAACTTTGACGACCATGTCGTTCTTACATTACATCTTTGCCTTTTCCTGAGACAGTCGGTGCAGGTATAATTCATTTATTGTGTTTTCATTTGGATTGTTTGTCTTAATTGTTTGAATCAACTGGTGACTTGTGTGGTTATTGTTCACCATATTAAGCTATTTAACATAAAATGCAGAAGCATCCACCCCTGAGTTATTGCAGTCAGTCATATTAAAATTTCTCAACTGTAACTGTCTACCATAATTTTCTTTCTAACATTTCCATAGAATCACACTGCGGTTGGGAGAGCTATTGACATCCTAGAACAAACCAACAATAAGAAATTTCCAAACCACGACTCTATTCTACATGGTTATCTGCACTTTGAGGCTCTGACAGTGCATACTTATGATTATTCGTGTGTAAATTGTGGGGTCCATCCACCTGTCGTCGTAATGGATTTACACAAAAAGGGAGTTTTTAGTATGCCAGGTAAGTTTTGTTACTTTTGAAATTTCTAATATAAAGACACCACACAGATTTCAAGGAAATTGTCTAACCACCTCTCTTGCAGTGAGTGACCTTGAAGATCCCCCATCTAACTTTGATGGACATGTTGATGCGGAGGAATTCTGGCACTCTGTTGAGAAAGAAATTGTTTGCAGAGGGTTTTTAAAAAGTAAGTTGTAGCCCTGAATGGGTATGTGAAGTGAATATTTTGCAGTAGTGTTAAGAGGTGTGCTAAGTTTTTATCAATCTATTGATATTGAATATCTTGGTATAATGCATACGTGTACTTGCATTTGTGGTCTTGTGTTTGTCAAATATTTATAATGCAAAATCCATTGTTTCACTTTGAAGGTAATCGAGACAATCCCTGTAAAGTTTCTCCGTCATATGATAAATGGGCACCATGGATCGGGCCTCATACAAGAGCTGAGAAAGTACTCCTCAATACAGAGTTTGCCAAATGTGCAACAAAAACATCTGTCGCAGAAAAAATTGACGTTGAAATATCAGAGGAACGTCTGTCAAGTGAACTTATGAACTTGAAGGTGAATTGTAATATTTTGATTGCATGTGATGGCTATACACACACTGTCAAATCATATAGATTTTTTAAAAGAAACTGTTCATGTAGGTTGACACTTTAAGGAGACTTGTTCGTGAATGTGGCATTGACTCAAAGGGATCCAAAATGGACCTCCTCTTGCGTTTGAGGGGCGAGATGAAAACCAGGAGCACCTATGATAAAGTGTTTGAGACTGTTTGGGGAGCATCAGGTAAAACATACTTTTAGCATAAATTCTATTGCTTCATCTACTGCGATAGATGGAAATAATAGATAGAAAAAATGGATTATAAAAAAATGTGTGTATGTATATATTTATGAAAAAATGTAATATTTACGAGTACTCTGACGCATGTCAATGTTCTTATTTTCTATTTGAAGGTGGCTGGGCAGTCATCATGTGCCCTTGTGGCATTGTAAACTCCATTAAATTCAATGTAAGAGCCGAAAGCCCAAGAGACTACACAGACATGTTGCTATCCTTTAAACATTTCCCAAACATTGTAATCTATGATTTTGCACGAGGATTGGTGAACCATACCAACCTACGGGAGCCAGAGAGACTGCCCTTCAGCCCACATGAGGGAAGACTGGCAACGGCTACACCAGAGAACATTTCATCTGCAAAGAGTGGGAAACTACGAATCAGTTTGCCGTGGTTGCAGAAGAAAAAATGCCCACCAGATCTTAATGGCCATCCTGAAACAGGCTCTGAAGATCATTATGCACTATATGACACTTTTCATCAATTCAACACAAAAGATGAAAAAGATTCCCTGAGACGCATTGGACTAGTACCAGAACTATGCGGGTGGCTGAATTCCCAGACCGCAGAGCAGCTCTTCTCTGAAATGCGTAAAAACAACTACTTCATGAACTCTCTTTCCCCATCAAGCCATGTATTCCTGATGCGCAACATCTTACACCACCGTAATGACAGACTTAACCAGCAGGCCATTGACAGATTAAAGAAAGCTTTCAACGGAAATATAATCCTTGACTCGACTGGAAAAGCCATTCTCAGTATGTAATCTTTTGTTTTGTTTATATTCTAAATTTGGGGGATTATTTTTATTTTTTTAAAATGAAGGTTCTTTTGTCTCAGCAGCCACTGATTCCTCTGCTGCGACCACTGCGGCACCAAGAAATTCCAAGTCACAAGGAGCACAGGAATACCTAGGTATGGCCTTGATTCCTTTTCCTTTCTTAAGCCTCACAATTTGGATACTATTTTGTCCCTCTTTTAGCAAAGGGTGTGGAAAGACCTGGCTGTGGATGGTATTGTGAAGCTGCAACACAGACATCCAACCTCAGACCATGTCGGTCCTCCTGGACAATAGGAGACCACCCAGTGCAACAACAACTGGTATGTTAGTCACAGCAACTGTTTGGTCGTCTCACACATGTAAAATGTGCATACATTTTACAAAAGCAAGAGAAATAAAGCAATTCATCTTTTTTTGTATGTCATAGCTGGGATACATTTTAGATGATAAACTTCCAGAAAATGAAATAATCATCAAAGATGGCAACACTTGCCTGACAAGGGAGAATTTCCAGACTTTGGGGCTTCGAAAGGATATGGATTCTGAGGTACCCAAGTTCAAGTTTTCAGAATTCTAGGGTAATGATAAGGAAGAAATTCAGAAAATATTGGTGTCATTTTAATGTGCCCACTCTTAAGTGGAAGACGAAGCTGTAGGTTGCATGCGGTTATTTCTGGAATTAGAAGCCTTGATTTTTTTTAACTTTAATACTTACAGTTCATATGTTATATTACATATATTTTATTCACAGATGGGAAATGCTTGTCTGCGCCTCGTACAAGAAATCCTTCAGATACAGGTACAGTTTTCAAATGGACAAACAATAGTGCCAATTATCGACCCTCATTGTTTTAGATAGTCATGTCAATAGTATGTCATTGGGTCTAGGAGCTTATTCACTTTGTCTATCCTGTCTTTGGATCACATAGTTCTTGTGTTTGGAATGTTTTATTTTTTTAGGGAAAATCCATTCATGTTGTTGACCTGTATACACCCCCAACATGGCTGCCACCTTCTAATTGCAACCCTGCTGAATGCTTGCCTGTAAGTATATTTTGTCACATGTATCAAGACAACAGAAAAAATTGACATGTAATTGTACTTTTTGTTTAGGTAAACTCACAAGACATGGATGCTATTGTCATTCCTCTTTGGGTCCCTGGGCATTTCATGTTGTGTGTAAGTTCAAGAACTGTCATCCGCAGGTTAATTCATGGCTGTCTGGTCTTTGCTTTATGGCATATTAGTGTTTTCTTACACTGGGATTGAAGTATTATTACTGAAACGTCACTTGGTTATGGAATTTATACACCATGATTTGCTGTTACTTTTTCCTCTTCATGTCTTGGCATTCACCTAACCCTCTATGGTCTTAAATTGATATACCCACCAAAGTTGGGGTCAATATGTTGCATGTTGTCCTATATTTAACCCCCCATTAATCTCTATCTTTTCCAGGTTATGAAGCCAGTGCAGAAAGAAATTCTGTTAATTGACTCTCAGTATCACATGAGAAAGCAGGGCTTTGGGCATGCCGGTTATCATACTTGTTTAAGGCAAAATATATGTAGTGTACTTTTACTTGGTCAAAGACGTTCCCTTGACTAAGGTTTGTGATTTTACAACTGAGAGTTATTTACATTATTTTACTTTAATTACTCAAATATAGGAAATACGTAAACTCCAAATTATCCTCTGCTGCTGTACTTTCAGTTGTAAAATCTCAGGAAAACTTTTTTGCATGTTACCATGTTCTGCATGTTTTTTAAGGCAGTCACGTTCTCCTGACTTGCCAAGTTTCACTTGATTTGATGTTGATGGTCACGTTCACTTGACTTCTTTACAATTGTTGACTGCACAAACCATCAGTGTCATACTGTTTTTTTTTTTGGTTTTTTTTTAACAGTGATCTTGCAAAGCAGCTGGTTCCAGGTCCCTGGGTTGAAAAAACAGGGAAAGACATAGAGGTAAATGTCTATAAGATCAGAATATTGATTGGACAAAATATTGCTTTCATGGGAGTCAACTATCACAGGGTCATTCTATTTCTGTGTCACCAGTAAGCGGATGGCCTGCAATGGCTACAGTATATGTAATTGCTGAGTGATAGCGAGGTGCTTAAATGCAGAAAATTTGTGCTCCTACACTAATGTCTAAACTTTGTTTTTATTAGTATACACAACCTGGCCCGTTCAACCAAAGCAATAGCATCTGTTTTATTAATAAATTGTATTTTATATAATGTGACATTTGTGTTACTCACATGGTTCAGGGACTTCCTCAACAGACAGAAGCCAATGACTGTGGCCTTTTTATGATAATGGTAAGATTAGAATAACATAAGCTTAAAATTTGCTGAACATATAATTGGTACAGTAACAAGTACAATGTTTTGTTTCAGTACGCGTGGTACCTAATCCTTGGTGCACCGTTCGACTTCACTGTCGTAAGTTGAACAGATCATTTCCTCATTGACTAAGATATGTGAAATGGTCAATGCCACTTTCTGCATACACTGTATGAAAAAGAGGTGAATGGGTCAGTGGTTCCTTGATGCAAGGTGCCTAAATCAGGTAGAAAGGCACGGCATGTAAATGTGACCATTTACCATTTATGACCATTTAATTCCCGTTTAACCTCCAGTTTGGATTGTTACGGTCATGTTGCAACATTGATTTATACATGTGCATGAAGTTAATCATTGTGGGTTGTGCGGATGTGCTCATCCTTTTAAGGATGACATGCCAATACTGCGGAGATGGTGGTGTGTAGTGCTGATGGAAAACCTACACCTGGAAGGGTATGATTGATTTACCCTTTGTTTGTTCTGTTTTGATTTATCATGGAAATATATCTGTTGTTTACATTCATGAGACCCATGTTTGTTCATTAACATGCATTGTCCTGACCAAATAAACCATTCAATGAAATAAAAAGTTGTTATTTTTTATATTTATAATTGTATAATTTTTTGTTCAGGCATGGAAGACTGTTTGCCCATTTCACAAAAGAGGGACAAGAGAAGGTCAGTGGGTGTCTTTCACCCATCTTCAGACTGAAGAGGAAAAGACAGCCTAATCAAGAGACTAATGTAAAAATATGTGACATCACAATCATTACTGAGTGATATTCATAGTGGCCGTGAACTAATACACTAGCAACTTGCTCCCTTTGTCAGCAGGCAAAGGCAAAAGAAAGGAAGATTGTCCTGCAAACAGAGTTGGTAAGTGACTGACATCATAAGACATTACATGAAGTGCATACGTTATGAATTTAATGTTATTGATGGTATTTTTTATAGAATACAGAATGTGACAACAATTCTGAGTTGCTTGAGGTTAGTGAGAAGCCACTCAAGAATTGACACATTTTTTTTAGAATTATTTGTGAGAAATGTATTTTAAAATTTCAGAAAGCGGTAGAGGAAGCACAGCGGGCGCGGCAACATCGGTGTGCTGTCTTGATTGATTGCATGAAGGGGAGTGCCACAATAAAAGAACACCTTGAGGTAAACATATCGGCATGAAGATACACTCAGTAGTTACATTTCAAAGTGAAAGTCTTTCACAATATAAAAGGAAATTGTAGTCATACTATCAATATGGACCATCATCATCCTCTTATGTAACTACTTGTTTTCAGGCTATCATAACTGGAGACCTTTTCTCAACATGGGAATCCAGGAAGGAGAGGCCAACACTCTACTTTGAGAATGAGCAACTTGATGAGGTTGTCTCATTTTTGTTTGCGACCATCAGGGAGACCCCAAGAGCAAGACACCAAGATGACTGGGTCGACGTCGTCATGCATGTGCTCTTACCAGAAGTATTGCATTCATTTTTATATATTTTTTACATTACATTGGTAGACCCGAGCACCACCAGGCTGGCAAAGGGACTATTGGAATCAAACTGCGCACAAAACAAACACAAATCAAAATCCTCAAACATACTTACTCATCTCATTGTGCATGTTGCCTACACATACGTACACATGTACTGGAAAAACGACCGCATAGCAACATTGTCAATGTACAGAGACCATAAAAGTCATTGGGTGAAGCCCATGTGCACGTGACTGACAATATATCAAACATGACACAACATAATTTAAGGCTAAATTCTGTGAATTTTTGTTGTTGAATTTAACAAATGTCAATCTTATCTAGGTGACAGTTCACACCCTGGCTGAGACATTTCACCTGTCATTACAAGAAGCCCTTGTCAGATTCAGAAGGGGGCCAAAGTATGAACCATGGTAAGATTATTGTGTTAAGAATTGATGATGGACATATTTCAATGTGCACTGCAATATCTAATCTGTGTTTGTTCTTTTTGGACAGTGAAATGAAAATGATTGAGGAGGAAATGGTGAGACACTTACCGGAGGAGGCAGCAGTGAAGCTAGAGGCTTACAAAGAAAAAATTAGAAAAGCGCTCTCCTCTGAAGCCTTTCTCTCCAGGCTGTAATGGCCGCAAAGCCAGCATTTATTATTTTTTTAAATAAAATGTTTTGTATTTGTTTCTATTTTTTCCAGTTATTTTGTGTAGAACATATTCAATGTCTAGATTTCACAGAGCCATTCACATAACATGAATTCATGAAAGAGCATTTACATAAAATCCCAGATAACAATTTAATGTCATAAGATCTCCCCCTTCACTCCATACATATTTGAGAGACACAAAACACAATAGTAATGAATGTCTGCTTGTCACAAGATGCCAAAGGAGGGAGATATGCACAAAGTTAATAAATAAATGAATAACTCCACATAGTTGCTCACTAATTGATAATATATTTACAAATGTTATCAGATAAGTTATCACTTACCTGTTTTTGTTCTGTATATCCTAAAAAATAGGAAAACTAAAACTGAAAAATGTGCTGTAGAAATATGGACAAATTTAGATGAAAGCATAAAAATATGTAAAAACCTGGTACATTTTAAAAAGGTTTACAAATAATTATGTGTGGTTTATTAAATACGAACAATTATTGTGAGTTGCAGTATATCCTTTTGTTTATTTTATTGTTCCTTATTTGTGGATACCTTACCTTATGTTCCCTTGTTTATGATTTGTTATTGTGCATTACGTTTATTGCTTTGATTGTTAATGTAAATATTAATGTTTTCATATACATATATAATATTCATATTTTTTTTTTCCACTTAATTAATTATAACAAGGACATACCCCGTAAAAATCATTACTGGGCAAAGAATGTGCAGCAAACCGATGAATCCAACTATCAATTGTATTAGTGGTTACTTGGGCTCATACCCCTTTAAGAAAAGCGCAGTAGGTGTGTCGTGAAGTGACGTCCTACTTCAAGACACGCCCCAATCCGTGAAGTGAAGTAGGCGTGCCGTGAAGTGACGTCACTTTCCTCGGCACGCCTACTTCACGACACGCCTCCGTCTTGCAGGCCGCAGACAGATACACTTGGGCCATGCGGGGACGGAGAAGTGATGCTGACTTTAGTTATTAGGTCCCTCCTCCAGGGCGATGCTGCTGCCGCCACTAATGCTGCTGACCCAGCAGCTGACTTAGGTTTCTGTGAGTGATATCAAAGTTAATATTATTTTTTTTTTTAGCGGCTTATTTCACTCGCTTGAAATATTCCAGCTGAGTCTCGATCTGCGGATTTCTTTACTTTGCCCTAGTTATTTTTGTAAGACCTGCACCCGCTTCAATGACTGGAGATTTGGTTTAAGATATAAGAAGAGTGGGAAGATCCAAAGGATCTGGAGCAGAAGACTGTGGAGATGAACTTTGAAAATTTCGTGCTTGTGATTATTTCAAGCGTGGCCATTACTTCAGGTAAACATATTTACATATAAAAAAATACTCTGTCTCTTTCTCCCACAGATACACACATGAACAGTCACAGCCCATATGGCATCATGACGCGCCTGATAGTACAGACTGGGTGACATGTCTTATCATGTTTTCTGTCTCTCCAGATGGATGTAAATGTTGTGTTTAGCAGCGTTTTCCAACGCGCTCCCCTGACAGCTGTGGGAGCTGAGCGCATCCTCTCCACTCAAACGGATCAGAAAAATAGGAAATGTCACACATGCATGCATTAATTTGTATAATACAGTGAAATATATTAACATTTTGAACACCTAAGATGCCCTTGCCGATTTACCAAAACCACAGATAACAAAAAGTCAAACTATTTAACTATCGCTCAATGCAGATGTGCCTAAATTGTTTTGCGGCTTGACCAAAAAATCTTCCCCACCCTCGTGACAGTGTATGGAAACACACTAACAAATCGCTTTACATGCTCATTTTTGGTGGTCTTCCACAATGAGATTAAGCATTTAAACCTTTGCTTTAATAAGAGCTGTACAATCCAAGCCTTAATCCAAATGTAAAATTTTTAAAAAAGCACACTGATAAAAAAAATCAAGAGACTGAAGATATCATGTTATTTTGTATTCTCAAATTACACACAATGTGTATTAGTTTTAAGTGAAAAACAAAGGGTAGTGGTTGGTTATTTATACCATCAAGGTTTATACCAAATTCTCAGCCTAAAACGTTCCTACATTTTTAAGCCGTTGTAAAGAGATGCCAGAGAAAGTGCCAGAGTGACCCGTGTTTTCTATAGCTGTGTGGTCTTGTTCCTTCTAACCAAGTTTCTGCACATATGGGCAGCTGGTTGAAAGAGAGCTATTAGATATTCCATTTGGTTAGCTAGTTAGTATATATCCATACAGCTCAGGCTGTATGGATATATTTTGAGTTGCAAGAGACAATTTAAGAAGTGTCAGCCATCACAATTATGAAGTTAGCTGTGTTTTAAATCTACAGTTGGAAAGCTATGCCATTAAGCAGCAACTGACAAATTAACCTGTTTACACTAGCTTGTTATAACTGTCTTAAGGAAAAAAAAGGCTGGAATATGTAGTTATCAGTGAATTAAGCAGTAAAAAAAGGGGACGGGGGGCTTTTGGTGCACTCCAGTATATCCAACCTAGGTGGTGAGCCGTATTGCCCCATACTAAAATAAGGGTTTATTGTTCACTCATTGAACAACAACTGGTATCAGCATAGCTTTGGATGTGCGTAAGCACACGCTTGTTCATCTAATCAAGGTTTTACAAACCTTCAGTTTTAGAACAGTCAACATTTTCAACATATTTCTCCTGCTTCCTGTAAAGTCCTGAAGTAATTTTAATGGGAATGCTAGAGAAAATGCCACAGCTTCCTGTGTTCTCTTCAGCAGCATTGTTCAGCTTGCTGATAGAATGCTTGTACCTTTTCAAAAGACAAATTCAGCTGTTTAAATATAAATTAAAAAAACAGGTCAGGAAACATAAAACCACAAACTAAAGGGATGAAGGAATGACCCCCATGACACCTGTTTTTTTTTTTGTCAATATGAAATCCTTATTCGAACATTAAAAAAATATAAAGTAAAAAAAAAATGTCCACAGAGAAGAAAAAAATATTCAGAAATACAGTAATCAAGTCCGCCGAAAAAAACAACTTTCATGGCTAGTTCAAAAAGGAGTAGGAGATGCTTATAAATCCTACCCCAATTGACTCAACCAAAATACAACCCATGTTGATATTTCTATGATTATGTTTTTCTCCATGTCATAAATAACTCTAAATCCAACCCGCTAAATCATATTGAATGACGTTTAAGTGTGCTGTCAATATGTAAATTACTATTAAATTAAGGAATTTTGTTTATCTTTATTTTTCGATTAAGCCTGTTTATCTGAATCAAAATGACAATAAATAATGTATAGATAACATGCTTTTAACTTTAATAATCAGATGTCAATCCTATTGACATAAATTAATTCCATATCAAAAGTAAACAGATTTAGTGCTGATATAAAAGGAAAAAAGAAAAAAAATCATTTATTTTTCACCTGGAACTTATTTTAGGAAATATTACATTCCTTTTCTTACGCAGACAACTTTGGATCTACTTGGAGTCATTCAGCTGGAGTTTATATAGAGTTGCGATCAGCGTATATCCATATAATGGGAGTAAATGGGGGCAGGGGTTTGCCGCCTGTAATAAGGCATTATCTGCTCTAAAACTATTTCATTTAACCGTTAGCACTATTCCCGTCTGAGTTCAGAACATCTCAGAAGTTGTTTATTTGTTCAATTCCAGTGGGATTTAGAAGCAAAAATACAAGTACACTATGGTGCGATTACAATTACATCACTGCTGTGTTCCATCCTGGTTGTAGTCTGAGCAGGACTTTCACTCTGTGCTCTACAGCGGTCGGTTAGATCGACCTTTCTACTGCAGACATAAACATGGTTCACCTTGCGTGTTTTCAATTTTCACTAACAAGATGACTACTTGGACTAACTTCAGCTTCTACAGGCAAGAAAATCCCAGGTTAGTGTAAGTTGGAATCAGCTGCATTGAAAGCCTATAAAAAAATACCTTAGCACCTCCGAGATATTCTGGACTCACAGGGGAATATCGCTAACTGTTCATAGCAAAGCTTGGCTACATAAAGACGTTTTGGGGAAGATAATGCCTTATTACAGGCGGCAAACTCCTGCCCCCATCGACTCCAAATATATGGATGTACGCTGTTTGTCACTCCATATAAACTCCTGCTGAACGGCTCCAAGTAGCTCCAAACTTGTCTGGGTGAGTAAATTAACGTAATATTTGCTAAAAATAAAGTCCAGGTTGAAAATTCCCCATTCCCTGTAATTCTTAAAACCGCGTTTTTTTCTATGGAATTTCCACACCCACCTACAGTGGGTGTGGAAATTATTCAGACCCCTTTTAATTTTTCTCTCCTTGTTTCATTGCACCCATTTGCTGAAATAAAAAAGTTCATTTTATTTTTCATTAATGTACACTGAGCACCCCATCTTGACAGACCCCCCTCCCCCCAGACATGTTTGCAAATGTATTAAAAAAGAAAATCTGAGATATCACATGGTCATAAGTATTCAGACCCTTTGCAGTGACTCATATTAAACTCAAATGCTGTCAATTTTTTCTAATCCTCCTTGAGATGATTCTGCTCCTTTATTAGGGTCCAGCTGTGTTAAATTAAACTGATTGGACTTGATTAGGAAAGACACACACCTGTCTATGTAAGACCCTAGAGCTCAAAGTGCATGTCAGAGCAAAAAAGAATCATGAGGTCAAAGGAACTGCCCAAGGACAGAATTGTGGCAAGGAATAGATCTGGATAATATTACAAAAGAACTTCTGCAGTGTTCAAGGTTTCTGAGAGCAC
This sequence comes from Apricaphanius iberus, assembly GCA_028564705.1. Lineage (NCBI taxonomy): Eukaryota > Metazoa > Chordata > Actinopteri > Cyprinodontiformes > Aphaniidae > Apricaphanius > Apricaphanius iberus. Next base: position 894,062 of record JAPXFQ010002229.1, on the reverse strand, counting down.
AGTGGCCTCCATAATCCCCAAATGGAAGAAGTTTGGGACGACCAAAACTCTTCATAGCCCTGGCCCTCCAGCCAAACTTAACAATCGTGGAGAAGAGCCTTGATGAGAGATGTAAAGAAGAATCCAAAGATCACTGTGACTGAGCTCCAGAGATGCAGCAGGGAGATGGGAGAAAGTTCCACCAAGTCAACTATTACTGCTGCCCTCCATCAGTCGCGGCTTTATGGGAGAGTGGCCTGATGGAAACCTTTCCTCAGTGCAAGACATGTGAAAGTCCGCTTAGAATTTTCCCAAAAACACATGAAGAAATCCCAGACTACGAGAAATAAGATTCTCAGGTCAGCAACATGTTGTGGGGGTGTTTTCTGCTTTAGGAACGACTGGTTGCATTTCGAAGGAAATAGGAATGTGGCCAAGTACAGAGATATCCTGTAAGAAAACATCTTACATAGTGCTCAGAACCTCAGACTGGGTTGAAGGTTCCCCTTTCAACAGGACAAGACCCTAAGTATGCAGCTAAAATAACAAAAGAGTGGCGTTGGAACAACTCTGTGACCATTTTTGACTGGCCCACCCTGAGCCCTGACCTAAACCCAAATGGGCATCTCTGGAGAGACCTGAAAACAGCTCTCCACCAACGTTTATCATCCAACCTAACAGAACTGGAGAGGATCTGCGAGGCAGAATAACAGAGGGTCCCCAAATCCAGGAGTGAAAATGTTTTTTTTATTTTTTTTTATGTCAAGATGGGGTTCTGACTGTACATTACTGAGAAATAAAATAAAAATGTTTGATTTCAGCAAATGGCTGCAATGAAACAAATAGTGAAAAATCTAAAGCGGTCTGAATACTTTCCGTACCCACTGTGCATTCGACTCAACCACAGACAACAGTTCAGTGCATTTACGCATCTAGATGTAATGTAGAAAAGTTGCTGAAAAATGATACAGGGTTTTTGGTACCAGACAGGCAGGTCTGAGCATTTCAGAGTTTGCAGATCCTCTTGGGATTTTAATGCAAAACTGAAATTTGTATTTACAGTGGGTGATATAAAACAAGAAAAAATATCCAGCAAAATTTTTGATAAGACAATGATAGCTAATAAACAGTTGTTACAGCCATGCTATGCAGAACACCATCCCTGGAAAAAACAAAAAAACAAACAACATCATTCAAATGACACCAGAGCGTTGTTGCTAAACATGCCCATTACTTTATGGTGACTAACTACCCATCTTCTGATGGCTACTTCCAGCAGGATAATGGACCGTACCACAAAGTTTAAATGATCTCAAACTAATTTACTGAAATGTTATGGCCTCCACATGTAAAGGAACACATGTCGGATGCTATCTTGTCAACATGAATCAAAATCTTTGAGGACCCCCCCTAAAATCTAGACATTGTTATATCAATGCCACAAAGCATTAAGTTATTTCTTAAACGGGGTTCCAACATGGTCCTAGCCAGGTGTAGCCTATCTAATAAAGTGACAAGTGACTCTATACCAGCCAAGCAGGTTTATAGGTGTACTGGTATTGTCCAGCTCTCCCGGGGATAAACCTGCGTTATCTCTTGACATTAAAGGCACTTTTAACACCCATGCCTTCTGCCTACATCCATTAATCTGGAGTGGCAATCTCCTCTCCTATTCACCCCTGTTATTGTGCTCGTTCCCATCAGTAATATGTATAATTTGCACCAAGCACTTCAAAGGAGTGGATATAAACCAGCTTTGAGACCTCTGTTAAAAGCTAAAGAGACAGTCAGTGTGCTTACATGCAGTGAGAGAAAGCCGATTTTTTTGTCTTAGTTTGACTGAAGTCAACCTTTTAAAATGCTTGTATACTTGGTAGTCTGACTGGGTTTCTCGTATCTGAAGGTATTAGTCAGATTATTGCCAAAATCAGGTTAAGCTATGGAATTAAGATAGATATCATCCAGTGAAACAAGACAGGCTTTGTTTATGTTGGTGTTCATTCAATCAGCTCCTCTGCATGAGTCTTGAGGTTCCCCTGCAGTTTTGTCCATGTTTTCTGAAACCTCTTTGTGTCTTGTGAGGAAAACAAGTATTCATTGGGTGTAAATAAACAGAACAGATTAGCTTTTTATACACATGCATGCACACAAACCAAAATTCAGTTACAAGAATGAAAAAATAAATAAATATGCTATGAAATATATTTTGAGCTCCAGGTAGATTCAGCTGCTGTAGAACTTATCGAAGCTATTGTTTTGTGTCCTTTCTCTCCCTGTGGTGATTAATCAGTAAGGCTTTGCTAAACATGCAGTCCCACTTTTTGAAAGCACCACGATCATTGCTGCTTTGTGGCTCAACATGCCTCATCCTTGAGTCATGTTGCCGGATGTTGATGTTGGCTCAGCTTTTGGTACAGTTGTCAATGATTTCATTTAGAGGTCAGATAATGGACGAGGAGGGCAGTTTAGCAACTAAGGGCTGATGTCAGAATAAATCAAACGTAGCTTTCTCCCCGTTTTAAAATTAAGTTTGCTGCTACATGTTATTGCTCCTTCTCTCCCTCCCCGCAGAGATTACTTGGCAATGTCACAAGAAGTCTTTGAATATTTTTTGGCCTTTTCAAATATGTAAATGAGTTAAAAATTGAAAAAGACGCAGCAAAATCTCAGCAGACAGCCACCATCCCCACAGGCGGGCTGCCTGCCTTCTGCTCCTCGTTTCACTTGTGTGTAAAGTTGGACTTTGAGCTTTCTGAAAGTTGCTGTTGTTTTTCTTTTTCTTCTCTCAGATAAGAAGCTGTGAGCTCAGACAGGTTGAGGTTCTTGTTTCTGTTTCACCCTGATCTTGGCAGTCGCTGAAAGGCACAGAGATCTGAAACAACAAAAAAACAACACATTTTCTTATGGCTCTCATGTTTTCACGCATTAGCGTGATATAGTGCGGTTCAATCCTTCAGAGAAGGACAGGGTTAATATTTGTAAATACTAATTAATGAAATGTACCCACAATCCCCTGCTCATGTCTTTGTTATGTAACGCCACAGCTAGGAGCCAAAGAATGGCCTTAATCAACAGGGTCTTGAAGATGTGATCTCAATCTCCCTCATAGCTCTTAGCCTACTTATGCTGAGTGTTCATTGAGGCAGACACGAAGAGACGCCTCAAGCAAACATGTGGGCGTGTGTCAGAGTTTGCAATTAGGACCAATGCGATAACTTGTCTATCAGCGTGTAACGTAACGCTAATGGGCTTTTATTCAGCTAAACTGGCTCTGTTTCCCTGAAATTGTTATCCTTTCCTGAATAAATACGGGAATTCTTACAGATTTGTTCATTTATTACTGACTGGGCATTTAATCATCATCATCTCAGATATAATGAGCTCAAAATTAGCTCAAAATATTTTCACTACAGATTCTTCCGACACGGTTGGAACGAAAATAATAAAACCGGGAAATCCAGGCAAACGCTACTATTGCTATGAGTTTCACATGATGAAGCAACAGGTGGGGGAGGGAATGCTGCCCCACCCTGCAAATAGCCAGAGAAAGCTAAAGTTACTGTGGCACTTTCTCTGGCATTTAAAAAAAATTACTTAAAGCAAACTATTGGTATAGTAACACACATATTTCAGTGCCCAAAGCTTTTTATGGTTATGCGTAACATATTTGTACCAGTCATTTTATATATGCTGAGAAGATCATCACATCAGCAAAAAAACACAGTTTGGTGTGATGAATGTAATGTGATGAAATTCAAGTGGCAGCTTCGGATGTTGGGACATCAAAGTGGCAGAGTGAAGGTGGTGTTCAAGTGAGATTACGCCAGAACCATAACTGGGAATTTCGCTAGATTTTTTTTCTCATATGTCTCATGAATGATTTTATTTGTTTTTAATAACTTGCTGTTTTAGTGAGAAAGGATTTTGCTTTGTAGCTTGTTATGGTGCTTGTGGTTTTGGATAGTTAATGCTGTATGGTTTTTCACCAGTGATGTTTTCTGGTTGGGATCCTGTGCAGTGGAGGCTGTTAAAGAGCTACATCCCAGAATAAACGTTTGGTTGTTTTTGTAATTTATAGTCGAAAAACAACCAATTTATCCCCTAATTATACAGATAGATTTGATTACGGTTGCCGCATTCTGCCGTCCTGAATTTGCTTTTGTAGTACAGTTTTTCAACTATCCCCTCTTCTACGCTATCTTGCATTTTCAAAAACTGTCGACCATTTTCTCATCTCAAGCTAATTAGCTTCAAAACACATTGTTTTTGTAAATACTTTAGGAGCAACTGTGATATTCGTAGTTCCTTCTGACTGTATTTCTGTCAGAGCTTCTAATTCATCCTGCCTCCCCATTTGACCATTTGTTTCTTGTATTGACAATCTTATTACATGTTTGTTCATTTTGGTTTTGTTTCCACATAATACCATGCGTTGTTGTCCATTCCCTGCATTTGTTTCAGTTGTTAAAGACCTGTTAGTGAGTGGACTAGAATTTGGTTCTTTAATCCGCACCAATTTTTGATTGAATATGTTGAAATCCCGGAAAGACACGGACAGACTTTCTGATCAAATGAGCAAAAATGACCCATTAAATATTTTGACTATTAGAAATATTCATCGTTAAAACTATTTTTTTTTTCAACTATAGTTATAAAAAATAAAGATCATTTATAAAAACGAGAAACGAGAAATTTCAACGTGCACAATCTCATCCACTGATTGGCAAGTGCAGGAAATTACTTTCATGTCATAAACTCCTGTGTAAGTTACAACTTAAGAAGAGTTGGTCTTTTATGTTTGAAAACAAAAAGGACTTTAAAATGGATCAAAAAGGAAACAGTCTGGAGAATGACACTGTGATAACATACTTTACCTCAGACCAACTGGCTGCTTTGAGCATTAGAGAAACTGCAGGCACCTCTGCTTAGTCACTCATTGATATTCCTTTAACCATTTTGTAATGGGGAGCAGTTCTTTGATCACAGTAAAATAACAATCCTCCTAATTACTCCTAATTATTAATTGCTATTGTTTTTTTTTTGTTGTTGTTTTTTTTCTAGATTATGTTACATTTTATTTGTCCTTTTGGGTACTATAGCAAAAAATTGTATAGCATAAAATCTAAGCATTTTGCTATTTATTGGAATTTACAGCTCTTTTGACTTTCCAATAATTTGCCATTTAATTATATGACTTTGCTTTCATTTTGTCTGTCTGATTATTTAGTTTCTTCTACAAATACAAGAAATAAACAGAAAATATGAGGGCTGCACGGTGGCGCAGTGGTTAGCAGCAAGAAGGTTGTGGGTTCGTATCCCGGCCCAGGGTCTTTCTGCATGGAGTTTGCATGTTCTCCCCGTGCATGCGTGGGTTCCCTCCGGGTACTCCGGCTTCCTCCCACAGTCCAAAAACATGACTTTCAGGTTAATTGATCTCACCAAAATTGTCCTTAGGTGTGAGTGTGTGTCCTGTTTGCCCTGCCCTGTGATGGACCGGCGACCTTTCCAGGTTGTAACCCGCCTCTCGCCCGTTGACAGCTGGAGATAGGCACCAGCCCCCCGTGACCCATTAAGGATTAAGCGGTTAAGAAAATGGATTGATGGGAAACAGAAAATATAAAGTGTTCCAACAAAATGAAAATAACTGAAAATAAGTTGTAAAATAGTTAATACTGGTAGCTGCAGCTTTATATTATTTAGAAGCTCAAAAGAGAAGAGAAGTTTGTATTTTTGTTCTTGTATGAAATGACAAATGCTATTGAATTTAGTATATTTGTATTTGAGAAGCACCTCTCACTTCAAGATATTGTTTTTTTTTCTGCCGGCTAGCCTTGGGAGTGTGAAGCTTACATTCTCATTCATCAAACTCTTGGTTTGTTAGGCAGCTCAAGGTTTGCTGCCATTCACTCTTACGGCTCTTTATGACTTTGTTTTGCCCCTGGACGTTATCCTGTTTAAAAGCTCTTCATGATCTCGTCCTTGCTGATAGAACAGCAGAGAATGAAGTCTCTTTTGTCTCCAGGAGTTTAACAAGGACTTCTGAAATTCAGAGTTTAATGCAAGGCCGCAGATTAATGGATGTCTTTTAACAGTGAAGCTCTCACTTTACTTGAAACAGTCAGTCGCACACTGAATTTTTAAAGGTTTTTTAGAATTCAGTTAAAACATTGAAAATGAACTCAAAGGGCAAATACCATCTTACCTTTGTGCTAGGAAGCCCAAAGATATATTGTTGAACATAAGCCACAGTTGACCTTTTTATTGTTTTTAAATATATAGAAAATCATTTGTTGCCACAACCTGCTTAAAAAGAGAGGTGGTACCATACGGTTATATTAAAAAGTACTCTCATCCTTTCACGTTTTAAACAACTTAGGTTTTAGACTTGTTCTATAACAAGTTTTAGTTTAGATTTCCTTTAGAAATCAGCCCAAAATAGCCAATGATGACACAATGATAATAAAAGCATATTACAGTACTTTCTAACTTTACAAAAATTGTACTTAAGTACAAGTGTTTCTGATTTCAAGACAAATCTAGGGAAGGATACAATACTTTTTTGGCAGCATTGAACATCTGAAAAAGCACTGCAGGCTCTTGTAACTACCAGGATCCTTCCCAGGTCTGTTTAACAGACTAAACTGAGTAATTATGGACAAAGAGCTATAGAGTCCCATCAGGAAGATAAGAGAACCATTCAACCTTTGATGACACACATCCAAAAGAAATTTTGCCCAAAAGTACCTTAGACATAAACAGAGAAGGCAAATGCTAATTATTTTGTCTGATGTGGTTAAAATTCAACTTTTTGCCTGAACCCCAAGTAAAAACTAGAAAGTAGAAAATGTTTCCCCCAATTTCCTTCACTACATGACCATTGAACTCAAATTTGAGACTTTGGTATTACATTGTATTTGGTGGACATTGGTTGTTTATTAATCCCCTCGTTCAGCACTCCAAACTGAATACACGTACTTTTCGGCAGCTTGTGTTTGTTTTCTGCCTTGTGGTCCCATTTTTTCCGCCAACATGATCAATTTCATTCATGCAAATAAATATTAAAATAGAAAAACTAAAATCCTGATGACAATTGAAATGGAAACGTTGTAAAAACTATATTATACGCCCTTTAAGTAGCACTTTTGGAGTCATGTTTTATCTATGTCCTTCCCTGCCTGTTCATCCCTTGTCAATTTTAAAAAAATCATTTCACAGCAGAATGCACTGATTCTATTTTTTTTCACACAAACAAAGTCAAACTCTAAATTCCCATTTGCCCTCGGATATCTCCAAGGACCCCAGTACGGGCTCTAATGGGCCGTGCTCATGATCCGACTAAACACACACCTTCACAGAGATCTCCATCGTCGCCCATGACATTTATTTTCCCCCATGACACTTGCAGGGTTGACAGTTTCTTTTTTAGCTGAAAGGTGCTTTCAAGTGCAGCACCACAATCATCCTGTCATGAACCAAATATTACTGTGAAAATATTCCCTCACGCAAAGAAAATGTGTTTCTGCTGAGCTCAAAATGGCACGGACTTCTCACTGATTGCACACTTGTCATAGGAGCACGTTGTTGATTGTTACTTTTGGTCAGCTGAAGCTATTTGTAATTCGTTTTTTCTTTTTTTCTGCTGTTTTTACAATGTGCCCCCTTGTGCCTGTGGTAATGATTGCTGTATTTGTAGTAAATGCCGTTTTACTCATTAATGACTACAGAGAGAGAGAGAAAAAGTTGCTCTTCATAAGTTGGACAGCTTGTGCATTTTCAGAGGTGTTAAAGTAGCCTTTGATTTTTTTTCTTTTACACAGGCAGCTATTGTCTCCTTCAGCTCGTCAGGGATAATTAATGCATACAAATTTGTCATGGTAATATATGCTTTTCAAGCTGACTGAAATCAACAAGGACTTCTCAGGATTTGCCCACACACACAGTCAAACATTGCAAAACAAAGCTTCAGCCATAGCAGCAAGAGATGTGGATATCAACAACACTGAAATTACCTGCTGGTGATATGTGTAATTATTCTGTTACCCTTAGTTTATGATTTAATGTCTGTTGATGTTTAAAGGAAAGTTTACTTTCTTATGCATTTAAAAAAATAATTTCAATTAAAGTCGAAGATTTAAAAAATAAATCCACTGAAAATTATCTACCAGATCTAAGCACACCTCCATTTTGTAAAGATGGTGTTGATAGAACGTGACTTGATCTCATTGTATAGTTTTCCACTCCAAACCAGTTCCAGGTCAAAATGTGCTTTTGGCAATTCGTACCACCGTTCGGCTTGTGTGGTTACTTTTTTTGTAGAATTTTTTGTGGTAACAAAACCTAGAGAAGGTTGCTCTGTTACACGGCTAAATATTGTTTTCTGCTTTTAACATGGCAGCTTTGAATGACTGGCGTTTGTGTATCTTTATGAGATACATATATTTATAAATATATATTATCCAGTGAATATATATTATAAATATTTGAGCAGAGAAAAAAGCAGGTCAAATGAATAAGACTGGGATTCAGCACTCTTTCATTCACTAGGAAAGGTAAAAGGTAAAAAACTATCTATCTTTCTATGTATCTATCTATCTATCTATCTATCTATCTATCTATCTGTCTATCTATCTATCTATCTGTCTGTCTGTCTGTCTGTCTGTCTGTCTGTCTGTCTGTCTGTCTGTCTCTGTCCGTCCGTCCGTCCGTCCGTCCGTCCGTCCGTCCGTCCGTCCGTCTATCTATCTATCTATCTATCTATCTATCTATCTATCTATCTATCTATCTATCTATCTATCTATCTATCTATCTATCTACCTACCTACCTACCTACCTACTGGGATGTTTATTGGCAGGATCTTCTGATAGGATACGTGTCACAATACAGGGGAGCAGTGCGATAAATTGCGATACTATGAGTAAGACTCAGGACCGTGTAAAGACCTTTAGAGGGGCATGTGCTCAAAGTAAAAAAAAAACATTGGTTAAATTAAATTTGTATAAAAACAGCTGCAGCACAGAAAGTACCATCTGACTTCGGGGAATGTTTAGTGAGGAAAATGACCTCTTGGACTTGGCATAAAAATATTAAATTTTAAACTTGAGCCCTCGGGAGTATCCCTGAGCTGTGTTGTCATTGACTCTGACATGGCAGCCAAACTGTGTTCTTCTCATAATGACCCAAAATACGTTTTTCCTCCAAATGTGCAGCAAGTAAATTTTTCTGAGCATCACAATTGCTGTGAAATGACTCTTTGTATTTGCTGAATGTGACCCATTTGCTCCAGTTACATTTGGAAGGTCTGGAAAAGCTGTATGAATATTTCATCCTGTCCCGTTCCAGTGTGCTCTGTCTGCTGTAGTCTAGCACACAGTGCTCTACTGATTCAACATTATATAAATTGGAGTGACATGCATGTACTGCATGGACGAAAAGTTTTTTGAGTGTTTGCACACTTTACACACTATTCACTTTTGAAATGAATAAAGTGACACACATTTCTCTGAGTTAATGTAAAGATGTTTAAACACATTGTGAGAATTGTAGAAAATGCAGAGAACTTATTGGGTTTGTTCTCTTTCTTGTATCTTAAATCACAACTTATTACCCGGGTAAGTTCAAGTATGACAAAATATAAAGCCCTGTAAGTCTTTCCTGTCTGAAGATTTAAACAAGTATTGTACTTTCTCCTTCTTGTGCTCTCTTATCAAAAGCTGACATATTTTAAAAAACAATGCTATATAACTAATTATATCTCCCTTGATTTCCTTTCTGTCCTGCTAAAAAAATGTCCCCACACTATGATGTTGCCACCACTCATTCTTAAATTCATAATAATGCGGTGAGAAACAATCTTTTGCATTGGCGACCAACTAAACTAAACAAAACTAAAACTCTTATATGGGAGCCCTATAATGCCTAGTATCATTTCAATATGCAGATATGCCTGACATGGGTTATATGTCAGTGGATGCTTCCACTGTCCCTCGGTATTGTTCAAATGCCTAAAATATGCACATACTTCCGACTTTGTCTTCTTTGATAGCTGATAAATGTCCTTAGCGCTTCCTTTCTTCTGTCATCATTTCAGCTTAGAGAAAGTTTTGCTTGTAAACTACAAAGTATGTATGCGTATGTCTCATACTCTGTTTAGCGCTACTGAGGTTTGGGAAAGTAAAAGTTGCATTTTGCCCTGTACTCTGTTTCGATGTGGACACAAGAGGTTTTGAATCCAACAGCCTGTTTTATCAAAAACACGCCCATGTGGATGGGGCCTTCAAAGGTCTAAAAAACCTGAAAATATGAACAGCTCGGTTAACATTCTATAATTTAGTGTGTTAGGCACTGTGAATGTGTTGCAGGAAAGATATTGCTTTAAAGGAAAATGTTGGAAATGAGGACATGTTAATTACAGGTCCTTTATTTCTAACAGATGATTATTGTGAGTTGATTCCTTAACACAAGTATTTACATTATAGTTGTGGGAGGGCTTTTAGGTGGATTGTCCTATTGGATGACGAACGCTTAAATACAGTCTCCAGTGCTTTACAGCCTCTAATAGGTTTTAACTACATGGTTTACCTGTAGTTAGATTATTTTTTATTTATTTTATCTTCTCTGTCCCTGCTTAAAAAAGGTTTTCCACAGCAGGATGCTGCCACCATAGTGTTTCACAGTGATGTATAGTATATATATATTTTTTTTTTTTTGCTCTTTTTAATAATTAGATGACTTCTGAAAGCACTTAGCAGCACCGGATTATATTCTTATGTATCAGAATAAAGGGGGTCAAATACAAATGCCAGCCTCACTTTTAAGGCTATTATTTGGAAAACTGCATTCTACAGTACAATTATGTTATTTGAATTCTGCTCCACTTTGTGTTGGTTTGTCACATCAAATACTTTAGCAAGTTGCTGGATTGGAAAGCTTTGTAATGCATCTAATGTCACAGCATGTCCAGACAACAATACAGTATTTTTAAACAGATATGATTGCTTTAAATATTCCGCAGCTGCTTTTTTTATCTTTATGAAGGTTTTGCAAAAAATGGATTTGTCTTCACTTCCTTTGTGATATTGGGACAGGGATAAAAGGAAATGTGCAGTGTTTTACTTTCGTATAAGTCTGATGTGACCTATTTGCACTGGCTACAGTAGGAAGGACTAGAAAAGCTGTGTGAATATTTCATCCTGTCCCATTCCAGTTTGCTCTGTTTACAGAAGTCTAGCATGCCAAGCTCTATGGATTAAAAATTATAAAAACTGTGGAGACATACATGTGCTGCATGTTGGTAAAAGGTTGTTCATGAGTGTTTGGCGACTTCAAATCTTCTTCAATTGACTGAATTGACATTGTAGTACTTTGTATCAGACTGAAGATGTAGTTGGAAATATGTTGATTTGATGCACTGAGGGAAGTGTTGTATATATATATATATATATATATATATATATATATATATATATATATATATTATATATATATATATATATATATATATATGACAAAAATAGCAGTGTCAGATGATAATCTCTCAAGTGGCAGATTAAAACTTGCCTGCTTCTGTTAAACATTGTGTGTTTTTAAACCAGGATGCCCTGAAGGTGCTATAGAACATTTTAATGGCTCGATTAGTATTCATCCAGGACGCGTACTGCTTTTTCAAGCTGTCCTGCTTTGTGACCCAGGAGTGTCAGCTTTGACCACTTAGATCGCTCTTTAGATGTTTACCTAAGGTTTCTGCCTCAGTGGTGACTGCCGGTTCGCCTGGATCCAAATGAACCTTTTGAAAAAACTTAAATCTGGCAAAAGCAACAGTGCACGTTTATCCCGATGCCTCCAGTTTAGGTCTAATTTAATGGAACCATGTGTATCATTAGGTTACTGCTCCTCTACGTTGATAATGGGGGATTTTAATACAGCCTAGATCATACCCTGACTTTAATGCCACAGACAAAGCAGCTTAATAAATCACTGGTACAGTGACCATTTTGTTTCCTTTTTTTAAGAGAGAGAGAGAGAGAAAGAGCATCTGCTCCTCAGAAGCGACCTAAAAGCAGCGGCGTTCTGCATTATTCATTTTTTTTACTGTAACACAATGTTGGAGACATTTGGTCTTGCTCTAAGAGCTTACCTCAGGTCTCGTAGCAGCACGCCTTTTGCTGAGAGCCAACCAAAAATAGTAATGGATCTCCGGGGAGCTGGAAACAGAACTTATTTCTTTCCCTTTGCCTCTTTTACTTCTTTTTGGGTCCTATTAAATGCTAAGAATTTTCAGCTTTACACCAGCTATCATCTCTCCATCTGCCAGAGTCCGGACGCTCAGTGTAGCCATTATCAAATCACACTGAATGCTTATTGCAGGCTCTCTTTAATAAAATACTGGTTGGCTATATATATTTTGCATAATTGTTTTTTTTTTCTCTGACCACAATTCGGAGGAGCAAGTAGAAGTTACAAGTGAAACATAAAAAATTAGACTACTTTGTTAAAGTTAATTTATTTCAGTAGTTCAACTTAAAAAGTGAAACTAATATATAATATAGACTCATTAATTGCAAAGTGAGATATTTCAACCCTTAATTTTATTGTAATTTCAATTATTATGGCTTACAGCTAGTAAAACTGGCAAATTTCAAAATCTCAATTTGTTATAGTTTTTTATTTCAGGTTATCGGAGTATAGGGAGCTAGATAAAAATTAATCTGCCACTTTTTAATATAATCTATAAAAGGTTTCTAAGAATTGCATCGTTTTCCCTTCTATTTATACAGTTGTACTCTGCTTTGTGTTTAGAGATCACCCAAAATCCCCCCCCCCCCAATTTTTTTGCAATAGGAGACACATTTTCATATTTCGACAAATTACATCTACCTTCACTTTTTTCTCTCAGGGTCTCGGGCACGATTTGAAGACAGTGCTCCTCGGATAGTGGAGCACCCCTCAGATTTGATCGTCTCCAAGGGGGAGCCCGCCACCCTTAACTGCAAAGCCGAGGGCCGACCCACCCCCGGCATAGAGTGGTACAAAGATGGGGAGCGCGTGGAGACTGACAAAGATGACCCCCGTTCCCACCGCATGCTTCTGCCTAGTGGCTCTCTCTTCTTTCTGCGTATTGTTCACGGACGTAGGAGCAAACCAGACGAGGGCATCTACACCTGTGTGGCCCGAAACCAGGTGGGAGAGGCTGTCAGTCGGAACGCAACGCTGGAAGTCGCTGGTAAGGCTTTGTTACTCATTATTATTTTAAAATTAGAAACATGTTTCACTATTGAGTAGAAAATGTTTTACAAGTCTACTGGTCTTACTGGTCTGTCTTATTAAAGTAAGTACACTTCTGGGAGCTATTTATGCTGTTTATGGAAATAAATTTACAACATACTATATTCACTAATTAATAACGGTCTGTGACTATTAAAGAATGCATTAGGTGCATTCTTGGTAAAAATCAACAGTATAAGAATTACAATAAGGATTAAAAAAATGTAGTTATGCCAGTATTTTAATATATTGCTGTATATTTTGTAAGTAATGCATTATATTACTCAGTTACTGGAGAACGTGATCTATTCCTGTAACTAATTACTTTTGTAATGCATTACTCCCAACACTGTTCAGTATAGACTAGTACATTGTTGAGTTCATGATACCATGCTGAAATGTAGCTCTCCAACACCAACAGCACTCAGCCCTACATAAGGACACTGCCACCACCATGTTTCACTATAGGCACAATGCATTTTTCTTTGAAATCCTCACCTTTATGTCGCCATACAGTTTTTAAACCATTAGTTCCAAAATAAGTGATCTTTGTCTCATCACTCCAGAGTATAGAGTCCCTTTAGTCTTCATATTTTTTAGCATGGGCCCTAGCAAATTCTGGGCGTACTTTTTTGTGCATGAGCTTTAGGAGAGGGTTCTTTCATGGACGATACCCATGCATGCCATTCCTCTGCAGTGTGCGTTGTATGGTTTCACGGGAAGCGGTCAATCCAGTTCGGCTTTCCACTGCTTTAGCTAACTCCAGTGAACTTGCATGGTAATTTTCTTCAACCCTTCTCATCAGAAGATGCTCCTGTGGAGACATTAACTTCAATGGACAAGATGTTTGCACTTCCATCTTTCTTAAATTGTTAGATCAATTTTGCTACAGTATTTTGACTGATATGTAAAGCTTGGTGGATCATCTTGTTGGCCACACCTTTTTTGTGTAAAGAAATGATTTCCTTTCTTAAATTTTGTGATATTTCTCTTCCATGGGGAACCATTGCTGACAGCATGAAATGAGAAGGGCTTCTTTTTGTTAAGTATTGTCGTTTTATAGTCACCTGACTGCTGGAAAGGTGACTATAAAAGACTTTTCTCATAGCCTGTGAATATTCTCATTCATCCAGGTCATGGTTATCTCAAGGAAATTTCAATCAAACGCAACTGGACTTGGTAATTTGTCTTGGAAGACGTTTCACCTCTTATCCAAGAGGCTTCATCAGTTCATGCTCGCCGCTGACCAGGCTGGGACTGGTCCAACTAACTGGTGTGGAGACTCAGCTATTTAACCTCTTGAACAAGAATCATTATGTAATTGGATCCTTTGTGCTCCATGTCTTAACGACGGTCGTTGACGTGCCGCCTATTGGTGGAGGTTAGGTTTCGGCTTCATTAGTGCCCTATTGTGTTAAAACGACAGTCGTTGGAGTCACAGTTGTTTCTGTTTTTAGAGGCTAATTTGTTTGAGTCTTCTAGGGAGGGATGAAAGTGCAGCATTGTAAATTCATTGTAAACTTTTCTCCTAAGACTATAATGGTGTGTACTCATTTTTACAACATGGGCTTTAATGAATTTGTTAGGAAAATCACTTTTTGTGTGTGTTCAAATGAACAAATCTCATTTGCAATCAATGGCCAACATTTGTGGGTGTATTTTGTAGTATATTTAGTATGTCATAGAAAATGTTGATTCTGAAAGGAAACTAAAGGTTTTCTGACAAATGCAGTGGGTTGTACTCATTTATGTTGATATATATATATATATGCTTTTTATTTTATGAAATGAAGGAGAGATCAGTGGAATTTTGGGCTTGAACTCCACAATCACATTCATCTATTTGATTAATGTTTTATCTGTATATTTGGGACAGTACAAATTTACAGGTGCTAAATGAGCTTAATGAGCTATATTAGCGTTTCTTGACACTGACAAAGCTTGCAGTCTGAATGCACCATAAGTCTGTGCATTGCTTTGCAAGACATGTGAAGTTCTTATTGGGGTTATAGTTCTCCAAATCTGAGTTTGTGGTTTGCTCCCTGACTGTTATGTTTTGCTAATTGTGTGACAATTTGTATTTTAGTGTGTCATAAACATAAAATGTCTGAGTGGTACACACAGTTGTTTTGAAACCAAAGCTTTTTTACAATTCTGTGTACCCTGATACTAGAAATTGGCCCCTATGCATTTAAATGCTTCTTGTATTTTAATTTGAAAACAAGCCGTCGCTAATCCGTTATACTGGGTCATTCGTCGTGAAGATAGACGATGACCTAACATGCGAGACAGCATCCCATTGTTAAAGACAAAAAATGATGATAAAGCTTGTGTATTTTAGGCTCTGATGTTACCATTGTGTCTGGAGCTGAGCAGTACTCTGTAGGAGTGGGAGCTTTTTCATATGCTGGTGAAAGAGACAGGGCACGTGCCATTGTCTTCGTTCCTGCTAATTGTGCCAGCGTGTCTCGGCCCCGGGCTGAACTGCAGCGCTCCTTGGCACAGGGAACGGATTAGTAAGTGAGTTGATTAGGGGAAGAAGCAAAACAGATTAGCAAGGTCGAATTGTCCTCGTTAAAAACACAAAACAGCAATTTGAGCCTGGTCTTATCTTCCACCATGCTGAGGTTTTACTTACCGGCAAAGAGTGAATGTGTGTGTGCGTTGGATGGCTGACCTCATCAGCAGCTGTGTCCTAAAATAAAGACACGGCCCGCAGATATAATGTATACCAGGAGTCACAAGCCTGTGCAGCTCTGGGAGCAGATGTAATGGTGATACTGTCATATTGCCTCTTTTGAATTGTTCATGATGAAATTTACCTTTTTTTTCCCCACCGCGTGTTACAGCACACTGATATAGAAGAAGGGATGATTCACCTGCAGGCACGGGATGACTAACAGCATTAATAAGTGCCTGTTTTGTTCTAATCTGTGTGCCTGCAGCAATCCTAGGCATATGCTAAGACACCAGGTTGGTGGTCTGACTGTCCCCTTCTCCTGGTGTGAGGTTGTGCTGACTGTGGGGTAAATACTGACCCAATTAGCTGAGGCAGTGAGGTTGATTGGGGGAAGGGGTGTGTGGAGTGTTAATGACTGGTCATTTTTAAGCTGGTGGTCTTGCAGAAATGAGTGAAGTGAGTGTCTGAGAAACAACAGGTGGGAGGAGGAAAAGCTTTAAACTCCCACCGAGCAGTAATTAATACCAACGCATCTGTTCAGGTTTTCCAGCTCAGAGGAGGGATCAGGAGATGCTAACCTGCTTTTAACTACATGAGTAATTCATTCTTGCCTGTGAATGGTGCATAATGTATGAGGCTACATGACTAAGACTTTTACACTGCCTCACATTTTGCTGCTCTGTGATTCTTTTCTTGTAATTACCGCAGAAACGGGACTTATTCCGCTGAACTGCAGGGTGTTGTTTGCAATTGTAAATTGCAGAGACATCATGTTGCGAAGATCGCTCTGTGTTTTCCTTTAAATTTCTGAGCATACTTTTCTAATGCAAGGATAGACAGAAACGATATTTCAGGGCACCACAGGGTAACAAAAACATTATTGTTTATCTGGAGATTGCTTTGTCAGTTGAAGATAATAAATTTAAAGTCTTTCACAGTTTGAGAATAGACGTTGAGATGTGTTTGGCATTACCAGAAGTAACGCAATGCCAGTTTTTGTACAGATGGTGCCTTGCAAAAGTATTCATGAATTTCAGTCTATTTTGGTAGGATTATATATGATTAACATAATATAGTATACAATTTTTGATTCGAAAGAAAATGATATTTTCAAATCTTTTTACAGATAGAAATCTGGAAGATGTGGTATAGAAATGCATCCAGCTTACTTTACTCTAATACCTAATTATGCCAAATATAATTACAAAACAAAACAAAATTGTTTCGCAGCTCAAAATGTTAACTGCACATTATATCATTAGTAACATTGAATATAACACAATAAACCGAAGCATATCTGTAGGAGTTTCATTGAATCTTTATGATACTATTCTACTGGCCGGTTTACTACAACAGTAGAATAAAATTCTGAAATTATTGTTTATAGTTTTGGTTTGCCACGCAAAAATTTTAAGGGGCCCCATCTGGCCACGCCTATGAAAAATGTCTGGAGGCACCACTGATAAAATGCAGTTTAAATTGAGGCAAAACCACGTGGTAGAATGCCCTCGTTAAAGACCAGACCGAAATTGAGAAACTGTGGCCACACTTCCTGTTCACAGACGCTCTTCATCTTCAGCTCAGCTCTTCATTTCCCTTCCACTTCACAATTGTGTGCTATTTTTTATGACTTGTCAAATAAATATAAAAAATAAAACATATTAAATATGTTAAATTTTTTGTTGTAATGAGTGAAGAGCTACTGGTATAGAAATGACATAACAGCTAATGTGGCCTATGTTCCTGATTACTGGTAGGTTAGATCACAAAACTTTATGAATTCCTAAAAGCAACTTTATTTCAGTGAAATAAGATAATACAGACAGAAGAATAAGATATTATCACCTCACATCATATAGCTGCTCTCATTGTGGTAAAAAGAAAATTGCCCTGCAGTGAAGGAGGTACTTTTCCACCCAGCATCATTTTAAGTGGCATTAACTGAGGAAAGGGCTGCTGTTTGCTCTTGTGTAATGAATTTTTAACTCTTGGAGATTTCAGAAATTTAAAACAACCCTTAGAGTTTCCAGAAGAGAGTTTCATTTTCATTACATCATCACAATGTGAAGTTTGCAGGATGAGGGGTAACCTGTGGGTGGTGACGGGAAGCTCTTCTGTGCTTTGAGCTGCACAGAAAACTCCCAAATAGGATAACTTTGGGGTTCAAATTGGAGGAAAACTCTGTTCCCTCATTATTATTATTATTATTTTTTTATTAGTTTTACATATTCTTTATTCTGCATAATTTTGGGGAAATTACCTCCTGTTTTACTTTATTTCTGTTTTATCATCATGTTTGTAAATATTAGAAATCTGTATTTAAAAATACTTCTTGTAATAATTTACTGACATTTTCGTCCCGACAGAACTGACGCAGGTTTGTAAACAGACTTGCATATGCTGCGTTCAGCGTCAAGCAATGCTCATTAAGCCACTAGTGTGACGCAAATACACAGAAGATGCCTTTTTAAGCTGAAGCTCGCAAAGTTCGTAGGCGGGCCTTTCTCTGCTGGATGTTTTAAACACTCTCGGATCGTGGTTGGCTAGGCAGCGTAGATGTCGGGCAACGTCACTACAGTGAGATGCTCTGATTAGTTGCTGTCCTGCATCAAGAGTGTTAGGACTGTCAAAATATCAACTAGCTGAACTTCTGCGTTGCTAGCGTCATGAGCTTTGAAGCTTGAAACGCAGGAAGAGCTTGAAAAGTTGACGAAGCCACAGCTTACAAAATGCCGCAGAGACCACAACGCTCCTCCAACGGTCTCAACTGTAGATTTAACATGTAATCTTGACGTTGCTGATGCTGACAAAGCCTGCGGTCTGAACGCAGCATTACACATATTTTCACCTCTGGCAACAAATGTTTCCATTGAACTGAGATTGGGACTTTCATGCTGTGTAAGAATAAAATGATGTTAGTAAAGTAAAGTCTATAGAAATCTCCTGGGCTTTGTACAAATAACATCAACAAAAAAAAGCCCATTAAACAGCTATTTCCTGTTTTTGTTTTATAAAGAAATATATTTTTCTGCACAAATCCACCAGCTGTCTGTAAGAAATAATCTCTTCTTTTCTCTGTCAATCCTTTAGTTTGTCCTTGTTTTCTGAGTAATATATACCAAAAGAAGTTTTTCAGCAGGTCATGTAAAACATTTTTATTATCACTGCATTCATAGAGAAGTCTAGAATGAACATCGGTTTGTCTAAACATGTGTCCGTTAGAATTTCTCGTGTGTTTTTCAGAAATGCATTATTCCTGCCACCCGTAATCTTCTTTTCTGAAAGTTGTTTTGAGAGCTTCTGGGAAATGAATTATGTTTGATCACGGTCTTTCATACCTTTATTAGATAAATCTTATCACAGAGATCAAAACGACCTAATACTTTCAGATTATAATGAATAATATGAGAATCTTACATGTCCATTGCTGAATTTGTTTCGTCTTGTTCTTGGAGTTGGACATGAAGTATATTTGAAAGGCTGATAAACTGATGACAGGTCGTTCAGCTCTCTGAAACCACAGCTGGCATGATTTCATTTATAGCTTGTGTTGGACTAAGACATACATTGAACTTGTATTGACTTTTTTAATTTAGTTTTCTGCCATGCATTACCTCCGAACTTCTTTTTGTGTGAACAAAAGAATGGGGGGAAAAAACACATTAAAAATAGGTTAATTTCAAATCTAAATTAAGAATGTCAAATCTTGATAATAATATTGAGAAGTTGGAAGAATTTGTTTTACCTAAATCCATAATAAGGATTCAATTACTCTGATGGAATTATTAAATTAAATTTACAGGTTAAGTAATGCTTTATCTGCCTTAGGAAGTTTCCATATCCATAAGTTCTGTTTTTTGCAGCCTTTATTTCTCCGTAGTAGCTTATATGCCATAGTAAGGGGTCTTGCATTGCTCGAAAATGCAAGGAGCAGTCATCATTCTATCAGTTATTTATTTATTTATTTTTGTCCTTGAATTTCACTGTGAGTTGCCAGTAACTGGCTGAGTTGCCTTACTGTTGTGGAACCAGAATAATGAGGCAGTGGGAGCGGACGAAAAAATCCATTTCCATTGTTTTCCCGGGGTTTTCCAATGGGAAAAGACAAGGGGAAAAAACTGTAGTAGCGCCTGTTTCAGAATCATGAATGTGAATATCCCTGTCGGTGTCAGTAGGCAGACAATCACATGGTATGGAAGGATAAAAAATAAAGTAGGACAAATGAAAAATAAAAGTTGCTTAAAAGGCTTAAGAGCCAGATGTTCCTCTTACTCCTGATGAGGGATTATGAAGGAGTCAAAGTTCTGTGTAGGGGATTTTCTTCCCTTTTTTGCTTTGTGTTCCCCTCACTAAAGAGAATCTGCAGGTTTACATTATTCTCGTTGAATGGGACTCACTATTTTTATTACTAAATAATGCAGGGAAGCATTACTCAGCAAAAATGCTTCTGTTATATATGTAGTTTATATGAAACAAATAATAGTTTATTCATATTGCACTGTTCTGTCTGTTTATAATTAAGACACAATCCCAGTTTTAAAACTGAGCTACTTATAACTGAGACTGTCTCATGAAGGCGGTTTGTCCCCAGAAGGGTTTCACATTCCCCATCAATGCAATCAGACAATGGGGGGATTAAAGCAATCCCTCTCCTCTGTGGACAATGCCTCTATTAGTTATGAGAGTACAACATCATAACAATGGGATTAGACCAACCTTCTAACTGGTTTACAACTCATAAAATAAAAGAACAATTGCAGCAAACCAGCAGTTTCATTTCAGAATCTATACAACAAACACCACTGCCAAACTTTATTTATGTGTTTTGCTCTGGCCTCTGAACTTTCAGGTATTATTTTGAAACACATTATCCCAGTGTTGAAATTCAGATCAGAGATCAAAGCTGAATTAGTTCATGCCCCTATTTTGCAACCTAAATATTCTGGGCTAAATACAGCTTCACTGTGAACTAGTTTATATTTATTTACTTATTTCTATAAAGTCTTCTGCAAAAAAAATAATTCCCCAGTTTGCTTAATAATTGAATCACCTATCACATCATGTATTATTGCAAGGTGTCATTGTACGATAGCAGCTAAATAATCCCAAATCAATGCCCCTCGACCACCTTGCTTCATGTTTGATATTTGGTGTTTGTGATTATATGTGGTGATACAATTATTATCAGAAAAAGGAAAGTCCACATTTTTCAAACCTAGGTTTTTATTTTTCAGATCTTTGTAAAAAATATTACAACAATACCATGTGCTAAAACTATTTAAAAGTTATCTCAAATGTGACAGATTTGCCAGCCACTATTTATATGTTAAACAAGTAACACAAATGTAATAAACCCTGTGTGAAAATCTAAGTACTCTCCATTAACCCAATAACATGTAGAACAGGCCCTCTACCTTAAGAGGGGCAGGTGTTCAAACTTAAAAGTGCGGCTACATAAAGCAATATTTTTAAGCACCTTACAAAAACATAACTTATAGTATACCACACTGAATAACAACAACCGATATTTATCATGAATCTAATAGGGACTCGCAACATAATATATCTTCATCATGACGGTGAAGTAAAGTCAAAATAGCATATTTTGTTTCTAATGGGGTTGTGTTGTTGTTAAAACACTGCTGCTGAGCTGTGTAAAGATGAAAAGACCACATGAGATTGGTAGAGCGGTAAAAATACATTTATAATCAGTACACAACCATGATAGTGATGGAATTTCAAATTATTTAAGTATAAAAACATGTATTGAGTAGGATAATATTTGGCTTACTTTATATGACAAATGCATTCCGGTTTTGGAAAATGTTAACATGTAATAATATCAGTTTTGGAACATTTATATTTGTCGAATTCAGGCATGTCTGGCTTTCCAGTTACAGTAGGCATTTCAGCTACTGTTAATGTGACATGTTAGATTCGAGCTCCAAATGCTATTCACTTAACCATTCTTTAGCAGTTTTAGTTCTGCAGCTGTAGCTCAGTCCAATCCTGGCCGCTCACCCCCAGCCAAGAATGTGATGTGTTGCGATGGAGACACTTGATATTAACGTTAGGTGAAGGTAGAGCTGAGGAAAAAAGGAAGGGGCCCAAGGTGTATACCATAAAAAAATATAACATCGCAGAAAGTAAAATGAAACAGCAAAACAGCAATAAAGTGTAAAAACAGCAATTAAGAAAATGATAGACTGCAACATTAGAGAAAAAAACAAAAACATCAATCAAGCCTAACACACACAAAATTATATTAGAACATTACTCAAAAGGCAGCTCTAAACAGATGGGTTTTTATCCTTATTTAAAAGAGCTTAACGATCAGCAGTGTTGCAGTCGTCTGGAAATTTGTTCCAGATTTGAGAAGCACAGAAACTGAAAGCTGCTTCTTCAGGTTTGGTTCTGATTCTGGATATGTTTAGTAAACTAGAGTTGGAGGACCTGAGTGCTCTGGCAGATTGGTATAGTGACAACGGATCTTGAAAATACTTTGGTGCAAACTTATTTAATGATGTAAAATCTTTATAATCTGGATCAACTGCAGATGTCTAATTTACTTTTTATCAAGACCTGTGAGGTCTTAGTGCAGCAGCGTTGTTGCAGTAATCAGTCCTAGAAATGTGTGCTTTTAGCAGCAACACCTCTTATTGGCTGTTTTCTGTATGACTTCATAGGTATCTTTTTTTATTTTCACTGCTCTTTAAAGTTCTGATTTTGTTTATTAAGTCCTTCAGATACGTGGGTAATATTATTTTTCTAGCCATGATGATGTCATCCCATACAAGCATGTTTTAGTTCTTTTAAATAGGAAGGTATCTGCTGTCTGGGGTCATTAGTTGATTCATTTTCAATAGAATTTAGCTTTATGTTTGTACAGGGTTAAATTTATGCGTAATAATAGATTAGTTTGGCATTTTTTTCACATTTATGAGTCTTAGTTATTTTTTTTACGAGTTGTCCCTGCAGCTACAGCTTTTGAGGTATTCATCAGCTTTGCATTTCTAGAGACTGAAGATTTGACTTCAGGTGACTTCAAGTGTTAGAATGACGCAGAATATGCTTAAAACTAAACCGTCCTATGGTATATCTAGCTGAATGTTTAGAGTTTGCTGGCTGGAAATGAACTGTTGTACCATCTTCTGTGGTCTCTAACAGGTTTTTATTCCAGGACTGCCATGTATTTAGTTCCAGCAGTGTAGTTCACTTTCTGTGCTTGCTGCAGAAAACCATCCCCATGGTATGATGCTGTCTCAACAATGTTTCATGGGGGGTGGGTTGGAGGGGGGTGGTATTTCTGAAAGTGATGTGTAGTGTTACGGTTTGGTGTGGAGGCCAAAATGTTTAGTTCTAGTCTCATCTGACTTTAGAAAAACCTCTCACTGTTGCAAAATTCCTTTGCAACAGTGGCAACATTTGCATAATGGTGCTATTTTACAATATTTTAAAACCCCATTTAATCATCATTTCCTTTTACAATTATGCACTAATACGTTTTGATTTATCACATTGAGTCATAGTAACCTACACAGATGTTTGTGGATGGAACAGGAAAAGTTCTACAGTATACATATTTTTCTAAGAAACTGAACCTTTAAAGCATAATGAATAAACTGTTTGTTTGTATACGCAGCCACTCAAACCTCCTCAGAATTGGATTCTCAAATCTCCTGGCTCTATCCCCCCTGAAAGAGGGACATTTGACTGCTGAAACACATGCTAAGGGAAGGAGATAATTCCTGACATCATGAGCCTCAAATATTTATTTGAAGCCAAGTTAAAGATAACGTGATCCTCTCCTGCTGCAGCTTTAAATCCCGCCACCCTGAACAGAGCTTCCCAGGGATGTTTGTGTGTGATCATGACTCCACTACCGAATCAATTCTTCTCCTCAGAAACAGAGAAAATAAGACCCGTTCCCGAGGGGCTAATGTCCGCACTATCTTCACTGACATAATGCGACTGCGTTTGCGGCGTAATCTCCTATTGCTCTGCTCCATCCACTCTGGGCTCAGACACAGTTACCTCAGGGCAACTGAGGTTTAACCCCGCTTCTGCAAAGGAAAACCCTTACACTCCCCAAAGGCACTTCCTGTGAGCTTAAACAATGGCAAAGCAGGTCTTAATGTCTCTTGTCCTTATTTCTGTGGGTGCTATTCTGGGAACACCAATTCATTGTTGTGTCTCTAATATTGCAGGGATATACAGATTAGGACATTTAATCTCCCTCAGAACATCCATTACTCGATTTCTAAGTGTTATTTATTCCTATTATATTGTGTTTAGCACAGCAGAAAGGCCATCTGGTGGTGTTTCTAAAAAAAACAAAATCATCATTATAGAGGAAAGCTGATTAATCACTTGGAAAGAAAAGGTATTGCCCATGCAGTCATTTACATGGTTTTATAGCAAATTATCAGCTCTCAGACCATGCGTGACCTTTACCTCATAAGTTACATAAAAGATTATTAAGACAATTAGGAAGGCAAATAAAATCAAGTAGCCTCAATGCAAAAGACAAATGAGCAAGTATAATAGAAATAGTCTGGGAAGAATGGACTATGAATCGGCTAATACCGACTAGGGGTGATGTGCAAGTACTTTCTATGTTCAAGAAAGTAGAGAGTAAATAGCTGGAGAAGGAGAGTGTCTATTTACCTTCCAAGTATGTATCACAGCCAAACAGAACCAAGAACTAGTTCAATAATGCCAAAAAAGGTAATGAGTTAGAAAAGCAAGTTTCATCGGTTTGTGGAGGATTAAAAAAAATTCCATAATATTTTAAGTCCATCTTTCTACACAAATAACGATTATTTAGGTTATAAACATTCTTGACATCTGCCAATCTTAGAAGTGTATCTCCAACATCTCACATATAAAACCAATCAAGCATCATTCAAGAATTTACAAGCCTGTAATAGAATCATCAAAGTTAAATTTTGTAGAATAATAAAAAAACTAAACAAGTACAGCATGTTTGGGATGATTGCCAACAGTTCTATGCATAACTTACTGCCTACTAGGGGTGTGCAAAGCAGCCAATATTTGTATCTGTATTTGTTTAAGGGGGGAAATTATTTGTATTTGTATTCAAGAAAAATTCAAATTAGGCATAACAATCCAATTTTTTTCATGTTAAACTTCTAATTTAAGTTATTATCCATTTTAATAGTCACGGAATTGCAATATTCGTTGACCTTTTTCCATAAATTCAGCAATGAACATGTAACGGGAACGTCATTGAAAATAAAGGCCACTGTGGCCACAAAACCTTTAAAAAAAAAAAAAGAATAGCAAAGACTTATGATTTTTATGATAGTTTGCTTTATTTGTACAAGTTCTCTGTTGTATGTTATAGTTTGTGTTCCAAATGTAGCCGTGCTCCTTAGTTAGCGTTTGAGTTATGTTGTTGTCAGTGTTTTTGTTGTCAGTGTTTGGTGGTTATTGTCTGCGCACCATCATAGAGACAGCGGTGCACGGGAGTGGTTTGTCTGCCTTGCTTTGACCCTAGTGATAGTGCTGGGCAAAAATGCGAGGGGTGGAGATGAACTGTTCTCTCCAGTGACTAATTTTCTTGCTCCCAAATACAAATATTTTATAAACTATTATTTCTTTTAAATATTCATAAAAAAAACACATTTTTTGTGCCTTTTCGAATACCGTATTAAGGTTTCTGCTCTACCCCTAGTACGTTTATCAGCCAGGGTCTGTTGGAACTACAACACCAAGTAATACCCTTGAATTTAACTTACAATCAGGCGCTCAGCAAAATCTTACAAATATGAATGTTCATACAAATGAGTCACCAAACAGGACTTAAGCTTATTGTAAAACACAACATCAGACAAACATTATAATGTCAACCAAATATTAATATTATAACATTGGAAATTTAAAGAAGTAACCGGAGCATCATCATGACAGTTAATAATACAGTAATGTTTACAATCACAACTGATAGTCAGCGGGAAAAAACAAAAAGATTCATAGGATCTGATGAACAGAAGATGGAAACAATGGAAGAGTAGAGCAATATGGTAGCTAAGACTAAAAAGACACATTGAACAATAGAAGATATAGCAAATCTATCATCTGTAAAATGCTCATTGTCATTCAAGATGGAGAATTGGGTGGAAGCTGCAAATCAATCAATCAATCAATCAAACAAACTTTATTTATAAAGCATTTTTCATGGCAACTCAAAGTGCTTTACAGAAAAATGACCCCACATAAACCACATTCCCCACGGATAAAAGCATGATCACGTTTATGCATTTATACCCCCCTCTTCCAACCGAAACCCCCTGCCAACACACACTCATTTGCAACATTAAAAACGACATCCGATCAACTATAGTTTAGCCAGTTATGGTAAGGAAACCTTATCAAAGGAGCCATCTGCAATGGCAACAGCACATCAACAGCAGCAGCCAAGGCATTGGACCCAGGGCACCTAGAGGAGGGCCGAGACCCCCACCTCCACCCAAATGCTACCTAGAGAGCAGCCAGGGAGCCACAGCCTACCAATGCTCCTGAGGGAGAAGTTTGGGAGAAGGCTCCTACAGTGAAACACTGGAAGATTAAAATAACAGGTTAAAGTAATTAAAGATATGAAAAGACTACATGGTACAACACTGCAAGTATATAAGCAGGTAAATCATATAGAGCAATTTAACAAATATGATAAATAATCATCAGCTAAAAGCCAAGCTAAAAAGGTAATTATTGAGCCTGATCTTAAAAACATGATTATTTTCTGTGGCCCTGAGGTCCTCTGTTAGCCTTTTCTATAGGTGAGGGCCATATTACCGGAAAGATGCCTCACCATGGGTGTGTGTCCTGACTTTATGACAAGTAGTTAGCTGCCAGAGGAGCGCAGAGGCTGTGAAGGTTCATATGGTAAAAGCACAAATAATAACGCCCAAGACCATTAAGACACTTCAAAACAATTAAAAGAACCTTAGAATTATTCATAAAACATATGGAGAGCCAGTGCAGTAATTTTAAGACCGGTGTAATGTTCTCCCACCTCCTTTGCTGCTGAATTTTGTGGAAAAAATTGTAAATTCGAAAGATTCTGTTTGGAAAGACCAGAAAGCAGAGCATTACAGTAATCAATTCTGCATGTGATAAAAGCATGCATCAATGTCTCTGTATTGCCCGGGGAGAGAGAATGGGGCGGACTCTGGCAATGTTCTTTAGATGATAAGTACTTATTTTAGTAATTTTTTTAATATGATGAATAAAAATCAGTTCAGAGTCAAAAATCACACCCAGGTTCTTCAATTGTGAAGAAGAATTAAAAGACAGTGATTGTAGTTTAGGTAAAAGTTTATCTCTCTGAGCCTCAGGACTGA
Organism: Apricaphanius iberus; assembly: GCA_028564705.1. NCBI lineage: Eukaryota > Metazoa > Chordata > Actinopteri > Cyprinodontiformes > Aphaniidae > Apricaphanius > Apricaphanius iberus. The sequence goes on along the minus strand of JAPXFQ010002229.1, from coordinate 866,776 downwards.
TGACTAAAAGTTCAGTTTCGTACTACTTGAACTGGATAAAGTTTTCTGCCATTGGGATTTGTTTTCTAAAATGAAGTTAAAAAGTGCATCCACTGGCTGTGTGTTATCAGGAGACTAAAAGAATTGTACACGTGTGCGTCATCAGCAGAGGTGTGGACTCGAGTCAGACTCGAGTCATAAATTTGATGAGTTCAGACTTAACTCAACAAAATGTACAAAGACAAGTAAAACTTGGACTTGGACTTTAACATCAACACCACAAAATTAAAGGTGGCATGAAAGGATGCAATTCATCAAGGTTAAAATCTTATCTCTAAAAGAGCCATAAAACAGTTCCTCCAGGATTTTGCGGCACTTTTGTGATTGTTGCAGCCTAAAATGCCGGATGTTTTGGCAGCTTCTGTGAAAAGTTGCAACAAAAGTGGCAATGTTTTTATTCATGATTTTCTTTTCATCTCTTGAAAATTGTTTAAACGTGAAAATCTGAAATTCCAAAATTTTATTGTAGAAGGTGCACCAGAAAAACACTTTATCATCCAGCAGAACGCTGTTCAACACTTTTCAAATTTTTGCTTATTGAAGACATTGAACACAAAAATACCAAGGGAACAATTCCGGGTTTATAGAATTTTGGAATAGAAAAACCATTAAATTTGATACTTTTCTGATTTGTTCACAAATGGCTAATTAAATATACGGTAAAATTGTATTATTATTATTAAACTTATTAAACTTAAGCTGATGCAATAATAAATGTAATTATGTAGTGTAAAACTGGAATACAAAAAAATTACTTGTATTGACAGATGACAAAATGTGCTAGATATAGATTAATGTCAAAAAATTATATACGTTTGAATTGGCCTCAGTATTCTTAAACAGGAGCAATATGGAAGAAGTGTCTTTACTGGTTATAGTACATCTATGTGTGTGCTCTTTTTTGAAAACATTCAGACTGCCTGTGAGGTGAGGATAAGTTTTCAGTCTACTTCACTCTGGCAAATGTTTGAACATGACAACCCCTCAGCTTGAACTAAAGGCACATAATCACAAAATCAAATCAAACTTTATTTAAAAGTGCTTTAAATGCAAAAATAAATGCAATTCAAAGTGCTTTACAGAATAAAAATTATCCAACATTTATCACCCCAAGTTTAAACAACACATTTATACCCCCTACCCCAATCCTATCCCCATGTACATACACACTCAGTAGCAACATTAAAACAACATTAAAATAGACAATAAAATGGACACTGCGCTGAGTACAGATGAGCCAGTTTCCATAAGCAGCTGAGGCACTGACCCAGGGCACCCAGAGAAGGGGTGGCTGGGACCCCCACATCCTCCCAAGCACTACCTGAATAAAACCCAGGTAGCCACAGACGACCAATGCTCCTGAGGCACAGGGCTCCCACATCCCTTTGGATTTTAAGGAAGACAACATGGTTGTTCTCTGACTTAAAACATTTTGCGCTGGGTTCATCACTCAACACAATGGTCACACGTTTATTGTAGGTCTGGACAAAGCTGTATATAATGTCGAAATAGCCGTCTCCAGACTTGTACTGAAAAATATCTTTGAGACTCTTGTTTCTGTCAGTATTCAAAATCTTATAGAAAGTGGCTGAGTGTTATAGTTATGTCGCATAGTATTCTCCATTCTTTGAGTGATGCCCCGTGTATCTTTTTTTGTTTTTTTCAGCTCTGTGCACACTTCTGTGATAGTGCCGAATAACAGCTCCTCTCTACCAACTCTGGTGTCTTTGCTGTTAGCATAAGATGTGAAGGAAAGGGAGCCCAACAGCACGGTAGATGCAGTGTGCTTGTGGTGAAAAAAGGAGGAAATGTTGGCAAATGTTACAGGCTGCTAAGCAGACTGGATACCGCTCCTGGCACTGTTTCATCGTTGCCAACCAACACTTTTCCTATGTACAGACTTTCTGTGTGGTGTATGCTATGAAGTCTTTTCAACTCAATGGGTTCAAGTCCAAGTGAAGTCGTGGGTGTGAAAGTAAAGCCCTGACCTCAACTGGATGAAAGAGATCTGGGGTGAAATACAGTTGGTGCTGTGATGTTGACAACTTCGTTCCTCCAACTAAATGTTTTCCTGAAAGGATGGTCAAATATTCCCATATCTCACTACTGAAGCTGCTATTACTGCAAAGGATGGGCCAACTCTATTGTAAAGCCTAGGCATTAACTAGGGGATGTGATTAGTTCGGTTGTTTGAGTTAAGGTGAGCGTTTCAGTGCTAAATTTTAAAAGGTTATCTTTTTAAGATTGTGTGATGTTATCATCATTTTACATTAATTCTAAAGTTAAAATAAAGCCAAAAACAAAGACGGTGAGTATTTGGTTATTCATTTTGCTTCTAACATTTAAAAGAAAGAATGATCTAAATGTGTGAAAGGCAGCTATGATCAAATCTGTATGTCACTGGTAAAACTCCATCCTCCCTTGCAATGAGCCATATTTAAAACATGAAAGGACAATATTTCTTTGCTGCTGTAACATTAGGGTCTTGAGAGGCAATGTTATAATTTCATTCATTCATTCATTCATTCATTCATTCATTCATTCATTCATTTTCCATACCCATTCATGTGTCATTGAGTTTTATCGAAAGCTAAACTTAAAGAGTTTAGTTTAAAAGGCATGGACTAATTTGCATATGACAGGAGACCAAATGGGGTCTTTTCTAAAGGTTAAAGCTAATAACTCACTGCTTAATTTGTGCAGCAGCCATTCAGTAGGAAGTTCCCTTTTTTTTTTGAAAATGATTCCACCTGGGCTGGAAAAATGTCTGCTACAACCACTTAGGTCTTAAGACTTTAGAAGAGCTGAATAAGTGGAATGTCTGACTCTGCTAGTGGCAGGTTTGGAGCTGCTGGAGTGTAAGCCTGATGCAGCACATACTTTGATCAACTGATTGAAAGGGCTGTAAAGGGATCAACATTTAGTATTTTGACACAGATTGCACATTGGTTGAAAAGAAGAAGCTCTTTTATATTTGTGTCAGTGAGAGATTCCTAAATTATTAATGAATGTGTAAAAGGAAATAGCATTGATTGATTAGCCTGAAATAATAGACTTTGTTTTAAAAAAAAAAAGAAACCCTGCTGTGGTCCAACAGGATGAGCCAACCCGCTGTCTGCGACTATGCCAGTGTGTTTGAAAGTGTCAGCCTGTCAGCGTCTAAAGCATGAGTTTTCATTTGTAAAGGAGGTCTCTTGATAAGGCTTGGTTCACAGTTCAAACTGCGACTTTCATCTGTCAATCACAGGAAAAGATTAAAGGATATCAGAGGTCGCCGTGTCAAACCTCTCATCCTGTCCCCCTCCACAGGGTAGCTCAAACTTCAGGGGGATCGTTTTTTTCCCTTCGATTCGGAGCTCTGCTGCAGATTTGTAGGAGAGCAAATTACATCAGACACAATCCTTTCTTCAGTGCAGGGACAATTTTTTTGCTTCCTCTCACATGAGCTAAATTATAAATGCTCTATTATTATTTGTTTACTTCATGTTGGACTGAGAGATGTGCATTATTCAGCCTTCCCTGACAGCAGAAGAGGAGGAAAATGAGGACACGGGACTGGGAAAACATTAAGGATGTTAAAGGAGATATGAGCAGTCACACACGTACAATGATGAACTTTCTCTTTCCTAAAGAAGAAGATTGATCAAAGACAAAAAAGAAGAAAAAAAAGGTATACCGTTTTTTCCAGGAAAGGCTTTTGAAACTTTGATGAAGCTGGTCGTGTGCTTACACTCCTGGTCGCCAGGCTGGTTCCCAGTCTGTGTTTTCAATAAATCAGACCCACAGAGCCTTTTAAGCTAATCAGGTTTGTGTGTCATTTTCTTTTCAGTCCTAAGAGATGATTTCCGGCAGGCCCCAAGTGACGTGGTTGTAGCTGCTGGAGAGCCTGCAGTGTTGGAGTGCATACCTCCGCGGGGTCACCCTGAACCCTCAGTGTTCTGGAAACGCAACAACGCCCGAGTCAGCAGCAAAGATGACCGCATCACGGTGAGTTTAAATGTATTGTAAATACAGATGCACATCTGCTCTCATATTAGGGCAGCAGTGGCTCGGGAGGTTGGATTCTGTACTTTAATCAGTGGGTTCCTGCTTCTAACCTCTTCTCCGTCTCAGTTCTTGTGTTCTTGCCCAAAATGCTTCGCCGGCCTTGCCTGGTGGTCGTGGTCAGAGGACGGCAATTGTATGGAACAAGTGATATTCTACAGCATGATTCTATGTAGTGCCTTACAAAAGATTTAACACCCATTCAACCCCTGCAGATGTATTTTATTGTGGTGCGACAGACCAGCACAAAGGAACGCGTACCTGCAAAGTGGAAGGAAAAGGATGGTACCTCGAAAGCATGGTCTCTAAAGTCAGTCATAAGGGACTGGTGTCCTACATGTTTCCCTGCTTCAACACACTTGACTCAAATGAATAGTTCATTATCAAGCCTTAGCAAGACATGATGGGGACTTAATTTAACTATTTCAATCAACTGTGTTTGAATAGAGACACGTCAAAAACCTGAAACCCCTAGAGGGGGTGGACAAAATTGTCATAAAATATAGGCAAGGCAAGGCAAGACAATTTTATTTGTATAGCACACTTTCAACACAAGGCAATTCAAGGTGCTTTACATGATTCAGTGATAATGAAACCACATAATTACAAGCAAAACATGTAAGTTTAACAGTAATCAATCGGTAAGAAAAGATAATGTAAGGAACAAATTTTGGTAATTAATACACAATCACTTAAATAAGAAATAAAAAAGTAAGAATAGAAATTAAACCACAACAATAAAAAATAATTTAAGGAACAAATTTATGCAATTAAAACAGATTAAAACAGATAAAACACAATCGGGTAAACAAAACAACAAGTGATCAGAAAGCGCAATTTACAATTCAAATGCAGCTCTGAATAGTAGTTTTTATCTTTGATTTAAAAGAGCGTAGCGATTCAGCGTTTTTGCATTCGTCTGGAAGTTTATTCCACATTTGTGGAGCATAGAAGCTGAAAGCTGCCTCTCCCTGTTTAGTTCTGAGTCTAGGGACGATTAGTAGGCTAGAGTTGGAGGACCTGAGTGGTCTGCTGGGTTGATATAGTGACAGCATATCTTCAATGTACTTTGGTGCTAAACCGTTCAATGATTTTTAAACAAGTAGGAGTATTTTCATGTCTATTCTCTGACCTACAGGGAGCCAGTGTAAGGACTTTAGAACTGGGGTGATGTGTTCTAATTTCCTGGTTCTAGTGAGAACACAAACAGCAGATATATAAATATAAACAAATATAGCAACCAATTTCCTTCAGTAGTCACCCAATTGATAAATAGAGCCTATCTGTGAGTAACTTAAACTCAGCATAAATACAACTATTCTATGAAAGATTATTTGAAGAACTTTAGTGGGCCAATTGAATCATGAAGATCAAAGTTGAACAACAAGAGGCGCATTATTTAGAGAAGCTGCCTAGAGGCCTGTTGTAATTGTAGAGAAATAGCAGAGCTCCACAGCTAAAAAATAAGGCAAACACACTTTTTACAATTTTATTCATAAAACAATTTGAATACCATGATTTTTTTTCCCTTCATCTTAACAGCTTAACATAAAATAAAATCCCCATAAAATACATTGGATTTTGTCGTTGTAGCATGATATATGGAAGAGTTCTAGGAATATCAATATTTTTTTAAGGAATAGGGATCAGGGCAGGACCGGGATTCATTTTCAGCCTTGGAGTTTCATGCCTCAGAGCGGGCCACTTTATATCACAACCTATTTTTATCAAAATTAGGGATGTGCCGATACCGGTATCAGGTATCAGATATCAGGCCAGTATCGTTCTAATGTATTTGTATCATAATCGGCTAAATTAAACTAATACCATACCATGAACTTATAAAATGTGGAAATGTGTTAAAATGTGGAAACTGCAATAACTTCACAGAAAATGTTTCTATTTGCTTGAGATTTTAGTTTTGTAGTATTTTTTTAATATATTTTATTTTTATCTAATTCACCATCATCTGTTATAACAACCAGGGACGAAAATCAAACCTGTCTTCCAATTCAATTACGTTGTATATTTTGTGAAGTAGAAGTAGCATTGGTACTCGGTATCGGCAAGTACTCAGATCCAATGACTGGTATGGTATTGGTTTCAAAAAAGTTGTATCATTACATAAATAATTAGAATCATGTAATTATAACCTTGCTAAAACAGCACACTGTTCTGTAAAGCCTTGTAATTTAGAGTACCCCTCCCCCCCCAAAAAAGTTCTAATTCAGTATAAATAATGGTTGATTGCTTCACAAGGTGGATTTATTTCAGCAGGTGTTCACATTTACATTTCCATATCAAATGCCCTAAAGCTTTAGAGAATATTATTTTCATTGTGGTAGTGCAGTGGATGAGTTTGAGGAAACTGAAGCGTGAAAGGTGGAGCAGTCTACTCAGGGATTTATTGCAGAGGTAGCAGCTCAACATATAGATTCTGGTATTGTTAATGGATGTGTTGTAAAATATAAAGATATTTCAATCGCAAAACATGCAGGCTTCATTTATATTTATTTCACTCTAATCTGTTTAAAATCTGGACTTTGTGTATTTATTGTCTGACTTTTAAAGAAAAAATATAACAGGTGACACTGTTATTTGGGCATAGACAGTGGTTTTATTTTATTTGAATTAATGCCTGCTTGTTAACATACAATCTGTTTGTGTACTGACAAAAAAAATCTCCTAATCACTACCGACTATTTGCTCTAATACAAAACGAAATAGCATTTAAATTTTATCATAATTCTCAGCACAAATCTACCAATTTTACAAAGCCTTTGAGTATTTGACGTCAGTTTTATTATTGTAGTGCGGAATCAGCTAGCATTGCAGGACACTTTCCAAATCAAATCTACACAATGCTTTTATTCTATTTGTACACATTTATAATATTAACTCAACAAGTAATCCTGCTCCACCCTAGACTTGTCGGCTCATATTGCTTGATGCTGAATTTTCCTTCGCTAGGAGCTACAAGCTAGGGTGTTTGGCTGCTCTCTGGCCTGATGCATCTTCTTCCCTCCCCGTCACTCCCCGTCGGTGATGGTTGCTCCTGCCCGCTGGTTGATGATGACTCTCGATGCATGGGGCTGGGGGTCCCGGTTGCGGCCCGGCTCGGTCCTGGTGCATGTCGGGCGGGTCCTGGGTGGTCCGGTGTGTCGGGCGGCCGCTGTTTCGGGCCGATGTCCTCCTTGGATTGACTGGGGCACCTCTTATGGGGGTGCCGGGGTTTTAGAATAGGTTGGTGCCGTCCGGTGGATCGGTGGGGACCGTGCCTGGCGCCCAGTCCTCCTGCCGGTTCCAGGACTTCAGCTGGCTGGTCTGTTCGCCTGGTGGGGCTGTCCGGCATTGGCTGGACCCCTGATCTTGGCGCCCCACGTGGGGCGGGATCTGGACCCTGGAGCTGGATGATCTGGATGTCCAGGTGCCGGCTGGGCGTGGCCTGGGGAGGGCGTACATCCCCTGTGGCTCTTGCTGTGGCTCCCTGGCGTGTGGATGTGTGGAGGCAGGCCGGGTTGTTGGCTGTGGGTACTGGTCTGGGGTGGCGGCGGCGTGTGTTGTCCGTCGGTTGGCTGCGGGTCCTCCTTGCCTGCCGCGGCGGCGGGGGGCCCTTGACGGCTGGTCCCTGGTTGGGGCCCCGCTGGGGGGCGGGGTGCCCCTGGTCCCCGTGGCCTCCAGTTCCTGGTCCGGGCCCGCCCTGGCGTAGCTGATTACCGGCGGAGCCCGTGGGCTCGTCACTGCGATCTCTCGGGCCCCAGCATCGCCGCTGGTGGGTGCTCCCCTGGGACTTCCTTCTGTTCCTCTCTTGGCGGGTGATCGACCCTGCGCTGATCCGCCTGTGGACTCTGTACTCTGTGGGACGCTGGATGCATACATCTCTTGCCTCCTCCATGTCTGTGCCGATTCCTGTAGGACGGATTGACGGTTCCTTACACCAGCTATCAATCACTTGCATGGGGAAACCTTATTCAGACCTGCATGCTCGCACACACAAAGGTGTGGGGACATAGGTGAGGACGGACATATCTTAAGCTGAGGTTATCATCATTAGTTAGTTGTTCACAGGAGCTTACCAGAAACATTTGTATTATGTTCATTAATCAATGCTTGTGTGTAGTGAATGTGTAATTCTTTGTTTATTCTACCAGATCCGAACTATTGGTTTGGTTCTGTACAGTTTGTTGTTTTTGTTTTGTATTACTGTTTCTCTGCCGTCCGGCAGAGGTGGAGGACTGGGATGTTTTCTTGTGTTCTTTATTTGCCTCCCTGTCTTGTGTCGTCGGTTCGCCCCTCTGTTGGTCGGTTTCTTTTCTTCACTTCTTCCTTTCTCCCTTCTTGTCTCATTTAATGTCCATGACGTCAGGAAATTGAACCCACAGTAATCACTAATAAAGATTTTTCATACATATACATCAAGTGGCGTACTACAGCGAAGCTGTAATACTCTGCTTGGGAAAGTAAAACTGTTGGGCTTGTACTTGGTACTCAGACACCAATTCTGAGTAGCATACTGCTAGACAGGACACGTTAAAAAAAAAAAAAAAAAAGGAGCTACAAGACAAAGTTTCCCAGTTGTTTGCTGCAGCATCATATTATTAAAAAGACATGTTATGTTAGTTGCCACAATGTCACACAATTCGTTGCCTTGATAAACTAACTGGAATAGTGGTTTGCAGGGAAAATTCAACTTGTTGTCTTACCCGTTTAATTATCCTCGTTAGCTGTCACCTGTCACAAAATCCATACCTGTTGTGGTGTTCATTTTTGCACGAGCAAAAATGGGCGTCTGTTTGAGCTTTCCTCTATGCAATCATCATGCGACCCTTCACTTCTCAAACATCACTGACTGGTTGTCCAAAAAAAAATGGCTGCGAGCTGGCCTGACTGTGAAGCAGCCCAGTACGGCAAGTCGTTTTAGTAAAAACTCTGTATCCTTGATATCCACTGTTGTGTATGGCAAATAGTATGCAACATTTTCCCCTATAAGTTTGAAATTTGGTAAAATAATTCAGAAATACTGTTTCTTGCACATCTTTTTTGCCTTTTTGCACATTTGCGGCCCAAATATCTGACTAGCCCAACAGGAAATGTCCCGGTCCTTTTGATTAGCCAATCCAGGCCTGACAGGGAATTTTGTACATCAAAACCAGCTATGATTTTAGCTTAGTTGTGGAGCTCATTGCTACAATTCTTTATACAATGAAAATGTTTACTTGAAAACAGTGTTTTAATATTTACTGTTGCTGGTCATATAATTAAGTTATCATGAAAATGTTGTTTTATTTGATTAATTCTATTCAAAATGTGAAACTTGTATATTAGATTAATTCATTGCACATAGAGTGATATATTTCAAATGTTTATTTCTTTTCATTTTGATGATTATAACTAACAACTAATGAAAGTCTTAAATTCATTGTCTCAGAAAATTAGAACATTGTGAAAATGTTCAGTATTGTCGACACCTGGTTCCACACTCTAATCAGCTAATCAACCCAAAACACCTGCAAAAGCCTTCTAAATCTAATTCTGCAGGCTACACAATCACAGGGAAGATTGTTGACTTGCCAGATGTTCAAAAGACGACCATTGACACCTTGCACGAGGAGGGCGAGACACTAGAGGTCATTGTTGTTCACAGACCTCTGTGTCCAGGCACATTGGTAGAAAGGCAAAGGGAAGGACAAAACGTGGTAGAAAAAAGCGTACAAGAAATAGGGATAACCGCAACCTGGAGATGATTGTGAAAAAAACCCGTTCAAAAATGTGGGGTAGATTCACAAAGAGTGGACTGCAGCAGGAGTCAGTGCTTCAAGAACCACCGCGCACAGACATATTCAAGACATGGGCTTCAGCTATTCCATTCCTTGTGTCAAACCACACTTGAACAAGAGACGGTGTCAGAAGTTTTGGCCGCTGAGTGTTCCATAGTTATGTTCTGCAGTGGAGGTAAATATTGCATTTATTTTTTAAATCAAGGTCCCTGAATCTGGAGGAGGAGAGGAGAGGCATATCATCCACATTGTTTGAGGTCCAGTGTAGAATTCCCAATCAGTTTGGGGTGGCATATCATCTGCTGGTGTGGGTCCACTGTGTTTTATGAGGTCCAAGGTCAACACAGCATTCTACCAGGAGGTTTTAAAGCACTTCATGCTTCATATTTCATTTTCCAACAGCATTTGGCACCTGCACTTACAGCCAAAGCTACCAGTACCTGGGTTAAGGACTATGATATCCCTGTTCTTGATTGGCCAGCAAACTCAACTGACCTTAACCCCATAGAAAATCTATTGGGTTGTGTGAAGAGGAAGATGCCAGACCCAACAATTCAGAAGAGCTGGAGGCCACTATCAGAGCAACAAAGGCTCTCATAACACTGATCGACTCCATGCCACACTGCATTACTGCAGTAATCCAGGCCAAAGGAGCCCCAACTAAATATTGAGGGCTGTTCATGCTCATGCTTTCCATGTTCATACTTTCCAGTTGGCCAACATTTATAAAAATCCTTTTTTTCTCCTTTTTTTTTTTGAAATGGAATTGATATTCTTATTTTCCTTAATACTAAATTTAGGATTTTCATTAGTGTCAGTTACATTAATCAGAAAATTTAAAAAATAAACATTGGAAATATATCAGTCTGTGTGTAATGAATGAATCTAATATACAAGTTTCTTGAATGAAATTACTGAAATAAGCAAACTTTTTCATGATATTCAAATTTTATGACCAGAACATATATATTGAGACAGGTTTTGAGTTAGATTGGCAGTATTTACGACATTGTGAAGATGCAGCAAAAAGCAATAAATTATATAATGGTGAAATTATAAGGGCTAAGTTTGCATTGCCCCTCTGAGAGTGTCAGACCTATAACCCTTATGTTTTTGCATTTCCAAGCAACTGCATGACTCATGCTTAAAATTGTCAAATTATTTACAACCTCTGATTTCCACAGCATTTGCTCTAACAGAAAAGGAAGCAGAAATGTATTAATTTTATATTAGTACGCCCAAGAAGTGGCTAAATTTGTGCTGAACCAAAACACCAGCTGGTTACTATGCAAAGACATTGTCATATTTTTCTTACCTTGAGACTCATATTTGCTCTGACATTCAGAGTCAAGGAGGAATATGTTATACAAGGGGGTTAGATACTCATTTAGACTGACAATAGTTTCAAAAGACTATAATTCAGAGCAGACATGTTGTTATGCTCTGGACTGGAAAATGTCTGGATCCTAGGTGTCCCTGCTGTCCTGTCTCTTCATGTGTGAAACCATAAGATGTCTGTGAGAATTTTGAAATTCAACTTAAGAAATGTAGGTGTTGGCTGTCTAAGGGCAGAGAAACTTAATCATAAAATACTCATAGTTCACTATATAACTTATAGGAAAAGCACAATGATGTATGTATTGTTTAGATATAAAATATTAATAATTTATTCCTGGAAAGTTTTCCAAATATGGATTTTTCACATCAGAGATTAAAATAATGTATCTGGGATATGTGAAATATCAGGGGACACTGAAGTGAGCTGTGACTCTATGCTGTTATTTTTCTTTAGATGCGAGGGGGCACGCTGATGATCTCCCCCACCAGGAAGAGTGATGCTGGCATGTATGTTTGTGTGGGCACCAACATGGTCGGAGAGAGAGACAGTGATCCTGCCGAGCTGGTTGTTTACGGTAAAACTCAACATGTTCACAATGCCATGAAAAAATATTTGATCCCTTACCAATTCTCCTCATTTTTTGGGTGTGCATGTACTTTTTTTGACTACATTTTAAGTTATTCAGTCTATTAAGAGATATTATATGGACATGCAATATGCCTCCTCTGCACCTACAGAACGTCCAGTGTTGGTACGGAGACCAGTAAACCAGGTGGTCATGGAGGAGGAAACTGTGGACTTCCTATGTGAGGTCCATGGGGATCCGGCTCCCACTGTGCGATGGCGGAGAGAGGAAGGGGAGCTTCCTCGTGGGAGGTGAGATTTAACAGAAATAAGCACAAACTGCTGAAGAGATTGACATTAGAAATAGAGTTCAGTTTCTAGTACATAAGACACAGAAAACATTTGCAGCAGGCTTGATCTTTAATTGATTTTTCCCCACTGATTAAGCATGTTGGAATAAGGCTACTATTGTTTAGCATTCTGATTTTTAAATAACATTTGTTTAGACAAATCGCTTTTAAAAAAGAGAAAATATGCACTTGATGCCACTAAGAGAAGAGTTATGCTGTTATGTTGAGTAAATTTCATTAGCAGAAATTTGGCACTCTTTTCTATAGCTAGTCTTTTGAGCGTTGCCACAATATATTCCTGACATTTGCATCCAAGTTTTTATGTATTTTAAAGACCTCTATCCCTCACTTAATGAAATGTAAACTTAAGGCATCCCTAATTTAGTCTATTATTCAAGTATTATTTTCACTCTAATTGTCGATATATTATTTGAGTTTATTTAAAGTTAAATGAGCCTACATGTTCTGCATTGACAATAATTCTTGAATTGTAGCGCTGTCTTTTTTTTAGATAGAGTATATACAAAGAAAATCTTAATTGAGCTATTAAAATGTTTTTGAATGCATACAAATTGTAATTACTTTTAGTTAAATAACTTCATTCAGTCCTGCTTTTTTCTTGGTTTATATATGACCTTTCAGGAACTTTTACTTGTTTCCAGAAAATTCCACCAGTAAAAATACATATAAAAAAATCACGGCATATATTGATTGAAAGGGATAGAATCTTATCTTGCCCTATCAGCAGATTGCCTGTTTCACTTTGTGCAGTTAGTAGTTTTTGTGTACACCCTGATGGCCTTTCTGTGTCTCACTTTTCTGGTTCCCAGGTTTGAAATCCGCAACGGCAATAACCTCCGTTTGTTCCACGTGAAAGAGCAGGATGAAGGGATGTATACCTGCACATCTGAGAACAGTGTGGGCAAGACAGAGGCTTCAGCCATGCTGCAAGTTCACGGTGAGAAACGCATCATGCATATTGAATAAGAGCGCGCATGTACTTGGGTATGCATAAAGCAGCTCTCGATCCAGGTGCTTTTTAGTGCGTGTGAGGTCACATGACAGCTGTATTAATATAAATCCTGCTCCCACTTTTTTTGCCTGATGATTGCTGTGTTTTTATATGCGAGCATCTGTGGGAGTCCAGCGAGGGTGCCAGCAGCTTATGTTAAACCGTATGGATTACGCTGTTTGACAGATGTTTGATGGATGTGTACTTTCACTCACTACCAGAGAGCAGTCACAGTATTAATAAGACATGACTCCCCCTCTCTCTTCTTGTCTCTTTATCTCCCTTCTCTCTCCACCTAATGCTCAATGTCCTTTCTTTTCCCCCCACTCGTCATGTGTCTTGGTTTGAATAGTCTGCAATGACTTCATCCACTTATGCCTTTCTCTTGGTAAATGAAAACCCAAACCTAGCAGTTTTCTGTTCAGCCTTCTTTCTTGCTATTTTTTTTTTACACTTTTCCATCCTGCAACATGCTTTTTATTTTCTGGCTCAGTGTTTCATCCATTTCATTAGTTTTCTATTTTTTTCCCATCATTTTCCAAACCCTATAATCATTCCACTTGGCTCATTCCGCAAGATCTAAATCTTACCTAAAAAAAGCAATTCATGGCTCTTAGCAATTTAAAAAAAATGTGTTTCCTATCTGTTATTCCTAATGGTTTTTAAAAGCACCAATCAGTGCCTAATGGTGTAAATAAGTCCCTCCATTAGGTGATGACACATTGACAGCATGTCTGTTGCTGCAGTAAAGCATAAGGAAGCCCCAGACAGTGTAACACCAGATTAAGGACTCCTTCTACACACATCTGCCATGTCCAAGGCAGTTTGTCAGGATAATATGACACCATGCAAATCCTGCCTTCAGTTGCAGCTACCAGCAGCAAAAAATATAGCTGTAATGTTTTAATCAGAGCTCAACCCGTCGCAGGCTTAAATAATGATATAGCTTGACTTTTATGTGGTTTTGCTTTAAACTATTGTAGATAAGCATGTGGGCTTTACGATATAAGCAATCCCTTTAAAGGGACATTAAAGTTTTTGGATGACAGAAAATAAAATAGCCTATAAAGAAATTCACCAGACTGCTACATTTCCTTGCAGAACTAATTGAACTCTTCATCATTTTTAATTTTGTCATGCTATAACCCCAATGTCGTATGGGTTCTTTCTGCAGCCCGTAAGATTTTTTTGTTTTGCTCATTCACATTGCGTTTTACTCTCTCCATGTTCCCATTAATTCTTGTAAGTTTTCATGTTTTGAAGAAGCACAGCCTCCCAACAGCATGATGCTCCCACCCTCATGTATTACTTTGTGGCTACTGTGTTTAGGGTGCGCAGCTATTTTCTTCTCCACAAATTGAATTTTGCATCTTGGCTAAAAGTGTAATTTTAGTCTTTTGTGACTACAGGATCTTCCACCAAGAGTTTGTAGTGCCTCCTTCATGGCTTGTGGCAAACCTTAGATTTGACTTCCAAAGGCTTTTGTTCAACAATGGTTTTCTTCTTATCGCTCTTCTTTAATGGACAGATTTGTGAATTTCACAGCTAATAGATTAAATGTTTCTAACCTTAGCTGGGGGTCTCTTTTGCTCCTTCAGAGTTATCATGTGTCTCTTTGCTGCTTCTCTGAAGAAAGTTCTGCTTGCCTTTACTGTCAGTTTATAGCAAATCTCTTAGTAGGTTTGCAGTTGTGTTCCTACAGTATTTGGATGGTTCATTAAGGATTCCTCTGTGAGATTTCAAACGCTTGGGACATTGCTTTATAACCTAGTATTGCATGATGCGGTTTGTTCACTGACATTCTCCAGCAAACACTTGAGGGGTTAACAAAATGGCTGTAATCACACTCTGATAATACATTTTACTCAGGTAGACTCCATTTACTAGTAATATTACTTCTGAAGTGTTTTTTAATTTTGTCTTGAGTGATTCAAAAATGTTGAAAATCTTTTTTATTCAGGGTGTACCTCACCTCATTCCTGCTAACAGGTGGAGAAAGGTACCTGCACCCCTGTAACCTTGTATTAATTAACTGTGTATAGAAAATAGAGGAAAGAAACATGTAGATGTTACATCCCATTTTACAAATTTGCAGTTTTTTATGTTTTCTATTTTATTAATGTTTTTGATTGCAGGTTGATTTTAATACTCCCTCCATCATTGTTATGGATAAATGTTTCTACTTTTCAGTTTTTTTTAAAGTTTGTTGTTTTGAATCTTTTACCCTGACTGCAGTCATGTAAAAGCCTAATGACATCTTCATGAACCCCTCAGACCTACAGCTGCAAAAGATAATGATTTAATATCTATAGTATGTCTCAAAAGTAAACAAGGGATTTCTTTCTACATTAAAACATTGAAAACAAAAACAAAATGTGTCTGTGTATGTAATAATCTGTGGTGCCCAATCATTATTAGAAAAATAAATTTTAAGTGTTAAAAATACAAATTCAAATAGACAAAACATTTAAGCGAGAATCTAAATTATATTAAAATGTTAAAACCACTGTGCAGAGGTGACTAAGCTCAGCAAAACCACTAGTGTTCTATAATTATGGTAAAAATGACAAATTCACAAAATATAATTTCCAATAGAAGACATATTCACTAATTCTGCACATGATGCAAAAACAGATTTGGCCTGATTGTACATTAAATATTTTTCTTGAACAAAGAAATTTGAGCTGCATATGAGAGGTGTTGACAATGCTACATAATTATATGTGGGGATTGTCTACCCAGAATTAAACATTTTGGGTTCAAAGTATAAAGATAACTTTTTTTTAAAATGCTATATTTGGAAAGCATCAGATGTGATTGGCGAATAGTGACTTTAGCTGACACAAATTTATATTCAAGAACTTACTTTATTACAAGGAGTGTTATTAGAACCTAATTCAACATATTTGTTCTAGTCTTCCTGCTGTGAACATTTATAGATCATTTATTCTGGGCGCAGATGTCACACAATGTGTGTCTGAAAGTGAGAGCAGCTGCTATAAATCCAGTTTTACTGGTATTATACAAAGATAAAATGATTCCATAGTTCACAACCTTTAGCTTGCTTTGTTAGCGATTAAGTAACGTAGGTGCATCTAGCATTAGTACAGCATCTGTCAGGAAGTCATTGGGCTCAAGCTAGATCAGCTGTGCCTGATGACCTCCTCACCATTCATTGGCTGGACCCTTTTCCGCTCACCTACAAAGCACCTCTCCACTCACCTCACATCGCTCTGTCATCATCTTTGCCTTGACGTAGAGGTCACGTTTGGCTTCAACTCGATCCAAGTCGTTATCCAAATTATCCGCTCCAGACTCACGGCTCAGAGTCCGGCTCTCTGTTCCCAGCTCTCCCAGCTCAACCCACTCCACGGGTCTCCCTCGGATCACCTCCTGTCTCCAGCAGTCTTCCACCGTCTGCGTCTGGAACGCGCAGCTATTCACAAGAGGCTGCTCCCGTCCATCTGCAGCCTGACAGCATCAGCCTCAGCACGTATTCCCTAGAGATTGCAGATATTTACCTTAACTCTGAGATTTTCAAAAATGCTGCATGTCCCATGAGTAAATGAGGTTGAAATCTCAAAGGAATGAAAAGAGCAATACATTCAACATCCTTGCTCTCTACACCTCTAGCATATGGAAGACACATTTTGACAAGTTGTAAAAAATACTGGTACCTTTTTTTTATCAGGTCACACATCTCTGTACTTTCTTTGATATCATGATAATAATAGCTCTCTGAAACTCAAAATAGGAAAACTTTGAGTCTTCTTCCTTCAGTTCTCATGACCCGATAATGCTCATGTTATGT
Source organism: Apricaphanius iberus (assembly GCA_028564705.1). Lineage (NCBI taxonomy): Eukaryota > Metazoa > Chordata > Actinopteri > Cyprinodontiformes > Aphaniidae > Apricaphanius > Apricaphanius iberus. The sequence continues at coordinate 849,840 of JAPXFQ010002229.1, read as the reverse complement.
GTTATGGCCGAAATCGACCAGTTTGAGTCCACCATCGAACTTCTCTGTGCATCTCTTATCCTTTTCAATAAAATGGACAAATTAGTGAACACAACTCTAATTTATGTATTTATATTGATTTATAACCTTTGTGAACTTTATGAATTAGTTCTCGATAAGTGAATTTACAGAACACTGTCTATGAGTAAAAAAGGAGGAATCTAATGCTGTTTGTGACTAATGGCTTCTAAATTAGATAAGCAAATATAAAATCACAGCATTATGAGCTTTAATTAAGTATAAGATGTCTAATATGACCCAAATGACTCTTTCTCGGTTCTCGTGCCAATATTTCTGACATTTCTATGTATATTCCTCATGTTTTGACTGTTTAATCACCTCACATTTTTCTGTTCGGTATTAAGAACATACAAATGATTATTTTAATTAAGATTCTTTTTCTTTCTCCAATATTTAATTCAAGCAGACGCTAATGTAAGTTGATGCATTTTGCTCTGGTATTGCAGATGGGCAACTCTGTGTATGCACTCACAGCATCGTGCAGATATACTATAGAGCAGATGGATCAGGCTGGAGAAGTTCCATCTTCTGTGGGAATTTTGAGCCAATCATTTTGGCTGGATGTAGTAGGCAATGGTCAGTGTAAATCCTTGGAGGATGTGATGATGCGGAAAAAATGCAGTGATCTGACCCGGGATGGAAAATGGCAGCTCTTTGAATCCGAGCCTAAAATAACTCAGAAAAAAATGTTATCAGGATGTTGGTGGTTTGTGCAGTTTTGAGTCTGTGGCATGTTTTTGTTTTTCCTTAGTTGAGCTTGAGGTGATTTCTCTCATTAATGATCAGAGAGAGATGAGAGAGTAGAGTTAGATCAAAAAAGGCTCTGAAGGGTAAAGAGATTCCTCCATTCAGCTTGTTGAGAGCTAATGAGGCTTTTATCGATTAACATCAGAGTAAACAGCTGTGGTGGAGAGAGGCCTAATACATTTACTGCCATTTTTAATTCTTTACATTTCCAGAGTTGTTGTTGGATTTATTAAAATTAGCTTTTTGAACCATCACTTTGAAATGAACCTAAAATCCAATCAAATATAAACATTCTTATAAAATGTTTCTTAGAGGCACTTTGTAGGCTAACATAAAGCACTTGGATTTGAAACAGTTGGCTAGGTTAGACAGTGGAGCTCAATGAACAGAAGGGTGAAGTGAGCTCTTTTAGGCTGATTGAAGACCAGGTGTGCAGCTGGACATCTGGAGCATCTGTAGATGTTTCCCAGCAGGCTGTTGAAGTGGTCAGTCAAGGAAATCAAACTTAAAAATTAGCTTTCCCATGTTCAGGAGATGTTCTTATCAAATTCCAAAACCACTGCAGTTTACTTTTTTTGGAGGCAATGGAGCAGCAACTCTCCTCTAAGCTTTTCGGTGGTGATAGGAAGCATTAACAATCTCCAAGCCTGAGCCTATGAAAAAATGCCATTTCCAGCCAAATTTAACTAAGATCTAGTCTTTTCAGTTATGATCCCTATCTCACAGGCATGGATGAGAGAGATAGAGCACTAAATCAAATGCTCTGCACTATTGACTCAATTTTCTGTTCATCACGTCAGACTGGAGAGCACGAAGCCCTGATCCATTTATCCATCCTGCAATCTATCCTACCGTCACTCATGAACAAGACATCAAGATAATTGGACTTCTTTTATACAAGGACCGATTTACCTCTGACATGAAGTGAGCTGTCAACCTTTTTAAGGCAAAAACAATTTATTTATGATAGTATGTTACTATATCGGGCCGTTTTGTTAATATCATTAAAAACAAATCTACATTTTGTAATTGTTAATGCACCAGGATGCAATCAGACAGGCAAGTGTCCGCACTTTGAACTATGGCTCCTAAGTCTCCGCTCTTTGCTTTTTCATTTCCAGTGCCTCCTCAGATTACTGCAAAGCCCAGAGACCAGATTGCAGCCCAAGGGAGGAGCATAACCTTCCAATGTGGCACCACAGGAAACCCTCCACCTGCCATCTTCTGGCAGAAAGAGGGCAGCCAGGTAAGAGACTGTAAAGGAGAATAGGATATGCGTGAGAGTAAAGTTGGAAGTTTTTTTTTGTTTTTTTTTTGGAACAGTTTTACAAGATCTTTATTGTTTGTCATATCAATAAACGGAGTTTCACACCTCCTTTTCAAAAGCGAGAATGACTCACCCCAACATGAGCAGGTTTTTTGTTTTTTTGTGATTTCATCATGACACCTTTTTTTCTGAGTTGCTCACACTCTTCAAAACACATTTTCAAGACACAAATGCTTGCAAACATTTTTGCACATACAGCTAACTGGCAGAGACAACATGCTGGTAAATACAGCTTCTTATAAAGTGGATGTGAAAAGTCTACTGTCTCCCACCTCCTGTTAAAATGACAGATTTTTTGCAATTTAAGACAAAGATTAAACATTATAGATCTTTATTCCATTCATACTGTGTGATTTAGCCTGCTTTAAATTATTTGAAACAAAACAATGAAACCTTTCTGGACGGAAAGCTAAAAAATAATGTAGTTGGTAAAGTTTACATAAATTAGAGTTAACAAATATCTGCTATAATTTCAAATACCTCTGATTACCCCTAAATAAAGCTCTTCTGTAGGCTTTCCCTGACATGTCCTGGGTTGCATTTAACAGCAGAAGGGTCTGAGGAAGGCTTTCATTGCATCACAGTAATCTCATTGTTGAAAGGTATTAGTCAGAAGAAGAGTACCAAATAATTTCCAAGATGTTAAAATATGCTATGAAGCATAACGATATCTTAAAAATAAAATCTATAAGAATAGTGACTGTACCAAGAAGAGCATGACCTTTTAGAAATGATGAGAACACAAAATGTAAAATGGTCATGGGAACCATATTTCATATTTTTCATATGTGAGACATATTTCCTAGAAACAAACACAACAAAGTCTAGCTAATATTACCAAAAACACATTTAAAGTCTCCCGAAAGCACGTGGGAAAATGTGTTTTTGTCTAATAAGTCCAAGGTTTAACTTTTTGGCCAAAGGCAGGTGTGGTTAAAAAAAACAGAACAGGACATTGCCAAAAGAATTACATACCCACACTAAAACCTAGTTTGGCAGCATGGTGCTTCGGGCGTGCTAGAATGGGGTCTTATACAAGGTAGGGGGAAATATTTTTGTGGTTCCAAATACAAGTCTATAGTGACACAAAACCTCAGGCTTCTGCAGGAAAGCTGATGATTAAGAGGGACTTCATATTTTCAGCATCGTAACCCACACCCAACCCACCCCCCCCCCCCCCCCCCCCCCCGGTGGCAGTTATATGATCTGGATGCAGTTGGAGGGATAAAGTAGGTGAATGAAGTAGGGCTTAGCAGGTGCCAAAATTGTTCCTTCAAGGCAAACTCTGCATTCCTTCTGCATTATCCCAACTTTAAACGCAGCACTGCTCAATTAGCAGCTACCTGCACTGACTGGAAGAAGAGATATTTACAGCAGGTCTTTTTGTCACCACACGTGTGTGAATACACATGCCTGCTCATGCGTATGGCAGTGCCTGGCTGTTTGTTTTTTACTCTATTTGGAGGATTATCTGTGACCTTATAACTTCTGTCCATCTATTAAGATCTAAGCCTCTTAGAGGAATAAAATGGTTGGCTGAATGGACTGATACATCCCTCCCCCCGCGTTCACATCACAGGCTTGTTACAGAAAAACATAGAACTATAAAACATCTGGTACTCAGCATCATCATCAACAAACGGTTCACATACTCTTCTTTCATTAAATTCTAATTAATTTGATTGAATTAATTGTGTTTTGAATAGAAACGAGTGTAGACATGTTGAGTATATTGTGAAAAACAGAGAAGAAATGTAAATTTTGAGTTTCTTGATGTATCTTCAACTTAATCTTTAAACCATTCAGGCTTGGTGAATACTAAAAGGAAAAAAAAAACAATATTGATTCTTGCATGAATTTCACCGTGGTCAAGCAGCCAGCATCAACCCTCCCCTCATAACAAAACACAGACTCCCTTCCTGATAAAGCCCATTTTACAATTGATCAGAAACAAAAATAACTAAAACTGCATTGATCTGATCATCTTAGATATGAAATCTAGTACTCACCTTTCTCACAGTGGAGACGTTTTTTAATCAAAAACTGGGTTTATGAAAATCTGTAATATATGTAGTAAAAATCCAATTCAGATTTAACTAGTGCATAAAATACAGTTATCATGCTTGAAAAATGTGCCTTTCATATGTTTTTTGCCCACATTCTACTTGTCTTCAGGGGTCACCTAAGCAAAGCACCTATTTAGCAAATAGAGTTAATTTGTGTTCTGTTTTTTTCAGTATAAATCCATCTTTTCTGTGGAGCCCTCAGAGTAGAGCCTGGTATCGACTCAAATGTCAAGAATCAATTTGATTCAGATTCTCAAGAGTTAGAATCAATTATCAGGATTCAATCCAGTTAAATCTGCTCCATTTCTATATTGATAGGGGTCTGTTCTATAAAAAATTATAATTCTGAGCTGTTATTATATGCATGTAATTCAATGATGCAACACTAGGTGAGTAATAATTCACCAGGGGAAACAGTATTTACTCTTACAGATACAAGCCTTAAAATGTCCGTCTGGACTTTGCCTTCATACTTTAGCTTTAAAAAGGGGAAAGAATGTTAAACATTGAATCAATTTTTTGATTTGTGAATCGTTTCATTCCGATTTTCCCTAACCGTGTTTAGCTAGCATTAGCTAACATAACAAGAAGGTTACAAGAAAATATTTAACTGGTTACCTGGCACTCCAATGTCCTCTGATATCTTACTCCAAATAAGGTTTGATCTCTTCCTGTCTTTGTAAAAAGACGAAGACTCTGATTAGTTGACGCTGTACGTTTGCTGCCCCAAAGTTCAGTTTTCCCAACTTCACGCAGCAGCTGCTCAGACGGTGCATCAATTCTTCCGAGCATCAGCTGCATGCACTCGACTTGCTGGGTGGCAGCTTGATGCCCACTTGCTGCATAGGTACCATAGACTTTGCATTTAATCTAGCTGCCCTGCTGCCTGAAGGCGCTGAACGGTGTGAACATGCCATAAGATTGCAAATCACCTGAAACACACCATTTTGACAATGAAACATGGTGGTGGTAGCATCATGCTGTGGGGGTCTTTTTAAACACGACAGGTGGAAGCTGATTAGAGTCAAGATAAAGACAGGACAAACCTGGAAGAAAACCCATTAGGACATGGGTGCCCAAAGTCAGTCAGGGCCAGTACACTGCATGTTTTAGTTATTTTCCTGGTTTCACACACCAGAATCAAATGATGGCTTACTAACAAAACTCTGCAGGCATTAACCATGCTGAGGAGGTAGTTGGACTATTCGAATAAGCTGTTTTGGATCTCTGACACAACTCAACAGAGAGGACATCTTCCCTTGAGGCCCGGAGTTGGAGACACCACCATTAGAGGCTTCAGAATACAGGACTTGAAAATTCATGTTCTGAAAGTTTTCTCCCAATCTTACAGAGCTTGAGAAACAAAAAACAGCAAACAATTTGTTTGTACTGAAGAATGTGAGTTTTTTAAATGAGCAAAATGTATGTTTAGACATGTTCTTTGTACATTGATGTGTTTAGATGCTGCTGTTCCCCGGTCAGCCACCATTGCAGTCCGGTCGGTACTCTGTTTCCATGAGCGGAGAGCTGATCATCACGGACGTTCACCCCGAGGATTCAGGCTTTTATGTCTGTCAGGCCATCAGCGTGGCAGGAAGTGTGCTGACGAAGGCGCTGCTGGAGGTGGAAGGAGGTAAGTCTTTCATCTTCAGGGTAATGTTTTGATTCTGGGAGAGGTTTTTTCTTCACCATCAGCTAATAAGGTAAACATATTAATTACTTAGTAGGTGCACAACAATGGGCCTCATAGGGAGAGAACCCAGTTGGAGATCCCATACGGGAAAAGCAATGAATTCTAGACTTAATGTTCATTTTCAGGCACCTTGTAAACATCAGATTTATGCTTTCTTTGGTCCTCTTTATGCAGCCCATTAAACTCTACCTACTTAGCACCAGAAGCAATTTTCCTTGCACATTTTGCAGCTAGCAACTTTAAAATTACATTTCAGTCTTCCGAATGGGTTTTTACTTTATTTTCTGCCTTAAATGCTTTTAAAGAACAAAGATAGCACCAATAAATGTTAGTTCTGTGATACACAGTTTGTTCTCTTTGTACTTTTTGTCACACCCATATTTTTAAGATCATTAAACTAATCTTTATATTTTGCAAAGATAACCTGATTTAACCCGAGTCAATACAAAAGAACAAAAAACAAAAAAGTTATCAATTATTATTCTCAATTATTATGAGAAAAAATATTAAAACCAACTTGGCCCTTTGTAAAAAAATATATCTCTACCCTTGTTCAGTTATAAAGATAAACTAAGTGTGATTATTTACATTTTCTGGCTAATATTCATATGTCGAGCCCGGAATACTCCCAGAGTTTTAGAGTATAAGCATCCCATCAACAGAACGTTTATGACAGCATGAAGTAGACTAAAATATCTTTAAAAAATCATCACATTATGCCCTATTCTAAAGCACTTCAAGGAACAGGTGAGAAATAAAATCAGACATCTTTGAAGGTTTACAGTATCTACAAATTGTCAAACCATTGAACAGTTGTGAACCTTCTTAGGACTGAACAGAACACCAAAGGTTCTGAAAGGGTCCATCGATGTCTCTTCAAGGAGGTCATAAAAGAACCTAAAAGCACACCCCTCAGGTAAACCAGAATATACTCGCCTCAGTTAAATCCAGTGTTAATGTAAGACAGTGCAAGATGTAGAGCAAAAAATCCTGAAGGAAATATCCAGACTTTAGTTTGTTACCTTAAGCTATAGTTAACCTGGGTTTTGTAGCAATGAAGCAGGGTGGACTATTAAGACCATCCCTGACAACTAAACAAATTTTTTACCACCAGCTCAGTCAAAGTGTGGACTTATGGCCTTTTACAATAATGTTGTTTGACTTTAAACAAACTACTAAGAATTTAAAACCCTCCAGTAAGGCGGCACATTTTTTTTCTTTTTTTATTTACACTGTAATTTTCTTTATTTTCTCCACTCAAACTTCCAGGGCCTTCGGGTCGTATCCCACCGATAATTCGGCAGGGCCCGGCCAACCAGACCGTATCTCGGGGGGCTATGGTGCAGCTGCATTGCCGTTTAGTTGGAGGCACCTCAGTCAAGATCTCATGGGAGAAAGATGGAGAGAGGCTGCAGGGAAATAAACCTCGAGTTACCTTGATGGAGAACGGCACATTGCAAATTACAGATCTAAAGGTGAGTATATCTGTGTAAGTGGGTGTGTGTGTGTGTGTGTGTGTCAGCAGCTTTTATTCAAAGGGGTTGAAAAGGATTATTTTTAAAAGTCAGTTGCTCTTCAACAGAAGGGAAAGCGGAATAAACTAGTGATACAAAGTACAAAGACTCTGAAGAATAATAGAGTGTCTCATCTCTGACCTCCTGTCACCTTCTCCTGCAGCCCACCTAGTGACAGAAATTTATCTAATTTCCATCAGAAACCCCATTTTCCTTGGCAAAATTAAGGTGAGGCAGGGTTTCAAAGACCAGCTTTTCCAAGTCAGTGCATTATCTCTCCAGCGCAATAATGTGCCTATACAGTGTGTAATTGTAATGTTAATGAAGGTGCTTGTTTATAAATGCTAATATGTTCTCCTTTGATGGAAGAGGAGTCAGAATCTCCCTTTGTCTTGCAACCCCACCTGGAGGTCAGTGAATGTATGCAGGAAGGTGCAAATAATGGCATCAGTTTCAATATTTGACTGGCGATAGATGATTAATCATATAAACAGCCTTTTAATTAGATCTCATGGCTGGATGTTGCTCATTCATGTCCTCCCTCCACCCTGCTTCTCAGCAGTGGAGGGGAGCAAACTTGGAGCATTAAGCTTTGGTCTGATGCACCACTGAGGCAGGGGAAATCTGCCATGCCAATGTGCTCAATGGAACAGAAGAGATGCATTAGTGTGGCATCAAGGGGGAGGGGGGGAAATAGAGATGACGACAGAGGACCTAAAAATATTCACCCTGCTCATGCCTCTACAAGCCATCAATATTTTAGCAGTAGTTGGAGTCATCTAAAAAAGTTCACCTGCAACCGCACGCTGAGCTGTCTGTCAGCCAGAGGTCAGCGCTGCGGAGGGTGATCTCATATGGCCCAATGGTGGTTCCAGTAGACTGGCTCCCAGCCAGTACACAGAGAACGCCACGAGCGCCAGTCAAGTGTGCAGCCACATAAAACTCATAATGTAAACGGGCAGACTGGTTAGGTTTTGGGCTCTAAAGTCTTAGCAGGTATAGAGAAAGAGAAAAGAGTGTGGTTTCATTTGTAATTTTTTTATGATAGAAATAAAAAATAGGTCATGTAAAAAAGCTCTCTGATTAAATGTTACCTTTTCAGAAAGGACAAATTTTGCTGTTTCTTAGCAATGACTTTTTTAGTCAAAAAAGTTATATAAAGTTAAAACACCTGTATGTGTTCTTGTAGAAGATGACATCAAGGCACTTGTCCTCCAAACGACATGTAATTCCTCTTTCTGCTGCTGTGCACACAACAGATGATCAATTATAAATCTCTGTCCACCTCACTCTGCACAAACTTGGAATAATTACACCCAAAAAGGGCAAAGCCTAGTTGGTAGGTGCAAACAGATTTTAATGTAATTATGTGAACCCATTGCTGTGTAATCAAATATGGGAAAATATTTGGGGTTCTATATTTAAAAGCAGCATAAGTTCCAAAGTTTGAACCCAAGCTGAGGAGATGTTTTTTGTTTTTTAGCTGAATGCACTAGTGTCATATGCCACAAAAGAGGAGAAAATATATGGTATGAAATAAAAAATATTTAATATAAACGTACTGATGTAACATAATGGAGGTTAACAAACTAATACCTACCCAGCCTAATGGTCAAATATACAGTAGTTGGTTATTCTGTCTTCAGTGAGAAATATTCACATTTGTAGAAATACAATGTTACAAGTTACTGTGGCTTGGAAACGTTTACATACATTTTTCTCTTTTTAAACACTTTGCAAATTACATGGCTCAATCTCTATTTTGTTTTATTTCCTGGGATAGACCAATACAATATAATACATAGTAGTAAAGTAAAAAAAAATAAGAGGCAAATTTATGGAAAGCTATTTGAGCATTTATCAGATATCATTGATATCCAGCTTTAAGTCCATATACTAGTAGACACTTCGACTTCTGTAGTAAGACAATTTACCACACTAGTAAAACGACTAGGGTGGACTAGTATGACTGTTTTAACCTCACTAGTATTACAGCAAGAGACAAAATGTTCACTAGTAGTACTAGTGGGGTGGGTTTTTTCTTAATAGTACTACCAGCAACAGTGATGATTCTCACTAGTAGTACTAGTTAAAGCTAAAATGTCTACTAGTGGTACTAGTGAGGGTGTGTTTTACCTTACTAGTACAACTATTAACAACCAAACAATCTACTACTAGCACTAGTGAGACTTATATCATATTAATAGTACTACAAGAAAAGGCAAACATGTCTCCTAGTGAGGCATGTTTTACTTTATCAGTACTACTAGTAATAGCACAAATGTGCACTAGTAGCACTAGTAAGTGGTAAGATGTCACGTAGTAGCACAAGTAGGGGACTTTACAAATTACTAGTAGTACTACTGACATAAAAAATGCTCACTAGTGTTACTAGTGGCACGGTTTTGTTTTTTAATATTAGTAAAAGAAAGTTTGTCTCACTAGTGAGCTTCTGTAACCTTGCTCTGCAGGATTGATTCTTGCAAGATTTGGAGTTTTCCAAACTCAGGAGAATCCATCTTGTAACACTTCAATCCAAACCGTCCGACCTCCGACCAATATTTCGTTGACCGATTATTTGTCAACATTGTGCTTTGAGGCGGGAGTTCAGTTGTGATAATAGTATCAAGTGCCCAGCTAAGTGAGACAAACATGGCCGTGCTGGTTCACGCTCGTGTACAAGCGGCTATTGAATCGGTAGTAGAGTAACTGGAAACTATTTCTTCTTGCCAAACCGACAGAAATCACCCGAAGACATGGTAATTGCCGCGTGAGTGAATGAATGAAGCTTGAGCGAGTTGTTTTCCAGGTGCACATGGTATACGTTATATGAGTTGTTTTCTGTAATTGGCTACTGACGAATCATGGAAACCAGTTCCAGACGCGCGCTACCTCCAGTCAGATCAAAATATTCTACCAGATGGCCCTCCCTCTTTCAGGGAGGTTTCGGTTAGTGCTGCAAACATTCCAGATTGAAATGTGTAGGCTCGACAAAGGGTGTCGCTACAAATAGATCTGGCTGATGCCATGTTAGAGCTTCTGAACGTCCCATGTAACGGCTTTGTCTGTACTTGTGTGTATCTGCGCATCACTAGTTTGCAACTAGCAAGCTACTAGTATGCAATTACACAATACCAGTGCGTGACACCACTACTAAAACATTTAAATAACATGTGGGACATTTCTGCACACTAGTAGGACAACTTTGGCATACTAGTAAGACAGCTAAATCTAACTAGTGAGGCAAAACTGTGCACTGGTTGACAATTCTGTACGACTAGTCCTACTACTGACATCACAAATTTCTACTAGTTGACATCTAGTGCTTCATTAGTAGGACTAGCAGCACACAGATGTCAACTGGATTCTGCCATCATTGTGTGATGACAGAATCTTGCTGTCAGAATGTGAGAGCTGATGGCAAGATGGGTGGTGCTGGATGGAGGTAAATCCTAAATGAAACCTGTTAAAGTTTGCAACTTGAGACAAGACCAGCCAGACAACAGCTACACATACAGATGAATGGTTTAGATCAGAGGACTCCATCCCTATTCCTTGAGACTCACTGCTCTGCAAGTTTTAGATGCATCCCTGCTTAAACACACCTGAATCATTGAATTACATGATTTAATTATTGCTTCAACATGCCATCAAATTTTGGAGAGGCCTAGTAATGAACTATTCATTTGACTCAGGTGTGTAGGAGTAAAGATGCAACTAAAACCTGTAGAAGAGTAGCTCTCTAGGACCAGGGCTGGCCTAAATGAAGTTCACATTTGTTGGAATAAATAGTTAAAACCATGTGTTTTTAAAAATTATGTACTGCTCACTGTTGGCTTATCATGTCAACTTTGAATGAAATTGACTTGGGGTTTTGTTTGTCAGGTAGTTTAAGGGGTATAAATAGATTGATTTGCAAAGCACTGTACATAAATTCTGGGATGCTTCACCTAAAACGGCTGGAGTCTGCAATCTTTCATCTAGCACCGGATCATTGGTCTGTGCATACAGAGAATGGTGTGTTGGCAGTGACATACCTATAGAGCGTTATCATCCAGCTCCGCAGTTCCCCTCACCTCTGCTGAGCTTTTTTTATGTATTTCAGTCCATGTGGCTGCTCTTATTTACTCTCACTGCTTCCATCTTCCTTTGGTTTGCATTGACTGGTTAAAAACTAACAAAAGCCAGCAAAGGTTTATAAAACAGAAACGGTGACTTTGTTTTCTTGTTAAATCAACAATCCTTTAAATGTGTTAAAGAAAAGTGTTATTTTGTGATTCCCAAAAAAGTAATGTATGAGTTCTACTGTTGATAATAAGAATTAGCATAATTGCTGTTTTAGGAAGACCGGGTCCACTTGTTTCACAAAGAAACACAAATTTATACGGCTTAATTCACAACATCAAATTATTGACTGGAAAAATAAATCCACAAAATCAAACTGGAACAGTTGTCTAAGAATAACACTTTTTCTGGGGTGGAAAAAGTGGGGTGGATAATATATTGACAAAAAATCTTTTGAAACAAACATTGTGACTTTTTACAGTATGACAAATTAGTCTGATGTGCAATTTAAAAAACTTAGACTTTTTTCTATTGAGCTAGTCATTCAGACATACAGTTACCATCAGAAGTCTACTAATGCAATATACCTTGAATATGTATTATAAATGTTCCACTTTTAATGACTTGTTGAATCTTTCCTTTTTGGGGGTGGTGTGATAATACAACTGCAACGATTTCTCAAAACGAGATCTTGGTGTAAAAATCTTGATTTACTGTTGTTGTTGGTTTTTATTTATCTAGTTTTGACTGACTGAAAAATAGTTATTACTAATTATATGCATACATTCCACAGAAATTTAAAGAAAAAAAATTCCTTTAAAAATTACACCGAAAAGGCTCACATTTTGTGCATCGACTTCGGATGCCTCTGGTCTAGTTAGATGTTGACCATTTCATTTTTCTTCTGTGTAGAAATACTAAAGTTAATTTCAACCAATTGTCCTTTTTGTAATTGATTATGCTTTTGAGCAGTGGCCTCAAACTTTTAAACCAGATAATGTCAGGGTCATTTCAGAACATTAAAACTTGGTGTATGCTTTATGCATCCGCACGGTCCGTACAGGTTCTCTCAGCAAAATTACATAATTTCAGCAACCACGACCCTCCGCGCGGAATGTATAGGCGTCAAGCATAAACCAAGCTTTATGGTGGCCTGCTTTATTTTTTCCTGAACCTATTTGTATCTGGGCTTGTGACCATTGCTCTGTTAAAACATTGCGTTGTTTCTAATTTGAAACCAGCTAGTGGGTGATTTCAGGTCAAGTAGAAAAAAGGTTAAGATAGACCTTCACCTACATAATAGTTTAGTTTCGAAAATGTCATCTTGATTCCTCAAGACATAGTTCCTGTTGTTGGGGCAAAACAACTTAAGCTGTTTTTACAAAAAGAAGTCCATGAGAGGAGCAACAGATTTACATTATTTGATTCAACAGAGCCCCACTTCTGGATGTTCATCAATATAGAATGTTGTTAAATCCTTTTGTAAATGTCAAGATGCTGGAAGAGGCAACATTTATCTGTTTAAGCAATTGGATTCAAGTATAAAAAGAACGGGCATTCTCAGCTATTATACTATTCACAAAGAAGACAGGTTCTGTATCCTGCTGTAGAAGGTATTTTGGTGCTAATGTAAGAATCAATGACAGAAAGAGCAAAATATATTGTGAAGTTTCTGGCCGTAGTTGGTCAGACAGTATCACTATCCACAGAGAAATCAGTACTGTATCAACTTTGGCTGACATATCTGAAAAGATGAAGCCATTATGCTAAACTCAAAATAAAGATTTCTGTTTACACTCAGGGGAAAATAACATTTTTCTAGAATCAGAATCAGAATCAGAATCAGAATCAGCTTTAATGGCCAAGTATGACACATACAAGAATGATGCATACAAGGAAGTTACAGATACAGTACAACCTGTCCAAGATCATTACAAACAACAACAACAACAACAAACAGATCCAGGTCACTGTTGGGCATGCAGCCACCGAGCGGCGCTCCCGTTTATGAAACATAGAGAAATACACATCTGGGGAGGGGAGGGTTCCACGGTGAGGGGGAAAAAACGCTCACCTGTGTTGTGGGTCCGTACAGCACTCACAACGCAGGTAATTGAAAAAACCACACCAACAAACATTTAAGCACATATTCAGACATTAACAATGACACATCAGGAAGGATGGGCAGGTATGACATGTCATGTTGCCTGATGAGCCTAAATTTGTAGTAGTTGGCCATGATCATTGTTGTTACAGTCAGGAAATTAAAGCTTGGGCACAACGGGATCTTCTAAATGACCAACGACCAAAATTATGAGCCATATTTGTTACGGTGTCAGTTAAAGCTGCAATAGGTAACTATGAAAAAAGTCACTTTTTGTGATTGTTCCTAAAACTGTCCATATGTCCTGAAAGTAGGAAATTAGATTAGTAATTTGTGAAAAAAAGCAGCTCCATTGGTCATGCCTACTGCTCATACTGCGATTTGCAAGAATCCCCGCTCCCGATAGAAAACACCCAATCAGAGCCAGAGCAGCGTCTGATGGAGTGTCTGACATCTGTCTATCACTCCACACACACAACGACCTGCCCCTCGCTCCGCTACGCAACTATGTACGCAACCGCCTGAGCTCTGCCAGAACAGCTAGCGGCACGAAGCTAGGAGTAAGCTATGGCCAAGCAACAGGACAACATCTTTTCTAGCTGTGTGGAGGTGAGTTTATGTTTTGCTCTTACCGGTTCGCACTCCATTGCTTACGCTTGCCACTTCAAGTCGCGTCAACTTAGATTCTCAACTAGGAGGGAGGAGCAGGAGGGCCTTGGAGGCGGGGCATGAGTGCACTGGAGAAGGAGGGGTAGTGATGTGAAGCTTGTTTGAGTTCAAATTTTCAAGCAAAGTCTGCTCTCCTCTCAGAGTTACCTACTGCAGCTTTAAGGAAACAAAGTCATTCTTTTGGAGTCTTTAAAGCAAATAAAAATGAAATGTCTGAAAACTTTAGATTTTAAAGAGAGGAAAAAAAAGAAACAAAAGAAAAGAATCCTCTCTCAAATTATTCTGGCATTTAGAAGATAAAATTAACTTTTTATTCCCAGCTGTTAGTTAGATTTGACATCAGACGGGTAGAATAAAAAGTTGTCTTTTTGTAAAGTGCTTGTAAATATTTTTCTTTTAGTCGTATGTGAAATGGAAGTTGAGTGCTGTACAATCATTCCTGCCTGGAAACAGAAAGTTTGTTATAAAAAAGCCTTAAATGACTTGTGACACTCTTATCAGTGATGACACGTATTTGACTTTTTCACCTGAAATGTCAAAACTAAGTAAAACCTCAAAATTGAAAAACTTTTAGAATAAACTTGTTTGTAACTCTCATGAACTTCAACTGCTGTTTGACAGGACATTGACTCAGGGATGTACACATGCGTTGCATCCAGTCCCACTGGGGAATCGAGCTGGAGCGGGACGTTGACTGTCAGAGGTATTTGTATCAAAACTTTCCATGCTCTCTGTCACATTTTCCGCCTTTTTGCTCTTATACACCATCTGCTGCTTTAACAGAGGGGAATATGCCCCTAGCCAGCCCTCTGATTGTAGTCATCTCTTTGTGTCACAGAGGATGGAGCGTCTTCTGGATCCAGAGCCTCTGAGTTTATCCAGCTACCAGGACCTCCACAAAAACCTGTAGTGACTGAAGTGACCAAAAACACAGTCACTCTGACGTGGCAGTCCAATCCACATGAAGGCGGAGATGCTGTTACCTCCTACATTATTGAGGCTTTTAGGTAAAGTTTTTAAAGCAGAAACCTGAACTTACAACTGGAGGCTATTACTGTGCAGCAATCTGTCCTACATTTATGTGTTTCTAATCTATTTGTGCTTTGACTTACCTGTTTTCATTTAGTAGTATTGGTAATAGTATAGGTTTTAAAAGGAAAAACCTTGTAGTCAATTGGCATTCAATAAGAACATTAAATCTTAAGTGTGGTTCAATAAAATGGTCAAAATTTATTAATAGCAAGACTTAAATATTATACTAGGAATCTTAACTCTTTTGACTCTGATACAATATATTTTACAAAATAAGGAAAATATCTGATTCAAAATGGTGAAAACTTAAGTTAAAATGTAATCTATTTCAAACTTTTTGCTTTTACTTTTTCAATTTTGACAGCTGAAGGACACACTTTCTTGGCTACAAAGATTGATATATTGAATCACTTTAGTCCTTAGATATACTTGGGCATCAAGATTAGACATTGCCACACTTCTCAGCCTTCAACTGGCAAATTAACAACAGTAGAGACTTGCAACGCAGGTTATTTGTCTCTGTGCCGTGTGATGAAGTGTCAACCAATGACCACTGGAGATAGACACCATCATACCAGTTCCAGGTTTAACTGGTCCACATTGTTGTGAACCATTCACTGTTGGTTTGTTTTGATGACTTTAGTTTGGCTTCAGTGTGTCTCACTAGACTGTGATGCTTGCTCAACTTTTTCTGAGCAGTAAATTTATTATCTAGTTTTTTTTTTTATGTTTTCGTGGATTCTGTCTTTTCTAGCCATTCATCCTCTCTACGGCAGCTCATGCCCCTCTACAGCAGCAGCAGTACATTCAGTTAATTGGACTCACCTTTTCCTCACTCCAGTAATCATTTCCCCAGTAGCTATTTAAGCACTGCGTCTACTTTTTTGTTGCTCCCATTACTCCTGGTTTCTCCCTTGCTAATGGTTTCCTATTGTTGCTTTGTATTCCTTGCTGCCTTCAGTTCTTGTTGCTGTTAGTTTGGAACATAGTGTTTTGCTAAACAGTGTTTTGTGAAGTATACATTCTGCTTGTCCTATTTCTCTGGCTGTCGGATACAAGCCCAGTCTGCTGAGTAAACAGTCATTTGAGGCCAAAAAGGGGGCACGTAGAGCAAGAATTTAGATAAGATAAACGAAAGTACACCATCCTGATTAACAACAACTGATATTCATCAAGCATCTAACTGGGAATCACAACATAATATATTAATGTCATCAGATGTAAACCATGCAAAGCAAAATTAGTCTATTCTTTATCTGATGGGGTGCAATGTTGCTGTTTAGATGCTACTGCTGCTGCTGCTCGTTTAAACATTAAGAAGACCGTATGAGAGCTGGTAGCTCATTAAAAATGTGTTATAAAGTACATTATGGAATAATTAAACTTGATGCTGTGCCTAACTAAATGAACCCTCATATCTGACTGGTTAAGCAACTCAGCTGCAGACAGCTAAGAAGATAAAAACAGCTCAGAGAGGCTAACTCTACTTTGACGTAGTGCTGTTAGCACATCTAAAGATACATATTTAGATTTTGAAAGAGATAAAATAAATTCATGATATCTTTGACACAAAGCATTGAGTTAAAATATTGATTACATTTCAAATAATTTAAATTTAAAAGTAATAAATATTTATTTGGATAAGAATAGTTTAATTAATTTGACAGATGGTGTGAGCTGCAAAGGGTATGGGTCAAAACTTTCTGGTTGAGGGTCTAAAGCAGTAACTCCATTTCATTCAGGGCTGCTCACCTCCAGCCCAGATCTGGTGGTCAGTGGAAAGGGCGCACCTGCTAAAGGAGCGGAGAGTGAACCAGAGGTAGGCTTACCTGCACTTTCAGGTGTGTTTCTCAGGTGAAAGTTGTGGTAACTTTTCTTTATATCAAAGTAATAGAAGCTTACCAGCCTGTAGTGGACCAAGCGGTTTGCTCAGACCTGAAGCAACCTAATAAACTGAAAGTCTGATGACTTCTCGTTGGCCAAACCTCTTTTGTGTTTGGAGAGGCAGGCGAGCGAGAAACCATTACAGCAAACACAGCTTTATGTAAGCTCAAAATCAGGACTATATTTCCTTCACAAACAGGCCTGTTTTAATAAAAAATATTCTTGGCCAAAATTTGATTGTTGGAGCCGCATCCACCCCCCCCCCCAATAATTTTTCAAGGTTAAGTTTAGATAAATGAATAAATAAATT
Source organism: Apricaphanius iberus (assembly GCA_028564705.1). NCBI lineage: Eukaryota > Metazoa > Chordata > Actinopteri > Cyprinodontiformes > Aphaniidae > Apricaphanius > Apricaphanius iberus. The sequence goes on along the minus strand of JAPXFQ010002229.1, from coordinate 832,369 downwards.
AAGAAGGCCCTTGTCGCAATATTTTTTATCTGTTTTCAGGGTTAGGGATAGTACAAAATATTTTTTCCTTTTTATGCAGATATTTAAGATGATATTGTTTTTTATGTACTTGGAGCTTATAAAAAAATGGTTTTTATAACAAAATTCCGATAAGACAAGGGTCACAGTATTTATTCTGGGTAGTTTGCATGTATTGTCAAAAGTGCGTTCAGTGGTGTAGAAAATGCAGTGCAAACAATACTAAATACAATGGGTTAACAGCAAAAAGTTAAACCCTTCATTTTGTTCTTACAGCCCAGACATCTCACTTTCTGACTTACTTCTCCTAGATAATGAAGCATTCTTCATTTTGAGCCATTAGAGTTTGGAAAATGACTCATCTCAGCCCTAGGAAAAACAGTTCTGTTAAGTTTTGTTGAGGAAGGAAAGTGTGACACTTACTGCCCCAGTATTTAGCCACAGTGTCCTGGGGAAAGCCAAAGCAGCTCTAGCAATCAACCAGGGGCTGCAGAAAGGAGTAAAGCGAATTAAGGAGCAGATAACTAATGCAGAGGTCAGAATGGCAGCTCTGTCCTGTCCTGGGGCAATGCAGAGATGGTATGCATGCCAAGCCAGAGATTTCACTCATTACAGTAGCAAGAGAGAATACAGAGTCCATGAACACACACACACACATAACAAACATGTATACACACATGATGTGTGTATTTGTTATAATGTAAAGGATTTAGCCAGTGCTACATTACAGAAACATGTGTTTGTATGCTTGTGTTTTATAGAATCTTACCTGCATTTTGTGGTGCATCATTTTTTGGCCTGAGGTTAAGTTTTAAGGATTCTCCTTTACTTTAAGAATTATTAAACAGAGTTTAAGTTTCTGATAACTTTTAACAAATATGCATGCTCAATGGCAAGCTTGAAAGGATAGTTTGGATTTTTTTCAAGTGGGATTCTGTGAAATTATGAGTAATAATAGTAGAAAGATAGCATATTGGTGAGGATTTGTAGATTGATGGATACATTCTCAGACTCATGATAAAGATACTTTTATTTGTTGAAAACGTTATTTTAGCAGATATTAAAGGTCCTTAATGTCACAAGAGAACTTTGTTACAACAACCATGTTACTTGGCTAAAGTAACAGAGGTCAAAGCTGCCGGCTGTATGCGTGGTGTTTTTCTTCCACAGCTTGAGAATTCATGTGCTTTTCCGCAAACCAATGACTATATGAATTCTGTTGAGTAATAGTCAGAGAACTTTTACAAATACCATTATAAAACTTCACCTCAAAAAATGCAAACTACGACTTTAACTTTTGCTGTATCACATGGATTACTACTGTTCTCCTTTTAGCTCTTCATATATGTAGATCCTTATTTTAGACATTTAATTTAGAATAATTTCTACTTTGATGTAATTGACTGTATCCCTGCCTGTAAAGTCTTCCGGTAGGAACATTTCTCCTGTGACATTGTGCTATTTTAAGATTATAAATTGTTTGTGGCCTATAATTGGTTAATTTAAATCCAGTGATAAGCCTGAGGCAAGGTTTCTGTTTAACATTTTTCATTCAAATCCTATTAGTCTGTCAAGTAATATCATCCTAACTTCTAGAAATATTGAAGTAGTATATGACTCAAACCTCAGTTTTGGAGATCAAGTCAAACGCCTGTTGTTTTTCCAGCCTTGTCTGGACAAATTGCATCGTTCAAAGCTAAGTGGTGTCGGCTATCATTGTTTTCAAAAGTTGTATGGTCGCTTTTAAAATTTTTCATTCTCTGGAACCGATTTCACGAAGTTTTGGCTCAAAAAATGCTATTTTTGTTAAGCCATTAAAATTTCTTTGTTTTACATTTAACTGCATGAAATGTGCTCTATAAATAAAATTTTATGCATTTCCATATCAATTTGTAAAGAAAAAAGGTGTAATTTATTGATCATTAAAAAATGCAAGTTGTTGTGTGGATCGGACCAAGGACATCAAAAGGTGTATGGGTATTTCATTAGCTTCTTGACATAAAACATTTAAATATTTCAATCTCATTTAAAACTAAAGAAAGATTCATTCATTCTCAAAAAGCATGAAAACTGCCTGTAGGACTGTCTACAGTTTCAAAATTTTAAAAGTTTTAAATGGCTTAGCCATTTTTACTACCTTTTTAGAAAAAAAAAAATCCTTGTTAGATTTTTGTAGGGTAAAGTTTCACAACTAAGGAATCCAAATCCATGACATGACCCCTCCACTTTCTTGGTGTATAATAATAACCTCCAAGCTGCAGTGCCTGCATTAATTTTACTTAAAAGACAAGAAATGACTGAGTTTTCATGGAAAGCAGCCACTGTTTATACCTTAAAGACAATTTTAGACTTGCAGCTGAACACTTTAAATGGTGAAACTGCTTCTCCAGAGAGCATTCGGTGAGTAAAATGCCCTTTTTGATAAGGAGGGAAAAAGCTGTGACCTGCTTGTTGTAATTACCTCACTATTTTGCTCTCCACAGAGTTGAAAAAAATGTGAAACAGTGCCATGCTGCTTGATATTGCCTGTATTTTTCCACAACACCAAACTGCTGTTTCCTCACTCGACCCTTTCATAAGCCAACCTACTGCAATAGAGGAGGCAATAAAAGTTTGTCTGCAGCTGAAACCTGCTGTGTGCTTTTTAGATGAAAAAAAAATCTCAAAGAAGTCAGTGATAAACTCTTTAACTCATTTGCTTGCTCATTCAGTAGAAACTACTAAAAGAATTGAGCAAGTTGGATGTCTGCTCCCTTTCTTGCTAAGTAATGATGATAAACTTTGTGCACTGAAGTTACCAATATGACATGTTTTTTGAGTTTTTAAGGTGGGGATTTTTGCTATATCTGCTGGGATGATTACCATGACTGAATTTGACAGGATATGAACTTCAGATCCCTCCTTCTGACACTGACTTTTCCAATTTCATCGATATGTGCTATCATCATAGTAATCAGTAAATTTAGCATTGTGCTAGATAGAAGCTGAAAAAACCATCTTGAGGAAGGAGCCTTTTTTTAGTGATCTGTGTTTTTTAGGGTGGAAAATTACTCCTGATTGAGACTGGAAGAATTCATATCAGTTGTCCAATCCCATTTAAGTTAAAGAGCAATTGATCCCCCTTTCAGAGTCTTATGCCAGCTACATTTCTGGTTTGGCGTCAACAGTTCCGGAGTTGTGGCCAAGACTGGGTTTGTTTTACACCCCACAGCAGGAATAAAACCTGACGTGTGCAATAAGGCTTGAGTCAGGTCAAGTGTCAAGTGTAGTGTAGTGTAAAGTTTTACACTGAAGAGGGACACTCCACTGACATTTTTTAGTAGAAAATTTATATATTTACTCAATCTTACCAAAATGCCAAAAATAATGAACATAGACATAGACAGCACTTTTAGACACTCATTTATATAGTTTATGAATAACAAAAAAGTTGATTTGGAACTGAGTTGCACTTTAACTTATTTTCTTCGTCTTAGCTTCAGCGTGAGTAATTTTCTTTTCTCTGATCGTCACAATGGGATTTTTTTCAGATAAAAAAAGTTTTACTATTCTTGTTTGCTTCCTATTTTTTTTTTTATATCATGCAGCCAGTCAGTGGGGAGCACCTGGCAAACTGTAGCAGACCGTGTGAAAAACGAGAGGCACACAGTTGTTGGACTATTCCCAAACACGGTTTACCTTTTTATAGTCCGAGCAATCAACTCTTATGGCCTCAGTGACCCCAGTCCAATCTCTGAGCCGGTCCGGACACAGGGTGAGTTATTGTTCTCATCAGTCTACACACCCATGAGTAAATGTCTGGTTATTGAGTTAAAAAAAATGGTGGTATGGTAAATAGTTTTAAAGATTCTTCCACTTTTGTGGAGCTGTGTCCTTAACAACTGAAGTAATAAAAAACTCTATTAATTTAGCACTTTGTTGGAGTACATATTAATGTAACTGATGTATTTAGTTTTCTTTTGTACATAGTTTACATTAAATGTTGTCGATCTAATTTAACACAAAAGTCTAGCTGTCATTGTAGGATCTTTTTGTCATTTGCTGAAATACTTTTAGTTAAAGATTTAGCTTGCAGCAAGGATATAAGAAAATCAAAAAGAAAGTAAGAAAATTAGAGAAAAATTTTAGCAAGATGCCAAACACATCAACAAAAGAGCTGGGTGTTATTTTGACAACAAAACCCTGTTTAAAGATCAGGGTTGCTAAACAGAAACCTGCTATTCCACATAAAACAATGAGTTCTGATGACAATCTCCAAAACCAAAAACGTGTGACAGTCTAATGAAACCACATTTAAACTGGCATTTTGCCCGTTTAAATGTGACATTTTTGATACAGCACATCACCAAATGAACACCATCCCCAAAGGGAAACTTAGTGGCATTATAATCTGGGTTTGCTGTTTCTTCAGATGTATTTTGGATGATTGTCAATATGGATCAAACAGGGACAGTCCTCCAAAATAAAAATCTGTTTACAATCAAAACCCTCGGGAGTGTGCTAAAAAAAATACATGAAAAGTGAGTTTACTTTTTTGCATCACAATGACTCACATACAAAAGAAAACCTTAATGAGATGAACATTTTGGTCTTGGAATTGTCTATTTAAAGTCCAGAACTAAATCTGGGCTCATCTTAGTGGTGGACAAGATGTCAAGTGAAGTTGGAAATATTAGACCAATACAAGACTGTATGCTGAAATTGATTAAAATTGCTCTAATCAAGTATTAGTTTAGGGATGTTCACATTTATTGCAGGATATTGCACCATTGTTTTTTTTTCAATTGAATTGTGCATGATTAATGTCACATTATAGTTTGGAAGACTTTAGAATGATCTCAAAGAACTGGGATTTCCTGTACAACAGCAGAGTGCTATGTTGAGAATCTCTTTCTTAATAAATCCTTTGCACTAGTCCCTTTTCTAAGTCTCTAGTTCGTTTTGCATATTTAAATTAAAAGTGAAGATATTGGATGTAGAGCAGAGATAGTGTGTTGTGCTCTTTTAAGAAGTTGTTTTTTCATGTAGTGTCATTACTAATTGCTTTCTCAGCGTGATGCTTTTCTGCCCTGAGCAATGTTGAATTTCAAGTTCATCCTTTTTTTTCCTCAATGGCTGCTGCTCAGCTGTGCTTTGCTTTGTTTTTTGTGTTTTTGTTTTTTTCTGACTTGATCTTATTTCTTTTTTTTTTTGGTGTCAGATGGGAGTCCAACAGAGCAGGGAGTGGACCACAGGCAGGTTCAGAGAGAGCTGGGGGAGGTTTCCATCTACCTGCAGAAGCCTGTGGTTCTTTCTCCCACCAGTGTCAGGATTTCTTGGACTGTGAGTTTGTTTCATGGCAGGAAATGTTTTAATTATCAAAGTGATGAAGACACACTAGTCCTGATTCATTAGCCTCAAACGCTCCTTCAAACATTGCATAACACAAACAGAGTCTCTGGAAAGCCAAACACTGCAGGCACTTGACGTGCTTGTTTGTTTCTTGCCAATCTCTTTTCAGGTTGTCCGTCAGTCCCAGTACATCCAGGGTTATCGTATATTTTACCGGATGATCGGAGGCTCCTGGTTGGTCCAAGATGTAGAGGCAACATCCGGCTACAGTGCAGTCTTAGCTGATCTTTTAAGCGAGAAGGAGTATGAAGTCAAGATACGCCCCTATTTCAATGAGCTGCAGGGCCATGACAGTCTCATGGTTTTGGTGCGGACCCCTGAGGAAGGTACGAGATTGTCACTGGGAAATAACTATGTTACTAAATAATGTAAAGCTGAAATCTTTTCTATTATTTATTAATATTGCACCTAATTACATTAATTATTACTGGAAATGCTTGAGCAATCATCCATAAACATAGATTTGTAGATATACCACTATCATCTAACACTTGCATCAGTTTCAGTTGAATATTTTCTTTTCTTTCTAGTTGTAAGTGGCCCTCCACAGGATGTTTCGGTGGTACAGCTCACCAATAGCTCTAGTATCAGTGTGTCCTGGGAGCCACCACTTCATAACATTCAGACTAGTATCATCCTAGAGTACAAGGTGAGTCAATAACTGGTCTTTGCTTTGACGACCTTCAACCTGTTTCTTATCTTGCCACTTGTGGTGCATTGCAAAATTCTATATACATGTTTATATACACCTTAACAATTTTTTTCATATTCTGTAACATTACAACTAAAAATGTTTCACTAATTCATATAGATCAACCCCAAGTTACACACAACTGTGAAGTTGAATTAAAAGGTTATACTGCGTGAAATAAAAAACCTTACAAGTAAGAGTAAGGTAACTCTGGTGAAGCTGCTGAGATCCACGATTCAGTCAGGGGAAACTATTTACAGGATAACTATTCATTCCAAATATTTGGTCTTCTCAGAATAGTGACAAGAGGAAAGTCATTGCTAAGAAAGTCAATGAGTGGTTAAAATTTGGTCACATGTAATCTGATGGCCACAGAAAAAAACTACTCTGATTAGATAAGACCAAAGGAATTCCAGTCGTCGAGGGTCGTTGTCTTGTAACTTTCAGCAGAGGCACATCTAAATGTTGCAGGACACTGGCTCTTGCATGCTTAAGTTTGACATATACGGTTCAGATCAAATCATATGTAAAATGTAATGTAAGAATATCCCATTGAATGTCTTGGTTTCTGTCCAACTTTGAATCAGTGGCAATACCTACTAGAATCAATGTTCACAAACACTACCATACACTACCACATACCTTGAGAGGATTGCTGGGTGCTTTATTTCAATGTGCCGTTTCAAGTTTTCTGTTGATTTTGTTAATGTCCAGAGTAACTTATTAAGACTTGGCAGAAAAAGTTTACAGGAAAATGTAAAATTTTTCCCACCTGAATCATCACTAAGCTTATCAAAAAATATATATTTAAGGTGGTGGTACAAAGATGCTGCTTTACTTAATACCAAATTAGTGCAGCTGCTGAAATCACTGGAATTTTCCTGCATACTTTGAATTTGACACTAACGCAGATACTGTGCAACTTAATAACTTGTGTTGGCAGATTTGAGGTTTCCCCGGTTTTAACCTCCATGGCATTAGCTGGGCAAGATAGAAATCTGGCATCCCTTGAAATAACTGAGCTGCGAGAGAGCGACATTCACAAACACCAGAATGAATACTTTCCCTTTAACATTCATCAGACCAAAAGTGAGTGAGTCCAGTTCATGTTCCCCAAAATTATGAACGAGTTCATAAATTATTAACAGTGCTTCTAATAGCTTCCTTAGAAATCCAAAGCACATACATAGGAGTGTTAGGGAGGTATTAAACTGTAACAGAATGGAACAAGCTGATCTTTCTGCTCTTTGATGTTTGTATTTTTTACGCAAGGATTACTCAGAGGTCTACAGAGCTGTTGTTGAGATAGTTGTCAAAATCCCTGATTCATAATTAACAATTCGTAATTATTCCTTTGCTGCTCATGTGCTGCCACTTCTTGTTTTGTCATCAGGTTGTCTGCTAAACACGTACTGTTCCTGTCATCTGTTTGTTGTGTGGAAAATGAGAAAGACAGAGTCCTGATTATCTGTTGATTACCAATCAACAAGCTGCTATTCCAGGAAAGAAGTTCAATTCTAAATTTTTTACATATTCTTTCTATCTGCAAATGCACAAAGAAACAAACAGCAGTCAGTTAATTTCAATGTTTATCAGCAGAAGGCAGGGGTAAGACCAAATCCCGTTGTGTTTTTCATTCTCAAAAAGCTTTTTGTTGTATTTCGATTCAAAGCCTTAAATATGAAAAACATTAAATTCCAAACAGATAGCTTGGTATTGCAGCACAGATGTTCATTATAACCTTCAGCGACTTCATCACAAAACTTCACAAAAGGTCAATTAATGAAATGTTTGCTCCCTGAATATCAATGCATATAGATACGCAGATTATAGCAGAGCCTGAAAGAATCGGAGTTACGATTGTTACCTTACTGATAAAAATATCCATAACAAATTTAGGACTGATTATTGTAATAAAGCTCGATGAAAAGCCTTTATATTCCTGGATTGCCAATTAGATAAGAAATTTTGCCGTTTAAATTGAACCTATAAGGACCAGCTACAGTTTAAAAAGCTCTAATTCAGTAAGAGATCTTCTAGAAGTTTTGCTTTCAATTTAACAAGCTTGATTAGGATAAATAAAAAATAAAAAAGCAGGTCCAGAACTTAAATAGCATTTAGCTGTAATGTGAGCAGCTGACTCTGCACTACTTACAATTTCATGTAAACAGCCCTTTGCAAAAAAGAAAAACTCTTAAACTTTTTCACCTTTTGTTTCTGAAAAGTGTTGAATCACACCAAAGTAGAAAATAACTATAAAGCCAAAGGAAAACAATTAACAGTTTATTCTTTCAGGACCTAATTCCCCTAAGGCTGTATATATAAGTATCCTAATGGAAGGTGAACCTCCATTTCGGTCCCAGTTCAATTTAAATTTAACTCAAAAATATATTTTGATCCCAGAGAGATCCCAGAGAGATCTCCAGAGATCAATTGATAGACGTGTGGTGCAATAGAAAAAAACAAGGTAGATAATTCTTTTTTCACTATACCCTACGAGATAGCTGAATATTTAATTACTTACTCCAAACCAAATTCAGATCCAACCAGCTCCGAATCCTTTCTTGTCTCAAACCAAAAAATAGAGCAAACGACTTGAGCTACAAAAGCAATAAGCAGCGGAAGAAACCATCCCCCATAAAGGTTTCAGTTGTTCACCAGCAAGAAAATGTTGCGTCCCGTTTTGAACTGATCCTCAGCGCACATCAACACTAAACGTAACAGTAATGAACAATATGAAATATTAGAAATACTAAGGTCAGCAAAGTTGGTGCATTCATAAGACACATTGTGCCACGAATATTTCCCAATATGCCGGCACAGTGTGTCTTATGAAAACACCTCCTGATCTACTGAAATTTACAATCATTGCCTTGGTTTTGTTTCTATTCAAGGTAAGATGAATGTGAAGTATTTTGAGGCTTTCATCATGTATTCTTCCAGGATTATTTTCTATTTAGCTCCATTCATATTCATATCAACTCTGAGCACTTCTCTCTCCTTGTCAAACGCAGCATTTCCACAGCATGATGCCGACACCAACATGATTAATGGTTGGAAAGCTGTGTTGAGGTCAATATCCAGTTTTAATTCTCCTCAACAAAGAGTTTTTTGAATGCCGACCTAAAAGCTATGCTTGGGTCTTATCTGATGACAAAAACTTGTTTGAAATTTTTAATTTTCCCCAACAAGGCTTGTGGTGAATTTCAAACTTCTATGAACACCGACTTTCTTTTTGCAACTCCTCCATAAAGTAAAAGAGGGGCAGTTTAACAGTTTCTTCCAACTGTGTGTGGATCTCTGCAGCTCCTCTAGAGTTACTGTATGATAAGCCCCCTTACTGCTTCCCTTTATAATGCTATCATTGTTAAATTCGGCTTAGCTTGGTGGCCAGCTCTTGGTAGGTTGTGCCATAATCTTTCCATTTTCAGATGGTGGAGTAAGCAGAGCTCAATTTGAAGTTGAAAGCTCATGATATCGTTTTACACATAACTCTGTCTTAAACTTCTCTAAAACCTGATCACTGACCTGTCTGCTCTGTCCCTTTGGTCTTCATGAAGCTGTTTCTTCATTAATGTTCTAAAGTATTAGGTTAAAGCATAGAAATGTGTGGAAAATCTAAAATTTCAAAAAGGTACAATAGTTTGTGAAATCTATTTTATTTCTGGTTAAATTATTTAAGCACTTTTAAAACATATAAATTCATTGAGGGTTTGCTCTGGTTTGTAAATCTTTAGAATTTTCAGCATTTTGAACTACATATTAACAGGAAAATGATTAGGAATTCATGTTAGCTACATATTTACATTATCCAAAATGTAACAATTCCCAAAATGCACTGGTATATGTACTCTCTGATTTATTTTTATTTTTTTTTTGTACTCTTTCCCTCTATGAAAGCATTAAAAACTCCAGATTAGAAAGTATAGCCACTTATTCAAAAAGTCATAATCAAGGCCCTCTGTCTTGTCTAAAGGATCAAACATTAACTTTGGTTCATCTTTATCTATACTCAGGTCTGGTGTTTGTCCAGCGAGGCAGAGAGTCAGATAAACCGAACTGTGGACAGGTCCGTTCTATCCATCCTGCTGACGGGTCTGGTGCCTGACGTCCAGTACACGGTGATGGTGGCTGCTGTCACCAGTCTGGGTGTGGGCGCTCTGAGTCTGCCTGTCAGCCTGCTTCTCAGTGAGTCACTCAAACTGTTTCAGCTGCAGTGCTCCGAAAATATGGCAGGATGCACTCCCAGTGGACTGAGTTTACCGAGGGTGAAATCAGTTCTCGAAGTGTTATAAATGGTTAAAAAAACAAGGTGAAGTGCGATAATCACTCTTCTTTGGAGTGTGAATATATGAAAGATGCTAGTCAGGAATTCAAACTGAAAAAAAGATGTATTTATACCCAAAACTGTTGTTTTTTCCTTTACATTACATTTGTCATTGTGGAGGAATGATATAAATCATCGGAAAACGTATTCCACAGAAATTTGTTTCCACATCATTTTGTCCTGAACCTAAACAGAAACATAAACTCTTATTCTGGCCATAATCACCCACTTTACCTTGCAGAAATTCTCAGAATCCTTAAGGTAATGAAGACAACCGTCCTCAGGTGACAAATTCTATTTTCTATTACACGTTCTGGACTCAAGATGGATAAGTTACCTCTCTGTAAGGCCTTGTTTTGTTGATTTGGTTTTGTCTTCTGGTCTCTAGCAACTGACACATGAAGGTTTGGGTCCCAAAGTGACTGAACGATATAAAACTGTTCACAATTGTATCCAGGTAGTCCAAAAATAAAAACACAAAACAACAAAGTTAAAATATGAAGGAAAGTTATCCTACGTTGCCTGATGCTGTCACCACCACATTTTACTGTGGGTTACGGCAATCAATATTTATTTATTTGTTTTAATTTAAATTATGGTCCAAAAGTTTCAGTTTGGTTTCTTTGCATGCATTAACCCAAAAAAATTCTGGGAGGGTTTGGGTCGTCCTGGATATTTTACTTGGAATACAGGCCTAAAGCTTATTTTATATTTCTCTGTCAACATAGGTGCGGAAACATGCAATGCCATTATCTTTTTTTTTGTCACTCATGTAAGCACGGACGAAGTAGGGCGCAATTTTTTAACTATCCATCCAACACAATGGAGAGTGCATGTCTGTGATCGGTTAGCCCAACATCAGCCGAAGATCATTTCAGCGGAACGGTGCTCTATATTTGATTAAATTAGCCGTCAATGCAATTTTTGGGCACTAGATGCTTTATATTTCAAGGCAAGTTTAATCTGATATGGTCTTTTGGTGGCGCAGTGGTTAGCACTGTTGCCTTGCAGCAAGAAGGTTGTGGGTTCGTATCCCGGCCCAGGGTCTTTCTGCATGGAGTTTGCATGTTCTCCCCGTGCATGCGTGGGTTCCCTCGGGGTACTCCGGCTTCCTCCCACAGTCCAAAAACATGACTGTCAGGTTAATTGATCTCACCAAATTGTCCTTAGGTGTGAGTGTGTGCATGGTTGTTTGTCCTGTTTGTCCTGCCCTGTGATGGACTGGCGACCTGTCCAGGTTGTAACCCGCCTCTCGCCCGTTGACAGCTGGAGATAGGCACCAGCCCCCCGTGACCCATTAAGGATTAAGCGGTTAAGAAAATGGATAGATGGATGGGTCTTTTGGCTACCTGAACACCAGGTGTAGAAAAGAAGAAAAAAACTGACCGCTGTTTTTGTTTGTTTACATGTGTTTTTAGAGTATTCTATGAGCTGCGGTTGTAGTAAAATGCTTTCCAGCTCAATCAAAACTTATTCTCTGTTGGCCATTTCTCTTTGAGGGGATCTGCATTTAAATAAACTGTCTTCGACAAGAGACTCCACTGCAATGTTAGGAAGACCCAACAGAAAAAAGTCTTCACCCCTTTGCAAAACCGACACAACTGAGAAGTATAAAAGTAAAATATCTCCATCAGTATGTGTGCGTGTGGGTGCAAACCTACTGATGGAGAAGTATCAACTAGGCTTTACTTTTACAATCCTTGTCCTTTCTCCTATTATAAGATGAACAGAAGAAACGCTCGTTACATGTAGAACATAATCAGACCTAACGGTGTGTCCACAGCAAACGCGATAGGAGCGACTAGAGCTTCAGGTTTACATGTAAAATCAATGGATTTCTGTGTGTCTGTGAAACATAAACCAGAAAAGATTATCAATGGATGCTTTTGCTTCTAAATCTAAAACCGTATTAATAATAATTAATAATAAAAAAAATCCAGGAATCAGTCAGATTACCGTACATGACTGTTATGATTGAATTCATCCTAATACTTTTTCAAACTATAAATCTTCTGACTGTCCTCAGAGATTTTATGTTAAATTGCTTTAATTTCTGTGTTTAAGTTTCTAAGGAAGCTTAATGTATCAGGTAGTGGATAAAACCTGCCATGAAATCTACTGTGTAATTTTGGGAAGTCTAACTGTTGTTTAAGATGGATGTGAGCAATTTGCATTCTACTATAAAACCATATTTTTTGCTCTCTACCTTTCCATCCAGCTGTCACTTAGCTGTCTAGCTGTCTGTCTGTCTGTCATGTACAGTATCTTCTGTCAGTGTGTTAGGAGAGAGTAGGGATTGTGTGGAAGCATTCAGAGGTCTTAATTTATGGCTTTGTAAGTGTGATACAAATTTTAAAATATTTGTTTGATTAAAGATCTCCAAAACTACAGCTCCCTTTTAGCAAACCATGTGAAGATGTGTATCCAGCCTTAAAATAAATTATACATCTGTTGCAGCTGCAAAATCACACAATAAAGTGAAAAATGAACTGGAGATTATCCACTGAGTGAGGAATAAAAATTCCCAGGAGGATATTATTATTTTAGCACAACTATTGGAAAAATTGTTGGACCTCTAACAATTCCCATAAAAGAATGTAATTGAAACATTTATCATTTATACTTTATTTTACATTTACTTTTAAACCGCTCAGTTACTAGTATCTAACATTCACAATCCATAAATTCCTGTTTCCAGGCATAAAAATCTATATGACCTGGCATTTTTTGTTAGCCACAGGCCACTGGATAGGACAAGAGGAGCCATGTTTTTCCACCTGTCAAACAGTGAGGAGAATGTTCGTTAAAAAGAATTCACTGTAACAGAACTGCAGCAAAAAGTCAAAAAGTGGTATATTGAGGTCCCCACGTCACCATAAAAACCATTACATGCTTTCTACAAGTCAACAAGTTCTTAGGGAAGGCAAACATATCCCACCCTACCATCACAAATGTAAACAGGAATATATTTTCTAACTTTGGACTCTAACTAGAACCTTGTGTCAAATGGAACATATTAATATTTTCTGCACCAAGAAAATATGTAGAAAAGGGGCTTATTCTCACTGTTAGAGTACAGTGGAGGATACTGTTAGTCTGTTTCTCTTCTCGAGGGATCAAGTTGGAGTGTTTGCAATCACGAGCTCTGGATACAAGTCATTATTGGATCTTTTAACAACAGAACAGTGAAGCCCATCAACATATAACATGACAACATATAACCAATCAAAGCAGAAATGATCCTCCAGATGTAAAAATTTATCTTTTTCCCCTACTGTCAGTCCCAGACCATAGCTGGGACTATATACAGTAACAGCATTTCCCAAATTGGGCTCTGGATTGGGTCAGACCTCATTTAGGGTTGTGAATCAATAAGTATGGGGTGTTAAGACGATAAGAAAAATCTGTAGTTACCAAATGTTTTATGTGTGATCAGAGAACCCTTTTGATTTAGTGGAGATGAGACAGTAGACGAGTATTAACAGCACAAGAGCCAATAAGTGTGCCCTATGTAGTTAAATAACAAACAAAACAACATTCTTATTTTCTTCTGAAGTCGATAACTATTTCCAAAATAATTGTCTAGCTTTGAGAGTTAGACCAAGCCTCTAAAACAAAGACAAATTTGTTTTCAGCCTTATTTTACATCTTCATCTGGGGTGGCAGCAGTTGTGGAGTGTTACTGTGTATAAAGGTTGATTAATCTATGTCTGAAAAAGTGTTTTTTTGCAGTTATTTATTGGAATATAAAAAAAGAATTACATCTATATCTGTAATTTAAAATACATATTCAGATGTTCAATATGTTCACCATACAGGTATAAAAGGTTCAGTCATATTGCTGTAAAGCTGTGATAATGAAGATAATATTCCAACAAAGCAATATCATTTCTTATGTTTTCCTGCCTCCATCCAATTTTTCTCGGTTTTATGCATAATTGAATGGATTATTAAATTTAATAGGATACTGCTTTGTTCAGCTCTTCCATCTTATTTTAGTATACGAAACAGAAAGGTAAACCAAACCTTTGAGAGTGGACGAGACAGAAATGACTTCATGGTATAATAACCAGGCTCACCCTTAGCATTGAAAAAACTATTTCTGTGATTGCTCTCTGATTTGGAGCTTTCTTCGATCTTTATTAGTTTTATAGAAACCCTTAGCTTCTTACAGCCATAGTCTGATGAGGTGTTGCATCTATTCCAGGGCTGTTATGTAAATCAATTGGATTTCAGTAGACTGGGTGTGGGTAGTCACAGAAACCATCACATGCAGGTGCATCTCGGTAAATTAGAAAAACTCATTTTCTCCCTAATTAAATTCAAAAAGTAGAACTCGCACATTATCTAGATGTTTATTACATACAGATTGATATGCTTCAATTTTAAACCCATGGTTCAGTTACTTGGAAAAATGAATAGAAAAAAGTAATTTTAAAAACAAAAATTATTTGTTATGGGAAACACAATTACAGGTAAAACTGCTGACTTCAGTCAGTGGTCTGGCAGACAGTTACTAACACCCTTTGCAATGAGGGCAAGCCACAAAATGTAATTGCTAAAGAAGCTGGCTGTTAACAGGGTACTGTATCTAAGCATATTTGTAGAAAGCTTGGTGGAAGGTGTGAGTCAAATAAAAGGTGCACAGTCACCTGCATTCAAAATTTGGAGGACCTGAGGTCAGAATCAGTGCATCAAGAGCCACTACAGCTGAATTATTCACATTGCTAGAAATCTTGTATTCCTCATGTCAAACCAATCCTGAACCAGAGATGTCTGAAAGGTCTTATATGGCATGTGCTACAAAGAACCACACTGTTAAGCTGTGGTACAAGGTCCTCTTTTCAGATGAAAGTGAAGTTTTAACTTTATTGTTGAATCACTGTCCCAGGGTTTTTGAAGAAGAGTGAAGAGCCACAAAATCCAAATTACTCGAAGTCCACTGTGACGTTTCCACAGTCAGTGTTTTCTAAAGTCTACAGTTTACTCTGCTACCAACTAGGAATATTTTATGAGCACTTGAGGCCTCCCTTGTGCTTACAAGCTTCATGTAGATGCAAATTTTCTGGTAGGACTTGCCACCTGCCCACACTAATAAATGTACAAGAAGCCAGTTCTGCAAACTGGATTGACCTGAGTCCCATAGAAAATCAATAAGTTATTGCCAAGAGCAAAATAAGGGACATCAGACACAACAATGCAGATGAGGCATCTATTAAAACTTGGGCTTCCATTACAACCCAGAAGAACCACCAGCTGATGGCCTCTATGCTACTCTGCATCGATGATGTGAAACGAGCAACAACCAAGTATTGAGTGCATATAAGGCCCTGTCCCAATGGTAAAAGTGCACACAAGGGTTCAAGTGCATGGTGAACAAGTGTGCAAACAGCAGGATTGGGACCGCGAGGATTACGTCGTCAGCCTGTGCCACGGAGTCGTATCTCCATGACCAAAATGGGGGTGCCGTTCGCAGTTTGTGTTATTTTGCTGCTTGATTTGATAAAACTGAAACAAAATCGTCTAAGTTTGATAAATACAAAATTATGTCTAGCAAATTCTATACCAAAAAGTCCAAAGTTATAAAACATATTGGATTTAAATTAGAGGCACCAACTGTATATTTTTATTTGCAGAAAATATTGGCTGTAAAGAAATACCTTTGATTATTTAAAATAATGTTTATTGTATTATTTATATTTGTCAAACCAGCTGTGTTAAATGAACAGACACAGGGATGCCGGAAGATGCTCTTTTCACCAGTAATAAATAAACCCAAACGCCATTTTATTTAAAATGAATAGGAATAGGTTCTTTAATTATTGAAAAAATGTAGGTTATTATTTTGTTATTTTATTTTGTACTGTAATTACTCACATACACAACTTATTCGATATTTTGAGGTGTTAATGGCCAGGGATGTCGGGGACATGTCCCCAATATTTACAAATGATCGTTTTGGAACGCTGGATGCTTCGCTGTAGGCACATTTTTAAATAATACATATAAATTTAGCCGTAATTTGTTCCCCCCCAACCCGGCCACTCATCTTCGGGGCGGGGCTGGTCCCTATCTCCAATGGGCGAGAGGCGAAGTACACCCTGGACGGGTCGCCAGTCCATCTTTGTTTGTGCAATGATTTTGATTTTAATGATTCTTACTGGCCAGCAGCCTGATGATGGTTCTTAAGAGTAATTTGAAAACCAATACAAAACATGTAGCCTACGGCTTTGAACTTTTATTGATTGAAAGATACGACTTTTAAAATCTGTTAAAGCACTACAGTGGATGTTGTAATGAAATAATCTTGCTGATGAATGGAAGATTAGAGATTAGCCTGTAGTTCTGCATCAATGTGTTGTCCAGGTTATTCTTCTTTAGTAGTGGCTTGCTAACTGCTCTTGTTAAAGCCTTGGGGAAGACACCTGACAGAAGGGATGAGTTCATTTGAATCAGATTTAGAATCAGATCTTTTTTCTCAATAAAAAAAATTGCAGAACATTCTTCACATACATTTTCAACTCTAGGTCTGGTCTGAAAACTGATGTGTAGTTTTTCTGTGACTTTGTGGTGTTATTTGTCTGTGATGCTGATGATGGACAAATCAGATAGGGATCAGTAGGTGGAATGGAATGTCCATTGTGTTTCTGGCCCAATTTATTTCCAACATCAGATGATGTGACCGAAAGATGTCAGCGATGTTGTTTTTTTTATTTATGTTGGTTGAGCTCTTTCAGTTTTCCGCTATACCTTTGCCACATTCAACTTTCCCTTTTGTTTTTTTTAGCGATGTCTGTTCTAGCTGCTACTATTATTTCTTTGCTCTCTTTTGTCCGATGATTGTTTTCCTCTTAATGTGTGCCCCTTGTTTGCCACACATAATCAAATGTCTGTCGAGAGAGAGGCAAAACTTTACCTGTGCTTAAACCTCTATATCTTCAATAACACACTATTAAATGAAGGTTCCAACTTCTCAGTCTCATAAAGGAATCAGTTCAAAACTGCTCCATCTTATTACTCCGGATGGATGGATGGATGGATAAAATATTTGATTATAGACAGGAAAAAGCAAAAATTTCCCCAACTTATCTTTGGTAAAACACTAAAATTAAATTCCAGACTGTGTATGAAACCTGTCTAAGCAAAGTAAAATCCCAAATCCTAGTTACTTAAAATTTTCATCATACAACACTTCAGCTATGCGTTTTTTATCTTTCAGCCCAACCAGTGGAGGTGAAGAAAGACAGCGAGGTCAGCATAACGGAGTACATTGCCGGAGTTATCAGTCAGCCGGCCTTTATTGCGGGGTTGGGTGTGGCTTCCTGGCTGGTGCTGATGGGCTTCAGCGGGTGGCTTTACTGCCGGCACCGCAGGAGGAAGCAACTAGGACACTACACCACATCCTTCGCATACACACCAGCAGGTGAGAAGCTGTATGATCAAGTTTTACTTAAGACAAATGAAGATGACTACACAGACTCGTCTTGGGGCTTTGATTCACTCAAAGTTGTCAGATCCAATAAACGGGACGAGCTGTAGAGAAAAGGGATTCAGCTGTGGCTGAGAAAGCCCTCAGATTTTGTTTGCCAACCAGTGACAGTGACACACTTTAAAATTAACTTCTGGGGCATGCCTTGAATGGTGATGAATTCTTTCAATTTGAGTTGTTGTTTTGCAAAACAAACCCTGCACTTTAATCTCATACACGGCTCATTTAAATGTATTTATCCACAATCGCTAGTTAGCGCAGCTGAAGCCAGCGGAGAATAAAACACAGCAGTACTGATTTAGAATAAAGCCTTGGGGTGTATGAGTGAAAGCATATTATTTGTTTAGTTCCCAAGGCATTCAAAGAAGCACATTTAGTATGATTTTATGTAAGTCTTATATTATTGCAATTAAGATTATTTTATGATTGTGTCAGTTTGCATTCCCTTCACTATAGCAGCTGCATTTTGTTGCAGGCATAGTTTAATGTATACAAATCTATTGTGTGTCTTCGGGTATTTAGGTCAGAAGTGTATTTTCATATGAATTAATTCCAACCTGCTTTTATTTGGATGTATTGTGGAGAATAATGATTCAGAGCTAAATGTAATTTTTCTCTTTAGAGTTTTTGAAGGAAAAAAAACAGATGTCTTAAGGCAAAAGCTTTCCCTTCTGTGCTGTCAAACATGATTTATATTTTAGCTCTTTTTTCCCTCCCTGCAGTTGGCTTTGCTCACAGTGAAGGACCTGGAATCATCAATGGAGGGTAAACTCTTCTTTAAGGTTTATTTAACATGATAAGAGGCACTCTGGATTTGATAGAAACAGCACTGATACATTCTCACCTCTCCCTCCCTCAAGGCCTGCCTTATTAGGGTCAAATATGGGCAATTACCCCTGGCTTGCAGACTCTTGGCCCACGCCAAACCTTCCTCACAGCAAAGATTTTGTCAATTGCTGCTCCGGAAAATTGGATTCAGAAAGATATTATAACTGTAAGCAGTTGAACATAGGGGAAATCACCAGCTATAGTGCATAATAGAAAGTTGTAGCTGATGATGTTACTAGCTGTTTTTCTTCTGTCCAGCTATCGGGATCATCAACTACCCCAGTCAGACAGAAAAGCGCAGCACTGCGTCCAATGATAGTCCCATATACAGCACCATCAACACAGCGGCTGAGGATGACCTGCTTACTTACTACGACACCTATTCCAGCGTGACCTACAACCAGGGTCCGGACCCCTACAGCAGCAACCCTGTTCTGTCAAATGCTGGGATTATGGGTCTGGAGCAGGACCTAGACCGCTGGACCATCCAGTCTGGTCAGTCGGGGTCAGAATATGCCAAACTCCAGTATACCAAGAAAAGTAATGGTTAGTATTTTCCCCATCATAAATTCTTAGTTTTGTCAAACCTTAATTTTTCTTTAACAAAAATGTTGTTAAAGAAAGATAGCCCGAGTACTTAAAAAAGTGAAGTGTTTAACCGTATCATTTTGTGGGGGTGGGGGGGGGGTTGTTATGGATTCAGAAGTGAATTTGTTGGTGTGCAACAAATTTTTGTCCATCTTCATAAAAACAAGCTAACCTTAAGCTGAGGCTAAGCTAACACTGGATAGCTTAGCCTTAGCCACAGCCTCCTCCACTCCACAGCAGCTTGCACACGGACTTGGGAGATATTTTACACCAGATGCCCTTCCTGATGCAGCCCTCCCAATTATCCTTTGAAAGGAACAGGAGTTGAAGTGGCAACCTGCAGGGCTGTGGTCATCTGTTCAGAGCAACAGATGACTGACTGCTCTATATGACACACATGACTAGAGAAAACTCTGCAGTGTCTTGCATTGCTCTGAAATGACTTAATTGTAACGGTATAATTACACAGCAGTACTTAAGTTATAGTTCGGTATATATTTTTTATAGTAATAAATTACTATATATTAAATATATATTGTACAATATACAGGTGCTGGCCAGTAAATTAGAATATCATCAAAAAATTGAATTATTTCAGTAATTCCATTCAAAACGTGAAACTTCTATACTGTATACTTTCCTTCCACACATAGTGATATATGTCAAGTGTTTATTAATTTTCATTTTTATTATTACAACTGACAGCTAATGAAAACACCAAATTCAGTATCTCAGAAAATTAGAATATTCTGAAAAGGCTCAATATAGAAGACACCTGGTGCCACTCTAATCAGCTGATTAACTCAAAACACCTGCAAAGGCCTTTAAAAGGTCCCTCAGTCTTGTTCTGAAGGCTCCACAATCATGGGGAAGACTTCTGACTTAACAGCTGTCCAAAAGACGACCATTGACACCTTGTACAAGGAGGGCAAGACACAAAAGGTGATTGCTAAAGAAGCTGGCTGTTCGCAGAGCTCTGTGTCCAAGCACATTAACAGACAGGCGAAGGGACGGAAAAAATGTGGTAGAAAAAAGTGTACAAGCTCTAGGGATAACCGCACCCTGCAGAGAATTGTGACGACAAACCCATTCAAAAATGTGGGGGAGATCCACAAAGAGTGGACTGCAGCTGGAGTCAGCGCTTCAAGAACCACCACGAAGAGACTCATGAAAGACATGGGATTCAGCTGTCGCATTCCGTGTGTCAAGCCACTCTTGAACAAGAAACAGCGTAAGAAGCGTCTCGCCTGGGCCAAGGACAAAAAGGACTGGACTGCTGCTGAGTGGTCCAAAGTTATGTTTTCTGATGAAAGCAATTTTTGCATTTCCTTTGGAAATCAAGGACCCAGAGTCTGGAGGAAGAGCGGAGAAGCACAGAATCCACGTTGCATGAGGTCCAGTGTAAAGTTTCCACCGTCAGTGATGGTGTGGGGTGCCATGTCATCTGCCGGTGTTGGCCCACTCTGTTTCCTGAGGTCCAAGGTCAATGCAGCCGTCTACCAGGAAGTTTTAGAGCACTTCATGCTTCCTGCTGCTGACCAACTTTATGGGGATGCAGACTTCACTTTTCAACAGGACTTGGCACCTGCACACAGTGCCAAAACCACCAGTACCTGGTTCAAGGACCATGGTATCCCTGTCCTTGATTGGCCAGCAAACTCGCCTGACCTTAACCCCATAGAAAATCTATGGGGTATTGTGAAGCGGAAGATGCAATACGCTAGACCCAACAATGCAGAGGAGCTGAAGACGACTATCAGAGCAACCTGGGCTCTCATAACACCTGAGCAGTGCCACAGACTGATCGAGTCCATGCCACGCCGCATTACTGCAGTGATGGAGGCAAAAGGAGCCCCGACTAAGTATTGAATGCTATCCATGCACATTCTTTGCATGTTCATTCTTTTCAGTTGGCCAACATTTTAAAAAAAACTTTTTTTTTCATTGGCCTTTAAAATATTCTAATTTTTTGAGATACCAAATTTTGAGATTTTATTAGTTTTCACTTATAAATATCAAAATTAAAAGAAATAAACATTGGAAATACATTGGTCTGTGTGCATTGCATGAATATAATGTACAAGTTTTAAGTTTTGAATGGAATTATTGAAATAATTCAACTTTTTGATGATATTCTAATTTACTGGCCAGCACCTGTATATTATAGTAATATATTATCGTAATTATTTATAATGGTATAATTACGGCATTGTATGAATGTGCCAGGGGCATCTGCTGCCTGTTGTTTTAATTTTTTTTAAACAACCTTTTTGGGGGGTTTTTGTTCTGGGACTTTATTTGCGATCCCTTGCTCTGCTGGTTGGTGGTGCTGCAGGGCTGTGGTGGATACCCAGTTTCATTGCTCCCGGGATCAGCTTTTGTCCCTGCGTCTGAATGGACTGTTGCAAACTTCAATGGGGCTTTTGGTCAGATGCAGAGACAGAGCTATCGTGAATGCAGAGGTGGTGGAATTGGGGGGATGAAGGAAGAGTTGGACAGCACAGAACAGTGATGCTGCTCACTGTTGCAACTGGACTGTGTCCGGCCGATGCCTTTATGAATGCGGAGTTTGAAACAGGTGAAGAGGGTAACTTTGCTATACCAGGATGTTCCTGATGACAGCTTTTTAAATTGGCGGATTTAATGGCTTGGTGGCTGACGGAGACTTTTCTGCCACCGTCGGAAGACAGAGAGGAGGCGTAGCTGTGCTCATTGATGACCGGTGGTGTAGAGCATCCCATATTGCCAACTAGGAACTTGTGTGCAGCCTGGACATTGAACTGTGTGCTGCTGGACTTACCTTTGGAATTTGTTTTGTGCTTAATTGCGCATGCACAAGAAGCGTGTGCTGCCTATTTTAGTAGCTGAATTTTCCTATGACACTGTGGTGACTGTTTATGTTTCTCTGTCTGCAAACCCCACATGTCCCTCAGTAACCATTCACTCAATAGCACGGCTCCAAACTCAACACCTTCCTGCAGTCGTTCCTATCTTGGGTAAAATAACCACATAACTTTGAACTTTACCCTCACAACTTTATTGTTTATTATTGTATTAAGATTGTTTATTCTTATATTTATAGTATTCTAGCTCTGTCTATCTTATTTTTAATGTTTCATTGGTCACTAGTCTGTTTCACACTATAAATCATTGTTTCTTATGAGCCCTTCAATGCAAGAGTTTCCCTTTAGGATAAATAAAATATATTTGTATCTCTCTAATGCAAAAGTTTTTCTGCTTTTGACATCATGTTTTTTAAAAACCACCACACTTTGTTGCAACCTTTTAAAATTGTTTTAATAAACATTTTCCTGGGTTTTCTGCCATTCAAATATTTTCCCTAGACATTTGTTGCTTTTACCACTCCTTTTCTGTCAAGTTTCTGGAACCTTGAGATGTCAGACAGGGAGTAAACTGAACAAAAACAACTGGCAGAGTGAGCTGAAGCTATCAACACCATTCAAAATGGGAAAATTCAGCAAAGACCTACCACATGAACTGAGAGATGCATCGTCCTTCTGATCTATTCACATTTTCAGCTAACAGTTCTGAGGCTGACCTTGTATCTGAAAAAATATACAGTTCAAAAATCTTCTCGTTCCAATGTAATGTTCCGATGTCTTATTTTATTTTATTTTTCAGACAAACTGGCTCCACAGGCGTCTGCTGGATCCATGTCCAAATCAGCTCCACTCACCTGGGTGGATGTTTTATCGCTGCCTCTTCCTCCCAACAAAGACAGAGGTCTTGCAAAATCAGACAAAGAAGAGGCACTGAACAGGTAAGATTCATCATCACATTATTTTCAAGACTCGTCGTCCTCCAGGAACATTCAGCTTTTGGTGCTTCTCTTAATTCAGTCTTTTTTATTAATAGTGAGAAGGCCTGTGGCTCCACTTCTCTGACAGATGGAGTTAAGGCAGCTGGGCATCAAAGCTGCCATATAATGCTGCCAAGGCTGTCAAGCAAAGCTTAAGTGAAGTTTGGTGGACTGGGGAGTTTGCAAATTAACACTTGTGTGTCTATAGGCAGCGAGCCGATTGCGCTTTGAGGCGTCAAAGGGGAGCGTCTAGTCTAACTAGTTCTGACACATAAGATTGCGGACATAACGGGGTGGGGATCGGAAAGGCTCTTCTGACTGTGCCGTGTCTTTTGTAATGACATTAGCCGCCGTCTGACAGGCTGAATTAGTACTTTCCATTTTTAATGACACATCCGTCATGAAAATAGCCCTGACGGCGCTGAAATGACAACAGAAAACATGGAGGTGGAGCCTGTCTTCTTGTTATTCTTACTAGTTCCATTTTTGGACAACTTTGAGCAATATGTCTCCAATTAATCCATGCTTTCCTTTTCTTTGACACCTTGAATGTTCTTAACCATATGTTGGATTGTGTTGAAGTTTATGCAAATGTTCTAGTTCAGGTTAGGAAAAAATATGTAGCACATACATGGCACAAATTCATTTTGAATGTTTCTGTGTTTCTGTGGCAAAACTGACATTTTCTTCAGTTCAGTCCCTTAATTAGAAAATATCCATAATAAAATTAGATTTTTTGGGAAGAGGAAAGCGGAATCATCAGATCTCCCCTGCACCTACATAATGCTGAATAATGCCACAGAATGCAACACTGTGGATTTTGAAGGTCAACTGCTTGCATGTATTATTATTCTTTCCATGTAAGGTCAAACACAGCTTCTCTTCCATGGCTCAGCCTGAGGAGGATTGTAAGGGACACTGCAGTCTACACATGTGAAAACAGCAGGAACCTCCTGTGTTAATTAGCTGTAAAAAAAAAAAAAAAAAAAGTGGTGGTGGGGGGTTAAAATGGAAAATATTTGCAGATTTCAGACAATTTTCTGAATGCTCTGTCTATTTTGCGTGAATATATTTTTGTATGTCTTTCTTTCTGTATTGCTCTTACATTTCTAGTCTAAAACAATTATATATTGTCATCATTCGCATGGGTCTCCTATTAATTTATCCATATAAGAGGCATGCTTCTTCCTTTGTTCACTTATCTGCTTGAATTAGGTTCAGCTTTACAGGACCCAAGTTATGACTGTGATGTTCATGTAAAATTTCAAACATGTGAAATACCGAAAAACAACAAGAAAAATTAGTAGATTGCAGCCATGAATGCAGCTGAAATGTACAGAACAGTGATGTGACATTACGTAGTGATCTCCAAACTTGTCCATGAGTGTATTACACAACAGCGTCTCAAATGGAAATTAGCGAGAGCAAAGTTTGCAGCTCCAACCTGATTTCGCACAATGAAGATTCGGTGAAGAAGTCAGGAGAAATGTTGTCCAGGAGCAGTAGCTTGGAGACCCAGCGGACAGGAATGCTGGCCAGGAGTCTAAAAATGCTCTGTGGTGGGGCCAGCCTGCTTTTTAGCATTGGTGCTCTGATGCAGATCCCATCATCATTCAGGGCCTGAAAATGCAGGTTTTCTGTCACCACAGGATTTATTTAATTATTGTTGGTAACTGCAATAACAAGGAGCATGTCAGGAGAACTCAAAGTGAGAGATTCTTTAAACCTGGAGAACAGTTGTTAAGAATGGTAGTGACTGCATTATGCTAAGGTGTGTTTTAGTTGATACTGGTGCACTACACATAGTAGAATAATGAAGAGGGAGGACTAGATACAAATTCTTTGTTAGACTTGGACACAGCTAGGTATTACAGCACAACAAGGGTCCCAAACACACATCAGAATCTAAACTACAGGAAAACACCAAGCTTTTGAAGGGGTATATGAAGTTATTTGAGCTTTTATGTCAATATCTGTAATTTTGACCAAGTGGGAATTACAGAAAATTGTCACAAAATTCTAACTTGAACAATATTTTTTTTATCCCCAAAATTTATATTCTGTGTCTAAATTCTATTTTCCAAGAAAGAACAATACAAATAAATCATTTAAACCTATAAATGAACAACATTCATGGACATGATTGCTGTATTTAAACATCTTACTGGCAATGTATCATGCATGCAGAATTAGATACAACATGCTGAGTGTTTCCCTGAAAGGCATACCCTCATCCTGCTCTTACTCTTCACCCAACCTGTAGCTCCGAGGAGGAGGATGATGACTGGTGTCCTCCGCTGCCTGCCAGAACATACCTGATGGACACTTACAAGGACGAGGTGTCTAGTCTGCCCTCCAAACTAGAAGAATTAATGTCTTCCCCTGAGCGTGATGCCCACAAGCTCACGGACAGTCCACGCATTCAGCATTTTGACCTGTTGGTCCGACACCAGGAGAGCTCCCAAGTGTCCCAGTCTAACCCTGATCATTTTACCAACACCAAGGCTTTGGAAGCCAGTGATTTATACAACTCCAGCCAGTGGGTGGATCATTTCAGGGGAGAAAGCCTCAGCAAAGGTCAGTTTGAATTCATTTGAATGCTTCACATGCTGAGATTCGAAGCACGCAACCGTGCCGCGTCATGAAGGATCTACTTTCTGTTGTCACGCAGCAGAAAGTAGTTCTACATGGAAATCATGTTGTATTTATTCATGGGTTTTGCTTCTGAGTAACTTCCCTAAGGATGACGTCAGCATTCTCTCTTGTCATGACAATCTCCTGCTGCAGCTGCAGAGTCGGACCCCGCAGCTCCAGCACAAAAATCCAGGAGTAAGAAGAGAGCGCCAAAGGATGGACAAACCCGGAGAGAGAGGCATGGAGGCGCAGCAGGTACAACATATCTTACACTTGTCATTTCTGTTTTAGTTAGGAAAACGGCTACATTATTCATTTGTAAACTATTAAAACGATTATGCAAACATGATTCCTTACATTGCCTCTTATCTTAGCTGCTCATCAGTGTAGTTTTACTTTAAATAACTCAACATGAATCAACCATGTATCATTTTCCCTTCCATCTTACAATTTTGATAGTTTTTGAATTTTGTACTTTATCCTACAGAACATCCTTAAATGCATGTAACTGTAGTTTGACTGTATTTTGGAAAGTCCAAGGAATATGAATACATTTTCTTGCATCACTGTGCATCCCATTGCGAGCCTCTCTACCTATAGGACCTTTACCAGTACACAATGACAACCTTTTCTTTTGTTTTGTTTTGAATATCTCATGGTTTTGTATTATCTTTAAAGAAAGCATTGAAAGTGAAAACAATTCAGTAAACAGAGTTTCTCAAAAAAATGCTAGCTATTGCTACTGTGCTGTACTAAACATGGCCACAGATGACAGGAATGCAATTGTGTCAGATACTTTCTAGGACAGGAATATTCTGGTCCTTTGGATATCTGAGTTTGGCACATTTAGCACCTGAATAAATACTGTTTACCGTGTCCAAACTTTTAAAATTATAGTGGCCCAGAAAATGGCTGCCAGTAATTAAAATAATATGATACAGCACGGGGCGTTTAGAGTCACTGGCTCACACTTCTTGGCCAATTCAACTTAAATCTTCCATATCTGCTTTCAGTTTTAAAGCAAGTCTGTCACAAGAGTGAAATCTGCTCATCTAACTTGCAGCAAGACAGTGATGTCAAAGAATTCCTTTTAACAAAAAATTGTCTTTGTGTATATATGTTTTTTTTTTTATCTTCACTGATGAATCACATGCAGACCTCCCCCCTCCGCCGACCCCTCCTGCCCAAGACAGCTCCCTGCAGCTTTTTGTGGACGTTTTAAGTCACAGAAAAACAAGCAGCGAGATGAGAGAGGGGAGTGATTCGTCCACACTTCCGAAGCGAGAAGACGATTTCGCACCCCAGAGGGGGGGACTTGCAAAGTGGTTACCACAAGGTAAAAAACAAAAAGCAATATTCAACAAGACAAAAAAACATAAAATGCAGCCTCTAGCAACACTTCAGGCATTGATTTTGTTAACTCTCATTGTTAAAAAGTTTCTGATAAATTATGTTTTCTTCTGTAGCAGGGGCTAAATTTTCAGACACTTAGGATTCAACCTTTTAAATTTGAGTGATCTGTTTTCCATCAGCAGATGAGAATGTAATCCCATATGGACAGTCGAACCTCCTGTCTAAGGTCCAGACAACGGGCTATGGTTCTCTTGGGGGACGAGTGTTTCCTCGGCCCTCCGCTGCTGCTCAGAGGAGAGATGAGGTATGTCTGAACAGCCCAGCGGGACGTACTGAAGTGCTGTTTTGCTGTCAAATCAAAATCAGACTCTGTAGGAAACAGGCTTACCCAGACCCCTTTTACTGGAGCCTGCACTCTCGAATGCATTTTCCATGGCCCGCTGAGCTAGACTGCAAGAGTCAATGTTTGCATTTAGAAATATTTTAAGATAAATATTTATAAATAAATGGAAATGGGATTTTGGATCTATTGTTTATTTTCCTGTTATCAAAATCTTGTCCCCCAATACAGCTTTATATCTTTCAACACCAATTATCTAACATACTTAACATATTTGGTCAATATGGAAATAATAAATGAACGTGTAAAATTTTAATAAATTGATTCTCAGAAGTGTACACATCACTGTAAAAATGTAATATTTATGGAAAAATCTTAACTTGAATCTACTAAAATACAAATATTAGAACACTGCAAAGACCTGGTCATATAATCGTCCACATCTTTAAACTATCAGAGTTAGAATCTATCAGCTGTCGCTAACTTGACCTGATAATAGCTACTGACTCTACTTGACTAAGCTGCTCCACTGTCTCAGAGTGGGAGGACATCTCTTGTCCACAGCCCTCTTTAGGTGACCCCATAGATTTTCAGTCAGTTTAGCTCTGGACTTTGGCCAGGTCATTCCAAAATTGCAACCCCAGATCACAATGGTTTTGTTTCGTTGATGCTCAGTGTTGTTTTTGTGTTTGCATAATGTTTAGGAAATGTGGCCCGAAGTTCAGCTTTGCTTTTATCAAATATTAGTCCAAACGATTGTAGCCTAGTGTAGAAAATATTTTTGGAAAACAGGCGTCTATATTACAGCCACAGTTGTAAAGTCCTTAGTCTTCGTATTTCCCTAAGACATTTTTATTACATGCAAACCCTGCTTACCAAAACCATGCTTTAGTATTATGGTCAAACTCTTGACATCTTTCCCTCCTGACCATCTATTGTCTTTTCATCCATTATAGAGAAACATACTTTTTGTAACCCCACTTCCTTTTAATCCTTTCTAGCCTCTTGCTAACTATGACTGTAGTTTAAAGTGTCAAATTGCGCAAAAGCCTTGAAATCTAGACAAACCGTAGCAGTAGCAAAACTTTTGCTTTGTAGGTTGGTCTAGACACCATCCAGTTTAGCCTCAGTAGGTCTATCATTGGCTCGGCGGAGTGTAGTTCGGACCAATCACAATGCTTTATGTTTATAGAGAGACATTGGGCGGGCTTAGCATGATTATGACAGAGCATTTTTATTTTCTTCATTACAATATTTTATGATAGCGGCAGAGCCGCAAAGAGAACAAAACAACAAAGATGCCGCTGGCTCAGGAATGGTCTGTTGTCAGTACACTGGATAGGCTCATGTTTTTCTCCCAAAAATGACATCAACAAAGTAACTGATGTTGAATGCCATGACTTCCTCTTTCTTGTTCTTCGTTTTATTTTTCCTTTTTTTCTTCTTGCGGCAAATTGACACACTAACTGATCTCCATTACTATGGTTACAAGTTGTTACTCTGGTTGGTCCTAGCACTGTCCAATTACGTGCTTAGACTATTTGAAAATCAATAATAGATTCCTTCCCAGGACTGAGTTCATCTACGAGTGATGGCCAAAGTACATATTTATATATATATAAAAATACATATATATATATATATATATATATATATATAGGATGGGTTTCCAGGCTGAAGAATTGTACCAACAGGTGAACTTCACAAATGATGTTACATGTGCTTCAGCATAGTGTTAGTATAAGGGACCAACCAGCTTCTTCCAGCATTTTTTGTTGCTTAAATGCATTTTGCAAGTAGAATGATTTCTTGTTGAAGTTGAACTGAACAACATATACAGTGTATCGCAATAAGTCTTGAGATGATCCATCATTGTCTCATTTGTTTTACATTGGAAAATGTTGGTATCGTACCCGTGCGTAGACATTTTAGAGACGATTTAAATCTCATATGTCATTGCAGACCATCTGTCAACTTTTATTAAACATATTAAAAATAAATGAAATACTTTTATTACACTGAACATTATTCTGGATTTAATTTAAGAATAACGTTCCCTTCTGTTGCCTTAAGATAAAATGTTGTTTGTGATTTAAAAATATCTAACAACAGATGTTCAGCTAAGGGAGGATGTAATAATATTCCTTAATAATGTGGGTTAGTCTTTCCAAAAGATCCAGTACAAGAACATATTTATGAAATTTTTTTTAAAGCCTAATATATATTTACATGCATGGACATTTTAAAGTCCTCAAGCAGGTTTGTGTTCAGTGTGTATTCCTTCACTTTAAATGTTTTGAAATGTATATTTACAGATCCTTTTCATCCAATCTAACCTACTTTGAGATACTTTGCAGAGATAAATGGGCAAAAATTTTGATCTGGGATTACTTTTGCAATGCTTTTTGCACCATCGAGACATTTTTGAATGAAATGTCACAAATAATTACTTTAATTATTTATAATTATATATCAGATTCAGATCAAAACAGAGTTTTATTTGTTTATTTTTTAGATTACTATATAGCTTCACTTTAGAAAACAGAGTTTTTTCTTTCTTTCTTTATTTTTAAGTGATTGCAATATACTTCCGTATAGAAGACCTTGAGTATTTTACCACTTTAAGAAATTTACATGGGTGGATCTCTGCAGTTGTTCTGTATGCAAATGTCTCCTTGAGCCGAACTGCTCAAACTCTTAATTCCTCTCCGTCTCGTGTTTTCTCCGCAGAATCTCATATAGACAGCAGCTGATTATATGATGTGACATTCTCCTCTCTTCCTCCCCAACTTCCTGTCTTTGCGAACCATCAATGTGTTGCCATGGCATTCCATGAAAAGCTGAAGATAAAAGGAAAAGCGTCAAGGCTTGCCATCTGCCTTTTCACAAGCTATTTGTTTTTTATTTTTATTATACTTTAATGAGATTCTTTTTTTTTCTTCTTGTGTGTGATTTTCTCTCACCCCCTCCTGTGTATAAAGACATCCTCAGTGTATTTTTTTTAAAGATGTGATCAGATATATTGTTAAAAATGAATCTGAGGGAAAAGTATGATATTTTGAGGCTAAAGGGATTTAAATGTAAGTATTGCATTGTTGTACAGCAAATTAATGAATGTATCTTTTGTTTACTCCTGACCATGAAACTATGATGCTGCGTGTTTTTGATGAATGAAGGGGGGAAAGGGACGTGAACCTAAATCCCATGATGTTGGTGTGGGTGTGTGTCAATGTTTTTAATTTCACCTTCCTGCGTGGCTGTATAACTGTATTAGATCACCAGTGTGTTAATTTTTAAATCTGAAAAATAAAAGGCTTTGTTACATAAAGGTTCCTTTGCAAGTGTGAAATCTACTAACTGTGACAGAAGAATAGCAGTTGTGTTTCTAGCAGCGGGACTATGTGGATGACAACGCCAGGCTGTATTTTCCAGTCAGTTGGTGCACCGCCTCAGTACGAAGTGAAATGCTTCTATGAAATGTAGAACAAAACATGTTTCAAAAGTGCTCTAAAACTTGTGTTGTTATGCTCCTAAAGTATTTAAGTTTTAGAGCATTATTTGATCGTTTTCCTTCACTGAGAAAAAATTATTTTGATGAACGGCATCCACATCCATAGCTGTAGAAAATTACAAGGAGACACTTTTGGTAGATATTTGTTTTGTGAATTCAACAGAAATCCACGAGTAAAACTCGGCTATCTTTCGCCATCCTTAAGCTCTATTGGACAGGGACTAATCAAAAAGGCCAACCAGAAAAAACCTTGTTCTATTGTGTTTAGAGCTCGAAGGGGAACAGAGTTTTACAATTGGTTTATCTTTCTAGACGGGTAACTAAATTGCATCATATTTAATTTTTTTTAGGTTTTTTTATGGTTAAAATTTTGGTTTGATGAAAATTTTGTTTCCCAGAAACTGGTCATTAGACCAATAAAAGACCAATTTCCATACAGAAATGTTATATCATGACCTCTACAATCAAGATTCCAAGAGATGTCTAGACGACACTCATAAACTCCCTCTATAAGCAGAATAAGTTACCAAGTGTCACTGTTGATCTGGGTGTTCACCAACTGATATATCCAAGCCTTTGTATTGAAAATTTAGTGGAAGGACAAATTATTTTTGTAAGTAATACAAAAGCAACAGGAATAACCACAGCCTTGAAACAGAGGCCACGAATTTTGGAGAGATTCAGAAAGTGTGAAAAACAACTTGAGTAAGTGGTTTAACAGTCACAGCATACAAAAGTATCTAAGGCATGGGCTACAACCTTCTCAGCTAAAGTATAACCTCACAACAGAAGAAGAAACAATTCTATAAATACTGTCTAAAGCTTAAAATAATATATCAAGCTATAAGCATTTCACAAAGTACTGCTGGGTCTAATTGGAAAGTGGAAGTAAACCTACATTACCAAAACATAGGCATCATCTACCTAAACCTGGGGTGACCTGGGTTTTTAGAGAAGGAATGCATCTAAA
The DNA here is from genome assembly GCA_028564705.1 of Apricaphanius iberus. Taxonomy (NCBI): domain Eukaryota; kingdom Metazoa; phylum Chordata; class Actinopteri; order Cyprinodontiformes; family Aphaniidae; genus Apricaphanius; species Apricaphanius iberus. The sequence goes on along the minus strand of JAPXFQ010002229.1, from coordinate 800,409 downwards.
AGTGTGAGGATGGTAGCTCTCCAGCACTGGAGTTGGGGACCCCTGCCGTAAACTGACAGGCAAGGCAAAGAGTATTGATCAGATTGATTATCATCTTTTAGGAGCTGCAAAAATCCAGAGCTTAGGTGGGTAAATGCTTTGCAACTGCAACTATCACCTTTACATTTTATAAATACTCATTTTTGGAAGAGAGACAGGAAATAAAGTCTCAAGAAGTCCTGCTTGTAGTTTCCTGTGTGTAGCTGTGTGTAACAGAAAAATACCACCGCACATCACCCGGAACACATCGTCCTGATAATGAAACAAGGTGGTATCATCATGTTGCGAGGCTATTTTTCTTCAACACGACCAGGGACGGCAGTCATAGTTTCAACTAAGATAGATGAAGCTAAATGCAGGAAAATCCTGGAAGAAAAACCTGTTAGAAGCTAAAAATGCCCTGAGAAAATGAGTCTATTCAAAGTTCAGAGCTAAATCTGTATCTTAACACAAAGACACACATTGCATATTTTATTTGTAGATGGTTATAATGAGAGAAAACATTTTACAAACACTTAGTATAATACCCAGATGTTGGTATGAAAGAATAAGAAAGTTAAGCCCAGAAAACTGTATATTCTGATAGGAAATTCTTAAGGATACTTGGAGTTTGGTGGACCAGTTAAAGGAGTCATAACATATTACTACCATGGATAACCATGCTCTGTTATAGTTTTTTAGGCTATTAAAAAAAAAATTAGTGAAAAAAACAAAAGTTTTGCTTTTCTGTCCCTTTTTTCTAAATGCAGTTTTGTCTCACAACATTACATGTGATATTTTGGCTGAACCGGATTGTCATTATAAATGAGGCGCATTTTGATTGGAAGCAGGAACTACAGGGTTGACAATGTAGGCTCCGCTTCAGCGTCTCGCTGCAAAATGACGACATGGCTCAAGTCATGACTGAACCCAACCTGGCTGCGACCTCCAGAATTGAAAGCATGTTTCCTACTTCAGCTTTCTCTGTTTTTTTTGGGCAGTTTAAGACCTCTGAGTATTTACAACATGGCACACACGGTCCCCTATTGCCCGGGCTACCTTCCTTATAGACCCATTAGCTGTTGGCTGCTGTTTGTTATACACAGTAGAGTAATAAAATCACAGGTTTACCATTTGAATTGCAGAGAACTCTCTGATTGTTGGAATTGCCCCTCTTTCCAAACAATGCTTTAGTGCTGATATTAGTCCTATATTGTCCCAAATTAGAAATTTACTCTGTCTTAAAATATTTAGCATGGACACCTATTTTAGTGGGGAAGGTTGCAGCTAGGAACAGTGTCTTAAAAATGAATTTAATCCACTGGTCCCTGGTAGCTTGGTCCGGTTGGGGAATCAACAACAGAGCAACCACATTTGCACCTCAGTTCTTTATTTTCCAAACTCGAGTCAATAGCCTACTCCTAATCCAAGGCAAAAAATAGCGATCGACTGTGTGGAATTAGGTCTATTCTTTCTCTTTCGAATGATGAATAATTATTGATTGTTTATTAGCATGCATGTAAATATGGTTAAAGACTGGTAAGTTTAGAAGCATCTGACTGGATCGGTGAGAAAAACATACTAATGAACTGAAAAACTGTGGTTGATACTCTGGTTGTTGATTGTCATATTATGTAAAGGAAAGCATAAAACATCAACGCAGCTTTTTTTTAAGGTGACTGGGAATATTAATGCATGAAGTGATCAGACTGTCAGCAATAACACGTTGTAAATATTTAATCACAGGGTTACATTATAGTTCATCAACCTCATCACAAACATGGTTGCATACTAGATAGTTTAATAACGCAGAAACCAAAGGTTCGTATATATAAAGATGCTTTTATCTTTGCAAGAAAACTTTTCACTGAATGATTTTATGTCTATGAAAACAGCATGGATCTTGTCATCTTTTTCCTTTGATCTACAATCACTCAATCGGTAAGCAGAGATCTCGACCTCATGGGAGTCTTTTCTACTTATTAAACACAAAGTAGTTTCCAAGAATGAACAGGATAGGTGTGAAATGATTTCTCCAGTAAGTATGTGGTCAGCACTTTGTTAGGTTAAACAAATCTGACACACTTTCCTTGGAGAATAATGCAACATCCTTACACCTTATGCCTGTTTACAATTTTCTTCTCCTCTTTTGGCTTTTCCCTTACAGCGTCGCCACAGTGAATCATTTGTCTCTATTTAGCCCTATCCTCTATATCCCCAGCCTTCACACCAACTACCTTCTACCACATTTATAAATCTACTTTTTGCTCTTCATCTCTGCCTCCAACCTGCTGTCTCAAACCTCAGTATTCTTCTACCTATGTAATTGTCATCTCTTCTCTGAATATGTCCAAACCATCTCAGTCTGGCCTCTTTGACTTTATCTCTGAAACATCTAACATAAGCTTTCCCTCTGGAGTACGCATTCCTGATCCAATCCATTCTCTTCACTCCCAAAGAGACTCTCAACAACGTGAGTTCTGAGAGTCTGTTCTGAGTCCTGTCTTTTCCTCATTGGAACTTTCTCTGGACCGTACAATATCGCTCGTCTCATTACTGTCTTGTACATTTTTCCTTTCATTCTTGCTGAAACGTTTTATCACACATCACACATCACTCTTTCTCTACCCATTTCAACCACCTTGCACACGCTTCTTCACCTCTTTTCCAAATACTCCGTTGCTCTGGACCGTTGACCCCATGTACTTAAAGTCCTCTACCTTCTTCACTTCCACTCCCTGTAACTTCACTATTCCACTTCTATCACTCTCTTATTTACACACATGTATTCTTTCTTGCTGTGACTAATCTTTATTCCTCTCTTTTCCAGTGCATACCTCCATCTCACTTTTCCTCCACCTCCGCCCTGCTCTCACTACAGATCACATCTGGTCAGGTCATCTGTAAACATCATAGTCCATGGAGACTCCTGTCTAATGTCATCCGTCCACCACCAAAACAAACAAGAAGGGGCTCAGAGCTGATCCTTGATGCAGTCCCACCTCCACCTTTAACTCCTCTGTCACTCCTACAGCACACCTCACTACTGTCTCACAGCTCTCATACATGTCCTGCACTACTCTAACATACTTCTCTGCCTCTCCAGACCGCCTCATGCAAAACTGCAGCTCTTCTCTCAGCACTCTGACATACACTTCCTCTAAATGGAAAAAGACACAATGCAGCTCCCTCTGATCTTCTCTGTACTACTTCATCAGCACCCATTAAAGCAAAGATTGCATCTGTAGTTTCTTGGCATGAAACCACACTGCTGCCAACAAATGCCCACTTCTGACCATTTTACCAAAGCATCATTGTATGACTCATTAGGTTTTTTTTTTTATTCTGTAGTCGCCACAATTCTATACATCTTCCCTGTTCTTAAAAATCAGCACTAAAACACTTTTCCTCCATACCTCTGGCATCTTCTCACTCTTCAAGATCTTGTTGAATAATCTCATCAAAAACTCAAGTGTCACCTCTTGTAGGCACTCCCATACCTCCACAGGTATGGCATGAGGTACAACTGCCTTTCCTGTCTTCATTAAAAAATTTCCTTATTTCATCCTTACTAATCTCAGCTACTTCCTGACACACAACAGCCACTTCTTCTACTCTACATGCTCTCTAATTTTCCTCATTCTTCACCTCTTCTAAGTACTCTTTCAATTTCCCATCACACACTTGCTACCTGCCTGTAGATTTCAACCCTATCCTTAACCCCCTAACTATTTGCACATTCTTTCCATCTCTATCTCTCTGCCTCACTAACCTAAACAAATCATTCTCTCCCTCCTTACTGTCTAACCTAGCATACAGGTCATCATACGCCCTTTGGTTGGCCTTTGCCACCTTCTTGATGAGATGCATTAAGCTTGGTTCATTGGTTCATAATCACTGTTGTTTACAAGATGGTGATACCCGTGAGCTTAAACAAAGCAGAACTTTTATGTTGTTTACTTAGGAAAAAAGACAAAAAAGGAGACTGTCCTCTCTTCCATTAAAACACAGTTGATCACAGTGCTCTCTATCAGCCGAATCATAAAGATGTCTATTTACGAACCTCTGGCAATATGAGCTCTTGCCTGTCCGCCATGTCTTTCCGCGTAATTACAAATTTTCCTAGGTGCGCGGTGCGGAAATTTTTGGGCGGGAGGAGGCCGCGCGGAGAGGCGTGGTTGCTGAAATTACGTCATTTGGCCGCGTCGAGCCATGCGTACGTCGCGAACGCGGCAAGCATAAACCAAGCTTAACCCCGTACTCCTGTCTACTTTCCTCGGTCCTCTCAGTGTCCCACTTTTCTTAGCTTGCTTCTTTCGCTGTATATAATCCTGTAGTTTATCATTATATCACTAAGTTTCCTTATCTACGTTACTCCTTCCAGATGACAAACATTAGCTGTACCTCTCCAGTCATCTGGGAGAACCTCCTGGCCACCAAGGCCTTGTCTTAACTCCCCCTGAAAATCTCACAACACTCTTCTTTTTTTCAGTTTCTGCCACCTGGTCCTTGTTTCTAGCCTTGCTACCTTTTCACCTGGTTGCCTGAACACAGAATATCGACATCCCTTCTCTGCATCATGTCCAATAGCTCTCTAGCTTTACTTGTCACATTTCCAACATTCAAAGTCCCAACTTTCAATTCCACACTCTTGAACCTCTTCTATTCTCTACCGACATGCCTTCTTTCTCTCCTCCATTGACCAACGTTAATTTAAGTTCCACTGCCACCCTGTGGGTCAACAGCACCAGTGGTGTTTTTTGTTAACCCGGGTCTCAACTGATCCGGTATGGAGTGCATGTTTGATTTATACTATTTGCAATTTAATCTTGCTTTTTCCACACCCAAATTCTACGTGTCTTTTTAAAGTACATTAATTTCAGTATATTTCACTTTTTAATCACAAACCTCTATGTATTCTATTTGGATTTTGCTTGACAAATCAACACAAGGTAATGCATAATTGAAAATAATATTACTAATCTGAAATTTGTTGTGTGCTTTTATATCCAAACTCTCAAGCACCTTTTGTTTCAGTTACAGCTGTAAGTCTTTTGGATTGTCTTTACCAACTTTAATACATCTAGGTGCTAAATGCTTTGTCCGATTCTTCAATGTAATACGTAGATGATTTTCAACTTTTGGATTTTGACACCATTTCTTTAATGGATTTAAGTCTGTTTGATGGTAGGAAGGTGAACCTCAGCTCCAAGTGTTTTGCAGCTTCTATTACACCCCCCACCCCCACCTAAACCTTGTATTTACCTCCGTCCATCTTCCCATCAACTCTCACCAGGAAGCCTTCCCACAGCATAACGCAGCCACATTCATATTTCTCTATAAAGGACTGTTCACAGTCAGTTTTTTTAGCGAATGTAGCACGCATGGCCAGCACCTTTTGTTACATGTTTGCTGTTTCCTTTTCATAGCTTATGGTAAACTTAACATTTCTTTTAATGACAATAACCCTCCCCACCAGATGAAGATCTCTGTAACTCCTCCTCTTCATTCGTGACCAGTCTCCTGTGGTTCTTGGTCTTCATGACTGTGTACTTATGTTCACTTAGAAACCTCTAAAGCCTTTGGACAACGGGAGTATTTTTACTAAGATTAAATTATCCACAGGTTATCTCTACTTTGATGAATTTTGAAGGAACTGGTTTGGTTTAGGAGTATGGGGGTAAAGGGAACTGAAAACTAAAAATAATAAATTTGTGGTTTTAATGTGGGAAAATGTAAAAAAAAAAAGACATCAATAAAAGTTAAAGCAATAAAAATACTGCTACAAGACCCTGTAGCTTAGAGCCCAGAAATTTGGATACAACTGTTTGTTTGAAATGAATTTCTGTCTTATGTAACTATAGCAAACCTCTACTAAGGTGTGATGAAAGCCACCAAAAAATAACTTTATCTATGACACTGTGATTCAGAGACCTTGTAGCCCCGCTAAGAAAAAAAGAGCTCACATTTTTCTACCAAAGCCAAATGACCCTGAAGTCTGAATAAACTCCCAGTTTGTTGTATCACGTTTCAAGAAAAATGCGTCTGATATGAGATACTGTGCATGAGCTGATGCCTTCCTCAGATTGCAGGATTGTTAGGCTGAACGTGCCTTAATGAGAGCGGGAAGTCTTCATTTCAGTGTATAGCCCCTGAAACGTGACAGCACTGGGATATGAAAGGCTTTTCCCCTATGTCAGCTCTGTCATGCGCTGGATGAACCTTCTATGTGCAGATATTATTAGTTGAAGAACCAGCCACAATATTGCAGTAGGGAGGCATCCAGATAGTGTGGAAAACATGTTGGACTCTATCATGTTAAGCTAATACCATCTGGGTCATGCCAGGCCATGAGGATGATGGCGATCCATTGCAGTTTGAACAAGTTACAAGATTTAGAAGGGTTGTGCAATGTTGTGCTTTTAGGCATATAGCACAAACTGGAGGTTCTGTGGTTCAGTTATGATTTTCACATAAACGAGCTGGACTAGGAGTCTGTTTTTAAGAGATGTGACAAATATGCTATCATACACCACTGCCTGGATGGTTGTGTTAGGTTATTCCAGTTGAAAATTAACTCGAAAGATATCCATTTTTTATTATTATCTGTTCATAATTAAGAGAACAGAAGCTTACAGAAGCTCTACAGAAGCTTTATGATTCTAGAATAAAATTATGTTTTAACAGTCAACCTAAGGATTTTCACTATCTAACCTTTTTCATACAGGACTTCTAAATACAATAGAGTTCAACCAAAGTGCTTTTGAACCTATTATTGGAGCAATTCATGTCACACTTAAACATTTCAGACCATCAAACAAATGTTAAAGTCACACAATGATAAAGAGAATCCTGTTTTCAAATTATTTCAATTATTTAGGGATAAAATTGTATCCAAACCAGAATTAGTCAATGTTAAAAAGTAACTGTCCATCATGAATAATCATAGGACAACTGTAAAAAGCCATATTTTCTTGGTATTTGAAATTTGATTTTATTAGCCGTAGCCAAGCTAGACTAATATCAATCTAACAGAACCTTTATGACATTATGAATTAGGCTAAAAGATGTCAAAAAGCAATGCATCATACCCCAAGCTAAAGAAGGTCAAAAACAGATGAGAAACAAAGTAACAGACATCTATCAGTTTGGGACAGTTTAAAAGGCAATCTTTGAGACTTGAAATAAAGTAAAAGCCAAAATCACACCAGTGACTCATTTAGCAGAACCCAGAAGAACGTGTAAAGCACTACAGGCTTCAATTGCCTCAGTTAAGGTCAGTATTGATTACTCAATAACGAAAATGAATACATTTACCCAGGAACATCTTGAGAATCCCCAAGACTTCTGGGAAAATATTCTCTCTGGACTGACAAGTCGGAATACTAGAACTTTTTGTAGCAAGAATGAAAACAATTTGTAAGACAGAGAGGTAAAATAAAACCATGATTTACAGAATACTGCATTTGAATTTGCTTACGAGTGTACGCATGGTTATCACAATACCATCCATGCAGCTCGATTACAGTAAAATCACTCCATGGCTCTATCGAGGCATGAAATCAGATTGGACAGATGAGTCATTTTGTCTGTCACTTATCTGCATCGTCATCAACTTCATTACGCTAAATGTTAAGCATATATTATAAAAAATATATTGTAAGATGAAAATTAGTTTGCTATACCGTGATAAATATGTATATAGTAATAATGTGATATTCTATTGTACAATGATGAAAGGTATATTGTTAGAACATTAAAGGTTCCAGCTCTATCTCAACTCTCAACTCTATTTTTCTTTTGCTGACCAGTAGCTCTACACTTCAAATTAAAAAAAAACACCCCCAATCAGAATAAAAGTACAAACGATTTACGAGGTATAGAACACATGGTAAAGCATTCTTTATCGGTATAAAAGGAGTGATGTGAAAACTGATTAAAGGGTGAAATGGAACCATGGTCACAGTGACGACAGATGAACACGTTCATCATATATGTGGCAATAAAGCTCAAAATAGGAGAGCAGTCAATTGAGTTCCATATTGAAAGATAAATAGAAAGCACCACCTGGTGGTAATGGGTTGAAATATATATCCATATATATCTATATATATCTATATATATATAGTTGTATTTTTTAATTTGTAGGTATATTCTCGGTGTAGATGACAAAACTAATGAAAATTTTAAACTCAACAATGTTTTTTAGACTAGTGCCTTACATATTTTAAGAGTAATTTTAAAAGCAATTTCTTTCTCTCCTACAGTTTTTTTCCCTTAAATACACCTAAAAATATTTTGTCTATTTAAAATATAATTAAATATGCATGCTGTGTATCATTTCAAAGAAATGCATTGTGACTGCTTTCCTATATCTCATCATATTTACAGGGTAGTGTGAAGTTAATTTCATCTTTTAAATTTTTCTATATTTATATCTATATATCTATTTATTTTTTTCTACATTTATTATGTCACTACCACTAATTTATTTAGTATTTTTCTGGGGTTGTGTATGACAGACCAACAAAAATCAGTGCATAAATGTGAAGTAAAGAGAAAGAATACCTAGTTTTGAAACTTTAGAAATATAAAAACATCAAGGTGCAGTCTATAGGCTGCATATACTATACTATATACAGTATGGAATACATTTTTTTTTAAACAAACACAGTAAATAGAGTCCACTTTTGTGTAATCCATTCTCAGTATAAATCCATCCGTTCTATGTAGACTTCAGAGGTCAGCCTCACGAAGACTAAGAAACACACCTAACAGGTCATGGATAAAGTTGTAAAAAATTCTCCGAAGACAAATCCTGATATCTCTGGCAAGGATAAATCACAGGGCTCGTTTTACTTTGAAAGAGTTGTAGAGATCTGCAGCTCAGGTCTGAACAGTTATTTACAGAACTATTAATCCATTCCACAAATCTGTCCTTTGTGAAAGAATGTCAGGACTTTTAACGGCCCAATCAAAGTCAGAAATACTGTTGAGACTATGCTGCAAAACTTAGAAATTGCTGTTCACAGATGCTCCAGGTAATTTGACTAAGCTGTTAGGCCAAGAAAATGTTAAAAGTGTCTAATTCTATATATACAAAACTTGACAGATATGAGTAAAAATATTTCGGCTGTGGCTGCATTAACTGCAGTTTTAAATATTGCCTTTAAAAGAACTTAAGTCAAATGACACCATTCATTTCATGACTCATATTTGTAAAAACTGCTGAAAACCCTTTATCACTTTCCATCCAATCCACTGTAAGGCACTCATTTGTACTTACAAGAATCTCAACAAAATCCATTAAAATGTATATTTGCAAGATAAAAATCTGTGAAAAACTTTAAGGGATATGGATACTTTAACATGGTACTGCATTTTTTTCTGTTTCTCAAAACACAGATTTGTGCTTAAATGTGGAGAAGAAGATCAAAACAATATTTTCAATGTTTTTAGAGTGCAGGAAAAAAAAAATCGAAATCTGCATCCCTTAGCTTTACTTTCCACACTTCTCTGCCACATTAATGATATTCATGTTTGTCTGTGAATTTAGTTTGTTTTGTTATATTCAGTTTTCATAATTATATACAATTCTTTTATAAATGTCTGAGCAATCTTTCATCTGTAATTAAAAACATTCCTCTTGGGATGGCTGATTGCCAATTAAAAGACAGCAACTTGAAAATACAGGATTTAATGCATAATAAATGGAAGTACCAGCAATTTGTCTTTCGGATTTGATTACAGTTTTGAAGAAATTAAAAGGTCACTGCTGCAAGTGCACTTTCTTTAATATCTTCATCATTTAAACAAAATGTCTACAGAAGAAATTATGGATTGATTTTATGTAAATTACACAGTTTCAATTAATAATAATCTGCACACTGGCTGGCACAGACAAATAATTACTAAGAGGGATTTGCAAACATATTTCAAAGTGACTCAACTCTATTATTACAGTTTTGTCTTTACCAGCAGTGCCGCGCCTAAGCCTATTGCAGGTCATGAGTTTACTTTGTGAGGTTGAATGAAAAGCCCCCCGTCATCAGTATTACTGAGGCGCTTTAACAGTTTTGTATTTTCAGCAGATTCCCTCTTAAACACAAAACTCATCCTCTGTGATTGGTTGCGGCTCAGCGTGTCGCATTGTTCCAGCAGGCCGTTTGTTCGCTCAGTTTCCTGCACACAAACAAAACTTTCCTGCCGTACTGGGCAATATTGGGCTGCTCCGTGCTTTGACAACCTGGAATAGTGGATTCCCTCGTTTTTTCTGAGGAAAGAAGAAACATAAAGGTATGCAATCGAGTTCTGCTAATCTGCATTTTTGTGTATTTTAAAGGAAACAATTCCAATGTTGTTGTTTTTCCCGCTAGATTTCTGAATTGTAATTTTCTCTTGAAAAAAGCAGTGCAGAAGGTCCGCTTTGCATAAAATATTCCAAGAAAATGTCATGTTTTTATGGCTGCTTCACTGAATCTAGCAAGAAGAATATTCTTTGGCTAATTTTACCTCCTCTGCGGTATGCCTAAAAAATAGTGATTTATTGAGAGTAACATGTTTAGCATCACAGAACCGATCAGCCTGACTGTGTCAAAAGGTTAATGACGTATTGGAGGAGTAAAGAGTAAGGACTACAGTTTTTTTGACAAATTTCTGAGTTCCTACATGCATCTGGTTTCTTTAATATTCCGAGCTCTTCTTCCCTCTGTCACACCAAGTGCTTGCTGTAATTGGTGAAGCAGCACCAGCCAGATGTGTCTGAGCCCTGACCTGCCTTTTTCTTCCATCTATCAGTATATTTTGGCAGGATGTACAGCTTCATGGGCGGTGGGTTATTCTGTGCTGGAGTTGGGAACATACTCCTCATTGTTTCTACAGCAACGGACTACTGGATGCAATACCGCCACTCCAGTAACTACATGCACCAGGGCCTGTGGCGGTACTGTGTGCCTGGGAAATGTATGACACACACTGACAGCATTGGTAAGACCCGGTCCATTCTGGCTGAAGATCATCATGTACTAGTGTCTGACAGTGTTTTCCATTTGAAAAGTCCCTGAGTGAAAAGAGGCCATAAAATGGTTAGAGGCAAATTTTTTGTCTAAATGGAAAACTTTTCACGTTTCTTTGTTTTACATAGACGTTTCAATAAAATCAATACTGACTGACACTTTGAGACTCTACAGCGGCACACACTTCTTATGGTTCATTACTAAGCCAACTGTACCAGCAGCCCTCCACCAGTCCATAAACTCAGTATGATACATCATCATATGCCAGCAAATTGTAAAATAAAGGAAGAAAAAAAAGCACAACTAAATTAAAAAGAAAGAAAAACTGATTAAACATTCCTCTACCAATAAGGAAACTCAGTCACCCCATTGTGAAATAAAGAAAAAAGTTTTTATTTTAATAATGATAATATTAACATAGAAAATAATATCAAAATTAATAATAAGTTTTTGTTGTCTGTTTGAAATAGTATGAAACCTCTCACGTAGGTGAATACTTTAAGGACGATCATCCTGCTTTATATCTTTCTCCGCTAGTTCTAGAACCTTAACTCTCCATGTGTTTGGAGCAGCAAGTATTTTTCTACATAATGTGATATTATTGTACTTTTCATACACTTTGGCAATTGTTTTTACTTGTTTTTTTGTTTTAGTTATTATTCATTCAGCTTTTTAAGGTAGCATGGCAGATAATGGCCCTGATGAAAACCATTGCAATGTTGATCAGTTTTGATTTCATAAAAACTTCCACATAAATAAATGCATCATAAATATTTTGCACCCACATCTCAGTGTGCCTTTGATCCTTTTTGAGGGTCTTTTACGTAGAGAAATACATCAAGCCTTCCTGTTACATAGCTGAGAAAATAAAACTCTTTTCACCAATTCAGTCATTTAATAAAAAAACACAGTTACAGACACACATCTCTCATCCCACAGCATACTGGGATGCCACTCGGGCCTTCATGATTCTCTCCTTGCTGGCTTGTTTCATTGGCATCGTGATTGGCATCATGGCCTTCATCCACTATTCTTCCTTCGACGGGTTTGATAAGACATTTGCGGCCGGGATCCTCTTCTTTATCTCCTGTAAGTACTCTCTAATAACCACATGCTTCTCTCTCTCTGCTGCACTGAAACTGATATATGCAAATAAAAATCTATCGTTCAGGCTTCTTTGTGCTGCTGGCCATGGCCATCTACACGGGGGTGACAGTGAACTACTATGGGAAACGCTATGGCAGCTGGCGATTCTCCTGGTCCTACATTATGGGCTGGGTGGCAGTGGTTCTCACCTTCTTCTCAGGTTAAGATCTAAACATGTCTTTATTTGTGTGTGTGTATATATATATATATATATATATTTATAAACATTTCACCAAAAATCAACCTTTCTTTTTAGGTATCTTCTACATGTGTGCCTACCGGATGCACGAATGCCCGAGAAACTCTAACTCACGCTGAAATGCTTCAAATTGCACCCACACATATCGCTAGTAATACATTGCTAAAATGGAGTGTCAATGTGACTTTTCCCCAACAACTTCCTGTTCATCTCAATATTCAACAAGTAGCTAAATAAATGAGAAAATTGATTAATTTGTCTCATTTTAATGCCTGTACTACTTTATAATTTGAACTGTATTGTATTCAGAGTATCTCAGCCAGTACAGAAAATGAACTGCCAATCCAATTGTTCTGTAGAAAGTCTAATCAAGGTAAATTGTATTTTGCTGATTATAGATAACTCTTAAAGATGTCATTTCTTTTAATAAATCTGCCTAAAACTGCATATTCTCAACTACTGCCTTTTTCAAATAACAGTTCAGGAAACAGAAACTCATTATGGAACATAATCTAGATGTTGATAACTTTGTCATTTTGTTGCTTTTAAGCACAACCTTTTACGTATTTGATCACACCATTCTTTTAAACTCCTCTGGAATCAGGTTGGGATTTTTAGTATTCTTCTATGTATCTGTCAGATCCTTGTCTGTTAAATTGGGGGAATTATTTTTCGACAGTTCCTGTAGGTGGCGGTGTTCCTCAAGGATCTGTCTTGGACCTGGAGCATCTTTTGTCATTGAACGTGTTTCCTTTGGGTTAAATATATGGTAAATACTTCATTTGATTATCATGAAATTATCTTTTTTTTTATGCCACTGAACACACCCCCTCCTATCCAACAGTTTTAAGATGTATTTAATTAAACTAAAAGGCTGAAATACTGAACAAATTTTTCTCTACAATTAAGTCATACATTTTAGGCAAGTCCTCCAAACAACTCTGAAATGAACATCCTTAGGATCATATGTTCCGGTGAAAGAAATGATTTGTTTTTGGTTTGTTTTCAATCTTTGATAAAACTGGAAAATTAAACACTTAAGCTAATTTTCTCTTCCAACATTATGGTTATAATTTCTTAAACACATGGAAGCAAGTTTCTGACCATCTATTTTGACGTCATGATTAAGCAGTTAACGCTGAACAGAGATTAATGTCCTTGACGCTTGTTTTATCTTTCTATATGGGATGTATTTATTCTTCAGTGTTTAAGATGTGTGTAACTTAAAATCTTCAGATTTCAGAACAAGTTGCAAAAACTGATTTTGTCTTTAAACTGCTATTTCAGAATGTGCATAAAGGAAAAAAAAGTGAAATTGAAGTTCAAGGATTTATTAGATTAAAGACTTAAACCTTAAAGTTGCAATGTCACAGAAATTCCACTGTTAATATTATGCAAAACAGTGGCAAGAGGAAGTATTTTTTTATAGAGACTAGAATTGAGCAGGCAGTAAATGAGTGAAGTTACTTTTATTCATTCTTTCGTGAAACACTGTGCAATAGATACAACTCCATCTGAGAGTGACCAACAGAAACACTTTGAGGTAATATAAACATTCATCACTCTAACTTAGAAACCTGGCAGGGTATATAAAAAAGGAACAATGGTGTCCAAAGGACAACAGTTGTGTATTCTTCAGAACATGAAGCCGAAATATAAATAAGGCCATCTGTGACATCAAACATACAGATAGAACATATGGGTTGAGCCTCTTCTGTAGCTTAGTCGACCTCTTCAATGGTGGGGCCAGAGGAAGCTCCTCTTCCTCCAGGAGCGGCACCAGCTTCAGGCATTCCTCCAGGCATTCCTCCTGGCATTCCTCCTGCACTCTGGTAGAGTTTGGTCATAATTGGGTTGCACAGCTTCTCCAGCTCCTTCTGCTGGTGCTCAAACTCCTCTTTCTCAGCAGACTAAAAAAAATAAAAAAATAAAAAAAATAAAAAAACATGTTAAAAGGTCTAATACTCTACTAAAATTCTGCGCAAAAATAAAGCTGTAATGGCCAAGATGTCCCCAAGCATTTTCATACGTTTTCCTAGAATAATTTTCGTGTTCTGTTGATATTTGCAACAAACATCTCAACTGATGTATGTAAGCACAGAACTGCAGAAAGAACAATTTCCCCCCCTTTTAAAAACTGTTTATTTGGAGCTGTTGCATCATTATACAGATGTTATGTCAATAGGCGGAGATATTGAGTGACAAACTCAAATCTTTGTTGTTTCAGATTACTGAATAAAAAAATGAACCCCTATGTAAATGACTGATTTTACAAGCTGACAGGAATTAATAAAATCACCAACTAAAATGCAGGGTTGGAATGATGAAAACACCTGAAGAATGAATAAAGTTTTAGAACAAGCAGGATTTGCATCAGGCTGGTTTGCAGCAAGGATTTGGAAGAGTATAAAGTTGGTGCACATTGTTGATTAAAAACTGACTAGTACAATCTTGAATATGCACAAGAAATATTCCAGTGGGGTTGAGCGCAAAAATATGTTTTTCCATGTTGATCAGAAGGCCAAACGGATATTGACATTTAGTAAACGGATGTCCAGCGCGCATCATCGCACTCCTCCATTGATTTTACATGTAAACCTGAAGCTCTAGTCGCTCCTATCGCGTTTGGTCTGGACACATATCAGCTCCAGACCAGACATGATTTTATTTGAGCACAGCAGATAATTACACCCTGAATATGTCCTGAACTGAACTCAAAACTGCCATAAAAATTCTTGAAATTTGTGATAAGCAATTAAAGAGTATTTAGCAGTATTAGTCTACTGGTATCTTTATGGAGAAATAGTATTTATTGTATAAAAAAATAATGAAAAGATAAACACTGAATCAGAAGTAGCATTTCACAGTAAAATATTTAAAAACTGATATTGTTTTTAAGTCAACTCAATGTAAAATTCATTAAACTTTAAAAAAGTGCAAAAAGGTATTTTTCATATGCACATGTTTGAGATAGCTGTGATAATGTGGTACTGTTAAAATGCCCTTACTGTTACTGGCAGTACTTTCAAACTCATACCTGGTTTCTATCGAGCCAGTTGATGACCTCATTGCATTTGTCCAGGATCTTTTTCTTGTCCTCCTCGCTGATCTTGTCCTTCAGCTTCTCGTCCTCAACAGTGGACTTCATGTTGAAAGCATAAGATTCCAGACCATTCTTGGCTGCCACCTTTTCTCGCTGCACGTCGTCTTCAGCCTTGTACTTCTCTGCTTCCTGGACCATACGCTCAATATCCTCCTTACTCAAACGGCCTGGAACGTAGAGAGAGAAAAAGGGTTAAAATAAACAATTTTTAAAAAACCTGACTGATGGGCTTAAAGTTTCAATGAAATTAAGACTTTTGTTACCTTTGTCATTGGTGATGGTGATTTTGTTCTCCTTCCCAGTGCTCTTGTCGACAGCAGACACATTCATGATGCCGTTGGCGTCGATATCGAATGTCACCTCGATTTGAGGAACCCCTCGAGGAGCTGGGGGTATCCCAGTCAGCTCAAACTTCCCCAGGAGGTTGTTGTCTTTGGTCATGGCCCTTTCGCCCTCAAACACCTATGAAGATGATAAGTAAGGTCAGCGCAATGAAAACTTGTGTCATTTTTTTTTTTAAGCTGAAGGTAAGCAGATGGCAGTCTGACCTGGATGAGCACACCAGGCTGGTTGTCTGCGTAAGTGGTGAAGGTCTGGGTCTGCTTGGTGGGGATGGTAGTGTTCCTCTTAATAAGCACGGTCATGACTCCCCCCGCTGTCTCGATGCCCAGAGATAACGGCGTGACATCCAGTAGCAGCAGGTCCTGCACATTCTCAGATTTATCGCCACACAAGATGGCTGCCTGGACAGCTGTGAAGAAAACAGGTAAAAATATAGTTTAGAGTCGTGGCTCAGTGTTGCTTTAAAATTACTGTTCTGTCCAACGTAGAGCATCAAATACCTGCACCGTAGGCCACTGCCTCATCAGGGTTAATGCTCTTATTGAGTTCCTTCCCATTAAATAAGTCCTGCAGGAGCTTCTGGATCTTTGGAATACGAGTTGACCCTCCCACCAAGACGATATCGTGGATCTGACCCTTGTCCATCTTGGCGTCTCGGAGAGCCTTTTCCACGGGGTCCAGCGTTCCTCGGAAAAGGTCTGCGTTCAGCTCCTCAAAGCGCGCCCTGGTGATGGACGTGTAGAAATCGATGCCCTCGTACAGGGAGTCAATTTCAATGCTGGCCTGAGTGCTGGAGGACAGGGTGCGCTTGGCTCGCTCGCAGGCCGTGCGCAGGCGACGCACCGCCCTCTTGTTGTCGCTGATGTCCTTCTTGTACTTGCGCTTGAACTCAGAGATGAAGTGGTTCACCATGCGGTTGTCGAAGTCCTCGCCGCCCAAGTGCGTGTCACCTGCCGTGGACTTCACCTCGAAGATGCCGTCCTCGATGGTCAAGATGGAGACGTCAAAGGTGCCGCCGCCCAGATCAAAGATGAGAACATTTCTCTCAGATCCCACCTAAAATTGCAAGAGACACCTTTAGTTGCTGAATTAAGACGTAGCTGCAACTGCTGTGGGATCGCTAAAGTTCTAAGATGTAATGATTACACAGAGATGCAGACCAATCAGTACTGTATTATTTTCTTTTCTTTTGAGAGAAATCCACTTATTGTCAAGCTCTAGTCTACTGACTCAAGTTTGAACTCATTTTAATTTATTGTATTAAAAGTCTGCAACATAATAGGGAAAAAAAATTGTAAGAAGTTCCTAAACAATATCATCTACTATTTGATGTTTATCAAAAACTCAGAAGAGTGCATTAAATTACATCTGTCATTAACAAAAAGCAATACGTAAAAATTATAATTAGTTAAAAATAGTTGAAAAATATGTGATAGGAACTTTAAATATTTAACTGATCTTAGAACATTTGAAGTCACAAGAATTCGTCTCAGAAGTGGGAAGAGCGGCTCATTATCATTTTACCTTTTTGTCCAGGCCATAAGCAATGGCGGCAGCAGTGGGCTCGTTAATGATGCGCAGAACGTTGAGTCCGGAAATGGTCCCAGCATCTTTGGTAGCCTGGCGCTGAGAGTCATTGAAGTAGGCAGGTACAGTCACCACAGCATTTGTTACAGTCTGAATAAAAAGAAAAAAAGAGAAATGTACACATTTTAATGAGACAGTTTTAAAGCTGATCTGTTCTTTATTGCTGTTTTAAAACAGGGACAGTCTCGTTTATGAAAAAGAGAAAGTTAAAGTAAATAGGATAAAAACAGACATTTTCTGTCCAAGATAATCTATAATGTGTAGTAAATGCACTAATAATGTTATTCTGTTTGGATTTTGTTGAAAAACTTATAAAAAACCCTTCATAGTCCGTTTTTTTTCCTGTTAATTGCGAAGGTGGGGTTGTAAACCTTTATATTAGGCTTAAGGAACTTTTTTCATCCTTTTGTGTTTCTATTTGGGTCCATGCTGCCTCTATAAACACTCCAAGCATGAACATGAACTATCCATCCATCCATTTTTTTTTGCCGTCAGAAATCTTGTTCTTCCACAAACTGTTTGAAAAAAAAGTGTCACATTGTGAGATCATGACAGGCAGAATTTGCATATAACCGCTCCTTACATGTACATGTAACCAGCCCACCAATTCAAGCCATTCTCTGACATATATTGGGGACTGGTTCTGCCAAAATTTTAAGTAAATAAACGCGTAAAACCTCTTTTATTTCTTCATAAATTATATTTCTATATTATAGTTCTTCATATTTATAATTTTATTTCCTGATGTACATACACATTTATTTTCAAATTACATGTATGTATCCATTTTTAATTTTGGCAGGGTCAGTCCTCTACTGGCAAACCCGCAGCCTAATAAAAAGGTGGGTGGGCGTAGTCAAAAAGCTAATTTGCATAAAGGTGACAAAGTCCTCTAAACCACTCATTCAAAAAGGAACTGAAATTCACCTTTCATTTTCAGCTTACCCATGTTTGTAGAAACAAATTCACCATTAAATGGTACCTTTAACCAGCAGTAGATACAGGACTGAAATATATTTTTGTAATCAAATATAATACACTTTATTACCTTGCCAAGGTATGCCTCAGCAATCTCCTTCATCTTCAGCAGCACCATGGAGGAGATCTCCTCTGGGTAGAATGTCTTCGTCTCTCCTTTGTAGTCCACCTTCACTTTGGGCCGCGTGCTATCATTAATGACAGTGAAGGGCCAGTGCTTCATGTCTGCCTGCACAACAGCATCATCAAAACGTCGGCCAATAAGCCGCTTTGCATCTGAGGAGGAAGCAGAGGTACGGTCAACTAAGCAGACTCGGGTCTGAATTTATACTTGTTTTATAGAATGGATCAGAAGTCTTACCAAAAACGGTGTTATTGGGGTTGAGGGCCACTTGGTTCTTGGCTGCGTCCCCAATCAGCCTCTCTGTGTCAGTAAAGGCTACATAACTGGGCGTGGTCCTGTTTCCCTGGTCATTAGCAATGATCTCAACTTTCCCATGCTGAAACACTCCTACACAAGAGTAGGTGGTGCCCAGGTCAATGCCTACAGCTGGTCCCTTGGACATGGTACCTAAAAAGAGAAGACTTATAATTAAAAAACAAAAAAATCATAAACAGACAGTGAAGTATCAACTCAGCATGTCACAGATGACCCAAGAGCTCATTACAGCTGTGATTAAGTGGAGCAACAAAGCTATAAACAGACTCTGAGTAAATCATGGAAGGCGGGGGGGGGGGGGGGGGGGGGGGGGGGGGGGGGGATCAAGGGCACCTGTTAAAATGCTCAGTCTATCACAGCCTCACAACTGGCCTTTATTATGACAACCAACTACATGGAAGCTCAATCTCTTCCAGGAATGATGTTCACTATTATTACAGCCAAAGCTGGTTTTGTACAAAGGTGTTGAGTTTAAGTGCATGCCAAACTATTAGACTGACAGGATGTTAAGATCATCACGCCACGTTTTCCACACACAAAAAAAAAGATAATATAGCCATAACATTTTGGAACAATCTCCATGTTTTCTGTTGCTACAGCAGATCAGCAGAAGTTAGATTACAACTAACAAGAGGCCACATGGGGGCATAAGGATCATTAGGAATCACAGAAAATATCTTAAGTGTTCGGGTTACTGACATAAAATGTTAAACACTGAGTAATTTAAAGAGTTGATAATCATCCGTAATGATCCATGTTATTCTGAAACCAGAAATTTAGAATTGAGGAGCTGATTTAACACCACTGAGAACTTAATTGAGAACCTAAAATAGACCCATCAAACACATGGTAGCAACGCCCTAAAACAATTCAATATAAACTGGAACATTTTAGTAAATGTCAAGCTATGAATGTCAAGCTATGAATGTTTTTTTTAGATTAATTATTAACCCCTACAGTCAAATAAACAGTTTTGGGCCAAAAAAGAGAGAGAAAAAGTTTAACTTCACTTACTTTCAAGTTGTAAAAAGATTTTCTCATCATTAGTTGTTTCAGATCTTTGATCCAATTAAGCGGTCAGATTTGCTCCTTTAAACATGAAGCTGAAACTCTGGTTCTGTAACTTATTTGTTTAACTGCACCAACAGAAATGTGGATAAGACTAAAGGTTTAAAATAAGATTTTACTATTTAAAACCTGATGTTGATCCGGCTTGATATGCCTATAGTACTTTACAAATGTGATCAGTAATTGCTGATGGGGATTCGGTTTGAAAGCAAGACGGCATCCTGGCTTAAATACCTGCATACAGTTGCACCCCAAACCATCAGAAGCTGCTTAAATGTTGGGCGGAGGCAGATGAGCTCTGCAATAAACAGCGCCCGGAACGTTCTGGAACCTCATACTTTTTTTTTCGAGCTCAGAAACTTCTGGAGTTAGCAGCCGTTTATATATTGAAGAATAGCATAAAGTCCAAATAAAACGCTGTTGCATCATTTCAGACATGTTGGGGAACTTCTTGTTGGTGGTCAAATATTAGCTTAGAAGATTAAAACGCAACGCGAAAAATGGTAGACAAAACTAGCAAAAAAAAGAGTGGAAAAGGTGAATAATTTTAAGTTTTAAACAACCGTTTGTTTCAAACGTGGGTCGAAGGGTAGAGTCCAGAAATGTATACATGTTATGAAGTTTCTTCACTACAATACAAACATACATTAGACCAGGAGAAGAAACGTCAATTACCTTGGTCTTCTTCTCGGATTTCAGCGGTTTTAACTGATACTCTTGATGAGCCTCTCAGTTCAGTAAATCTCGATGGGAATAGTTCTGGTGTCGCTCGGTTGTCTTGGTGATCTGCTTCTCCGCGCGTGTGCTTGATGCAGCTGCAGGGACCGCGCCTCCTCATAAACAGTGGGCACGCGGAATTGTCTAGAACACGGGAGGAGTCAGGCTGGCCAATCACCTGCCGTCATTTTTTCTCCCTCCTAAGAAGGACGACCAATTAGAAAGGTTGCCACACCGGTTGCTACAACGAAAGTTGGAGAAACTTGTTTTGAATAGTGGAGGTTTCTAGTAATGACGAGCAATCTGGGGAAAAGAAAGATCCAGCAGTACGCACGGATTTCTAGTTCTTTCCAGGTTGTGTGATTTCAAAATTGCACTAGATGTCCCATGATCCTGTTTTATCACCTGCAGGCTATAAAGATTTATCTGATCTATATGTAGATTTTTTAAACACAAAAACCTGAACGTTTGAAATTTGTGTTTACAGTGCCTAGCAAAATTATTAATTATCCAACTTAAACTCAACCGAGTGACAGCACTTTCTACCAATCTGATAAAAAAAAAGTGTCATTCACAATTATGACGAGATACCTGATTAGCTGCAGATGTTGTCTGATAACAATTTGTACTTAGGGGTATTGAAATAATCATAGCTGAACACTAAATGTGAAAAATGTTTACCGTTAATCTTTTCCTTGTACTTCATAACTACACACGTTATGTTTAAAATTATTTCCCAGTAGCCTAGCTTATAATAAAATGCTTATTTGTAAAGTTACAAATATGAATCATTTTGCTATGTATTGCATATTGCTGCCCCATAGGTTTTGCAGTATCCTGACGGACACTCACATTCAGTATGTGACCTGTGAAATGCAGGGTGAAAAGAGCTTACACAAAGTCATGTATAAAGAAGTACATATCAAAAAAACATATTGAAAGGCAGTTCAGTGCTGTAATGTGAAATTTTCAATTCAATTCACTTTTATTTATATAGCGCCAATTCACAACAAATGTAATCTCAAGGCACTTTACATCAAAAGTCGTTTCAATACAATTACACAAACATTCCAATCAGTTAATCATGCAGACTCCAATCACAGCTATTCCTCAGCAATCCTTCATACTGAGCAAGCATGTAGTGACAGTGGAGAGGAACAACTCCCCTTTAACAGGAAGAAACCTCCGGCAGAACCTGGCTCAGTACAAGCGATCATCTGCCACGACTGTCTGGGGGTCTGAGAAGACAGAGAAGAGACAGCATGGAGAATGCTCGGTGACTATGAGCATCATCTGGACCGATGTTCCTCATCCAGCAGGGGTCATTATAGTTGAGCAGGGCACCAGACCATGTGGAGCTTCTATGGGGAGAAAAATACTGAGAGAAAACTGGGTTAACAATCAAAATAATAATCAGAGCCATAGGTTCCCGACCTGGAGTCTGGGCCCAAGGTCCAGAGATCCCAGGGGCACCACACATTTTTTTCTGTGTTGAGGTTGGCAAAATTATATTTTTAAATAATCAATAACTAAATATTATACATTATACAGTCCATTTACATTACTGTGGTAGGAATAATTCAGAGTAAATAGCTCTGGAAGTTGACGTCACTTCTCCCAGCATTCAACAGTTCAAATCGAATCAGCGCCATAGTGGCAGGAAGTCTCCCATAGCTATAGTTATATTCGGCTAACCCAATCTTAGAAACAGTAAATATGGTGGATACCTGTTGTGTCCCAGGATGCCACAACAGACAAAGGCAAGAAGCAGAGCCTCCAGAACACAGAAAACGTTGGATTTTTGCAATGAAATGCCCTAGCAATCATCTAAAAGCAAGCTGTTGGACTCCACGACAAAAGGCTTATGCTTATGTGAGAGCCACTTCATATCAGGTACATTAACCAACGTTTACTCAACTTTATGGTATTTATTTTACATGCTTTTGTTAAGCTTCGTAACGGACTTCCAATTATCTTGCTGTGGATTTTTCTGTCTTGTTGCTCACATGGCAACTGATAAACATCACGTAAAACTTTGCAGAATCATAATCTTTGTGATGTCTGCATGCTGCAGTTCACATGTCTTGTGATAAATATTTTTTTTCCAAGCAATGATTGATAAATAGTCTGATATTGACAAACATAACCTAGCTGCCCATTGCTCATGGCAGCTAAAATGAGGACGAGTTTCCACTTACCATCCTGTCTCGTAATTCTTTGCAGGAAGATTCCAGGTCTCGATCTTGATAACAAACCCTGATTATGTCCCTCTATATCCCTCCAGGCTTTTATATGCTGCAAGCGATGTTCCGAAGTAGGACAAGGGAAAATTTATTAGGGAATAGTATGTCTAGGTATCTCAGGTCTGGTAAAATGTCCGCTCCGACAGCTACTAAAGTTTTAAAAAGTATCGCAGGAGCATGGCAAGTCTTGGAGATGTTTAATCCTTTTAATTTCTGGTATATAAGTACAATAACTCGGTTTTAATATGCGACATAAACTCTGAAAGAGTAAAATCCCAGCCAGCGACATTCATTTTAATTACTATCCTGCCTGCCAGCATTATGCCGAAGCACTGAGAGTCACGTGACCCCTGGAACTCTACTTTGAATTATTTGATGAGTTACACGTTAGCTGTGTTGAACATCTTACATTATAAAAAAGTTATTAGTTATAGTTACAAATTACTTTATCAAAAAGTTATTGAGTTAGTCACTCAGTTACCACACTGTGAAAGTAATTAGTTACTCAGCAAAGTAACACTGTTACATTCTGTAATATCTATAAAGTTAAATATTTTTATAACTGCTTGATAAAGAAAAAAACACCACATACATTGTTTTAGATTATTTGGTATTTGAACAGATGTTGTGCCCTTGGGCAAGACACTTCAACCACCTTGCCATACTGTGGTGGTCAGAGTGCCTGGTGGCACCCGCCTCTGTCAGTGTGTCCCACATCCATTGTGTGAATGACTGAATAAAGAGTGAAGCACTTTGGGGTCCTCTGGACTAGATAAAGGATACAGGTACTGGCTATAATATTTAGGATGATTATATTTGTGCCAAACAATAATTAAATACCATTACTTAAAAAAGTTTATTTGAAACATCTAACATGAAAAAACACCCTCAGAGTATAAAATATTTATTAAACACCAAATTTCCTTTATAGTGGACGGCTATGACTGTCTCACTTTGACATTTTGTCTTGAGACTTAACCTTCTTGTTTTTGGTTTTGATTAATATGTTACTGTTTTTTATCGTATATTTGCATATATGCACTATTGGACCAAAAAAATAATAATCTACTATTGTGAATCCTGTTCACATTCCTGGTAATAAAGATAGATTTGGATTCAGATTCTAGTGGGGGTTAAGTATCTTCAGGTGTCTGCAGAAGAGTAACAGGAACAAGAGCAGTTATTGGATCGACAAACAAAAATTGCTTACTGTACATATAGCCTACAGCTGTCTAACCACACTAAGATGACACAACAAGATAATTTCAAAGGTCACAAAGATTTTCACTAAATGGACAACTTTTTAATAATGCTGCTGGGTATCATGCAGTTAGATTAATGACCTGTTGAGAAATCAGATCAGCAGCCTGCTGCAAGAAGTCAAAGGTAGAATGAAATGTTGAAATGATTGAATATTTAACAAGCACAGAGCAAATGTTCTGTCACCAAAACAAGTAGGCTTTGATCACTGGAACTCATCACTGACCTACTGGGGTTATAAGGATTTAAAAATCAGTGACATATGTTGGCCCTTACTGACGTAAGGCCCTAAAAACCAGCATCAAAACCTTAAAATTAACTCTGAAATCAATGGTTGCTACTGAACCTAAGATAACAACAGGAGCACACAGAGGGGCAAGAAAGTATTTGGAAACCACCGATTTGGTTTGTTGTCACACACATCTTTAACATAGGTACACCTCAACTGTGAGAGACAGAATCTGTAGAAAAAAATCACATTGTATGATTTTTAAATACTTTATGTAACAGTGCAGAAAATAAGTTTTTAGCAACCAGAAACAAGCATTAATTCTTGGTCTCACATACCTGTTACTTCTTCTGTAAAGAGTTAACTCAGCTCCTCCCAGAGTCTTTTGTCAGCTGCGTTTCCGTCTTTTTTTTTTAATGCAGTAAAAAGAGGCAAGTTGCACTTTAAGAAGCTCTTCTATGTTCTACACTTTCCCTATATTAGTGACACCTTATTAAACTCATGCTCTATATTAAAGACACCTGTCCACAACTTCAAACAGGTAGACTTGGAGAAGTTGGAGCAAACTGCTGCTAAAATGTTTGTCTCTCATCCAAGAGACTTCTTCAGTTCTGAAAAGACTGTATTGGGAGTATTGGGTGTATGAGTCTAAAAGTTCAGGTCGTTAAGACAATATATATCTGATTCTTCATTTAAACTCTCAAGACCACCATTTCCTGGATAACTGAGAAGTTACATCATCGTAAAAAAATGTGTTGTATTAAATCCATATTATATCCAATTTTGTATGTTGTGTACTTTTTAGTTCATTTCATTGGATTTGTTTGCTCTATCTTGATTGTTTATTCTGCATTTTCTTTTTTTTCTCTTGTTTTTTTTTCCCTCTCTGTATTCATAACCTCAAGAAATCAAACCCACGACAATCACTAATATATATTTAAAAAAAAAACATAATCGTAAAATATATGCTTACTGTTTCTGTGTAATTGTATGAAAATTGAAATTGACTATGATGCAATGGGACATCAGCAATGGTCTTGCTTAGGGCATCAAAGTGGTCAGCGACAGTCTTCCTTCTAGATGTTTAGCCATTAGGCTCGTAGAGCAATTTGGACAGTCCAACCACTCCTGGGAAGGTTTACGGCTGGTTTGTGTTTCGTCCATTTGAAGCTAATGGTTCTCAGTGAGTTTCACTTGAGTCTTTAAACCTTATATATGGTTTGGAAAGCCTTTCCAGACAGATATCAATGACTTTGTTGTCTATTTAGTCTATTTTATGTTCTCAGATGGGCCCTAATTTAGTTATTTCCTGATATTTCTTGTGATAATAAGGGCTTTTAATTCTCTATCCCTTTTTTAGCATTTAGAAAATAAAATTTTACAAACAATAACAAAAATAAATCATAAAAAGGAAAGTAACTTTGGCTTCATTATATCTTACTCAGATTTCATCTGATTGACCAAGACAAAGTAGTACGTAATTATTCGTAAGTCGAATTAAAAACATACACAGATTTTCATATCTTTTAAATGAAAGCCACAAAGTTTGACATACACTCGTATTCTGCTGTTCTGAGTCTAACAGAACCATCTTTTATGCAACTACACATGCAAGTCTTTTGGATATGTCTCTACCAGCTTTGGAGACTAAACTTAGGCCCATTCTTTTTTTCCTAATGGCCCAAGTTCTGTTTGGTTAAATGGAGAATATTTGTGAACATACATGTTCGACTTTTGCATATGAATTCTCAATTGCATATAGGTCTGGAAAACTTAAAATTGAAGGATGTTTCTCTGTTTATCTTTAATGTGCAATTTGTAATTTTAAAAAGTATTAGATGTAATGAACCAAACACACAAAATACAAGCAATTAGTGAATGTATAATTTTTTTTCTTATTTGTATTTAAATCATTATATACATTAAAAGTAGATTTCAAGTTTCACAGGCCTGCAGGAGCTGGAAACATTCCTCTTCCAATTCACATAAGAACAAATGCTGGGGTTACATAAAAAGAAAACATCAGGGTCACAGATGATCAAATTTTAGGCCTATTCTTGGGATTGGCTTACCTTTACAATGCAGCACATGTGTCCTGATATGTTTTAAAACTGAGCCTCCTCTATGTTACCGGTGTTACTGAGGTGTTGGATAGATCTTTTTCAGCTATGACTCATTGGACAGGAAGTTCTACTTACAGTCAATGGCTGTTTAAATCCCTATTGTACTCAAAAATGTAAAAATTCAATACCTTTTACTTCAAGAAATGGGAAAACAGAAATATGATCTTGAAGGATCCAAAAAAACCACGCTGATACACAAACAAAATTCACAGTTTGATTGCAAGACCATTAATTTTGCAAATGTTCACAAAAACATTGTAAAATACAATACAAGTTGCTCACTTTGACTAATGAGAGCTCCATACAACAAAACAACAGCATCATGGTCAAACTATAAGAGCACATAAGCTGTGTTAATTGCAAAATGTTAACATTTTTAGAGTTATACTCACCAGAGGCTCTCTTGTGAATGTGCATTGAACTGACCTTTCTGACGCAGGTATAGGCATAACTCTGCTTTTCTTGCTTCATTGTTATCCTCTATACTGGATCTTTTTGCTAGGGAAACTTTGATGTTTCTTGTATTTCCTCCCATGTAAAGAGATCAAATATATGGACACATTAGACATGGTATGTTCATTTGTTTTTATAAAACATGAAGGTGGAGCCAAAGTTACGGCCATTATGTTGTGCACAGCAATATACTGACTTGGGATATTTTCCTCTGCTGCTTTTTTTTTTAAATCAGTAAAATGTATAGGAATATGATCCTTCCAAATACCTCTATATACCTGCAAAACACTGTTGTCTCACAATAATCTAAAAAAAGAACCAGATAATCAATCAATCAGAAATGGGGACTTGGAGATATGGCCGTACAACTAAACAACTGACCTACTGACAGTCCTAACCTTCTATAAATTTGGCAACTAGGAACCCCTGCATGCCACATGAAAATACATGAAGAAAACCATTTTTAAAAGAAATCTGTAAGAGGGGCTGTTTAAGGTAAGCCATGTAGGGGATACCTTGAAACAAGAGGGAGAAGGGCCCCTGGTTAGATGAGACCATAATGTAGATTTTTTTATCTAAAAATAAATAAATTTAAAGAATTCAATTTATTCCAAGAGGTAAACTATCCCCGAACAATGTCCTAAACACACCATCATTAATGTGAAGCATGGTGGTATCATACTGTGGGGATTCTTTTCTTAATAATAGGAAACTGGTTACAGTTGATGAAAAGAAGGATAGACATAAATACAGGCCAGCCCTGTGACCAAAACTGCTTGAGGTTGCGAGGACTTGAGACTGGGGGTGAGATACAGCTTCCACAGGACAATGATCCTAAACTGACAGTAGAGCTACAACAGAATGGTTTACATCAAAATGTATTATTGTATAAGAATGGCCCAGTCAAAGTCCAGACGTTTGGTGATTAATTGGTAGAGTCTCCGTTTTGCAATCGAAACGTGGTAGGATTCCAGCTTCCTCTTGTCAAATGTTGATGTGTTTCTGGGCAAGGCACTTAAACCCAGGTTGCCTACTTATTGGTGCATAAAGCTGTGCATTTGTGAGCGTGAATGGATGAATGTTGCTCTGTGAGTGGTCAGTATGATGAGAAAAGCGCTATATAAATTCACTTAATTTACCATTTAAAACAAATTTCAATTATTAATCAGTTGGTAGAATTGACAATTAAAATTCGCAGACTCTCCTTTCAACCTAATAAACCTTAAGTTACTTTGTAAAAAAGAAATTAAAAAACCTATGGTGAACATCAGTTGATGACAAAAAATGCATAGAGAGAAAGTAAACCCCTGTGTAACATGGCTACATGTGTTAGAAAAAAAGTGTTAGTCAGTCAAGGACATGAGACATGGAATCAAAATAACAGAACCACAAAAATGGACGAAATAAGAACAATGTAAGAACAGCTGGGGGGCAAAAAGCCTCTAAGCCAATAGAAACTCCAAATTTTATATCCACTGGTAGCAATTTAATCCTAAAGAACATCTATTGTGTACATCTAAACAAACCATAAAATTACTTGTGGTGGGAATTACTCAATAATTATTGCAGGGCGAACAAGGATAAAAAAATAATATATCCTGTTCAATATAAACTTAGATTTGATTTTTTTAAAGATTTTATAGTAGACCCTAAATCCACTGATTTTGGTTCAGATCCTTTTTTTTTTTTTGCATGAGACAGCCCTTATGAAATATGAAGGATTTTGACCTCTAATCAAACAAAAAAATTGAGTGGCTTTTGGCTTGTATTTGGTGTTATGTGACCACATTTATTTACAGTAGACGATGAGTTGACCAACAAAAAAAGATATTAAATTGACTGTTACTAAAACAGGTATTAAACTATCTTTAAAAAAACAAAACAGAATGCACAATTATGACACCGTGTTTGTCATCCTAAATCAAACTTTACACAGCTTTAAAAGGCCATAAAACTTCTTTTAATTTATATCAATTTATCAAGACCCCCAATCCTGGTTGTGGCAAATAGGTAGGCAGCGCTGGTATGCATCCCCTTTTCTACACACATATAATCTTTATAGTTTTCCATATTGGATAAAATATTTGTTTGTAGTATATAAAAAAGATGTTTCCCCTCTTATCCAAGAGGCTTCATCAGTTTATGCTCGCCGTTGACCAGTCCCAGCCTGGTCAGCGGCGAGCATGAACTGGATGACTGGACCTGGATGAATGAGAATATTCACAGGCTTATATATAAAAGGCAAATTAGGTTATAGCAGTTTTTTTATTTAATCCATACCCAAATATTTACCCATATTTTTATTAAAACCCAACGTGATTGAAATAAGAGCAGATACAGATGCGCATATAAAGAGCACTAGCTTCTTGGAATGACCTTTGGGATCAGGTCCTGACCCACATGGCATAAAGGCTGTACTCTTTTATCATAGTCTCCCTGAGGGAACTGCAATGAGCGTTTTGGCACCAAGTTTTGTGTCAGCACTAACACAGATGGCATTGCTGGGAGACAAATGTTGTTTATCGATAACAGAAACAAAAACTGGTATTTGACATCCGATATGCCTGAAGTAATGTACCGGGAACACTCATTCAGGCTGTGTCCTCGCATATGTATTATGGTAGCATCCTTCAGGGATTTTTGTGTCAGGATGCTCCACAAAAGTGTTTGGATGCCTTTCAGATAGGTGTGACTTTGTTCCCAGAGTGTACAAAACATTAGGGACATTTTGCTATTTAAAGTTCACAGCCTGAGGCCATTACAAAAAATGATAATACATTAACATCAATGGGGAGACTTTAATTATGTGAAAATATATGAAAGTTATATAGTTGTTATATGATCACTGAAACATATAACTGATAGATTAAAGGATTTAAGTTTGATTTAGGGCATGTCAGGTTTTTCTGATGGAGAACCTGCTGTTTGCTTTCTGCTAAAAGATACCTTGGGGTCCCTAAAGTTAATGATGTATGGAAAAAAAAAATTATGAATCTCTTTCAAAAACCCACAATCATACCTTTTAGTTTCTAAGATATCTCTGACAAGTCAAAATGGGGATTCAAAAATTCAATGGCCAGGTTAAACTTTTCTCGCCAGATGTCAATTATTCATAGAAGCAAAAGCATAGACAGCAATTTTGGCCCCAAAATTAAACTGTACGTCAGCTATTATGAAAGATGAAATTGAAAGCGAAGTTCAGGTTACTCCATTGTGATGGTGCTCACGCATGTGGAGGCAGTGCTATAAAAGGAGAGATCTGGCCACGAAGGAGAGCGTGACACAAGATGAAGATATACAGGTGAGTCTTATCTACTTATCTGATTTTTCTGTTTTTAATCATTCCCACTATAATGCAGACAAATTATCAGAGAGTGTTTTACAAAAACAAGAATACAAAAATAATTAGTTTTTTTTGGGGAGAAAAATCTATTTTGATGTAAATTAGTTTTATTTTACACTGTCTTATGATGCACGATTTTGGGTGGTTATTGAATATGAGTCATATCTGTGGCTTCATGTCGAGAGACTTTTTTTTAAAATATTATTTATTTTATTTTTTCCATAAGCAAACAAAAACAGTCATTGTAACAAGCATAAAATGCTTGTGTTTTTGAAAACTTGCCTTGTGAATATTCAGTGCTGGCCTTACTTTCTATTGTTTTTTCTGCTTTCTCACAGATCCACAATGACCTCAATGATGCTAGTCGTCTTTGTGTGGCACCTTGGTCTGTTTCAGAAGGCTGATGCCCAGATTCCAGAGAAGTGCCTCACTAGTGATACATACAGAGCTCCAGGTTCGACTTCTTTTCTCAGATATATTATTTTTTAATGATTTTTTTCTTTAATCCACAAATTTTCTCCATTTTATTCATTTTTTCTTCTCAGAAAATTCTGACATAAATGTAACCTGTGGGACCCAGTATATGGATCTCAGCATTTACATTTGTCCGGTTTATAATGCTCAGTACAATGAGTCTCTGATGGTCCTCAACAATATATTCAACAACCCTGGGTGCTTTGGAAAAGCCGACTGGAATGTCAGTCCACCAGTGTTGAAATTTAGATTTCCTATAAATGACAGTTCAATCTCAGAGTGTGGTAACATTTTTCAGGTATTTAATTCATCTTCCAGTATGGATATAATTCAGTACTTATAGTTAATTTAAGTCTTTAATCCTAAAGTTTTTAAAGTATGTTTACTTTCATCACTATTATTATTTAACAGATAACCAGTCAGACTGGAACTGGACAATTTTCAGACTTCTCGAAAGTCCAGTTTGTGAACATCTCCGGCATGATCATGTCTATAGACCCGGCTGCAGGGATGATCACCTACCGACCACAGATCCAGTACATCTTCTCTTGCAAGTACCCCATGCAGTACCTGCTCAACAACACTGAACTCAGCGTGTGAGTAAGCAAGGAGTCAGCCATATATGTAAATCACATATAGGCCCAGGGGCTAGTCTGACATTTCGACAATATGATGACGTTCAGTAAAAACTCAGTTTTATAGTTTTGACAAACAAAATTACAAATTTAAAGGATGATTAAATGATCATTAAAGCATAATTGCTTTAATAATAAAAAGTAACATCTATATTGCTTCTGAAATGCAAAAACAATACAATAAATATTACAGGTTTAACGATGCTATCTAAAACATTTGTAATTATTTGTTTTAAAAAAACATGTTAAACACACTACAAACAGCTAAAAAATGAATCTATTAAATAATTACTCATGTGGAAACAGTTTTTTTTTTTTATTGTTTCATGGTATCGTACCATAAAGTTAAGGATGTGCCATAATGGGTTTTTTTTTGTTTTTGTTTTTATCATTGAAGGAATATTTACGGTATGTGTTAGTAACAAAAAAGCAAATATGTAGATAACTCATTTTATATGTTTCGTTTTACTTATATATGCTACAGAACTTTTAATTACTGACAAGTCAGGAGAACTGACAAGAAATGATGAGATGGAGGCTCCACAGACAGGCACTTGGCAGGCAGAATCATGAGAGCAGGTGTTTAATATAACACAAAAATAAATTGTTGACAGAGGCAATGGAGAGTAAAAAAGGGAACCTGAAACAAGAGTATAATCCATCAACTACAAATCGAAGGCTGTGATTTTAAATGAACCCGAAAGAAAGATTCCTTAATAAAATAAAATACCTCATACATGTATGTACAAACAAAAATTCACTCATAGTTATACGAATCATATTTTGATAAATGAATTTCTTCTTTCTTTATGCAGTTTTCAATTTATGAAACCATTTAAATAATTATGCATACAGTTCTAGTTTTAGTTTTTTTTTCAAAAGAAAGAGACAATTTAATAGATTTTTACGTTGCAGCACATTTAGTTACAACATCAAAACACCTGCAAAATGTAATACTTGTTAACAAATGAATGTGCTTATGGTACAAAATATGCTTTGTACTGCAATAATAATTGTCTTCATATTATAACCCATAGGCCTCTCTCCACAAGTTGAAATGCATGGTGCAGTAAGAGGGATTGCTACACTAGTTTCTGCCTCATGCAACGACACCGCTACTCTCATATCTGTTTTAAATGACTCAAAGTCAAAGAAAACATAAAACCTGATATTATAGTTTCTTTGAATTTTTAATTTTGTAAAACTCTGCTACATTTTGATGCCACTAACCAGCTCATTTCTAATCACATGATTTTTCTTCTTCTTTTCTATTCATTTATCTATTTCTGCAGATCGGGTGTTAACGTAGCCATACGAGACAACAATGGCAGCTTCATCAGTACACTGAGTATGGAGCTCTACCAAGTAAGACCTACTCTCATCTTAAATTCTTTCAGAAATTATAATATTGAAATTTGTTGTTTAATTTGGCTTGGTAATTTTCCTTTATTCCCCAAAACAGGATCCAGCATATCAGAACTTGCTAACAATTCCACCAACAGGACTCAACCTTAAAACCAAGATTTATGTTGCAGTAAAAGCAAAAAACCTAACAGAAAAGTATTTCATCTTTTCTAATTTAATATAAGCCAGTCTCATCTGTGAATGAGTAGAAAAACACTGAAACTGCAACTTTGCTCCTTAAAGGTTCCACTTGCTGCTGGACAGATGCTACACCACCACAACTCCTTATCCCATGCAAACAACCCACTATGACCTCTTTGTTGGGTGAGTTGGATAGTTTAAAAGACTTTTTGTTTCTTTTTGTTATATAATATGACACTCCCCCAGGCCCTGTCCTTACACTGTCCCGTGTCTTGTTGCATACAAGATGTACTCGAGACGAACAAACTAAAGTGGAAGAAAACGGAGTTTCACAGAAAGCGCAGTTCTCCTTTGAAGCCTTCAGATTCGTGGAGCACAAAAATCTGACCGTTTCCACTTTCTACCTGCACTGCGTCACCAGACTCTGTGAGACAACGAAGTGCAGCTCCTTACTGCCGGTGAGCCAACTAAACTTCAACATTTAAGAGCTTACGTGCACCCTAGGAGAAGAAATGTACTGAGGTCAATTGGATCTTTTCTTTATCCATTTACAACAGAACTGTAGTTCTCAAGCCCGTAGGAGGAGAGAAACTGGGGATGACATGCCTGACGCTACAATCACCTCTCAGCAAATACGTGTTGGCCAACAAAACACGGGTGCGTCTTTAACCAAACACTTATATATATCCATTCTCTCAACACTATGAGTAACCAAGTAACAAAAGTAGCAAATATATGCAACTATTAAATTTATTAAGACTCTGTAGTGGCATTACAGAAGCCAACCTTTACTTTCCCAGAACTTAAAAGTTACTTTTTTCAAATTTACCTGGGACTTTCTTTCAAATAACCAGACACTTAGATGGAACTTTCATAAACTTTAAAGTAATGGACTGGAAAAGGGACTGGTTCCTGGAAAGTAACTTTTAGGTTCTGCAAGCAGTTATTTCTAGAATAGTTCCAAAAAAAGAAGCCTACCTGGTTTTATATTTACACAACTCTCAACGCTTATGAGTTTTCTTATTTGACCCTTCAGGAATCTAGTATCTTACAATATTAAAAATACTTTTTAAGAGACTATTAGATTTTTTAGACTGTTTTATTTAATCCTGTTGTTTAAGAGAAAAAAAAGATGTGATTTTCCCAAGTTTAATTTAAATATGTGAATGTATTAGTTATATTAATTTCGAGTTCTCAATATATTCTCTTTGTTGATGTTTTTTTAAGGTGGTGAAATGATATCTTCTCAAAGTAAGAATTTACTAGAAATGTTTTTTGTTTTTAGTGTTTTTCCATTTAGCAACAAAATGTTAAAAAGTAACCCACAATATCTTTTTTTCTTTTTATTCCCCTCCAGTAGCTTCATCGGCTGAAAGTATCACATCTGCTTTATCATCGTTGCTGTTCTTAGCGTTGCTTGCCTTGTCTTCCACATAAGACCATTAAGACACCTCAAGGGAAAACATTATCTGACGCAGGATGAAGCCAATCACAAAACGCAGCCAAAAATCCTCTCCAAAGCTGGGGGGATTTTACTCTAGATCAGGTAGTCATGAAATGTAAACGCAAATTTACAGAAAATACGCATTTCATTATTTGCTGATAGGAAAATGAAGGGTCAGCTGCTGTAAAGCAGTGCATTGTAATTATATGTTGGTAATCATATTGGTCTCATGTTAATGTATTTAATGAAAGGTGACAGCTTTTATAATCAAATGTTACAACTGCTTAGTTCTTCTTGCTGGGAATAAATGGAGAAGTGCTTAAATCTTTTGCAAAATGTAAAATCATTTTGACTGAAAAAACCTGTTTTGACAAGATGTTGGTGTAAAATTTTTATTTACTTCTCCCTGTTTGTCAAGTCAGATGTATATGTAGAACATACGAATCAATGAGCAAGCAAATGCGTTTCTCTTGTAGTTTTTCTTTAACTCTAAATAAACTAAAGATCAATGAAACTACTTAAAGCATAGAAATCTTGTTACTGAAAAGCCTTAAGAAAAAAGAACTTTGAGTCTCTAAGTATAAAATATTTTCTCCATAACATCAATTTGTAGAATCCAATTTTAAATGTAATTTTCAAGTTCTTTATTCCTTTACCCCTGTTGTTGGTAATTAAATCCATAAGTCATCTCCACGTGTTTTGAAGGGTTTCTGCATATTTGAAAAGGCCTCAGTCTGGACAAACAATACCGAATTATGGATCCAATATTTATTCAAAAGAAACACTGATCTGAGATTATATACTTTCAGGATACAGATGTAATGTGACATTTTTTGGACTACAGCAAAAACAGTGTGAAATCTTTAAGGTGTTTCATTTCAGAGAAAACGACAAATACACATTTAAGATAGGGAAATAAGCATTTTAATTTTATTAATTAAGTTGTGGTTGTATGGGGTATAGATTGCAGAAATAAAATAAATCAACATCATCGTGTAAAAAAGCCTCCTCAATGGATGCATATGAAGAAGATGTTACGATGCACAATCTGTAAATGTGACTTCATGAATTGAAGTAGGATATGTGCAATATAATCCACAAAGCTAGCAAATCCCATTATAAATTTTAAAAATAAAATCTACTGAGTGTATTTTATTGGTACCAACCTAAAGCTTTAAGGTCATATGATAAGACATAATTGAAAAGTCTTATTTTAATATAAAGTCATAGCATTGTCCAAATCAATTTTCATCTTTCATTTGCCAAATATGTTTGCCTCCAATTCTTATCAAACTCCTACTTCAGAATGAGAAGAATTTCAATAAATGTTGGCTTTTCTGCATCATACAGTCAGACCTTTCAAACTAAGTTAGTGTTACCGTTTCAGTTTAACACCATAATTTACCATATTTGTATCAATGTAAATAAATACTTCCAATAGCAGTCGCATGTGTTTATTTCAGAGCTGTTCTGGCAGAATTTAACATTCTCAGCGTCAGGACATCCTCCACCCATTCACTGGGAGAAGCCATCATGCGGTCCCAAAGCGCCACCTCATATGGCCCAGAATCCATCCAGTCTACCAGTGCTCCATAGCTTCTTCCTTCATTTTGAGAGGGAAAGAAAACAGAAACATGCTTACAGCATTATAGTCAGCATTATAATCAACCAATTATACCAAACAGTGGGTAATGATCATCAATGTCAAATCTAGGTTGAAACAGTCATTAACCGAAACAGAAACAGCTGTATAGGAGGCTTAAAACTGGGTGAGGAACCGCCAAACTCTGCTACCAAGGTGAGGCTGTTGAAGATAGCTTCCTGTTATGACAAGATTGAGCACAATAACAAGACAAGCTATACTGCATCAGTGAGGTATTTCCTAGACAAAGATTTCAAAGCAGATGTGCTGTTCAAGCCGTTTTGAAGAAGCACAAAGAAACGGGGAACACTGAGGAACATAGACGCAGTGATCGGCCAAATAAACTGATGATAAAAACATTAAGCTTAGTAGCCTTTGAAAACGGGAGATTTCCAGCAGTGCCATTAGCTCAGAAATGGCAGAAACCAGTTTCCGACTGTCCAGAGAAGTCTTCATGGAAGAGTTGCAGCCAAAACACCATACCTGTGGAAAAGGCGGCCAAGCGACTCGAGAATTCAAGTAAATATGAGAACTGGTGTGTAGAAAAATGGCAGCAGATGCTCTGGACTGATCAGGTGAGAGCGGTACAATAATGAGTGTCTGAGAAATACAGGCAGGTAGTTATCCACCATGCAATACTATCAGGGAGGCGTATGGTTGGCCGCAAATTTATTCTGCAGCAGGACAACAACCCTAAACATACAGCCGAAGTCATTATGATCCATCTTCAGTGTAATGAAGAACAAAAAGTTCTGGAAGTGATGGTATGGCCCACACAGAGCCCTGATCTCAACATCATTGAGTGTGTCTGGGATTACATGAGGAGAGAAGGATGTGAGGAAGCCTACATCCACAGAAGATCTCTGGTTATTTCTCCAGGACGTTTGGAGCAACCTAACAGCAGAGCTGCTTAAACTTTGGTCTTAAACTTTGATCTTACAGCATAATTCAACCCCAAAATTTGCAGAGCTTCATCTTGGTTCAGATTTCTTGGTCATTTTCTTTTCCGGTGGGGCCCAGAAAGAAAAAGTTACTGAAAGTTAGTTTTTCTACATACATTTAATTCAATAAAATGTATAAAATGTTAAAACTGTGATAAAAAACTACAAGTACAACCAAAATAATCATTAAGAAACATAGACTGCAAGGAAAGATATGTGACGTAACAAAGATAAGGAACTGAAAATCCTATGAAGCTAAAATTGGAACTTTAGGTTTTTTAATGGTGTGTAATTGTGACTTACATGTTGTTTAAATTACAAGTTACAAAACTAAAGTGTGAATTTTAGCTCTATAAAAAGCCAGATGTGACACAAATAACCATGAACAGATACATTGATTAGAAAAAGATTTAGTCACCAAGATTAAACAAAAGAGACACAAAAAAAAATAGATGGAAAGTGATCACAAGGAGACAGATCAGTAAGATTACACAAACTATATAATACTAGATTTTAAAAAAGCAACAGGAAGGAGGAACATATGTAATATAAGACCAAGAACAATTACAATGTGAATCTATGTTCATTTTGGCTGTTTTCAATCTTGGATTGTTTAACATGAATCCACAGGAAAACAGATTTGTAAAAATGTATTTTTAAAATTAAACCTTCAAAAATAACTTCTTGTCAGTGTTTAGGTAACAAATCCATGTTTGTTTCTTTTTTTTATTTTACGTTTCTGTAAGAAAAAGGGCATCCAGTTAGAAAATTTACAGCTGATTTCAAATAAGAAAATCTAATGAAAGATTAGAAAACTTGGGCTGAGAATTTCTATAAGAATGTCAAATGACTCATAACATTTCATTCATTAAAACTCTTTCGTTATATACAGCTGAGTTTTTTCTTTCAAAAAGAACTGCTAGCATGGCTCAGTGAAAATCCATATATAGTAACTATTCCCTGGGTTGCTAATGTGGAAAAGAACCTATAAAATGAGCTTTAGTAATGCTGTAAATGTAAGAAAATTATTTTTACTGTTATATTCGAAATTTAAATAAATATTAGAGAAGGTCAATGTATGTTTCTTAACAAAAACTGTTCCTTAAAAACTATATATGTTGGTATTAACAACTTTTTTCAATGTTTGTTTTTATTGTGTTATTAAATAATTGATTACTATCATAAATTTCATCATTGACTTTATTTGTCAATTTATTTCCAAAGTATTTAATAGTAAATAAAATTCGGTTTAAATCTAGACTTTTGCTTCCTGCTAAACTAAGTGCTATCTTTAGTCTTTATAGCCAAACTTTAATTTCATCTATGCAGCTTTTGATCAAAATTGTCTTTAGACTTTGAATCATTCAGATAATTAAAAAAATGTTTTTAAAAACGTAAGGGATGAATCAGAGGTCTGTCTTCACACAACACACAGTATAACTTGTTTTATATGGGATATTCTGGCACTTTGGTACTGCCAACCTGTCCTAAGAACATATTTTGTTTCTTTTGCTTCGGCTAAATTTATTAATTATAGTGCATTTCAGCACAATCAAAGTAATTCCTGAATATCTTTAGTTCAAAACCAGGCATATAGTAGATGACCGACACAGAGGTGAGGCATCTCTCAGGTCTCTCCTGGAGAGAGTAAGCCTGACACAGTTCTTCCTTGATCTTTCTCCTACCCACTTAACTAGTTTGTAGCCCTGCATCCGAATTCTATAGTATGTAGTAGTACTACGTGCTACGTATTAGCTACTACTTGTCTGTTGATTTAGTAAATACTGCGTAGCGAGCAGTTGGCAAATCTGACATACTGCGCCACCATTTTGCTGGATGTTTATGTTACGTTACGTCGCCTGTGGTCCCGTCCTTGGTGGCCGACGTCACTCTTCTATTTTGGGGCTTCCGCTGCATTGTGGGATAGCATAGCATACTGCGGATTTTACTGTGGCGGTAGTACACAAAAGCAAACCTCTCGATTTTCAGGTCTATCTACGTTCCTACCCTCATCTATGGTCACGAGCTCTGGGTGGTGCCCGAAAGAACGAGATCATGGATACAGGTGGCTGAAATGAGTTTCCCCCACAGGGTGGCTGGCTTAGAGATAGGGTGAGAAGTTTATGTCTACTATGCCAATCCACACTAGAGATTCAGATCTACTACATCGTTCGCATACTGCTTTTCACCTGCTAAGTAGTAGGCATAGTAGGGGTATTCGGATGCAGGGTAGGTTTAAATTGCACTCTTCAGATCAAGTAAAACGACTGGATGAAAAACACAGCAAAAGCAGCCAATGTCCCACAATGTTTTTCAAAGACTCTTGGAAGCCGTAAGAACCATCCTTTTTGAACCAATGAAAAAATAAAAAGAAAGTCTGGTAAACTGAAAGAAAAGTATGAATCATAATTTATCAATGACTAGGTATCACATTATTAGCGTTGTTTCAGTTTCCAAAATTCTTAAAACACATTGAGGCTGCATTTAGAAACATTTAGACGCCTGGTTAGGCACTAAAGGTTCATCCATCTTACCTGTTCCAGAACCGAGCCTCAGGCCTCCCAGCAGGTTGCTGGCGAGCCGATCTCGGTCCCACACAGTGAGCTCCACACAGGCCTCTGTTAGATCAGCTTCACTGATGCCATCATACACCATGGTATGGTTAAACACCGGGTCCACGGTCCGCCGCAGAACACGTGTCTTCTGGCGGCTTTTCCTGCTTGTGTCTGGCAGCACAAAGCTTCAAGTAAGAAAGAAAGGCAGGTCACATTTATTGAAATATCAGGCATGGAAAGTAAATCTTTTTTTGAGATGAATTATCTGTTGCATACCATTTAACATAAGGGTCGATAGTGGCTCTGATTAAAGGCAGGTTCTTGCATTCTTTCACCCAAATATGAATCTCTCCAGTGTTGGAAACATCTTTTGTTAAACCTTTAAAGAAAGGAATGTTTGCTTATGAAACGACAAATCTTCTAAAATCTATGAGCAACTTGGAAAAGTTTTTAAAATTGCCTAACGCTATTTTTTAAAGCTATACCATAGGGCCGGTCGGTATACCAAAAAATTACAGATACCGAAATTTATGAATGTTACCGACGTAATTCTGCCCGTGTCGGTAAATTCACTATTTAAAAAAAAAAACTATGGGTTTTACTTTAGCGGTGCTCATGCACCTTTAAGAAAGAGTGCTCTCATTGAGTCACATGACTATGTGCAGTCATGTGATTAATTCCAGCCAGACGGGAACAGCGCCTCCAACGTGGCAAATGTGTTGCTATATTTAGCGACTGTTTAGACTCCTCTAGCGACTCCTTTTCATAAAAAGCTACTAGCGACAAATGTAGTGACTTTCTAAGGTGCTAGTGGATACTTTGAGACTCTAACGTAGAGCACATATTGTTACGGCTTTCACTGAGCAGTAAAAAGCGCTCCCGACTCAGCATGCTACAGCTCCGCCCGCACGGGTCCTGCCAGTCTGAGCAGATATTAACCCAGTTGAGTCCATAATGTTGATACACTGTTTGAAGCCGCCGCTGGCTGTTCCTATCTGTGTTCCAATGTAAATGCAAATTGCTTTCTGTCTGAAATATGACTCATCTGGTCTATGTGGTCTCTTCTCAGAGTCTAAACTGGACTCTTAAGAAACACCGAAAGGAGGGGGAATCGAACCCTGAATTAAAAGGCTGTTTGAAGCCGTGCAATAGCAAGAACCCATCACATTTTCAAGCAGCTCATGTAAATTAGGCCATTACCGGACCTTGTGGGTGTTGTCGTCGTAATCATCCACTTACTGTTATGAGCTGAACTGCTCAATATACCGCAATATTGATTTAAGGTCATATCGCCCAGCCCTCCTGCAGTACTGTCCTCAAGCCTACTGAATGCTTTTGGGATCAGCTTCATCATTCTGTGTATTCTACGGTGATCAAAACAACCCCATTGTCTGAAGTAAAGGGATGCCATCCCACAGCAAAGTGTGAGCAAGTTGGTGACCAGCATGAGAATTAGGAGCCAGAGCGTTGTGGTTGTTTTCAGTCTCCTGCACATTATTAAGCCCCCCTTTGTTAAATAATCAATTGTTTAATTACCAACATTTCTTTAAATTCTGATCACTCAATCAAAAAAACAACAACTCTATCACTGAGCCACAGCCGGCCCAAATTATTATTACTTGCTGTCGTTCATGACCGCACATTTTTTATACAGGAGAGGATGATAGTGGGCAGACCTTCACTGTGGCTGATCTGTGGCAGGTAGCGTATTGCCAGTCTCATCTCTCCTCGCCCATTTAATGGTGCAATGGAAGGTAGTGCCTGAAAAAGAGGTAAAATCTGAGATCAGCAACATAGTTAGACTGAAGGGAATTGCAATTCTGAAAAGATATACCTTATGTTATTTGATCAGAACAGAAGTAGAGCAGCTTTTCTATAGCTGTTTGTGTTTGCGCTTACCCTAGCTTTCAGTGCTAAGTAATTCATCTGGGTGTGGTCAAAGTCCCACTTGGAGAGGTCCACGTCCACCTCGCCCAGGAAACTGTTCTTTCCAAAGGTGTCGTGATGCCATACAGAGAGAATGAGCGTCTGGGTTCTGAGGTACTCCATGCGAACACGATACTGTACAGACAGGAGAGATGCTTTTGTTTTCAGTCGGTCAGGTATCACAATGTCAGAAACATTCTCTGGGTCTGAGTACACATTCTTACCCGAAGGATCTCGTTGAAAGTCGGATTCAGTGTCTTTTTCTTTACAGATGTTTTCCTCTTTCCTAAATTGGCTTTGTCTGGAACCAGGTAACTTTTCACGTACCTTGAAAAGAAAAAAAAAATTATCAGAATGTAATTTCTATAAGTCATCAACAACATTGCGGATGAAATAATTTTAAATTAACTTTATGATTATATTTTATCAACAATTATCAAACAGTCGCTTTTGTTTGATGTAATTACACTAAAATAATTTCAATTCCAGATGATACAAAACCACAATTACAAGTTTGTGTTTTTATATGAATTCAATAACTTTCCAAGAGCTGGAGTTTGAGCTTATTCACAGGGTTTTCTTTCAGTTAAGCTTTTGTTGTACTATAGCAACCATAGATAGCAACATAAATTGTGATACAAGCTTTTATTACAAGGCAGTAAAGTCCAGTAAGAGGGTTTTAAATCATCATATTTTCCAAACAATGTCTCTTAAGGAACAGTTATGCTAAGATCTGCAAATAATGGTAAAGCATTATATTTTTAGTCTTGATATAAAAGGGACCAACAGTTTCAGTGCATCTCTGGTTTTTAGGGAGCTGGAACCAGAGCTGAGGAGAACAAAGGCCAATTATAAATGTTCAGAGCCTGATAGAACAATAAAAATATTTAAAAATCATTTTTACCCATCATTGCAGGGATTTAAAGACTATAGCCATATGATTAATTTTACTTGTGTTGCTCACGAGTCTGTTTGGATGAGCAGCTCCCTGAAAAAACACCAATAAATACAACATGAGATTAATCTCCTTGTTTCTGACATTAAAGTTTTGGGACCAAACTAGGCACTTCTCTCTTTTCTCTGCTGAGATCGAGGATGTTCTGGTTAATCCACTAACTGATTATATACAGATAGAATTAAGAAAATGTTTCAAACTTTTTTTTTTACACGTACTTTTGACCAAACTTGTGCTTTCACAGTCATTAAATCTAAATATTATATAGTTTTAAAAGCAAACCATCCCATAGCGTAAACAGCTTTAAGAAAAGAAATGCAGTGATGCATCTGTTAATTTTGATCTATTTTGATTATATTTTAGGCTTTTTGTTGTCCCAATATATCAAAATTGTTTTCTACATAGTTAGTAGGTTGCATATCAGCATAGCTAAAATAATTATTCATTAGAATGAATAAATTTAGAACTGACGGATC
This sequence comes from Apricaphanius iberus, assembly GCA_028564705.1. Classification (NCBI taxonomy): domain Eukaryota; kingdom Metazoa; phylum Chordata; class Actinopteri; order Cyprinodontiformes; family Aphaniidae; genus Apricaphanius; species Apricaphanius iberus. Next base: position 757,553 of record JAPXFQ010002229.1, on the reverse strand, counting down.
AGAGCGGTTCCTTTTTGGATCAACTGCAGCAAGGTCACGGCAATCAGCCACAAAGATATGAAATTCCCGGAGCCTTTGGACGTAGTTGATGGAGAACTGGATGGTTCCCTGGACCTCAACAAAATCCCCACTGTACATGGTCATCACACTTCCACTCAGCTGAGAGAAGACAGAAACAAAACAAATACAAACAAATGATCAAATAAAATCAGGGATTAGGTTGTGTGAACAAATTTTCTGGCATGAATTAAGAATGTGACATTTTTCCAGTGGCTAAACCAGCTAAGCCATCTTAATCGTCATATGAAGTTGTAGCTAATTCAGTTTGTTTTTATAGCTTGTAATATTATATTGCAGGATACAGACAAGGTTAGAATACAGGGAATTTTTAACTAAAAACTTAGAATTAGAACAAAACATGGATAACTAGCTCTCAGTTTTTATGCTCCCCTTATCTGGAGCAAACTTCCAGAGTACTTTAAACCTGCTGAAAAGAACCCATCTGTTTAGAGCTGCCTTTAAGTAAATGATTAACAATAGCTGGGATGTCATATGTTTTAACAGGTCGTATGTTTTGTGTCTCTGATGTTGTGTTTCATCCTTTTACTGTTGGCTTATTGTTACTTTGATTTGATCTCTTAAACACCCAAAGCACCTTAAATTCCCTTGTTGCTGAAATTCTGCTATACAAATAAAGTTCAAGTTCAAAGACCCAGGATTTTTTTTAAAAACACACACACACAACAAAAACAGAGAAGACTTGACAGTTGCCTAATCTGTGGTCTCCACATAAAGAAAGCTGGTAGAGACATACAGTAAAAGACAAATCTATAACTGCAGAAAAAAGTAAATACCTCCACCAGAAAAATTATACCAGAGTTCGTTTATTAGTTTGTGTTAGCATCGTAACCCAATTTTTTTTTAGACATATTTAGATGAAATTATCAGGAAATGCCCGCAGTGGGACCAGAAGAAGTTGTGTATTAGTTTGATTTCATTTCATGATTAGGAATGATGATCTAATTGAACCCTTCCCCCCCAAAAATCTAAATAATTAATACAAAAGTAGATGTGACAAATGTGAGAAAATGGGAAAAAAGCTCAAGCGGTATGAATATTTTCACAGAGTACTGTGTTAATGCTACTCTGTTGGAGTGCAGATATTACATGAAAATACACGAAACCCCTGCTAAGATTAGCAGCATTTTTGTGCAAAGCTCCAAAGAGCCACTTCAAAGGGCCTATTTAGCTTCAGAGCTGAACTTAGCAGAGCCCTGAGGAAGGAGAACAATAAAAGCACAAAGCTTTAATAATGAAAATGTACAGAAGTTAAATTGCACTGCTGCTTCGGGAAGGTACTTTAGGTATTTTAAAGATTGACTCCAAACAGTTAGGTTTTAATACAATAGTTTGAACAGCACACACTTCATCAAGATACAAAACTCTAATTCAACATGCAATAGTAAAGGATGAGCTGTAAGATGAACTCAACACACTTAAAACATCTACGAGAAAATGGAAGTCCTATTCAAACACAATTCTAAGAAAAGGTTTCTGGAAGCAGTTTTCACACGGAAAGGTTGCTCATGCATTAGCTGTCCAAGCAGTAGTGTGTGAACATACAGAAGACACAGACGTCATGCCGGAGGAGCTGCTCAGAATAGTTGATGAGCTGCCAGCTGTTAGTCTTCCTAGAGGGATACTGCGCTCACAGGAGTTAGTATCGATACCATGGTTCTGAAAACACAGACAGCAGGGGAAGAAAGCTCTGTACACTTGGACGCAGTGCAGGGTCTGTCCTTCTGGACTAAAGGAGGCAGGGAAAGTTTTACCTCCTTCTGTAAGAACGAGGGAACAGATTTGCTCATCTTTTTTAAGTGGTCCGGATCAGAAAAAGAAGAGGAGGAAGGCGTAGATATTGTTGAAACTGTGGAGTAGTAATTGACAGACAAGTGAACTTTAGTAAATTTGCCATATGCGTTTCAAAAATCCATCAGGAATAAGGAATATTCACCTTCACTGCTGTGCCTGAGGTCTGCAGCTGGGTCTGCTCTTCTTTCTTGTCCTGCAAAAACAGTGAAAAACAAACAGTAATCTCAACGATCGTTACATACGCAAAACATGAAAAAGTTCTTGGGTGGAGGACATGCTCACGTGGTGCTGCTGAAGTAGTGATGTCCTCCATACTTTTAGCCAGATTTTTAGGCCGTGCCTCTGCTCGCCGCAGGGCCTTTCTCACTGGATTTTGCTCATCGTCATCATTTCCTCCTGCATTGCAGAAGTAAAGAACATAATCCTGACTGCACATTACATTTTCTCAATGAAATCTTATTTTGACAGCTTGGTGCCCACATTAGACCAGTGAGATATAAATTGCGACGATGCAGAAACATTTATATAATTAATATGCAGATCACTATAAAGCCAATGCCATATTAGAAAATAGGAATAGAACAATCCTTTAGTGTCCTACAAATGGAAAGTCAGGAATTGTCCCACAGCAGCAAAGCGCAGGAAATATACACATGAATTAAGACTCAGAAGTAGAAAGCTATATTTAAAAAAAGTAATAATAAAGAGTCAAGAATAATATATACATTATAGACCGAGTTACAAAAACCAAAGTACTGTGCAGCTATTAAAAATAAAGATAAAGTGGCATACCCAGATTGGAATGTGCAAATATAAAAATAATTTAAAATATTTAGAAATATGTACATAATGTGGATGTGTAATTGTGCATTAAAAAAGTTAATGTATTATATTCAGCAGTTAGCATACATAAACTGAGAAAAACAAATTTGCAATTAAAAGCAGCATAAATGTTAGTTACTGAATTAGTGCAATTTGCAGTTGGGATTTAAACATCGCAGATTGTTTGAATCAGTTTTGGTTGTAAAGTCTGATAAATAAACCTTGAAAAAAAATTGCAAAATATAAATTCCTTTAATAATATCCAGGTGCAATATTGTAAAATCAAAGTTCCAGACAAGCTTTATAAAATGTTTGGGTTACAAATTGTCTTACCATGAAAATATCTAATTTATTAACAAAAAGAAAAAATTTCAGGCTGTATGTTTAAAAAAAACTGCTGAAAATTGACAGTGAAAATTTTTTCAGACACATTTATTTTAGGTGAGCTTGCGAACTGTTCAAACATTTCTAAAGATTCATGTAGAAAATATAAAATATAAGGACAGACTTGTCTGCATTTCCTCTCACACATGGTTGGCAAACGGTTGTGCATTGAAAGTGTAGGTTTTTAGGACTCCGCACTTTAAAATGCTGTGTTTTAGTTGGATTGTATAGATTTTTTAAAGTCTTGAATTACGGAATTATGACATTCCTGTTTGAATCCACTAAAGTCAGGGCTAGGTACTGCCTGGCCCACTAACTAAACACAAGCTCACTATAAGAACGTGCTGTGTACAAAGATTTGCCCCACCAAACACGGATTCGCTAATGTGGACATTATCAAGAAGACTGTTTAATCTGGCAATGTGTGACAAACTACATACCACACACATAAAAAATATTGGTTTCCGAAGAAAAAATGCAATTATTAGTTTGTCAAACGTTGACTGACTGAAAAGATTTAATTCAAAAATTGTCTTCATTTGCTTTTTGCGCCTGACATTATTTTCAGAATAATGTTTTATGTACAAATACAGTGCATTTTTAAAGTCTATGCAATAATACTACAAGTTTATAATTTTTGAATTAGGCAGCAACCGATCCCTCTGGTCATCTCTGCAACTCTTCTGAGGTGTTGTTGGTCCAACGTGATACTGATCACTGTAGAAAGTTACAAGAGAGAAACAGCGGTAAACCTGTAACAGAGTGTTTAATGTATATATGGACTGAAGGTTAATGCTGTTTCAGTACATGATGTACATGTGGTTCAACGGCATACATGGAACTGTTCACTCTCATTCCATTGACACCAATGGGCTCCATTTACTAGTAAATAAAACCATGATGAGGTGATTTTATGCATCAGAAAGCAGGTTACATTGATACATCTCAGGACATTAACCAATATTGGTTACAAACTAATGGATATTGTTTGCAAATATTTATATCACTGTGCAGATGTAGCATTTTCAGTTAACTGAGGAAAATATGTTTGTCATTTTAACTTTTTTATGGTGCTTTCGCAGTTTCTTGTGGTTTTAGTCTGACTTCTTTGGGTATGAAAGGGATATGGGGGACTAGACCTGGATATTTGGAGCTGAAAACCTGGGATGTTCTACATCTAGCAGAGGAAGTAATTTGCAATAGCAGTACCTACAAAAAAAAAAAAAACTAAAAAAAACTTCATTCAACCCTTAAACTGCCATTAGAGCTCTTTTTAAATTTTTTAATAAAAAAATCAAGTAAATTTCCTTTCAAATCTTCTTCATATAATATAATCAATTTCAGCCTCACAAAATTTGTTAAAACCGTCTGCCAAAGAAACATGTGACACTTGTTTTCAATATCAGAAGTACGGCTGAGATAAGTGAAATAGATACAAATTGTTCTCATTCTGCAGATTCTTTAAGATAATCAAAATGAATTGATTTTATTCTGCTCATCTCATTAAAGAAATCTAATAAGTATTTCTTAAACAGTATCGCCCTAAAATAATCAGAAGAAAAAAGGTAGAGGGGAAATAGAGAATTTGCTTTGTACATTAAAAAATTAAAGATGGCTGGACAAACAAAATAAAAAAAAATGTTTCAGGAAACTAGACTAATCATCATTGCTAAAAGCTATTACGAGGTTCATTTGATTTCAGATCTCTAGTGTTGTCTCAGTATAAAATGTATGTGTTTTTAGGATCCAACAGTTTAGCTTAGAAGAATGTGTTTACTTCAAATGTATAATTTTTTACAAGAACTAACAGTACATTTGGTACTGCTCATAAATCCATTTTTAGTTGTTTAAAAACTGTTTTAGTTAGTGATTTAGAGTCTATAATCTACTCATTGTTGACTTTAAGAAAATAAAGTGTTTACAAAATGATATTATTGACCTGCAATAGTTTGCTCACAGTTTGGTCTCACTGGACTCCATAATCTGTTCAAACAGTTATAGATAAAAAGTAAATACAATTGGTGTTTTGAGCCTATTTATGGCTACTTATCTCTAATTATTCCAAAATACCCAACCTTAAAAAAGAAATAAATTGATCCACAGTAGTTATGTAAATGGTAAGAAAATGTTTGATTAACAGATTGGTATTAAATGGAAGACGGTTGAGATGAAATTGGTGTAGAAAACAGGATTACTGACCAGGACCCAGTGACATGGTGAAGACACCAACTTTAGTCAGTTCTTGTGAACTTTGATTATGCTTTATTCATTTTTCATTAGAATATTTAAATTTGCATATGAGACAAAGTTTTGTGATTGTATTATCTGAAGTGCTATTTTTTAATTCATCTCTGAAGATAATTTAAAATGAATCTTTTTCAACAAAACATTTATAACAAATTTAATGTGATTTCAATAAATCTAATACTGTTAACGCTTCAACTTTCACCTTCACTCATTACCTCTTTGCATCTTCTTTGTGTTAAGATGTGGCAGTTTTAAAAACTGTTATCGTTTTTCGCATTTATTGAATTTGCAAGTTTTATCGTTAAATGCTATTGTTTCTGCTTATTTGAAATGTACTATAGCGTTTGTGTTTTTATCTACATAAAAATTTAAATTACTTCACCAGCATTCTTTGTGTGAATTTAATAGATACCTACCGTATCAACATTTTCAGATTTGCAGCTTCCACTAGTTAAAATGGCAAAGGAAAGTTTCTCTTTATTTAACTATTGTCTAGTTAAAACAATAAAAAAGTTATACACTTTTAACTAGGGATGTTCGATATTGGCTTTTCTACCGATACCCAATATACCGATATAGCCTAACTCATAATTTCCGATACCGATACAAACCGATACCGATATGTGGGGACCCTCCCTCATAAAAAACAAAAACTACTTAACCCTTTAAGGTAACCACAATGAAATATCTTGTATCATGTATACTTGAGTTTTAAAAATTTAGAAAATGTAATAAGTACTATAATTTTAGTTAGGCAATTGAAAAAGGTCCCATTTTTATTTTGTCTTCAAAAGTAAATGGAACATTTTCTCACACAGAGAATACTGACAAAGGCCCACCACTCAGGACAAATTTCTACTTTTAGAAAATGTAAACAACATTATACCTTTGTGGCTGATGACGTCACCAAGTGCACCCGATAGACGGTCAAGGTTGGCCCAGAAGACGCCTTTTGATATATTGAAAGTTATCTCAAACAAATAATATTTCAAAAACCAATCCTCAAATTAGTCATATTTTTACATTCTGAGAGAGAAAAGAAGTAGATGAAGAGTTTGATATGTCATATGTGTATGGTGTGAAAAACTTATCTTATTAAAAAAATAAAAACCGATAACGATAATTTCCGATATTACATTTTAATGCCAATATCGGCCGATAATGACTTCAGGCCGATAATATCAAACATCCCTACTTTTAACAAAAGGGATTCTTATCACAACTGAATCAGAGCTTAGTCACCAATTAGCCGCTTTGTTAAATCCATCGACTTCACAGCACTTTGGCAGCTGATCTAATCATTATTGTGCCGATTGCGTCACCTTTACTTCTGAATGTTGCCTGTTTTTTTTGTTTTTTTTGAAGCATTAGTAAATTTTCAAGAAACTACCTGCTACATGAAATAATCAATTACCACTGGATCTATGGGAGGGGATTTTCTTACAGACTGACGTAAAGCTTTTCCAATAAAGACATGGATTTACTGCATACGCCCTGGACATGTCCACTTTTCAAGTGCTATCCGGGTGGGATTTCAATGATTGTACGGGTTTTCATCATTTTTCAGGTGACTAATAAGCATTCTTAAAATGACTGCGGAGACGCAGAGTACAACACCCTTTATCTCATATAAAATTTTCCCCGAGCTGCTGCATGCCGATCCATTCATAGATGGAACAGACAGCAGGCTGTGCTGCACTGCAATGGGCCTCATCACGTTGCAAGCCTCGTCAAAGGGCAAGTGTACCTTTACACACAGCAAATATGTTTCCATGTGTTACAAAAGCGGCAAAGATCCTGTACATTGCATTGGCCCCAAATCTGTAATAATGCTGTGGAAAATGAGAGTTCATCTATAAATTGAGGATGAAGATAAAATTAAAGACTGCAGTGTACTTTTTTACTGCTTATTACTTTTATTATATTGAAAAATTAATAGTACTTGATTCCTCAGGATATTATTTTACTTTTTTTGTCCAGTATGACTTAAAAAGTAATAATTGTTACTGATAAAACCAAGGAGAACCAAAGCTCAGGCTTATATAATGGCAGAAAGGGTAATGAAAAAAATAAAGCTTACGATTTGAATTGTTCCTTATGCTGGACCACGTTTCTGACGCACTGCTGACAGAAGACTCCGGTCCTGTATCTGAGCCACTGTAGTTTGCCCACACAGTACGCTGGCTCGTCTTGTTTGTCTTTCTGCCATGACGCTCCTCGGAGCTCACTGGTGTGCTGGCCCTTACTGTACCACTCAGATCAAGATCGTACCTGGACTTGACCTCTGAAACATCTTCGTTTAATGCTGGTGCGAGTGTGGTGTGAACGCTGGTCTTGTCCGTCATTCCCAAGTAGTGGCGGTAGTCTGTCGGAACAAAAGCCCGTGCTCGTGGAATCACAAACTCTGGCTCACCCTGTCTGTGCTTTCTGCTCTGTGACTGGAAGGGACTTAAGTCCACTCTTAGTTGGTTTGCATCTTTTCCTTCATCTACAGTCAGGGCAAACATGCTTGTTGCACGACGTAAAGACCTTCCACGGCTGCTGGAGATGTTGAAGCTGTCTCTTCTGCCTTTTGGAGATTTAATATCTTTGGAGACACTGTTTTGTGGCTTTGCAGACTTCTCTTCTCGACTGAAGTCCTTTGTGCTCCTTTTGAATTGTTTCTGATGCCCTGGCTCAACTGGTATGTAACTACTTTTGTTGTCGCTCTGCAGCTTTGATCGAGATTCAACTTGTTTATCATGAGGAGACTTTGACCGGCTCTGGGGAGAAGGGAACGACTTTGTTGTAGCTCCTCTTGTTTTCTCAAAAGCAGGATTTACATTATGAATCTCTGGATCTACAAATTTTAACTCCTGGGATGAAAGCTGGGTACGGAGGGGCTCTTTCCTTTCTGAGCTTTTGGGGCTTTTGGGTTTATCAAAAGTTAATGACACTCGGGAGTCAGAGGTAGCTTCATCCCAGAATTCTCGCAGAAAGTTAAACTGGGCGCGACTGGTTCCCAGACTCTGATTCACCTTGTCTAACCTCTGATTCAGTGGTACAACAGTAAAATTCTGGTGATTCTTGCTACTGCCTTCCTCGTCGCTTCCTGAATCGTTTCCAATTGATCTCAAGTCAAACTCGGACTTTGTGAACCTCTTGACCAGTTTTGTTTGATTTACACCTCGAGTCACTTTCCCCTCTCCAGGACCTTTAGGTTTGCCGGTGTAAAACATTGGCTTTTTAAGCTCCTGCTCCCAGAAGGATTTCAGCTGCTTTATCCTCTCCGCTGTGCTCTCCTGGTGTTGTGATGGCTGCCTACCAGAGTGGGAATTGCTGGTCCTGTCCTTGTTGGCTGACTGATCATCCTTCCGTTTGGGAGACAAGCTTGAGTGAAAGTTTGTATCCTCATTATCTCCCTTTCTAACATCTTCAACAGCATCTCTTTGACTTTTGGCTTCCATGTTGAGTTGTTTTTCATTCTCATCCATATACGAGCCATTCCTGGACAAAATGAGCTTTTCAGAGTCTAAGCCTACCTTTTTTGGGAGGTCTGCATTCAGCTGAGTCACAAGCGTGGTCTTGGAAAGAAGGTTCTGCATTAATGATTCTCTAGGTCCTGAAAGGCTGTCTGGTTGTAGCTTTGGTTTGACTGCAGAATTGTTCTCAAACTCTTCATTTGCAATTGTCCTCTCTGATGCTTTTGGTTTGTTTTCATGTAAAGCTTCCCCATCCAAAATTCTTCTGTTTGAAGTTTGGACATTAGATAATAACTTAAAAGTTGCTGAGTTGTTTTTGCATTGTTTGGGGGCTTCTGAGTGACTACAGTTTAGCACTTGTATGTTTTGGTTGTTCAGTAGCTGCTGCTCTCTTTCATCACTCGGATCTGGAGTGTACTTTTCACAGATCCCCTTTCCACTGTACTTTCCAGGAACAAAGTGTATATCAGACTCTTTCACTGCAGCAACCTGAGTAAGGTTCACTCCTTTGTCACCAGGAGTCACAGATTTACTCATAAGTATCTTTGGGCCTGTGTTGCTTTTCTCCCAGAATGATTTCAAATTAGAAATTTTCAAAGGCTGGATTTCATCACAAATATCTCTAATGTCTTCTGAATTCAGATCCTGAGTATCAGACTCCTCCTTGCTTCCTTTTCTGTTGTGTTCATTGTTGATTTTGTGGAAGTGGCTCCTACTTGCTTCAAATCTATCCGTCTTTTTTTCACCAGTATATCTGTCTAACGCCTCTTCCTCTCTAGGTTTGTCATTAGATAAGTGTTTATCAACGGCCTTGCAGATCTTGGGAGTGTTTTCTGAGTTCAGCCAGTCATTGCTGTCTGTACTCCGGTTGAACCAGTCGAGTACCTTTGCAATGGAGTCCTCCTCTTCACCAGTGGGGCCTGTTGTCTGAGAGGACAATTTGAAAATGTTCATCTGATTAGGCTTCTTAGTTTGCTGATTGGATTTGTCAATGAAGTGGAGATCATATGACATTGGAGGGATTAGATCTGAAAAAGGAAGAAGCAAAGAATATAATGCTATAAGAACAGACATAAAACTCAGTGTATTTCTTAAAGGAACAATTATTGAACATGTAAAACAAGTTTAATTTTTAACGGTATTGGTAAAGCGAACCGTTCTGTTTGTATAAGCAAATGACTCTTTTACAAGAAAGACATGGAACTAGGCATTCATCTTTAAATAGGCATTGCCTCTACCTAAAACTAATACATTAAAGAAATCAGTAATGTACAGAACAATTTTGATATGGAATAAACTGCCCTTAAATTTAAAGGAGATACCAAAAGAGCATTCTTTTATAAAAAAAACAATTAAGATGGCATTTTTTTGAAAATTTATTTTTTTTACATTTTTTATGTCTTTTGTGTACTAGATGACAAGGCGTATGATATTAGTTATAAATTTGCTTATGTATTCATGTTTTATGATTATATGTTCTGATGTTTAATGTAATGTTTAATGTAATGTATATGGCTTGTATGGCATGGACCCCAGGAAGAATAGTTGTAACTATGGTAATAACTAATGGAGATCCAGACTACTAAATAAATAAAAGAAGATTAATAATCAAAGTGCTGACATCTCTCTGGCATGTGATTTCTTAATTTATTACATTGTTCTATGTCAAAAACCCAATTTACCAATTCACATGCAAAAAAAATACACTGTTTTACAAGTGTTTATACACTATAAACTTTTTCACGTTCATTTAGACAAACACAAAGTAGTTCACAGTTCGTAGAACTAGCTATTCCAAAGGGTTTAAGTGCAGGCAACTGGACTTTTTTTGGTTTCTTGAAGACAAGCCTGTGAGTATTCTCATTCATCCAGGTCAAGGTTATCTCAAAAAAATATCAATCGAACGCAACTGGACTTGGTAATTTGTCTTGGAAGACGTTTCACCTCTTATCCAAGAGGCTTCATCTGTTCATGCTCGCAGCTGACCAATCTGGGACTGGTCCAACTAACTCGTGTGGAGACTCAGCTATTTAACCTCTTGGAGGGCTTTTACAAGACTGATTATGTCATTGGATCCTTTGTGCTCCACGTCTTAACGACGGTTTCTTGAAGACGTTTCACTTCTCATCCGAGGAGCTTTCTCAATTCTAAGTGGACTATGGGAGAAATCAAGCTTATAAGCTGTGGCTCTCTATTGTTATTTTTATTTTTGATTAAATCATGCATAAATACCATCATTGAAATGCATGTATGATTGAATTGAACATTTCTTATAAAGTGCCTTGAGATGACGTGTGAATTGGTCGCTTGGGCGGGGCTCTGCATTGCAGCCTTATGGCTGTGCTGTGGATACCTGCCTGCCCTGATTACGGTGGCCCTGTAGTGACTCTTCTTTGCCCTGGGTGGATCTTCTTTGTGCTAATTTTATCATGAAGAGTGCTTTAAAAGTAAAACTTGATTAGACTTGGTGCTATACAAGTAAACTGAATTTAATTACCTGAGGAACATAAACTCTCCCGGCATTTTTAAGGTGCTTTCTGCTACACACCTGACCTGATTATCTGGGTGATTAACAGGCTTCTGCACAGTGGCGGATTTAGCATTTTGGGGTCTAATGCAAAGGAAGCATGGGGGCCTCTGCAGATGTTGTTATGAACGTTTTTCAATCCTTACTAAGAAAAAATCTCCATTATTAAACTTCCTCACTGGTCCAGTCTTTAGAGGACGCTAGTGTTCAAGATTCAGATGTCCGGAAGTGCATCTGAATGAAAAAATACATTTAACAGGCAGCAAATAGATTTTCCTTCCTAGCATGGCTGGATTGGCCATCTAGCATACCGTGCAATGCTCCGTGGGTCGATGCACATTTTTGTTCGGTCCTGGTCTGTTATACTTTAACCAGAAGCATATTATTAACTGATCTATCAACCCCGGCCCACTGGCTGGTTTGGCAAAGGAAATTGGGCTAATGGTCCAATGAAAACCTTCTTAGCCCGCCCCTCTCTGATTGCGGCGTCTTATTTTCTGCAGCACACAGCAGTTTTTCCCTCTGCCATTTTCTCCAGCTTAGTCTAACAAAGAGAGCAGGTCGAAAAAGAAACAAAACCATTTTTTTTTATATATGGTTCAGATTTAAAGCTTCAAATAATCTGCAGACTACGGTTAATTGTAAACAGCCTAAAAATAAAAAATAACACTGTTTTAAACAAAAGTGTGCTGACGTTAGTTTCAGGTTGACAGAAAAAGGAACACTGTTTCACAGATACTTTTTTTTTTTTTTTTAGCATTATACAAAGTCCTGACATTGACCCAGTGGCTGGATCAGCTCTTTGTTTTCCCAGCTGAGCAGTGTAGTTTAGAGATGGTCAATAAATGACTGAAGACACAGGGACTCTCCGTGACTTACGCAAGCATGGATTGAGTAGAGCCTAATTTTTTATTATCAGTAGAATGCAATGGAGAGCGCACAACTGTGATTGGTTAGCCCACTTCAGCCGCAGATAATTCCACCAGAGCAGTGCTCTATAATCTATGCAATTAGTTGTCAATTCAGCTTTTGGGGACTAGATGCTTTATATTGGATGGACAGTTTGTCCGATATTTTATTTTGGCGATTTTGAACACCAGGAGGTTTAGAGAAAAACAAGAACAGACATCTGTGTTAGTTTACATGTGTTTTTAAGAGTACTATAGGAGTTGCACTTTTAGTAAAAAGCTTTCTACCCTAGTTTATACACGCCTAGCCTAGTTGCACCCAGACACATTCCTTCATGGGTCACAATCTTATATTTTAAATTAATACAATATAAAATATAATATTTTCGGATGTATAAAATAATCTTATTAGCTTGCTCTAGTATAGCTGACTTCAACTCTGCTTTCTGTCTCCCTTTGCCCCACTTTTGGAGCTTTTAAAGGAGCATGGGGCAGGATGAAGAAACAAAACTCACTAGCGATGCGGTCGGTGCTGGAAGCAACTGCAGCAACTGGCAAAGGAGCGAGCACAAACAATAACAAAAAAAAAAACACTGGACCAGGCCATTCTAACAGACAAAGATGTTTGGATCTAAACCATTCCAGCACAGATCTAGACATGTCTTTAGGGTTTTTTGTCCTGCTAGAAGGAAAACATCAACTTTTAACAATTTCTACAGCCTGAAATCTATATCCCTGCAGCTCCTCCAGAGGTACCAAGGTATTCCTGGTCTTTTTAAAAAGTTCAGGGGGCTAAGATACTTTTGCAAGGGATTGTTAAATGAAAATTATACAGGTATTTTACACTTTACTTAATTTAGTTATGAGCATTTATTTCTTGTTTTTATATTTCTAACATATGGGCTTTAAAGCTTTCGCCACTATGCAATACTTCCAGATTTTTGCAATAATTTTCTTCCGTCTACACTTAAGCTTTGAAGCAATACTAGGTCATTTTCATATGAATCATGTTAGGACTAGAGGCATGCCAGTCCTCTATCTTCTTCCTCTGCAGCCAAGTCTTTGCCATGTGTGCTCAATGGGGGTTTGCTTTCTCCTATTGAAAAATGCATGCAAAATATGCTCTGGAAGCAGCATATGTTGCTCTAAAAGTCATTTTGATTCTAATGCTGCTCTAATCAGCAAAGTGAAATTGACCTGGATATTTCTTTTTGTTAGATGCAAAGTATATGGTATCACTTTCTTCTAAATGAAATAATACTAGGATAAAGTAGAATGTAGCCTTTTTCTGCCCAAAATGAAACTATTGTGTAAAAGTCTACCCATAAAAGCTTTAGATAACAGAATAATAGACGTAATCCGAGGACAACAGAAGGCGGATTTGCTTTTATACCAGATAATCTTGAATTGAATTTGTTAACACTTCCTGCTTTAAAAGGCATCATGGTTTAGCAGATTTTAGTCTACTTACAATTTTCTTTTAAAACATGCTGCAGAAAATCCATCAAGTGATTTCCTCCAGGCACACTTGCTCTGCATTTTAGATGCTTCCTTTTTCTAACATAACCGTTTCAGATAATTGCAGTTCAGCCTGTTAGTCAGTTACCAATTGAAATCAGGTGTGCTGAAGCAGGGAAACATCTAAATAGATGCAGGGCAGTGTGTGTTGAGCCTCCGGATTGTAAAATACTGGGATAAAGAAACCTGTAAGTTAGGATGATAAGATTTAACTGATGACAACCAAAGATTTAGACCGCAGATTGAGGCTAGAAATCTACTGTTTAAATTTGAGAGAAATATTAGACTTCATCCAGACACCTGATTAAAATCTTGGAGTCATAGAAAATGCAACAAGGCTTTGGCAAAAAAAAAAAAAAAGATGAACTCGTAATTGAAAGTGAGCTCACCCACTGTGTTTGGAGGTAAACTCATCTCCTCCTCTTGCCCTGCTGTTGCTACGCTGCTGCTGGTGCATTTGTCTTGAACCTGATTGCTTTTTACGTTGAAAATGTTCAAGGATGCACTCTCTCTTTGATCATCCAGAGCTTCAACTTCTCTGTCAGTGGACACATCAGTCCTAACGTAAAAAGCCGTTCTGAAACATGAAATATGAGTTCTAGCAAGAAACCTTGAAAGCTTTGGTTAAATATATCAAGTGAAAGTTTTTACTTACCGTTCTTTTGCTATAGTTGCAATATTCTTGTCTCTCTCCAGATTTGAATTCGAGGAAACCTGAGATACAGCACTCTGTGGCTGCAGGGAATTTTTATGTACTGCTTTGGATGTGTGATCAAAATCTATCCCCTGAATATCAACACCTTCCTGAGGTGTTTCATCTGTAATCTTCAGGCCGGACTGGTTAGAGCTCCCGCTGGATCCCAGCTGGCGACTCCGTCTCGGGGCAGGAACAATCCCCACAGGCCTTACCTGAGCATTTAACCCCTGCTGCTCGCTGCTTTGTAACTGGCTGCTGCTGCGTTTAGACAGGAATGTCCTCTTCTTCGGTACGGGCCTGAAACCTGCAGAAGAGCTTTCTGATGTGATGGAGCCTCCAGAGGTCTGACTGGAGTCCACCGCAGGGTGATTCTTCAGAGGAGAGATCGGCTCTGGATGGAAGGAAGATCGTTAACGTGTGTATTCTGTTACAACCGTACTTGCTCTGAATTTCAGCTCCCACCTGACTCCAGTGTGTCCTGGTCCAGATTGGTGGTCATATCATGATTATTTTCAGGAGGTTCAACAACGATGAGGGAAGCTCGATTAAAGGGATTGTGTCTCGGCTGGAAGGGAAATAACAAGAATGAATGATTTAGATTTCAGTAGCTGTGCCACAGTAAAAAAAACAACAAAAAAACAGAAAGCTAACCTCTTTCTTTTAACAAAAATGCCTACCATTTTTGGGGAACGTACAGTTGAATATCGATTTTCTTTTTCTGCATCACTGCAGGGGGAAAATATATATAGTTGATATTCTTATATAAAAAGGCTGATGAAATGTAAAACATCTTTAATAAATACACATTAACACATGAAATAGGATAAAACTATGTTAATAATATCATGGTACCTACACAAAAAACACTTTTAAGATTCCATTTTAACGTCTCCAATATTTCTTTTTTTCATTTTGTGATCTGTGATAACTTAGCTCTCTGAGAAACTCGCAAATATTGAATAAGTTAATGTTTCAGCTTCTAAATCAAAACTGCAGTTTAAGATATTAGTCTAAACGAATCTAAAACCCAAAATGAGAAGATTATATAAAAACATTTTCCATACACCTTTGGATTAAAAGTCTGAAAACATTTTTTCATACTTCAAATAAAGTTTGGCTTTATGGTCTAAAAAAATAAGGTAAGCACAAGGGTGCCTCAGAGTTGGGCATCATCAAAGATACACAAATCTTCATTTAATCTGTTGTCAATACTGAGAATGTCCCAACTCTAAGACAGTCCTGACAACCACAAATTTGAATGTATTTTATTGGGATGTCATGTGATAGACCAACACAAAGTATAATTGTGTAATGATAAAGGAAACATGTTTTTTTACAGATAAAAATATGAAAAGTTTGTGGTTAATGTGTACTCAGCCCCAATTACCCTGATACCTCTAAGTAAAATAGTTTGCAGACAGCTTCCTTGAGAAACTGTGATGTGACAAAATGGGAAAATTTTCAAGTTTGATGGCTGATTTCTCTACCAGCTTTACATGTATAGAGACAGAGATTGTTGCTCATTATTGTTCTGCAAAATATCTCTAAACTAAATCAAACCACATAGAGAACATCACTGAACATCAACTTTTGGATTTTGCCCAAGGTTTAGATTTTGTTTTGGTCATTGAAATACATGAATACGCTTTGAACTAAACAATCACATTGTAGCTATGGTGGCTGCTAGAAGGTGAACCTACCATGAAGTTTCCTACCATGAAGGCCACATGTTTGGCCCAATCCTTCTTTCTATCATGGCTATCTTGCCTGTCATTGCTCAAGAAAAGCATCCCCCAAAACAGGCTCCTGCCACCACAATGTTTCAAAGAGGTCGGATGGGGTGTTCAGGATGATAGTTATTTATTTGTGAAGTTTATTTTTGAAGAGCTACCATACAAAATCCCAAAAAAGTACATTGAAGTTTGTTGTAACATGACAAAACATGGCAATGTTTTATTGGTATGAATCTTCTGCAAGGCCCTGTACACACAAAAAGACATTACTTTAATCAAATTAAATATAAAATAAAACTAGTTCCAAGCGCTGGACTAATGGAGGATGGAAGAAAATTTGAGTATTCTAATTAATAGGGCGGGACTTAAAACTGACATGATGAAGTGATATATTTAAAAAGTACACAGTAAATGTACACTTTATCACTAAGTAAATACCTGACAAGGATTTAGAGCATTTACAGCCTTTGAAAAAAGCCAAATCAAATATTGACTTTTCTCTAACAGACATGCTGACAGAATTTAAGATGTGACCAAAGTAAAAAAAAAAAGCATTTTTTTAAAACATATTTTTGGAAAAATATAGGCTTTGTAGCAAGTCCATTTTTATTTGTAGCAAATCTAAAAAGTTAAACAATGCTAATCTATTGATCGGTTAACTTGAAAGAGTACCATAAGAAGGTTATAAAACAGACTGTTTCCAGGCAGCACCACCTATGTTTGCATAAGCCGAGTCACAAGACTGTCTGCACACTGGCAGGAGACTGATGCTTTTTAAAGGCCAAGAAAGAATGTGTTTCAGATGTAAGGGAGCCCATCTCAACCTGAAACATTTTTTAAGATTTGGAGTCATTGTTGAAGACTCAAAAGTGCTCAATATAAGGGAAACATTTCTAAAAACAGGGATCGAATTGATAGTGTACTTCGTCTCCGGTGGCTGTGATGATTCAAAACATCTTGCAGGTTTTGGTGGAGGTACCACGTCTGCACTACGGCTGCTGGGTGTCTTGCTTCTCTCATTTCGAACAGACCCATCTATAGGGAAAATGAGTTGGAGGATTTTTTTTATTTTCAGGTTCTGTTACCAAGACCCCCCGGTTAAAAAAATTATACGTACTGTACAATTATTTGTGTTAAAACTTTGTAGGTTTAACAACCAGCACAAAGAAAGCATACCTAAACTAGCCGCCTTCCCGTGCTTCATGGAAGCCAGGATGATTTCTGATCCATGGATTTTGTCGCTGTGTCTTTGGGACTTGGCCTCGTAGAACCATTCACCTGACAGGTACTTCAGCTTCACATCTGTCTGAGATCCACTGTGCAGAACTTCCTCCAATTTCCTGTCATGAACAAAATAAATAAATAAAACAGCTAACCCATTCTTTTTTTTTGTCTGTAGTGCCATGCAATAATGTTGACTTTGCTCTCCAATGACAGTTTTAAGTAATTTTTAAACTTAATAATATGAGCCGATTTTATTGCAAATAGCAAACATATGGAGACAGAAAGACCAGAGTCAGGTATGGTGAAATAAATTTTCAATAAAACATGTTAAATGGTTAGAATTCAGCTTAAAATTGAAATAAAGAAAATTATGATTTTGATATCCTATAAATTCAATGTTTAAAAGAAAATTTTACAAAAATTAAATAAATACAGTTTTAATTTTAACTTAATAAGAACAGACCGAATTGTGTTCCCAGTGAAAGAGAGACTATAATGGCTGCTGCCTTTTTTCTATTTGCTTGCATCTTGTGACCTGCTCTGTTTGCAGTGCTCAGGAAGCTTGCGCAGTATGAGAGATCGCTGCTAAGTCAAAGAAACTGACTGTACTGTTGGTATGTTTTTGTTCAGGAAGAGTAAATGACAATGCAATCTTCTGGGTTTTCTCACTAGATTTTTTTTTTTACTGATTGGAATAATGACCTGAACGATTCATTGGAATGAATGTATGACCGCATTGAAATTACTTTTCTTAATCATAAAGAATCTTGAGATGATGTGTTGTGAATTGGCACTATATAAATAAACTAAGAGAAGCTGTCTGTATTGGAGGAGATAACTGAAACACTATTAATCAAATTTTACAACGTTCAAAGCAGGAAAACGCCACATCATCAACAATTCATATGTAAGCAGTAAGTAAACTAGCCAAACAGGTTAGCTTAGCCTAGCACTTCAGCAAACAGTTTGCAGCTTTAAGATCGCAGCTTGATGTGTTGAGTCAGTTAAAGATCAAGACATATAAGACTGTCCAGCAGAAACTTCTGGTGGGATAAAGTATCAGTTTGTGTCTAGAAAAAGACGATACTGCTGTATATTAAAAATAACTGGTGAGTGAGTTAAAACTGATTGAATGTAGTATTTTATTTTACTGTTATCCAAAGCAATTTGATTTCAGGTTTTAATCTACACTACATTGTCAGAAGTAATCACCTTGCCTTCATACGCATGAAATCCCATTCTTAACCATAGAGTGTAAAACGAACTGGTCTTTTTGTAGCTAAAAAAGCACAGACTCTTGTAAGATGGATTTCCACAAGTTTTAGCTGTTGTTTATGGGAGTTTTTGACCGTTTTCTGGAAGAATGGTCCAGACTGATACACCTCAGTTTGTTTCTCATCTGTTCTTGAATTTAATCTGAACAGTGCATGATGTGATGCTTTGACAAAATAAAGCAGGCTAAATCATTTCTCAATTAGGTTTCTGTTTGAATAAATACGTAATTCTACGGGCCTGACAGTAATTAGGTATGGGTGTGGCTGTAACATTTCAAACAAAAACATGGTTAATTAGAGATTAATTCAGTTAATATGTGATTAGGGATGGAAGGTATTTACAGGGTCAGGTTGGTTTGGATTTCCTGAGCTACAAGGAACCAGTGTAAGGACTTAGAACTGGGATGATGTGCTTTTTTCCCCTAGTTTTGTAAGCATGTGAGTAGCAGCGTTCTAGATCAGCTGCAGCTGTCTGATTGACTTTTAAGCAGACCTATTATGACAGTAGGGGTAATCAAATAAATGTATGAATAAGTTTCTGAAGATCATGCAGGATTATTTGAGTGACAAAAAAAGGAAAAAGCAGAACAAATTTGGAAGTAGCTAACAGTTTGTGCTGTCAATAATAAGAACATAGTTACATTTTTCTAATTTTTTGTTTGCACTGTTCACTTTGGCTCTTAGTGCAACAGTATGAATCTACCATTTCCATTACAATCTCCATCAACAGCGTTATATAATGGTCTCACATGATCTGTCTCAGCAGAGCAAATTGGAAACATCTCAGTCAAGTTAAAATGAAATCAAAGAGGGATCAAAACAAATTCCTTCTGCATAAAGATCACCATTCCAGCTCATCTTTCCACTGGTTGGGGAATCATGGCTGTCATGTGAGGAAAGGGTAGCACATTATTACAGGCGGTTGGCCTAATCCTTTTACAGTAGACTGGACAGGCACGGCTATCATTCAGGTAATGAAGTCAATTCTATTAAAACTCCCACTGAAAAGCTCTTTGTTTTACAACAAGCCTCACTTTTTAAATTAAATTAAACACATTTCTTAATCCGCCGTATTTATTTGTTAGCTAGTGTATGTTTGCGGCCGAATTTGGGATTTGGTCCTCAGAAATTGTGCGGGAAAATCTCTTGATGGCTCCAAATGAAACAAGCAAGACAAAACTTCTATAGTTTTCCAAAAAGGTTATTCGAGCTTAAAGATTTTTTGAGGCTATTACAGAGACCTTAATTTTCTCTTTGCTTGTCCAACAACCCCACTGTAATCTAATTGCTCTGATCACATTTAGGTTTCTCAGCGGCGGGGGCAGCATGCACAGACCGTTACACTGTAGAATGTTACCGTGTCATACAAAGACTGTCCTCCTTGAGGTTTGGTGTTGGTGGGATTATGCAAGTGCTTATAAAAATACATTAACTCAAATTCAGGAGATTAACTACGGTCTATAACATTTCGGATTCATGTAAAATAAACAAGTGCAAAGAGTCTTCAAGAAAAACATACTACTTGAAGATATTTGAATCTTTAAAGCTCAGATTTATGCACCTGATTCTTTCCTCCTCGGCCCGCTTCAGCTCCTCGTCCCTCCTCAGAACCATCATTATCATCTCCTGCTCCTCCTCAGTCAGGTGACTCAGGTCAATCATCCTTCCTCCTCCTCTTCCTTCCCCTCAGCGGACAGGTATGGAAACGCCCAACGTGTGCTGGCTCTGTTAAACAAATAATATAGTGTACTTTGCACACAGCAATTTACTGCTGTAAGAGTAGAGAGCCAGGGAGTGGAAAAATGTTCTTAAAGAAAGCTCATCTCTCACATGGTACACCGTTCATGTGAAGGACTACCTAAAATTAAGCCAATAAAAGTTATTTGGGGACTTGTTGTAAACAACAAGCTTCTAGTTATGACTAACAGATGTTATCCACCATCCACATTTACTCTGGAAAGATCCGCAAGCAGAGCCAGGCAAAGGTTATGCGGGGCCCTAAGCAGAATTTAAATCAGCCCACTGGGCCCCAATAGGAGTTCGATGGACCAATTGTCATTTATTTATCGATTGCTTTTTTATTCACATTGTGCAGTAAATGTAAACCCACCACAGACAGAAGCGATATCCAGTGGTATTTAAAATATAGCATAGTTATAAAGTATTGATTTCCACAGCAGGGATTCTCCATATAAAATGTTTAGAAAAAGAGAACAAACCTACCAATTCTGATTTGTGCCTGTTTGGGTCTATGAAATCATAACCGGTAAGATAATCGAGCTGATCAGCACGTCGGGGATTGGGGCACATTCTCATTGATTGACAGCTCTCTCTCGTGGATACGCAAATGTATTCGTCAACACGTTAACATTGCGTAATCATTTTACTGCAGTTCCTCTAAATGCCACATAGTGCACTCTCTGCAGCATTCCCAACAAACTCCACAGAGCAACTTTATCTTAACTGTCTTTTATCCATCTTTAAAGTAGCATGAGGCAGGATTTTTCACACGATAAAAATGCATTTGTAGATTTTTTTAATGCCATTGGTTGATAAAGCCTTTTAAACCAAAAAGAATGAGCCAAAGCCCGTACCATTCCATTTTCTTGAACAGGCTGTATTCAGCAAAATGTTTTTCAGTTCGTGCCCGAACAGTCCTGTGCTGTACTAGAGCTCTACAGGATAAAATAAAGAATGGTTGAGATGTAAAATAAAGCCGTATACATTAGTTAGTGCCAGAGGATAGCTTGGATGACTTAGTTTGCTTTACAGAACAAATCTGTGCTCTTGAGATAACACTTTATTTTACTTTAAAGTAGTTAGCAGAATCTAGATGTATTCACACATTCAGACTTTAGTGAGTTGGTTATAAAATAATACACACAATATTTGATATAGCACATTGTTAAGGACTCCATTTCACAGTACAGGCCAGGTTTTACTTCCCCTAAGACACGTGTCAAACTCAAGGCCCGCAGGCCAAATCTGGCCCCCCATATTCATTGATGTGGCCCTCTAAACTCTAGCGGACCCTATATTTATGTTCCCTAAATACAGTTTTATTAGTACAATCAATTCAATGATCAATTGCATAGTCCATTATGATAAAATGTACGGTATCATTTAAGTCTAATAAGTAATTGTCAAATGCAGATATTTTTTTACTAATACTCAAAAGATTTATTATAGTTTTATCAACACTTTCTGCCACAGCCGGCCCTTTCAGGATATTCATGAGCTTGACGCGGCCCAAAATGGAAAGGAGATCGACACCCCTGCCCTAAGAAAAAGCAGGTGTTATCATACAATATTCTACACAGTCCTAAAATCGTGAATATGACTGTTATTACAAAAATGTAGTTGTCAAATAAAAGCTCTTTGATGAGATTGTCTTTATTTTAAATATATTTATTTTCAATGCAGAACATAACAGAAAATAATTAGCTTTACAAAAACATCTTTTAGTCATCCAGGTAATGAATGCTTTTCGGTCAAACCCTAAACCCAGCACAAGATTGGTTCAGGACCTAGGACTGTGTTACAAATGGCTCCAGGTCACTTATTCACATCAAAAAAAATTTTACTGCCTTTTCTTATCCACATGTTGCTGTTATTCATGTAGCCTACTGTTAATATCTGACGCCAAAATCTCATTTATGTTGATTGTAATTTAGGCTTGTTTTTTCTTCCCTGGTTCGTTCTGTTTGTACCTCAAAAGTTACAAGAGTCTTTACAACAAGAATACCCCAAAGTTAGAGCTCAAGACTGAGTTCAAAATGTAGTTGGCTACCAACTTCAAAACCAAGAAAAAGGTATTTAAATTTTAAGCAGAGTACACCTTGGAAAGATTGCCAGTCCATCACAAGGCAGGAAGAATACCCAGAGAGAACCCATGCAGCAACCGGGAGAATGTGGAAACTCCATGTATAAAAATCCCTGGCCAGGATTTGAACCGAGGACCATGTTGCATGGCAACCCTGCTACCAACTGTTGTACTGTGCAGCCTTACATAACTTTCAAATATGTAAATTAAATAAGGAACACAGTTATAACTGAAGATGGTCATTTCTTCCCTACAACACGGTTTATAAAACCTTTAGGCTTGAAACAGCGTAACATAAATGGCGAGGCGATCAACCATGCATCAATTCTAGCGCATAATGTGTACGAAAGGTTGTCGCTTGATTAACCAATGATTTAAAATAGTTTATGTAGCCTAATCCTCTCGTCTATTGTAAAGTAGTAAATGCCATCTACCAGCAGGAGGTCATTGGTGCTATGCTTTGATCAGGGGTCATAACAACTCATATTGTATAAAGGTCAACTGTCCCTAATAGGATCAGAACCTAAATGAACAAAGTGGGAACAAAGTGTAATACATGGGCTACGGAAAAGAAAATGATACACGTTTTAAATAAAATATACTTGAAAGCCGATAGTTTATCCTCAAAACTCGAAAAAATTACAAAATGACAAATTGGTAAAATGAGCAGAGCTATAAGTTTGGAACATGAATGTATGTTTCCTCTTTAATAAACGAATCTCCCTATTTTTCTGCACAGTTTAGAGGTAAAACAGCTGTGCAGCCCAATGAGAAGTTTATTTAAGGAGTAGGTAGTGGACGCAACAGGTAAGACAAGTTTTTGTTGTATACCGCAACATTTCTTTTTCTAAAATTCGATTCTCAGGATGGTTTCAAAAAAGAAAATTCGCAAATAAGACAAAAAGAAACGAATTTACTTGGACATCAGTTAAACCTCTTTGTCGCTTCAGCAACTATTAGAACACATGTTTATAATATTTTTTTACCTACCTTACAGGACACCGATGACGCTTTCAGAATTTCTTACATGGGTAGAAAAAAAAAAGTATAAGAAGCTTGAATGCATAAAGTTTTCCACTTAACCTCCGCGGGTCTGCCGTCACTGCTGGATGCGCTCGGACAGGAGCAGAGAGGGGGCGGACTCTCAGTGGAGGGATGGGGAGGATCTGACAAAGACGAGCAATGATGAGGAGCAGCCATCGTGTTATATCACCTCCGTATCCGTCTACAACATCCTCCCTTGGCTTAATGCAGTCTGGATGATTAATGTCGACTGCCGTGTTTCCTTTCACTGAGCACAGAAGACACAGCGCGGATGGGCGTGATTGGTGTGGACAGCAATGACAGGCGTTGTCCAGCAGGGGTCGCCGGTAGAGGAGATGCAATGACAGGATGTGAGCGCTTTGCCGACAGGCAGTAGGGAGAGAACAGGCTGAGGTCAAAAGGCAATTAACGCAGCGCAACACGAAGCTGCGTCTCCATCTGCGCGAAAATTTAGAGGAATAAGCCTCCCCACGGAGACACTGAGGTGATTCCGTGACCTTCAGTGGGCTAGACATTAATGGCTGCATCTCAACACCAACATCTGGTTTGCGTTTGAAAGCACAAACTGTTGTATGGAAATCCAAAAGTGTCGATACCAAAAGTTATTACATCAAGTCCCTAAAAACTAATAGTTTATTAAATATGTAAACTAAAAATATTGGTAGTAAAACTATTATGAAACCACCAATTCATAGTGGTTATTTGCAAAAAGGGTCTATTTAATAAACTACAGGGAAAGTTAGCATTTAATGATTGTAGATCCAATTTTATTTTTAATACATCTTGTAGAAAAACTATTGCACGAATGTAGGTTTCGCAATTGATATTTTCTGGGAAAATGTTTTATGTGCAAAATTTGTAATTATGAATATATGGCAATGCCTTTTTGACAAAGCTTCTAGTTGGAGGTTATCCTGAGCTAACGCTGTAGTTATGCTGCTC
Organism: Apricaphanius iberus; assembly: GCA_028564705.1. Lineage (NCBI taxonomy): Eukaryota > Metazoa > Chordata > Actinopteri > Cyprinodontiformes > Aphaniidae > Apricaphanius > Apricaphanius iberus. The sequence continues at coordinate 733,077 of JAPXFQ010002229.1, read as the reverse complement.
CCAGACAGAAGTGGCAGACAACGGCTTGTACTGAGCCAGGTTCTGCTATCCACTTGCAGTGGTTGGAGTCTGCATCAATGGGGCACAACAAGTCAGTGACTCCATGCAATCTGCTGGGATTCCTTAAATGGAAAACCTTTAAACTGATTGGGATGCATGTACAATTGACTTGAAATGATTTTTCTTGTAAAGTGCCTTGAGATGACATCTGTTGTGAATTGGCACCATATAAATAAACTGAATTGAAGCTTAAATACACCTGAGCAAGTAACAGTACCATCTCTGGACCCGTTTTGTACAAATTATAGGCTACCACGATATAACATGCAAACTTTTGTGTGAATAGCTGATTAATGGTAGACTGTTTAAATGCCACAAAAAGAGATCTTTAATCAGCTGCTAAACAAAACCCTGAGCAGGTATTACGGTTTTAAAAAAAATTGAGAGAAGGCAGGCTCACTAGAGGTTAAAAAATGCAACAAATTAAGTATAAATCTGTTAGTCCTCCACCAAATGGTTTGGTGCAGTAACTGCAACAAAAGGTGCTTATCTTACCGACTCAAATGCAGCATTGAAATATTTTACTCCACATTTAATAAATGTATATACAAATTTATCTTTGGTGAAATAACAAAAATGTTAAACCTTTTCATGATCTAGATTTTATTTGAGCATTTGCTCATATCTACACAAATTTGCATAGCTGTTAATAAAAGTCTTCACTTCTGCACCCTTTCAACCAGACAAGCTTCACGCTTCTCGTCCCTTCCCTTTCTGCTCTACACATTAGGGCTGGGTATCAATTCAAATTTCAAGAATCGATTCAATTACAATTCTGAAAAGTTACAATAGATGACCACAATTTGATCCAATCTGATACAGTTTGATAAAGATATGCGTCAGTGCTATTAAAAACTTTTTTTTGAGCTGTTATCTTAAATGATATGCCTGTAATTCAATGAAGTAACATTTATCCCAGCAAAAAACAAAACAAAAAAATAACGTATTAACACTTTCAGAACCAAGCCTTAAAATGGCTGTCTGGATTTTTAATTCCAATTTTAGATGTAAAACTGGGCAAATTTGTCAATCGATTCGATTCTTAGAATTTTTATAAGAAACGATTAAGAATCAATTCTTCCAACACAGCCCTACTACACCTTCAGTCGGGGGCCCCACCGAACCTCACAGATGTCGAGATGGACACAGATGTTTGTGGAAGCTGCTCTTTATTTGAAAAAGAAAGAAAAGACTTCAGTCATTGTCTGCTACACGATCTAATTACATAAAGAAAATATCTGCGGAGACAAACGCAGAGAATATCCTGAATCAAACTTAGGTAGAGTCAAATTTGATTGAATTGCTTTCATATTTCATACATCTTTCACCGTGTGCGCTCAAAGAACAGTCGAGTTGTTTATGTACACGTGGCACCGATCAACAGTGCTGCTCCGCTCTAGCCTGCTCCTTCTGAATCTTTTGTACAGCTAATTTACACCGATCCTCACCCCTTTTTATTTTTTTGTACCCCCCCCCCCCCTTATATCGGTGAGACAACAATCTAATCAGCCAACCTGCCCCCCCCATCTCTCTGAGAAACTCCAGCGTAGAAAGATGTGTGCAACATGAAGACAACTCGTTCACATTCAGAGTAAAGGCAGCCTTGATTACAGTCAGTGAGTCAACGGCATGCCAAGCTTAAAGCAAATGGAGCCCACCACCCAGTGCCACCCCTCGGATTTGTGGATGAAGTGTTTTTCCAACTAGTCAGGGACACGAATCCGTTTGCAAAATAAAACCCTAGGCACACTATATACTGTTAACTGACTCGAGCTCTAACCCCCGCACTGTAAGTACGATGGAGATTGTGAAATCTTTCATCTAGTAAAAAAAAAAATGTTTTTGACACAAAACTCAGAATATTTAGTGCTCTATCATTCCGCTTTATAGGTGTAATTTATATATCTATTTCTCATCTCTACCACTTAATGATAGTCTGAAATCCTTGTTTAATGCTGAAGCACTCCCACATGTGTTCATCTTTATTGTAGATTTTACATTAATTTTTTTTTGCCCCCCCAAATCTTAATAATCATAAATAAATACAAACAACACACAAGGAATGTCTACTGTAAACACGGTAAAAAAGACAAAAACTAAACAGGTGTAAACGTTGTTAGCATCACTACTTAGTGACGGTTAAATAACTGCAGGGTCTGGATGACTGATGATTGGATCAAGAATGGGAAGAACTGCTCTCCTTTTCCTTTCAACCCCCAACCTCTTCCTGCTGTACATGAAAGCCTTTACATCCAAGCCCCAAATACGAAACTCTATACGTTTCCACGCATCCAAACTATCTTTACAGTGTACACTGTAAAATGGCAGAGGGGGGAGGGGGGGTTAGGTTAGGAAGCAGCATCACTCGGCGTGTCGGTTACAGAATAAAATGGGTTTGAGTTACTGCCGAACGCCGTGTGGACATGGTTACGATAGTTTCTGACGGTCGGTGCACCACTGTATTCTTGACGTGTCTGTATTTGGGGGTAGGGGGGGGGGATGCTTCTCTGAAGAGTTAGACTGCAACGAGGACAAAGTTTTGCTGCTAAGTGCTTCGTCTTCGGAGAGACACTTCCTTCAAATTACATGAACTGCATCTGCAAGAAAAGCAGAGAGCGAGGTCAGACTGAGACTGAAAAACAAAAACGAAAAGAACAAAAAAAGCACACAAATGATCAGCTGAAGTTTGCTAAGCCTTTCCCCGATTTATTAAACTGAATGAATTTGTGGCCTGAATTAAAATTACATGTTCAACTAATAAAGGTTGTGGAGTTGGTTTAAAGGGACTTTACATACAATTAATCACAGATATCAAAAAATGTAAAACTTCTGTTCAGTTATATAGCAAAAGCAATATACAAGCACACAATGTTACAATGAAAAGCTTATTTTGTAGACCGTTAATTGTAAAACAATTTAGACAGTAAAAAAACAAACAAAAATATTTGGCACATTTTTTCTTAATTTGAATTTGGAAGCAGTTCTTTAAATCACTATTCTATTTTTCCATTAACTGGCCATATTTATTTGAAGAAAGGAAAACAACCAAAGCTGTGACTTTGCCTGTTGACTACAGCTGCACTGTTTTCTATTAATGGTAATAACAATTATAATAGTAACAGGAGCACCTCTTTAAAAGGTAGACTTTTTTTCTTTAAACAGAACCCTTTAAACATGTAATATTTATTCAAAATCGGCCCGTTTTTCTGAACTAGACGCCAGTCTATAGTTCCTTAAACTTTTCTTTCCATTTTCTCCTATCATTAAAGAATAAAAAGGTTTCAATAGATGGCAGGACAAACTATTGGTTTAAAGTAGCAGTAGACTCATGTTGCAGGGAAAAAAAAAGAAGCAAACTACAAGTAGCATGACTGTGAAGCTTTTGACTGCAGGCTGGCTACTTGAGCAGACAGCCTGACTAAATTGTTATATACGCACACACACTATGATGGATTCCAATGAAATCCAGGGGATGTTCAGTAATCCTTAGGGAGTGCTTTTTTTTCTTCTTTTTTTTTAATCCCCTTACTTATACTTTTCAACATTTTCTCAGAATTTTCTTTTGTCTTCATGCTTTACTAGCAGCCAGGAAGAGTGATCAAAATAGGAGATGATATAACCGGTCTTCCAATTTATTGCATTTTTTGTGTGTGTTTGGTATAGGCAAATACTCCGATCCAAGAATCGGTATCGTATCAGTTTGAAAAAAGGGGCATCGTCGCATCACTGAGTCTTTTAACGTTTTCTTTAATATGATGGTGAAAAGTCCATCAGTTAGAGACAGAAACAGTCTGAATAATTCTGTTAAGAATTGTTCAAAGATCACTGGAGTTGTTAAAAGATTTGAATTCTCAGTGGAAGAAACGGTTGATGCAGAAAACAAAAGCCATAATCAATCAGCAAGACCATGTTCTTACTAATAAATTTGTTTTAAAGCCCTCCGGTTGTCAATATTATCCACCCCGAAGAAGAACAAATAGTTATTCAGACTCTTTCATCATTCACTATCAAACTGTTAAAACTTGCAGTGTTTTTAATCGTCTGACCTGCCTAGTGAGACACTAAGCTTAACCGCTCTGCTAAAATGGCATATGTTTTGCATGCGTGTGGGATTGTGAATGCTTGTACTTTATTACTGTGGATTATTCTGGTTGGGATTATATAAACTGAACTGGCCCATGTGGGATAAACAGTTTTGAATCTGACATTCACTACACTCAGGTGATCCCCATTCCACTCACTGTAATGCTCACTGACATTAAAAGGGTTTTTGTCATTTTCGGGGAGGTCAAAAAGCCAAATTTTAAACCTGGTGTTGCTGGGCTTGTAAATTTATAGTAAGCAGCAGTAAAATTAAAATATTTAAATGATGAAAGCGTCAGTTTCAGAAGCATTAATGTTCAGTTTATTCCATTTGCACTTCAGATATAAAAATAATTTTGCTTCTTATCTCGTTTCCTTTTTTTGGGTTACAACCAACAGTAGGAGGTGAAGACTGACACCTCGATCACAGGCCTACGTTATGCATCTGCAGTAACAATCGGTCTTCGTCAGACACGTGACTTTCCCACATCCTGGCACCATGTTTGGGGACAGCGTCTCGCGTTGCTAGGGAAACCTGCAGTATATCTACTAAGAAAGCCGAAGTTGAAGAAACAAACTGGAGTTGCTAACATGGACAAAAAGAAGTGGGACAAACGCATCCCTTGCAGGGATAAACTTGCAAAGGCGGCTAGGGATCGATATTCGCAGAAAGTGTCTACAATCGACCATGTGGCTCCATATGAACTCAATGGAAACAAATGGAGCTCAGACCGGTTGTTACCTTGTGTTTGGGGTCACCGCGTACACGTCAGCAATTTAGAAACTACGAATCACTAGAGGCATAACGACATTTTACCCAAGGCTGGGTACAAGAATTGCTCACATTTTAACCGCAGGACTGCTACAACAAGATCGTCGCTGCCAAGGTGAGCTAAGCTTGGTTTAAGATTCTCTGTGCATTGTGTGTCCCACAGGTTTAACATTTTAATTTAAGGTAAATCACAAAATACATTTAAAAAACAAGAAATAGAAGGGTCAATGTTCCTTTTTATTATGACAAGTTCTTTCAAAAATATTTTTTAAAGTTTAACGGGTCTCTGATGAGCAGAGGCTGTTCGTTGTCTCCTTGTTAGCTCTCCAAGTTTGTGCGAAACCTCGTTTCTGAGCCGGAAACTGAAAACATCTAATGCTGTTGTCCAGTTTATGATTTCTGACGTTATTTGACCTAGCATGGCAGCCCAGCACGTCATGGGTGTGTCAGTTTATTTTCAAATTTTAGACTCAAAGCACTCAAACCCAAAGCAAGTGAAGCTTCCTTCCTTACATCCGCATAAATCCCATCATGCAATGCACTTTCAGCACCCGATACGTCATCTGACAAAGACCGATATTCTCCTTAAGGGGGACAAAGCTTAGCAAACAGACAAGAAGGTAAATTTAGCAGTTGCTGCAAGGCACAGATTAAACAGGTTTGCGCAACGAATCATGTAAGTGAAGGCACAAAGGACCAAAAGGATTTGGTCTCAATCTGACAACACAAGCATGTCATCCAAGCGTTAGAATAAAAAGGTAATTAAAGCAAAAATAAAGAAAAATAAAGAGTAACACATGTAGTGTGTGATCCACTGGCAAGGACATTAGGGGCTTCAAATTAAAAAGAAAAGCAAACATGTATCAGCGCCGGACAGACAAAGCATGCAGGTGCCTGTGCAAGCCAACAGAATGATGTACCTAAAGAGATGCTCTACAAGAAATCCTTGAGAGAGAGGTGTGCAAACGGGTCCTGTCCAGGGGCTCGGAGAGGACTCTGGCTGGAAGGACTAGAGGCTGCAGAGGGCTAACAAAGGAAGTAGGAGGACCAGAGGAGAAGTCAGAGTCAGTATAGAGACTGAAGTCATGATGAGATTAGTTGGAGAGGCTGTGATGTATGATGGATGGGTTAATGAAAAAAATAAATAAATAAAAAAGTTTGGAAAAAGGACGTCGACAAGAGATGATGATCCACAGTTTTTTGTCGCTTTCAGCTCCAGTGAGTGAAGGTTCTTTTGTCAAAACTGTCATCATCTTCAGCAGTCTTCACACTGACAGAGCTTCCACGGTGACTAACTGCTACACAACACCGCACAATGGATACACCCATGTACTCAACCTGATAACACTGAGCGCAAACCATTTACCCACCTGAGCGCTCGACACGGAGCCAAAAGGGTTTGGTGGCCTCATGACGGGCTGGTTGTACATCATGGTGGGCGGGTTCATCATCCCCATCGAGCCCATTTGTGGAGGCTGCAGAGTGTTGCAAATCAGATCAGTCATGAAATTACAAAAAAACTAAACTATTGTTAGAATTATTATAAAAGGTTCTTCACAATAAATTGTAATTTCACCACAAAGGGAAATCATTTCAACGCAAAGAGTGCAATTGTCTCGTGGAACTTTATCCCACACACAGTGATGTACTTTAAGTGATCAAGGCTGTTAATATGTAATTTAAAAAAAATAATCTGTAGAAGAAAAATTCTGTAACGACCCACTCGATCATGATTTAAGAATGGTCCAGTGGATGGTCAGAGATACTATGCACAAGGAGTGTAAAACACAAAAGCACATTGCTCAAGAGACTGGCTGGCAATTGAGAGATGTGTCCAAAAGTCATAGTGGAAAGTTGAGTGGAAGGAAGAAGAAAAAAAAAGCTGCCCATTTAAAAGTCATGGGGAGATTCTCAAAGTGTGAACTGCATTTGAGCTCAGTGCTTCAAGAAGCCACTGCCAACAAATCCATCTCAAACACGAGCCGTGACAGTTGCATTTGTTTTGTTAAAACAGACAATCGTCAGAAGCATCTTATTGGCCTAAGAAAAAAAAACAAAAAAAAAACATGACTATTTCTTGGTGGTTCAAAGTATTACTTTTAGATTAAAATGTATTCCATTTAGGGGGAAAAGCAGAGACAAAAAAGTAGTGTCTAGAGATAGTCGGTGGTTGTGTTTTATCAGGTTCAAAGCTAAGGCAGCCGCAATCTTGGACGACTTCATGCTTGCTTCTGCTGACAAACTTTATTGGATTTCTGATTTCATTTTCCAACAAGACTTACTTGAATGGTTCTTGAGATTATAAAAAGGAAAAATTATTTAAAAATAAACTTCTAAGAAAATGATTTTTAGATAATGAATTCTTAAACAGTTAAAAATACATATAAGGTCATCAATTGTTTTTGCAAAATTGACCCAGTAGTGATTCTTTTAACTTTGTGGGTCAGACATGTAATGTAGTATTGAACAGTTGCTTACCAATCATTCTAGCATGTGTAAGAAAAATCTTAACATTTTGATAACATTTAGTGTGTAACTTTGAGTCCTGAAACAGTAGATCAGCAGAGAACTCACCATGCCATATCCCATCATGCTTGTGGGTGTAGTGGCAGGGAAGGCCATGACTGATGTTGGCTGATGGGAGACAAACAGTTTGGGAAAGCTTCAGTGAAACGATGTCATGTTTGTTCTTTACCAGGCTATAACCACTACTTTGTTCCTGTGGTTTGCCTTGAAGCAGAATGGCATGAAGAAATGCTCATTGGAAAAAAAAATATATATATATATATATGTTACATGATACAACTCAGACTAATTGGCAGCAAGCCTAGATGGGGAATATTCAAGAAACAGCATCGCATTCAAGCAGTGATGAAACAAACACAGGAAATCAGAGATTAAGAGTAAATCTTTGAAGCCTCTGAAATAATAAGTGGTAATAATCTACTTATAAGGCTGTGTTATGAATAAGATCAGGGTATTTGATTATTTATTCCACTTTTAAAATTATGTTAACTGTTAAAAAAACTGCTGTGATATTATTTGTTAAGACTGAAAATGCCTGGGGCAAGTGAAACAGTCAAGAGGTGTGAATACTTTTGCAAGGTGCTGTGAATTCTTAGTTTTCTCTTGAATATTAGGAATGTTTCAGCTTTTAACATCTAATAAAGTTAACCGTTTCTGGATGTTTTGGACTGAATACACACTAGAATAAAAGTTCTGATTTGAAGGCCAAACTAAAGAGTAGTCCAGCTGAGACAGATATAAACACAAGGGCTAAATGTGCAGGTCTGCGTCACCATGGAGACAGGGTTCCAGGTAGTGGTCGGTGCTGCCTTTGGCTGCCAGTTGGTGCCGCCGGTCATCCTCTTCTCCCCCGGCTGGCTCCAGTGGATATCACTACGGATTAACAGAGCTCAGGTTAGCAGCAGCTCACGGCTCAGAGCTGAAACAGGCGCGGCGTACCATGAACCATCACTTACTTCTTCATCGTGCCATTTCCAATGCCCAGGTCTGGAAAGCAACATTCATCAAGCAGCGATTAGTCTAAGATTTTTGGCCACTTTGTGCCCTAATGAACGTGTGTGTTCATTAGTGCAGATTAATAGAAAGCAGCGCACTCACTGCCGACAAGGTTGGCCAGCGAAGAGTCAAGGTCATCAGACACAAGCTTCTCTGGCTGCTGATTGGACGGCAGGTTGGAGCCAGCAAGAGTCGGCTTTAGGATGCCTCCAGTAAGATCTGATGGGACAAAACACACAGCTCATTAAAAAAAACAAAAACATTTTAAACCAAGAATTGCAATCTTCTGCTTTGTATAACATAACTATTATGCTTTATTTTATCATAATTTCTAAACTTATACAACAAACTGACTAAAAACCATAATTAATTTAAATAGTGTCCCAATGTCGGACAATGAACCCACAGAACATCTTGGGAAAGTTTCAGTTCATACCAACAAAGTGGACATCTGTGATGCTGTTTCTATTTCCGTAGTCATTAAAATGTTTCATACTTTAAAATTCCCCTAAAAAGATGCTAGTATCTATAGTCTGATAAAACAAATCCTATTAAAATGTTTGTGAGGGAGATGGAAAACAGGAAAGAGAAGACTGATGTTGTTTTCCAGTTAGCATGAGACTCCAAGTACTTTGCCTGTTTCCAAACTGCACTAACCGAATGACCAGTTGGACTAAATTCAGCTTCTACAGGCTCTCTTTCTGCAACCTACGCAGACTACAGTTGTAATTCTGGCGGGGGCGACATTACTGAACTCCCAGGTTAATGCAAGTTGGAATCGGTTGCACTGAAAGCCTGTAAAAAAAAAAAACGATTCTAATACCTTAGCAGCACCTAGACGTTATGAACTCACAGGTGAAGAATGCTAACTATTCATAGCAAAACATCGCTAAATGAAGGAGTTCCTTATAGAAAAAAAACAAATCCCCAAAGCATCATACTGCCAAGACCATGTTTCACGTTTGGATGAGTCGGTCAGGGTGACATAGTATTAGTTCTTCCCCACACACAGACTTTTGCCAGTAGGCTAAAAACTGTTTCAATTCTGCCACAGATAGTTCTTCCACAGTTGTTCCACATGTTTATTTTTCCCCCTCCATGTTTTATGATAGACCGATAACAGCAATAATCTCTTTCTTTTAAGCTCTCTTCCTTAAAACCCTGAATTGTAGAACTCAAATCCAGATGTTGAGACCTTGACTTTTTTTTTTTAACAGGGTTTTATTTAGGGGATTGCTGATTTCAAATTCGCACTGCAACATTGCTGCATTAAACAGATTCAGTTCCATAAAATCAAATCCTCACCGTCAGAGTTGAGGCTGCCGCTGCCAGCGGCTTTGTTTCCAAAAACAGACTCAAAGTCAACCTGTAGTCCCCCGGCTGGCGGTTGTGGAGGGGCTTGAGGCGTTGAGTATCCTTTGGAAAGAAACAAGAAAGACAACTAAGAGTTTTAGGATTGGAACGCACTTCCAAACAACATTCTCAAACTGCAGACCTTAAGCAAAACAAGAAATTAGATTTGATCTGCTGGAGAGAGCCTAAATACACTACCTCTGAATAGACCTGCTACAGTAGAGGGCTCAGTGGGGAAGGGAGCCTGATGTGGTAGGTGCTGAGCAACAGACACTGGACCACAGAAGGAGTCTGACAGGTCACATGAAGCAGCAAGATCAAGAGGAAAGAAACATGAAGAAAGAACAGAGGAAGAAAAGCATTCCAAGGACAGGTCAGAAACAGGTAAGGTATGCCAGCAGCAATACAGAAAGCAAGAAAAGTGCTTGTTTTTTTGTTTTTTTTTAATGTCATCTTTCAGATTTGTTTAATGTGCATTAAAATTAAATTGCAGCACAAAAAAAATTGCAACCCAGAAAAGATTAAAGGTGAAGTTGAACATTTTGGGACTTTATCCTTAAAACTTTGGTGAAACTTTGGATGAGGGCGGTAAATAAGGAAAACAGTGAGCAAGGCTTTATCAAAAAGATAGCAGCATCATCTGAAATAGCAACATTATAGATCAGCACAAACCAGCTCATCTGACCCTCCTAGTAATTTATTTCATAAAATATACAAAAATTTTGTCCTAATGATTTAGACTAAATACTTATATATTTTGTCCATTAAAAATCTAATAATTTGTTAAATATTTAATGTACTCACTAATCTTTTCCTATTGTTTATCAAGATTTCAAATTAATAAAAAAAAAAAAAAAATCATTTACGCACAGCTTTTAATACAAACAAAAATAAATAACTACATCACATAGCTTGAAATTTGTTAAAACGTTCAAAGTTGTAATTGCACACTGTTAATGATTAGCTATGACATTTTTCACTTAAAAAGGCGACATCAAATATAAAAATAATGTGACATCCAGCTCAGCGGAGTCTGTCACCAGTTGGATAAATGTATGAACTTTCTTTCAAAAGGTTTCTCTGCTTTAACACACATTCTCCGGATGACTGCAGTTCAGCCGAATGTCTGTTAATCAGTCATCAAATGAAATTAGGTGTGTGGAAGCTGCTTGTCTTCCAGAGTAGGGTTTCCCACTCGTCTTGCATTTGCAGTTTAAAGCATTTGTAGGAAAAAATTATTATATAAACAAGAAGGAACTGATGATCTGGTTTGCTGAAAAGACCCTTTTTGTCATTAGTGATTTTATATTTATATGAGAGTTGCCTGAATGCTTAAAACATGCTTTGGACAGTCAGAAAGATTTTTCTTAAAATCCCAAAATGTAAAACTCTTCCTTTAATTCTAATCAGTGTGCTATGAGTATTAAAATAATGGCTCTGGTGGGTTCTGGATAGGAGGCTATGTTTGCCAGCAAACATAGGTTGAGGCGTTTAGCCATCATAGTACCTGAGACGGAGTGTTCTATCCGCACTGTGCGTTTGTAATTGGTTGAAACTGATGAGTTTGTGTCAGTAAAGGGATTGTAACGATCTGGAGAATCAAAAATAGTGTAAGAACAAGTATCAACTTAAAGCTCTACAGCATCTGAGCACTACAAGGCAACACGAAACTGTTCAAGAAAAGAAGAGGAGCAGTAGATGGAAGCAAACTGGGCATAAACAACAGGACATGGATTAAATCTGGCTGATACACATGGTGGATGGTACAGTCAGCTGCACTGTAAGACACCTGCTCCAACAGTTAGGGATGCTGTATTTAAAATAAATAACAACAAATATTTTAAAATGTTGAAGTGGTACCACTGGAATATAATTTTATACCAGTATCAGAAAGAAGACTCTGGACCACTGAGCAACAGACAAGACCTGGACAAGAGGAATACGACAATTGAAACCCATGTCCAGGATCCGTCTGTGTGTGGTGGCTCTTGATGCACAAACTCCAGCCTCAGTCGCCTCCTATATAAAGGTCTCCAACACTTCTGAATGGCCTTTCCTGACAATCTTCTCCAGGCTGCGGTCATCCCCGCTACTTGTGCACATTTTTCTTTCACACTTTTCCCTCCCACATAATATTATATCAATATGCTTTGATGGAGCACTTTGGGAACACCCAACTTCTTTTGCGATTACCTTATAAGGCTTTCCCTCATTATGGAGGCGGTCAATGATCGTTTTCTGCACCGCTGTCACATCAGCAGTCTTCCCCATGATTGTGATTCCAATTGAATCAGGCTGAGAAACCATTTAAAGGCTCAGGAACAATATGCAGGAGTTTTGGATTAATTAGCCAATTAGAGTGTGACACTTTGCGCCTAAAATATTGAACCTTTTCACAAACATTCAAATTTTCTGATATTTTGAATTTGGGGATTTCACAAGCTGTAAGATATCCATCCTCCTAAAAAATTATTTCTGCAACTGACCCCTGCCGGACTATGTAGCTTTGTGCTTCTGCTTGTGTGAGAACGGCTTTACTGGTTGTTGGTTGTTTAACGTCACTACGACTACACTAGGACTTGCGATATGAAACATTGTCTGATTCAAAAGACTAGAGAAAGACCAGCATAAATCGGGTCGCCAACTGCAGATGATCACCTTACATTTAACAATCAAGATGACCGGAGCGTTTGGAGACTCCAGCAAGATTTCTAAAGACCTCCAGTATTTAGTCTGAGACTGTGAAAATCCGTTACGTCCAGTATAACACAGAATCAGTGTTTTCACTAAAAATCTGTGGCTAAAGCAGCACCATTGATTTTTTGTATAAATAAAACTGAATTTTGGCCTCTCTTATTTAAAAAAGATACAAAAACAGGTAAATCTGAGATTGTTATGGAGAGCAAGTATGGGTAGAAAAAGTATCTGCACAGACAAACTATTCAGACTACAGAAGCACATTAAACATGCAGGATAATCATGCACCTAAGTATATACAGATATATGAACAAGAAACAAAAGTTTGGAAGAGAAACAAAATGAGCTGTTACCACCAAACACTTCATGACCAGATGTCCTAGAAGAAAAGCTAACACCGTCTGAAGACACGACAGGTAAGTGAGTGGCATCGACAACGAGTTTTGACAGGAAAGGGTTAAGGTTTGGCATGGAATCATCTCCTGCATCGGCAGAGGTGAAAGGATCTATGCAGGCAGAGGAAAGACAAGAGAAAGACAGAAAAGGAAAAAAAAATAACAGAAAAAGAGAGAGATGAGAGGAAGAGGTGAATATCAGTCAGACAACAGCAACAAGAGAAGGAAAGCATGCAGAGCCATGGTGTTGGTTGGAGGACGACAAGGTGAGGAAATAAAAAGGTGTACCTGCCCACGCTGTGGCCACCGGGAGCCCTGTGGAGGCTGACTGCATGGAGGGCTGGAAGGTTGGCTGCAGGTCAAAAAGGTCGCTCTGCATCTTGACCGCACTACAGAAAGAAAACAAAACAACAAACATAATAAAAGAAACCTCTTTAATAAATCACTAATGAGCCATAATTCTTTGGGACCAAAAGAAAAAAAAGCTATGTTACATCCATAATGATGTTGATCACATAATAGAAGTCTTTCTCAATTAAATGACATTTTTACGGTATTGGTCTTGTCACGTTCGTGTCAGCAGAGCGCCTACAGATGTACATTCTTTTTTAAGTCTCACATTTCAAGATTTATCACATTTCTGCAGTTCCGAGAACGTTATGACATCGTGGGAGCATTATTTTTACCATGAGTGGCTTGAATCTTATCTGTTGGTTCAAAAAATAAAATCCTGAAACAATTAAATGCTTTAACCGCTTAAAATTCCTGCATTTTCTGCCTTAAAGAAATATAAAAAAACATGCATATCCGAATTAAAATTAAAGCTATTCTTGAATCAGTTTGAGTAGAGACATGGCTGAGGTCTCTTTGGAAAGAAAACACTTAAATTTGTTCCAGAACTGTGATAATATGTCTGAGTGTTATTGTTACCAAGCAATATGATTTTTCACACTGAAAAAGATAAAATTTTATGGCCACTTATTTATTTTTTTTAAATGCATGCTTTATTTTATTCAAACAAATTTTTTTTTGCATGCTTTAAATTTGGTTTTATATTAAGGTGGTGACTTAAAGCATACTGTGGGTCTGAAGCCTTAATTATTACCTTTATCTACACGAAATATGACCAATATACCAACAAAAACAAAAGAAGATTCTGTACATATTTTTCAAAGTACATGTCAAATGTACCCAAAATTATTCCATTTGTCCCTTGTATATTTACATGTGTTATTCTTCACTGCATAAAAAACATCGTTAGAATGATTACCTTCTCCTTTCAAATAAACATCCACAGGTTCTATCCAAGTTATATTTTGACAGATAATAGGTGTTTAGACAAATTTCTGAAGTAGTACATGACTCGGGCGCCCTGTGCGTAAACCTCTTCTGTGACTTTCGGGATACATGATTTTACGCATACGAGTTACGCTGGAAAAACTCACATAACCTAGGAATGTCACATCTGCTTTTGTAGCGTTTTGTTGGCTATTCGACGTGTCAATCATCAGAATTGCGCACCGCGATTGGTTCAGTTTCTTGCCAATAAAGCGAAAAAATGACTGTTCATCCATCAGCCAGCGATTTGACCCAGAAGACGATATCCATATGTTGTTTCTGTTTTTTGTTTTATTTTTGGGCATGTGCAGTGACCCTTGAAGGCGGAAGTGATGTCACCGGAACTTTAGCTGTAAAGAACTACACTTGCTGTAGTACATTTTCAGGTTTTATTACTGTTTTATTGCGCTTATTATTTACCTGGACTAATCACTTATGGATGTAAAAAAAACAAAAAAAAAACATTTTGTTTAAGATGGATTGGTTTTGTCATGTTTTTTGGACTACAAAGTGGTAGGCTAAATCTTTTTTTTCCTCCGATTTTGGGGGAGGGAGGTGGGGCGACAAGGTGTAGTTAAAAGCGGTCTTTGTGTCCTTATTGGCCGACATAAATGTAATCAGAAGACCCTTAGCTTTCTAATGATATAAAATACGTATAGGTTCATAGAAGTTAGAAGCCAGAAATAAATTAATTAAATAAAGGAATTGATAGCGAGTCAATCCCGTTTGCGATTTGGTGGTCAGCATGAGGTTAGGTGGCTTCCAGTTTTTAATCAGCATATCATGTATCACGCAGAAAATTACTAAGCATGTGGTACAGGATATTTATACAGCTTTTTGCAGATCATGAAAGGTTCTGAACCTTGGTACTTACTTTCATTTGTGAAAGTTCTACACCATAGCCCTTCGTGCGTTTTCAGGCATTTTAGCCCCTATCAATGTAAGGATCATAGCTACAGTTAAACCTGAATTTAAAGTCATCTATAGTTCAAACTGTTACAAAATGTTCCTTTTTGATTGTTGAATGAATGTGCATTTACTTAAGCCTACTTTATACTTCTCCGTCAACAAGTTTGCTTTCGCTGGCTTTGCAAGTTTTTTCATGTTATACTTCTCCAAAGGTGTGTCAGTGTTGCAAAAGCAATTTTCTGCATAATTTCTCTGAAACCAACCAACCGCCTTTATGAAATTGAAAATATGGTAAAAGCCTGGCAAATTTTTTGCCATAAGTTTTTTTCAGGATTATCCAGTTAAGGAAAATATTTCAAATTCCCTAATATTTCAGACTTTCTAGACTGTGTGGGAAACCCTCCTTAGTGTTGTCCTCCTCCTCACGCCTATTAGTAAATTGAAGCTTTTTAAGCTACCTACAGAGCAGTAACCCGTTGCTGAATAAACATATTTGAAATAAAAGCAGCTTTTCAGTACAATATCATTACAGTCAAATACCAAAATATAGATACATTTAAAGGTTTTGAAACCCTCTTTACCAAAAGTGCAAACATGTTTCTCAGTGTCTTTATATAAAGTTTTTAAATCACATTTCTCTTAACCTTATGCTAGAGGCAGAAAAATAATTATGAACAGGGATTTTTTTTTTTACGCCTCACAGCTGAGTTGTCCCTTTAAATAACTGACAGAGTCACTTTATGTGCAAGCAGTACCCATTTGAGCAGCTGGGCGTGGAGAAGAGGTCAATGGTTGGTGCTGTGCTGATGGTGCCCCCAGTGGTGGAGATTGGTGACGTATCTGTGGTGGAAAAGGATGGCCTCTTTGAGAGCTCTTTGAGCCTTTGCTCCTGAGGAGATGAAATAAAAGCTGCAGTTAAGAAAAACGTCAGACACTTTCAATAGGTCCATCTTAGATGTACGTTAACTTCATACAAACCTTGAGAGCTTTGAGTCGGGCCTGTTCCTCCTCCAGAGCTGCCTGCTTCTCCCGCTCATCCACCTTAGTGAAAGACATCCCTGTGCTAGCCAGTGATGACACTGCGTTTGATAGAGTACTGGCCCTGCAGGAAAACACAATACGAGATACAGAGCAAATTAGTGAGCATTATTGATCCAACACACACAGAAAATAACAATAGAGCTGAGTTAAAATACCTGCTGGCTGCAGTGGAGTCTTTAACTTTCTTCCCTTCTAAAGAGGCCAAATGCTGTTCCAGAGCTTCGAGAAGGCTGCTGGGAGCCTGTCATGAGAGAAATCAAAGTCAGCCACTACTTGAGACGCCGAAATTGTTGTGTGTATATCGACATGAACACCATTATGGGCAGTGGTGGGTAACAGAGATGGAGCATAAAGCACAAAACCACATGAAATCCATCAAAAACAATGCATCGCCGGCCAATTTCAGAGAATTACACCTGCTCCAGGATGTAAGTCACCAACCACTGATCGATGACTGCATTCCAGCCAAAAAGCTACTTTGGATGAGAGCGTAACATCTGTGTGGGATGATGTACTGCACCAAAGCTCTTTCAACAACCCAGCCGTTGTTGAATCGGCCAAGTCTAAAGCACAACAGGGCAGCCATTTTTTATTTATTTATTTATTTCTTAATACGTGAGACGAGCTACGCCGGGTTTCACCTCAACGACACGACCCGAGTGAAACAGACTTTAAAACAGCGAGTGTTTTTTCCTTCGATTGCTTTTCACCACGATGTGGGAGACAAGCGTCAGAGCAGAAGCATGCAAAAAGACAACACTGAGGCAAGTCACGCACAGAGAAGAGTGAAAGAACAGTACTTACACAAACCGTGAACTAAAGTGGAAAGATAAGGGGGAAAATACAGAATATAAAGGTGGTGACAGTCAGAGGGAAATGCATTTCAACTCAACTTCTTTGTGGTTAAATATTTATACATAAAAGGTGTGTAGTTCTATTTAACTTCAATTTGGAGATCAGCTGTCAATGTGCGGCATTTAGGAGTTGATTTCTTCTACAGTGTGGACTTAACACCTTTATTTACTGAAGGAGACACGGGTTAGAAGAGCAGAATCGGAAGCAAAAAGAGGAAAAAATGCCCCCTTTGGCAAACATGCAGCCAAAAAAGAAAACCATGCAAAATCAGAGATGCACCGAGAAATAAAGTATTGACTAAGGATGGGATTATTACCATTTTCCCAGCCTTGACCAAACTACAAAATATGGATATTTCTGATCCAAGAGCACTCTGTATGCCAGCCATTAACGACACGTGTACCATTTTCAGAATCAGCAGGGCGTTTACAAATCAAGTGTAACAATACAGTTCAACGATAACTGGCATGTTTGAGAATCCATCCAGCTTAGTTTTTACTTCTCCGTCTAAGTCCAAAGGGATACATGCAACGCCATTATCAGTCACCTAAGGGGCCGTCTGTCACCTACGCAACGACGGAAGGAGTAGAGCCCCATTTTCTAACTATCCGTCTTAAGTCAATGGAGAGCGCATGCCTGTGATTGGTCAGCTCAACAACAGCCAGGGATCATTTCACCAGAACAGTGCTCTATAGTCGATGTAAGCCTGTGAATATTCTCATTCATCCAGGTCATGGTTATCTCAAGGAAATTTCAATCAAACGCAACTGGACTTGGTAATTTGTCTTGGAAGACGTTTCACCTCTTATCCAAGAGGCTTCATCAGTTCATGCTCGCCGCTGACCAGTTGGACCAGTCCCAGCCTGGTCAGCGGCGAGCATGAACTGATGAAGCCTCTTGGATAAGAGGTGAAACGTTTTCCAAGACAAATTACCAAGTCCAGTTGCGTTCGATTGAAATTTCCTTGAGATATAGTCGATGTAATTATTACTTAGTAAAGGTTTCGGGCACCAGATGCTTTATAATGAAATGACAGTTTATCTAATATGGTTTTTCAGTGATTTTGAACAAAAAGAGGTGTAGAGAATAACGAAACATACTGCTGTGTTTGTTTACATGCATTTATAAAGTATTATATGAGTGTCGTGCTGCATTTTTGAGTTGTAAAAAATAAAATAAAAAATGAAACAAAATCTAAATTTTTCAACAAAAGATCGAGCAGATCAATGTTCAAAGTAAGGGCTGCACTATTAGTCATTAGAGCAATGTCAGTGTGTGCACTTATATTTTAGATATTCTTAATTTTTGTCATCTTGAGATAAAATTAAATTTGCCTACTAATAAAATGGTCATACTGTTTAACGGAGTCTGTCCGCCCAGTTTACATTATATTTATTATCACTGAGGTTTTTTTGAAGTAGTGAGATCACCTTAAATTTCCACTTCTGATTGTACAATCTACTAGATACTCAAGTATATGGTAAAGAGGCCATTTGTGGATTAGCCTACATTTTGAATTATTGTTATAAGAACAAACTGTGAAATACAAGAAGTTGTCATTTTTTTAGTATTCGTCTTTGCTAGATAAAAAAATATTTTACCAAAAGATAATAAAAAGACTCTTGTTGCAGTTTATTGTCCATGTTATGTAAGAATTGGAGTTATTCTTTCGGTCAATGATCTGACCCTCAAAAGCAATTAGAGTTACTCATGTGACGCTGTGGGAAAATTATTTATCCAGCCCGGTCTAGGAAAAATAACAGAAATCACTTTGTAATGGCAGAAGTGGAAAGCTAGAAGAATACTTAGAATCTCGTTTTTTGGGGTTTTTTTTAAGTTTACAATTCTTACAGATAAATCAAGTTGCGCCATCATTGGCCTCAACACAAAGTAAAAAAATAAATACAAATACAATTCAAATCGGTGCATCTCTAAAGTTACGGGTTTTTATTTAGATAATATCTTTGCTCTATCCAGACCAAAACCAAAAACAGGGAAGGGTCTAAGCTGGAAATAAAGAAAGCAAAGCAAGGCATGATTTTTTTTTTCTAATCAAGTATTTGATCTGAAAAACTATTGCTCACCTGTGAAAGGTCTGGGATGTCACCTCGGTCAATTCCCACTTGCTGTTACAAGGGAAAAACAACAACAACAACTCTCAATAGAACATCTTTATGAAACTGTTTTATGAGTGAAAAGTAAGTAATCTACCTCAGCTACTTTGAGGAACTCTGATATCCGGGTCATGCGAGTGAGGAACTTTTTGTAAATGTCCAAGCCTTCTTTACACTGAGTCTTCTTCATGTCAAAGTACTTCTCTGTTTTGTAAGTAAAGGAAGCACTTTGTAACACCAGGGCAAATATTCACGGATTGAAAGATGAAAGTGGTGCTTAAGGTCTCACCGAGCAGGTTGATGATGCCTTCGTTATAAGCAGCAAAGAGCCTGATGGAGTCTTTGAAGAGGAGCATGAAGGCTGCATTGATGACTCCATTAGTCAGTTCGTTGGCATTGACCTAAGAAAAGGCAGTCAGCCAGAACTATTTATACTGAAGATACTGCACTGCGATTTGTTGAGACATAAACCGTGTGCGATCAGAGTTTAGAAAAACACAACATAACCTGTAAAACCGTAGCAGCTTCGAACCATACAAAAGGCAAAAACGACAGAGGCTTGAATGTAAACTCACATTAAAATCGAGGAGGGCGTCCATCTGGTTCTGAATAATGGGTATAGTCTTTAGCAGCTTCTCTGTATTCATGGTCCTCATTACGCCGTCGACTCTGTTTGGAGATGTGGTGTGACTGTTACTTAATGAATCGAATAATAGTCTAGAATTTCAGGTGAATTTCAAGAAACAACTCCAAATATCCAAAGCCCCCACAGTAGCAATGACCCGTTCCTGCAAACGTCGGCCCCCAGTTACCCCCACATCGAAGGCGGCGGGAATAAATCACACCTCCTCCTCCTGAGGCACTCTTAGAGAGTTGTTTTTTGTTAAGATTTCCAAAAAAAAAGTACTAAAGATAAGTCAGTTTTCTGATTAACCACAATTGTAGTCTATGCACGGAAACACAAAACATCTTTGCACCCAGGTTAAATATTGTTGATCATAAACTGTTACAAAAATTGTGATCTGAATTACTTCCCCACTGTTGGTTCCCAAAGGGCAAAATTAAACTTATTCACATTTCAAAACAAGACGTAGAAGAACTAAGCTGTTATTGTAATTAAGAGGGCTATAAGTTATGTTGATAAATATTAATATTAGATATGTTTAAGAGAAATATTTGTGTTCATAAAGTTTCATTCTGAATTCAGTGAGATTTTTAGTCGAGACAAAAATGATTTTGCTAACATTTTTATTATTGCTTCAGTAAAAAAAAAAAAAAAAAAAGTACATTTATTGAAATGAGGAATTTCTCTTTCCTACTTTCCGTCATGTATATCAAAAATATACAAGAGCACAATTTTTTTTTTAACAATAAATCTACAAATGTGTTATGGCAATAACTAACGATTGTTAAAAGCTAAAACTGGCATTGTTAACCAATGCAGTTATTGATCAAAGAGACTGTGACACATAATTAGACAGTGTCCAATGTTGGTAAAACGTTTTCCTCAACTACTTAAAAGAAAAAAATGTTTTGCATCGTTTGTCATCACAGCCTCTCTGAACTGGCAGTAGAGGAATAGAGGAAGCCACAGTTCAAAATTTTCATATTCATATATATATATACATATATATATATATACACACACACATACATATATATATATATATATACACATATACACACTCGTGTGGTGTCGCCTATTCTTGGTTCACGTTTTGGAAGCATACACGGATAAAACAAGCTACACTGCTTCCTCTAGGTTTGAAGATATTCTGAAAGGATCTTAAAATAAACTTATCTTACAACTGACAGAAATATCTTATTTTTTTATACGTTCCAATCTTTGAGCTATTAAAATGTAACATCATTGTTGGTCAAACAACTAATACATTTCAAGAAGAAAAAAAAAGTTTCTGAATTAAAAAAATGTATTGTTAAAATTGTTAAAAATTAAACAAAAACAGTCTTTCTCTACAACTATGTACATGTCCGTATGACACCAATGTTGCGGTAAAAAGAAAGAATACAAGTTTATGCAATCTTACCCCCGTTTAACTTTTGTAAAGTCAAAGGCGACCTGTCTGTAGGACACAGCTTTCTCGTTCAGGTACCGACTATACCGCCTGATGAATGTGGACATGTCATAGCCTGCAACATTTTACAACAGGAAAACAAATAATTTGCTTTTATTTATTTTTTAGTTATATTTCAAAAGATTTTACTTCAATCGAAATTTTACCTTGTAGCCCACTTTTGTCCAAAAAATTGCTGAGGTTGAAAAGTGTATTCCTTGAAGCCAGGTACTGAATAAAACGCTGCAAGAGGAGAACAGCTTAAAGACAAAACTCAGGATTAATGTACGATGGTGATGACGGGAACAAGAGCTGCTGAAAAGAGTCACCTCGTTGCCATACACCATGAGGTGGTGTGTGGTGATGAGCGACTTGAACACAACCACCCAACTGGTGTTGGTGGTCCTCTCGAATAAAGAGTCGGCCAGTTGGGGAATGTTCACGTTCATCTCATTGGTGCAGTGGATCAAGTCTGAAAAAGCAAAAAACAAAGAAAGGAAATCAAGAGACCAAAGATTACAGGCCCTATTTACCTAAAACAACTTCAACAAAACTACATTTAGTATTTAACATACAAAAAAACTGGGGGTATCCTGAAGGAGTTATCCTCATATGGTAAATGAGCTACATTTGAATTGCGCTACACTACAAAGCGCTTCACACTACATTCGTTCACACACACACTGCTGGAGATGAGCTATATTGTAGCCACAGGCGCCTTGGGACGAGGCTGCCGTACACACCGGACCCTCAGACCGCCACCACTAGGCAAGGCGGTCGAAATGTCTTGTGCAAATGCAAGATGGCCGAGACTGAGGGAGGTGGATGTTTGAACCCACAACCCACCAGTTACAGTACATACTGATGACCCAGCCTATTCTTCAACTTGTCAAAAATGTAATTACTGCTGCTAAACTGGTTTAATTTCTCACCACATATTTTAACTCTTAATTAGAAAACCGATTTGACCCTGACAGATTATCTTAAAGCAGCTAATATTTTGTTTAATGAAAATCTTTATGCTAAAGCAAATATCACCATTTACCAGTTCATATCAATATTATAATTAGTTTGAACTGGTAAAAGGTCCAACTTATCTTCAAGTGTGTGGATGAGGATACATTAAGATATTTTTATTAATTTAACACATCTCCACAAAATATATTTATGTTATGCATGCATGCTTAAATACCCTTACCTTACAAATAAGTATCTTGTTTGGTCACATAAGAAAAACCAATACGCCCTGATGCACAGGCAGCTGGTTACTAGACCAGTATTTTCCATTTCTTCTGCCAAATGTCTTTCAGCAAACCCCTATTTAATGGTTGAATCTACATATTTTATTTACAATGTGGATATTCTGACCTTTTGCTAATGGTATACGCAACATAGTGCTTATTTGACTTGAAAATGTGTAGATGGTGGCTCCACCTGTATTTTCTTTAAACAAAAAGAGGGCGGTTCCTAAGGTTGAGGCTTGTCATTTTTCCTAATCAAGCCTCCAAATACTCTTGCATTTTTTCCGTCGTTTAAACCGAAATGCTGTGCATGTTTGACTCAGAGACAAAGCTGGCATCTAAATGTCATTCTTCATGATTGTTAAATACATTTTTAAAACATACCTACACTGAGGTAAAAGTCTTACCACAAACAACCATGACCTTAAAGTTTCTGATCCTAGGGCAACAAATAAGCCGTTTCCTCCTAATGGCATGGCTGTCATCTTGTTCATCAAACATTTAAGCAGCTAATTACAGAACACTAAATTACAAAGAACTGCAACACTAGTAAATGAGGACATTTTCCACAGTAAAAAATGATTTACAGAGTAAGCTGAAAATCAGGTTTTGTTAAACCAATCATGTGTCGCTGCATCTGAAGCTGTTATTTCTCATTATAACTGACTGGTGAAGTTGCACCAGTGGGGCACCAGTTCGTGCACAGCATTAGGATGTTAGGCGCTCATGTTGTGCCCCACTTCCTTTGCTCATACTTTGCTTTAATGATTATAGTTTGAACAGCCGGGCTCCAGCTGCGCAGATGAGCCTGCCATTCACGACACCGATCAGACTGACTGAGTATGTGGGCCTCCATTTCTGTCCTATATTTGACTTTTTCAAAGGCGGGGGACTAGAAGTAGGACAGAATAACCTTCGAGAGAAGCAGAAGTAGCAGCGGTTAGCATGGCTGGCTGAACTGCCCAAAGAAGTGGATGACAAAGACAAGAAGAGCCAGGAGGAGGAAGATAAGGAGGGTCAGCATGGGGGAGTTAGGGGGTGGGGGGGGGATCTTGATTTGATCAGAACACAACATGACTGCAGTCATCTACATTAATGCTTTCAACATGAATTAATTCACAAGTCTCAGATATGAATTTATGTAACAGTCATGACAAAGTGTGACATTACAAGAATAAGTCTCTTCAATACAGAGCTGAATATTATGTACATGTCAACTCAAGTCAAGGCGTTAGTATAAGAATGTCCATTTATAATGCAGAAGACTGCATTGTTATGTAAAGTTGCTGATATAACCATCATGGATCTGTAAAAAACACACTCAAACACACAATGCGCGTGACTAAGGTGTCATAATGACACTCAACTGAGGTGAATTATACATCTTAGTAACAACTGATGACATAGCAGCACTAATCATACACAGGTCAGGCTATCATTGCTTGTCAAGAGCCAAACACTGACATCATGCTCCTCTGCCTCTGATTCATGGCCCGTTTGATTAATGATTCCTCAGGCAGTTCCTCAGTTTAAACCAAAACTTTGACCAGTGTTCAGCCACCTGAATCAGTGGGGATTTTAAAAGTTTGTATGTTTGAGTTGGAATTGCTTTTAAAACTATGGTACTAATTTTGCAAAGATTTAAAGTCTGATTCTGTTACTGGTTCATTCATTTGGTGACAGTCATTTAATCCGTCTAGGCTACCTTGCAGGTTAAACTTCTGCCTATGAAGGCTGGTAAAATATTACCAACATGAATAAGTCAGCCTCTACTTTCCCCTGCATGTTATACAGCCATTTGTTTATTACTATATAATTTAACCCAAGCAATTTTGTATTCTAAACAAAAAAAAACTACACTTTTTAGTGTCTATTTATGTTGTCTATACCATTAAAAAGAATATAGCTCTTTAGTTAGAGTGTATTTTGTTCTTGCAAATTATTTATAGGAAGCTTTGGTGTAATACTGGGCAATGAATCAATTTGATCAATTAATCGAATTTTTTGTTTATGAAAATTTAATTTCTGGAAAATAAAAACAAAACTTCAAGATTTTCTTTTTTTTTTATCATTGCACTATTCGGACTTTTATAGCTCACAATGATAAATCCTCCCAGTACCTATCCCATTTTGTTTTACAAGGGTACTTTACAGCTTGTTGTTAGCTGGACTTTGAATTCATTTCAGCTCTGGGACAGGATGATTCAAATAAAAACCCGTTTTTTAAATTATATTTGTCACTTGAAATTTCTTGTTAAGATAACACAGGAAGAAAAAAAAAAAAGATTTTAGATTTGACATTTAGTTTGTAAGCCATATCGCCCCGTCTTAAAAAAAAAAAAAAAATGACCAAACTTACTGAAGAGGATCATATGAAGGGATTGGAATTAACTGGACTGACCAAGTAAATTTGACCAAACTGGACATGGTATGGACTAGTTTGTCTTGTAAAGTGCCTCAAGATGACCGTTAGGCTGAATTAAAATAACACCAGTAGACCTGGGCTGGTGAGGGATTCTGACAGTATGATAATCTTAGGAAAAGATAATACGGCGTAACTATTTACACAAAAAGTAAGATGTATATCATCCGATTACCTTTATCTAAACAGATCAGAAACCATTATCCTTATGTTGAAGAAATGCAACATGATATGCATGTAGGCCGAAATGTCCTTGACTGACAAACGTTGCAATCTTTATTTTAGCTCTGACACAATCATGGAGCATGATATCACAGTGATTTGACACATATCACGAATATAAATTGATTAATTTAATTTTGATACACAAACATACGCAATATTATCAGCTGTCCCATTTTAGCAACACCTAAAGATGTTTAAGTACTTAAGACTCAAACTATATACACAGTAACACACAAATATTCAAACTAATCAATGCATAAATGTGTCATAATCTTAAAGTTAAATGACAAAAAGCACTAAACTGTAAAGGGCATTATTACTAAATCAATAGATGACCTGATGAAAATTTTTGTAACATAATAACTGTGCAAATGTATCATAACTGTTAGCCTGTATCTTTTAAACATTATTAGAACAAGCTTTATTAAGCAACTGTTGAAAAATGAAATACTTATTATATCATGGTCATCGACACCCACAGAAAATTTTCAGTATTAGATTACATCTGCCAGTGACTAAAAGTCTGCAGCCCAAAAACTATACAAATCTTGGAGACAAACTACTGTATTTAACCTTTTATTTGTGGTTTTTTTTTTTTTTACTTAAAGTGACTGTGTGTAGTTTTTGCAGTAGATCTTTAAAAATAGCCATTAAAATACTATGAAATAATAATTACATAAAGCACATTAATTGTAAAAGTTTGGCGATATTGTAAAATATGACTTTAAAAATCAGTTTTAAAATACATAGGCGCGGGTCGTCTTTTCAGGAGAAAGCTATATTAGATGAAGTCTTTACTTCTAAAAGAGCTGGGACGGACAAAACGCACGGAACGGCTTTTTTTTTTTTTACACAACTTTGGTGACAACTATGTTTTGATTCACGCTCTCCCCGCCTGCTACAGGAAGTTTGAAACATTAGCTGACCTGGAGCTCACACACCAGGCGCTAGTTACCTTATTACGGAGAGAAATGGCTGACCACATGTATACTTCTCACAGGCTTCCGTTGTTGAGTTTCTTACTCAAAGACACAGATACCGCATGCTTGTGATAATTTAGGTATGAATTGCTTCCTACTGGCCGACAATTACACACTGTGCCTTTAATTTCAGACAAAGTGCAATTTTAAGCTCAGACCAGACATCAATAAAAAAGATGCTCAAAGTGTGTCAGGTTGGTAGGACAAAAAACAACTTCAAAAGCCCTTCCTGGTAACGTGCCACGAGGCTCAGCAGTAAAGGAGTTGCACCATATGCAAAGGCTACAGTCCACGGCACAGTGTCCACTGTTGCCTGGTCTTTAATTCTACTAAAGCAGTTGCCAATATCTGTTGACCTATTCAACTTTGGAAAACAGATCTTTAAAAATCGAACAACCTCGATTGAGCAGAGGCTAAGCTCTTTTGGAGTACCCACATGATACAGTCCCTATGACAGTAAAATTTGCCGCCTCACTGTTGCCTGCAGACACTCATTGTGGCGCTTCGACGAACAAACTGACTTCTGGTAGACTTAAATACTAACATTTTTGACTCGTCACTCCTGAGCACATGTTGCCATTTTTCTGCACCCCATTTCTTACGTTTTTGTGCATTATGCACAAAATTTGTATAGGAGCCTTCTTTAAGACTGAACAGCAGTTTGCACCGCTGCATTAGCTTTCAGTTATACCAGCATCAGGGGTCGCTTTCACCAAATCTATTCTTTTTTTGACCGCATTTTAGAACAGTGACAGAAAAATCTGAAGGCTGTCCGTAATTATTCCAAATTAGTATTCACACCTCTGACCCCTTGGTGCTAATTCGCAGATATTTTCATCTTTACGCAGAGTCCAGCTATATAAATCTGTTAAAGAGAACATTTCCAAACATGGTGTTCAATACATCTCACTGACCGGGAGTTGATTGAACATTCAACAATTACTGAGCCTTTGGAGCGCAACCGTGCCCGATGTGTGACAAACCCAGGTACATGCTGCTGGCTTTCCTCCCGCTGACTCAAAAGTTTACAGTCAGGAAACTCTTAGTTCAGAGAGTTCGACTAATGATCGCTCCATTTGGAGAAATCATCCTCATTTCAACGCTTTGGCTAAAGTGACGCTTAATTCCAGTCTCCAAAAAGGCAGCAGGTGGCAGATTCAGCTAACAAATGATTAGTACTTTTTTAGTGTTTAAAAAAAGAAAAAAAGAAGAGAAAAACGAAAAGCAGAGGAAAAAAATTCTTTTTTTTTTCTCCTAATTTGCAGATTAAAACAAAAATGCTTTTTTCCCCTTCGGTGGAAAAGGTGCCATGCAAGAGTTTTTGTGCAAAAATCTGTTCCCCTGAAATATTTTGTTCCCACTGTGTCTGGAGCTTGCACTACAGCCAGAGGCGGATCCGACATTCTTCAGGCCACTTCTGATCCATTTCTTGGTAAAATGGCAATAGGTAGTCATGTTAAAGTTGTTGCCTTATTGATCTTCCAGTAAATAAATTAATACAAATAAACATGGTCTTGCATGTGTGCGTTTTTAAAACAGTTTTATGTTTTAAAAGGTGAAATCAAAGTCAGAAATGTGTTCATTAAAAGCTGAGGGATAGCAGCCAACAATACTGTTTTCTTTCACATTGTGGTAATTTTATTGATCCCTGATGTTAAAGTATGGAAGCTGACTCTGTGAAGACATATTTCTTCCCTTTTAAAAAGAAACAAAAATCGTTTTAGTAAATGGGAAATATTTCTGCCTGACTTTCATAAACCGTTATCATACCTCATAGGGCAGATATTAAACCTTTCATTTTGTGTATTAGGTCGTTCATTCCTCATCATCCAGCATATTTCAGCTGCCGGAAGTATTCAGTTCCCCTCTTCACAACATAAGAACAAAATTATTTACAGATCTGTCTTTAACAGTGCTTAGTCCTTTCAACATGGACACTTATTCTTGTGAATATAAATAAATTTAGTCTTACTTTACCAAAATTACAAGGGGGAATGGAATATTTCAGCTGCCTGAAATATTCCATTCCCCCCTCATAACATGGGAACAATATAACTTAAAGGCCGGTTATTTAGTTTTTAGTCCTGAAAAATTTGGAATTGTTTACTGGAAGATTAATAAAGTAACAACTTTAATATGACTACCTTTCATCCTTTCACTGAGAAATAGATAAGAAGTGGCGTGAAGACAGTCAGATCAGCCTCTCTGGCTGCAGTGCGTACTCCCAACCTAAAACCTGTACTTACGGTGTTGCAACAAATTAAAACCAATACCAGATTTTGCATTTTAGGTTAAAAAGCTAATGTAAAAATCCATCACTATGGTTTTTGCGTTTGTTAAATATACCCTTTTTAATTTTGGCCTTTAAAAAGTGAAAAACCAAGCGGTTTATTGGATTTTATTTTGAAATGGGTACTAATCCATCAGGCGATTGCTGGAGATGGGCACCAGCACTCCATTGGGAATAGGGTTTAAAAATTGATGGATAAAAACTGATTGTGACTGGATCTTTTTGACCCAGTCTGTCAAAATGATGGCCAAAAAACATGTCTAGCACAACCTCTGACCAGGAAGTACTCAGACCAAATTGTGACTTGCAGTAATATTCCAAAACTGAGGAATAGCATAACGTTGTGATAAATTCTCAATACAGTTTTGGAGCAGAATGAATAAGAACTGTCGTAACTAAAACTGAAACTGTGGATGTTTTTTGTCCATCTTGTCTCTGACAAAGCATCCATATTTCTGATCTGATATTTCTAGCCAAAGTCCATAAAGCCTTTGAGAACTCTGACCGGTTGGTATAATATGACAAGTTAATATTTAAGTCGAGTGATAAGAAATAATGACGTTATATTGATATAGCTTTCATACCCATTTGAAAAAGGTGTGGTCTATCAATAGGAAAAAAGATTACAACCTCATATTCTGAAGCTGAATGGTTTGGTGTTAGACGCAAGTACAGGTTACAAAGTTTTATTTATCCTTCTTGCATTAGCAATTTAGTCCCTCTTAACATATCTAAAGATTGTCAGAAGCTAACTTTGCTTTTTTGTTTTTATATTTGGCAATATTTACAGTCGGGGTGGGGAGAAGAAAAAACACCAATTCACATAAGAATCTCGATTCTTTGCTTAATGGTTTTGAATCGATTGTTAAATATAATAAAATAAAAGATTTCCATATTTTTTTTTTACATGCAGCCCAGGCTTGGAAAAAAAGTCTAAGTTCTCTTCATTATGAAGTATATTTAAGTATAGGGCTGGACGATATAGAAAAACAAAGCATATCGATAAAAAAATAGTCATACTGATCGATATCGATAAAAATAAAAAAATAAAAATAACATAATGTTAAAAATATATTTTAAGTGCCTCCCCGGTCATTTTGTTATTTTTCAATGAAGTAATTTTAACTAAGAATTAAATTAATGACATTTTCAAACACTTCTTTTTATCATAAGTAAGTTTGTAAGACACAGAAACAAACCAAGAGACCTGAGTAACATCAGTAAATACAAAGAAAAGTAATATTACTAACCATTATATTATATGTATTTTCTTGATCATGTTAGTAATTTAAATTAAAGGCTTATTTTTATGCTTTTTAATCTTTTAAACATTTTATGACACTTTATAATATTAATGGCTGAAACCTTTGCTTTAGTTTGTCAATGAAGCATATTCAAATTCACTTCAGCTCTTCAGCTGTAAGCTAAAGGTAACCAGCTACTCACCAGTGTTGATGGAACCCAGAACACAGCAGCTCAGTCACTCAGCCGAAGCCAGCAGGTCTATCCAACCCCTGTTGTGTTTTTTAAGGCGTTTTTTCGCTTCTGAGGACTAGGAGCAGAACCGATGTGACATTTTAACAGACACAGATGTTAGCAACGCGACCTGTGTAAGTTCCCTGTGTCTCTCTGTAAGAGATTGGTAGCGAGCTGAGAAAGGGAGTCCTGCTTAAAACAGCTGATCGTAGTTTTATATTTCGTTCATTATTGCAACGTTTAGTGTTTTAATGTGTCGAGGATCGGTTAAAACGGGACCACTGCCTTTACATGAGCCTCTGAAACATTTATCAGGAACGTCCTCCGCTGCTGCCTTGTTGTGATGTCTGAGCACGCCGACGTTACGGAAATGGTTCGCTTAGAGACTATTAAAAATTTCTGTTTCAGCTCAAATTATTTCATCCTTTTTGTGGTTTGAAAGGAGAGGGTGGCTGCCAGAGCTGCGTAGCGTTAATTATTTATTTGGAGTAAGTAATGATTGTTGTATTAAGCTGCCTGATAGGCTATAATGAAAAAATGAGGGAAAACTTTTTTTTCTATCGATGTTTTTTATCGAACCTTTTTTTCTATCGCACCACACGTCTATCGATCGATATATACAGGTGCTGGCCAGCAAATTAGAACATCATCAAAAAGATGAATTATTTCAGTAATTCCATTCAAAACGTGAAACTTCTATACTGTATACTTTCCTTCCACACATAGTGATATATTTCAAGTGTTTATTATTACAACTGACAGCTAATGAAAACACCAAATTCAGTATCTCAGAAAATTAGAATATTCTGAAAAGGCTCAATATAGAAGACACCTGGTGCCACTCTAATCAGCTGATTAACTCAAAACACATGCAAAGGCCTTTAAAAGGTCCCTCAGTCTTGTTCTGAAGGCTCCACAATCATGGGGAAGACTTCTGACTTAACAGCTGTCCAAAAGACGACCATTGACACCTTGTACAAGGAGGGCAAGACACAAAAGGTGATTGCTAAAGAAGCTGGCTGTTCGCAGAGCTCTGTGTCCAAGCACATTAACAGACAGGCGAAGGGACGGAAAAAATGTGGTAGAAAAAAGTGTACAAGCTCTAGGGATAACCGCACCCTGCAGAGAATTGTGACGACAAACCCATTCAAAAATGTGGGGGAGATCCACAAAGAGTGGACTGCAGCTGGAGTCAGCGCTTCAAGAACCACCACGAAGAGACTCATGAAAGACATGGGATTCAGCTGTCGCATTCCGTGTGTCAAGCCACTCTTGAACAAGAAACAGCGTAAGAAGCGTCTCGCCTGGGCCAAGGACAAAAAGGACTGGACTGCTGCTGAGTGGTCCAAAGTTATGTTTTCTGATGAAAGCAATTTTTGCATTTCCTTTGGAAATCAAGGACCCAGAGTCTGGAGGAAGAGCGGAGAAGCACAGAATCCACGTTGCATGAGGTCCAGTGTAAAGTTTCCACCGTCAGTGATGGTGTGGGGTGCCATGTCATCTGCCGGTGTTGGCCCACTCTGTTTCCTGAGGTCCAAGGTCAATGCAGCCGTCTACCAGGAAGTTTTAGAGCACTTCATGCTTCCTGCTGCTGACCAACTTTATGGGGATGCAGACTTCACTTTTCAACAGGACTTGGCACCTGCACACAGTGCCAAAACCACCAGTACCTGGTTCAAGGACCATGGTATCCCTGTCCTTGATTGGCCAGCAAACTCGCCTGACCTTAACCCCATAGAAAATCTATGGGGTATTGTGAAGCGGAAGATGCAATACGCTAGACCCAACAATGCAGAGGAGCTGAAGACGACTATCAGAGCAACCTGGGCTCTCATAACACCTGAGCAGTGCCACAGACTGATCGAGTCCATGCCACGCCGCATTACTGCAGTGATGGAGGCAAAAGGAGCCCCGACTAAGTATTGAGTGCTATACATGCACATTCTTTTCATGTTCATTCTTTTCAGTTGGCCAACATTAAAAAAAAAAAAAAAATTTCATTGGCCTTTAAAATATTCTAATTTTTTGAGATACCAAATTTGGAGTTTTCATTAGTTGTCACTTATAAATATCAAAATTAAAAGAAAAACATTGGTCTGTGTGCATTCATGAATATAATGTACAAGTTTCACGTTTTGAATGGAATTATTGAAATAATTCAACTTTTTGATGATATTCTAATTTACTGGCCAGCACCTGTATATTGCTATCGAATTATCGTCCAGACCTATTTAAGTATGTAGCAGTTTACAACAGAATGAACGAAAAGTAAAGACTTTCTGAAGTAAAAGTTTAAGATGTGGGAAGTAGAACATTCAGAAAAATATACATCTTGTCCATACTATAGTGAATTAAAATCTGCAATATTGAAGAGTCTCAATTGAAATTTATTCGGCACTTGTATAAAAAGAAAATCAAAAGAACTGAATCAAGAGAAAAGCATAATTTCTCAGCCCTACAAATTGGCACTTTTTTAACTAATAGTATTGAATCAAGAATCGAATCTGAATTGAATGGTTAGTTTGTGTAAGATTCAAATCCCTAATTTACAGGTATTTTCAACCCAGCTACTGATTTAACTTGTGCCATTTCTTATATTACCCTAAATCCTTAAAATCTACCCATTTACTTTATTTGCAGAGCTGTCAAAAACCAATCAGCAACAATACATATAATATAACATTATCTATGCACACAGTGACCATCTGTACAGTGACCCACTCACACTGGACTTTCCTTAGAAAAGGCCAACATTGTCAGTCTGGCAACTTTCATCTCACCACCAGTCACCTTCAAAGCACCACAGTGCAAAACCAGCAGTATTTAAGCACCACGGCAAATATAAAGCAACACAATAAGTATTACAACCAGCTCAGAGAGCCACTTTCAGCTGTTTCATTCCACAAAGCACTGTGATGAGTTTGCAGTCTGACAGAACACACAGGGTTCATTGTAACTGAACTTTAACCGTCACACTGGGGCTCCAACAAAACCACCTTTATTACAGTCATTGCATTTGCAAGTAACAATCAATATGCAAAAAATGGGCTGTTGCATTACAAGTACTGACAGGCTGGATTTAGCCTACTGTACTGTGAGTAGTTGTCTTTCTTGTGATCTAGGTGTGAGAGGAAGTGCCTTCTGCCACAATCTATGTCCTTTCAGTCACCTTAATCTGAAGGGGGGGGGGGGGGGGACTTACAGCTTGTATCACATTACCCACACCTCAGGGCATGTATGAAACATATATTCAAGGTCTGTAGATTTGTGTACCGTTTGTATGTAAAAATCTAGTCCAAGTAATGGTTTTCCCCACAGTTCCAATACATCTGAGAAACATCATAGTCTATCAAAACTTCATGGTAATTATACTGGAACTTCATGGTATGCACGTTTCCATTTAGGGCTACTTTTCAGGAACCAAACCAGTAACTGCGTTGCGGTATGTACTCGGAAACGGGCCAGGAGACTCGCTGAGCAGGACCTATGGCGACCTCGTGCTGATGGGTTCAATTTATACTGACCATTAATAAAATACATCATTCTGAGATTTTCTGTTAAATTCATCATATTGTAACCAGAGAAACTCTTAATAAATGAAGTTCTATTTAGGTTTTTTAATTGGCCACATTTCTATGATGCTGTATTATACATTTTAACGGGTTTAAGTATAAATTGAGGTAAAAAAAAATGCACTCAAAAGATCCTAAGTTTTAAAAAACTATCCTAATTTATAATCTATAAACAGGGTATCACTTAGTTTTTTTGGAGTTAGGATCACTTCATCTAACAACAATTTTTTTTAAATGTTGCTAACATACATACATTTAATCAATACATGTATCAATTAAGCAAATTATATTTATTCCAATTCTTTAAAAAAAAGTGGTAGGTTTTAAAGTAGTACTCAAAACACTAAAATGATACACATTTCTTAAGTACACATTCAAGTTTATACAAAGCAGGCTTCAGGTTACCCTAGCTTAGATAAAGTGCCAACATAAAAAATTTACAATTATTTAAAATGTCATTTTTATAGTTTAAATAATACAGGCTGGCATTGTGACTGATTAAAGTCCCTTGTTGACCGTGGGGCAGGGTTTAAACTCAATAGATCCACAATCTTGTAACATTATATGTCCAAAATCAATCTTTCTTTAAAACTGAATTCATGCATAACATCCAGACCTCTATCCAGAGGTTAAACAGATGAATTCAAGTAATCATTGACAATTAACTTTTCCCTATGTTTTTACAAACAGGTAAAATGTGCTTGTTTTCACACATGTTTTCACAGACCTGTTTTACAGGTTACAGGTCCTGGCTTAAGGTCAATGATACGGTTTATTATATAGGGCTGCCACAAATCGTCGATTCGTCACGACAACGTTGATGAGTAATATTGTCGACAAAAAATGTAGTAACTGACGTTACTGTTAACTTTTCAAAAGCTTTGTTGCTGTCTTAAAACGGTCGCTATCCCTTTATCTGCTCCCTTTCTGCCCCTCACACACACATGCACAGTTGTGGCAATCGGGCTAAGCTGCACCTTAGAAAACCTTTAACAGAAGTGAGCCGACAACGTAGCTCTAACGTTCTAGAGAGTTTTATTTTTTTTTTTAAACAGCAGCCCGTGTAATGCAAAATTCACAAAGTATAAGCTGCTTTCCACGGCAGTACAACAGTGTTATTTGAGCTCTTAAAGGGAAGCCAGCTGTGGCTGACGATAAACACAGACAGTAGACTCTGTGAGCTAGTTAGCTTGTTAGCTGCTAACATTAGCATCAACAGTAGAGCGATTTTCTTTTACCCCAAAATGTCAGCTTTTTACCTTCTCTCCTATGTATACAGGGGTACTCATAGATTGATGAAAATGTCCAGATTCTCTCATATGACGTCTTCTACTGCCTGAATTGTTAATTAGAGGCTGGTTCTGATCATTTCATAGACCGAACAGAGCGCAGCAGCTGCTGCTGTTATTAAACAACGTCAAGATGCAGGTGTCGCAACAACAAAATGTTGCTTATTATTTTTATTATTGCAATAAAATACTTTTGTCATAATGTAATGTTTACTCTGATGATTCCCATGACTTAAGAGGCTCTTGTATTACTTAATAGCTGCAACATTAACAGTGGTGATGGTAACTTCATTACCCTGAGCATAAGTCATGTCTGCTACATCACTAATGGGTTTTTTATAGTTCTTAACTGTTAAATGAGTTATCATCTTAAAATTAAACTATTTAAGGTACTACATAACACTTCGAGGTAATGCGCAAATATTAGAGCAGCTGCTTGCTCCTGCAATAACATGCATTTTACATGTGATCCAATTAGTCGACTAATTGAAAAAATTATTAGTGATTAGTCAATTATCAAAATAATAGCTTGTGGCAGCCCTACTAATATACATTAAAACAACAGAAAATACATCAGAATGCTGGATTTTGAAATGTTGTGATTTCCCTAATTTCTATTCTACATATATAGTCTTGATATCACCTCAACTTACTTCTTATACGCTTTCAAATCTAATCATTTATTTTTCACAGACATCTGTGATAAAACCCCTTCCATACATAGCTGTTTAAAGCAGTGAGACAGTCATCTACTAAAGTATCAAATTGTGTGCCAACTTAGAAGCTAGATCACTTTTTAATGTTCGACTTGTAAAACATGTAACGTACCTACATTTCATTTTTGACATCTTAAGACAGAGAACAAACAACCTAGTGGTTTGTAAGGTACAGAGCTGGAGCCAAGAGTCAAGTATTAGAAACAAAACCAGATAGCATGACAAGCTAATATGCCAACTAACGTAATGAAATGAGTAAAAAACATTAATTGAGCGTTAATACGGTATGCTACAGAGACGAAACAAATTAAATACCCATTACTAGAAAACCAACAAAACCTGTGGTTGATGTGAAAACAACATTATCTCCCTGTCATGAGTAGCATCTGCTAGCATGTAGCCTCCGGTGAGGCTTTGGGGCCTTCTCATAGCTTCCACCATCGCCATAACTCAGCTGTTCCATTGAGGAGCAGCTAAGCCGTAGTTTTCATTGTAGCCAGAAGCTAACTGTTCAGATATACTCACAATCCAGATGTTTCTTCTTTGGGCCCATAATTTCGTGTGTGGTGGCCTTGCATACTGTTTTCGACACCGCGGATCCCGTTACACTGTGCTGGGCTGCCGTTATCCTGTCCGTAATGCTCTGTCCCGACATCTTCGCTTCTCTCAATGCAACAAAAGACTCTCAGAAAATGTGAAGCCCGAAAGGCTTTATCTTCCGATGTTCGGCTTTCTTTCTCCCAGCTGTGTAGAAAAATGAAACTGGATCTCCACCTCCTCCGTAGCCTCTCAAGACCCCCCTTTTCCCACCTCACTCGGAGGAAAGAAAAATCAAAACTAGGCTATGGCAGACGCGGACCAGGGGAGGGCGGAATATAAAGGAAGCGGAATCTGAAAACAAGAAATATATATATAAAAATAGAGAGATATATATTTTTAGGTTTGGTCAGTTCAGATTCATTCAAATTTTATGAAAGCCAAGATATTTAGGTTTCTTTCGCTGACTCATTCGACCTGGGTCTCTGTCTCGCTCTCATCCCGATGTAGCACACCGGAACCCTGTCTCCGCCGCTCCGCAAGTCGTCGTTGTTGCCGCCGCTCCTCCTCCTCCTCTCCCTGTTCTTCCTCCTCCTACTGCCCGCTGCTGCTCAGCGTTATAGCGCCGTGAAAGGAAGAATCGGGGGTAGGAAGACCTCAGAGGACGGGAAATGATGGGCCTGTTCTGCTTTGCTCTTGTGAACACCAGCTAGCAGACCAATAATCACAATCTGAACGGCTCGATTCTGAAGAACACCCCGAGGAGAACGTGTCGTTCTGTGCAGAGCAGCTATGTAGGGGAAATAACCATAAAGTCAATCTATCAGGCCTGGATTGATGAAGTCTGTGCTCAATCTGAGGAGTAAACAGCTCAATGAGAACCCACACAACAGGCTTGAGTGAAGAAATTATCGAGAACATAGGCTATACAACCACAAACTTAAGTCTATGTTTTTTGGTTTTTATGTTAAACATCCAGACAAAGGGGAAATGGTTTTCCAAATGTTTGACAAGTAAAAAAAAAAAAGTAAAATGTGGTATACATTTATTCATCCCCTTTTACCCAAATTCCCACAAATACAATCCAGTGCAGCTAATTACCTGCTTCAATAGTTAGCCAATTACTAAATAGTCCACTTGTGTATGATTTAATCTCAGAATAAATCAAGTTTAGCTCAGTCAGTGCGACAAGAGAAAGTGGAATTATTGGTTTAGTCTGACTGAAATCAGTATTTTGAAATGCATGTATACACCTTAGTCCGACTGAAGTCGAACTGACCTGGAGTTGGAGAAATTGGACTAAGGGACCCAGAAAAATCTAACTGAAAATCAAATTTCTCTGAAACCAACCCCCTGCCTGTGCCTGCATCCCCCTCGGGAAGTGATGAGACGCTGAAGCACAAATCAACACCAACACAGTATTAGAATTAGAAGAATATGATTTCAAAGACAAACGTAAGTTGCCTGATCAGTGTATTTTTGATCTGATGAACATCTGGTGCATGGTGATCATGCATATCCTGCTTTTACTCTGCTTCCCTCCCATCAGCATCTGTTTAGCTCAAGGCTAACCAGAGGAAGGCTAACACGAAGGGGCAAACGTTGCCACCATGTGTCACGAAGTCTAACTTCAATCATTCAAACTCACTTCATTCAAAAATTCGATTTTTCTCTCTGACATGTAAGTTGGGACAGTCTCACTCTGGGTAAGCTATTAGTCTGATTACTGCCAAAAGCTCGATTTAGATGTGCATGTAAATGTACTGACTGTAATGAGAACCATATTACCCAGCAGATAGTTCAGTGAAAAAGTTGTGCTGAAGTTTAAATCAGGGTTAGGTTATAATACATTCATGAGCTGTGTGATAATCAAACGTCAGCAGTGGCGCTCTCCAGAGGTGGGTTCCTCTACCCACTCCTCTTCTTTCTTTACACAAATTACTGCATATCGGAAGACCGTCTGTGAAACTACTGAAGCTTTAGATGACACCTTAATTATCGGTCTGATCCAGAACAATGATGTGTCCGCATAAAGACAGGAAGTGGATCAACTATTTCACTGGTGTGGTCTAAACAACCCGGAGCTTAATGTGCTCAAAACTGTGGAGAAGACGGTGGACCTGCGGAGTACAACCCTTACATTCTCTCAACCCACCATTCTTATTAATACTGTGTTTACTGTAGATCTTTTCCGGTTTCTAGAAACCACCCTTTCTTGGGATTTCAGATGCTCTTATAGGACTACACTGTTCAGAAAAAGGACCACCATAGACTTTTTTTCCTGCAGAAACTCAAGAAGTACCACCTCCCATAGGAGAGGATAGTCATCTTCTAGATGGCTGAACTCTATTGAGACATTTTTGTGATTGTGCGCATCTATCATTGTGTGGTTTGACTTAGCCACAAAACCATACAGGTCAAGATCACAACAACAATCAGGTCTGCAGAGTAGCACATCATAGCTGACGCTCCCTAAATCCAGGACTTGTTCAGGGGTTTATGGTGCACCTGACTTGATTGCCCCCCCCAAGTACTTAAGCTACACCACACCTCGGGAGAATAGCTGTTTATTCTCTAGATATGAGATGGTAAGACAAAAAAAAAAAATCCCACTGTAAAAATTTTATATCACCCTGAACACACGACAACCTCCTACATATATGTATTTCGTAGATGTTTTCCATCCCATCTGAATGTAAGCAATTTGACAAATGGTCAAAAAATTAAGTCTCTAAATGCTCAAATATGGTAAAGAGACACCAAAACAAACAGGACTGTTGACCTTGGGACTGAATGCTAATATCAATTTCAATAATTTTGTTTGTAAAATACTTTGAAAACAACAGTTGATGTTTCTTCCATTCACATTTAACGCATACAGGCATTTTATCTATCACATACTAACTCTAATAAAATACATTGAAGTTTCTGTTTTTAACATGACAGAATAAGTTGTTTGTGCACTTTGTTGTGACACTATAAAGAGGAATGCTCTTCTTCAAGCAATGAAGTAAAATAAATGAAAAACACTTAGTGCAAAACCCAGTACACTGAAGTTGCAGGTGGCATCTAACTCTGTGGTTCTGCACTGGCCGGGCAGCAACTTCAGTGCCAAAGAAGCAAGCAGGATCAATACATTCATTCATAAGACTGGTATTCGTGTTTAGAAGCCAGGGACCTTTGATTCAGTGAACAAACGGCTCTCCTTCATTGACAACCCATCCCTGGCTCGTCATGACTCGCCACAGAAAATAAAGGCCGCTTTAAGGAATCTTTCTTGCCTTAAACCGACACCTCTTCAGTTTCTATGCTTCTGTGAGATGGTCGGAATTTTGCTCATATCTATCTATCTATCTATCTATCTATCTATCTATCTATCTATCTATCTATCTATCTATCTATCTATCTATCTATCTCTCTCTCTCTCTCTCTCTCTCTCTATATATATATATATATATATATATATATAGATATGAAATCTATAGGTGATGGATTTTATTTTGGTGATAATACTTTTACCTAAGAAGCCAATGAAAACCATGATTTTATCAGGTCTATGGTTAGTTCTATTGTATCCAAATAGTGAAAAGAAGCTAGTCTAATAAAATATATTTCTTAGTATTTCATATGATAAAATATTTAAAAGTTGAAAGTTGAACCGACATCTTTGACGTCATCTGGCCATCAATTCCACATCTTTGCTGTATATCCCTGGACGTGTGAATTTATCTTCCTCTTGATGTTTATAAGGTGTTTTTCAGCATTAAGTGTAGGCACATAAGCCTGCCTATAAAATAAACATATACCCATTGCATTAGACGTTGCACATCAAAACTTAAAAAAAGGGCAAAAATCGGTCCAGTGGTACCTGAACGTCTATAACACGTTATAATCATACGTAGATCAAACATCACTTTACTCATACATTTAAGGAAACTGTAAAATAAATGATCTAATTTTCATTTTAGTAGTTATTTTGTAGATCAAATATAATG
This sequence comes from Apricaphanius iberus, assembly GCA_028564705.1. Lineage (NCBI taxonomy): Eukaryota > Metazoa > Chordata > Actinopteri > Cyprinodontiformes > Aphaniidae > Apricaphanius > Apricaphanius iberus. The sequence goes on along the minus strand of JAPXFQ010002229.1, from coordinate 693,120 downwards.
GCATGAAATAAAAAGCCACAAAATTCCACATCACATTTATTTAATTTACAGATTATACAATACAGATTCACCCGGGAAACAGTAAAAACATGTTCATAACTTGTTAATGCAGTCTCTGATGGAAGTTCCACCAATTCTGGACACCTTCTGGACCTAAATGTGAAGACACTGTAAATAATGTTTTACATTAGCAATCTCAAAGTATTACAAAGCATATAATAAAAACATCTATACAAAATTCTAATTCAGGTAATTTACTTTCTGAATGAAACTCTGAAAAGGTGACATTAATAAATTACAGTAATAACTTTGACTGTATCATTCAACTTAAACTCTACCTTTATTATTTTATATCAGCAGCACTTTCTATACCTATGTGTTTCTACACTACATTGTTAACACTTACGTTTTTATTAGGCAGCTTTATGTGTGCCTGTTTATAACACCAGCATTTTGGACAAGTTAATATTTTCAACAACAGAACAAAAAACAAAAAAAAATTTAACCCAATTAAAGATGTATTTCCCTCCTTGTATAAGGATTATTTATTGGCGTATTATAGGTTGCACAATACCTTTTGAACTATATTTGCAGCTCCATGTAAGTTTATTATTTTAAAAGATTTTATATTTTATTCTATTTGTTCAATATCATATTAAACCAAAGTAAGTTCATGTGTCCTCTCTGTTTTTTACGTTTTATTAGACAACTCAAGATTAAAGTTTTATACAACTGCATTTAAATACATTTATGATTTTGATGTAGTTCTCAGTGAAGTTGTATAAAAAACGAAAAATACTCTGACTTTTATAATTGTTTTCAGGACCTTCAGTGCATTTTATCATCTCTGGTATGGGTTAACAATATAGGTATTTTAGCACTGTGTTGATTATCCCTAATTAGAATTTATTTATTTATTCAATATTTATCTTCTTCGATATGTAACTTAAGTTATGTTGGTCATCATTTAACAAAATATCATGATAAAATCGAAATTTTGATAATATAATTGAAAAATTGTGATATTCTATTTTTGCCAAATCACCCACCCCTACCCTGAAGTCCCGGTAGTGAAAACACACCTAAGAACTCCAATGTAAGAATTTTGCTGTTTTGTATCTAGTTTTGTACAACAAACAGAAGCAATTTTTGCACACCAAGGTTGACCACAACGACTTGTGTTGATTCCCTTACTGTTCAAACTATTGACACAAGACTACTTGCCTAGTTTCTCGACTTAATAATTCTATTATCCCACTGTTGCACGTTTTTATGAACAGTGATAATACAGATTACAGAAAAAGGTACAGTAAATGGCATCCTGGTGCACAACACACAATATGATCCTCAAGGCCACTACAGAGTATGGATTTTCTCAAAACTGTTATTGGCAAGATAACCGGGGGAGAACTCCCTGGTTGTTGTTATGAAGGCAAAACAAAACATGCACCTCATTTGCAGACTGAAAAAGGTCACTATTTCCATCGAAAATGCATACATTGCATAACTTCCTGGTATGGCAACAAGACAGCTAGACAGCTTCATCAAACTTTTCCTCTAGTGTTGACCTTTTAATTTTACATCTTCTTCCAAGATTTTCAGAAGTGTTGCTGTCAGCATCATAATTTTTTTTGTGCTAATGATTCTCTTTAAATTGTTTTTCCCAACCAGATTAGATCTCATCAGTTTCTGAATATCAGTTTAAAGTTCAGAGCCTGTGATGTATCAAAAAGCACTTAGTGGTAGCCAGCTAGGCAGCAAGGTCTCTGCTGGGCTAAACGTACCCAGAAAAGTAAATGAATTTTTTAAAAACATTTTTAGATCAAGTTGTTCTCCTGATCCCTTCTCTTTATGTTATTTTATACCCACTTGGTTGTGATGCTTCCAGGATTATATACTATGGTAGAGCTTTTATCCAATTATATTCCAGCTAGCTTGTGTTGTCAGGTTGTGTGAAATCTGCCCGAGGCCTTCAGAATCAAAAGAGCAGGCTCCTGTGTTCAGTATGTAAACAGACTCAGTTAGTTGTGGTCTCCATCAGCTCTCGAGTAGGCAACACCAAAGCTAGCCAGAAGGTCTTACACTGAATAAGGCGGCATTTTGTAAAATATCTTAACTAAACAGAGATTCTTTAGCTTCCCAAAGCTACCGTTTTTCTTTTAACCCATGATGCCGAAGGGGGGAAAAGGATAGATTTGGCTGCAGAATTATTTGCCATGCCATTTTCAAGAAAGACTTTTCAAGAAGTAGGACCGGACAGGTACAGCTTTCAGCATTAGCCTCCTTGTCTATACAGAAGGATTTACTGGTACACCTGAAGTGCACATATGAACTGTAAAACAAAGCAATTGAGATGTTCTTGAGAAAAGAAAGAAGGATACATTTTATTTTCAAAGAAGCAGGCAATGTAGAGAAGATGAGTGCAAGCATTTTGTTTGATTTTAGCTGTTTTACCTAATTAGTAATCAGTTTGACAGTAACAAAATAAGATGGCAAAAATGCTAGAAATTAATAAAGAAATTCCGATCAACTGCAAATTATGATGTAAATAACGTGGTGTTCACACCTGTCAACATGTTTAACTGTATTGCTGTTACAGAAATGCAAATAATGTATTTTATTTTACTCTATTTTTTCATTGAATTGTTGGTTTTGTTATTGCCTTCTTGGTGTTGGACATGAAAAGGCAACAATGCTCTTTTTACAGAACTAACTTGTTTAAGCCTACATATCATACTTTGGTGAAATTATTAAAATTTCCTCGCTAATATTTAACAATCTGCTTTTATTGTTGAGATTTGACACTATCCATGACTTTAGTTTCCTACTCTTAATTGAAAATGCTAGCTTAATGGTTTTAAATGTTCTGGAAAGTAAGTGTTGCTTGACCAGCATATATTAAGGGTGAGGTAAGTGTATGTGTGATACTGTATGGATTATGGTTAGACTAAGTAGGATGTCACTGAAGGCCTCTGGGTAAAATACCACTACAAGCACGTACTCTACTGCTATAACTGTTAGTTTGACTAGTTTTGACTGCCCACAGTTGTGAAATTTCCTCTTACAAAATTATTCTTTTTTGATAGCTGAATAAGCACCCCAGTAATTTCCGGTAATATTTTGCAACAGCAGTCTTTTGCAAAGTCCAACAATTTAAAATACAGTAATCATCATTTTCTGCATGGCTAAAATTTGAACTGCTACAGTGTTAGAATTTAACCATATTTCACATTTTTGTCTGTCAGCATATTATGATAAGGTTTTCTTTATAATCTGTCCATCGATTATCTATACACACTTATTTTTGCAGGGTCGTGAAGGGGCTGGTCGCTATTTTGAGCAGCCATTTGGAGAGAGATTCTAAAAATCCTGTCCGTAAAAAAAATTCTGATCAAATCTTTCAAAGTCCATTTCTTTTTTCTCCTTACAAAAAGCTAAAGCAACATTTATACAAAAACGTATTTTAGGAGTCTGGTGTGTTTGTGTTATCTGTGTTTTTCCTTGTCTGTGTTTGTCTGTTTGCCTGTTCCTGTTTCTCCTTCCTTCTGGAAGATTTCTGCAGAGGTCCTTGTTGAGCTGTCCATCAAGCCAGGGGCAGAGCATGCTGACTTCCCTGTACTGACACCTGTATGTAAGCAGCCGCATTTGAGCCAACGTCTTGATCCTGTTATGAATGAGGTGTCTTCCTTTAGACCTTTGTGAGCAGTGAGTTACTGTTGCTGCACAGCTTCGCTGAGCACTATCGTTACAGTGTGTTCACATCAAAGCGTCAGAAACATGCTGCACGCCCCTATTCGGATGCTTGAAGATTCGCAACTCGACACAGGTCCAAATCAGACCCTTCAAAATTTGCAATACATAACTTGTGGGAGGACTCTGACCGGGACATCTCTATAGCAGTCTGCTGGCCTCCTCCTCCTCCCAATCTTCTGGGAGCTGCCGTGGCTGCTAGTGTAGTGGACTCTGGTCTCCAAGCTGAACGCTAGCCTCCTTCTCCTGACCCTCTGGGGCCGGGAGCGGGGCACCAACGCCGTAGAGCCCCAAATGTGCGAGGGCAGTTGCCGGTGAGAGTTTGCCGCGTCAGAAAACCTGGCCTGTCCGCCCAGTTTGAGGAGCTGTTGTCCTGCACAGGTCCAAGCTTTGCCCACCAAGACCCCAACTACTATGCTAAGAGGCTGTCCTCCTGTCTGCGGTTAGTAACAGTGTATAATATATGAGCGGCACGGGACGTGCTGTGGTGAAGCCATTGCCATGCCTGGGTCGTGTTGAGGCCAACAACTCCTCCAGAGAGGCAGTCAGTGATGGGAAGCTCTCCAAGTCCCACTTCTCGGCGGAGAGAGCAGTGCCTTTTGCAGCCACGACAGCTCTTTTAAGAGCCACCAACAAACCTATAAGGAGCTTTCCTGTCTAAATAATTTAACCTCTTTACAGTATATATTTTATTTATTCTTGTCTCTGTATAGAAAACAGCTGGTTTCATATTGCTCGGGTTGATTAACCATAACATTTCTCAGTATTTACTCTATGTCATGCTGATGCTGTTACTCCATGTCAGTCACAGCATCACTGACTCCTGATTGATTGATGCTGCGCGAAATGAAGCCCAAGTTCAGATTTTTTATATTTCAGCGACAGACACAAAATGCTGTTTACGCGCAAACACAAAATGCACCACATGAAACAATGCGCTGTCTTCTGACGTTTCTGACGTTCAAAGCCCTAATTCATGCAAGGAGTCTCATTTTAACATAAACTCTAAGTTTATTCCCTTGTCTGGTGCTTTTTTGGCTAGAGCATGCTTATTTTGATTCAGTGAAATTCCTCACAGTACATATAGGATCCGGACGTTTTACTCAAGTATGAGTAGTATTACTTTATAATAATTACTTTAATAATACTTTCCTTTAAGTTCAAGTTAAATGTTTGGTGCAGTAAAACTATTCAAGTAAATGTAAGCTAATGGAGTAAATGTAAGTAGTTACTACCCTCCTCTGGTCATGACAACATGAATATACATTATTATTATGTTAAGCAGGTTATTAATATGATCAGTATCATAACATTATTTTGCTGTTTTACTACAGATACAAGTTTTCTTTGGTAGAATATTGTTCCAATTCCATCATTTCTGAGATAAAAAAGGCCTCTCCAAACCCAGCTCCCATGCTGAGTTTTATAACCAGCCCACCTCTGGCTTCTTTATGTGCCTAATACATTTGCTACTCATTCGCTGTTTTAAGTGTTTTGTTTAAGACGAAGACTCTCTGCAAGTTTGAGTTTCAAGTGGTAAGGCTCTGACTGTTCTGTGCCTACACAGCTTAAAAGCCTCTATTGTGTCCTGGACGTTGTGGCATCTTGTTATTGTTCATCATTGCCAACTGGAGGACTTCCAAGTTGGCAATGATGGAGTCACATAGAGAGGTGTAAATAAGAGAACTGCCCTATTCTGATTCTGGGGTTCCTCGTATTATTGGAGTTCTGTGCAGGTCATGTAATATCAACAGCAAACAACAGCTCAACCTTGAATGAGCACAAGGTGGTCTATAAATATACTTGATACCTGATGCCTTAGGCCACATGTTGATAATCAGTTTTGTAAATAAATCATCTGTCCACTGCATTATGCCCTGGACACTTGAGTCATGAGAGGGGCAGAGCTATTATCTGTTCACCACTTGATAGTGAGTTGGGTTTGGACTTTAGGTGGGTTGCCCAATGAACCTAGAAAGCAAAACTAGTAGTGAGAACTTAAACTCAAAGTTCATATTTTGTGTTTTGGATCAGGAGAAAGCTTATGACTGAGTATCTTGATGTCTTTTAATGGTAGAACAGAGCTGGAGATGGATAAAGGGATTTGACCATTGTTTAAATTTTTGTGGGTACTATTCTGGGTATTTTGTTGTCTATTATGACCCTCCTCTATGATTGTACTGGATAGAAATGGCAGAAAGAGCTACCTCTTTAGGTTGGCTGAGCCCAGCATTAGATGATGGGTGCTTAGCTCCATCTCCATGGGAAGAATAGAAGTGCTCCTCCATATCAAAAGGAGTCGATTGAAGAGATTAAGGCGTAATTGTGCTTTCTGGGCAACTGCTTTGGTAGTCATATGAGCATGTGCTGGTGGCAAATCCAGAAACTAGAGAAAGTATAAATCCTTTCTGGCCTGTAAACATACATGGATTGGTGTGGGGATAGAAATGTCTGTGAAGAAATTCTCCTGTCAGTGGTTCTTCTTTGTAGTTCCCGCATTGACTCAAGTCCTAGCTCCTCCAGAGCTAACCTCATTGTTAGTCTGCTGAATTGTGTTTGCTTTCTACAAACCATTCCTCTAGTCCTGTGCGCTGCTTCTCTGACTGCCCTCCTGGAACTCATTGGACTGATTTCAACAAACCTACCTGTCCGTCCCCCTTCGAGGCTCGTTCTCCACCTCTTGCCAACCACAAAGAAGGAAAATGAAAATAGGAGTTATCCTTCCATCACACAACCTGCCAATCATACCTACCTTCCTCAAACCTTTTAGTCCCAGATCACTGTAATGATTCAGATTTTATCCTAAATCATTCAGGTTACTGCCAATACCTGCCTGCACTAAAACATACCCTCTTTCCGTGGTGTTGCTTCTGACGTTCCTCTTCATCCTCCTGCTGTGTTAGATACAATATTCAACACTTTTAATAAAAATGTTTTATCTGACTTTCTGCTGTACTAAGGTTGTGTTCACACTAGAGTCTCTGAAAACTATGACAGCTGTAGGCTTATGCTGCTGGGGGACATGCTGACCACTTTTCCTCACTCAGTTACATTCTCTTCCCTTTCTCAGATTTAGCATTGGCTTCTATTTAAACTTAATCTGATTTCTTTCAGTTTTTTGCTTTTGTTCAAAGCTACATCTGGTCTGACATTCAATAAATATTTTTTTTAAATGTTTGTATTTCAATCATTCTGTGCTGGAGCTGACCGGAATTCAAAGTCCAACCAAAAACAAGCTGTAAAGTATCCTTGTAAAACAAGATGGTAGGTCCTGGGCTAATTGACATCACTCGGAGCTATTGAAGTCCAAATAGTGCAGAGATAAAAGAAAAGTCAAAATGTTTCAATTATTCAAAAATCTAATCTTGATAAACAAAAACAAAAAAATTAATTAATTAAACTGATTTTACACTGTGCCCTAGTCTTCCTACAAAACATGTCACACTTGGCTCTGTCCTTCAGTGTTTGTTTGCTATAACTATGTGTTCTTTTTCATCCAATAAACTTTAAATCTGGCTCGGAGCTTATCAATTTGGCTGTGCTTCTCTTCTAGATGATATCACTAAAAGACCTGCCATAATCCTTTTATATTAACATAAAGTAATCCTGGATCATTGGTTTTGCTTATGTTTTGTATGTTCTATATTAAATCCACAGGTTGTAGAGGCACATGGCCTCTCAAACTGAGCCAGGTTTTGCTGGAGGTTTCCTGCTAAAGGAGGATGTTGCTTTCCTCACGTCGATGACTCATCGCAGTCTACTTCGTTACATAGAAAACATTTAACTGATTGGAATGTTTGTACAATTGTATTGAAATGAATTTTTTTTGTAAAGTGCCTTGAGATGAAATTTGTTGTGAATTGGCGCTATATAAATAAAACTGAATTGAATTGAAATTCTACTGTCACTGCATGCATGCCAAGTATTAGGGATTGCTCCAAAATCAAAAACACAATGCAAATAGCAGTATGCTGTAATTCTGTCACCAATTTGAATAACAAAATGAACTTCGATAAGTAGGATAATTAGGATGTAATTGAATTGGAATATTTCCGAATGATTGCAATGATTCTGTTCAGAATTGAACTGGATTTCCCTACAGGCAGGTTTAGCACTGGACGACAGATGCATGAAGTTATGGATTCAATAAGGAGAAGTTAAAATTATCTGATGCTAATCTTTTTTTTAAATTAGATCTTGGTTTAAAGTAGACTTCCTATTGAATGTGGCACAAATTTCAGCTGAGCCTGCATGAATTCTCTTCCTGGGTCTGAATAAATTCATAAGGAGAATTCCCTTTCAAATGTACTCACAATAAATATTTTCTATTTCATGCCAATACCTCTTGCCATGTTTTCTTGTAACCTGGTTCTTTAAAGCTGCCAGGGAATGCCTTGCTTTGAATTTAAGATACAACAACTAAAGACGCAACAATGAAAGCTGGATATTTAGGGAAGTATTCGAGATTTCATTTCTTTTCCATTGGCAGGAGTTCTCTTCCAAAGAAAGACAAGCGGTTGACTTGGGAGGTTGTTTGCTAATGCAGCGCACGTAGATCTAAGAGCTAATGAAGGTCCTCTTATTCAGTGCTCCCACTATCTATCCCTTTCATTCACACCAGATCAGCCTTGTTTAGTAAAGTGGAAATGGTGCACTTGCCGTCAACAGATAAAAGGCAGGCTAGACCCTCTGCAGGTCACAAGCTTAGTAGAAAATTGCCACCCCCACATTTAATCATAACAATTTTGAATCTTTTAATTAGAAAATATTTTAGAATATGTATATCGCTGACATTTACTAGTGTATTAATTTGATCACAGAAGTAACATGACTTATACAAAAAGGAAACCAAAACGGCACAGTTTTTGGTAGAAAAACTGATAAACTCTAATTTTATTTATTATGTGTTTTCTTGGGGCTTTAATGCTTTCAATAATGCTTTCAATTACCTAAAAGTAATAAAGTTTATCTCCCCCAAAATCAAATCTACATGATTTTGTAGTAAAAGGAAGATTACTGAACAATAAAAAAACGATGACAGTTATTGGGTGTTACCGTGGGGCAACCTTATTTACATGAGATTCACCAACATCTATATTTTTTTCCTCAAGCTATAATTCCATCCTGCATTGAGACTACTGCCATCATCACAGTTTAAAAAAAAAATCCCTTTGCCATTAGCTCAAATGGCTTTAGACCTCTGTCGCTTAGACCTATCATTGAGAAGCTGGTACTAAAGCATATTTGGGAAAACAGTCTCCTATGCCCAATTGACCTGCTCCAGTTGTCCTATAGAGCAAATAGACTGACCGACAATCCAAATGCTATAGTTCTTCACACACACTACATAATGTTGAACAAGCAGGATATTAAAGCATGCAAATTATTAATCAGCTCAGCATTCAATATTATCACAGACATCCTCATTTGGAAATTATCTGACCAAGGCCTCTCTTCTCAGATATCACTCCCAAACAATGAAGCTTGAGTGCGAGTTGACCTATAGAGTAGAGATACACTGACAACTCATATGGTGGACTGACAATAATGTGATTCTCAAAACAGTGGAAAAAAGAGCATTTTTTAAACTTTAGGAATGGTGGTTCTGCCACCCTTCAGTTTCCACCATGGAGACCCTGATCGTGTGGAGACGTAAATAGAAAAAACAAACAAACATTAAGGCAGCGCTAAAGCAGGCACTAATCCAGCCTTAACTAACCTTCCTCTGACTTCTTCAGAAAAACAACCTGTTTAAGTTGCTGTTGGTGCTTTACAATCATTCCACCAGCGGGAGCATCCTGGTGTACTCTGTGTCTATATGGTATGTAATATTCTTTATCAGACAAAAAAGCAATATAGAAAACAACTGATATCATTGTGGGCAACCCTTTTCAATCTTTGGAAGAACTCTTGATCGTTTTCTTACAGTGTGGTGACACAATATAAAATTGGGCATCAGTACTTATGCAGGGATGAAAGGAAAAGAACTAGGCTGGATTAAATCATATATATATATATGCACTCTCTGGTCACTTTCATTTGCAGGCAATTCAGTGCATTTAGGCATGCAGACATGGTCAAGATGATATGATACAATTTATACCGAGCATCATAATGTCAGAATGGGGAAAAAAAAGGTGATTTTAGTTAATTTAAACGTGGCATGGTTGTTGGTGCCAGACGGCCTATTTCAGACACTGCTGATGTACTGGGATTGTCACGCACAACCATCTCTAGGGTTTACAGAGAATGGTCTGAAGAAGGGAAAATATCCGGTGAGCAGCAATTCAGTGGGCAGAGGATAATGATTATACTGGTTCGATCTGATAGAACCCACACTGTGTGCCACTCCTGTCAGCTAAGAAAAGTAAACTGAGCCTATTATTCACACAGGCTCACCAAAATTGTACAATAGAAGATTGGAAAAATGTTGCCTGGTCTAATGATTCTCGATTTCTGCTGAACATTCGGATGGTGGGTCAGTTCGGTTCAGGCTGCTGGTTGTCATGTAATGGTGTGGTGGTGTAATGGTGTGAGGGACATTTTCTTAACACACTTTGGGCCCTGTACCAATTGATCATCGCTGCAATTACACAGTCTAGCTGAGAATTGTAGTACATTTACATCCCTTTATGACAACAGTGTACCCATCTTCTGATGGCTACTTCCAGCAGGATAAGGTGCCATGTCATAAAGCTGGAATCATCTCAGACTGGTTTTTTGAACATGACAATGGGTTCACCGTACTAAAATGGCCTCCACAGTCACCAGACCTCATTCCAATAGAGCACCTTTGGAATGATGTGGAACGGGAGATTTGCAACATGGACACAGGATGCCAGAAAAGATTAAGGCAGTTCTGAAGGCAAAAGGGGGTGTATATATATATATATATATATATATATATATATATATATATATATATACTCACCTAAAGAATTATTAGGCACACCTGTTCAATTTATCCTTAATGCATTTATCTAACCAACCAATCACATGGTAGTTACTTCAGTGCATTTAGTGGTGTGGTCCTGGTCAAGACAATCTCCTGAACTCCAAACTGAATGTCAGAATGGGAAAGAAAGGTGATTTAAGCAATTTTGAGCATGGCATGGTTGTTGGTGCCAGACGGGCCAGTCTGAATATTTCACAATCTGCTCAGTAACTGGGATTTTCACACGTAACCATTTCTAAGGTTTACAAAGAATGGTGTGAAAAGGGAAAAACATCCAGTATACGGCAGTCCTGTGGGCGAAAATGCCTTGTTGATGCTAGAGGTCAGAGGAGAATGGGGCGACTGATTCAAGCTCATAGAAGGGCAAATTTGACTAAAATAACCACTCGTTACAACCAAGGAATTCAGCAAAGCATTTGTAAAGCCAAAACATGCACAACCGGATGGGCTACAACAGCAGAAGACCCCACCGGGTAACACTCACAGTCAAGATACAAGTCCGGTATGGCAAGTCAGTTTTATTTATAGCACAATTTCAACACAAGGCAATTCAAGGTACTTTACATGAATACAAATTCACTAAATCACTAAAAGAAAGCATAAACAAACATTTATAAAAGAGACAATAAAAACCATAAAAGACAACATTTAGCATTTGATTAAAAGAGGTGTCATGTGCACACAGATATTGTGATTCTATTTTCTATCCAATTGGTGAGATTATCAGACAGGGGATACATTTCTACTTTATTATTATAATAGGCAACTATATTTAGGCATAAATCCTGATGAATCCAGTCAGTTAGGTATATTAAAAGCATTTCTTGAAAACCTAAAAACTTAAATGACTAAACTTTCCGCTTCTAAATTCTGACAAGACAGAAGTTGTTGTCTTTCGACCAGAAGCTTTGAAAAAGGAAATACTTAGTCAATCACTTCATCTAGATGGCATTATTTGATCCCCGATAATAACGGAAAGAACCTCTGTGTTATTTTTGACCAAGACATGACATTCAAATCCCATATTAAAGAGGTTTCTATGATTTCTTCTTTAACATCTGGAATATTGCTAAAACTAGAAACATCATGTCAAGGAGTGATGCTGAAAAAACTATGCAATGCATTTGTTACTTCAGATCTGGACTAATATAATTCTTTTCTACCACGACATCCAAAAAAATTAAAAGCCTCTAGTTGATCCAAAATCCTTCAGCAAGACTTCTGATTAATATTAAAAAGAGAGATCACATTTATTATGTTTCTGCTTTTAATTTCTGGCCCTGATCTTGCTCTTAATCTTTTATTGCTGATGTGGTTGTTCATTTAGTATTTTGTGTATTCTTTCCCCTACTGTTTAAACATTTGGTCAGCTGTATGGCTGTGTATAAAGTGCTACAAAAATAAAGGGGCGTGGTACATACCAGCTCAGTATGAGGGATTGCTGTGAATTCGACAAAACGCAGGCGACTACCATTGCTAAGTGTTGGTCCAGGGGGGTGAATGCTGCAACTCAAAAACTCGATTCAATCTATTGGGTTTCATTAAATAGAAAACTGAGAAATGATCTGAAATAAAGTTATATCTTATATCTTATTATTATATAATAATGTTTATGTATATATACAATTTAATGGAAATTACATTTTTTGTAAAATACATTAAAATGAGGTGTTGTGAATTGGCGCTATATAAATACATTGAATTAAAGTGCTAGAAGTACTTTAGTATTTTATATCATTGATTTATAGTAAAAAGTGTAATTATTTTTATCATTTTTTTTCACTTTTTCTTATAGAATTTCAAAAGAAGAACAATAAAAACTAAAACTGCTAATAACTTCATTGTAATTTGTAGCTGCATGCAATGAGACAAAGTGCCCACAAGAAGGTGCCACAGCACCACGGCCTCCAAAATGTACTACTTGTGGAAGGTTTCAAGGTTGATGATAATTAGTTTTAATAAAAGAGTATGTATCACATGGCAAAGAAAATGCATCTTTGGAGCATGTCTAAATGAGTGCTTCGGTATTTTTTTTTTCCTTTTGTTGCCTATGGACTCAACCCTTAACCAAAGAGCACCATCATCTAACAAAAATAAGATGAAGAACAACAGTTCCAGGAAGCACTCCTACCTTCTGTGGATTTTTTCAGAAAACAGTATATGTACATTTAATTTGGTAATCTGAAAAAATAACAACAACAAAATATGTCAGACACCACAGGACACATTGCTACCTCAATTTCCTGTTAAATGGAAATCTCAAACAAACTTTTACCTTTCAATCTTCTGCACTACTGGAGCATTAAAAAATAACTGAAATTTGATCCACCCCCCTTTTCCGTTCTGCAAGTCATTTGTGGCAACATAAATAGTCTCATTACCCAAATCCATTTTAAATGGTCTCCTTCTGGTGTGGCGAAAAAAAAACAAAAAAACATTACTCAGTGAGGATCAAATGGCAGCGGGTCCTTTGATGGGGACTTTGCTTTCCTGTCTGTGTTAAAAATGGAGCGTCAGATTACAGCCGGCCTCTCTCGGGTTTTGTGCTGCGGCCCAGATTGTCTGATTCAGACGTCTGCTTGTTGAATCCTGATGTTTTAGGTTGATCAGATAGAGGCGGCCTTATCGGCCAGATCTAAGTTTGGCTGTTGGTCCTGAGACATATTAAGTCTCTCAGCACAACGACCTGTAGAAAAACATACACAAAGAGTTGATGGGTTTTACAAAGACATGCACTTTCACTGCATAGGATAAAGTGTTTAGGGGTTGAATGTAAATTGAAATATAAGAGCTCTATGTATTCATTTTTATTTGGAGGCCAAAGAAACAAGATATGTGTGAACAAAGCCATCCCTAACACACTGAGCATTATGGAAGTGGAGCAGGAGGTTCAAAAGGGCATTGGCTAAGTGCACAAAGAGCAGCTTCACCTCATCAGCTTCATTTTTTTATCTTTTAAAACCTGTTGAGCCTTTTTACTTACTGTCATATCACAACACAAACTTTGGTTTATTTTGCTGTTATTTTATGTGAAGGAAATTTGGCTATCAAATAATTTTAACAATAAAATCTGAAAACTGTGATGAGCAATTTTAATTTGCTGCCTTTAATTTGATACCCCTAAATAACTGTTGTGCAACTAGTTATCTTTAAAGGTAAAAGAAAAAAAAAAGCCATTTAAGTCCATAAACAGGACACAGTGCAGAAAAATTAGACAAAGACATCCAGAAGTTTTTAACATTGTTAATTTATAAAACAATATCTTAAACATTTAACTTTTCACACAGCAACATTCAGTCCATCAGGAGAAAATGTAAAGGACATGACACAACTGCGAACCTACCAAAACTTGGCCATCTACCTTGACTGAGAGGGCGGACCAAGAAAGCATTAATTAGAGCAACAGCCAGGAGGCTACTATTGATTCTGGAAGTGCTGTATAGATCTGCTGCTCAGGTAGGATGGCCTGTTAGTCATAGTCTCTATAACTGGTATTTAAGGAAAACTAAAAAATTGCTTAAGCAAAGTAAAAAAACAAAAATAACAAAAAACATCTTAATTGATGAGACCAAAACTTCCTGGCTGACATGCAAAACCCTGAGTGAGAAAGAAAACTAACTCTCCACATTGTTTTTTTGTTGTTTTTTAAGCAGGGGCAGTGAAGTTGCTCCAATGTAATGTGAAAATATAGCAGATGTATAGCAGTCCCGCTTTTAAATCCAATCGAAAGTTTGTGGAAGACTTGAAAATTGTTTATGACAAATCAAAATCAACTGAGTGTGATTGTTAGAATAAGCAGCAAAAATCAAGTCAGAAGCCAAACCCCCATTGAGTGTTCAACAATACTCTGACATGTTCAACAGATTAATTACAAAATGTCTTTCCCATTAAACATAGACTCTGCTGTAGCTGTATAAACAGTGCAATGCCTTTACTTTAAGTGATGCGTTGCACATCACAATTACTCACACCAAGCCCTGCATCGCACCAATATTCTGACTTTTGTGCTCATGCGAATGTGAGCCGCTGCAGTAGCCGATGAAAGCTGAATTCCCGGGCGAGACCTGCCCCCTGCTGAGGCCCACCATTTGTTTGACCTGACAGACGGGGATCAGACTGAAGAGAGATGAGTGGGAACCCACCAAGCACGCTCAGGTTTCTTGGTGCCGTGAAAAGATTTGTCCCGTCCATTCAGATCTGATGGAGTTTCCCATGTTCTGCACTGCAGCAGCTTTTTGTTGGATTATCTTTCTCATCTATGTCCACACAAGAGCTACGCGCAAGGCTGACGTTGTGTTCAGTTTGCTTTCCTTGATTCCGCCACAAACTGGGTGCCCCAGTTTGGAGATTTTCTCTTGTCACAAATCACAGGAAGACGTGTTCCGGCTAATTACCCTGGAAAGACTGGAGACAGGTAAACAGGTAAGGAAAAAAAAACACAAGAGGGGTGGGATGATGGAGGGAGTGCAATGAAATGAGCTGGAAAGAGTGGTGACCTTAGTTTAAATGGGGTTGGGTAAAGGGTCAACATGAGTGGTAAAAGAGGAGGTGAGGAAGAAGGATTAGGGGACCTGTAGACAGAAGGTTGAACTCGTCTGATCGAGGTCAGAGTGTGCAGCAGCAGTGGAAGGAAGAATTGTTTTTCCACCTCTAATTTTGATGTAGGTGCTGTTTTTTGAAATGTAACTGAGGAATGTGGTTGATCCAGTGTTGACCCCCCCCCTCCCTGAAGATGACCCTCGACAAACCTCTCTCAGGTGCTGAAATGGCACAACTGTGCTTCGTCTTCCTGCTGATTGGGAACGCCATCTCGGTTTCCACGCAGTTTAATGGATATAACTGCGATGCCAACTACCACAGCAGGTTTCCCGGTGAGAAAACTGCATAACACGTCCTCTCTATTTTCAGTCCACACCTTTTTTTTCATTTTGCTTTCATTTGACTAAAATGTAGCGTTTGCCTAAAGTGACAAATCAGCGCAAGCCAATGTAGTTTACAGCCTTGTCAGGTGTTGATTCTAGCATGAAATGTCTAATAATCCTTCCACTGAGTTTCCAAAGAAGACAATAGCTTTCTGCAGGGCAAGATTTGTCCTCACAATTAAAAAAACCAAAAAACGTTACAGAACAATTATATCTGTAAGGATAAATTAATTATAGAGGTTGGTATCTTCACATTCACATCATATCAAATTTCCGTTAGATTTTGGACAGTCACAAATACAATTAAAGCAAACAAAAAATGTTTTGATGGCTATTAATATATATTTGTTAAAACTATAAAGATAACTATAACTTGTTAAATCAGTGATGTTATATCATTAATACCTTATTTTCTTTTGTAAATCTGTAATATCCTGTCTTCATTGGAAAAAATTTACAATACCAATCTATGACTGTACAAGATGTAAAACCTAGATCTCAATCATTTTTTACAACAAAATAGTATTGTTTTAAAAATATTTATAATGTTTTGAGCATTTTCAATATTTTATCTGGCTTATGGATGTACATTTCTTGTTTAATGTAATTCAGTTTTATTTGATTGACTAAAAAAACAAAAACAATGTATCTATTCTTATGATGTCTCAACAACAAATCTCTGCTGGTAGTTTCACTTTGAAGTAAGATATTACAAGTTATTACTCTATTATATATTTCCTTCGCGTTTCACCATAAACAAGTTTTTTTATTCAGCAACATTGGAACATCATAATTCTCTTGAAGTAGCCTACTTCACCAATCCCACCAAAAAAATAAACAAAAAAAGCCATATTTATCAAAATTTTAAGCAGTAACTAAGACAGATTTGATTTGTTTTCACACACTTCACCTGACAAACTACTTCTAACATAATAAGACATAAAGATTCTGCCAACCTGAAGAAACTCTCACTCATCTATAAACTGAACCTTACGAATTAGAAGCACATTGTTGACTCCCATCCCTGTCTGTTTCTCATCTCGCCCTCCAGCGGAGCGGGACATCAGCATTTACTGTGGGGTCCAAACCATCACCCTTAAGATCAATTTCTGTCCCGTGCTCTACTCGGGTTACACAGCTGCAGACCTGGCCCTGAACGGCCAGCACAGCGACGCTCAGTGTCGTGGCTTCGTCAACAACAACACGTTCCCCACCGCCGTTCTGTTCAGCATTAGTCTCAGCACTCTGGAGGCCTGTGGTAACAGCCTGGTGGTAAGGGACACCAAAGCCCCCTCCCCATCACTTCCCTTTCATTTAATCAAAAACCAATTTCATTATGCTGCAGTTTCACTCAGCAGGTAAAGTTTACAGGGTGAGATATTTCCCCTGTTTGTGCAGGTCAGCACAGCTTATGGGGTTAACGCCTACGGGAACATGTCTCTGGTACAAATCGGAAATATCTCAGGATACATCGACACCCCCGACCCTCCAACTATAATCAGCTACCTGCCTGGTTTGCTGTACAAATTCAGCTGCAGCTACCCATTAGAGTACCTGGTCAATAACTCACAGCTGGCATCGTAAGTTGCTTTACGTTAATGTTCGTAAGAGAGCCCTGCCTTTTTTTGTAATGAATTTCTGAAGCTTTTATAGCAATTCATCTTTGTCTGTGGAGTTCTGTATCCCCTCATTTAAGAACACCTACATTTTTAAGGCTAACACATGAATTCAAATAGATACTTTAGTTTAGTGAACAAACTCAGTATCAGGTCATAAATCAATGAAACACTGCCAAAAATGAATCTTTTTTTTATTTTATTTTTTTCACAGCTCCTCTGCTGCTGTGTCGGTAAAGGACAGTAATGGCACATTTGTTAGTACCCTGAGTATGATCCTGTACAATGTGAGTACACAGCTCAATTAAACGACCCTTGGGAAAGCATTCCTTTAGTAAAAGGTTAATTAAAATGTTCCAGTGATGTTTGCATTCATCAGTAAATCCAAGAAAAGTTGACATTCAGGCCTTTTATAATGGATGTTTAAAAATTGACTTCTTTTCAACAATTTTTAAGGAAAACTATAAACAAAAATCAAATAAGTAAATGTTTTTTGTTTTTTTACTGTTTATTTTCCAGCACCTACATCCCTTTTCTATGTAAATGCTCTGAAAAAGGTTAGGTATATTTATTAACCAGAGGCACCAGTGAATAGAGCAGTGGAGAGATGTTTTCTGAAACCTACCCTTAAAACACTATATGCTGAATTTCTTGACCTGACTCCTATGTACAGTACACTGGCCTCCTTACACTTAGTAAGCCCTGATCTTTTATTGTAGTACTAATGCAGTTCTTCAAAATGGGCCTGTTTGTGGCAAGATAAACAAGGATCCTTGTTCAGTTTGTTTCTCATGAAATCTGTGTACACATTCTCTGACTTTAAATATGAGCCCATTTGCCTATAGCTATTTTATGACTTGGGATGAAAGCAAAAGTTCACAGCATCACTGATCTTCCACCATGCTTTATAATGACCAGAAGCTTCTTTTTAAGTTTTTCATACTAGACTCAGCTTAGTCTTAGTCTCTTACCAAAGCCCACGATTCCAGCTAAAGTCTAAGTAGTGTCTAGCTAAAGCTACATATTTACATTTGTGATGGTATAGCTAAAAAAATACTTGTAATCTACAATTAAAATAGTTTGATAGGCCAAAGAAATGGAAGTTGGGTTTTTTACATTGTAACTGTTCTCAAAAGTAGGATTTTTCTAAAAATTTCAGAGGGATAGTATGCTACTTCAATGAAAGATTAATTTATTTTAGAATTACTTTTGGAAATATCTTTACCAAACATAAAAATATATAATCAGTCTTAGTTAATGCATAGTTGATTACAAACTCTTTCATGGAAGTTGAAAACAATGCAGAATATCCTAATATTATTATTTTAACAGTGTATTTCTACAGTGGTTCTCTACACACCTCTACTAAAAATACCGTTTTTTAGAGTTAGTAATCATTTCAACACATTACATTGTGACATATATTCTTTATAATTCAACTGACAAATAAACCAGTTAGGGCGTAAATACAATTACAAACATTTGCAAAAAAATAAACTGTTTAAGGACTTTTAGTTTTAATTTAAGAGTTGTAATGAATCTGGTTAAAATGATGGAAAGTTCAGCTGTCACAACAAGATTTTCCATACATTTTCTCCTTTGCATATTTTAGCTAAAGTCAATTCTTGCAGAGAGGTTCCTAATGTATGATCAATGTCATTGTATAAAGGTATCAGTCAGAAAAAAAACTGCAAATAGGTTCCAATGCAATTTATAGGCTCAAAAATGATTGATAATTGAACTGTTAACAATTTAATCCACTATGAAATAAATCCCAGGTCTTTCTGAAAAATACAAACAAACCACACAAAAAATTTACCACAGGACATGATGCTGCCACTACCATGTTTCACTCTGGGTATAAAGTTATTTTGTTAATGTTTTAAAGCCAAAGGGACTGTTTGGTAATATTCTCCAAACTTTCAAGCTTGGATTCATCTGATCATAAACTCTAATCCTACAAGATCTTGGGAGATTTTAGCCGAGCACGATGTTTTCTGTGAAAGAAGATATTTCTGTCTTGTAAAAAACCTCAAACATATGTAAAAAATAATATTGTTTTGATGTAGAACACAACCAGTACTTATTGGAAATTGATGTAAGTTTATTGTGTCTGTAAGTTTGTATATGGCCTCTCTGACCATTTTCAACCTTGTTTTTTCAGGAATTTTGGCAACCTGTTCAAAGGGTTAGGTTATTGGTTATTCATGTCTCACTTCACCTTAATATACATGTAAAGAAGACTGTGCAGCCTTTTCTAATATGCTCCTGACTGATACTTTTGAACAATGAGAACCTGGTTATAAGTACTTTGTAAACTCCCTGCAAACTATGACTTTTGCTAAAAAATGCTTATGAACACATTCTAAACTTTATGCTAGGTTTATTAGATCCACTGAAATGTAAGAGTAAATGCTGAGATTAAATCAAAAGGGATTTTAACAAAGTATTTGTTGAAATGTGTGCACACTCATGCAATCAGGTTATTGCAGCACTTTTCGTCTCATATTCTCCCTCAAACAGATTTTTTTTCGCAGCTAAATTGTACAGGATACCCATCACATTAAAGGAAGATAAATGTTTTTAGATTATTAATTTAATAATTCAAAGCTTGTAAATATACAGTAGCAGGGGTGTGCATGCTGAATCAAAAGTATCAAAGTTTCCAAGCTCATGTGGCACAACAAAAAGATTTTTTACTGCATTAATTTGCCTAGCATTACTTTGCCTTTTCCTGCAGGACTCTACATACAGTCAGCCTTTGTCGATCCCAATGACGGGTCTAGCTCTGAAAACCAGGGTATTTGCTGCTGTAAAAGCCACAAACTTAGACAAACGGTATGGAACAACACTTGGTTCTTTGCTTATTTACTGTGATCATCATATATTGTCATACTCTAAAGAAATGTATTTAATTTTTACCATTTTTAACATGTTATCTTCACCCTAAGGCTTTACTGAGGTACAGATTATATTTTTGATTCTCAACAGCTTCTCTCGTAGTATCATTTTTTTTCCAGATGTAGACTTATTTTCTGTGCTCAGGCTACTTTCATTATGCCATTATGTTATTATTGGACGTGAAGGCGCCAGTCTGCAGCAAAGAAAGCCCAACTTGTGCTTTCCCATGTGCAGTTAGATCTCTATCCCATCTCACAGTTTTGTCCCCCTTGCAGATGGAATATCTTGATGGACTACTGTTACACTACCCCCTCAGGGAATCCTAATGATGAACTCCGCTATGACCTTTTCTTTGGGTAATCTTGCTTTTTTCCATTTAAGATGATGACTTGATAAACCACAAAAGAAAGTCGTTACCTTTTCATACTCCCTGCTAGGCTTATCCTCATGAATACTTCCATCTTGTGACAGCTTAGCTGTACACCCAGACATACAGTCTGTAATTTTTAGAGCATGCATGTTTAATTATGTATGTGTGTCTGTGGTGCATGTATGCAGATGCTATAAAGATCCTCAGA
Source organism: Apricaphanius iberus (assembly GCA_028564705.1). NCBI lineage: Eukaryota > Metazoa > Chordata > Actinopteri > Cyprinodontiformes > Aphaniidae > Apricaphanius > Apricaphanius iberus. The sequence continues at coordinate 672,398 of JAPXFQ010002229.1, read as the reverse complement.
CGACCGTTTTTGAGAATGGGAAGAGTCAGATAGGGCGTTTCTCCTTCGAGGTCTTCCGTTTTGTGAAACACAGACACCAGAAGATGTCGACTGTGTTTTTGCACTGTGTCACCAAGCTTTGCAGGGCAGACGACTGCATCATGCTCATTCCGGTATGGGTGAAAATCTGTGAATGTGCGCAAATGTCTTCTGATTTTGGTGAGTACTGAAATGTGACAACGTGATTGACAGATTTGTGGGCGACGGCGCAGAAGGGATGGAGAGCAGAGCCTTCATTCTCAGCCAGTGGCGTCTGGGAACGCCGTTATCACTGCTGGTCCAATCATCACAAGGAGTGGTATGAACAATAAACTGATCCTTAGAGGAACAGGCTGACATTTTTACAAATAGGATGATCTGCCAGCATGCCAGACTCCAAAGACAGGAAAAAAAGAGGCTTCCTTATAAGATCTTGGAGATTGGACTAATTAAAACAAAATACAATGAGTAATTAAGGTGATGCAGATGTAAGTTCTGACCTATTTTTTATTTTTTTTAACAGATGAAACACCTGTCAACAACTCTCAATTGGGTAAGAATATCTTCTTTGTTATGACACAAACAATTAATTTTTTTCAAAATGATCAATTTGCTGTGGCATAAACCTATTAATGGATCATTAAGAAATTATCCGTTTAATTTTTTTTCCTCAATTTTCCAACCACCAGCACCTGGTAACTCCTTCCAGCCATTAAACACTTTGACCATTGCTCTGATCTCGGGTGTTGCCATACTGGGTGGGGTCACTTTTGGCTTCTTCGTGCTGTTTCTCCGCCTTCTGCGGAAGTCCCGCCTCCTGACAGCGGCATCCTCAGGTGTTTGGAATCCCAGCTTTAATTGAGTTTGACTGCTTTTCTTAGTTTTTCTAGACTCTTCAGAGAATCTGGTTGGTTGCTTTGTTACACTCATAACTATGTTTTATATACATATAACATGTTTTAGGTATTTATTGACTTCAATACCTCATTTTTTGGGTTTGTCAATAGCTAAAAAGAATCTTAAACATTAGGGGAGTAGAAAGGTGTAACTAAGCTAGGGTTAAAGGACTAATGTTCCCATGAGACCTTGAAAAACTCATACATGCGTTTATCTTTAGTCGGCTTGATTACTGCAACAGTGTCCTCACAGGTCTGCCTAAAAGTCAATCAAACGGCTGCAGCTGATCCAGAACGCTGCTGCCCGCGTCCTCACTAGAACCAGGGAGGTAGAGCACATTACCCCAGTTCTAAAGTCCTTACACTGGCTCCCTGTGGCTCAGAGAATGGACTTCAAAATACTTTTATTAGTTTAAAATTCATTGAATGGCTTAGCACCAATGTATGTTGATCATCTGTTGTCACCAAACCAACCCCCCAGACCACTCAGGTCGTCTAACTGCAATCTATTCAGCATCCCTAGAAATAGAACCAAGAATGTAGAAGCAGCTTTGAGCTTCTTTTCTCCCCTTATCCGGAACAACTTTCATACGACTGCTAAGAAACTGAAACACAAAGCTGTTTTTAAATCAAGGCTAAAACCCATCTGTTCAGACCTGACTTTGAGTAATGTTAATGTTTATGTGTCTTTATCCTTAATTGCTGTTTTTACTCTATCACCTAATCACCCAAAGCACCTTGAATTGCCTTGTTTTTGAAAGTGTGCTATACAAATAAAATTGCATTGCTTATGACCAACTAAGATAACTCTCACAACCACTTTTTGTTGATATTTTAAACCTTTGGTAATTCAGTGGACAAATTTTTAAATTTTAAAGACAATCATTCTGACAATAATACTGTATGAGCCAAAAACTGATGAATAAAGGTATTAATACTTAATTATTTTCATATTTTGTCATGGTACAACAATAAACTTGAATGCATTTTGTTTGGTATTAGTTTGCTATGACAGCACAATGCAGCTCACAATTATGGATACATACTATTTACAAATAGCAATCCCCGCAGTATGATGCTGCCACCACCATGTTTCACCACCATATTTAGTTTTCCATTTAAGCAAAATTGTTTGATTTTGACTCTGTAGTTGTGCAATACTTTAAGTTAATGAATTGACCAGGGCTTGGTAAAATGTTTTTTTTATTTTTTATTTTTTACAACATAACCTTGATTTGCATTTTTACCCACGGTCTGTTTGCTGTATTCTTTTGTCTTTAATATGATTTATGTCCTAATTTCTTCCAAGCCTTTGAGCCTTTCACAGAACAGCTATGATTGCACAAAGATGAAATACACACTTATGAACTCTTTTTACTAAGTGGGAGCCTGGCACTGTATATAGGGGTTTCAAACGAAGGTGGCTGAATAAAATAAATGTGAATTTCCAAAAAACTTTGAACACCATGTATAATTGACTTTAAGTTTTAAACGTATATGAGACATTGTGATTATCTATTATATTCAATTCCAAATAAATATATTCAGGTTTTTGGTTGTAACTTGACAAAACGTGAATAAGGTTGGGGGATATGTAAATTTTTGTCAAACAATATAATCTATTCACTTCTAAGCCTTCTTTTGTATTATCAAGCTCAAACGTATATGTGTGAAACAAAGAATGTGTACATTTATTTGTTTGGTTTCAAAAATAAAAGTTTCTTTAAACGTTTTGTATATACTTGGAAGCATGTCATAAATAAAACAAGTCAGGATGTACACATTGATAAACTTCCTTTAGCGCATGATGCATATTATTCAAAACTTTATATGAAGGGAATACATTTACAAGAAGCATATTTATTTCAAAATAAAGGTGCCAGTGTGTGGGCTATGTTGATGATTTTCCTGACAATATTCTGAGACTAGTAACCATTTTTATATCCCTGTTTGAAGTCAGCTCAGCTCATCTAAAATTCATGCTGAAGTAATGGTGACATGTTATATCTTTAATAGAGATAAAAATGACTAGAATAATGATTAGATCAAAAATATAACATACAAAGAGTCAAAGAAAATACAGCAGATAATTGAAAAGACAACAGATATAACTGGTAAAAATATGTCAGACAGACAATAATAGTTCGGTTTTAAGCATTAAGAAATGTCAGTGATGCCGTGATATGGTTATACATTATTTTGGCATCAAAACATGCAATTCATTCATATAGTCTTTTTTTTTACATTTACATTCAGTATAATATTGTTTATTATCTGTACTCTGTCTCTAGCTAAGGTTAATTTTGTACTTGAAAATCTCATAGAGTAATTAACTGTCAGCTGTCAAGAGGTTCTGATAAACCAAATGATAAAACCAAATCATTTTTGCAACATGGGCTTGAATGAATTTGTTAGGAATATCACTTTTTTGTGTGTGGAAATGAACAAATATTGTTTGCAATCAATGGCCCACATTTGTGATAGTATTTTGTAGTATAGTATCTCATAGAAAATTTTTCTTCTTCTTCTTCTTAACTCTGGGCCAAAATGTTGAGTTACTAATTTTGGTGCACGTTGTGTTCCTTTCACATGTTTATTTCTATGGACATTGTTTTTTAATAAATATTCATAGGTTATCCTTGTTCATGTCTCTATGTGGTAGCCTCACATATATTTGGCATAATTAGGTTTAAAAAGTAAATTCAAACAATAATGATCAGTTTTCTGGCTTTACCCATCAAGAATGAGAAATAACAAGATGATAAATAAAATTGCAAATCCACTTTTAAAAGCCTGACTTAGAAAGATGTTTTTGTGTTAGGAAAATCTTTTTCAGAAATACAAATAAACTTTGAAAAACAATAACAATGCGATTTGTGATGTATTTTTGTTTAATCCTTAGTTGATGTTCTTTTTCTTTTTTGTCTTTTAAAATAGAGAGTAGTCTTAATCCCCCTCCCCCCTGAGGGGGGATTAATTACCCATGAAGCTAACAAAAAAATAAATCAAATATATCATTTATAACATAATCTTTTAACCAATGAAGCAGGTGTGACGATGAAAGAATGAAAGATTGCAGTAAAAAATAATTAAGAAGTTAATTGTTATTTCTTGTGGTTATCTCTTCAAGAAGGGTTAGAGGGGAAACAAATTAGTTAGCCTTAAAGATAACCAAATCTGTTTAAGAAGTCCAGATCAATATAATTATGATTCCATGTCTTAAGTTTAAGCCTAAGACTGATTCAAACAATCGAAACTGACATTTGATCTTAGGTATTTGTTCCTACTGAGCAGTGGCTGCCCATAACTAATAATTTCATTGATAACTATTTATGGTTAGTATTAATTTCATAAATGGTTATAATAATGTAATGATAATTAATAACTGTCTTTGAACCACTATCAGTTTTGCTATGCCATTGGTTGTGCTAGAGTGATTAAAATGATTATCTTCTCACTGAGAAACTGTGTAGTTGAATGTGTGAGGATTACTCAATGGACCTCTAAAAAATGTGTCCCCTTCACTTCTTGTTTTTAAAATATTTTCATCCCACGTTTTCCCCCCATTATTTATTACCCAGTGTTCCTACCCAAGTCCATTACTGGGCATTGCTCTCCCTCTGCCAACCCCGGGAGGGCCTTGCACTGAGCTCAAGCCTCCCTCATGCTTTGAGGAGTGAGCAGGCACTTCTTTTCACCTGAAGGGGCAGGGTTTCCCCAGCTGGACGTAGCACATGGCAAGATCAAGTTATTCCAGCCAGGTCCTCCCCAATCCTTCAGGCAACCCAGTCAGCCAGGAGGAGGCAGTATGCAGCCCAGGACTGGTGCATTTTTTTGTGGGTTTCAGGGGAACACGGGAGAGCATGCAAACTCCACACAGAAGGGCCATTTCACCAACCCCACCCAGGGTGTGGGTGCCATTGATATGGAGGAACAAACACACCCTCAACACCCACAGTGTCCCCAGCGGGAATGGAACCCAGGACCTTCTACCTGTGAGGTGCGCAACCAGCTGTGCCACCGTGCTCCCCTGTGTCCCCATCACTTCTGAAATGATTGTTTCACCCCTGGTTTGGATCATTGATAATGTCTTTTTTTGTCAAACCAAAGTTGGACTCTTTGGTCTGAACTATCTTACCAAAATGCCAGAAATTACACCCAAATAAATGATCTCTGAACAACATAAAAATAATGGTTGTACCGTGTGAGTGTTTTTGGACCCTTTTGAGGTCAGACTATGTGGTTATAGCATCACATTCATTCTGGTATGTCAGTTTCTGACAAAGTCCCACAATGATACAACATCACGTCTCACTTATAACTAAGCTCTACAGATCACAGTTTATAATAAAAACCTACCAAACACTGTCAAAGAGCAGTTTTTCATTCTGTAGTGTAGGATCAAATCTACAGTATCAACCCATCAAAGATCTACTTTCACAATAAGATCAACGTTTTGTGAGTGCACATTGAATAGTTGAGCCTTTTATGTGTCATCCTGACTTCAGAAATGTTTTTAGAGGACAGAATAATCATAAACACTCCCCAGTTAGCAGCTGATAGGAATGGTGTAAAGCATAGGTTTATAGGTTCATGTTATGTTGTATTTTATATTCTCATCATGAAAAGCAATAAAAAAAAGACTCTTCACCCTGTTGCCTGCTAATGGTGATGCCTGGTGAAAACTTGTGCCTCCGTCAGTGTGGTCCAGGGCAGCTGTAGCTACAGTGGAGTAGGTTGCCACTATCAGCATATGATTGTGTGCATGAATGGATTAATAATTGAATGTAGTGTAAGGTTCCTTGTAGTGCTTTGATAGAAAAAGCGCTGTAAAGATGCAGGCCATTTAACATTTACTTACGCCTCTTTGTTATGTGTGTCTTTCAAAGCAGCTGTGGGACAGAATAATGATAACTCATGCATCAAATAGCCAGTGGCATTCTGTAAACGCAGATTAATCACATAAGGGGCTTTATCACAGGACTTGAAAATGCTGGGGTTGCCCAATATATATTAAATGGAACCAGTCTCCCAGCATCCCTTGCACCTGGTCACCAGCCATTTGATGACCCGAAACTACCTCCCATTGGCTAGTGTCGGCAGCCAACTTGGATGAGGCCACTGAGCTTATCTAAAACAGCACTGACCAGCCAGCCTTCCTCTTCTTCTAAAGTGTTTAGCTTGAAGGAAGGAAATGTAATCTCTGCTATCATTACCTTTCTCCCTTCCCTTCTGCCGGCTGGTCCTAGAGGAATCATCCAACTCTGCCCCCCGGGTTTTCTATTTTCTGTACACCGTCCAGTTCAAGCCAAGAAGCGGTATATGAGCTGGAGTCTCTCCCAATAACGTGTTTTTTAACTGCAATTCAGAACACGCGACTCTACACTCTCTCCTCCCAGTAGGAACTTTCCAAGTTTCTTAATTCCTAGGTGAAACAAGGTTCTTCTATTTAAATTGACTGGAATGTGTTTTCTGCCGGAACTGGCTGATTGTTAAATGTTAATTACTTGTTTTTCTTTTATTTGTATGTAGAAGCAGTGTGTCGACTGTTTTGTGTTTTGTTCGACTGTGAGAATCCCACGAACTTCGTGTGGTGCAATCGGCTCAGAGAGACAAAGGAATGGTGGCCATTTCTCTTATAACTTCCTTGTCCAGCTATAGTGTAAAGCTTAGGCTGCTAGTTAAGGCCAGGTTACCCTTTGTCTCTCCTGATTTGACCACATATGCTTTGATAAATCACACCTGAGTGATAAGAAGTCTTCCGGTCGCTCTTTCCCCCTCCCGCTCCCCAAACACCCCACGTACGCACGTGAAGTCGGACTTCCTGTGAAGTCGGCTTGTTTTGATTCTGTCTTCCGCATTCATTCATCTTCTTCCTGTAAAATAGATTAATCATTTAGAATAAGTAGCATAGCTCATTTTAGACTAGGTTGAATTTACTTTGCGATTGTTGTGAGCAGTTTGCTAATAATTTCCTTAAACTTGATATAAAATCTCTCTGCTTCCTTTAGTGTTGTGTGTTTTAAAACATCGGCAAAAAGGCTGATAGTCTGTTGTAATAATCTGTATTGTTTCTAATCTAGATTGAAAAGCTGGTGCCCCCTTTTTGCTGATTTTATCACTGATAATTCGAGTTACATTAACAACTATCCCAGAATTAGGTCATCGGTATAATTGTTCCAAATGGTTATTGATCAGACAACCATAACTCTTGGATTTATCCAAACACAGATGTTATGTTATTACTAGGGATGCACCTATGCAATACTAATATCAGGGGCCGATACTGTTCTAATGTACTAGTATCAGTATCAGCAGGGGTGCCGCCAGAAATTCTGGGCCCTATGGAAACAAAAATTTCTGGGCCCCCTACATTTTTTATAGATAAAATGTAACCCAATAAACATGCCCTGTATACTTTAAAAAAGATACTTAGCACATTGCATAGTTAAAATGTCTGATGAGTAAAAGCCTACAAAAACAAGAAAAAGCTATGGAAATATGTACTTGTTTACATAAAAGGAGAATATTTATTATCTCAATTGCAATTGCAAACACAACAGAACATAATGTACACATATTGACATATACTTTACGTGAACAAGCTTTAACTGGGTCCAACTGCTCAATCAGGAAACATCAGCTACAACTAACCCATAATTAAATCAGTCCAAGACTAAAACTAGGCCAAAAGGGCTCAAAATCAAGACACACCAGGAGTAATGCCAGGCCTAAACCAGTCCAGGACTAAACAAGTACTGAACCAGACATAAACTGTTTGTTATCCAGGTATAACAAGTTATGTTCAACATCACTTTATAATGGCCCAGCGGCATGCCTTTCTGCTGGCAAAATCATGTATCAAATCATCAAAGTTCAGCTTTCTTGCCAGTTTGCTTTCAATGGACAGCATGGCAAGGTGACAAAGTCTGTCCTGCAACATAGCAGACCTAAGATAATTTTTAATCAGTTTGAGCTTACTGAACGCTCTCTCGCCACCTGCATTGTTGAATAATATGAAATAGATAACTATACAACACAAGAAAAAAATTAGACAATCCAAAACTGTATTTTTTTTGTATAGTTTTCTTAATATAAAATATTAAATATCTATTCTGTAAACTAATTATAGCCAATGGTTACCACAGACACATTTTTATTCCATTTTATATTATTTTTTCAAGGGGCATTTTATTCATATTAAGAACGTCAAGTTTGACAGCATCGACCGTAGCAGCAGCACTGTCACTTCACAGAACACACGGAAAACTGATTTTGTAATTTTTGAAGCGTGTAGATTACTTTTTGTTTAGTAAAGTTATCATCATGTGGAGAACACAGTAGATAAGACGTGCTTAGAGCTTTCAATCTTCGTGAAGTTTTGCGCTCAGGCTCACCTTGTTTGGCTGAGACGGGGACGGGGGCCGCGGGGGAAGGAAGACGTGGGTGTGCAGCGGCCGCTGAATCTGTGTCTACGAGACATGATAACCCGGAGACAGCAGAGATGTTATTATTGTTGGATGTAAATCATAATTCAGTAATTATTTTACTAAGCTAGCTAGATAAAAGCAGGTCATGTAGCAACAAAAATAAGTAAGTGAAAGTTTTGGAATACAGGAATAGGGCAAGCTACCTTTCTTTTTGAAAAACTGTGTGACATACTGTCGACTTCGGCGTTCTCGGTCTTCTCTTTCCTTCTTTTCTTTCCGTTTTTGATGCCCTGACTTTTGATGTGACATGCCTGCGTGTGTCACTATCTGCACTGCATCATAACAAATGCAATAAGCAAGAGACGTTACGCTAGCGAGTGTAGCTCGGACAGCGCAGGTGGAATGAAACATTGTGAGGGGGGTTTGACTTAAACAGTAAATACATTATTTGTTTGTTAAATATTAAATCTATGGTCAAAACGGACAAAATACACATTAAGTGTTTGAGGGGCCCTAGCACATTTAACGTATGTATAAAAAAGAGAAAAGAAATGAGAAAAGAAAACGAGGGTCTGCTCTTCTGGGCCCTTCATCAGCCTGGGCCCTTAGAATCGTCCTAACCTTCCACCCCTTTACGGCGCCCATGAGTATCAGTTAGTAAACCAACACCATGAACGGATACTTGAAAATTTGAAAAAATATGGAAACTGCAATAATTTCACACAAAAAATATTTTTAATTAGACATTTTAGTTTTGTAGTCATTTTTATTAATATTTTATTTTTTATCTTATTCAATTCCATTTGTTGTAACAAGCAGAGAAGAAAATAAAATCCGTCTTCCAATTTGTTTCTTTTTTTTTGTTTGGTAGAAGCATCAGCATTGGTGTTCTTTTTTAGCAAGTACTCAGATCCAAGTACCGGTACTGTATTGGTTTCCCGCCATTGGCGCAACCAAACCCTGGTCCCAGGGCGAAGATGATCTCAAGCTCTGGTAGCAGCACCCTGGCGTTTTCAAGCTCCTGTAGTAGCGCCCCGACATTCTAAAGCTCCTGTAGCAGCTCCTCTGTGATCTCTAGCCCAGGTCCTGGAGCCCCGCCTGGCTCCAGTGTTTCCTACGTTAAACCAATTGGAGAGAATTGGGGCGGACCTTCCTCTGGCCCATCTGAGCATGATTTACTAAGTATTGCAGCAGTTCTGCTGGCAGTTACAGCAGCTGTTCTTCAGCCTTCTGAAAAAACAGATCGTAATTTAGCAGAGACTGCCTCTCTGTCAGCAGAGACTGCTCCTAGTTCCACATTTCCAGAGATTGATTCAGAGGTTTCAGAGATTGATCGATAGGTTTCAGTGCTCTCATTTCCAGAGAGCTCTTCAGTCTGTACTACTGAGTCTTCAGCCAGCTTTCACGAGTAAGAAACTACCATCTCTGATCCTGAGCCCAAGTTTCCTATTTCCATGTCGTCCAGACGGTCCTCTGAAGTGCAGCTTGTCCATGAGCTGTTTCCAATGCATGGCTGCCCACCTGAGCTTTCTCCCTGATTCCCAGGGCCCCACAGCCGGCCTCCATAACTTTCTGTTGGGTTCCTACAGCCCCAGGGTCGTTCCCCCGAGTTTCTCTTCTAGAGGTTATTCTGTGTTTTTTGGGACTCTTGCTGTGTTTTGGACTCTGCAAAAGTTTTTTCTGGTTCAAGACCAGCTTCAATTTTTATTAAGGTATATGTTTTTAAAACATTTCTGTTGAAATTTGCAATAATGTAAAGGGGTTTTTAACATCAGATTCCTCAGCTACTTCTCCTCTCACTCAAAATGTTAAAATGGGACCAATCAAAGGTATAGCTTTGAGATATTTTTGTTTATTCGGAAAAAATCTCAAATTGTTTACTTGTTCTTATATGCATGACTTTCCACCTGTTACTATGCAATTTAATTTACATTTCTGAAAGAAGAATTTACAGGCAAAGATGTTAATTTAACAGTAATATTCTAACAATCTTTTGATAAGAAACATATGAGACCTTCCACATGTGAAAGGTAACACTAACATTATTTGAAAAATTCTTAGTTTATACTACATAAAAGTAGACTTAGAAGGTAGTTTTTATAATATCCATTTAGAATTATATTCCTCGGTTTAAAGAATGTTTCAATATTTCTGAAGACATGTATTCACTAAAAAGTTGTAGACAGGAGAGCTTCCTTGGAACTAATATAAATGTTCAAGTAGCATAAGACGGTGCTCTTTGGTAAAGGGCAATCATAAATTCAAAAATGGTCCAAGTCCAAGGCACTCGTCTGAATCGTACCTTCTTCAGGAAGTAAATGGCCATTTACTTCCTGAAGAAGGCAAGATGCGTTTAACTGATTTTTAACATGTTCTTGTAAAAACTCCATGTAAATAAAGGCGTTTTAATGTTTTTCATTAAGAAGAGTGCCTTGGACTTTTTCCATTTTTGGACATGTATTCAGTGACAATCTGAAATTTTAAGGCAAAAGAAGAATTTAAATATCTAATCTACATATACAAGTCTAATCATGTTAGATCTAAATGTTCTAAACCCACATCTTATTGTGTCTCATGTGGATATTTCTCGTGATATCAGGAAATTCATGTTGTTTAACAGGCATGTCTGCCTGGCTTCGCTATGTTGCCTGCCTCTCGATCCTTTAAAATTTGCACTAAAATATACTCAGCCTATGCACTGTGAAAGTAATAAAAAAATATTCAAACATTCAAGTGTAAACCTGACATCTCGTTAAGAATAAGTGTTGAAATTGTTAAGCTCAACCAAATAAAATGTTTCTTCTGCAAACAATGTATGTAAATTCTGTTTCTGTTGCTTGTTTGTACAGAAGCAACATTTGCAACTAAATGCAACAGTTTTAAAAATATTTGAGGTCATATGCTTCATGAAATAATTATCATATTTTTTTATCTCAAAACATGCCAGGAATAAATTTTTAACTTTCAGGATTTTATGAGGGTCCATTCGCTGTAAAAAATGAGCGAAACACAATTTGCTACCAAAACCTATTTAAAAACTGAATCAATCTTACATTTTTCTTTCTTTTACTGCATTGATTTCTTTCTCTGATGACCGATCTAAATGCGGCTGCTGCATCTCACGTGTCACTCTGCGAGACTGCTTTTTGTGTGCCGCTCGGCTCTGCTAAATTCAGTGCTCCTCATTACTCTAATCCCTCCTTTCAGCAGCCATTCTGCCACATATTCAGACTCTACAATGTCCACAGATAACTAAAATGGGACGAATGAATTCTATCATCCCCCCTCTCAGCTTTCTATCGGCGATAATTGATTAAACCCTCCTCATGAAAATAGAAACGAGGCTGAGCTATAGCTTTGAATGTTGAACCCAAAGTTCAGGTAAACCTTGAGGGGAAAGAATGTATTCTTTTAAAAGACCTTTACAACATAAATTAGGAGTGAGCAAAATAGCAAGAAGACTTCATGATAGTGTCCTGCATTTAATAAGATTCCATACTTTCAGTGGATGGACAGAAACTCCCCTCTTCCAAACTCTTCAGATGTTTCCCTTCCCAGGTGGCTCATCTGACAATATCAGGTTTCTAATATGCTTATGCTGTTTCCTCTCTCAGCTTACTAATAATGTTTTAATTGATACTTTAAGGATTCAGAAATGTTAACTAAGATCTAAATGTTCTCAGACACAGCTGTAGCCAAAATTTTTATTCTACCTTCACGTCAAAACTAAGCAGGTCACAAGGGTTGATTGTGACACTGTCAAGCTATTATTTGGACGATAATAACTCTTCACAAACCTGTGAGCATGAAAGGCCTACTCACAAAAGCTCCTTTATTCTAGTATTTTTGAATTAAGACTCATTCAGGTCACACTGAACCAGCAAAAATCATGAGTGCGGTGCTCCATCTGAACAGAAACTGCCACAATTCTCACTTTCCTAATCTCTCAATTTGTAGGAAACAATAAACTCAACACCAGATATTTTTTTATGAAGAATACGAAGACTTTTAATTAAAACCAAAAATATCTAATTAACTAAACTCTATAAAAACAACTTGACATTTTTTCATCAATAACAATTTTAAATTAAATTTACTGTTTTATATCAGTTAAGATCAGCCGAGTTATTAATTTTATAAATGCTGTACACTGTGTTTCTACAAACTTGCAGATAGGCTATCGCATCCATTCATTTTACTATTAATTTGATGAGGATGAATTTGTCCTGCATTTTTTCAGGGTGCAGACATGCAAAGTGAATTATATTCAGACATTTGAATGTGTATTTATCAGAGGTGAGTAGAGAACCCAAAAATTTTACTCAAGTAAGAGTAGCATTTCTTTAACAAAGTTTAAACTAATTAATATGGGAAACTACAATATCATCAAAAATCATAATTTAACCAAGATGATAGAAATTAATGATTACATAAATCATGTTATAAAAATGTGTAGGGGGCAGTGGAATAACTACTGGTTTCCATTTTTGGTGACTGCTAACTGAGGTAAGGGAGATTAAATAGATCCTAGAATTTAGCCTGTTCAGGAGCAGGCTAGCTCCACTGAACAAAAGTCCATGTTAAGTTATACCATAACATATCCTTCTGATCTTATGATCAATTGTGATATCTCAATTTATCCAGGTTATGGATAAATTGAGATATCCCACTTTAATCCATTATCCTAGATTTGTGCAGACAAAGCAGCGAAAAGGTGCAGTGAAAGTTTTCAGAGAAAAACAAAGCTTAAAATTGTTATATTTGTCGTTGACAATTTTGTCAACGCAGTCGTGATTAATCGGCGAATCGTGTGAGCACTAATATATACTTTCTTGTCACAATGTACGTGAGCACCTTTATTCAACTGGTCTATAAGGTCTACTTTGGCTTTACTTTTAAGTCTCAAAGAAGGCATTTCATTGAAAGCTTTAAAATAATCAGTGTTTCATTCAATTAAACCCTTTCTGTGTCCTGCTAACTGTTATTCATGCATCCATGTTCTATAGAAAATATTATAACAGCCAATAAGAATAGTTATAACTATGCTGATGACACACAGTTTTACATTGCAATTTCACGAGGTGACTTTGAACCAATCCAAACCTTAAAGCCACATTCCGGATTATTTCGAAAAGTGATTTTTAAAAAAAATCCAAAGTATGAAGGCCCCTCCCAAAACATCCCTTCTCCCCCCCTCCTGCAAGCATTCCTTCAACCCCCTCCCCCCTATACAATTGGGCACGCGAATCACCCATGTCATTGTGTACTTTATCATTAAAATATTATATTGATTTGGTTTACTGAATATATGACTGTCTTACCTGTTCAGTAGAAATGTGTCCAAAGTTGCGTCGGTTTGAAGCCTTTAACGATTCAATGGAAGCCTTTCTCCATGTTGAAAAGCATATCTGATGTAAGGGGGGGGGGACACATATCAATGTAACATGTAAAGCATTTTTTGAGTTTCTCACTGTATTTGCCTTTGTTTAGTTTTTGTTCTGAAGTTGATGTACCCCTTGGTAGCCGGGGAATGGCTAACTATTTAGCAGAAGTTTGCTGTGACTTCTCTATGACTGCTCTCTGCAATTATGGTGACTGTAAACAGAAAACACGGAGCGGCCTGTCTGTGCGGCCTCATCTCCACAGGTTTCTGTGATGCACATGCATGTTGATTGACAGTTGACAGCAAATACTTGGAATCTATTGAATAAAAAAAATTTGCCGGTCAGTCTGAATTGCATAGGGGTCTATGGAAGGAAGGAAGGATTTAAGAAAAATAACAAATGTTATGGAGCACTAGCCTTTTATCATAGTACTGAACCCCACATAATTTTAAAGATATATAAAACTTTAATACATAAATACATTCTCAGGAATGCAGCTTTAAGTAAGTAAGTAAATACCATTATTTTCTCAGACTGAACAGAAAACAAACTAACATATTGTTTTTGGACCAAAAGAGGAACAATCACGACTCAGCACATAGCTTCAATTAACGCAGCAAGATACTACTGGTCAGGCCTGAAATCTAGGTGTAGTGATAGACTCAGACCTGCATCTCGAGGATCACATAAAGGCAATCACAAGGTCATTGTTTTATCTCCTGAAGAAAATTTCTATGATTAAAGGACTAATGTTGCAACAGGACTATCTTTAGTTGGATTGATTACGGCAACAGCCTCCTTGCAGTGAATGTCGAAGGAAGATAGGTGTTACTAAATAATATAGAGTGATATATGGTGAGAGTTAAATCCTATGTTAACATCAGGGAACTTAACAAATACTTGAGCTCTCATTTCATTTTAACTCTCAACCAAAAGTAATATGTGGTTAAGTATGAGTTGATTTCCTTACTTATTTGTTCTGTTTATCAGCAGATAGGCTTTCTTATTTAATTGATTGATTGATCTTATTTGATTGATTAATTTGCTGATGAGGATTATTTAATTTTGATAATCAGCAAAGCTCGTTCTTTTATCTGATAGCTGCTTCTGCAGTTTTAGCAAAAGCTTCTACTATCACTTGCACCAATACAAAACTGCAAAAGACATTGAAAGTTCCAAATACACATCCTGATGAAGTCCTGCTTTGATATTCTTCAATTATATGGCTCTATATTTGTAGGCTGTAAATCTGAGAATTCCTGCTATAGCCCTGTGGCTTTGGTTTTGCCGCTTTAGTTCATGTTTTTCATCACGCAGATACTTTGTTCTACTGGACCGATGCTATGTCTCAGTGGCTCCACAGCTTCAACCTTAATCTTTTTTTTTTTCTATATTCCTTTTGTCACGTAAGGCACAAAACACATGAAACATGATGTGACAAAAAAGTGAGTGGACCTGAATAGCCATGTGATTTATATTTTTAGTAGTTTAGGTTTTATAATGAGTTCTGCCTCTGAGTCCAGTAGTCCAGCTTTAAATTTCAACCTTTACACATACCCTCAGGTTTTCCTTTCTTCCATTTAATACTGTAAGCACACCACAGCTACCTAAGTCTACAGAGAGCCCAGGTCTTGTTTCTTTCTTGCCTTCACTTGAATCAATAGCACATAGCTGGGATGTATCCATGTGATGTTCAGTCGGTATATATGTGAGGTCTGCCTTTGACTGGAAAGTGATTCCAAAATCCGTTTACCACCATAGAGAACAGGGATGGCCAGAAGGCTTCCTCCTGCCTCTAGTCTAATGGCTTGGAAAATTTGCAGAAATGTTGGCTCGTTTGAATCAGGACTGAAAAAAATTATGGCAATGGATTGCTTTCTTATATAAAAACTGAATTAAGGGGAAAAATTGAAATAAAAATCATATAGAAAAAAATGATCAAAAGCAAATTTTAAATGGAATTGAAAAGGGTTTATTCCTTATTTAATGGAGCCAACACTGGCAACATGATGTTTTTCAGGAGTTTGTTACAACTCTGAGGAGCATAGAAAGAAATGCTGCCTCCCCTTGTTTAGCTTTGTTTCTGGGAACACCAGGTGAACAGGTTTCTGATGACTTGAGGGTTTAAATATCTGAGTTGTTCCTGTGAAATGTATTTGGGACCAACACCATGTAGTTCCTTATAGATTATAAATAAGATTTTAAATGTTATTCTTTCACAAACAAGCAGGCAGTGCAGTAATTTAAGCACAGGTATAATATGATCAATTTCCTAATATTGCCAGCAGTTTTTAAAATAGCTGCAGTGACCTAATGTATTTTTACAGTGACCTGAATCCAACAATACCTATCAAAAAATAAAATCAGGATTTCTTTTTTTTGTCATGTCTTGTTAGGAAACCTTAATTTAGGTCAGATTCTATCTTGACACCAATGTGTTTTTAAGAGCAAGCACAATGATATCAAGGTTTTTTTCTGCAGCTTAAAGCAATTCTGATCCATCTATTTATAGATACATTGGACACTCTAGTGGAGTGAGATGAAGTGGTGACATCAAAACATAAAATGTATCTCCTCAGCATAGATATTGTAACACTCCAAAATCTTAGGTAGAGAATCATGTAGGTATTAAATAAAAATAGCCAGAGAATGGAGCTTTGAGTAACATATAAAAACTCAACCAGTTTACCATAGTACCTGGCAAACCAACCAACTTGAATTTGTCATTCAGAATGTTATGATCAAGGTTTTTGAAGGCAGCACTGAGATCGCATGTTTTGACGCTTTGAATTAGATTTCTTTCTGTTTAGTCTATTTCTTGTTTAATTTCCCCCCCACTTTTGTTCTTTGAATTTCTTTAAAGCACTTAACATTACCTATGAAATACAAATGCTCGTGGACATGAAACATCTCCAGTGACCATCTGCAGTGTATCCCATGACAGAATGAGGTGCCTCTAGGCATTTTAAAGCCCAAACCAACAAAACAAGACCCACTGGTCTCTTTCAGTGCAACTTCTAGGCAGTGAAATTGGAGCCGAACAAATGAATGTAGTTGCAAGGAAGTAAACAACCTCTTCAGAACCATAGTCGACACAGACTTTTTCGGTTTTATCTCTGACATTCTGGTCCGAGTTTGTGCCCTTGTTACAATTTAACTCTCAGCCAAAAGGTACTGTATTGTTTGGTATGATTTGTTTTCCTCGGTTCTTTATATTATTTTATATTTATTTTATTATCCATTTTTTCAATGCAGCACTATGATTTTAAAGTTTTAAAGTAAATCATTATTTTAGCTATCCATTTTTATTATGTTACAGCTATTTGTTTGCTTCAAATGAGCGTTTTAATGTGTTATTTTTCTTTTCTAAAATTACCCAGCGTACCTATGCAATACAAATGCATATGCACATGAAACAATCTCTAGTGACCATGCATCTCCCAAAAGAGAGGAAAAGGGCTGTCTTCATTTGAACCAGAAGTCTATAATTTAGGCTCAGATTAATTTTCTAGCTGGTCTGAGGATGAGGAGGAGAGTTCAGACCATTTATATTCAAGATAACTTTGCAGATCCAGCTGTGATTGCAGAGGACACACGAGTAAAAGTTAAGACCTGCAGATTGACCTGTGATTCTATTTTGTCTTTACAAAAATGTGTGGAGTTTCCTTGCATAAAGATAGCTTTCATTAGATTTCAGTCCATCTAACACTGAAACGTTTTTCAAATATAAAAATCCACACTGAAAGTGTCAAATTAATTATTATGTAAATGCACATAGGTGACCAATATGAATGCAGAACATTACTTTGGTGATAAGGAGACACTTCATGGTTTGTTAATGATTAAGAAACAAAAGAACTCCAGTGTCTAATTAATGATAACCCACCATGTTTATAGAAAAAAAACCTAAATTGTTGTGATCAGTTGCAAGATACGGTCACACCAAAAATAAAAATTATCCAATTGACTGGTCCAATAAGTAATAACTTTCAACTGGAAAGCATTTATAAAATTTATTTTGTCTTTATCTCTTGCCTTGGTGATGCTTGAGGTATTCTAACTGTATCCACTGATGTGTAAAATGATTTCTAAAAGGAATTTTATCATAATTGCTGTTAGGTGGATTTTTAATCTTCTCATTAGCGATCTCTAGAACTTTTTGAATGTTTTGGTGAGGCAAACTTTCAAGGCAAACACTATACCATTTCATTATGCACTCCAATTATAAAGAAAGAAATATAAAACAGGATTAGTTTCATCCATAAATAATAACATTTCACATTTTGTCAAACTATACCACAAACTGCAATCTATTTAAAAAAAATTTGGCTTTTGGCTAGACCAACAATGAAGTGCATAATAGTACAGTGGAAAGAATAAAAACGCGGAAAAGTGTACTACAGTGTTAGCCTGTACAAATATCTCAAGCTTTACATCTTACCAAGCAACTTTCAGTCTTTTAACTGAAAACTGAAAGAGTTTAACACCAGTACAAACCAAAAAAGAAATAGTAATTTTCCTAAATGCAAAGGCCGAGCAACAATAGTAACCCAGGAGGAACTGTGGAGGTCCACAACTTAGGCAGCCTCATTCTGTGGGGATGTTATTAATTATCAGGAACATTGAAGCTAAGCAGACTTGATGGGAAGATGAAGGGAGCGAAATACAAGGTGATACTAGAAGAAAACTCTGTTATAGGCCACAAAAGACTTAATACCTGAATTTAATTGAAAATATGTGAATACGCTTCAAAACAATATTTATTTTGACTCCAATTGACAATTAGGAATGTTGTGTTAATTTAGTTCTCAAAATCTAGATTAAGTATCACACATCAAATCAAACTTTATTTACATAGCGCTTTTTTTCATATGAAAAAATGCTGCTCAAAGTGCTTTACAGATTAAAATTACCCCACATTCCCATCCCTTTCCCACAATTGTAAAAACAAAATGAAGATTATTCCCCACCTTCCCCAAAACACTTAAGACCATAGGTGGACACTGGGCTGAGCTCAGATGAGTCAGGTAGGTAAGGAAGACACCATCAGGAGAGCTGTCTGCCCCGACAGCAGCAGCTCACACATCACCACATCATCAAACACTACATTCATTATGTGAATCAATATATAACTTAAAAACCCACTCTGTAATTTTTACAAAATAAAAACATGTTATCAAAACGTTTTGGTGTCACACAACGCCATTTTTGATGTTCTTTTTCGGAGTTGTCACTACATGGGAGGGTCGTGCTGCTGATAACCGCACTATAACTTTTTACCCGCGGACTGTTTCACTGTTTTACTTTACAGCAGTATGCTGTGCACTACATTATGATATTTAAAAAAAACGCGGTTTTGAGACTTGAGCCATGGTCGATCTACGAAAGAAACCAAAGAAGACATTATCAGAAGAAGCAAGGAAAATA
Source organism: Apricaphanius iberus (assembly GCA_028564705.1). Lineage (NCBI taxonomy): Eukaryota > Metazoa > Chordata > Actinopteri > Cyprinodontiformes > Aphaniidae > Apricaphanius > Apricaphanius iberus. The sequence continues at coordinate 653,243 of JAPXFQ010002229.1, read as the reverse complement.
AACTGTTCCCAAGCTGAAAGCTACCACAGCTTCACCGCTGGAGAAAGCTTAATGTCTGATTCATATCGGTGTAATGGATTAACTTGTTTTTGTGTTTACTGGTTACCAACTTCTTGTAATGGGGAATGAAATGAGACAGGTTAGAAAAAGTTTATTGCAGTGGTGATAGGGAACTTTGTGTTGGGCAGGGCTTCTCCTAGCTTACAGGAGATACGGCTGACCTGAAAAAAAGGGAAACATCGCTGAGATGTTGTTTTGTAAAAAGCAAATTGAAAACTATAGATTGCCATTTGACCTGACAGTTGAATTATTCGTTTTCTTTCTGTTTAAACAAAATGGCACTGAAAGGGGCAGCTGAGCTTTGTCCTTCGGCACAGTAACATCTGTGGTAGCTATTAGCAACAATAGACGCTAAAAGAAGTTGGAAACCAGTTAACACAAAAACACTTTTGTCCATAAGCCGCACAGCCGGACGATGAGCTGAGTCAGCTTCCCAGGACGTTAAAGATACAGCAGGATGTATGGATGCTGAACTAGCCATGTTGCTACTGGATTGGTAAGTAATAAGTGTTTGCTCCAGGGCTGTTTAAGCATGATGTGACACAGTGCTAGGAAAACAGTTTGTTTACCAACTGATACGCCGTTAGCTTAATGTTTTGTTGTCGAGGATGGCAAGCTTGAAGTTCACTACTTAAAAGGGCTCAATAGAGATGTTTTATGACATTGATGTTACGCCACAAGCCTTTGAGAGGGTGACAGAGGGCAAATATCTACAAAGTTACAGAGTGTCTCTTTAAGCATTTATGTAGCTGTGCTGTAAAGGAATGCAGAAAAGTGTAAGGCTACAAATACCTTTGCAAGGCACTGCAAATCACATATTATCCTTAAGAGAACCAAAGTGAAACTCTGTTTGTGAAAAATCAGTTGCTAAACTTTTAAACCATTCTATTTTATTAATCTTTCCTCTTGTCGTTTAATTCAGAGCTCCAATGTTGTGGCAAATGTGATATTTTGCTCTTTTTAATGAAACATTGACGTTTCTTTACCTCTACATGGAGCCACAGTCTCCCTTAAACAGAAAAAGATGTCGGTTGCTCATTAACTTTGCTGCCTTGTGAACAACGGTTCATGAAGCATATACTAATTAGATTATTAAGAAGCAAAAGGCACTTCTTATCTGCAGTAAGCCAGTAAATCCTCTGTTTTCTGTAGGATTAAAGCCCCCTGTATTCCTGTCACTCTCATCTGTGCCAAACTCAGTCTGGCGGACAGTGGGACAACAAGGGAACATCTGCTGGACTTGCAAAGCTTGTGTTGTTTTTATGAGAGGTGCAGTATCCATTTTAGATAGTAAGATGTTTTACTTTGAAAATATAGGCGTCCAAATGGCAATATCCACCAATAGATCAACAACAGTTCCATCTGCCGAAATGTGTAAAATTATTTAGAGGGTGTACAATTTTTATAATTACTTTAAACAAAATCACCAGTGGGAGAGTTATTCGCAGAACAATCCCACATTAACATTCACAATAAAAAAAAAAAAACCTTTTTTTATTTCCTTACTTTTTTAAGCAATGCAGAGAATCTATGAATTTTAATTAGTAATCTGTTTCTTCTGCTTTTTCTCGGATATTAATATGATGTTACAAAGAGAGGAACTCTGGAAAATGGGAAAGACAAGGGAAGATGCCATCAAAGTCAGGAAATGTGTTTGCTTTGTAAAATACAGAACAGTAAAACAAGCTAAATAGCTAGAAGGTAGTTGCTTTCTAACCACATGCACAAACCAAAGAAATATTCAGCAAAGAACCAATTTAAACCACCCAGAATCCCATTCCAAAAACGGACTAAAATAAGCAAAACCATCACATGGTACTGAGGAATCAATAGCTTCATATTCTTCTCAAGACTTTTGTCAAATTTATTTAGGAAATTATTTAAAGGTTTTTCATATACATATTTCAAGATTAAAACGATGTATACTGTGAAAAAGACAAAAATAAAAATAGATCAAAAATCTATCTCCCAGTCAACACAGAGAAACAGTGAGTCATTCTGCAAATCCAAAACAAACCTTAAAAGGGGGGAAATAAACCAAAGAGGCAGACAAGGGGATGCTTTGGTGTAACAAATACAATCTATTTCAACAGTTTTTTACTTGGAGCAATAGAAAAAAATCAAAACAAGTGGGGGGAAATTGATGCTTGGAGCAGTGAAGCCGAATTTGCAATGGCTTTTGAGGACTGGTGCTCTAATTCCATCACAGCTAGCTCCAGCCACACTGAGATGTGAAAGAAGGAAAAAAAAGACCAGAGTGTTGGAAAAAGGAACTGTCCAGTATGGAGAGCATCAGATATGAGATAAGGATTACAGATGGTACAAGACTGCTGCAGAGTCTGCTCTGCAGAACAATATGTTCAGTATAAAAAAATCCCTCTTCACAATATCCTGCATTCACTGGAGAGTGTGAAGTGGCTGGACTGGTTTGCTTTTAACACTTGATGTGTTACCAGAAGTACTATATGAATAGAATACTTTTGGTGTTGGTCATTTTGCCCCTTTGCCATTTTGTAGTTTTGCAGTTTTGGTTATTTTACACCCAACATTTGTAGCTACTAAAATGAGCAGTCAACCACAAGGAGGTTTGTACTTATCATTAGTCAATTTAAACTTTCTACAGGGATGTTTTAAACCACTGATTTTAAGTAAGATTTTTTTTTAATACAAAGACTGTCTGTTATTCAAACACAACAAACAGAAGGTCACTAGGACTGATCTTGGTTTTGATCCGGGGTACTTTTTCTTTTTATTTAGCTGGACTAACCTTACAAGAAACAACGGAAATACCACAGATAAAGTAACAAACAGAATTCAAGCAATGGATATTTATCTACAAATTTCTGGTCTGAAAAAGTATTTCCAGGTTTGGATGAGTATGGAAGACGAAAATGAATAGATATACCAATCCATCCTTTGCAGAAATATTTGCATAAGTTTCACAATTTATGTATGTTCTACTTCTAACATAGGTCAAACGGAGGGAGAACTATGAAAATTAAATTTTGGAGAAGCAGGCAGTTTTAATTATGAAAAATTAATGGAAAGCCCTCAGAATAAATCAAAACACTTAAACCAAAAGACTGAAATTTTTAAAAACTGAAATATTATCCAGCAGAAAGTATGTCCATGTACTGTAGAGAACATTCACTTATTACCAGGTCAAGGCTCATTTTGGATGAATTAATGCATTAATGCACAGTTGGCATGGAGGTAATCAGACAAGTCCTTCTAGAAAATGAAGTCACAATCTGTGTTAAGCTTGACAATCAAGGCAAGCATCAAGTGACATGAGTGGTGGTTGCTGTGGACTCATGCAGAAAACAAGCTGTTCACTAGCAGGGACCACGCCACAGATTGAGAATTTTAACAGTTTATTGAAGGCATGGAGAATTGAACAGTCTGAGGAGGGACATCGGAGACCCAGGGGAAGACTCAGTGTGGGGGTGCAGTCTTCGAGAAATCATCTTTCCGAGCCTGCTCAGAACCCCCTCAGACAAAAGCCTATACAATGTGCAAGGCACAGAGAAAGTCATCTCGAGGCCCTTTATGAGAGGTCGTTGCAATCCAATCAGATAAAAGTTTGTCTGAGTAAGGAATCCCAGCAGATTACCGAGTCGTCAACGCGGGGTTGAGCAGTTCCTCAGCAATCCCTTGTACTGAGCAAGCATGTAGCGACTGTGGAGAGGAAAAACTCCCCTTTAGCGGGAAGAAACCTCTGGCAGAACCTGGCTCAGAACAAGCGGTCGTCCGCCACGACCGTCTGGGGGTCTGAGGAGACAGAAAGCAGGGGGCGTTGTAGTTGAGCAGGACGCCGGACCGGATGGAGCTTGTTCTCCAACAGTCCGAGCCCACGACGGAACATCTGCGGGAACGGCTCGGGACCTAAACGAGAGATTGGAAGAGTTAGTAGAGGAGTGAACAGGGGCACAGAATGTGGAGGCTGTGTCCGATGGACGCTGCTGAGAAAAAAGGGGGAAGGGTAGAAGGGGCGGGTCGGCAGTTACCCAGGAGAGAAGGAGCGGGTCGGCAGTTACCCAGGAGAGATGGAACGGGTCGGCAGTTACCCAGGAGAGATGGAACGGGTCGGCAGTTACCCGGAAGAGAGGGAACGGGTCGGCAGTTACCCGGAAGAGAGGGAACGGGTCGGCAGTTACCCAGGAGAGAAGGAACGGGTCGGCAGTTACCCAGGAGAGATGGAACGGGTCGGCAGTTACCCAGGAGAGATGGAACGGGTCGGCAGTTACCCGGAAGAGATGGAACGGGTCGGCAGTTACCCGGAAGAGAGGGAACGGGTCGGCAGTTACCCGGAAGAGAGGGAACGGGTCGGCAGTTACCCGGAAGAGAGGAGTTACCCGGAAGAGAGGGAACGGGTCGGCAGTTACCCGGAAGAGAGGGAACGGGTCGGCAGTTACCCGGAAGAGAGGGAACGGGTCGGCAGTTACCCGGAAGAGAGGGAACGGGTCGGCAGTTACCCGAAAGAGAGGGAACGGGTCGGCAGTTACCCGAAAGAGAGGGAACGGGTCGGCAGTTACCCGAAAGAGAGGGAACGGGTCGGCAGTTACCCGAAAGAGAGGGAACGGGTCGGCAAGACCCTGCAAAGAGCGGCGACGGGTCGGCAAGACCCTGCAAAGAGCGGCGACGGGTCGGCAAGACCCTGCAAAGAGCGGCGACGGGTCGGCAAGACCCTGCAAAGAGCGGCGACGGGTCGGCAAGACCCTGCAAAGAGCGGCGACGGGTCGGCAAGACCCTGCAAAGAGCGGCGACGGGTCAGCAGGTACCCGGAACCTAGAGGGAGGGGAAGGGAGGGGCGAAACAATCGAGCCAAACGAGGGATGAAGAGCGGGCAGAGCTTATAAGTGTATCGTGATGTGATTAGAGATGTAGGACAGGTGCGGGGTACCGGAAGAGTTGATTAAGACTAATTACGAAGTGGTGCGAAGTGGATCTGAAACGTGGTCCCTGCTCCCGAACCTAAGTCAACAAGTTAACTCCATATAATGTCATTGTCATTAATGATATTTTAATGAAGAAAAGCTTAGAAAGCTTAGGATCGCTGCAATGGCAGGTGAAAACGGCATGGAGGAAATAAGGCAGGATGATAACAGGCTGACAACAACAGTGGATCTGATAAAAGCATGACTCAAGGGAAGAGGTTTTTTTTTTTTTTTACTGAGGAGATAAGATTACTCAGACAGGGCTGGGGTCAGTCTAATCAACAAAATGGGTTGGAGCTGAGATGAAGCATGAATTGAGATACTTAGGAATTTTTTTTAAATTATGTTAACATTTACAAGAATAACAGAACAAGCAATATGAATTTAAAAACGAATAATATAATAAATAAACAAAGGATATGTGAACACAAGAATCTTCTTAAATGCCCAAATCCTAATATCAAAATATAAAAAGCTCTAAAATGTCATGCACTGACTTTGGATTTACCCAAACAGTTGATGGAGATGACTCCACAAGTAATACGTGACTGTGAAATTATTCATTTTGGAACTCAAACTTGTATTCTTAGTCTCCCAATTCTTCCTCTAGATTCTGGGACCTTCATTTTCAAATGAAATGCGCAGTTTATTTTCACTGAAAAGTAGATTGCTGAACTTCAGTCCAGCCATTTTTCCTCCAGGTTAGACACATATGACATTTTTCTCTACTTCAAGAGTGACTTCATGCAGGATGGAACAGCTGCAGCCCTCATTCAAGTCCTGAATACATCTGTGTGTCTTTTGAAGCACTGGCTCGAGCTGCAGTGCACACCTTAGTGGAGGTTTTGTATCTTAATGCTCTCATGGCTGTATTTATATCTGTTGTTGGTACACTTTTTTCAATCACCCTTTTTACTTCCTCTACACGTGTCAAACTAAAGGCCCGGGGGCCAAATCCGGCCAGCCATACCCTTTTATGTGGCCTTCTAAACTCTAGAGGAACATAAAAATAGAGCCGTTAAGTTATTTTTATGTGCACCTAAATACAATTTTATCAGTCAAATCAATGTATATTTAAATATTCCTAGCTTACATCATTGTGAAATGTTCAGCATTATTTAATTTAAAGATGTGATTAAAGTCTAAAAGTACTTGTTGAGACAGATGTTTATTAATATTTTAGCAGTTTGTTAAAGATAGGTTTATCAATACTTCCTGCCACAGCTGGCCCTTTAAGGGCATTCATTATCTTTTTGTGGCCCAAAATGGATATGGGCTTGACACCCCTGCTCTAAACTCTCTATTAATATGCTTACATACACCACTATATAAGGATCCAGCATTTTTTTAGCGATACCTTTAAGTGGCTTACCCTCTAATGGTGTCTTTCAATTTCTGTCGACTGGACAGATTCTGATTGTTTAGGCTATGGCATTGCATTTTGGTACAAAGTATTTTACTGCTTTCATGTAATATTATTTCTCTGATAATCAATCCAGGGGTAAATATGGCTTACATTTGATGTAAGCCATATTTCAAAAAAAAAATTAAATATGTGAACTATATCATTTCATACTTTTTGAATGAAATCACTGATATAAATTACCTTTTAGTGCAATTCCAATGCATTGTGATGTACTGGATGCCACCTTATGCATTTGTGTTATTTTCACATCACTTGGTTAGAGCTTCTGCAGCAGTTTAGAGCAAACACTCCTTGTTCTTGCTCTGCATTCCTGCTTTAGATGGTGAATCTTTAAGGTGACATGAAACAATTCCTGACATATGACAGGGCCTTTGGTTATTCTGAGCTGCAGAAAATGAAAATAATTAATTTATCAAACTGAAAGTAAGTGGCACACGCGCATTGTGCTTTGTTATAACTTGAGGAATGTGCCTGGTACAAACAGTGGAGCAGCACAATACGAGAACAACAGTCAGATTCATGCATTCGACTCGAGTATTTTCCATTTTTTTCAGTTTGATGTGTGTGAAGGCAGGGAAGAAAAACGTTTGTGGGTGTTTGTGTGTGAGGGGGTGTTTGAGAAGTCCTGCTTTTGGTCTGATTTTCCACTAGGGGGTGTATAATCACCACATTTATCAATTTTTAGACTTGCACTGCAACCTACCTGTCCACAACCCCATTGCATGGTTTGATTCAGGTTTAATTGCACAGTCAACAATTTGGTGTACTCAAGATGTGAATTTTCACTCTTCAATTAGGATTATTTGTGAAATTCTTACATCACCACAAGCTTAAGATATGCCAGCCTTCCGAAATGCTGGTTAGTCTGCAGGATTTTGTTTTCCCAATTTACATAAAGTATTCATGCCCCTTTAAGCTATTTCACATTTTGTCACCTAACACCACAGACTTTAATGTATCTCATAAGAATTTTAGAAGGAAAAGTGTTCAGGATTTTTTCTTAATAAAGATCTGAAAAGTGTGGCTTGATTTTTTTATTCAACCCTTGTTTATGGAGAGCAACTTTTGAAATTACGACTGCAGATATTTTGGTATTTGTCTTAACCAGCTTCGCATAATTAAATATTGAAAGCTTTGTCAAATGTTCTCTGTAAAAAAGCTCAAGCTCAGTCTGGTTTTAGGGCTGAAATTTGCCTGGGCAATTCTGAAGCATGAATGTTTAATGACCTAAACCATTCTAATTTCAAACTGACTGTTTTAGAGTTGTGGTTGTTCTGTAGTGGAACACCCGTTTCAGTCTCAAGTCTTTTGCATCCCACAGCATAATGCTGCCACCACCACAATGATGATAGTGTACTCAGGGTGATATGCAGTGACACACATTGGGTTTTGCATGTAGGCCAAAAATTTAAATTTGGTCCAATCTAACCAGTGCATCTTCACCAACAAGTTAGTTGTGTTCCCTGTATGGGTAGAGCTAAACTGCAACTTAGCTTTTTGATGGCTTTCATTTTGCAAAGGATTTCTTCAAGTCCCTCTTTTTTTAACAGGTCAAATTTCTGAAGTCCATGCCTGATAGTTCTCCCACATGAAGAAGAAATCTCTGCCACTCCTCAAGAGTCACCTGGAATGGTGAAGACTTTTTTTGAGATGTTCAAAACTTGCAAAATCATTCTAAAATCCAACCATTTTTCAAGGTTCTCAGCGACCTTATCCCCTGACCTTTCTCGTGTGTTACTTGATCAGCTGCTGATTGTTTACTGATGCTCAAACCACTGAGGTCTGAATACTATAACATACTAAGACCTGTGACAATTAACAAAAAATAAATTAAGTAGAGGATAAATCTAATTCATCTTAAAAAAAATTCCACCGATGATAATTTCCAATTGGAGACTGGATGAAAAAAGTGATAAATGGTCTACATATCCGTAGTAGCAAAGTAAAAGTTAGATTTTTGTTTTATTCTAACTTTTTGTAGTTAGTTTGCACTTCTTCTTTACAAAACTCTACTAACAGATAGTTGTTCCTGATGTTGTCAGAGTCAAGTGATTAGTATCTTTAGATTTATTTTTGAATAACAATTTTGTTTAGAGAGTTCATCTATTTTTTATGTTTGGGCTTTTTTGGTAATTTATATTGGATATTGAAAATGTTTTCCACCTGCACTGGTAAATTTCTTTAGGAATTGAAGTTTATATATCATTCAGAGGCTGTGCAGGCATTATATTTACAGTACATTAAAGGAAAATGGTCTTGAAATGACGATACTATTGTGTATCACAATGATTTCTGAGGCAATTTATCGTCCAGCAAAAATGTGACATTGTGACAGGCTTAGTTATACCGAGATTAAAGTGTACTCAGGTAGACCATTTACTATTTAGGTGACCTCTAAAGGCAATTTGTTACTTTAGATTTAATTAAGGAGTAGCCGAATAAATGGATCAGAATCTAAATGTACACCTAAATGTTTTTATTTTTATTGGTAAAACAGGTTAAAATGGGTATCTTTTTCGTTTAACTTCCCAGTTAACCACCATTGTAAATTGCACAAAATCCCACTAAGACATCAAGGTTAATGGCTTACATTTGAAAAACTGGTAAAGATCAAAGGTACGCTACTTTTGTAGCTGCCTTTCTGCTGGGATTCCTTGCAAAAAAGCTTAATTGATTGTAATGTTTGTGTAATTATGTTGAAATTACTTTTTGTTGCCTCGAATTGACATTTCTTGTGAATTAGCGCTATATAAATAAAGTGATTCGAATTGTAGGACACTGTTTCTGGTCATTAGGAAGTAACTGCAAGGTTTTTCCAGTGTAAGCTAATACACTAAAACAAATCCCTTTTGTACGGGGGAGCGAACAACTAAGCCAATCAGCTGATTTGACAGATGATCTAAATAAAAGTTACTGTATTGTTAAGTAGGCCATAACAAACTCTACAGGAAGACGACCCACTTTGAAGCCTGAGGGGATAAATCAGCTGAACAGCAACGTGGTGCTCCATTAAGACTGCAGTAACTGCACTAAACGGGATAAATCGCCTTTTTATGAATTCACTGTAATTTAATTAAACCAACAGGGATAAACGTGTGCGGTGTCGCTCACTAATGGTGTGGACATTAACCTTTGGTTCCAGCTGCTTTGCCCTCTAAAATGTTAATAGCCGAGGAAGGGGGGATATGGGGAGAATACCAGTTAGAAATCTGTATGGCTCTCGCCTCAAGATGCTCTTGACATTGTATGAATTTATTACGTCTTCTTTTATTTACAGTTGAGTCATGTTGTGATACATCTTCATAAGCTGCATTTTACACTGCTACCAACGCAATCATGCCTTTTAGACTGTTATCTGCAAACGACGCTAAATCCTTTTGCCTGGTTTTTGTTCTCGTCTCCTCGGCTGAGTGACTAATTGTCCTGTCATTTCCATACTAATTAATATGCATAAGTATCTGTCTGTAGGCTATACGTTAGGTTTAGTAGACAGCATAATCATGAAAAATTGATGGACCAGCTGTATTTTAGGGCATTCACTCAAATATGACACTTTTAATAATCAGCATCAGTGTCTAAATACCTAATCCAGGATGGTTTAAAGGCAGCTAAATGTGCAGTTTTCTAAAGGTACAGTGAGGGACTGGACTGATGGGGAGGTGAAGTCACACAGGAAGGTCCAGTCGTTCCATTAACCTCTTATAATGAAACAGTGAAGTGAGAAAGCTGGACAAATGACACCATGTTCACGTCATATCAGAGGAAGCAGAATTATAGATCCAACACACAACCTGTTTTTTAAAGGAAGAAAGGGTGTGTGCTTCCCTGAATTATTTAAGACTGTAGGAAAAAAAGTGTATTTTTTTTCTAAATAACTTTTCTCCTTCTGACTTGCTGTGAAGAGGTGAATAAGGTCTCCAATGCCACTCTGGTAGAGCTCAAGGCTTAGTTAGAGGCATAAAATCTGCCAACCACCAATAATTTGTACCTGATTTGGCAATTTAATGTAATAGTTTTCCACACAATCCGTCAAAACAACTGCTTACTCAGCTCTCTGACTTAGCCCCAGTGGATTTTGTTACCTTTCGATCCTCTTTAAATCTTTAAGCTCAGCTACACTTTAAGCTCAGCTACACTAAGAGTCTCCTGACTTCAGTTTAGGAGGAGTAAAATAAAAAAAAGACACAAAAAAATGGACAAATTGTGCCAGCTAAATCTCTGGAAAAAATAAAATAATAAGGTTTAAAGGCTTTCAGAGGCAGATGGATTTCGTTACCTTCATGCAGAGCAAGTCTTTATTCCCCATTTTTGTTGATTTATGCTACACTTAAATTGAATCTTAAAGGCTTTGACTCAGCAGTTTGCCTCAGCTAATGGACATTCACAATGGCCCATACTTATAAGCATTCCATTACCTTTTATGTAAATAAACACATGATCCCCTCATCTAAGTTTGCAAATCCTCATTGGTCTACAGTCATGTCAATTTTGTTTCACATTTAGGGACATTACAACCACAAACTTTAATGTACTTTACTGGGATATTTTTTTTTTAAATAGACAAAAACAAACTAGTGTATGCTGATGAGGTGAGGCAAAAGCGTGGTATGTATATGTATTTTGAATGCTTATTATGCGAGTCCCCTAAAAACATTTCTGTGCTACCAACTGTTTTTAGAAGTTATTAAAGATAGCCCATCTGCATGCAATTTAATCTCGGTATAAATGGAGCTGTTGAAGGATTGTCAAAAGAGGTCCAGCATAAAGTTTGCCACAAACCAGATTGGGGTGATGGCAAACACCTGGACAAAGGTGCTCTGGTCAAATGACACTATAATTAAATTTTTGGGTCCAGAAGCAAAACATTTTTTTTTTTTGGCAGCAAAGTAACTGCACATTACACCATCTCCATTGTGTGGGGATGCTTTGCTTTTCTTTATGGACAGTGAAGCTGGTCAGAGTTGATGGGATGATAGATTTTTAATCAGACCAATCCTGAAAAAAGGCTGTTAGAGGGTACAAAACATTGGAAACTGAGCTGAACTTCACCCCACCAGCAGTAAAAGTTAAATACAGTTGCACATTACACTTTGCAGATTTATTATTTCCTTGTTTGAAAAAATGATCTATCTTGGTATGAATACTTTTGTTGATAAACTGAGGTTCATATTAATTATCTAAAAATATTATTGAACAAAAACATGACCGTAATCCTGCCTTGGCATAAAAATATGAGTTAACTTAATCTCATCACAGTCATATAACGACCTCAGGTGAAGCTGTAAAAGAGTCCAGCTGGACCCTCTATCAAACTAATTATCAGACTGACTGATACGAAAGAGGGACAGATGTGCTAGAAATCATCCTCTTGTTACCAATGGTTACCACCAATGAATAGCAGTCAGCCTTACATGCAAGAGAATTGCTGATATAACTTTTCTTATATGAACAAAAACTAAGGGGTTTAATAGCTGTAGAGAAGGCACCATGATATCTAAAATAGTAAAAGAAGTACCACGATTGTCTCAACCTGAGGAGTATTATACAGTATTGTATTGCCATCAGTGCAGAGCTCAATCAAAACTTACAGGAGATGGATTTTTATGCATCTGCAGGGACAATAAATGGAAGACTGTCAGACAAATGCCTTGAAGCACTTTGAGTCAAATGAGAACACGACAGAAATTCTGCAGAAAATATTACAATGGACATAGAACAACTGCTGAAAAGTTTTTTTTTTTTCCTGATGAATCCTCTTTCTGATTATTTGGGACATTTAGAAAATATTTTTTTTCCAGAGAAAATGATATGAGTGCTGTAATAAATCCCCATCCCAGAACACTGTCATGAATACTGAGTGGAGTCAAAACATCTTCAAAGAGTGATTTTTTTAAACACTGCAAGAGAGAAAAACTAGAGGTAAATTCAATGTCAACATTTTCTTGGAACCAACAAAGCCTAGAATTATTTTATTTTTCTAAAACACCTTCAACCAAGGGGTTATCAGTGTTTTATAAAACTAGTACACGTTCTGTATCTGTCTGTATGACATGTTTAGCTGATTATTCTTTTTTAAACAACAGAGCACAAGCTTCTGCAGTAAAAGTGGAATATAATTCTGGGGTTTTGAGAACACCCTGATTCTGGGGGGTTGAACATGCTTACTAGCATTAAAATATTATGGTAAATGTTTAAGTTTCCCAGGTGAAGTTTAACTCGGACTCTAGTTAAGGGAGCCAATGTACTGCATATAAAAAGACTGAGAATCTGTTTGCTTATCTTTTTTATTTTGTTTTAACTTTTACAGCTTACTGAAGGTCAAATTTGTTATAGAGATAAAGTTCATCTGCTTCCATGCAAAAGCTTTGTACTGAAGATATCTTAAACTAACGTAACCTAAGTCGAAGTCTGTGGTGTTAAACTGTGTCCAATCTTTGAATAGTATATATATATATATATATATATATATATATATATGTATATATATATACCACTGCGCCACCGTGCAGCCTCTCTCTCTCTCTCTCTCTCTCTCTCTCTCTCTCTCTCTCTCTCTATATATATATATATATATATATATATATATACACACACAACCTTCTTGCTGCAAGGCAACAGTGCTAACCACTGCACCACCCTGCAGCCCACCATATATATATATATTCATCATGATCTTAGTGATGGAGTGACCGTTCCTTTGAAATTTGCATAGTTAGTGTCTGGGCAGTAGAGCTGCTCCGGAACTACCATGTAGCTATGGTAAGGAGAGAATTTCGGGACTAGTCATCAGTGGTGTCCACCTGGGTCTGCAGATGTCTTGCCCAGTTATACGCCATCGCCAGGTGGGGGTCCCCTGGGGTGATCAAATCCGAGGGTCAATCCTATGGCCAAATATGCATTTGGTGATGTGATTTTGAGCTAAGCTAATGGATGGTTCTTCTATGCATTTTTTAGTCGCTGCTACAGTTTTACAGTGTATTCACACCAAACGAGACCAACGCGACCAGAGAGTCAGGTTTACATGTAAAGTAAAGATGGAGGAGCGCGATGAAGCATCAGGAGGACATGTAAATTGATAAACCATGGCTAATCACCCCAAGCTACATGACACCAGCTGTTTTCTATACAGAGACAGGAATAAAAAAAGAAACATTATAAAGTGGTTAAACTATTTAGACAGGAAAGCTCTTAAGAGGTTTGTGCGTGGCTCTTAAAAGAGCCGTTGTGGCCGCAAAAGGCCCCACTCTCTCCACCGCAAAGTGAGCCATGAGCAGCTTCCTCACCCAGACAGCCTCTCTGGAGATGTTGGCTGCAACACAACCCTGGGCGAAGCTTGGACCTTCAAACTGGGAGAGCAGGCCTGATTCTCCAGGGCGGCAAGGAGCTGTGTTTATGGATCCCTCTGCCACAGCTCGACTGGGTCTTTATCTCTCCAAACCCCCAATGCCGGAGGCCAGGCAGAACATGTTGTCCACGTTGTCCACGCAGTCCTCCATCCTCCGTCAGTTAGCAGTCCATGTAGACAATGCTCCGCTCCCAGGTTCTGGATCCTTACGCTGCTGCTCAACTTGGTCTTCCCCAGGAGCGGTCCCAGCTCCGCCTAAGGCCAGGCAGAACATTTACCAAGGTCAGCTCAGAAAAACCAGAGTCGACTGGGAGGGTCTGGATTAGGTGGAGGCAGCCAGCCGACTGCTAGAGAGCGGTCCTGGTCAGGGTCCTCCCACAAGTTTGTATTTCCGCTTCACGCACGTGAAAATGGCGTATTTTGAAGTGCGACCAGTTTGCTTTGGACACGCTTTAAGGTGCGACGTTCAAGAGACCAGCTAGGGGCGTGTGGCGCTTTTTGGTCGTGTTCCGTTTGAACACACCGTTACAGTTAGGGGGAGCTTTTGGCAGTAATCGGACTAATGGCTTAGCCAGAGTTGAGAGTTGTGTCCCAGTTTACACGTCACTGAGAAAATCTACTTATTGAATGAAGTGTGTTCAACTCTGCGATGCTAGGTGGCGACATACAGCCTTTCACGCTGACAGTCTTCTGTTGAACCAGAGTCACACAGAAAGTAAACAAATGCTTAAGTCAGTTAAACACACAAAGTAAAAGCAGGATATACACAACGAGCAAAGAAATAGACAACAAGACTGCAGCCCAGTACATTTAAAAATACTGCCCTGTTTGATTGTGTTACATTCGTTGTTGCTGCTTGTTTTGTTGTTGTTCCCACTTCCATGGTCTCTTCACTTCCAGAATGGGGAGGCTGGCAAAAGCTTGGCTATTCCTGGCAGGTGTTTACATGCAGATCAATATGATTTTACAAATGCATTATCTGGGTACCTTAGTCGGATTTCTCAAACTTTGGTTAGGTTAGACTTCAATCAAGCTAAAGTGTATACATGCATTTTAAAAGTTCTAATTTCAGTCGGATTAAGGCAATAATTTGACTTTCTTTCCCTGCATGTAAACGCACTGACAGATATTAAAGTATTTTATTTAAATAAAGAAATTGGTGTGAAAATAAAAATTCCTGTCAAACAATTAAAATAGGCACAAAACCAAGTTAAGAACTCTGACAAATATAGAATTTCAGTTGGTGGTTCAGAACACATTCACTTTAATTTAGCTAATAAAATATCAGCATATGTAGGGGGACTTACATCTATATTTAGAGCTACTGGACCACACAAAATGGAATAAAATGCATATATGTCTGTGGACAGCACAGAGTTGTTATACTTGACCATGTGCCCCTTTCTTAATGTTCTTCTATGAATACAGAGGTCTTACCAACAGAGAAGCCTTTTCAGTATATTTGCCGATCCAAAAGAGATTGGCCAGAATGTTAAGGTATACTTTGTAACAGAACAATGTCACTTTTAACAGGGGAAATAATTGGACCCATGTCCTATGTTAAAAAGTCTACACATTTTATAGATTTGATAGAATTTTTTTTATTCAAAAGAAAACAGGTTTATGTCTCTATCCTTGGAAATGCTTTCATGCTGAGCCTTGAACAAGCTATAGTACATATAAGTATATGAATAATATTACACACTAGCCCCTTGGGCCACATCATTAACTGACAGGAAGGCACTATATGATTTATTTCCCCAATATACTATGGTCAAAAACATATGAATATTAAACTGTTAGGGGCCAAAAATGAACAAATAAATCTTGTTTTTAAATTCAGCATAGGTTTTGTTTTCCTCATCAGTCTTAAATGGCACCTGATCTGATTGGGAAAACAAAGACAAACCAACATTTTCCAATTATGAAACCGATCTAACAGGTAATTTTTGAGGTGCTGTTATAATTTGCATTTAAAAATTCCCTCAAATTAGATTACTTTTAATGCCACTGTATCTGCTAAAACAGACTAATTACAAGTGTTACAAGTGTTTCTAAAAGCAACCTATTGACTGGCCATATAACTGTACTTTAATTATACAAACCAGCAAATAAGCCAAGATTAAGGCAACACAATATAACTGTTTTACACAGGATCTTGCAGCCAACACGTATGATTTATTTTAGGAAGGAGTTAAAAACATAATGTCATTTTTCTCATACTGTGGTATTGGTAGAGTTTAGCCAGGTCCAAGTAACAAGTAAAACTAAAAGGCTTTACTAATTGTAGCACTTAATAATCAGGCTATTTTCTATGAGAAGTACCAGCTTTTAAAAATAAGTATATCTTTACCATACTGAATACATTCAAACACTAAATCAACATTTGTTCATGTGTAATAGTTGGTCCCCAATATTCTTGGTGCTACTCAGAAATAGCTAAAAATCCAAAAAAATACTTCAAACTAACTCAAATAATGCTTTACCTACCGTTACATACACAGTACAGACAATTATGCACGCAACAGAACACATGCACGCTCACACACACATGTACCTAATGATGATTTAGAGAGAACATTTAACCTAACAGTCAGGTTTTTGGACCGTGCCAGGAAGCAGGAGTACCTGGAAAGAAGTAAAAAAAGAATTGGAACAACATCCAAACTCCATGCAGAAAGATAAAAAGCTAGAATTTAATCCCAGAATCTTCTTCCTGCAAGACAACAGTGCAGCCTACTGTTCCACCATGCAACCTATTTAAAGAGAAAAGAACCATATGAACTAAAATGGTGTGGGGCCGCTGAGCTCCATAAAGCCTCGTTTTACCTCCAGTAAAGGGATAAATCATGAGGTCTCTTCTCCATCTACCACCAGGGGTAAAGGGAGGCTTTATGGACCACAGCAGCCAAACGGCAGCATGTATAGTAGCAAAGAGAGCCTAGCGCTAGTATCAATGCTAATTAGCGCCGGAGGGAATCATGGCGTCAGCTGTTGTTTCCATATTCACGGTGTATTTTAAATATAAAGCTTATAAATAATGGCTTTAAACTACTTCGCTGTTGCGGTCCTCCAAAGTGCGATATATGGATTTCCGCTTCCTCTGTTTCGTTCAGCATTGTTTCAGTGTGCATGTAGCACAAAAGATAAGTAATTTCAACTCGCCACGGGGTGGGGCGAGTGTGTCTGACAGAGGATGGTCATCCCTGTAGACAATCGAATAGATGTACCGCTCTTAGCCAACCATAAAGTTCAAATGCAGTAGTCACACAGTGGCCATGAGCAAGACGTTTTTTTAAACCACAAAGTGTAGAATTTATCAAGTTTACACGAAAAAGTCAAAGAATGCCCTGACTGAAAGATTGCTTTGGTAAAGACTAAAGGCGTCATTTTAACCGGGGACGATTGAGACATGTACCCAGCAATATTTATGATTGGCGGGTTTCTCCCCCACCAAACCTGCGGAAATTCTTTACCTGCACTGATCTAACAGCCACTTGTGCTCCCAGCAAAGTTTCTGCATCAGTATCAGAATGTAAAAATGGACAGAATGTTATTTAAATCACTCCACTTTCTCATGCAGTCATGTTTCTTTCTGCTCATATTCTAGGCTACAGCATTCTCTGCAGTAGATGTCATGTTTTAAAAGACTCGTAGTCAGCTAACGGGCGGAGTCCTGCAATGTCACTGGTACCCGTTTCAATTTGGAAAAAATACAGTTATACAGTTCCTTTGCTATAATGCGGTCCACCCTTCACTGCTTCCTGCGCTTGCCAAACTTATCATGTGTGGTTATAATAATATTCTCATCCAGACAAAAAAGGCAGCACAAACGACTGCCTATAATTAGGACACAACAGCTGTTCCAAGACCTTCAGCGGAGAGAGACGCATCTGATGTCGCAGGGGCGGAGAGACCGTACTGCGTATTAATAATTTTATGTTTTAAATCTACTAAGGTTTGAGTATTAAAACTAGTGAGAAATGTGAGCAAATGTTGATGTATTTCTGGGGAAAGTTTAAAAAAGTGTGTGGCGAGGGGTTTACAGCCTTAAAACATAACAGTAAAAAAGTTGGAAAAAATTGAAAAGGAAAATAACTTGATCCATTAATGAAAGTAAATTATAGTGCAGTGAATTATTAGTCTTTCGTTATTTGGATACTGCTGCTGACATATATTTTGAAATCACTGTGCAGAAAGCAAACACTGTTCACAGTCCCTAGATTTACCTTGATTTCTCATTTCTAAATCGCTGAAACGCTGGATGGATAGCAACAGCATTGCTTCATCAGCGCAACTTCGGGAAAAATTCCTTCCTGCTCCCTCCACCAAAACAATATAACATTTCCACTTTAGGACTCTTAAACAAAACATTACAACAACAATATTGTCTCACTCCCAGTCTGCTCGCATTAAAAAAGATTCCCCCTAGAGCCGTGAAATTTATTTTGGGTTTTTTTTTCACCTAAAGCAACTTTCTGCGGATCACCCACAGGTAGCTGCCCTATTGCCCTATTGTAAGTTAAATTTGAAATGTATCTACACAGAATGGTGTTAGGTTTGCAAAAGGAGCATGCTTTATCGTTGCACATTCTGCTAGTGCAAATACATATTATATCCAGCATTGTTCTTTATGCTTTGATGTGGATTTTAATAATTCTTCCCAACCAACAGCATATTGATTACGTTTAAAAAGGAAAATAGTTAAACCTATGGCTTTTAACTTGTATTGATTCAATAAATATGTTATTTTCACCACGGTTTTACACTGTTGTGCATATTGTAATGAAACATGAAACGAATGAATACTTAGAGGCTAAATAAATATTTAATAACTGTCCCCAGCCATCCTAAAACCGCATTCAAGCTTATAATTATGTCCCCAGCCATTTTAAAAACAAACTGACGCTCTTGGCAAAGACCCATTTATACAGTTTATAAGCAAAAAAAAAGTTGTTTAGGAGCTTAGTTACTCTTCAGAGAAATAGATTTTCAAATAAAGGTTATGGATGTAGTAAATTTGTCTTCATGTGTAAAAGATTTAACAAAACACAAACTGTTAGGAGTCCAAATAACCTGCTATCACCAGTATAGTTTAACCCAACTTGTACGCACCAACCACCACATTTTTACTAATAACGATACTGTTTAACCCTTATCCTGTCACCTTGAATTTCAAATAATACACTTCAATGTGGAAGCTTTTAAACCCTTATGGCCTGATTTATCAACAGTTTGTGCTTGTTTAAACCAGCACAAACCACACAGCATCACAAAAAACGGGCTTTGGCTGATTTACTAACATAGCACAGAGACCATGGCACCTGTTAAACCCAGAGCAAGCATTTAGCGCTTTTCCCCATGCTACATATAAAATATGGGCGTTTCTGTCAGAAGACGCAAAATATTAGTGTCATGTTTTGGCTCAAGGAGGACCCAGATGCGGAGCGGCGTTTGTGGCTCTTACGGCCCATGTTTATTAAATGTCCAGAAAGACGAGAAGCACAGAGAACTAGGGGAGGTAACGACGACAACGACCCGACGAGGACAGACAGGCACAGAAGGGCATATATACTGTGGGAAGAGGTAATCACAAAACAGGGAACACCTGGGAGCAGAGGAGGGAAACACAGGGAGGACAAAAGAACAGGTGAAACAAACTAGGACTAATAAACTCAAACAGACTGGGAGGAAACAGGGAGGAAAAAACAACACAGACAGGGACGGATCATGACAATACCCCCCCCTCAAGGTGCGCCACCTGGCGCACCAAGTAGGAAACTCAAGCCAGGGCGGGAGGAGGGGGTCCAGGACGGAGGGACAAAACCACAGTCCCCAGAAGACCCATGACGTGGCGGCCGGCGGCGAGGGACCAACAGACGAGGAGGCCGGCGACGAGGAACCAACAGACGAGGAGGCCGGCGACGAGGAACCAACAGACGAGGAGGCCGGCGACGAGGAACCAACAGACGAGGAGGCCGGCGACGAGGAACCAACAGACGAGGAGGCCGGCGACGAGGAACCAACAGACGAGGAGGCCGGCGACGAGGAACCAACAGACGAGGAGGCCGGCGACGAGGAAACAGCAGACGAGGAGGCCGGCGACGAGGAACCAACAGACGAGGAGGCCGGCGACGAGGAACCAACAGACGAGGAGGCCGGCGACGAGGAACCAACAGACGAGGAGGCCGGCGACGAGGAACCAACAGACGAGGAGGCCGGCGACGAGGAACCAACAGACGAGGAGGCCGGCGACGAGGAACCAACAGACGAGGAGGCCGGCGACGAGGAACCAACAGACGAGGAGGCCGGCGACGAGGAAACAGCAGACGAGGAGCCGGGACGAGGAAACAGCAACGAGAGGAGACCGGCGACGAGGAGGCCGCGACGAGGGACCGTCAGACGAGGAGGCCGACGAGGGAACCTTGAGCCTTGGAGGCCGGCGGCGTGGAACCTTGAGCCTTGGAGGCCGGCGGCGTGGAACCTTGAGCCTTGGGGGCCGGCGGCGTGGAACCTTGAGCCTTGGGGGCCGGCGGCGTGGAACCTTGAGCCTTGGAGGCCGGCGGCGTGGAACCTTGAGCCTTGGAGGCCGGCGGCGTGGAACCTTGAGCCTTGGAGGCCGGCGGCGTGGAACCTTGAGCCTTGGAGGCCGGCGGCGTGGAACCTTGAGCCTTGGAGGCCGGCGGCGTGGAACCTTGAGCCTTGGAGGCCGGCGGCGTGGAACCTTGAGCCTTGGAGGCCGGCGGCGTGGAACCTTGAGCCTTGGAGGCCGGCGGCGTGGAACCTTGAGCCTTGGAGGCCGGCGGCGTGGAACCTTGAGCCTTGGAGGCCGGCGGCGTGGAACCTTGAGCTTAGGTGGAGGCGTGTTCGCCTGAACACCCTCGGCAGAGTCAGGAACCGGAGGCGTGTTCGCCTGAACACCCTCGGCAGAGTCAGGAACCGGAGGCGTGTTCGCCTGAACACCCTCTGCAGAGGCAGGAACCGGAGGCGTGTTCGCCTGAACATCCTCTGCAGAGGCGGAACCGAGGCGTGTTCGCCTGAACACCCTCGGCAGAGTCAGGAACCGGAGGCGTGTTCGCCTGAACACCCTCTGCAGAGGCAGGAACCGGAGGCGTGTTCGCCTGAACACCCTCTGCAGAGGCAGGAACCGGAGGCGTGTTCTCCTGAACACCCTCGGCGGAGTCGGAAACCGGAGGCGTGTTCTCCTGAACACCCTCGGACGAGGCAGGAACCGGAGGCGTGTTCTCCTGAACACCCTCGGACGAGGCAGGAACCGGAGGCGTGTTCTCCTGAACACCCTCGGACGAGGCAGGAACCGGAGGCGTGTTCTCCTGAACACCCTCGGAAGAGGCAGGAACCGGAGGCGTGTTCCCCTGAACACCCTCGGAAGAGACAGGAACCGGAGGCGTGTTCTCCTGAACACCCTCGGAAGAGGCAGGAACCGGAGGCGTGTTCTCCTGAACACCCTCGGAAGAGGCAGGAACCGGAGGCGTGTTCCCCTGAACACCCTCGGAAGAGGCAGGAACCGGAGGCGTGTTCTCCTGAACACCCTCGGAAGAGTCAGGAACCGGAGGCGTGTTCTCCTGAACACCCTCGGAAGAGTCAGGAACCAGAGGCGTGTTCTCCTGAACACCCTCGGAAGAGTCAGGAACCGGAGGCGTGTTCGCCTGAACACCCTCGGTGGAATCAGGAACCGGAGGAGTGTTCGCCTGAACACCCTCGGTGGAATCAGGAACCGGAGGAGTGTTCGCCTGAACACCCTCGGTGGAATCAGGAACCGGAGGAGTGTTCGCCTGAACACCCTCAGAAGGGTCAGGAACCGGAGGCGTGTTCGCCTGAACACCCTCGGGAGAGTCAGGAACCGGAGGCGTGTTCGCCTGAACACCCTCGGAAGAGTCAGGAACCAGAGGCGTGTTCTCCTGAACACCCTCGAAAGAGTCAGGAACCAGAGGCGTGTTCTCCTGAACACCCTCGGAGGAATCAGGAACCCGAGGCGTGTTCCCCAGAACACCCTCGGAGGAATCAGGAACCCGAGGCGTGTTCTCCAGAACACCCTCGGAGGAATCTCGGAGCCGAGGCGTGTTCTCCAGAACACCCTCGGAGGAATCAGGAACCCGAGGCGTGTTCTCCTGAACACCCTCGAAAGAGTCAGGAACCAGAGGCGTGTTCTCCTGAACACCCTCGGAGGAATCAGGAACCCGAGGCGTGTTCCCCAGAACACCCTCGGAGGAATCAGGAACCCGAGGCGTGTTCTCCAGAACACCCTCGGAGGAATCTCGGAGCCGAGGCGTGTTCTCCAGAACACCCTCGGAGGAATCAGGAACCCGAGGCGTGTTCCCCAGAACACCCTCGGAGGAATCAGGAACCCGAGGCGTGTCCTCCAGAACACCCTCGGAGGAATCAGGAACCCGAGGCGTGTTCTCCAGAACACCCTCGGAGGAATCTCGGAGCCGAGGCGTGTTCTCCAGAACACCCTCGGAGGAATCTCGGAGCCGAGGCGCATCCGTCTGGACGCCCTCGGAGGGAACTCGGAACCGAGGCGCATCCGTCTGGACGCCCTCGGAGGGAACTCGGAACCGAGGCGCATCCGTCTGGACGCCCTCGGAGGGAACTCGGCGACGCCTCCCTCCTCGTCGCCGGGAAGCAGGAAGAGGACCAGTCCCAGAGGGATCACAGCTGGGTGGCAGACCGGCGGAAGGAGCCAGGGAGATCAACCGGTCAACCCAGGAGGCAGAAAGCCGCGGCGAGGGCGGCGCACCCCGGGCACCGCCGCAAAAGTCCAGCTCGTCGTCCTGGGAGTCGGAGAAGAACTCCGGGAAGCCGTCATCGTCCTCCTCTGAATCGTCATACATAGACGCAAGGAGGAACGACGGGGAAACTCCAACTACGTTCCCAGGAGGACGCTCAGAAGCGCGGCGATGACTCGAGGCCCGAGGAGCGGAGAGGCCGCCCTCCTCACGACGGCGGGGCCCAACACCGGGCGGACAGCGAGCCAGCCGCGATCCACAGAAAGGTGAGTCTGAATAGAGTCCTTGATTCACGCTCCAATCTATCAGTTCTTTCCACTCTTCCTCCGTGTGTTGGTGCTCCGCTGGGTCCAGTTGGTCGGGTCGTAATGTCATGTTTCGGCTCAAGGAGGACCCAGATGCGGAGCGGCGTTTGTGGCTCTTACGGCCCATGTTTATTAAATGTCCAGAAAGACGAGAAGCACAGAGAACTAGGGGAGGTAACGACGACAACGACCCGACGAGGACAGACAGGCACAGAAGGGCATATATACTGTGGGAAGAGGTAATCACAAAACAGGGAACACCTGGGAGCAGAGGAGGGAAACACAGGGAGGACAAAAGAACAGGTGAAACAAACTAGGACTAATAAACTAATAAACAGACTGGGAGGAAACAGGGAGGAAAAAACAACACAGACAGGGACGGATCATGACAATTAGGAGGAGAACAGGCAAATAAGTAGACGTTCCAGATGCAGTATGATTTGCAAAACATCAAAATGTTTGTGCTGGCTATTTTAGCGTCCATTTTTACAGCTTCTGAAAGGCATATCTTAACTTTGCTCCTTGCGCCTGTTATGAATTGTTCACACAATCATAGTAGTAACAAATGAAGGACACACATTTTTAGCGCGGCAAGCAATTTTGCTGTCATTATCAGGAATCATGATAAATTCGCCCTTAGAACATTGATATCAGTGTTTTTTACGCCTCAAAAATACTTTTGACTGTGGGAAAGAAGCCTGCTGCTATAATGTCTAATGCAATTTAAACACTACATGAATTACCACATGCTGCTGTGTTCAGAGTATGGTCTGAAGAGTGCCAATTACTTTCTCCAAGGAACCCAATTGTGTAATCACCAAGGTTTAATCCCCCCACATTTGCATGGCCCGTGCATGCATCACATCTGTGCTCCACATCCTATGCTGTAGTGTCAACGTATCTGAGGTTGCTGTCAGAAATATTCAACCTTCCTACCAAAGAAAAGTACTAATCTAGTGAAAGATATCAATATTTACTAACAGATATTCAAGTTATTTTGTCAGCAGACGTTGACTTCAAGTTGAATTCCAAATGTGAAACCTTGCTCTCCAGCATGTACAGTGTAGCTTTCATTCAGCCTATCCCTGTAACCCATGATGCTTTGCATGATTTGCATGACATCTGGATGGGCTAAGGTAAGCAAGCAGTGCTAGCTTGGGCAAAGAAAGCAATTGCCAAGTGCAATGTAAACTATAGGATACATTAGTGCAAAGTGCACTGTATCGGTACTCCAGAGCACAGGAGATGTGTTCTCTAGTGTGATGAAAAGCTCCTTTTTGTCTGTCAGTTAAATGGAAGTTGTGCTCGCAGTTTTGTGGGAACAGTTTGGGGATGGCCTTTGTTACTTCAAGGCTGGATTACTGTAACTGTCTATTATCAGGTAGTCCACAGAATACAATTAAAAGTCTTCAGTTAGTTCAAAATGCTGCTGCCAGGATTCTGATGAATATTAAAAGAAGAGATCACATTTCCCCTGTTTTAGCTTCTCTTCACTGGCTCCCAGTAAAATCTAGAATAGAATTCAAGATCCTCCTTCTGACATATAAAGCTCTTAATAATCTAGCTCCATCATACATAAGAGACCTGATTGTTCCATATGTTCCCAACAGAGACCTTCGCTCTCAGACTGCAGGTTTACTGGTAGTTCCTAGGATTTCTAAAAGTAGAATGGGTGGCAGATCTTTCAGCTATCAGGCTCCCCTCCTATGGAACCGGCTCCCAGGGTTGGTTCGTGAAGCAGACAATTTGTCTATCTTTAAAACTAGGCTAAAAACTTTCCTCTTTGACAAAGCTTACAGTTAGAGATATGTTTATAGGTAGTTAGAGTCAGGTCAGACAGGTAGATAGGAAGAGACAGGTTAATGTTAGTAGTCAGGCAGAGTGTCAAAAGTTAGGAAGAGATAGGAAGAGGTAGAGTAGCTAGGTAGAGATAGATTAATGTAAGCCAGGTAAAGATCCGGAGCCGGTCGCGGCTTACCGCCGCGGAAGAAATGTGCCCCACAGGGGCCAGCCAGCGCCGGAGAGAGGTCCCTCAAGGGGATCCTCCCGCACAGTGCGGCCGCCCATTACCTGCCGGGTTGAATCCCCCGGGCAGACTGTGCGGACCCCACCCGTTTATCTCTTAAACGTTTCTCGCCCTCTTCAACTCTGTCCTCTCAGTTCTGTCAATTTTTCCTTAAGATAGTTGTCGACTATCGGTCTCGTGCCGGTATTTAGCCTTAGATGGAGTTTACCACCCACTTTGGGCTGCATTCTCAAACAACCCGACTCCGAGAAGACCCCGGCATGACGGGGGCCGTTACCGGCCCTACACCGTCCACGGGCTGAGCCTCGATCAGGAGGACTCAGACAGAGTGTTGGTAGCCAGGTCTCCTAGTAGCTAGGAGACAGGTTAATGTTAGTAGCTATGCTGCTTTAGGCTAGGCTGTTGGAGGACATTATTAGGGTCTGTTCCTACTTTCTCTCCTACTTCTCCCCAACTGCATGATGTGCTGTCAATTCAAGCACTAACCTGTTTTCTATTATAGTAGGTGCTCCGGATTAGCCCTGCTTGACGACCCTGACTAAGATGGCATTGCAGTGACGGAAAATTCTCCACGTCCTGCAACAAACTTCTGCATCAGTTCTATTGCTCTTTCTGTGTCTCTGTTATGTATTCTCCAAGCCACAGACGGTCGCGGCAGATAACCGCTTGTGCTGAGCCTGGTTCTGCCGGAGGTTTCTTCCTGTTAAAAGGGAGTTTTTCCTTCCCACTGTCGCTGCATGCTTGCTCAGTATGAGGGATTGCTGAGAATTCCACGACGCAATCTTCTGTGGTTCTGTAATTTCTACACTAAACATTGTATTGTAATAACTCTTTTTGTAAAGTGCCTTGAGATGACATCTGTTGTGAAATGGCGCTATATAAATAAACTGAATTGAATTGAATGGCTCTCTGTTCATATGAACTAGTAAGCAAAACAATATCAATGGAGACATGGGGGAGCACCTGTGGTTTGGATAAGCTTGATAGGCCTACACAAAGTCTAGATGCACCCATCACCAAACCATCCCAGTTAGCGTCCATCATCCTGCAGAACTGTTTCCTAAAACTCTCTGGTCCTGTCCAATTTCGTACCGCTATTATTCTAGTTGACCATCCATGTTCCTTGAGATCAAGAGTACAGTATCTTGAAGTGACAGACTAGTTTTTCAGGGGTTGATGACATTTTGGACTTCCTCCCTTGACAATGTAGGTTTGCTCCCTAAGTTTCAATATCCTTTTAACTGCAACCTATTTTGTCACTTGAAATGTGCTTTAATCTTTTGATTCTCAGAACCCTCAAGGTGTGATGAAACAATCTGCATTCTCAGCTTTTATGGAAGCGGTATTTTCCCATCATTACAACTTAACTTGAATCCCTTCATGGTTGGGGTTTCTATATATATATGTGTCAAAGCAGAAGCAAGTGAAAAATCATTACAGAATTCCCAAAGACTTTATTATGTTTAAATTCCAAAATAACTGTGTTATTTTGGGACTGAATCACTGGCATATGGCTATCTTAAGAAATCATACATCATATATTTCCTGTGTTGTCTTGCTTACCGAAAAACTTTAATCACTAAATCCCTAAACAATTAGGAGGGCTGAACAGTTTTGACTGCAGCTGCGGATGTATATCCTTTTCTCCATTTCATTTTTAATGGTGTTTGTCTAACAAATGAGTCTTTCCACCTCTGTGTAGCACTTTAGTCAGAGACACAATTAGATAATTTTTTGATGTAACTTAAAGTGTTAATATGAAAGCATGTACATTTTCTGTATATATGATCTGTGGTAGTCCGTTTTAAGTGTTCGTCTTTAGTTTTTTGCATATGCTAATTAGAATTTAAGTGTTTTTTCTGCTTTCTTGTAAATGAGAAGAATTCATCCAAGTGAAATATTCAAAAAGACAACAACTTTGAGAAAATCCCAATTGTTCTCTATAAATCAAACAAAATCTTCAGAATTTTTTCCTTGATCTTATTAAAAAAATAAAGTTTACCTAACTGGCTTTGTGATGTATGGCAGCGAATGTGAAAAATAAGCTATTCTGACTCGTAAACAGAGCAATGGGAAATCTACTAAATTTCCTAAAATAACTTTAGTTCGCACAACTGGATGAATAGGAATGTGAATAAGCCAATACTTTACGGCGGGGAACTCCGACATCTCGGCCTCATAAGTTTTATCTTTCTAAAAGTCGCGTTCTCTATTTCTCTATACTGTGACCGCAGCAGCCGTGCCTCGCGTCCCCCGCTCGCGGCGCTGACTTAAAGGCCGATTTACTCCAAAAGGTGTCCAAGATTAAAGGTACACATGTCCGCCATCTCCAGGTGTAAAGTAGTAATTAAATTAGTGGCCCTATCTCCAGCTGTGGCTCGTTAAAGTCAGCAATGTTGCTTGTCGCAATATTGCGACTTTGGCGCCTAGAGGGTTAAGAGTTGGTTGGTGCTCTGTTTACTGTGCAATATTACAGATACAGAGATTTGCACTGATAATCCCCAGGTTTTCGTTTTTTTGCTTTTTACCCAAATTTGTCTGTCTTAGTTTGGAACTTTAATGAAAAGTGTGTGATTTTTAATTTCCAACATTATTTTTTTTGCCTATTTTTATTTTTCTGCATATGGATGCAATCTTATTGATTCAAGTTCAAATACCAAATGTTCTAAAATACTGTTTAATGATGTTTTTTAATTCTTCCTTCAGTTATAGAAATATTTGACTTTATAGACATAGAACGTATATGTGTTATAGAACATATATAAATATCCCAGTTACTTTGCTGAGTAAGTAATTACTTTTACAATGTGGTAACAGAGTTAATAACTATAACTTATTACTTTTTTATGTAAGATGCCCAACACTGGTAATGACAAATGTGATGCAATACTATGTCTTATGCTTGTGGCAAACGGAGATGTTTTTCTGTCCCACAATCAAAAGACTGTATTGTATAACCTCAGTAGCTCTTCCCTGACTGTACTACACTATTGTCCTATGGACTTTCAACTGAAGGGGGCTGAAGAATGGTGTGGTGTCTGTTGTGAATGCCACTTTTACAATGGAAACAGACAAAATAGCACACCCTCTGCTGTACTGCTCTGTGGAAACAACGCATTGGCTGACCACTGTGTACCACTACTAGTCTTTCTGCTAAAAACAGGCTGAAGGGGTCCTGACCTTTTAAACCAGACATGTCAAACTCAAGTCCCAGGAGCCAAATCCGGTCCGCCATAACCATTTATGTGGCCCTTTAAACTCTAGAGAACCATAAAAATATAACCTTTAAGTTCTATTCATGTGCAACTAAGTACTATTTTATCATGCAAGACTGTGTTTATTTAAATAGTTCTAAATCGCATCATTGTGAAAAGACTTTAAGAAATACCTGAGGTGACAGATGTTTGATAACATTTAAGCGGTTTGTTAAAGATAATTTTATCAGCACCTTCTACCACAACTGGCCGCTTGAGGACATTCAAGATCTTGATGTTGTCCAAAATGTAAATGAGTTTGATACCCCTGCTTTAACGCAGAGCTGTTTCTGGCTGCCTTACTGTACATTTAGGTGCCTCTGATATTTTGACGTACAGTAGTCTTCTTGTGATTTTATCAAAGACCCTCTGCTAGGTTCTACTAGCAAGTGACTGTTTCTGTTTACAAACTAAATGCAGCATATGGTTAAAGGTACAAAATCCACACAGCTTATTAAGAGGTTGTGACCTTGTATTACCTCAATTACATCTGAGATCAGGATTCAGCAAAGGTAAAAATATAATAAGCTGAATAACTCAGAACTCAGTTGACTATTAATGTGTTAAAAGAACATTTTCTAATCAATGATCATAGCACAACATAAGATGAAACAAACTGATTAGAAGAGCATGACAACATTTACAAATCATCATGAAGACAGGTTGATTGATATGTGGCTTGGAGAATTAATAACTGTGAGGATGAGAGCTGCAGCATCTGATTAGGAATAACTGTTGCCATGGAAATCAGAAGACAGACATGTAGCTGGAGAAAGAAACAATCAGCTGGTGTAATTAAAGGATAGAAAGTAAACTTGAAGCCAATCAGATTCCAATGGGTTCATCTCAGTTAAATGCCAACTGTTAAATTACTTACGCTCAGAAGAAAGCAAGAGCAAATGTATCACTTTTATTAAAATTTGCCACCAGAAACCCACTTATAAAATGTTTTCAATTCGTGGGGTTTGACGAGCTCCCCTGTACTAAATGAGGGCAATCAGGAACTCTGATTTAGGGAGTAGAGACATTTTGAGAACAAAAAAGGTTGTGACACTAAGTTTTGATGACTGTTTATCAGAGAAATGTCTTTTCTACAGGCTGAATGCAATGTTTTAATCTGTTTGATGTTCGTTGAAAATGACTGAAACATGTTTCCTCATGTTTTTCTCCTTACTGTTTCAAACAAACATTATTTTATCGACATGACTCCTAATTGTATTTATTTCCTTTGATAGAAATATATTTTATTGGGTAAGTAAAAAAATTTAATTTTCATGGTACAAATATTGTAAATTTAACATTTAATAAACACTTGAAAAGAGCAGTTGTCTAGTACTGGGAAATTTGTGTGTTTAACTCTAGCCTCTTTTGATTAAACTTCACCACAGTTTGCACTTCAGTCTATGTATTAATCTATAAATGTGTGTGCATTTGTGAACGACTGGGTGAATGTGGCACCTTCAACAGTTAGTTTAACTACATAGATGTATAAATTTCATTTGTTTAGATAAATAAATTAAATTAATTACATAGTTTGTCTTTTCTTTTGGAATCATCAAATCAAAGTAAAAGAAAATTAATGCAGGATATAACTTTGCAGCCAGGGGCTCGTCTGGAAAAATAAGTTTCATGGATGTAAAAGTTTGTCTCTATAACAACAGTACATCTGCTGTATCCTACTCGGTGTCCAGGTTGAAAAAAAGAGCACAAAGTAATTAGGATGTCATCAAGGAATTAACATGTGACTGAAATAGCAACAAACTGTCCAAATCTATTTTAATAATGTTGCATGGAAACCTTTTCCCGACAGCCATAGCTAAGTTGTGCCGTTTATTAAGAACTGACAAGCAAGCATGCAAGTTTGAGTTTAGCATTAGCACTGTTGCTGAACTATTTGAAAACTGAATACAAGCTTGTTAAATGTATTCTCATAGGGAGACATTAGAACATTGTCCTCACTAGCACGGCTAAGATGTTTTATATATTTTAACAGAAGAAATGCATTAGCTACCCAGCTAACCTGCAACGACAAGTGAGTATAGACAGTGAATGGGTGGATTATATAAAACTCATCTAAACATGTTATTCTTATTGGTCATATCTTCACACTTTACACGACAACCAGCTTGCTGAACCTAATCTTATACTCTCAAAATATTTAGGTATTTGTCCACAAAATAAAATATCTTGTGTTGTTTTTATTTTAACATAACATTTACAAAATCCATCAGAATTACAAAGTTTAATTTCCACAACCTGAAATTACTATATGAGGGTAAAATTTTACCAGAACATCTTAGAATATATGCTTAAACTGACTCAAGCTTCAAAGCAGCCTTTGTTAACACATTCAGCACGACTGTGCCATTATCTCTTCAGTAGGTGACTACGAAGCTGAACTTATCAGATAAACTTTCGAATAAGTGCATTTCATTGGAAAGCTGACTCACAGCAAACAGATTTGGGGTTTTGGTCTCTGTGCGAACTTCCGTCACAATAAAGAGACACCTAAGATGTCAAAACCCTCAAAGGGCTAAACAATCCTATTTTGCATTAGCGGATAATGCATCAGTGGGTAAAATCTTCTCAAAGGTTTTCAAGACTGCTGGATTATCAGAGTACACAAGCTTCATACCTGGTGAGTGCAAAACAAAAAAAGAAAGAAAAAAAAAACAGAAAGAAAATAGACTGAAATCTCTGTGAGAGTGGTTGACCACCCAGGAGAAAAGCATTAAGTGAAGCTTGTGCCTGGGCACTTCAGATTCTCCTGAAAGCATCAGCAAATTCACTCTGTGATTTGAGTTCAGTTGAGTTTAAAGCTCTTTAATCATGAGCACATTATCCATGATTATTTAGTTCCTTTTAGAAACAGCAATTTCTCCCCAGAATAAATATGGTGCTTGCATTTAGATCTGCTTTCGCTCTGTCCTGAATGAACTCCCATAAAAGTGAAAGAGACCTGCATCACCTTGTTCCCCCTTCATCTCAACTTATTTGTCTGGCTGTCTATCATCCTTTCAACGGAGGAATCCTTGTTAATGATTGATGTGGCACCTCTTAATGTGATGGATGAATCGCCTGCTGCATGATGGGATAGGGGTGAGTCACGCACCCCTGCGCCCTCCCCCAACTACTCAATGCTACCCTCTGCGTGGAGCAGACACACGCTTGGTGTCCATCGATGGCGGAACAAAGAGACATTCAATTTAAGTCCCATCAATAATGTACAGCTTAGAGGGCCTTCTGCTGAGGCAGCCGTGTAAAAGCTGGGACATTGTTGTGTTGAAGCAATAGTTTTTGACTGGTTTATTATCTCCGGATCTGCACACTGACTCATGGATGATATCACTTTATTTACTTTGGCAAGGCAGCACCACTGTGATGTCTGAGACTCTTTTCTTGAGACAGTTTTTTTCTATGCAGGTTCAATCCTTGGTTCTGGGGAAAATGTAAAAAAAAATATAATAAATAAAAACAGCAGCAACACAGGAAAACCATGTACAGGAAAACACACACACACACACAAAAATGGCTTTAAATATGAAGTAGGCATTAGTAAGTTGCTACTTAAAAAGTACTTACCATGTAAAAACTAGATAAACTTGATAAAACTGAGCAAAAGATAACTTAAATATACTGGTAAAAAAATATAGAAGTAAAAGGAATTCTGTCAACAAAGGGAAAGAAAAAAGCTTACCTCAAACCTTTCATATACCAAAAATATACCAAAAAACAAGTTATTTCTGAGATGAATCAGATAATCAGAGGCAACCCACATGAGGCTCCATAGATATATACTCTGTGTAAAAGGTTACTTAAAGGTCAGGGTCATAGCACAGCAACACTAATCAATATACTTTACTTAAATGTGGAAATAAATTGTGTGACTGACTCACCATTTGGGTGATCCCTTGTGCGTGTATATTATATATATATATATATACTAGTGTCTTACAGAACTAATGTTTGTCTTGCCTACACCGGTGATATGCAGCAATTGCGGGCAAGGGTTAACGGTTGCCAGGGTATTTAAGCAAAAATTAAATATTAGGTTTGCCATGGAATGTTAAGTAGATCATTGCCTTTTATTTTGACTGAAAAGGTTTTTTTTAATGATTTCTAATGGCCACACTGTAAATAGCATTTTACCGAACATCCCAAGCTGTACAGGATTTAATACCTGCTCTGGATTTATCTAAATCTGGCTATTTCCTCTTTGTTAAATCTTTTTTTCCTATCTGACAAATTTTCCCTGAACAAGTATTGTCATTTGGTGTCTGCTACAGCTGCTCCATTGCTAGAGGACACCTTTTATGTTTCTCAGAGCTGCTACAGATCTTGATGAAATGTTTAAATATGAAAAGGAGGAATAACATTGTAACATTGGGTCATGCCAAATTGCATTCGTTGTCAATCATATTACAGTTTCATATAAAAAGAAATTTGCATATATGTCTGTTAGGTTTAAAAATTACATTCTGCATATATAAAGACAGGAAAGGAAAGTTTCAGTTGTGTCTCTTGTTACTGGGAGCAAAAAAATACAGTGTTTAATTTTTATAAAAACTGAAAGAGAGGTCATATTTTTGACTCTTGTGGCCAAGGGGAAAATATTTGAGAAATCAAAAGTGACCCTCAAAGGAAATACTTATAATGTTTTAAAGAAGGGTTATAACATTTCAAGTATGAGCCGAGAGTGAAGCTGCTCTAAAGCAAATTCATATGAGCCTGTCAAGTTAACTTATGTGATCAGTGCTGTCAGATAGCCCCAGTGGAGTGTCCCAGAATCACAATAAATGATTTCTTTGTTTGGCTGCTACTGCTTTCACAAAAATGATTACATTCCTGAGGGATAATTTCTTATTCCAAGTGCAATCAGCTGATTAGCAATTAAATCATCAAGAAGCATAAGTGAAGTTGGCTCCCTGTCCTTCCACCCTAGCCAGATATTAAGTACTGACCTAGAATACACCCTCATAATAGGCACTCTGGTGGCCAAGCCATTTAGACCCCTTTGCATGACACTCTATGTAATTGCTCCCTTCCCCCAGTTTGCGCTATTGCTTTGAAAAGACAATTTCCCACTGCCAGTAAAGAGCAACAGATCACACCTGTTCACAATCAGGAATTTTTTTAAAGCATATTCATTCTATCTTTTAACTTGAGACCAACCTGGTGCACAGAGGCCAAGGGATGAACAGCACTTACGCAAACAAGTGAATCCCCTCGACGCTCCTAGACACTTCTGGCTGAGATGGTCTACTTTGCCCCCAATCCATCTGTGGGCCTCCAGGGAGTCTGTGGTGATTATGGTTCATAATTCATAGGGGGACATCTAGAGGATGACAACCTTAGGCTTACCTTTCCATAATGCATTGGATCTTGAGTGCTGAATGTTTCGCCCATTTTACCCTTTATTTTTCAAGCAGTGAATGTAGGTTATTAGCTAAGTCAGATAAGCACACAGCCAAAGAATCAGTCCCTGAGCAGGCAGGATATACAGAATACGCAGTAATTGGAAAATTCTAAAGAGAAATAGACTCTGTTCTGTGTTTGTGTAGGTCAGTGATTAAGCTGGATGAGCTGTAGTGCTCCTGGAATGAAAAGCAGTGACAAACCTACAACTCTAAAGGTTGTAGAAATCCCCTTAGCAGAGTCAGACTCCCACTTCTCAGTTAAATCCTCCTGTATTCTTAGGAGTCGGGGAGTCATGATTTGCCAACATGATGCTTTATTACTGTTGGTATTTTAATACATTTTTGTAAAAAAATAAGTAAAATTTATATATATATATATATATTACAAAAACCTTACTGGAATGCCTTCTTCAGGTTAAAACTTTACACCACACTTGAATTTGAATCAGATTTTGCTACCGGCTCCGCCTGGATTTCTGACATCAGCTTGGATTGCTGATGACAGCGTCCTGCTACTGTGGAATGAAAAAAGAAGCTGGTCTTGGCCACACCTCCGTAGCAAGTTGGCTACTCACAAGAGCAATAAGTTTAAAACGATACAGCTCAGGGCTGCTCACCTCCTCAACAGAACCTTCCTCCTTTTAGTCTCTTCCCTCTGAAGGATGTGGAGAGAAATATTCAACCTCATAAATTCCCCCTCTGAGGCAATGGAGCTCACGTTACTATTGCTTTGCATCTTACCACCTGTCTGTATATTTGTGCGTGAGTGTGTGTTTGTGTGTGTGTCTGTCCTGCTGCAGAAGCTGCAGGCAGTAAGTCAGTTCACAGCACAGACCATGCCCAGCCCTCCCCCTCTGTGCGAGCAACAGAAAATGTGGTATGAGGTGTTTTACACTCTAATTTACTTTCCCCCAAGATCAGGGTTTTAGGTTAGGTTTGTTGCTGTTTTACATGATGTCGAAAAAAATATAACATTGTAAATGGCCTCTAATTACATATATTGTGCTTTATTTAGTCCCTGCGGACCACAAAGTGCTTTACACTACATTCAGTCATTCACTTATTCATTAATGGCAAGCTATGTTGTAGCCATTGTTGCCCTGTGGCACACTGATGGAGGCGAGGTTGCCCGACACTGGCGCCTCTGGACCCTCTGACCACCACCAGTAGACGCCACCATAAAAGTGTCTTGCCCAAGGACACAACAACTGCGACAGCTTGAGCTCGAATCGGCAAACCTCCGGTAACAAAAAAAACTCCTAACCCCTGAGCCATGGTTGCCCCTAGTACAAGATCACAGTGTGACTGCTCTAAGCTCACTGTGAGAGTTGAAAGGTGCTGAAGGAGCTAAAGAGAAGCAGGAACACTTGCTTAACATCAAAAAGTAGGAGAAATTCTGTGGATTAAAATTTAATAGTACAAGCCAAAACGGAAAAGGAGAAGACTGAACATTAAACTTAAATTTAATAGCTGAAAAATATACCAAACAAAAGCAGAAATACGTTAGTAACAGTTGTACCCTAACCATTTACCACTACACATATCATTTTTGATAATAGTATTTGTAATGTCTCTTCTTTTGTTCCAAAGTTAGTACTTTACTTAAAAGTCTACTATTTGAAGCACATATGTTGCTAATTATCTCTTATATATTTTCTTTTTTTTGTGCTAGTGGCCTTTATTAATGGTTACTGGACAGGCAATGGTCAGGATAGGAAAGACATAGCAAAGGTCTCAAAGTCAGAAATCAAACCCAGGATTATAGCCTCTGTACATGGGGCACTTTACCAAGCAATGGGACAATTTTACATATTTTTGTTGAATAAAAATGGCTTAGAAAAGTGCTTAGAAAATCGTCCACATTTCTTAATAAAGAAACTAACATGACTGCAACAACCTAATGTGTCACCTATTATTTTAAAAAATAGGAAACTTGTATGAGCCTTTACATATCATGATCCCTTATTGTTTGTACTTTTTGATCAGTGTTTATATCTTTATTTTTCCACCTATGTTTTCTCCATATTATCTAATCATTAAGTGTTATTTTGTTATTCACTTAGATATCACTCTCAGTTACTCCTTTATGTTAGTTTTCTATTTTTATTTCCTTTATGTTTTTAGGATTATTTTCTGCTTGAATTTTTTTATTTTTTATTAATGCTTAAACATTTATGTTTCCTCTTCTTTGTTGCTTGCTTCCCCACTGTTATTGTGCCTCTTTTTTTAGCTGCTATTTAACTCCACCTGCCCGCTCACTCTCACCTGCATCTGATTATCTTAATTAGGTTTTCTCTCTGGTTCCTAGATTATCTTTCCGTCTTCTCTCAGTAATTAAAATGTTCAGTTTTGGTCATTACTCCTTGGATTCTCCATCTTTCTGACCTTTACATTTGGCACCTGATATACCTGCTTTTCAAGATAGTTTTTTTTAAGAATTAATGTCAGTCTCATCTTACCTGCTTGTACACTCAACAAAAATATAAACGCAACACCTTTGTTTCTAAGATCTAAAATTAATTCCAGATATACAATATTACCATTTCTCTCAAACATTGTTCACAAATCAGTCTAAATGTGTGATAGTGAGCACTGCTGCTTTGCTGACATAATCCATCCCACCTTACAGGTGTGCCACATCAAGATGCTGATCTGACATCATGATTAGTGCACAGGTGTACCTTATACTGCCCACAATAAAAGGCCACCCTGGAATGTGCAGTTTTGTCTCACAGCAAAATGCCACAGATGCCACAAGCATTGATGGAGCGTGCAATTGGCATGCTGACAGCAGGAATGTCAACCAGATCTGTTGCTCGTGCATTGAATGTTCATTTCTCCACCATAAGCCGTCTCCAAAGGCGTTTCAGATAATACGGCAGTACATCCAACCGCCCTCACCACCGCAGACCATGTGTAACCACACTAGCCCAGGACCTCCACATCCAGCAGGTTCACCTCCAAGATCGTCTGAGATAATTAGTTTGCATAACCAAACAATGTCTGCACAAACTGTCAGAAACCATCTCAGGGAAGCTCAATTGTATGCTCGTCGTCCTCATCGGGGTCTTGACCTGACTCCAGCTCATCGCCGTAACAGACTTGAGTGGGCAAATGCTCACATTTGATGGCGTCTGGCACGTTGGAGAGGTGTTCTCTTCACGGATGAATCTCGGTTTACATTGTTCAAGTCAGATGGCAGACAGCGTGTGTGGCGACGGTGGGTGAGCGCTTTGCTGATGCCAATGTTGTGGATCGAGTGGCCCATGGTGGTGGTGGGGTTATGGTATGGGCAGTCATCTTTTATGGACGAAGAACACAGGTGCATTTTATTGATGGCATTTTTAATGCACAGAGATACCGTGATGAGATCCTGAGGCCCATTGTTGTGCCATACATACATGAACATCACCTCATGTTTCAGCAAGATAATGCACGGCCCCATGTTGCAAGGATCTGAACATAATTCTTGGAAGCTGAAAATGTGGCAGTTCTTACATGGCCAGCATACTCACCGGACATGTCACCCATTGAGCATGTTTGGGATGTGCTTGACCGGCATATACGACAGCGTGTACCAGTTCCCACTAATATCCAACAACTTCGCACAGCCATTGAAGAGGAGTGGACCAACATTCCACAGGCCACAATTGACAATCTGATAAACTCTATGCGAAGAAGATGTGTTGCACTGCATGAGGCAAATGGTGGTCACATCAGATACTGACCAGTTCTGAGTCCCCAGACCCCAATAAAGCAACAAACTGCACATCCCAGGGTGACCTTTTATTGTGGGCAGTATAAGGTACAGCCATAGACTGTAAAAAAGAATAGACAGTGCCTCCTCACTCCTCCCCGTTTACCAGAATGACACACTTTCATGGAGGAATTCATGGGGGATTCACAGACTCCTCCTCCCCAGCTCTGACGAAGCATGTTCCTAAAAAGGACATAGGGGCGGGATCTTCACTGTAGACTCTGCCCTCGCGGGGCGTGTGTGGGTGTGTAGTTCGGTCGTAATCACGCCCATTCTGCTCCCGCGTCGTTAGCTCTGATGGTAAACTTGGCTCGGCCTCCTCATTAATTATGCAAGATTTCAAAAAATTATCTTACGAAAACCAGCCTGGTGCCCAGGTTTTTTATGAGCCCAGCGTTATCTCAGGAAGAATATGTAGCCATAGAAAGTTAAAAACAATGGGGCACCAGGCATTAAAGTTGTTTTTAACGTGTCTAAAGTCCAATGCTTTTCAATGGGGGCCTAGCGGCCAAATCGAGGTACTACAGCAATGGAGGAGCAATGGCTGCCTGCATGGTATGGGTCACAAAGCAGAGCAGCCAGCGGCCATTGGGTACACTTGTGCAGTAATCTTTATGTCAGATCAGCATCTTGATGTGGCACACCTGTGAGGTGGGATGGATTATCTCAGCAAAGCAGAAGTGCTCACTATCACACATTTAGACTGATTTGTGAACAATGTTTGAGAGAAATGGTAATATTGTGTATCTGGAATTAATTTTAGATCTTTAAATCCATCTCATGAAAAAAGGGAGCAGAAAACAAAGGTGTTGCGTTTATATTTTTGTTGAGTGTATTTGGGTCCTCTTTCCACTCTGTAACATGACATTAAAGTGTTGAAAAGATAAAAGGGGGTGTTGGAAGGCAAAAATGAAAAAGCAAATGTAAAATAGCTTTAGAATCAATTAAAATTGCCAACAACTATTTTATTTCAGGTCCTCTAGAACCATCCTGAACCTGTGGCTGAATTTGCGTTAAGGTTGCTGGCCTTGCCCAAACTAATTTACCAAATGTAACTATTAGTCTTGGAGCAAACAAAGAGGAGCATCAACACCCAGAAATTAACAGTGTTGTATTTCTAGTGCAATATTACTTTTTCATTAATTATCCTGAAAAGAGCATTTGTTTGGGAGATTTTTAACCAATCAAATTACAATTGAATCTACTTTCAAAAAAACATAGGGCCTTACCTGGTGAAATAACTGATTTAGCAAGAGGCTTGCATGTCAATGCATGTGGAAGGATAGATCATAAATAATCACGAATCCTTTGTTTGGACAGCTGTTGTTGTTTAAAACTAGACTAAACATGGCAGCCTCTTTGTGCTAACCGAGAGAAACTGTAGCTCCTCACTGGTGGCTGAGCAGCCCTAAATGTCAGATCCCAGAAATATATCTGATTTATGCTCTAAAGGTTGGTGGCTCTTCTTAAGCTTAAGTATTTTTCAGAAAGTATAAATAAATAAATCTTTCCCACTGTGCCATTTGTATGATGATGCTTGTCATGCACTGTGTGAGGGTCGTGCAAAAACATCTGTTTCACAAGCTTTTGTAATTCAATGAAAATTCACCCTATGAATTTATTTTAAAGAACTTTCAAAAACCAGCGTCTCTGACCTTGGCTTGACATTTTCCATATGTGTGGTCTGCAAACTTCTGTGACAAAAAAATAAAAAAATCAAAGTGTCCTAAAATTTTAATCACTGAATAATCTACTTGCATGAAAAATCTTCCCTTAGGTTGCATCACAGAAGACTGACAAGCATAGATGATAATCTATTAATGCCAAGGCTTTTTCTTTAAACTATATAACCACGGAGGGCATGGCAGATGAATCCTTGCCACATTTGGAAGATTTCAGCTCTATAAGCTCAAAGTGGAGTGTTTGTGGAAGTCTGAATGCATAAATGTATTTTAGATTCATTTTTTAGTAGACAAATGGTTATGAAAGGGCCACTCCTGAATATAACATTTCAGAATCTATAAACCTGACAGATAAGATTCTCTTAAGCTAAAATGCAATCCTTTTTTAAACTGATATTAATAAAAATCACAAACACCTAAAGATCTTAGCTTCTAAGATTTTGCATAAAACAATTATTCTGAATTTGAGAAGAAGGCTTTACCGTTTAAACAGGGAATGGTATTCTGACCAAGAAAACAGTCTGTAAAATTTGAAAGACAGTAAATTAATGAATCTCCACAGAATAGATCAGCTGCGATAATGTTCATGGTTAAACTAATTAGAGACGCTATCACGTCTCACAACCAATAATGGTGCAATCTCTGTAATAAAAATGGATCCAATGATGATGTTCAGCAGCTGGAAGATGCATGAATTAAGTGTGGCAGTGATGACTTTGTC
The DNA here is from genome assembly GCA_028564705.1 of Apricaphanius iberus. NCBI lineage: Eukaryota > Metazoa > Chordata > Actinopteri > Cyprinodontiformes > Aphaniidae > Apricaphanius > Apricaphanius iberus. The sequence goes on along the minus strand of JAPXFQ010002229.1, from coordinate 613,566 downwards.
TAATTCCTCACAGCTAATTTTAATAGCAGTAATCACAGTATATTTGCTCACTGGTTTATAGTTGCCAGCTAACTTAAGCTTTGTTAGATGTTGTTGAGGCTGAAACCATCCTTCACCATAATTATGAGACAGATTAAAAAGTAATATTTTAACCATTTATACCAAACAAAAGCAAACAACCATAAACGTGAAAAGCTTTGCAAAAAGGCCCAGTTTTTCAAAGATTTTGTAAGATACAGTGCATGTAAAAGAATTCAACACTATCATAATGTTTAACAATTATTACTGTACTATGGAGGCTAAAATCTATAATTAGTCTTATTTAGCTGATAATTTACATTAATCGACTCCTAGAAAATGTTTAATTTTTTACTTGCTACATGTAAACAGCTACATTAGCTGAAAAAAAAATATTTTCATATCCAGAGTAGAATAACATTAGTTGATCCAGTTTGATTCAAGAATGTATCCAGATCATTACAGAATAATCCAGATATATCCATATCCAACCAAATAAGAGTCCACTTCCATCAAAATATAATACAACTAAAATTATATGATTTAATGCTGACTGGTGAAATGTTGCTTATATAAAAAAGGGTTAGCTTATTATATCAAGCTGTTGTCTTTGCAGCAACTCCTCCAAGTGAGTAAGCACTATGCCTACAGTAAAAAGTAACTTCTTAGTTTAAACAATAACTTTCAGTTGGACCAGCTCAAAATGAATGACCTGCTGGGCTCACACCAATGGGAGCAATATTCCTGGAAATGACTCTATGCAGGAAAAAAGACACAGGGGTTATCTATGAGAAAGAAAAACAAATAAAGCTACAGAAAATTTACTGATATGAATGTATAGGTTTTTTTGAAGCAATTTTCATAATTTATAAACTCAAAATAATGTTCTCGTTTAACATACACAATGCTCAGGTCAAAACGTTAGCAGCAGCTATTGAGGGGTCAGAAGGTAAGAGAGAAATAGAAAAAATCTTAAAATGTAAGATGTTTTAGCATTATGAGCTTTATTCATGCACTTGCTTTTCTCTATATGGCCACATGTGAGCTGGTGCATATCTCCAGTCACTGAAGGGAGGGCACACCCACCTCGCTGGTACATCATATACATATAATAGTTATTAAAATTTGATCCCTCTGGAGAATACACTATTCTTCTAGGTCTAAAGACACCACTCCAATGCTCACTTTGACCATTATGTGCTTTAAGAGAAACCCAATCAGTCAATAGCGGGAATAATGAAATATCACATAATCATTCATATTATGAATAATTTAATAAATTGTGTTTATATGTGGTTGGTATTTCCTCGAAGCCACGGAAGATTGATTGTTAAAAATCTGTAGAAAGATTTTTATAGCACGAACTCAATAAAGCTGTTCATGTGCTGTGTCTAGCAAAAACAAAGTAAAGACAACCCACAGACACAACTGCTGATAAGTATATATAAGTACATACAGACATATAACTGTCTCACATTTGATTCTCCATTTAGTCATGCAGAGTGATGAATTGCATTCAGTGCTTTTCATTTATCTCCACTGCCTTCATCAGCATTTCCCAAAACATACTCTCATTTTTCTCTCTGATAGTGTGTGAAAGAAAGATTTCTCACTTTAAGGTTAAAGCATGCAATGACTTCCCATTTTGTCTTGCTGCTGCTGAACCATCTTCTTTCCTTTGTCTCAGTCTGTCTGTTATTGTTTTATTTTTGAGAGAACAGTTTAACAAGGACACAGTTTTGCATCATGCCACTGCAGCAGCCTCTCTTGGTTCCTTTATATTTGGTTATTAGATAATAATCTGTAAACATAGAGGGCTGTATATGTGCATATGAAGTAAACACATTATCATGTTTATGTCTGCGTTATCAAAAAAAACAACTACCTTTGTTTGCTGTTTTTCTATTTATTTCCATGTGCTTTGTATGTACGTTCATGCTCCTGTGGGTGCATATGGATATGATTTTGGAGGCAAACATTCTCAGGGAGTACAGCAAAACCTCTTTGAAGTCATTGTTAATGCCACTGAGAGAAATTATGACACGTTGTGTTGTTTAAATGTACGGGTGTGTGGGAGACAGCCTTTCATCTGGTTACTTACATTAATAGGGCATTTTTGAGAAATGTCACGATTTTAAAGTGGATATTTCATCATTTTTCTGTGCTTCGTTGATTTAAAAATGGTGACTTAAGATCCTGTACTTATAGTCGAAATATTTTTTTTCCAGATGAATACATTGTCAGTACATTAAACACTTTATGTGGAAACTGCAATACAAATTGCACTTGCTGGGGCACTTATTACTGTAATAACACATGAATTCCTGTCCACAGCCTAATGCACTGTATGGTTACCTCACTAAAGTTTCCATCTCTGGCTGTCATTAATCGGTTCCATTCATAAATAACCACTTCCTCGTCTTACTACAGCAGTAATGCATGTTTTGCAAGGAGCACTTATCATAAAATCCATAAACTGCCAAGATGCCTGAAGTAAAACCTTGAAAGAGCAGAGACGCTCTAGAAAGCTATCAATGAGCACAAAAAACACATCAATTATTTATTACAATTAAAAAGGTGGAAAAAAAGATTGTGAGAGGATTAAATATTATACTAATCTTACATTCCTACTGTCACTGTCTCTCTTCAGATCGTGTTCAGTCTGGTGTAAACTTAATAAACAGACTCATATCTGCGTGTTTATGCCAGGACTGTTTTTAGATATTTAACTGGAGGCAAAAAGATTAGGCATGTGCTCGGATGCCTCCTGTTCCTTACCCTTTTCAAAAATGCTGAAATAGTGCTGATTCCCCGTGGGAGTTTCTGAGGAGAGAACCCGAAAAACACAGCAGCTTCAGTGCATGCAGAGCTACTCCCATGACACATTTGTACTAGAGAAGGGGATTTATCTTCTTTTTTTTTTTAAATGGAGGGGGGAGCTAGATCTGAGATCTCTGCATCTGCTCAGCAGCTTGGCACTAGGAGTGCTGGAGGCAAGGCACGTCACCGTCATTTGATTAAAGATTTATGCCCTCCCAGAGATGTTTTCTCTCATTTTTTCGTAAACCTTATCTCCTACAATTTGCTGAAAAATGTATAAAGTAAAGGAGTTGTCTCTTGTCTTAATTGTTTTTCTACTCCAGGGCGGAATCTAAAAAATGCAGGTGAAAATTTTGCATGAATGTATTTTGGTTGAGTTAAATGTATATTTACAGCAATACAAACTACCCACAGCTTTTCTAAATCCTGTATTTTAGTTTTGGGTTATCTCGTCTTCATGCATGACAGGAGGAAAGCTGAATTTACCTCCTTTCTAAACAAATGTTTAAAAGCCTCCATTCAGCAAATTTACATTTGAATTGAGGATGCCTCTGCACTCTCTGTAAATCAGGCGCTCCATTGTGGCTCCTTCGTGAATCCAATAAATAAAGATACACTTTTAATCCAGACATTTTGATGGAGAAAACACATCCTCAAATTCTGGCCATTATTATGAAGTGAAAGTGCAATTTTCTAAACAAATTCATAGAGGTTGATGTTTTAACCCCTAATGACCGGAATAACAAACATTTAACAAGTATTTTAGTGTGTCTTTTCCAGTCTTGTGTTGATGTCGAACTAAAGACACGCTGTATGATGATATTCACACAAGACTTGTTCTACTTCAAAACTGACTTCAGTATAAAGATGCAGAATAATCTTTACCCATGTTTTTTTTCCACAACGCGCCCTTTTCACAAAAAGCACTTTGATAAAAAGCCTGTTCTATTCCCATCCTTCTGTGAGCGATCAGAGTAACTCAGCATGCAGAATCCCAGCAATCCAAAATTTAAGCTGAAAAATAAAAGTATTAATTTATTCATCAGTATTTTTTTACCTGTTCTTTTACTGCTGTGATGTACATTGTACAGGGTTGCATTTGACACCCAGTATGCAAAGGGAAAAAGAGTTTGTATAGAAATATATTAAAAAATGTTTGACAATAAACTCATATGAGTACTGAAACAAGTGTTACAGTTACTGCAGACAAGTAAATGGTTCATGTTTATCAAGTATGCTTCAGTAATCAAGTTTGAGTGTCAAAAATCTGCTGTGCTTGTCTAGCTAAAGCTGCTGTCTTACTAATACTTATCGTTTAATGCATGCTGATGTTTAATCAATTGTTTTCTAACACTGTAACATGTGTAATGTGAATGTTGATTCTTCTAAATATGAAGTGCATTCTGTGAAACATAAAATCTTGCTTGGGTCAACCCTAGTCGGGAGGCTACTTGGCTGATGAAGAACAGCTGGCCGAGCAGTTCTTTTTGTAGCTTCTGCTGGCAGTTCTTCCGTTGGATGAGAGCAGGTTAGCGCCACCCAATGGCTGTGTGTGTGACCCAACAGCCATAATCCAGGCTGATTATACCGGCTTGTTGACATTCCACTGAGTGACAATCCTGGACCCACAAACACCGTTAGATGGCTGGGAAAAAGCTAATGTTGTCATGCAGAAGTGGCCTCAGCTACTTCTCATCCCAGAGCTCATGGATTCAAGATGTGCTGTATCATCCTATCACAGGTCATTTCTTGCTTGTGAAATATCCGCGCTATGGGTAGCAGTTAGCACGTAGCCTATGAGCTACTGTTGTGCTTTTAAACTCTTACAATTTGTATTTTTGAATGGGTTTTTTAACTACTTAGAACCAGTAAGAGTGCGGATAAGGCTGTGATGCTCTAAACATTAATCCTTCACATCGACTTCCAGCATGCAGCAAAGACCAAAGCCTACCATGCTATGCGAAGCATGCGTGCAAATGACTATGCTAACAAAATTGAAACCGTTAGGTCTAGACAATCAACAGAAATATCTCCAACATTCAATGAGATAACTGCCATTTCCACAGCCAACCACAACACGATCAGTACCGAGCATATTGGAAAAGTCCACTAAAAGCCTTTAAGTGCCTTTAATAGGCACCATATTAACGAAAATACACGCATGCATACATTGTTTACAGTCGAGGCGGGGCTTTGTTTGGGTTCCTCAATCCGTGACCGGGGGTACGGTGTTCATTTTAGGACATCCTAGGACTCAGGTGTCAGTCTTAGAAAAACAGCCATCATCTTCAGACAAAACTGCCTCAGCGTCAGAAAAACATCCCTCATCTTCAGACAAAACTGCTTCAAACGTGTCAAAAAAATGTAGTCAGGTCTCAGGAAATACTCTGTCAGAAAAAATGTAATCAGTTGTCAGGAAAACCTTGGTCAGAAAAAATGTAGTCAGGTCTCAGGAAAACCTCTGTCAGAAAAAATGTAGTCAGGTGTCAGGGAAAACTGTGTCAATAAAAAATGTAGTCAGTTGTCAGGAAAACCTCGGTCAGAAAAATGTTTGTCAGGTGTCAGGAAAACCTCTGATAGAAAATTTTTTGTCAGGTGTCAGGAAAACCTCTGATAGAAAAATTTTTGTCAGGTGTCATGAAAACCTCTGTCACAAAAAATGTAGTCAGGTCTCGGGAAAAACTGTGTCAGACAAAATGTAGTCAGTTGTCAGGAAAACCTCTGTCAGAAAAAAAAGGTCTCAGTCTTCTCCTTGTGTTTAATGGTGGTTGGCAATCAACTTTTATGAGCATTACCGCTACCTACTGGTAAGGACTGTGGATGGAGACTGTTCTAATCTACTAGGCTCAATCTGTACCAGCCCTCTTTGCACATGCACATTAAGGGTCGGGTAATCCTGATCCGTAACTACTTTTTTATTTTCGTAAACAATATATGTAATTTGTCATTATTGTAAACATTTTAACATTTAATTATTGTTAACATCTTTACAGATACTCAGACCCCCACCTACATATGTCTCAGCTTCTGATGACATTTCATCTTAAGATACAAGTTATCAGAAATGTTAGGGGCGAATATTTGTCAACCACTTATTTTGAGTTTTCTTAGATGCAATGGTTTATTTTGAAGAATTTGGTGAACTTATTTTATAAAACTTAAAGCAAAGGGGACAGTTTTGTTTTTTCCACAAAGTAGATTAAAACAGTTTCCATCCACAGTCCTTACCAGTAGTAATGCTCATAAAAGTTGATTGCCAACCACCATTAAACACAAGAAGAAGAGTGAGACATTTTTTTTCTGACAGAGGTTTTCCTGACAACTGACTACATTTTTTCTGACAGAGGTTTTCCTGAGACGTGACTACATTTTTTCTGACACAACCGTTTGAAGCAGTTTCATCTGAAGATAAGGGATGTTTTTCTGACGCTGAGGCAGTTTTGTCTAAAGATGATGGATGTTTTTCTGAGACTGACACCTGAGTCCGAGGATGTCCTAATATGAACACCGTACGGGGGTCCAACCCGCATTCTTCAGCATGCACACTTGGAATACCGATATGGCTAATACATATGGTGCATTCTATTTGTACTCAGAAATCGGAACGTCCGGCTTCTGAATGGGGAAAATCAACTGGAATGCCCTCTGAAGACGGACTTAAGTCCGCCTTCAGAGGGCATCCTTTTTTTTTCCGTTTTTTTTTTCTTGCTCCGATTTAGACTTTTAGTATGGCCGCTACTCACATCAACAATAGTAGCTGTGGTGGAAAAATTATCTATTTTATAACACACTAATAAGAATGCTTCTAAAATCCATCTTACAGAGAGTTTAAGATCTTTGCCCAAACCCGGCCCGACCCGTTCGGGCTTAATTTCTATCAGTGTGCACGGGCTTGGGTCGGCCTTGTGCTTTAACGGTCATTTGATCATCTCATTAGCATGCTAATATATGTACAACGCTGCAGTGGGCCACTAACATTATTCCGAATCTACCTATCAAGATGTTGCAGGCACACTGGATGACGCGTCAGGAATCAGGAAATCACATCACATAATGGAAGTATCTAGTAGCAAATCTGAGAACCAGTGGGATTCAATATGTTTTAGTGCCAGCTACAAGCCTTAAAAATTGGTAAAATGTTTGTCACTATTTTATGCTTCCGTCCACTAAAATAACATTTTCACACATAAAAGTTGTTTAGAACTATAGTGCTAACAAAAAAATTTTTTTTCTCAATATTTTATTTGGGCAGCAGCCATACTGGATGCTACATTCTAGGTTGTTCTGTATACTCTACAGTGTAGATTAAGTCCAAAAATAAACTTCATATTATATTGTGACGATATGATATTAAAAAGCTACAATCTCAAAATTGTAGATTGTTTTAAATTAAAATGTAATGGAAGACATTATTATTTTGTTTGAAAGTTTAAAAAATCTATTTTTTTCATTAGATGATTTTCACAGTGACTGGTCTTGTTTGGGAAATGTCAATAAAAATGTAATTGACAAGTTTCTTATAAATACCTATTTAATCATGACTAAATATATTCTAATCATCTCTTTGAAAGCATTTCCACCTTGATTTGTGACAACATTCCAGCATTACGTTGCTGCAGATTTGTCAGCTGCATATCCATGATGCAAACCTCCTGTTCCACCACATCCCAAAGATGCTCTATTGGATTGAGATCTGATGACTGTGAAGGCCATTTGAGTACAGTGAACTAATTGTCATGTTCAAGAAACCAGTGTGAGATGATTCAAGCTTTATGATATGGCCATTATCCTGCTGGAAGTAGCCATCAGAAGATGGGTGCACTGTGGTCATAAAGGGATGGATATGGTCAGCACCAATACTCAAGTAAGCTGTGGCACTGCATCAGTGGCTACGTTTACATGGACACAAGTAATCGGATTAAAAGCCTGATTGGGATAAAAATGTTTAATTTAAACATGCCATTCAGGTTACTCTGACCCCAACAAACTTATTCAGATCAAAATTTCATTCCGATTTAGAGGGGCAGTTTATTCAGACAGTTAATCCGATCGTGGTGCATGTAAACTCTTATTCCGAATGTAGGTAATTCCTGTGCATGTCTCTTAAATCACACGTAGACGTCTAATACATCAGCCTAAAAAACTAAATTGATTCGGTTTGTAATTCCATTGTGTACATAAGAATGAAGGCTTGTGGATGTAACACCATAACCAGAACAAATAAATTAAAGCACGCTCTGAAGAACATTGTAGTCCTCCATTGCAAATGGACGCAGCCATGTTTGTTTACAACAGAAGTCTATTTCTTCTTCTACAGCCGTTTCCGGTGTTTTAGATAGTTCTGCATATGTCAAAATTATTTATTCCAAGCAGACATATAGCCGATGTGAATGCCTGTCATAATCAGATCGATTAATTTAGGGCCCATGTACACATTCAAATTCTAATCTGCAGTATGATCGGATTAAACATATTTAGCAGATGTTAACGTAGCTAATGATCAGTTGGTACTAAGGGGCCCAAAGTGTGCCAAAAACATGTACCCCACACCATTACACCTCCACCAACCTGAACTGTTGATACAAGGCAGGATGGATCCATGCTTTCATGTTGTTGACGGCGAATTCTGACCCTATCCGAATGTCGCAGCAGAAATCAAGACTCATCAGACCAGACAAGATTTTTCCAATCTCCTATTGTCCAATTTTGGTGACCCTACGTGAATTTTGGCCTCAGTTTCCTGTTTTTAGCTGACAGCAGTGGCACCCGGTGTTGTCTTCTGCTGCTGTAGCTCATCTGCCTCAAGGTTCGACAAGGTTCATACAAACTTTTTGTACTTTTTCCTTATTTTATATTGTGAAATTGTTTTATATTGAAGACACCTGATGTCACACTAATCAGCTAATTAACTCAAAGCACCTGCAAAAGCCTTTAAATGGTCTCTTACTGTAGTTCTGTTGGCTACACAATCAAGACTTCTGACTTGACAGGTTGTCCAAAAGACGACACCTTGTGTGGCAAGGTACACAACGAGGTGTGGGCGGGGATTTGATCCCAGGTGAAAGTCATGTGCGCTAACCGGTCAGCCAAAGGGAATCCCCGTGGCCAAGCAGCCAGGGCACGTGATCTATCGGAGCCACAGTGACAGGACCTCCACACTGTCACATCTCTCCCCCTCTTATCACAAGCACGTCCTCGTGCTCCCGTGCAGGGTGCCACCAATTTCGAATCCATGGACTTATTACCAGTCTCACATGGACCCTGCCAGCAACGCCAAATGTGGCAAGGTACACAACGAGGGCCTGGGCGGGGATTTGATCCCACGACTCCCAGGTGAAAGTCATGTGCGCTAACCGGTCAGCCAAAGGGAATCCCTGTGGCCAAGCAGCCAGGGCACGTGATCTATCGGAGCCACAGTGACAGGACCTCCACACTGTCACATCTCCTTGCACAAGGAGGCTGGCTGTTCACTTAGCTGTGTTTTTTTTTGCTTATAAACTGTATAAATGAGTCTTCACCAATGCAATCTTTCAGTTTCAGGGCATATTTTTTTTGACATTTTCATGCAAACTTGTTAAATTCCACGTTTTCTGGTCTAAAACATCTTAGTACCGCTGCTCATGGTCATTGTGTGGCTACTACATTTGAATTTTGTGATTGGCTGAGAGCGGCATCTTTTCCATTGTCTACGTCATAGGTGTGGTCTCACAGAGACACACTCCCTCTCTCAGACACACTCGCCCCGCCCCAAGTTGAAATTGCTTATCTTGTGTGCTACATACACACCAAAGCAACGCTTCGAGAGAAACCGAGAAGGCTGAAATCTGTATATTGCAATTTTGGAGGACCAAAACGTTAAAGTAGTTTAAAGCCATAAGTTATAACCTATATGCTTTAAACACACCTTGAATAAAGAAACAAAAGCTGACGCCGTGGTTCTCTCTGAAGCTAATTAGCATCGATGCTAGTGCTCGGCTCTCTGTGCTTGCTTGCTACTATACTGTACGTGCTGCGAGCTTCATAAAGCCACCCTTTACCTCTGGTGGATGGCGGAGAACGGACCTCATTTCTCCCTTTATTGGAGGTAAAGCGAGGCTTTATGGAGCTCGAAGGCCCCATGCCATAATAGTTTGAGTTGGTTCAGCCTTGACTGTCTTCCAGACTACACCCCCATGTCTCCCCCTCCCTCTCATCCTCCACACTTGGCCACGCCTCTCCATGTCTCCTAGCCCTGCCCACTTTGGTAGAATTTAGTTACTCTTTAAGCACACTGATGGAAAGGTGAATGGAAGGACAAGATGTGGTAGAAAAAAGTGTACAGGCAATACAGATATCCACAGATATATAATAAGATATATAAATACTCTTAAAAACACTTTAATTTTATAGTCTTATGGCTGCATAAAACATATTTGTAAGAACTACAAAAATGTGCTGTCAAAATGTCTCATGGACTTAAATTAAAAGGAGGCCACCGACAGATGGAAGTAGAAAAAAACTACAACCCTTGAACAAACAGAATCTCAGAAAGCACAAAGAAAAGCCGCCACAAAACCATTGCAGATGGTAAGGCAGGAGTGAAAAGAGGGTGTGGCAATAAATTAAAGCAAGCTGGGAAAATGAGTACTGGTTCAGGGGATTATTGAGTCAATACAGGTGTTCTAATTACAATCTGGAGCAGATGTTCAAATGGAAAGGTAGTTAACGAAGTTAACTGAGGACATCACAATGTAGAAACAAAAAATGCAACTCAACTGAACAACCAAGACGTTCCAACAACAAACAAATAACAGAAGAAAACCAATCAGAAAAATTAAGACAGCATCAAACCCTAGACAAAAATATAAAATGTGACTCTAACAATTATAGCTGCATGTGCTATGTTCAATGAACATGAAAGAATCACAAAAAATCTATTTGTGATGTCAGCATAGCAGTACCTTACTGCCATAAAGAGGGAATCTGTTCCTGAATGGACCATTTCTCTAAATTTGAGGGGGGTTATCATGAAAGCGGCCATGAAAAATGTATATCTAACATCAAAATAAAATGTTCACCATTTTAAGCTAAAAAAATCACCTCCACATGCTGCTTGAGGATATGAAAATACATAGAGAATGAAAACTGCAGACCATTCAAATTCTCGCCAATCATTCATCCGTTAAAAAATTGAGCAATTTCTTGGCTTAACTCTCCATCCATACATGGAGGACAAAAACGTTTTAGTGGAGATTTAATCAAAAAGTAAATTTAACAGGCAAAAAGTGGAAAGAAATTAACTTTCTTCTCCTACTTGGAAACCCTGTAAACAGCAGGATCAACTTCAGCTTATACGAGTGATAAGTAACAGGATTAGTACAGTGAGTTACCACCATAGCATGAAACTGTCAGCTAGATTCAAAAAGGCTGGTTTGATTATGCTTAAGTGGTTCTATGTAGACTTCTCCACAAGGAAAGGTCAGAAAACAGAAGTCATGATTCACGAAGTCATTATTACATCAACAGAGGTTTGAAGTACAATAAAAATGTAAGCAAAACTCTTAAACACCTGCAAGGAAGTATATAATGTCTACTGTTAAATGTAAAATCTGCTTTTATTCTTTTTAGGCCCAATTAATAAAGATTTTTGAAAAATGTTTGTATCAAAGCAATTTTATAAATAATTGGCAAATATTTATTGTGTGAATCTAAGATTTTTATTTTCTTCTACACATGCATGTAATATTTGTAATATCAGTCTACTTCAGTCCAGACAATTTCCCTTTGTGACAGCTGAATAAAATAATACAAAATCTGGTTCAAATATTAATGACACAGAGCTGCTAGCAGGTCTTTAGGCTACCAATGCTGAAGGGAAAAAAGCATGACTTGCACAGCTGGTTGTTCCTTTCCCAACCATGACCTTCAGCAGTTAGTAGTCATGGAGGGTCCCCATATGAGAAATCACTTCTCCTGAGGCCAAAATAGTGGATGTCTCTCGGTGGGTTGGGAGTGAGTTGCAGCCTCAAGCAGAGAACATGTCCTTTAGAGTCTTGCTCACAAGCACCAGAATAAAGCAGGTGATTCACAAGTGCAGAGATGCAGCAGTGATGAGAATATAGTATGAGATCATGTTGAGCCAGAAGGGAAAACATTCCATCCAGCAATCGATCTATGTTGAAACCTTCATATGTCATTGTTACCTTGAGTGAATAAATAAGCAGAAACAGGAAAAATGGGGTTAGTTCTTTTGCTCCAGGATCTCAGGAGGACATCTGGATGGCACGGCTGCCACCATGACCTAACCTTAGATGAACTGCTGAGAACTGATGGATGGATGAGTAATTGGTGCTTTCAGACAACAGGCAGTTGGCGTTGCAGCTGCAGTCTGGCAACACTGATGTAAGAAATTTTAATTTGATGGAAGAAAAATATATCAGCTTTGGACCTCCAATTTTCCCCATCATACAGTCAAAAATAATAGGTTGTTGTCTGGTAAAAAAAAATACTAGCAAGATGAGATGAGTAAAAGAATTAAGTTAAGTAATATTTTTGTTTCCTACTTTTTTTTCTCATCTTTTGACCATCCCAAATCACATTATTTTTACAGAATGATTTGTTTTGCAGAGCCAATATATGGAGAAACAGTTTCTACCCATTCATTTTCTAACCTTTTGCATTTTCCCTTTTGCTCTCCCATTTGTCCTGAAGGTAGCCAGCATTCACAAAATAATTACTGTAATTTGCAGACTAATTAGCATGTACTAGATGTGCTGCAACCAAAAACAATAATGTGTCGTGAAAACCTGGGAGATATTTTGAGGTTAACTTAAATCCGTCCTATCCAAACATACCAGTCTTATGATGTATCAACTTTTTTTGTAACTGTAGGCTACTATAAATGTTCTCAGTTTTATTACTCCAAATATTTAACCAAAGCATGCAGCAAGTCTGGACAAATTCAGTCAAGAATGCAGGAAGCATGACTTAATAAGTGAGAAAACATTAAGTGAGGTTAAGATAAGAGGGACGAGTGATGAAGGCAAGTGCAAAATATCAAATGTAAATTGATGCTTTGATCACAAAACACCTAACAGAGAGAACTAAACATCACAGACTAATGATGTACGAGAAGAGTAATTTCGCTTTAAAGACTACTGGTTCGTTTTCACTTGAGTATTCTGTTTTGCACCAAGGGTGTCAGTCTGTCTGTGCCCTGCAGCCTCGAAACAACACCGGTGACTTTTAATTGGTCTCCGTGTCATGGAATCAGAATGCAAAGACTGCTCTCAGCCCTTTAAGTCTCCACTGGTTTGAAGGAGCAAAAAAAAAATCTTTAAGAAATTTCATTTTTTATGAACTCATGGAGATGTAAATGAGTGAGGTTGGGGGTGAATGAGTCATTGCAGATATTTCTTTCTCTGACTTTAAAAGCAGTTTCCTCTTAATATTTCAAATGTACTGTAATTATCTCAGCAAATGTTTATTAAGGTTTATTACTGCAGACTAACGCTGTGTTCAGACCAAACGCGATAGGAGCGACTAGAGCTTCAGGTTTACATGTAAAATCAATGGAGGAGCGCGACGTAGCGCGACTTGGGGTCCCGCGACACTTCAGAAGCAGATTTGCGTCGCGAAAAAGCTTTTCTGCCTGATTCGCGCAAACAATTCGCGCTACAGATGCGATGGAAAATTTGCGCTGCTTTTTGTGGTGCATTTTGTGCATTCGCGCTCATGGCGTCTATCGCTCGAGTTGGAAAAATCTGAACTCTAGCGTTAAATCGCGCCGCGACAACCAATCAGGGGACAGAGTTTCAGTGAATCTGTGACTGTCATGGAGTCACAGCCTCGGCAGGACATGGAGGAAATACTGATAAACACAGTGGATAATCACCCCGAGCTACATGACACAAGCAGTTTTCAATACAGAGACAGAAATAAAAAAATAAACTATTTAGACAGGAATGCTCTTAAGAGGTTTGTGGGTGGCTCTTAAAAGAGCCGTTGTTGCTCTAAAAGCACCTCTCAGCCTAGAAGTCAGCCTTGAAACATTCTCCTCACCTGGTTTCCTGGTAGCAGCTACCGCACCACGTCCCACGCTGCTTAAATATAATAAACTTTTACGAGCCGCAGACATATGGACAGCTGCTCAGAAATGTAGTTGGTGTTTCGGCAGGCGAAGCTTGGACCTTCACGGCACAAACTGGGCGAGCAGGTCACGTTCTCCAGGCGGCGAGGAGCCGGTGTTTATGAGAGGCTCGCTGCTGATTATGGATCCCTCCGCCGTAGCTAGAGTGTATCCGTAGCTCACCAAACCCCCAGTGCAGCGGTCCCAGCTCTACCGGAGGCCACGCCGAACACGTAATCCACTGTGTCCTCTGTCAGCTCGGTTCATAATCCACCGCCAGCTGCACTGTAGCCCCAGCTCCGCTGAAGCTTGGGCCGAACACGCTGTCCTCCGTCAGCTCGGTCCTCCTCCGCAGGCTGCACTGTAGCATCAGCTCTGCTGAAGCCCGGGCCGAACACGCTGTCCTCCGTCAGCTCGGTCCATAATCCACCGCAGATGCACTGTGGCCTCAGCTCTGCTGAAGGCCAGGTCGCGCGTGAAAAATACCATATTTGAAGCGCGACCAGTTCGCGTTGTACACGCTTCAAGGTGCGAATGTGCACGCGAACAGCTAGGCATGTGTCGCGCTTCATATTCGCTCCTATCGCGTTCAGTGTGGACACAGCGTTAAGTCTTGCGTTGTTGCAAGATCTTGCAAATGTTTTGTAAGATCCTCAAATGAAAACACATGATCTGCAGTGTCAGAAACATATATTAGAGTCTGAGAGACTGTGTCGTTTTTGTATTCGTTTCATGTGATTATTTGAGAGAAGGCCACACACAAAAAAAAACTAAAATACGAAACAATGTTGTAATTTGTTTAAACAATTTCAAATATCTGACAAATATAACTTGAATAATACCACCCCAAATCAGAAGAAGTTTGGACAGAATGGAAAAAAAAAAAATAAAAAACGAAAGTACCGGTAGTAGCTTGACTTGTAAGTCATGGCAGACTATGGACACGTTGAATGTTGTTTTCAACCAGGTACTTTCGCGCATGCATACAATACTGGAGGGCAAAAAGCTTCCACACCAGTTACGCAAAGCTGTGTGGTCGTGGTTGAACAATTGGAACTAACAAAATTAAACCTAAACCATCTTTGTGCAGATGATCTTAAAATACACATAAAAAAGCTAACTGTATGTTGCTCAAAGCTAACAGAGACATTTCAAATAGCCATCAAGCTACGGGATGCTACTCCTCAGATATGAACGCTACCAGATCAGTATGGAGATATCTACAATTATTTGATCAAAATTGTCTTGACTTTACTCAACAGAAACAAAGAAGACATATAATTACACGGACAACTCCCAGTGCTCGAATTTTCATACACATTTTATACTGATCGTTCATAAACACGGCAGTTTGATGAGTCAAAACAACCTAGTTATCATTCAGCCATCTTAACCCCCAACAGGCCACTATTTATAACTTTACCAGATTACTCACATGTCATAGACATATTCACAACCCAAAGAGAAAAACACATTACGGAGTTATGAAGCAATTGTCCTTTTATTCTATTTCTGCAGTCTACAGTGCTAGATTTTTCCTTCACTGCCATGTAGCGCTGATCTTTTGACAACTGTCAGCTAACAACAACAGTAGTCAGTGGGGGGAGATCCGTCTTTTTGCCCTCCAGCCAGGAGCGGCGGGGCTGGGGAGGGAGCTTGGGTGCGTGGCGTCACATTTCAACATGTCCATATGAATGCAAAATACTTCATGTATTTTCGGTCAACTTAAATTCATCTATAAATATACGTCCTGTCACTATGACAAGTTGGTTATAATCAGGCAAATTGGTTAAATAATGATGTGATTTTAGACAGGTGATGTCAACAGGTGATTGTAATTATGATTTGGTATAAAAGCATCGTCCAAGAAGGGTCTAGTCTTTTAGGAGCAAATATGGGCCACAGATCACCTGTTTGCCAACAAATAGAAAATAGAAATAGAAAATGAGAATAAAAAATTCAAGGAATCTGGAGAAATCTCAGTGAGCAAAGGACAAGGCCTTAAGCCTAGGCTGAAAAACCATTATCTCTGATCCCTCAGGCGGCACTGCATCAAGAATAGTCATTCATCAATAAAGTCATATCACCACATGGGCTCAGGACTACTTTGGCAAACCTTTGACAAGTACCACAAAATGCATTTACATCCATAAATGCCTGTTAAAGCTGTACTGTGCCAAAAGGAAGCCCTATGTTAACTTTTTCAGAAGGACTTTGGACTTCTCTGGGCTCTGAGGCATCTGGGATGGACCCTAAACAGTGGAAACCTGTACTGTAGTCAGATGAATCAGTATTTAGGGTATTTTCTTGGCTGGGACACCGTGTGCTTATAACCACATGTATGTTTACTTGCACATCTAAGTCGAGCTTTTAGCAGTAATTGGACTAATGGCTTTGCCAGAGCTGAGGGTCGAGTCTACCTTTACATGTCATTCAGAAATTCAAATTATTCAGTGAAATGCGTTGGACACTGCGGCACCTAATGGCAAATGACATTCTTCCTTTGGCCTAGAGTCACAAAGACAGCAATCAAATGCCAAAGTCAGTGAAGCAGACAAATTAAAAGTAGAATATCCACAATGCACAAAAAAAATAGACAACAGCACCAGTTGCTCGACCTGTTGTTGCTGTTCCTGCTTCCGCTGTCTGATTAGGTTCTGAAGTGGGAGTACCAAGGCTTCTAATTGAGAGATTGCTGAGAAGTCACGACGCAATCTTCTATGGTTCTCTAATTCCTAAATTAAACATTGTATTGTAATAACTCTTCTTGTAAAGTGCCTTGAGATGACATATGTTGTGAAACGGCGCTATATAAATAAACAGAATTGAAAATTTAATTGAATTAATTGCCAGGCTACTGCTGGCAGTGTGCAACAAAATTCGATCTCCAATCCTATTATCTGGTTACCTTACTCCGATATCTCAAACTGTAGTTAGATTCGATTTAAGTCGAGATAAGCTGTACACATGGATTTCAAAAGTCAGATTTCAGTAGAACTAAGGCTATAATTCGCTGCATATAAACACGCTGACTGTTACAAGCAACAACACCAAAGCCTTAGGCTACGTCCACACTAAGCCGATAAGGTTATACGGGGAGTTAGACGCCTAATGTTATCCACTCAACACGAGCATTTACGCCCCGTTTAAGGTCCATTTAAGGTCCCGTGATTGCGCAGTCCCATACCGACCTGTGCAAATACTGGGCATGCGCGAAAAGACGCACGAAACACGCGTATAATGTACGTGACACCAGCACCTACATAATATATACAAGAAGCTCTACAGCACAGTACATATCTGCTTGTCCCGTTAACCAAAGAGAACAATAGCCAGCTTAGTGTGGACGTGGCCTTAGTCTGTCATGATATGGGGTCCAGAAAAGTACATGGAGATTTTGGAGAACTATATGCTACCTTCAAGAAGACATATTTTTCAGTTGCCTATGCATATTTCAACAAGACAATCCAAAACCACATTCTGCACACATTACAAACTCCTGGTTGCGGAGAAAGAAGTACAGACGTGGACAAAATTGTTGGTACCCTTCATTAAATAAAAGAAAAACTCATAATGGTCACAGAAATAACTTTAATCTGACAAAAGTAATAATAAATAAAAATTATATAAATGTTGACCAATGAAAGTCAGACATTGCTTTTCATCCATGCTTCAAAAGAATTATTTAAAAAATAAATGCATGAAACAGGTCTGGACAAAAATGTTGGTACCCACAACTTAATATTTGGTTGCACAACCTTTTGAGGCAATCACTGCAATCAAATGATTCCTGTAACTGTCAATGAGACTTCTGCACCTCTCAGCAGGTATTTTGGCACACTCCTCATGAGCAAACTGTTCTAGTTGTTTCCGGTTTGAAGGGCGCCTTTTCCAGACAGCATGTTTCAGCTCCTTCCAAAGATGCTCAATAGGATTGAGATCAGGGCTCATAGAAGGCCAGTGTTTTCCTCTTAGCCCTTCTTGGGTGTTTTTAGCTGTGTGTTTTGGGTCATTTTCCTGTTGTAAGACCCGTGACCTGCGACTGAGACCATGCTTTCTGACACTGGCCAGCACATTTCTCTCTAGAATCCCCTGATAGTCTTGAGATTTCATTGTACCCTGCACAGATTCAAGACACCCTGTGTCAGATGCAGCAAATCAGCCCCAGAACATAACCGAGCCTCCCCCATGTTTCACAGTAGGGACCGTGTTCTTTTCTAGATATGCTTCATTTTTCCGTCTGTGAACATAGAGCTGATGTGCCTTGGCAAAAAGTTAAATTTTTGTCTCATCTGTCCACAGGACATTCTCCCAGAAGCTTTGTGGCTCGTCAGCATGTAGTTTGGCATACTCCAGTCTGGTTTTTTTTATGATTTGTCCTCTGGCTCAAACAGCGAAGGATGTTCCGATCTGACACTGATGTTCCTTGAGCATAAAGTTCAGCTTGGATCTATTTTGAAGTCTTTCTAGGCTCTTTTGTTACCATTTGGATTATCCGTCTCTTTGATCTGTCATCAATTTTCCTCCTGCAGCCACGTCCAGGGAGGTTGGCTACAGTCCCATGGATCGTACATTACTGAATGACATGTGCAGCTGTAGTCACAGAAACATCTAGCTGCTTGGAGATGGTCTTATAGCCTTTACAGTTAACATGCTTGTCTATGATTTTCTTTCTCATCTCCTGAGACAACTCTTTCCTTTGCTTCCTCTGGTTTATATTGAGTGTGGTACACACCACGTCACCAAACAACACAGTGACTACCTGGAGTCCTATATATAGGCCCACTGAGTGATTACAGGATTGTAGACACCTAGGATGCTGATTAGTGGACATACCTTGGATTAACATGTCCCTTTGGTCACATTATTTTCATTCTTTTCTAGGGGTACCATCATTTTTGTCCAGGCCTGTTTCATGCATTTATTTTTTAAATAATTCTGTTGAAGCATGGATGAAAAGCAATGTCTGACTTTCATTGGTCAACATTTATATAATTTTTATTTATTATTACTTTTGTCAGATTAAAGTTATTTCTGTGACCATTATGAGTTTTTCTTTTATTTAATGAAGGGTACCAACAATTTTGTCCACGTCTGTAGCTTAAAGTGAGGGTGTGTAGTTTTTGCAGTACATTGTTGAAAATAGCCATTAAAATATTATGTAATAATAATTGCGTAAAGCACATTAATTGCAAAAATATTGGCGATATTGTAAAATATGACTTTAAAACTCAGTTTTAAAATACATAGGCGTGGGTCCTCTTTTGAGGTGAAAGCCATATTTGATGACGTCTTTACTTCTACAAGAGCCCAGACAAACAAAGCGCACGGAACACGCCCAATTTTAAAACATAAAATCATTATAAATACATTTTTATCTCTTCGCTAGTTCCAAGCGATGAAAGAGAGACTGATGTGCTCGTCATGTTGCTGCAAATAGATAATTCTCAGGGAATTGATCGTTTGAAAACAGCACTAGTTGGACCTCCATTGATGAGTTTCTTACTCGAAGACACAGATACCGCATGCTTGTGATAATTTAGATATGCACTGCCCCCTACTGGCCAAAAAATTACACACTGTGCCTTTAAGACTTGTTTGTAGGAAGAATATGACAAAATTACACCTGAAACATTTCATCAATTGGTGTCTGGTTTTAAATGTTCTGAAAAGGATTGGCAACATTGCAAGGTGGTATACGCTTTACAGTTCCATCTTTTTTTTAAATGTGTTGCAAGAACCAAAATTGGAATACACGTTTATTTTATATATTTATATATATATATTTATATATATTTATATATATATATATATATATATATATATATATATATATTTATATACATATATATATATATATATATATATATAAACATATATATATACATATATATATATTATATATTATATATATATATATATATATATATATATATATATATAAAATTCATGAGGAACACATTAACTAATGTGCTGTTTTATTGTTTTCAATGTAATAGAGGTAAAATATAATTTTACTTAGTGCTGTTTTGAGTTTGATTTTAATTTAAGATACTATCTCAACTTTTTCTGATTTGAGGTTGTAAGGAAATATAGTCTTCAAATGATGATTAAGTTTATAAAGTCCCTGGGCCCCAAGGCACTTAACCCCCAAAAATCTACATTGTCCTACCGAGCCATGTTGGGTGTCGGTGTATGAATGCGAGTGTGACTGGGTGAATGCGGCTTCAATGTAAAGCGCTTTGAGTGGTCAGTAAGACTAGAAAAGCGCTATATAAGTTCAGTCCATTTACCATTTACCATATATGAATTTATATATTATTTTATCCCCATCCCCACCCCCGATACCCTGTTCTCGTTTAAACGACAGGCCGAATCACCAAAAAAAACTTTAATTTTGCTGAAAAACATTGTTTTGTAAACTGCCCCTTAGTGAGTCGTTGAAGCACTCATGCATACATTCTGGAGATTAGCTTACTTCATGCTGCCAGACAGGTTCTAATTTTGTGATTTCTTGATTCTACAGGCTAGGCAGTAACTGGGTCAGAGGTGTGTTGAGTGAAACTAATGCAGAAATTGTGGTTAATTAAAATTAATTTATAACTTGGGACGGGGATATATTATATTTTTAGACATGGCCATTTTGGCTTAAATCCTTCTTGACATAAAATCCTCGTTTAAACACCGACTATCTTTGTGCTGTTAAAATTTGTTTGATTTAAGATAAAAGTATGAGAGAAAATATTAATCCTTTGGGAAGCAAATTATGTTTTAAATCTCTAAAGAAAATCTGACCATATTTAATGGGGTTTTTATAAGGCCGGAAATTATAATTAATACATAAGACCGTGTAAAAACCTTTTAGAAATTCTGACTCTTGGAAAAAAATTTGTAGGATCTCACAATAATAATTCTGCAGCCTAAACCTTGGCCTTCATTTTTTTTTCGCTTATTTTTTAAAAGACTTGTTATTTGTGGCTAAATTATTGTCGGCCACTATGAAAGCAGGGAATTACGACTTAGGAAAATCTGATGAATTAAATTTTTGCCCTGATGGCAAGAATAGAGGTCTTCAGGCCTGAAATAGAGAGGATATCAGCTGTCAGGGTTCTGAAAACATGAGCGAGCTGACCTCTCACCCTTTGCGAGAAGCATGGAGCTAGTCTCGGCAAGAGCACCTTGTTTGGACAGAGAAACAGTGCCCAAAGGCTATGGGAGGGCCTCAGCAGTTAAAACATGTCACGGAGCAGATATTGCACCTCCGGAAAGGGAGATTTAGCAGAGGTAATGCAACATGACTTTGATGAAAATTGTGTTGTGTTATAACATGTCCATTTTTGGGGGAGGAATGAACGGGCTCCAACGAGGGTCCCGATAACATTTTTGTTGCTGTAATAAAAGGAGCAGGGGCATGTAAACAGCCTCAAGAATTTTGTGGAACAAGAAGCATGAGATTATCATGAATCCAGACTGCAAACAAATTTCCAGTTTACACAATTGTCTTTGGGAAAAATTCCTCATAAGTTTAAATAGGTCAAAAACACACAGAGTCCTATGGCTGTCAAAGGTGGCTGGTTTAGAGAAACTGAAATTTAACAATCAAGTGTGAGAAGTCTTCTTTTAAATCCTCCTCATGCTTTAGAAAGTTTAAAAACACACATGTAAGGTGCCCCTTTTCCTGTCCATTATCCCTGAAGAAAAGACAAAATCAATTATTTTAATATGAAACCCACTATGTTTTCTGATGCACTGTAAAAATGTAGCATTTTCATGTCTCCACTTCACAACACGCGTATTGCACCAGAATTGCTTTCTTTGTTCGTTTACGTTTTTAACTCCGCACAGACGGTGCACACAAAGAATCATCAGCAAATAATTGTGCAAACATCCTTCTGGTTTCAAACTCATCACAGTGAAGGTCAGAGCTCCAAGGGAAGGAACAAGTGAAGTTTTATTTATTTATTTTCTTCCTCAGCGAGTGTGCAGGCAGACCTTAACATTCACCTTGCTTTGTAAATCTGAACTACTGAAAAATATTACATTTAATGCTTCTGGATCACATTCACATGCCACATTTAGTCCAATTCAAGGAAATAAACATGCTTTAATGGTACAGAAGGCATACAGCAATACCTGAAGGACATATTGAGTAAAGGATTCTGATGGTGAAGATCAGGACTTTACATTTCTTTTTGTGCCTCCAGCCATGTTGCTGTCTTTATGAACCAGGATAGAGAGGCTCAGCAGGGGTATGCTTTCATTGTTTATTTCACCAGGCTCAGGTTTAAGAAACACGGATGCTTCATCTGCACAGAAGTTTGGAAATCATATGGAGGGGACTGCATTTGACACTGCACTTGTCTTGCTTGAGGAATTCTCAACCAGATGACTTAAAATGTGTAGAAAATGTGAATGAGAACATGTTTAGCTAATTTTCCAGTATAGGATGACTAGCGATTCTGTATGTAAAACAGTATTTGGATATCTGCTCTCACACACATATGAATATGAGTGACATCCCATTCTTAATCCCTGGCTTTTTTGACCATTTATCCAGAACAGCATTTGTAAGGTCAGACACTAATGTTGGAAGAAAATAAGCACTTATATTCAGTTCTATTATGTTTAGGTCATACAGTATCTCTATGGACCTTGCTCTGAGCACTGGCACCCATAATGGAACTGGAAGGGGCATCCCCAAACTTTTCCCACAAAATTGGCAGCATGAAAAATGTCTAAAATCAAAATTTCGACTTGGCACAATGCTGTCAGGCAAGTGTTGATCTCCTGGCAACTGCAAAACCCAGATCCTTCTGTTGGTTTGTCAATGATGATTCCTCCCTCCAGAAAACACATTCCCACTTCTCTGGAGTCCAGTGGTAGGGGACTGTGTACTGCCACATGTGGTGGTTTGCATTGCACTTGTGGCTGTAGGGCTTAGATTTAGCTTCTCCGCCATGTCTGATGGTACTCTCTATGCCATGTTCTTAAAAACCCACTCTGATCATCTTTTGAGCTATATTAAAGAGCCTATATTGTGCAAAATCAAGTCTTTGGAGTTTTCAATCATCTGGAAATGGAATTTTCTCATAAGGAAAAACACCAGAGCAGTTTTTGGCTTAATTAACAAATGTCTGAGTAATCCTCCTTAACTATGCTCTCTGAACAGCTGCCCCTCCCTTTCCTAGAAAAACGACTGAGTGTTCAACTAGTGACACTCTACACTCTTGACCTGGAATAGATGACTTTATTCGCGAATCGCGAAGAAACCACTTGCCGTATACCACAACACAAGCTAAAACTAAATATGTTGAGTATAACTAACGTGGAATGTTCCATTTTTATACAAACTAAAACAAAGTTTGTTGAGTAACTTTTCTTTTGTTTTATGTAAATTGAACAAAAAGCATTACTGACAGAATTCAAACAATTACCAATTAATAACAAGTGAGAAACTTCTTAATGTGATAGCAACAACTGTCAGTAGTTGTTCAACTGATTCATAGAACACATTATATCCTTTAAAGGCAGCAACAAAATTGTAATTAATAATGAACTTCGAACATAGAAATATAGCCTAAAATTTGAGCAATGGTTGATCACAGTGTGTTATTCCCTATAAATGACCTCTTCACTCACGGTGCCAACCATGACACCAAGAAATAAAGGTCACATTTGCAACACTGAACAAAGCAATAACAACAACCAACACAAACCTCACAATACATTGCAGCAAATGCCCCAAATAGAACAAAATAACCAAAAACATGGCTACCCATAATGCACCTCGCACACTGCAGGTCACACAGTGGCCCCTCCCCTCTCTTATAAAACTAAACACGCCAAGTTATCTCTACCAAACCTGATTAATAGAATTGATCTTTCAGCTCAATAGTATAATCAACTAATGTTGTTTAGCAATGACAGCAGGTTTTAACAAAACTTAGTATAATTAGTGATCACTCAGAAGTTTGATTAGAAACTAAATCTGGGCTTACAGTGAGATTTTAATTCAAAATCTCAGTATATCGATTGTAAAAGACAAAAAACAAAAAAGCTGGTTTGGTGAAACTGCGGGATGGGGGAGGTTAAACAGGATCTTGCCAGAAGAGGCCTCATTTGTCACTTAAGAGAACACTGACGCTACTTAGAGTCTAGTTTACTTAACCACTTGTGATCTCAATCTGTTCAGCTCAGCAAGACACCCCTGTCAGGAAGTGGTAATCCACATCTGATTTTAAGTATTTTACCCTGAATGAATGCTTTTAAATTCTTGATCAACTTTCCTTTCTATTAATTATAAGTCAGCAGTGTCAGCAAACATTCTCGCCGTCAATTAAAGGTTTTTATATATTTTTTTCAAGAAACATGCACCCCTTTGTTTAAAGAATTAAGTTTTAATTAATGACAAATCACCCAAGTGGTACTGTATCTTTTTTCTAAAGAATATTAACATTCAAATGGAAGGATTCTTTTAGTTTTGATAATAATTTAAGAAAACTTTTGATTTTTTGACTGGCTTTTTAATATGCCAGACTAAGTTGGCAAAAATCCCATTATAGCATTGATAGAGCTGTAACAAAAAACCAATTCCCTTGCATAGTTTGTAAGCAAAGACAATTGCCCTTCTTTTTACCTATTTGAAATAAAATGTTAAAATCACATGGAAAACTAAAATATGTTTTCTTCTCTATCTCATGAAACATTCGAAGTCTATCTACCTTCAGTTATTTGCTTATGAAAAAACAGGTATTTGTATTTTGTCTGTTATTTTTGATAAAAAGAAACTTTGATTTCATGTGGATGTTTTGCATCATGTTCTTACATGTCTTTCTGGAGCAGCCTAAAAAAATCCCAACTGTGAGTACTTGTCTTGTGGTAAATCCCCTGCTGACTTTTTCACAGGCAGTGGGCAAAGACTGAATATGATTTTTCTGCTGTTTTTGCTGTGTTAATTTCTGGAAAGATATGTATCAAGCGGAATCCTTGTCCTGATAAAAATACAAATTGCAATATAGGGAAATCACTTTGGCAGAGGATTGAATGAACTTCATTGCGTAAATTGTCCTTTTTTTCTTTCTTTTTTTTGTTCTCAGCACCTGAAGGAAAACTGCCTGGGAAAGGTTTTGTTGGAGTTTAGGGTTCAACAGTTCTGCAACTGCATTGCATCCTGTTCATTTTAATTTGGAATTTGTTTTCCCTTTAAACTTTTGCCAAATTAAATTTTGCAAACAGTCTTCTATAAATTATATATATATTTTTAACAGTCCTTAAATAAAAGATGACTGGATTTACAGTAAGGTAGCGTCTTGTTGGGAGTTTGATGTCAGTTTTAGCCCTTTTCCATTAGTAGGCTACTCAGCCTGGCTCTACTTCACACCACTTGGCATTAGGGGTGTGAGGAAAAATCGATTCACGTCTGAATCTCGATTCCTTTTTAACAAGATTCGGAATCGATCCGAAATGTTTGAGAATCGATAATCAAAAAATATGTTTTCTGAACCTTTTTACATTTTCGTTTCGCGTAGTGTTTGTAATGCAACGGCCACCATCGCATTGCGAGTCTGAGGCGCCGTTGGCTAGCTAGCAGCTAGCAGTGCCTGGATTTGGGGACCCCTGAAAACCAGCCTGGTGCCCAGGTTTTTTATGAGCCCAGCGTTATCTCAGGAGGAATATGTAGCCATAGAAAGTTTTTAAAAAATGGGCACCAGGCATTAAAGTTGTTTTTAATGTGTCTAAAGTCCAACGCTTTTCAATGGGAGCCTAGCGGCCAAATAGATGTACTACAGCAATGGAGGAGCAATGGCGGCCTCCATGGTATGCGGTCACAAAGCAGAGCCATTGGTTTAATCATTTGTATGCTGTGCATGGGCGCCGTCATGGGGGGGAAGGTTAGGACGATTCTGAGGGCCCGGCACACACAGGGGGCCCTTTGAGGGCTATCAATATGTAATGTCTTGTGTAAGTTTTTTAAAATGAAATATTTCATTTGATCTGTTAAAATAAGAAAACTATATGGTTGGGATTCGATATAAAAAAATCCTCGAATTATGAATGATATTATCATTTCACCCGTCTCCCTTACTGAATGGTATCGTCTGACACTGGCAGCGGCACATGCGAAATGTGTACACCACGCTTCGCCTGAACAATTCCTTCCCTTCACTGCTGTGGACGATATTTTCTGTCAAACTGTTGCTCAATTTAGGTCAAAGTAGGATTAGCTTCTAAAACCCAGTGTTATAACTTTTCAGTTTTGTGTGTCCGCCACTGTGAGATACAGGGGGGTGTATGGATGCTAAACTAGCCACGTTGCTACTGGATTGGTAAGTAATAAATGTTCGCTCCTGGGTTATTTGGGCATGGTGATACGATATAGTGCCAGGAAAATTATTTGATAGTTTACCAACTGACACGCTGTCAGTTTGATGTTTTGTTCTTTTGACTGTATTTGTAAACTTGTTCAGAAGCGCTGCATAGAGATTCCCTCATCTGCTTCGGCTGTCGGCTCGGTCTTGCTGATAGCCAGCAGCCCCTATGTCGAGATGCAAAGAGTAAGAAACCACTGTATTTATGGTTGTTTATGGGTTTCAGCACATTTCGTAGTGAGTTAGCGCTGCATTAAAGTGCGCATTATTCAGTTAAAGTGATGTTTTCTGACTTAAATTAGTGCTAACTCATTAGGGCAGTAGTTCTGTAGATCTTCACATCATGGTGATGGGATACAGTAGCTTTGCTCAAATTTTTCCACGTCAGCTCAATAACCCCCCTTTTTTTCTCTGTTAACTTATAAATGCAGTCAAACATAAGATGTTATATTGACTATCAGTTGACCGTGCCTCTGTCAAAATGAGGTCTTGATCATTCTGAACAGTCAAATACACATTTTGAACCTTTTGAAATATGCATATTAAATAACTTTGTCAAATTAAGTAATGAGGCATTGTTGGTCCCTGACTTTTCCTAAAACTATGTGAATTTTAATAAAACTATTTTGAATATTTATCATGTGAATAATAATATGATCATTTCTACAAAGGATTTTGCGCTGTTTCAATTTAGTTTGCAAACATTCTGGATCAGATATTATGAAAGTATTCTGTGAAGGGTGGTTGGCAGAGATGGATCATACAATTTTTGACAACATAGGGGGTCGTATAGTAACACAATTCCGCATAATCTTCAAGAGATGCACTGAAACCTCCCAAACAGCTCAAAGTAGTGTGTACCGTAGCTGGCAGAGGATTACTAGTTGCCTGCAACCAGGAATTGAGTATAGATGTACTTTTTTTTATTAAATGTAAAATATTTATATCTTCTCTGGTTTTACTATCTTTAGTTATAATCAGTCCCAAAGATTGTACCTCATTTTAACTGGAAACCCATATAAGTCAGTTTGCTCCATATCATGTATTTACATAAGCTCACATTTTTTAAATGTATATAGAATCCCAATTCTTTGTAAAATATTAAAATGATGTTATTATTACCAAAGGGATCTGGACTGTTTCTTTTTTAGAGATATAGCTAATAACTCAGCAGTTAAAATAAACAATTAGGGAGAAAAGGGACAGCCCTGCTGGATTCCACGATTGATAGTGAATCCTTTAGCTGTTCCTTGGGGGAGAGAAACCGAGCTATTTATATCCTCATACATTATATGTATCGCTTTAATAAACTCTGTATAGAATCCGAAATATTCTGACGTTTTTATAATACATGTATGTTCAACAGAATCAAATGCTACGTAAAGATCAAAAAATTAAAATGAAACCCTTATCTTCAATCAAAGAATTATAATCTACTAAATCAAGGACAAATCTTATTTTATTATGTATAGACCTATCTTTTATAAATCCTGCTTGTGTTTTACCATCTGTCCAATACCACTTTTCAAACAATTTGCAAAAATAAGAGTAAATAATTTGTAATCCACTTACTTTGCTAGTGCAAGCACAAAATAATGAATTTAAGGTGGTCTAGCAGTAAATAAGCAGTTATATATGATTCACATAAAGTCTGATTGACTTAAATATATGAGAATGATAGTAAAAATACCATAAAGTGCACGATTTTATATAAATTAATATGAAAAAAATCTCAGCTGTGTTGGGGGCCCTGCCAAGATTCTTGTCATGGGGCCCAAACTTCTAAGCAGCGCCCCTGATGCTATGTGTGTTTTAGTTGACTGTTCTACAAAATCACTGCAACAGGTGTAGGAGTTTAATCAGCCTCTCAGTGGTACAATGTTGTTCCTGCTTTAACAGAAAAAGCTTCTGGCACACTGAAGGGAGGATGATGTTGTCTTCTGAATAGTTATGACTGTGATGTCCAACTTATGAAGTCTAAGGTGCTGACATGCTGCTCCTGTAATGTGCTGCTTACGCATCCGGTGGAAAAACTGGGTTAAGAGAGGCCTCATGGGAAGAACCTGCTACAAACATTACTGTGGATGTTAACAATGATAAGAATAAATACAAGTTCAAAAACGTCTCAATTTTTGTGTTTCGACGAAGCGCTATGACAAGGTGTATGTCAAAATTGAAAAACAAATCCTACAGTTAAATATATTTGAATCGGTATGGTTAACATAAGTGTTGTCATCACAGAAAAGTAGCTTAGATTTGAAAGCATTTAGTTTATCTTTTACATGGGTTTACTATATCCATTGTGCTTTGCATGTTTTACTCCCTGTTAATCTTTACAACTTTGTCATATTTTTCCCAGAGGTTAACAACCCGTGACTGCATGCTATATGATATATTAATAGGAATAAATTTAGGCTTTTCATCAGTTTTCATATTTATACAATTCACTTTTATTATGCAGCTCAACTTTTGCTTTATAGCAGCCATGGCAAAAGTTGCTATTTGATTTGAAAAGGTTGCTCACCCTTGATTGATCGGAAATGATTTTGGAAACTTAAATTAAGAAAAACATCAAATTTTGTTTTGATTTGTAATTAACATTCAAAAGGTAAAGATTTAGATTGCGCTAGGAATTCCATCAAACAGTGTATGCTCAGATGAAATTACAAAACACAATCCAAGCAGATAACTTTTTTTAAAAATCATAAAAAATGTAAGTAATGTCAGATTGGTTTCTTGAACATGATGATGACTTCACTCTACCCCAAAGGCTTCCTTCGTTACCTGATGTCAGTCCAATAAAACCAATTTTCGGAATATCATCTCCGATGTGCAGTTGACAAAATCTTTTTTATTTTATATAATAGCAAGCCAATATGGACCAAAATATTTCACCAAAAACATGTTATAAAACATGTTGTAAAAATTAAAGCAGATCTGAAGGCAAAAGGTGGTCTAACCTAGTACTAGCATGGTGCACCTTATGATACACCACACAAAAATGCACACATCTTAAGCCAGGAACTTAACATACTGCCCATTGCACTTACCTCACAGTTTGAATTGCAGCAGATTCACTGTGATGATATAAATCTGTGAACCATTCTCAGATAGGCAGAAATAACAGATGGACGGATATAGATTTGGTGAGCTTTTCTCATTGTAAAATCCAGAATGAATTCAGATGTGCCCAGAAGCTTT
The DNA here is from genome assembly GCA_028564705.1 of Apricaphanius iberus. Lineage (NCBI taxonomy): Eukaryota > Metazoa > Chordata > Actinopteri > Cyprinodontiformes > Aphaniidae > Apricaphanius > Apricaphanius iberus. The sequence goes on along the minus strand of JAPXFQ010002229.1, from coordinate 584,052 downwards.
ATTATAGATCCATATTTAGTGAGAGCTTTAAATGTGTGGAATGCACCTTTTAAAGATAATATAGAATTACGGATAGACTCTTGGGAAAAGGGTTGTACTTTAAACCCCTCAGATTAGCTGAAGCTGGAGAGTTAAATGTTACCTTATGGACATGAAAGAAACCAGGATGCAGTTTATTAATAGAGTTTTAAAGCATTTTTTTCTCTTACTTTAAAGATACCTTCAAATCTAAGTGGCATTGCACAGCAAGCTTATCATAGTTATGTGGTATCATGTTACTTTTGCTGAATATTCACAAATGAAAGGACAAATAGCTCTATATCAAGCACTACCTCTGGTATTTTGGTTAATATAGCACATTGTAAATTAGAGGGAAACACATGTGATTTAAGACTTGTGAACAGGCTATTTATGCTGTTAATTTTACTGATTAGATGTCCTCAAAGCAGTTTCCAACGTGATTTATTCCTGCAGGAAACGGACGACAGGCTATACGAAGATTTAAAGAGGGTGTCTAATTGAAGGTAGAGATAGGCAATCCTTCTCATTATCAGTCTATACAGACATCCAACAAGAAAAAACAGGGTTGACAAGGTTGAGTAATTGCATTACGTCTAGTATCCCACATGCACTGCACCTGAAGGCAACAGGACTTCCGATTCCTGAAAATAGCCGGAAATAGGGCAAAATGTTTCATTTTAAAGCAAAATATTGACTTAGTGTTTAATATTGGACTTTTATATAATGTATAAATTGTTTTTTTGTTTTATAAAAGTTAATTTCAATGTATCCCAAAGCGATTCTAATTAGATAATACCGCTCTTTTGTTGTGTGTTATCTCACATTAAACCCTTTTAGTTTGGCTAGAATTGAAGAATCATAAAAGTATTTGAGTCTGCTAAGGAATTGTTCAGGGTTAACAAATCTGTATATCAATAAGGTTAGTAAACCTCCTAATGGAAGTTATAGAAAGTTATTAACTTAATTTAAATCTATGATATCATTGACCAGTGTTTTTTTGTTTTGTTTTTTCTCCACAATTTTGCTTCGATTAAATCCGAATCCAAATGTGATTATTTCATAAATATTACTCTTACGAAAACTAAAGGGACATTCTGGATTCTGCAGTTTGTTATCGAGGTGAGGAAAGGCAGTGCATTGTCCTCATGATGTAATCTGTGTCCCTTAAAAATATGTAATCTATTTCTAACATGTTTCTGATCAAACCAAAACAGATGTCAAGGAACTTTTTTTCCTTCTGATTATATTTTCAACAATGCAATCATTTTGTTGGCACAATTTTCCAGTTTGGTTTCAGTTTAGTCATGTATTTATAAAACTCACAGAAACAGTACCACTATTTAATAAGCACTTAGCACTTTGAACATCAAAAATAAACTAGTAATAAACTAGTAGGTCTATACTAAGTATGTCAGTGTTACTACAGACTGTAGAGCCTACACGAACAATGGGCGTCAGTAGAATTTAGTTAGGGATTCTTACACTAAGCGATGATTGGGACCTCAATACAAATTTTGATGTAACCGCAATTGAACATAGAAACACCAAAACAACTAGTATACAGACAGATGTACAGTACAGGCCAAAAGTTTGGACACACCTTCTCATTCAATGTCTTTTCTTTATTTTCATGACTACATTGTCGATTCTCAATTAAGGGCATCAAAACTATGAATGAACACTTAATGTATTGAATTACTGTATGTACTTAAACAAAAAGGAGTGAAATAACTGATAACGTGTTATATTTTAGATTCCTCAAAGTAGCCACCCTTTGCTCTGATTACTGCTTTGCATTCTCTTGAGCTTCAAGACATAGTCACCCGAAATGGTTTTCCAACAGTCTTGAAGGAGTTCCCAGAGATGCTTAGTACTTGTCGGCCCTTTTGCCTTCACTCTGCGGTTCAGCTCACCCCAAATCATCTCGATCGGGTTCAGGTCCGGTGACTTTGGAGGCCAAGTTATTTCACACTTTATTGTAAAAGTACTACATGATTCCATATGTGTTCATTAATAGTTTGAATGCCTTCAGTGAGAATCTACAATGTAAATAGTCATGAAAATAAAGAAACCGCACTCAATCAGAAGGTGTGTCCAAACTTCTGGCCTGAACTGCATCTGCCTCAAAGTCAAAAGCAAATAACAAAACAACAGCCATGTGTCCAATCATATTTTCCTTCAAAGTAGTCAGAACTTTCTCTAATCAATAAGAGGGATCAGTTGATAACTTGATCACTTGTTCTTCAAGGTTCTTGGTGTATTTTTTTTTCTTTTATCTTTTTTGTTTTGTCAATGGCTGCTGTCCTTATCTGTCGTCTCTTTGAACCTAACCTTGACTACATACGATATTTTCTTAAAAATAAGCAAAGGGAACAAGTAGAAGGCAAAAGGATGTAAGGCCTGAAAATCTACAGTACATATCCATTCAATAGATAAAATTATTATTTTAATTAATTCTAATTTATTAAATTAATTTTAATAAATTTTTGTAACTCCATTTACCATGTGAAACACATATAGATTAACTACACATAGACTGATCTTAACAGCTTTTATTTCTGTTAATTATAAAAATGTGTTTACACCTGATGAAAAAAACACAGTTAAGATTATATTAACTCAGACAAATAATTTTTGCAAAATTTAATTTTGGAGTTAATAAAAAGTATGTTTAACATCTACTTAAAGGTTTTTATTTCTACAAGATACTTTAATCTGACAATGGAGCCTTACTGGAACTCGTAATATGATTACGACTGTAAAATAAAAATTGAAAGAAAAAAAAGAAAGATGCGTCATCATTCAATTAATCATCTACTGTATGCATTTTTTAAGCCAACAGCTCTTTAGGGGTCCCTTTTTCTTTCTGTAGAGGTTTTTAGGCAGAAAACGAGCTACTGGACATAAAATGGCAGGAAAGGTTTTTCAAAAGAGCTTAAGAAAATCTGAAGGACATGTTCTATTAATAAGGACAGCAAATTTCCTTTTAACTATTCTAAATATTATTTTTCATGCAAGTCATAAACTCTCTATAACACAAGTCTATTTGATTCTACTCATTGGGACCATGAATGCTTAAAATGTTGAAAATTACTCAAATGTTTTTATTAACTGTAAAATGTGATTAAATGTCAGTCCATTCTGAAAACTTTACCGAGCAGAAAAATGGTGTAAAATGTTTTGCCTTGTGGGGAGAAAATAGAGGTCAAGACCATCAGCTCCCTCCTGATATGACTGTCCAGCACCAGGAACATTTTTCAGGCATACCTAATGATGCTCAAACCAGCCACTGCACTGGTATTCAGTAATAAAAGTTGTTGCCTCATCAGATTACTCCCTTCACTGTTAAGGCTGTGAAGGAGTGTCCTCTATTTCAAGCATTAGTTTTTAGACCCAGTAATTTAAGTCTGTTTCACTCTCACCAGAGCTAAAATGTATGAAGGCTTTGAAGAAAACTAAAATCAGAAGATATTTTGTTTTGATTTCTGCTTGAAAAACCATCAAAGTGATGAAAATTACGGGTTGAATTTCGGCCTGCAGTTCAAGTAGTGTCTGCTCCAGGTTGACAGTCAACATGTCAAATATGAGATGTCACTCGCCCTTGGGCACACAAATAGGCCGTTTCTTAAAAACGGTCTCGAGCAGCTTCTGATTCAAATGTATCATTGACAAAATCAAAGGCAGCATCCTGCTCAGTGTGATGGATTACTCGTCTCCACCAAGTTTCAAATCTCTTTAAGCTTATTTTCGTAGCACACTGAAATGAATGGAAAATAATGGCTGCCAAGACGATGGGAAATCAATCTACAATCTGGTGGTTTGCTCTGGAGAATAGCCAGTGATGCAAATTATGCCTGATTTGTAGCTAATGTGCTGGAAGATCCAGCACTACCATTATGATTCCTTAAAGGATTCTCTGATAGTACTACTTGAGCAGAAAAAAATTATTGAGCAGATGTAGGATTATCACTTGATGTTAAATATTTTTGCGCCGTTCATGCTCAGAGGCGTGGAAGGATAAAGGGAGAAAAGAAAAAAAAACCTCATCAACCATTAGAGCAGCACTGCCCTGCCTCAAGCACCTAATCCTATTTTATTTAGCAAATGCATTCACTTGCACCTAATTGCAGCAGCAGGCAGCCAGAGTGGATCAAAATGCACATTTAGTTGATTGTTAGAGCTGCTTTGACCCTGCATGAATATTAAGGTTAATCAGCCTGAATTACTGACTAACATAATAAGTTAAAAAGATTCAGTAAGTAACAAGATGATAGTTTCGATTTAACAGCATAAAGTGGTAATGAGCTTTTGATGGATATCTCAAAATATTTTCTGTCATAGCAAAGGCTTAAAATAGGACTGAGATTTTTTTATAGGGCTCTCTGTTTCCTTTCCTTCTTTCTTTTTTTGAAGCGACTCTGACATTTGCATGGTTGACTCAGACGCTGCAGAAACTTTCTCTGCAATGCGTGATAAGCCGCACCTCCTGATTCAGCCTGACAGCAGTCCGACAAGCTAATAATGGTTCACAGAGACACTTATAGCTTCTTAAATGTTTTCCATTTTAGTAATATGAAGCCTGTTTCTTAATGGCAAGAGAAAATTACTTGTTCTGTTTCTTATTTCACTTGTTTTTGTACATATTAATAACAGGAACACTAAACAAGGACACAAAAATGTTTAGCTTTAAAACTGCACTACAGAGTGTTTTTATATTAAGACTTGAAAAGAGCATTGTATTTATATGAAAGCTTTTATTCTCTGGGAAGTGTACACAAAGAATCAGTTGGTTCTGCAGCTCCCATCACATTGGACGAGTTTAATCATCTTCTACCAGTGACAAAAACATGTTATTTTTGATTAATTTCTGGTCTTTTAGAAACCTGCTTCTAGTTTAGTGCAAGTCTAGCAAAATCTCTAAAAATGAATGTCACCTAGTTCCTAAAGCAAAATAGTTCCTTTTCAAGAGCTTGTGACATATTTTTTTTTACAACCTTTCCTTTTGAACTGTTTAATTGTGTTAAATTAATTAATTGTAGAGATGATGCTACTCATTCCCATGACCAAAAAAGCAGGAAATATGTGAAAAAACATGAATAATGGAGCATAAGGCTCTAACAATTGTGGAAAACTGGAATGCTTGACTGACTGCTTTTGACACTAACTGTAATACAAAATATTTACATTTTGAGAGTAGCCAGATACCTGAGATAATTTCTGCCACTATTATTACTCTGAGATACGTGAGCATGTCCCACCAAACAAGTGTGTCTCCAGAATAGCTTATGTTACTGAGCCAAGGATAGCGCGGCTCTGCAATATTGCGTGGAGATCGGGGGCAATTCCCTTGGATTGGAAGACCGGGGTGGTGGTCCCCCTCTGTAAAAAGGGGGACCACAGAGTGTGTTCCAACTACGGGGGATCGCACTCCTGAGCTGCCCTGATAAGGTGTATTCAGGGGTTCTGGAGAGGAGGGTCTGATGGATAGTCCAACCTCGGATCCAGGAGGAACAATGCGGTTTTAGTCCTAGCCGTGGAACACTGGACCAGCTCTACACCCTCAACAGGGTCCTGGAGTGTGCATGGGAGTTCGGCGGACCAGTCTACATGTGCTTTGTGGACTTGGAGAAGGTGTTCGACGGTGTCCCTTGGGAAGCCCTGTGGGGGATACTGTGTTGGTTCGCATTGCCGGCAGTAAGTGGATTCGTTTCCAGTGAGAGTTGGACTCCGCTAAGGTTGCCCTTTGTCACCGATCCTGTTCATAACATTTAGGGACAGGATTTCTAGGTGCAGCGTGTTGAGGGGATATGTTTTGGTGACCTCAGGATCAGGTCTCTGCTTTTCACAGATGATGTAGTCCTCCTGGCTGCCTCCCTGGTGAGGTGTTCCATCCCACTGGGAGGAGGCCCAGGGGAAGACCCAGGACTCGCTGGAGGGACTATGTCTCCCAGCTTCTCTGGGAGCACCTTGGGATTCCTCACAAGGAGCTGGACCAAGTGGCCGGAGAGAGGGAAGTCTGGGTCTCCCTGCTTAAAGCTATTGCCCCTGCGACCCGACCCCAGATAAGCAGAAGAAAATGGATGGATGGATGGACTGAGCCAAGGAGTGGTTGTGAAAGTCTCAATTTGTTCCAGTGTTTCACTCATGAGGGTTGAACTGCAGTAAGCTATGTTTTATGACTTTATTTTTTTTTGAGTAATTATTAATCTTAGCAGTGCTGTAATATGTTTGCTGTTTATTTTTGTCTGTTTACAGTTTTGGGTTGCTGTAAAAAAAAATTATTATATTTATTTATCTTACATGTATTTTACCCTTCTTCAAAATATATATTGACCAAGTGTTTCCTCACTAATCAACATGATCCTGCTTGTACGATTCCTCATTCTCTGTTTCGATTAACTTATCTCTTTTTTATTTTTTTATTATTAATATTTTTGACTTGTCTTTTTATTTCATTTGAATATTTTAAAGGCGGTCTGGCTGCTAAATTCCTGTTCAAAATTCACTATATGCCCTACTTGTGGCATAGCTGTGCCTCTGCTCATTGCTCAGATTTGGGTTGCTGTTTATGTTTTTTCCTTTTAAAATCCGATTTATCATCCTCTCAAATTCAATTGCATCTTTCCTCAGTGGAACAATATAAATCACTATTGCACAACAAGTGGCTTAGTTAGCAATATTAATATTGGTTCAAAGACAGTTATTAATTATCATTGCATTATTATAACTATTAATATAATTAATAGTTACGGACAGCCCCTGCTCAGTAGGAACAAATAATTAAGCACAAATGTGAGTCTCAATTGACTGATGGAGTCAATCTGGAAGGTTTAAGTTTCAGCACTGGCTTCAGTGAATCACAATAAATAATACACAATAATGACAGATCATCTCTTCAGAATAAACATTTTCTACAAGTGAGAAAACTGCTTGACATCAACCTTGGGTTATTTAACAAAACAAAAACAAAAACATATTTTGGAGTGTGATTGAGAGTAATGCTGAAATTTCAGTGAAAACCTGTCCCTATATCTGCGTCGTTTCTCCCTGCAATTGATTTCATTCTCTCAGCAAGTTAAAGTAGTCCTAACCTATTACGTAGCGCGGATAACCACGCTCTATTATAGTCTTTCAGACCATTCAAAAAAATCGGAGTGAAAAAAATAGTGCTTTTCTGCCCCTTTTTTCCAAACACAGTATTTTCTCATGAGATTATGTGTGATCTTTCGGCTGTTTACCGGATGGTTATTATACTAATGCAAATGAGGTGCACAATAATTGGTAGCAGGACAGAGGGGGTTGACACTGAAGGCTCCACTTCAGTATCTCACCTTAACATAAAAAAATGTCTGAAGCTATGGCCGCACCCAACCTGGCCACGACCTACAGAATTCAATGCATTTAATACATGTTTCCTACTTCAGCTTTCTCGATGACTTCCGGTTTTGCCTATGAGAGGTTGAGACACACGAGTGTCTAGCTCCCGCAATTTATCCTAAAAATTTTGACTTCTAGCATTATAGGCAAAGTTTCTTTTCTTGGCTGGGGTGGATAAGTTATTCTTCCGAGATTGCATCCCTCCATTTGTCCATTGACATATGTCTCCAAAAAAAAGCCAACACGAAAGTAACTGTTACAGGTGATGTAGACTGCAGTGAAGCCCAGGACTCATCCTCGGAATGCCCAGGGATGGCCAGACGCAACGAAGGCAGCCAAGAAGTGCTGGATGGTATTGCTACACTTCACACCAAGTTAACGAAAATGAAGTTGGATATCTGTAACACCCTCTGGAGTTAAATTGTTGCCCTGAAATCGGCAAGGCAAAGCAAGGCAAGGTTGTAGGGCAAGGCAAGATTAGTATAGGATAAATGTTTTAAGGGTTGTGTTTTCACAAGGGGTGTCACAATCTCGATTTTGTATTGAAATCGATTGAAATTACGTTACAACCTTACACATCGAAATCCAAAAGAGGATTGCGATGTTTTTTTGTTATACACAGTAGAGTAATAAAACCACAGCTTTATTGTCTGAATTGCAGTATGAATGGCCCCTCTTTCCAAATCGAGCTTCGATGCTGATCTTCGTCTGATATTGTTCCAAATTAGCAAAGCATTCTGGCTTAAAATGTTTAGCACAGACACCTATTCCAGTGGGCAGGGTTGCAGCCAGGATCAGCATCATTAAAAATATATTTAATCCACTGGTCTCTGTAGCTTGGTCCAGTTTGGGAGTCAACAACAGAGCAACTTACATGTGCACCTCGTTTCTTCATTTTCCACAGTCAGATTTCTAGTGGTTTAATGCTCCGTCCTTCATTCTAGAGGATGGATGTGAAGCTCGTTTAAGTCACTGGCATTTTTCTTTTTCTTTTAACTCAAAATTAACTTTGGCCCTCGGTCGAAAATTTCTCTCTGTCAACATGTTTCTTTAGAATTCAAGGACATAATATGTTAAATCCATTGCACATTTCAAACAGGATCAGAAAACAGCTTTTATCGCTCCATTGACTCTCACTAGTATTTTTTGACAGTAGGGGAACCATGGACCCTCTGTAGAAGAGTGTGACCATATTGACATGTATTAACTTGCTATAATTAGGTAATATTACCTGCATGCAACAGCATAACTCAGCTGATAGCTTGTTTGGAGAAACCTGTGCAGTTTGTTGCCTTTGCTGGCCCTGCGGGATTTGTTAAACATGCTGCTCAGTAGCATTTGTCTGTGATTCACGGATGAAAAATGTGTTACCACACATTCAGCAGTAGTAACAGCTGAAAAAAGTGCAGGAGACAAAGGGCACTGTCACAGACACGCGGGGGAAATGTCCCATGCATACCCTGGGCTCATTAAGCCCATGCATTCAACAAAAGATTATTTTTGGTATAAATTTGTTCTTTTTACCTGTTTACTTCCATAAAGTTTATCCAAATATTTCACAAGGTTAATCTTCTAGTAGCCTTGTTAGGTCCCTCTTTTTTGCACAACCAATAATCAGCCTGACCTCTATTTTTATATGTTCTTGCTAAAAAAGGTTTTTGTGATAAAGAAGAGAGTCTGTGTTCTATCTAAAACATCAGGCCTTCAGATCCAGATAGCTTGTCATAAACTGTTTGTTACTCGCTTCATGGTTTAAAAAATGCATGGCTAAAAAAGTATTAAAAACATTTTACCATTATTTTCTTTCAAACCAGTGGAAAGACATATTAAGATTTACTGATGTGTCATGCATTTTATAGCTCTAAAACATATTTGGCAGTTCCTCCTTAATCGATACAGAAATCCACACGAATTTCCTTTTCCAAAACATTTTATTTAAATATTTTATATTGTTGTTCAAATAAGATGCATTTCACACATAAGTAACCAACAGTTGTCAGAATAGTCTTAAAGTGACTAACACAAACCACACGGCTACTTTATTTTTGACAGTGTGTGTGGGGTCTGTTTTTAGGGTCTTTTTCTCCATTGTTGAAATAAGAGTAAATTTAATGAGATTTTAAGATTTCTTTGTAGTAAACTTTAAAAATAGAACAAAAATGTTTGATCTTCTCTAGCAAAGCTGGGAGAGTGGAAAATATAACTAGAAGATACAGCTCTATTATATAAACTCTGAAAGAAAGTAAACTTTGTACACAGGCAGCACAAAACTATGTAGTTTTCTTTATATAACATTAACCACAACATTCTCAAAAAGATGTGTAAATATATGGGGGGGGTGGTTTATTCAGTCACATTTCATACTTAAAAATGTAGAAATCTTTAAACATGATTAGAAAGGCAACGATTTATGAGAGAATGCCTTGTTAGATAGAACGAGATATTATATTATAAATTAAGTCAGATACAGACATAAAAGAAGTCACTTTTTGAGAGAAGCAGGATTCTCTGTCTGAGATGTTTACATTCCTTATCAACATTATCAGGTCTAACTCCGGGACTCCACCTTGCTTTATCAGTAAGTGCTCACATTGGGCCCGACCAGCCATGTTTCATGTTCAATGCGTTCACTGATGAAGAGAGGTTTTTGGCCCAAATTTTACCAAGCATGGCCACATTCATCCTTTCCTTAATACAGTTCAGTTGTTTTGTCCCATTCGTAGAAAAGCAGTGCAGGAAAATGTTTCCACCCTCATGCTTTACAGTGGGTATGGTGTTGTTGAGATGCAACTCAACATTCTACCCCTTTCAAACATGGTATGTGGCGTTTATACTAAAGAGTTCTATTTTGGTCTCGTCTGACCACATGACATTCTTCCAATCCTCCCCTGGATCATCCAGGTGGTCTCTGGCAAACCTGAGACTGGTCTGGATATATGCTGGTCCAAGCAGAGACGCTGCAGGATTTTAATCAACGAACACGTAGTGTGTTACTGATAGTAATCATTGTTAGTTTGGTCCAAGCTCTCTTTGGGTCATTGACCAGTTCCCCCAATGTAGTTCTGGACCATTTCCTCACCGTTCTCAAGATCATGTGTACCCCACAAGGTGAGATCTTGTATGAAGCCTCAGGTCTATGGAGACTGTCGCTAATCTTGTATCTGTTCCTTTTTCTAATAATTGTTCCAACAGTTGGTCTCTTCTCACCAAGCTGCTTGCCTGCTGTATATTTACTCATCCCAGTCTTATACAGGTGTAAAATCTTGTCCCTGGTGTCCTTGGACCTCCATGGTGGAAGTTGCAGCCAGAGCAAAATCAAATCGAATTGAATCAAGGATTTTGAGAATCATCACACCCCTAATACACACATATGTATATATAATATTGGCTTGATTCAACAGAGTAAATTATACTTCAACAGTGAAACTCGCTGAAAGGCCTCAAATGGGCATGGCAAAATGTAGAGCAGATGAAGAACAGTGGGTTTTCTCATGAGTGAGCTGCTCCTCCCTCGTGAAGGCAATGCGAATAAATTTTATGGCACACGGTGTCGAGGAAACTGCTGTTTTGTACCATGAATGTCCGTCCAAGCTTTGCCCACCGACACACCAGCTATCAAGCTACCGAGCGGCTGTCCATCTGTCTGTTGTTAGTAAAAGTTCATATGTGAGCGGCGCAGGACGTGCTTTGGTGGAGACATTATCAGGCTTGGGTGTCCGGGTGAAAAAGCTGTTTTGCGGCCATAACGGCTCTTTTAAGAGCCACCCACAAACCTCTTAAGAGCCTTCCTTTCTAAATAGTTTAACCTCTTTATAATGTTTATTTTTTTATTCCTGTCTCTGTGTAGAAACAGCTGGTGTCATGCATTTTCGGATGAGGTGTTTATCAATTTACATGTCCTGCTAATGCTGTGACTCCATTTACTCAGTCACAGCATCACTGACACCCGTCAGCTGATTGGTTATGCTGTGACTTAAAGCTGTAGTTGAGATTTCTCCAACTTCTGCGGCAGACAAAAAATACGGTCGCACCTGAAACGCACCAGCCGCAGTACTTGGTCACACAAATCAGACTGAAAAGAAAATCTGCTTTTGACGTGTTGCGGGATCCCCAGTCGCGCTACATCGCGCTCCTCCATTGAGTTTACATGTAAACCAGACTCTCTGGTCGCGTCTATCGTGTTCGGTGTTAAAGCACCGTAAGAATTAGATCACAACATTGGGTTGGGGAGGATGAGTATCCCTGGTGGAGATCTGCGCAAAGGAATGTAGATTTTGTGTGTGATTGGATTGCCATCTGGTGAGGGGAGGAGTAACTGGGCTGCCATGGAAGAGGACTGTGCTCTGAGTGGTTTCCTAGTTTGAATAATTTTATACATAAATTTGTATATACATATAATACTGCAATTTATAAATAGGAAATCTTTTAAAAGAGATTTTGCTGTTTTCTCTTGAATGCACCCAGCTTAATCTCCCCCATCCATGTCCAGAAAGACTTTGGTAGGGCGCCACTGTGCTTTGATGAAGTTACTTTATGCTGAACAGACTCATTGATAGGAAGTTGAAAAATTCACACCCATTTCACTAGGATGCCTTCATACTGAATGAAACCAATTGCTAATCTCCATATGAAATACGCACAACAAAGGGGAAAATTAACTGAAAAGCAGGATTGTATAGAGGGTAGTCAAGAGAAGGTGAATACCAGAGACAACAGACGGCAGAACAATCCCATGTCAAACTCCTCAGTAATTGTCATGGGAGTTCACACTTGAAGGTTGTTAGCGAAAATAAACAGGAAAAATCTATATTCGGCAACTGATTAAATTCCATGTTTATTTCCCAAATAAGATCCTAGTGGGGAGTTCAATCACACTAGGAGTCGGAGATTTTTCAATCAAAAAGCTTATTCATGTGCATAAAATTGATGTAACAAAAAAAGTTTAGTGTAATAGGTTGGATATATTTGTGAATAACTTCATAGTACTTTGTGTCTGGTACAACCAAAACAAGAAAACAGAAGGGGGGGGGGGGGACGAAAGCTGGCATGACAAGTATTATGCTCATTTACAGGCTACAAATAAAACACTTACAGGAAAAATGTGAGGATTTTTTCTGGATTAAAGATCCAGAAAAAAGCTAATATATAACTGAGAAATTCTAAATAGTGTTTTACCAGGGAAATGGTCTGTGCAGCAGCTCTTTATTTTGTTCATTTTATATCAGGTTCTGCTACTCCAACTCTGCTTCTGTTACTACCTGATCTCAGATGACTCCTTTTTCCATACTCCATACCTAATAGATCAGTAACCCCATTTTTCCTTAACATAAAAAGTACTCCTGGACCAGTGGTTTTATGTTTTCTTTGTTATCTTTTCATTGTCTGTTCTGTGCTCTCAGCCCCAAGTCAACCTTAGCTGATGCCTGCTCATACTGATCCTAGTTCTTTTAAACAGGTTACATCCTATCGAAAAGAAAGGTTTCCTCTCTATTTTCACTACAATGAATTCAGCTTATCTTCCTTAGACAGCAACATTTTAATCATATTATAAGCTGACTGATTATGCTGTATTATATTTAGATTGCACTGCACTGTATACAATTGGATCTAATGATCCAATTTGTGACTAAATGACTGGTTTGCAATGAAATATAATTTTTTAACTGAACTGGGATTTAGAGCTGATAGCAGGTATTTACAGACACACCATCAAAATAACATAAAATCTAACTAAACCGTTTCTGTTTATGGTCAGGTTATATAGCAAAGAATATTATTAAAAAAAGGATTATAGTTTGCATGCATTTCTTGGTATCAATCCACAAGCTTATCACAGCAGTTTTCTCAAAGTTTTGCCCAATCCCTCAACAGAGCTGAAGTATGAGAGACATATTTGGGGTTACCCTTGCTTCCACACACTTTTTTATATCTGTTCACAAATTTCCATCAAAAATGACAGAAGAACTTTATGATAATTGGTCCAAAATATTGATATTAATTTTAAGCCAATTTGTCACTAATTTGTCACTAACATCAGCATTATTCTCCCTCAGAACAACCCATTTATGCTGCATATGTAACAGTGGCTGGCTGATGACTTGAGATTCTGCTTCATATTATCCCATCAATTGTGTGCGTGTGTGCGTGTGTGTGTGTGTGTATATGAGTCCCTTCTGATGCAAAGCACCCAAAAGTATTATTCATCCACTCTTGTAGCACAGTTGGGATGGTGTTCTATGGCTTACAACTCCCTCTTTTTTCTTAAAGTTTTACAATGGTCATTATGGTCAAACACTTCAATTTACGTTTCATTAAAGCTTTTTGTCCCTGTGTTCATTTGCAAATTGTCATCTGATATTTTGTATTGGTTTTGGAGTTGGCTTCTTTCTTTTCAGGGGGCATTTCGGCCAACGTCAGTACAGCACATGTTTTGATGTGGATAAAAGTTTCAGCCAGCATTCTTTCACTTTCATTTGTTTGCACATAAAAACTTTAATCATGGGACTCTAAACCCATGTATAATGGCTTTATTTTACATAAGTTCAGTTTGATAATAATATGACATACAAGTAAGCCAAAGTAAATTGGATTGATCTTAAAGAGGACCTATGACATGGGTTTGAGTTTCACATTAGGCTGTTTCCAAAGGGCTTTTGTGAGTTGATGACTATAACATCAGACATTCAGAGGTCATAATTTCCATTCCCCTTGAGACTCTATCTTAGCAGCTTTCATTGCCTTTCATGTAATCATTGTTCCCTCTTTTTTTTCAGTGAATGTGGATAGATACTAATTTAAATGATGTGGCATCTTTCTTTTAGGACTGAGTGGGAAATGTATTAGATCTTTATAGAAATTATATATGAATATGTTTAATACCTCAAATTTTATTTGTTTGTTTTTGTTTTAAAACATATTGTTCATACCCCCTTAGTGTAATTAAACTCAAACAAGAAGGTTTAGGTATGCAGAGGCAGATTTTAAATAAAGATTTTACAATTGCCTTTATGGCCTCAGGCTGGTTTCAGGGCAGTTGTTTTTTTCAGTCAATCCTGAAAAAAGACAACAATTACTGACATCATGTTCTGTCCTACTTCAAATCGGAATAGCCCCTGCTCTTTCTCTCTGCAGCTGAAACTGCATTGTCATGGGCACGGCATGAGGTGGAGGGAGAGCTGATTGTTATGGTAACATCTGTTTGTTTGGAGATGTAATGTGAATGTGGGTGGGGTTAATTGCACTGTGTTATAGTGGGTGACCACCAGTCTTAACGCTCTAGATTCAGCCTGCAGGCACTGAAAAGATAAAGTCATTACAGCTTTGGCCAACAAACAAGCTGGTGCTCATGTCCTGAGCCGGTAACTAACCTTGAGGGCAACAGTGTTCCTGTCCCTCCACATTCCAATCAGGGGAGCTTTACTTGTCGTTCCTCTGTAGGTGATCTAACTGTGTTTAAAGAGGCATAATCAGATCTATGTGTTGGACTGTTGAGGGCAGAGAGCCGCATTGTTGTCTGAAACAATGGCTGCCTTTATGACAGCAGTATGAGGTGACAGCTGTAAGGTGCTTCTTTCACATTATGCAAATAAGGCTTTAGGAGGCGAGTTATTAAGTAAACTAAGTCATTTTCACAGCAGTGGCAGATCAGATTTTGAACAGAAATGCTGTTTTACAGAATGTTTTAATACTCCTCTTTACACTTTGTCACATTACAGCCATAATTTTCAATGTGTGTTAGAGGGATTGTATTTGATAGACTAACACAAAGTAGTGCACAGGTGAAGGGAAAATAAAATAAAATATACTGGCTGAAAATTAAACATACAAAATCTGAAGTGTCACAATAATGGGCCTTGTTGTTCAAGATTCCTGTTAATGACAGCAAAATTGTGTGCAGCGCTAAAAAATTGCACGAGTGGGTTGACCTTAATTTGCTGGTGATCCACTAAGATTGCATGAGCAATTCATAACATCTGCAAGGAGCAGTATTCAAATGAGGAGTTTGGGGCCGCTAATTAGAGCTGCGCCAAGGGCCAATGTACCGCACTTCATCGTGGCCCCTATTAAATATCAAGTTGCAGTAGAAAAATAAATGTTATCGTGAAAATATGTAATCTAAAATGTATGAATTAGTTTTTTTTAAATGTCATATATATAGCCATTTTGTCATTGTGGTCATGTACATGATTACATAATTTTATTAATTAGAACCTAGTAAAATTAACCACTGTGGGGGAAACTAATGAGGATCCATGAGAATCACAATTCACTGCGCTCAGCGCGTCTTCAGCAGATGGAGACCTGCTGAAAGCGCAGTGAGTTATAATGCATCTTTGGGGGAAAAACAGGCAAATATCTACATAACTGTCATGTTTATGGCAATTAGAGTGGTAACTACTATTAGGTTATACTGGATGGGAATTATGTTTTTCATTTATCAGTAAGAAACTTATGTTGAATGAGGTTGAGCAAAGTTAAGACATTCCTTTCAGAAGCGCTAGAAATAGACGCTAAAATTGCAGGCGCAAAATTTTTTATGTTTAGTAAATCACACTGCGCCTAGAACGCCTACTTATTTGCCTATTCTCCTCCCAATATGTTGCTTATGTTTCTCTTACAGAAATACCCATATTGCATATTAAGATTAGGGAAAAGCGCTAAAGGGATTTTGTGCGTCTTGCTCTGGGTTTAACTCACACCGCACACTTTGTCAGTGTCAAACAATGCTCACAAAGCAAATAGTTTTGATGCCTATGCATTTTTAGGTTGAAGCTTGCAAAGCGCGTGGGCAGGCCTTTCTCTGCCGGATGTTTTAAACAGTGGCGGATCGTGGTTGGCTAGACCATGTTGACATCGGGTGACATCACTACATTGAGAAAATCCTGATACCCCTCCGACAGCCTCAACCATAGACTTTACATGTAATCTTGCCGCTCTTGACTCTGACATTTGGGGCACTGTGAACGCACCATTACACTGGGACAGAGACTCATCTTCCGCACAGTCTTTTAGTGTGGGTTCAAAATTAATTAATTTTTCCACACGTAAAATATTGAAGTAGTCAGTTTGTTGCTTCCGACTTTGCAGGAATTGTCAAACTGCTGCACAAACTCCAAGATCTATAGTCAGGATTTTTTCCTTCTGTAAATAGAGTGCGCTGTATGTGACGTCTTGTCTTCTTCTGCAGATGCTGTGAACCATTCAGACTGGAGCGTGTTGGCTGTCGCATTTTAGGAACAGTGTGAACAACCACACAGATCTGTGGAACACCTGCTCCCAGGCTACTGTAAGTAAAAAAGTAAATTTTTCACCCAGTGTTTCACTTTTTAAGTATTGTGTTAAAATGCAGCATGACAATGGCTACGTTTACATGAACACAAGTAATCAGATTAAAAGCCTGATTGGAATAAAAAAGCTTAATGTAAACACGCCATTTAGATTACTCTGACCAGATCAAACTCATTCGGACCAAAATTTCATTCTGATTGAGAGAGGTGGTTGATTCCGATGGTTTATCTGATTGTGGTCATGTAAACTCCTATTCCAATTGTAGGACACTCCTGCTTATGTCTGTTAAGCCATATAAAAATGTACAATACGACGATTCATTGTGAGCCCAGTAAATGCAGCCAAAACTGGGTGGTAAACTCCATCTATGAATAAATTCCGTCTTTATTTTTGTTCACATTACACTTTTTCAGTGTTAGTAAATGGAGATAGTGTAAGAGTTTGTTCCAGTTAGCCAAGCAGAGGACAGAAACTTGCATGTCATTAATCTTAATGAGCAAGCCCCCAAATCGTGCTGATTCTCCCCACCCATTGACGCACTAAACGGTAATACCCTAAAAATAGTAAAGGGAAAAAAAAATTCACATGAACAGACACAGACGACATTCTTTCCTATCAGAGAACACAAACAAAACTGAGAATTTTAAATCATAACATAATGTATTACAATGGTCCAGTGATAGTACAGTCTCAAACGTTTTGGGAGATCTGTAGTAAAACTTGTACTTTTGTTTTAGGTTCTTGGCATTTTGATTGATTTTAGGTTTATTGCAAAATATGGTAGATACTTTATCTCCAAATGTTTTCTCGTAAAAAATAATCAAATAAACCTCCATTCATCAGAAAACTACAACATATGATTGCAAATTTGTTGTTTAAAATGAAACAAAAGAGCTTGCTGCAAATGAAGAACAAAAAAAAAAAAGACTGCCAGTGGTAAAAGTTGTTCTGCCATCAATAAAATAAATACAATCAATTAATGCAATCAAATAAATAGCAGGGTATCATTAATTCATGCTGTGTGTTTGCATATGTGAGTGACTGTCACTAAATCTGAGGCCTGAGCTAGAACTGTGAGCAGCAGTGCATTCAGGAATCTGATGCCCACACAGCATAAGGAACAAGTCCTATTTTCCAGACACAAAAAGTAAAAATATTCAGACTGGCTTTCAGAGTCACAGATGTTTAATTCTGTTGCTACAAAGTAGTGTTGTTGGATATAAGGGTACTTTAATTTGGATACTCATTCATGTTTATTTTATAAAAAAAAAGATTATCCACTCTAATTTCTGGCAGATAAAAGATTTATTACTCTGAAGCAGAAACGAAAATAAGGAATATCATATTATGTGCTCATCTTCATTGCCTATATTATAGTCTATGTATAGTGAGGTAAGGTTAAAGCTGCATTACGGAGAATTTATTTATTCATTAAAGTTTTTTATATCCTTAAAATTATTTGGGGTTCATTACTATGATAGAAGGCTAGTGCTCCACAACATTTGTTATTTTTCTTAAGTCCCTGCTTCTTCCCTATGCAATTAAGACTGATGTGCAATTTTTTTTATCCAATAGATTTCAAGTTTCTGCTGTGGCGACTGTCAATCAACGTGCTTGTGCATTACACAAACCTGTGAAGATGAGGCTGCGCAGACAGGCCGCTCTGTGTCTTCCTGTTTAGTCACCATAATGGCAGAGAGCGGTCATAGAGAAGTCACAACAAACTTCTGCTAAATAGTTAGCCATTCCCTGGCTACCCAGGGCTACATCAACTTCAAGAAAAAAAGAAGTGAAAAACAGCGACAAACTCGAAAAATGCTTTAGAGACCCGAGTAGGGTGTTACTTCGATATGTGTCCCCCCTTCTATTTACATCACAGATGCTTTTCAACATGGAGATAGGCTACCATCGAATCTTAACAGGGCTTTGGACACATTTCTGCTGAAGAGGTAAGACAGTCATATATTCAGTAAGGCAAATCTGTATAATATTTTATTGATAAAGTACAGAATTACATGCTGTGAAATTGTATGTGGGGTTAGAGGGAGTGGAAAGCTCGCAGGGGGGAAGGATGTTTTGGGAGGGGCCTTCATACGTTGATTTTTTTTTTAAACTCACTCCCCGAAATAATCCGGAATGCAGCTTTAATAGGCTATTTAGCTATTGTGGTATACATTGTTAAAAAAGAACTTGATGTTTAAAAGTTAATCATCACATATTTTGTATATTTATTTTAAAATGTTGTGCACTGTTTTTTTAAACTGACGTTCATTGTTGCTATAGCCCTTGTGTTTTTTACACCATCAGTGTGTCAAACTGTTTGGGGGTTTTAACAACGGCAAATTCTACTTTCAGCTTGTTTTGTGGTCACATAACCCACAGATGTATCTCGCTTGTTCATTGTTGCCATAAATATAGAGTACTGCAAGCAGGCTGCCAGCGAAAACAATTCCAACAAACCTCCTTGTTTATTACCTGTCTACCATTAAAAACAGCAGACAGTGTAGGCACCAGACTGGAGAACATGTTGTAGCATTTAACAGCCAGGGTTGCATCTGCACTGGCGTAGTTTCATTTGGAAATATCATCTCCATCCAGATGAGCCTTTAAGCTGAGATTTGGAAATCAGTGTGTGTTTAGAGTAGCAAGTCTGCCAATGCCCACTCATGCATTCACCAGGTAGATAATGTTCAGATTGGGAAGTAAAATAAAATACAGCCTAATCCTTTGAAATTGTGAAGCAAATAGAATCCAAACTTGACGGAAAGCATGGCAAACGGTAAGCAGGCCTAAACATGTCTGCGTTTTGGGTATCCCTTTTTAGTAACAACATGGGTGTCTCTGTCACTGTTTACTAAAGTCTCAGGGTTAGCACAGAGGACACAAACTCGGACATTAACAACCAGAGCAGAAGCTTAGTTTAAAGGAGACTTAAAATTATTGATTATTTTGATTCTTGATAAATGACAGTTCATGATTTTTAAAGTGAGGTTATGTTAAAAGGTTGTCTTCATTACACCTATCTAGATTAGTTGGTCCTGGAGGCTGAGGCTATCAACTTATCTAAGAGGAGCCAGGAATGAAGCAGACGTCTCCTATCTCAAAATCAGGAGTTGCCAAACTTTTTATTACAAGAACCATATAAAAAAACAAGTATCAGCAGATTGCCGACTTTTTTAAAGCAGTAGAACATTAGGACACCAAAAGAAAAGAGTAGTAATAATAATCATACAAATCTAATTAATTCAATCTAAGTCAAGATGCAGTTTATTTATGTGTTCTATATTTGCCCAAGAGGTGACATTTCCAAGTTTCAAGTAAAACAAAAAAATATCCTAATTGAAATTTCAGGTGGGAAAGTTGTAGGTCACCATTGCTGACCTCAAAATCGAATATAGTCTACTTGCTTTTTAAACTTTGTGACAAACCGAGGTAAAAAAACAACAACAAAACTCCACCAAAATTATGAATAGTTTATCTTCTCCACACATACAGTATACTCTACAGCCTCTTTAGGTAAACACATTGGGCCTCATTTATCAAACTTGCTCAGAAAATGGTGTATATTTTGGGTGTATATTCCAAATACGCAAGACCCAACGTGGGATTTATTAACGTTTCGGATCCGCCCAGATTTGTGCGTAAAGACCTGTGCCTGTTGATAAATGTCACAGATGAAACAAGCGTATTTATGAAAGTCACGGCTATAAATATTCACCAACCGCCTTGTTTTTGCGACATGGCTGAACGGCAGACGACCAAGGTGTATATTTTGTGTGCATTGTACGCTCACGTCCAGATTGATAAATGCCGAAAAGTGTAAATTTACACCTTGATTTGGTTGTACGCAAGTTTGATAAATGAGGCCCATTGTTACAGTATTTGAGATCACGATATTAGCTTTAGCTGACAAGAGCGGTTAGCTTGGTCACTAAATCCATCAACTACAGAATACCTTTGGTTTTTGAACATGAGCACACACCAGCATCCAAAAAGTAGTGCTAACTGATCTGTATGCAAAACAAACACTACACAACAATGAAGGACAAGCAAACTATGTTGAAAATTTTGCTCAGTTTGTGGCTTTGTTTTCTCCAGACTCAGTCACTGTTGTTGGTCTTACAAAGAGCAGATCAGATTATTGCAAGGTAATAACTCTTGTGATGTAACCAGTGACTCTACATCCTAACCGATCAGTGACTGACAGTCTGATGACGTTTTGTTTTCAGGCAGACTTCAAACATTTGGAAAGCCAGTAAAGTAGGTTCTATGAAAAGGGCTGGGACCATGTAACCTTTACTATTGGAAAACCTTTATAACTTTGTAGAGGCCAGTTTAGCCATGCTGAGTCAGTGCTAGTCGAAACAGAGAATTTGAGAACAATGGATTTTACCAACTCCAGTCTCAAGAAAATCATAGCATGTTGTGCAAATGCTGTTTTATGATTTTTTTAAACCATCATTATGTTTTGCATAGGATGCACGTTAAGAAAAAACAAGACATAGATGTATGAATAGGAAATAGACGTAGGAGCTGCTGTGCTGCCAATGACCTTCCTAAGTAATACATGTCTTCAGAATAGGACATGTAGACCAAGTGTTTCCTGTTAAACATAAAGGTAAGCCAGTGTAAAAACTCATAACAGTATTTCATGGGATTGATATTTTACACTTTCTTTACACCACATAACAGTTCGATAAAGCATTTAAATGTTTTGTTTGTGAGAATAGTTGGTGGTGCACTTCTCTTACTTAGATTCTTCAATAAGTGACATTTACCCTTTTGTATTTGATCCACCAATGCAAATCTTTCTTCTGGCTCTCAACGAGGACGCACGCTTTTTCTCTCCCTCCTCCTCCTTATCCCACTGCTCTATGTCCTGTGCTGCTATCTGGAGTGTCTTTTTGCATTTTTCTCAAAAACAAAACTGATTAAACGAAAGATGGAAAAGGTCAGCCGGTCTCTGAATGCTATTGATAAAATCTACTCAACTCTACAAAGCACCAGAAAAGGGCAACCGGGTTGTATGGAAGATATCTGGCTATTTGGATTTATGTGGATCGGGTTCCTGCTGATTGGAACGGACATGTACTGGATCTGCCACAAAAGGGAGCAACAAGTACCGAAATTGGAGACAGTTCCGGAAGCAATTATAAGGCTGAAGGAGCAGTTTGAAGCGCGGATTTGTGCTGATGGAACTCAGAACCTCAAGCTTGGTGAGCTTGAGCATAGGCTAGACGCTGCAAGAGGTGATCTAGCTGGCGCTTTGGGACTCATTCACAAATTGTCATCGGACTCGAGGAAACTGTCAGTGCGGATTGGTGCAACTGGAAATTAATGGAGTAATCTGAACTTTTATTTGGTTGAATTAGACTATAAAAGAAAACACTGACAGACTGAAAGAGTAGAGTGGAACATTTTTTTGTCTCACCCTGCTATCCAAATAATTATTGTTTTGGCTTCATGTAAACCTTCAACTTCGTCCGTTATCAATGCCTGTGAAGAAAAATGTAAAGAGAGTATCCTCCACCAGGTGGCAGGTCTGGCTGCGCGCTTAGTTGAGCACTGCATGCAGATTGTCGACCAGGGGCTCCTGAACCCGCCTAACCGTCCTTCATGTCATCATTGTGAACGTTGTAATATGTGCTTCTCTATGTTTTTCGTGTGTTTTTTTTCTATCACCTGTTCTGTGAGTCCGTTTACGAACCCACAACACAGTTGAGCGTTTTTTTTCCCGTCACCATGACAACCCCCCACCCCCACCCTGATGTGTAACTCTTTTCTGAATACATGGAAGCACCGCGTACAAGCGGGTGCACTACCCGACAGTGACTTGGATCTGTTTGTTGACTGTCTGTTTGTTTGTAATGATCTTGGACAGGTTGTACTGTAAAACTGAATTTTCCTGGTGCATGCCTAGCTGGTCCTGGGTGTGTCGTCAGTTCGCGCCTCTGCTGGAGCAGTTTCTTTTCTTCACCTTCTTCCTTTCTTCCTTCTTTTCTCGGTTTCATGTCCATGACTTCAGGAAATTGAACCCTCAGTAATTACTAATAAAGATTATTTAATACATATACATCAAGTGGAGTTTTGCAGTAAAGATGTAATACTCTGCTTGGGAAAGTAAATCTGTTGGGCTTTTACTTGGTACTCAGACACCAATTCTGAGTGGCAAACTGCTAGACAGGACACGTAAATAGAAGCGAAAAAAAAAAAAGAAAACTGCATTTCCCCTCGCGGGACATTAAAGGATTATTCAATTCAAACACAAAAATGGCTTAGATGATAATAAAAAGCATCCACATTAAGTGCTCAGATTTTTTTATTGAGCGAGGAATTATATAAGGTTCAGGGTTCCTACAAATCCATCCATCCATCCATCTTTTTCTGCTTAATCGGGGATTGGGTTGCAAGTTTAAGGGGAAGCCCAAAGTTCCCTCTTTCAAGCACAAACTTTTCCACACTGTAGGAATCACGATAAAGGATTGTTGTGGCATCTCAGAACATCACTTCAAAAATTCTGAACTATCTCTTTAAGTGGATCTTAATACTGGCAACAATTTGTTTGCCAAGTTCAAAAGTTTTATCTGGCTCTCATGAAGTCCAAAACCAGTCAATGAAAGCTTTGGTTCGTGAGACCTTCTTGTAGATTAAGTTTAAATGACTTCCAAAGTCTGAAAAGGGAACCAAAAAATCTCACATCACTGTTTCACTTTTAACATCAGTAAAAATAACCAGACTCCTCCTGGGGCGCTCGGTGACAGAAACCCCAGGGATAGGAAAACCTCTCAGGGCAGAAACTTCAGTCAGAACGCGGCAAGACATGAAGATATAAAACATTTTATAATTTTTTTTTTTTAGGATCTGAAACTCCTCACTGCCTCACTAACGCTCGAGACCTTAAGTGGAACCAATTTGTCATGATCAGATCGGCAGTCACAGCTGATCAAGTGCTTTTCTGTATTTTTTTTCTCTCTCTACCTTGTCTTTTTTTTCCTGTCTTTTGTGTGAGGATTTAAATAGAACTGCTTGCCACATTTGTCAGAGCTCTTATGAGTTAAATTATTGACAGTAATTTGCAGTGACAGCAATCAATTCAATTTTTGCACAGTTGAAAAAAAAAACTTGTAGACTCTCCAAACCTTGTGTGGTAGCATTTTTTAAAACTGTCGAACAGGAGCAGGATTATAGTAATATATGTAAAGCTCCAAACATGAAAAATACAGGCCTCACCAGATGAAAGTAGGACTCATTCCTCCACAATGTACATAGTCTCATAAAATTAAGGCGGTTTTCCAATGCTTTAACCACAACTGGCCTCAGTTGATTCCAAAATGTTCATCTTTCATATTTGATAACTTTGTCTTCTGTTTGATATTCCAGACATGCCCTTTTCACTCGAATATATCAGGAGATTGTATCTCTTTTCGGTGGGTATCTACACTTTCTGTTTTAAAGATTAACTGGCGAACAGAATGTCAACCTGCCTTAACTACTTTATTGCCAAAAAGAAAAGTTAAAAAGCGATAAAGGCACCAGGGACTGATACAGCACAGACAAATTACTGCAAAAAGCTTTGAGACGTTCCAATGAGTTGGAACTTTTTTAAACTGGAATAGCAGAGACGCCACGACTTGACTTATCTTTTGTTTAAGAGTTAATTTCATGGAACATTTGAGAGTTGTGCGTCATTAAGAGAAAGTGGTGGGGGATTTATTCACGAAATGTTCAGAGCCATATTAAAAAGGGATAACAAGAAAATGCCATTTATGCTTGTTCCGGCTTGTTGTTCAAAGCGGCAGCAGGGCGGCATTTCAGTACCGCCGCTGCTTCCTCCTGCTGGCAAAAATAAAATCAATTCCACGAACCGCCGCCATTAAATAACAAACCAACAACAGTTTGAGGCTCAGGTGAGAAATAAACAGTACAGACAGCTGACAGATGCCTGAGTAGTAGTTGGCTGGTCTACATTCCTCATGAATAATTTCTCTGCCTTTTCATGCTGCCAGTGAATTACCTGTGAGCATTCACAGCCAGGTAATTTGGGAAAACAGACACAACCAGCAGCCAAGCCTGCCAGGCTGGGTCAAATATATCATACACTAGCAGCTACATCTACAGCAGAAGCAGAATGGAGGCTGGCCCAGTAAAACATTAGAAAGTTTATTATATTTCCTTCTACTCTTTGTGCAACATATTCATTCTCAAATATTATTTTAAATCCAAAATCACCTTGCCCTTCTCTTTAATTATTCCTTAATTAATAGTTCTTAGCCAATATTTTGTCTTATTTTAATAATGATTACAATGGAAATGTAATATTTCCCCAGAATAATTTATTTTGATACAGATTTTTCCATCTTTGAAGGCTATAAGAGCTTGCATGCTTTGTTCTAATTGTCAGGCTAAAACAATAGGAACTTTGTGTTATTTTGTCTTTACAAGATCATTAACCATAGTCTTGTACAACAGAAACTGTACTCAACATCTGAAGAATTTGCTCTCTTGTGAATGCTGATTAAAACTGTAATATGTTTTTGTAAAATATTGCAGCAAGGGTGTAGGTTTGCAGAAATGTCTGTAGTTTTTTTGGGGGGGTTTTACAAAGCAGAAGAACTTCACTTGGAATGCTGTCTCCAAGAATTTATGCTGACTTGTTAACCAGTTTCATGGTACAAAGTTTACACAACTGAAGCAAGACAAAATAAAAAAGTAAACTTGCACCTTTCCTGTACTTAAGCCATTCAGAATAAGGGCTCTTCTTTTTATGAAACTGAAATCAAAAGAGTACTTGGAAAAATATTGTTAAATTTGGTACCGTGATTTATTTTGCCTACTTTTTCCATAGTGTTTTTATATAGTTTTAGAACTTTGTATGTGTTCTGCTTTTCCATCTGTCTCTATTTGAATGCCAAAAAAGCTGAAAGGTAAATTAGAGATTGAATACACATGGAAGATTAAGGCAACCACCAGGACTGAATACACTGATTCCTTGGTAGGGAACATTAGGGCGCCAATAGAGCACTGAAACTGAATTCCCAGATGCTAAATAGAAATAATTTGATTTAAAAAAACATAGTCATGTTTCCAAATATCATATTATGAATTTATATGCTCTCTTGGTGTTGATTGGAATTGAACATTTGTAAGATTTACCAGGTGAGTATCAAAAGTTAAGCTGCAACATAAATAACAGGACAAAAATCATTTTGTTTACTAATGCTCAGGCTTTTTAAACATTTATAACACTCAAACTTACATGACAAGACCTCAAATGATCTCTGTTTTTTCCTCCAAGAAACGTAGCTCCCTTTCTATGTTTTCTTTGTTTTGTAAGAATGTACTCTGCTGCTTTTTGTTACGTTCCTGTCTTGCATCCAGCTAAAATGTCATATTGTGTGCACCAAGAAATGACAGACTTGCAAACTTAGCTTTTTTTGGAAGTTTTGTTTAATTTCCTGCCTGTTAACAATCCATTTTCCACCTTTATACTTAACCATAGAATATTAGTTTGTTAATTCATTATTGACCAGTGTAAATTATCATAACGAAAATGCTCCAATCTCACTTATAATTTTGACTAAAATTGAATGTATTGGTATATGATTTTGACATAAAACAAAGCACAAATACCATAGTTTTGAAGTATCAGGGTACTATTTTAAAAAAATGTAAATATTAGACCAAATGACACATACGATTATTTGATGCCTATTTAATGGCACTAAAATAATATCTGTAAATACTGATATTACTACATTTAACTGTTGATTTCAAAATATGGGCTTCACCAATACCTTCCTAATAAACTTTTTGTAATGTTATCAAGTGAATGAATGTAAAGAATATTTAGTTACATACTGTTTTTGTTTTTTTAGCATTTCCCCTTTTACTAACAAACACAAGCATAGCAAACTGATATAAGTTATTTAGTTTGTCTCTCTCCAATCTGCAGCTTTACAAACATGTCACTTGTGGCTTTCTAGCTGTGGTTTTAAAGTTATCATCATACCTATTGTGGCTGATTATTTCACAAAACATGTCTGTATTTTAAGGGACTGGAAAAATTTTAAAAGGGGAACATGTCTTTCTTTTAAGATGAAAAATGTTGAGGCCTTCTTTCAGCCTGCTGACCGGCAGCTTGCCTCAACAGATGGGGGGGAAGGAGCAGTGCTGTGTTGCTCTTTGCTCCTTGGAGCTGGAGAAAACTTTGGTCTCTCTGAAACTTTCTCTAACATTTAAGGATTTCAACCAAAAGAACAGCATAATGGAAAATGTGACAATTTTTGATACAGTAAAACCTAAAACCCTCATTAAACCAAAATACAAGAGTTAAATCAATGTCTCATTTATCTTCGAAATAACACCAAAAAATGTTGTATTACACCTTAATTTAAACGATGATGTCAATGATTCCTTCTGCTGATTTGTCACACTAGCATATTTGCTAAAAGTATACCTGAAGTAGATTCTAGACTTTAAATTTGTACCTGTCAAAAAGGTTTCAAAGTATTCTCAAAGTGGTTAGAGGTAGCTCAATATAAATCACCAGCAACGTAAAAATACATCACGGCAAAGTGGCTAGAAGACCAGCCGCCTACTTTTTGTTTCTCAAAGCCTGTCACTAAGAGACACAGTTTATTGCCCCTTGCTGGACCTGTGAAAATACAAAAAGTAGCACGATTTGATAGACAAAACATTGTTTGTTTGTTTCTAAAAGAGCTTTTAGCTGAAAACTATCAAAAATAGGTATGAAGAATTGTGCACCTCTCATGTCCTGTTTCTGGCCTTCAACTGTAGCTAAGGATTTTGACATAAAAGAACTTATTTTGCTTCCATCTTTTACTCCTAAAATGACTGGACAGAAAATTATGCAAATATAAATACATAAGAGGGGTTTAAAAGATATTTTAAAACGGCCAGAAAGAATGTGCAACGTCTGAAATCGATCGCCTATGACAATCTTGTTCATAAGATGTGTATTTGTCTAGCAAATTAGGCTGGTGACATTTTGCTATCATGAAATAAATAAATTAGAAGCACAGGCTGAGGCTCACTGTTGTATCTGGTGGGAAAAAAATCTAGATTGGGTTGTCTGACCGTGGTTTTTTTATTTACAGGCCATACATCTTTCTTTTTTACAACTCTTCAATTAGGTTTGCTTTGTAGCTCATAACAGTTCAATGCAATATCAAAATTGAACATAAAGTATAAGTTTAAAAGCAAGAAAGGTTGGGTTTTTCATTGATGTTTCTACCAGCCTGTGTTGTCATTGCATGAACTGTGCTGTGTTACTGTCCCTCTTAAATTCAATTCGTTTTGGTTTTTTTCCAAATTCCTGTAACAAAGCATAATTAAAGTCTTGGGTGCGTAAGGAAAAATCTGTGCTCATCACTCATGTTTTACTTTTCTGTGTTATCAGTAAGCAGCTACTCATCAAATTTCACATATTCCCACAAGAAAGGCCTTAAAAAAGAAAGAAAGGAACAATCTGTTTCTGTTTACAGTCAGACAGTGATAGGCATCAAGTCACTGAGAGAACAGACTCTAGGTCTTCATGAAAGTGTCAATTCTGTTTTGAGGGTGTGAATCAAAACAGTCTTTTGTGTCCAAAAAGTGTGCTTTATAATTCCTTATTTACCTAAAAAATAATGGAAAGACTGATCGTGATTTATGTCTCATGTTTTGTATTTTTAAAACAGTATATTCACATAGTTGCTGTAATGTTAAGCCTGTTATTACAGGCGTGTTAATCTGCTTAAAAGGAAATTGTCTGACGCAGTAAAAATTAATGATAGTGTGAGTCATTTTCTATCAGCAATAAACTAAATGACCACATTAAACATAAAATGTGTTGTTCATGAACCAAAGAGCTCACTCCTCATCAGATAGCGGTGTTTTTCACAGATTTATCTAAACCAATCTTGATCCATATGAATATTTTGTGAGTTTATCCGCTCCAACTCTCCGCCAGTTGTCATGAAATTCAGCTCAACAGTTTTTGGAGTAATCCTGCGGAATAAAGCAGACAGAGAGACAAACATATGGGACTGTTCTCACTTGAATTTGCATCTCCCCTCAGTGTTTCAGCATCTTTTCATCTTAAGCCCTGCAGCTTTGCTGTTTTGGTTTGCTTTCACCGCTCTCATTAGCATCACCTCCGACAGCCGGCAGCATGATGTACAGCATTTAGCAGCTGGCTTGTCAGACCTTTCCCACTAGAGTTGCTGGAGCCCCAAACAAAGCCACAATGAATGTCAGTATTGGACTTCAATTTGTTGAGTGGATAAATGGATCCCCAGAGAAACGTCCATGTTGCACTGTAAGTGGTGTACGTGTAGATAAGAAACAGGATTCTGAAGTGTAGCCAATGCTCATTGGGGGGTCTTACAAAGGTATTCCCACCACTAATACTTATTCACATTCAGTAACATTACAACCTCGAGCTTGAATGCATTTTATTGGAATTGTATGTACATTTTCACACAAAATAGTGAAAAAATGCAAGGTGGAAAAAAATAAAACCCCTTTTTAATGTAACCAGTAAAAATGTCTGGCATGCATTTGTAATCAGCCCCATTTACTCTGAGGCCTCCCAAAGAATCTAGTGCAACCAACTACATTGAGGAGTAAGTCAATGTATCAAGCATAATTAAAATGTTTAAAGAGTTTGGTGAATTTATAAACCTGCCTGGAAAAGGCTGTCCAACTAAATGTATATATAATATGGGGTTTAATTAGCAGCAGTTCAGGTGGGAGAACTTGTTGACTGCACAGCTCTAAAAATCTGGCCTTCATGGAAGAGTGGTAACCAAAAAGCTGTTTTTGATGGAAAGTCAACTGAATACCCATTACATGTTTACTTAAAGCCATTTAGGGTACCCACCAAACATTTGGAAGAAGCTGCTCTGAACCTAACTTTTTGGTCTACATACCATTCTCTTTGAGGTAGAACTCTAACCCTGCACATCACCATTGAACTGGTGGGATTGCTTTTCTTCTCCATTGACAGAAAACCTAGTTAGAGTTAATTGGAAGATGGATGGAGCTAAATACATGACAATCCTCAACCCCCACCCCGCTAGATCCAATAAATGACTTGAGAAAGGTTGGAGGACACTAAACATACAGCCACAACTGTTTGGCATCATTACAGATGCGATGCATTCCTATCAGGTTTTATTGTTGCTCTCACGAAGCAAGTTCTATTGATCCGTTTTAATACAATAAAGGCGGGCATGGCATGACAAGCTCAAACAAAAGGAACCATTCTCCTATTTTTCGTGTGAATGTGGAAATTAGTTAGGGAGGGAAAGTTTTGCTCTGCAATGAAGAATGAAATCAATAAAACACAGTATCCACTCAAAAAAAAGAGGTAACTGTGCATTGAAGCCGCTCACACACTCAATCAGATTAACTAATTAAGCAATTATTGATTCGGCGTGGAGATGCAGGCCGGGCTTCAGGACGAGCCATTAAGTGGATCGTCCCTTGCTTTGGTCACACTGAAAAATGTCAGGGTCACTGTGTTTTGCTTCTTGACACAATTTACAGAAGTCCCCCGTCTAATCACTCGTTTTTGCCTCCCACAGGGGGCTCTGAAGAGGCCAATGCCTCTGTGGGATGTAGGTGAAATCAAATTGTCACAATGCCGGGAGAGGAGCCAAATTAACATGCCTTTTTGCTGCATTGACAGGGGAAAAATAATTGTATGCAAAAAAAGGGACATACTGCAGGAAAGGAAATAAGTGGTATCCTGCGAGCCAAAGCTGTGCTGTCTGTTCAGGTTACAGATTTAAGTTGCAATCATACTGAATGGGTAATGTTTGATTACTTTTTTATATTAGCAACCAACCTTTGACTAATTAGATTAGATTGGATCTATAATATGACCCAGCTGAGGTGAGGAATTGGAGGATTTGCTGTGTGCAGCGTCCCTG
Organism: Apricaphanius iberus; assembly: GCA_028564705.1. Taxonomy (NCBI): domain Eukaryota; kingdom Metazoa; phylum Chordata; class Actinopteri; order Cyprinodontiformes; family Aphaniidae; genus Apricaphanius; species Apricaphanius iberus. The sequence continues at coordinate 553,429 of JAPXFQ010002229.1, read as the reverse complement.
AATGTCAGAAATACATATTTTTTTGCCTGCTAGTCCATAGCAACACACGGTTTGTTTGTTTCTGTGCTCCTAGCAGGAGTCGTGCCACAAGATGCCTCATAAAATGTCAAAACAGGAGCTCTCATTCTTTCATCAAATAAAAGACAGCAGGAACTGGTACAGTTTCTCCACTATGACATGATATATTGTAATTCATTATTCTGTGTGTAATCTCTCTCCCGAGTCATGGGGACTGACTGAAAATGCTCTCCTGTGAATACAAAATCAATCTGAACTACAGCTGGTTGCAGCTGATGGAAAAAGCCTGGTGAAGTTTTAGCACAAACTTTACACACTCTTGATCTTTTCAGTATTTAGTCCTTGAACATGCCTCACCTGAAATCCCAGTCATGACAGAGATGTTATAGTTTGGTAATTGAACACAATGCTCCAGGCTTGGTCATCAGTCACTCTCATTCACTTTCACCCACACTCACACGCAAAAAAGTAAATAGTTCTTTTCTTTTTCTTTTTTCTCACCCTCTCTCTGCGCACTGAGGCAGGGAAAATATTGCTTTGCGGTTAACTTCTAATCAAATTGCATTACGTTTTCACAGCCTGTGCCCTCCTCTCCATTTGCACAAACCATCACAGACCTTACATGAATTTCACACCCAGGGTGAGGAATACTTACTTCTTCACCCCCAATAGAGTTCTGCTCTGGCCCACCTCATACATGAAAGGGTGCACTCCTGCCCCCACCCCCCACATACACACACTCACATGGACGCAATTTGTGATCAGACGAGCATGATCGTGCAGTTACAGCCCAGTGGTGGATCATTTTATTTGCAGTAAGTGTGGTTTTAATGACATTTTACATGCTCTGATGTTATTTTTACCCACTGCTGAGATGTACCGGAAGGCACTGTCGCTGTCATATCATTTTTACAGTGGGGTATGTTTTTCAGCACAGAGATCCTTTCAAGTCGTAACTTGTATGTCAAAATTCATGCTGTGTTCAAGATGATCAAATTCCAATATTATATAGAGACTTGGGCATGTAAGAATTGATTAAATTAACTCTAACCTTAAAAAGCTGGTCCAAAGCTGCAATAAGTAAGAATTTTACAGTGAAATAATCAATCAACAGTCTGTCTCAATCATGTTAGAAGGGATTTTACATTAAAACAGATACCCTTCTCAGCCTGCTAGGTGATTGCAAGTTTTTTAATTTAAAAAAAGCTGCAGAGTCACTGTTTACAATCTGTCCTACCTCCATACATCCTGGTTCTAAAGCCAATCACATGAGCCAAGGAAGATGGTTGCCAAGTCTTCAACAAAAACACTGAACGGGCATTTGTAAGCAGACACACAATTCATTTACATGCACATCTAAATCAAGCTTTTTGGACTAATCAGACTCAGGGCTTGCCCCCTCTTGAGAGCCGAGTCCCAGTTCACATGATAGAGAGAAAATCGAATTATTTACTGAATTATATTGGACACCACGAGGAAAGGTGCCATAATGCAAGGCAAGTCAATTTTATTTATATAGCATATGCTTCACATGATTACAGAAATGTGAAAGTTAAACACAGGAATCAATTCAAAAATTTAGCAACAGTAATTTAAATTGTGAAAATAAATGAAAACAGACAAAAGCAATAACAGTAATTAAAAAGAATTAACACAAATTAATAAATGATTTTTTTTATGACATTTCAATTAAAACATTTAGCAGTAACAGTAGAATTATGAACAGAAACAAAAACATTTAGCTATTGACAAAAGCAATAACAGTTAACGCAAAAGTCACATCATTTACTCATAAGCTACTCTAAATAGATGCGTTTTTATTTTGATTTAAATATATAAATATACAGAAACTGAAATCTGTTTCTTCTTGTTTGGTTCTGGTTCTAGGTACCATCAGTACACTAGAGCTGGAGGACCTCAGTGACCTGGATGGTTTGTACCGTGATAACAGATCTCTAATGAACTCTGGTGCTAACCCATTGAATGATTTATAGACTAATAGAAGCACTTTGAAATCTATGCGCCGCTTCATGTTAGCATTTGTTTTTTAAACAGACGGAGGCTGCCTGGAGTGAAGCAGACAGAGTTAAAGCAGGATATGCACAATCACAATGGACTACCTCTTCGTCAATCTAAAAATGCAGTGCTCGGCCTCTTATGTTTTGTCTTAGCCGCCATATTCTTCTTATACTACTACTGTGTTGTTGTGGATTCGTGCTTCGAGCGTCTCGTCACGGGTGAGTACATCCGGGGATGGGGTTGGCCGCAGACAAATGGGATTTCCAATTGCATTATCTGGTCCCTTAGTATGATTTGTGAAACTCCAGTGCAGTTCGATTTAATTCACACTAAGGTGCATACATGCATTTCAAAAGTCTTATTTCAGTCGGACAAAAGTAATAATTCGATTTTCCCTTGCTGCATGTACACACACTGACAAACCAGGCAAGAGGCTACAATGGGCTAACAATGCTTGCACTAAATTAGGAAAAAATAATTGTCCGCTCTAAAAATATATCAAGCTACTTTTTATCAATTACCTACGACTCAACAATATTGCAGTAGAATGTTTTTATCTACCAATAAACTGTGTGTTTGTCTTGTCTTCACTCGTCATCTTGAATCTTCTGCCGCTGATCTGTATCTGGTAACCCGGAATGAGACTCACAAAGGGGTGGGGGTGAGCAGCTGAGAGCAGACTCTTTTGTTTTTCTACATGGACTACAGTACTCAAATTAGACAAGATGTTATTCTTCCATATAGCGCCTTTAAGTCATATTTATATGAATAATTTCTGCTTACTTGTGTAAAAATATATTGAATTTTCCTCACACACCATAGTTTGTCAAGGAGTTAGACAGCGTTGAGTACTTAGGTTATTACATTTTCAATTATCTTTGCTACCATCTGATGAAAGTTTTAGGCTGAACAGAACAAAGGTATGTCGTTATGTAGATGATACTCTGTTTTATAACACCCTATACAATTATTAATATGTGCAAAAGCCTGAAGATTAATTGTTGTAATGAATACTTGGGGATCCCACCCTGTTCTCGGCAGTTGTTTAACAGTGAAATTTAGAGATTTGATTCTTATTCACACTTATCATCCTTCTCGCCCAGCATAGTAATAAGACAAACTTCATTCATTGTTGTCAAAGTTCCAGTTGTTTTAAACCTAATTAGTACCCTGATCGTATGCAGTATGTCGGGTAGGTTTTGGCAAGTAGGTCTTTTCTCATATTCCTTTTCCGACTCATAAGATCAACACCACAGCTTTATTTGAAAAGTATGTTTTTTTTTTGCCTTTCCCTTTGTGACGAGTGGTTGAAAGAAAATGAGTTCAATGTTGTCTGGCATTCATACTGAAGAAAACGGAAAACATCAGGTCACAAAATCAAAGTTTACAGCCAGGAACATGAAAAGTAGCAAAGAAGGTACAAAATTATTTCAGTTATATTTATTTAAAAGGAATTGCTACGATTACCAATAACTGGCAATAATGATTGTCATGAAGAATGATTTCTTATTTTTCTTAATGAATTCAATATATTTTGACTATATTTTTGTTCAACTTTTTGGGGGTATTTTTTTAAAAAGTTTTTTAAACATCTTTACCAGTCGTGACAAATCTGGAAGAGGGCACTGACAAATTTCATCAAGCAATTACATTACAAGCATGTCTTGTGAAATTTATAAAAACCCAGGATGAGTTTTGAAAATAAACAAGAATGACATGGATGTCTTTGGGGCATGGGCATAAACTTGTTTTGTTTTTCAACGTTTTACTCTTTTGCTATTTAATCTTTCTTGATGAGATCCTTCTCTCTTCCCTGTAAAATCCAGGATAAACCTAAGAATTATTTTTCTAACAACAAAAGCTCTTAATCACCAAGATTTCAAATTTCCAGGTTTTCCCAGCAGTGCCTTGGCGCTCAGGCTTTGAGGTCCAGCTGTGGTTGTTGTACTATGTGAGGCGGAGCCTTCAGTTATCTTATTCTCTTTACTCTCTGTGTGTGTGCATGGTAATGACATTGTGAATAAAGTTGGGTTAAAGTAGACTGTAGGTGTCTGGAATTGGATTAGTTCTTTTTACTCACTTGCTTACGTAGGTTCAATGCCATGGAATTACATTTGCTCTAAATTGGCAGTATCTAAGTAAACAAAATGGTCTCAAATGATGATGGTATAGGAATAATTTACAGATCAGCCAACAGAACACACAGCCAATAGAGGGGATGCTCATGAAAGCAAAAGCTGTCTTTGTACCATTATTTCCATTTAATGGACAGTCATTATCTATTATAGTGTTATTGCGCTCGAATGTGTTATGAAATAATTGAAAAGTAGGGAGATATGAGCGAGGGTTTTATTAATTAATTATGACTTCTTTAGTTAGGCAGACATTTCTTCTTCATTATAATTAACAGGCTTCTTTACCATCAGCTTTGTGGGGAGGTGGGGGGTGATGGGGACAGCAGCAGAGTGAAACAAGCCTCAATGTGGTGGTTGGCTGAAGATATGTCTCAGCATAAATGTGTGTTCTTGCAGTTGTAGGAGCACGTGAGAGTGTGTTAGATTCGGTAAAAGGGAAAAGGTAAAAGCAAAGCACCGATTTGTGATTCTGACACTTTCCATCATAAAGAGCATCTTCTTTAAATAAAATTTCTGGGGATTTCATCATTGATTTTTTTAAGTATGTCAGCAGCACTTTGAAGATGCTTTAGAGATTCTACAAACATTCTTTAGCAAGTTAAAATACATAACTTTTCTGATGGGATCTCTCAGAACAATTACCATGATGTCAAATTTATATAATTTCTTACACTGTGGCAAGGCCTGTTCTTTAACCTTTTGCTTTATATGATCAGAATTTGAACAGTTTTTGGTTACATGAAGATCAGTAACATGTATTTTATCTAGTTTCAGATTAAGTTTATTCATATGACACAAATTCCAAACAAATGTAATCTCAGGGAACTTCACAAGACAAACAAGTCAAATTAATATCCAATATTACAGAAGTGAGTTTTGGTGGGGATTTTAATTCTTATCAATCAAAGACATTCCGTTACATTCCTTTCATTTAGTCTGACCCAATATAGTCTGACCCAATTCAATTGCATTATTTCCAAATCAGTTACTTTACAGTACCGTTAAATTTACTTGCATACATACATACACACACACACACACACACACACACACGCACGCACGCACACACACACACACACACACACACACACACACACACACACACACACACACACACACACACACACATACATACATACATACATACGGAACGGTGTGCTCGGTGCGGTCAGGTCCACTTTTTGTCTGTTTCTATTATAAAACCAAATCATACAGCCGGCCTGTACCAGTCCATTAATGCCCTCCCTTCAGTTGTAGGTCTATAGGACAATGGTCCAATACGATTAGGATGGTGCTGCTGGCGCCAAAGAATAAAGTCCTTTAATAGTGGAGGGAATGAAAAACATTACTGCTTGCCCAAGCACAATACATAAACACCAGTGATGTTGTTTCATGTCACCTCATTGTACACAGAATATGTTTCTCTTTGGTGCATAGAGCCTACCCTAATAAACACTGCAGTAAGCTCTGTGTAAAGAAAGAACCAAAAACCAAGCAAAGCTGCTGTCTTGACTTACTTATTATGTTTTACTGAGTCACGATTGTCGTCGTACTAGTATGGCAGTACAACCCCACCCACCCAGTGAGAGTCCAGTTGGCACTGGAAACGCTTCCTTGAATACGACGGACCATAAAATGGTGGACCATAAAATGGTGGACCAGACCAGACTGAGCCACACCTTTCTTCTCAGCGGAAACGAGGCTTTAGCTGACTCAGGGTGTGGAACAGCACTGGGTCCCCTCTTAGCTCTTCATCTCTAAGGGTGAGTCCTGCTACCCTATAGAGAAATCTCCCTTCAGCCATTGGTATATGGGATCTCGTTGTGTAAGTCTTATCCCTGTAGCTGAGGGTCAGAATGTAGATGGACCAGAAAATCGGGATCTTCACTATGGCTCAGGTCTTTCTTAACCAGGACAGCCTGGAGCAAATACTTCATTGTTGCACACAAAGCCCCAATCTCTTTCTTCTGCTTCAGACTTGCATCACTCAAACAACATCCTTCAAATTTTACTTTAAATAATCTACATCAGAGACTTAAACCAGACTTAGAGGGAGCATTCCATCTTGGCCTCAGACGGCTTCCCATTCAGCCGCAAATCACTGAAGTGCACTATAAAGGTGATTGCTTGAAGACAACAACAGAATTACATCCTCTGCAAAAAGCAAATAACAGACCCTGAGCCTTTCAAACCAGAGCTCCTCCACAACAACACATTGAGAACTTGTCTGTCAACACTACAAAACGGAGTAGTGACAAGATGCATCCTGGCGGGGTCCGACCTGGACTCGGAACAAGTTTTAACTTTGTGCTGAGAATGCAGACAGAACTTTTGCTTTGCTTTTACAATAACTGGATAATCATTAAAAGCCTCACAGGTGACCCTAACTTCCGCAGAACCCCTTTCAAAATGCTTCAGGGGACATATAGCCGAATTCCATACTGATGTTCATGTAGATCTTGAGAGTCCTTACAACAGAGTCCATCTAGGGTGAGCAAATAGTAAAATCTTCTTTTTTCTAAAAGCCAGAAGGGTAATCTAAATTTGAAAAAAGTGAGTTTGTCATTACTCATTCTCCAAGAAGTGTTACATTCTGAACATTGTTTTGACAAAAAAAACATCACTTATCGAAACAGACAGGAAGAAAATTCCTCTGCAGTTGCTTTGATATACCATCAGATATTTTAAAGCAGAAGGATTTCTTTCTTCCAGTCACTTGAAACTACGTAACTTCTGGAATCAGACTGCTGAAAAATGTGAAAATGTCACCTTGCCATATTTTCTCTCTCAATATAACATTCTAGTGGGGTAATCAGTTTTAAAATGTTCAGACACTTGGAGAACCTTTGAATTCTGCTATTAGGAAATGAACCCTGAAAGGAATTTTGGAGGGCATTAAATGTCAGCCAACTTTAATCAAGTATATTAGCTTGTAAAAAATAATGTTCAATATTGGCACAGTTAGCTCATCTGGTTTTTATTCTTATTTTTCTTCTGTGGCCTCCAGCAGAAAGCTGATATGCTTATATGACATGCATTATTTATTAATAGTGTTTAAGGATTACAGTATGGCAAATGCGAATGTTATTACTATCATTATTACTATTATTGTTGTATTAGCCTTTGTTGTTGTTACAGTTGTGACTATAATTTCATAAAGTTGGTAAGTACTGAATAAATCAAAATCCTTTTTTTTCCAAGAATCTGTCCCAGAAAATGGTTGTGTTTTTTTTCACCAGTTCAATTTTTTTATGTTATTCTGTTTGTTGTATGTTCCCTGTGAATAAATTTTAAACGCAGGTGTGGAAGCTGTGTTTTTTAAACAAGTGTTGCTTTCCCCCCAAGTGTCCCTTTGAGATCCAAATGTGTGTGCAGACTGAGGATGAGGGTGGATGAATGAGCGGAGGAGGGAGAGAAATGGGGAGTTGAAGTTGAGTGTACAGGGGGCGGTGGGGGGTTTCGGGAAGGCGGTGGGATGGGGGTGCAGTTATATACGTGTGTGGGAGGAAGGAGGGGAGTGCTCCTGGAGGGGGAAAGGAGGGAGGCAAGGGGAGGTAGTGGAAGAGGAGGAGGAGGAGGGCCGGGGCGCGTATCAGAGGCGGAGCTGCGCGCAGGATCCTCCACCCTCGCTCTCGTCTGCGAGCCCCTCGCAATTACCTGTTTGAGCAGAGCTGATGTGAGCGCGAGTTGGCGAGCAAATGCCACGTTGGGAGAGAAGCCAAGACTAAGCAGCGCGAGGAGCAAAGCGAACCGGGCGCACGAGGACACTTTGATTTGATCCACCTGTGTGTAGAAAAAGAGAAGAAAAAAAATAGAAGAAAAAAAAATCTGAACTGGGTCTTAACAAACCTTCGAATCAGAAAAGCGCTGAGGATCTGTGAGAGTCGCCAGGATGATGCACTTGTTGTTGTCCCTCCTCTTCAACACGCTCCTCTACCAAGGTAAGCTTTTTTTTTAGGTTTCGGGTTACTGTATGGGGGAGGAATAGGTGGACGCAGGTAAAGTGCTTGCTCTTCCTCGCAGGTGCAGTCACAAGTTGAACAACAGGAGTTAAACAGATATAACTAAGTTTTTGAATCACATCCGTACGTTTAAGAGCTCTCTGGTAATCCATGTTTGCGTCAATTAAGCTTTAGTGTAGGTCTTACACACATATTTACCTCTCCTTCTATTTCTGGCTTCATAATTCTTTCAAATCAAACTCTTAAATCATCTTTTTTTAAATCCACTCCAACTGTTTCTTGGTTATTGTTTTTTTAAGTCCGGCTTATGTCGACAAGGGGTAACTAATTACTAATAAACTCATTGTGTGCCCATTGTAGATCTGTGAAGTGGTCATCCCTCAACCCTGATATGCTCTCATGCCACGATGATGATCTTATTAACATGAGTCAGTTTTTGTGTGCGTTTTCTGTCCTTGTTAACAAGCAGACTGTTGAGCCGAATGATGCCGCTCTCCTGTATGATTTATGATAATTATGGGCTGCCTGTGCGAGGAAAGCATTCCTTACATGCTCTGTCTAGTAATTACACATAGGGATGTTGGCAGTAGTATTGGCTTGTGTGAGTGAGTGAATGGGCCCTTAGTTTTTCGCCAATGAAGTGGAATCTTTTGTTTTGTGTTCGTGCAGAAAGTATGTATTAGAAGTGATTGTCTCCTTTAGGGAAAATCATTTCAATATGGACAATGGATGTGTGTGAGTGTGTTTTGCACATGTTTTGCATTTGTGGAGATGTCTGAGACTCTTTGTAGTTTTCCATACTGTCTGCTGGTGTTGGGTCAACAACAGGTAGCAGCACCATGTGTTCTCATCACTCAGTCAGCCTGCAAGCAAAAGCCATAAGCTCAGAGCACTTCCTGGGATAAGAGAGGGGCGGGGAGGCTGATCCCACCCTGCTCCCCTTCGCTTCGCTGCACAGCAGTGGCGCCTGTTGTTGTAAAAGAACACCATGCAGCACCTTTGAGCCCAATCCAGGTGGTTCATTTGAATTGAAATGAGAAAAAAAAGCCTTCTTAAGGCTTTACACCATTTTATTGCTGCAGTGCTGTGTGATTTATACAGTATGAGAGGAGTATAAGAAAATATATTTCTAGCGTTCGTCAACGGCCATAAAAGTGCTTCACTGAATGTTTAACAAACTGTTGTGTTTATTTTATTTAAAGATCACATTGATAACCGATGAAAGTAGGCCTACTGTAAATCCCCAATCTCCAAGCAACTGCTGCAACCAGCAGGGGTGGGGAAAAAAAGAGTTAGTCCTGGGACAAATACTCCAGATATATACATCTGTTTTTTTTTGTTCACTGCTTCAGCTCCACCCTTCCCCCACCATCACCACCCACCACCACTCCCTCCTGCCCATCCTGAACAGACAGACAGTGCTCGGTGTCACAGCTGGTCTTACTTGTCGGGCAAGTGGGGGCTCTTCTCTTGCTAATGGCCTAATCTCATGTTGGAGGGGGGTTCACCCAATTTCACCTGAGAGTCATTCACTCTCCACTCTTTCATCTCCTAACTAGGTTATGTCAAGGCTTGCCTGATGATAAATCTCAGGAAAGGGATTGAAGGGCTTTAATTGCATGTTTGGGTTCAGTGTTTAATTTCCCACAACTGTTCATTTGTGCCCAGTTTCTTTTGAAGGCAGTTGTGTTTTCTGCTTTGAAAAGCGATTCCTTTGTGCACTCGCAAGTATTGTGGCTCCTTCATGCAAAATTCAGATGCAGTCATGAGAAGTCATTATGACTGAACAGAAATCCTGCAGCTTTACTTCCCATTTATCTTCTCAGTTTAACTCTCCACCATCTAAAATATTTTTTCTATACACATGAATATGGCAGCATTAACCTAAGTGACATAAGAAGACTCTAAATGAAAAACTGACTTGATAGAAAAACACGAAAAATAATAGATCTGTTTTATTTTGGTGGGTAGTTTTTTGAGCTTCATTTAATATATTCAATTAGTTTCGGTCCTGATTAGTTGGATCTGGAGGCTAAAGCTTAAAGTAAAGTGGAGTGATGTCTGTGGCAGTGTGGACATCTGCCCTCTTAAAACCATTCCAACCTGAAAAACTGTCATTGGGGTCTCTGTGAACACTATTATATGAATGTTAAACCACCTCTGTGTTTGCTTTGGTTGGTCATTTTGCACCTGATAATTATTTACACAGTAAAGTGAAGCTGAGGAGCGGTGTATTCACCCTGTGTGAAACACATACAGATTTTCTAACCAGAATAGAACAATTTTTATAGAGCTCTCACATCGGTAAGACTGTAAAAAGACGTGGCAATTTAAAAATACCAAACTATTTTCTTCTTGTCTTGTTCATGTGAACTCACTGCGTAGCATCTCAGCTGTATGTAACTTTGTGCCCTATCTAACTGAAATGTAAGGCAGAGTAAAACCAATTAAGTAATGTTTGCTTAAACTACTATAATATTTTTGCTTGTTACACTACTTTATATTTATGTCAGAATGTTACAGAAATGTTGAGATAACCTCTATTTGCTTCTATCTGTTCTCAGCAATTTTTTCACTCAGAAAGATGATTGGTGGTGCAAAGTTCCACCACTTCCTCTGTGAATATGCAGTTTTCTGTGAATAACCACACAGTGCAAAGGTGTCATCAGTTTATGGGTTTATGGCATGGTTTCTGAATAAAACATTTTTTTATGACTGAAATAGTTTTAAGATGTTAATTGTCCATTTTGGTTTTGACCTCGCTTGGACTAGCTGTTAGCTTTAGGTTTAGCATCCAGTTACTTTAAATATTCACAGAGAATTGAGAAAATAACTACACGACTATTGAAAAAAAATCTAATTAATGTATATAAAACATTATTCCCTTTGAACGGTATGAATTTTTTGGGATTGGAGATGTTTCAAAGGGAAGTCGATCTTGGTCTCTGTTTATTTTATGCTAACTGTTAGCTTCAGCCTAAGCTATAATCACAGGTTTACAACTGATGTAAACAAGGCAACGGTGTAACTGTTCAAAGAATAGCAATCGTATCAAATGATAGATTTACAAAAAAAAATCAAAATTTCTAATTGTTTCAATATGCTATTAGTCCACTTCAGCCAGGGTGGATCTCCAACTAGCTATTAGCTTTAATTCCTGGGACAAGCTCACAGTAATCATAGGCTTCCATACAAAAACCTGCCCAATGCAAAGTTGACTAAGTTCTAAGATTTAATCAAATAGAGTGATGATAAAAAGGTATAGAATTTTTTTTAGATTCAAGCTGTTTTAACCCTGACAGCACGGTTGGTCTTACGACGTTGGCAATTGGACGACATCAGTGGCAAAGGATCGGAAAGGTTTTTTTCCCCTGCTCGCATATACAAGATGTCAGTTTAGGTGGGTAAACCATCAGCGAGATGAGTGTATGCCACTCCAACATGCATATGCACTCCGTAGATCAGCGGAGGAACCGTGAGAAATCATTTTGCCTATCCAGCTTTTCTTTTTATTTCGAAATTGCTGCTGGCTGCCTATCTATGCAACCGTTGGTCCACATCATGCCACAAACCGGCTGTGTAAGGGCGAAGGTATGTTGAGCTTGTGTAAAATCTGTATGCCACAATTTATATGATGATAAATGATATGATATTTGGTAGAATGCATAGACTAATCTGGTGTAGGTTATCTTTTTGGAGATAATAAGGTGTACGTTTAACGGTTAGCGTTACACAAGATGTTTCTCATGCTATCTACGTTAGCTGCTAAACTTACACACGGTATATATCTATGGCTAACTTAGAGGATAACACCTAAGTAAACTTATTTTAAAAGTGTTTTAAATTATATATTGTTATATATTGTGATGACCCCGCCCGCTGTGGGAGCAGGACTGTGGGTAACCATGTTTTCGTCTGTTTTGTTCTGTTTTAGGTTTTTACAGCATTTTGATTGTATAGGTTTGTTTTGGTCTCTCTATTATTTCTTTGCTGTTTTAAATGTGATGTTTGGGTGTTGTGGTTGGCACCTTGAGTGAGGAGCTCATTCAGGGGAATGAGATTGCGTTGCCAGTCGACTGTTGGGGTCTGGAAGGGTCAATAAATGGTTTGCACTGAGTTCATTAGACTCTACCATTTGATGCGTTCTGAAGCTATAGCTGTTAGTCCTCATGTAGTGTATCAGGCACAGGTCAGCTGTAAATCCTGCCGTCAGCTGCAAGTTGAGTTAGGCCTGCTCCAACATTTACTCAAGCTTGTCTAATCACGACAGCCACTACAATATATATAACTCTGGGATACTACTAGTGCGCCGAACACTGTTCAGACGCTTGGCTTCCTTTTACTAAACTTTGGAAGGGCTGATTTTCAACCATGCTGTGCTGTTGAAGCGATGCAGCCGAAAATCAGCTGTTCCAGTGTTAAGTTAGTGGGAAAGCGAGGTGACCAAATGCTTTCCTCGCTCTTGTGGGATCGCAGCGCATAGCCTATCATTATCTCGGGTTTACGTTGGCTCACAGTCAGTGATAATTCTAATGCACACATCTTCCTGATATCTTGCCTATTAGTTACCGATCTCTATAAGACATCTCACCGAGGCACTCCATGTCGGACAGGCACAGGCGCCCCGACGTCGGCAAAAGCTAGTTTGTTGTCTGGAAAGACGATAGATCACATTTCTGGTCTAACCATTGGCTTTAACCTTTATAACCAACTATGCAAATACCCACCCAATGCAAAAATGAATGGAGTTTAAATATTAATTCAATATAGTTTGTGTATCAAAACATTGTTTTATAGACTGCAGTTGTTTTAAGATGGTAAATGTCTACATTGGTCTTGGCCCCTTTTGATATAGCTGTGAATTAAGCCTCCAGGACCAGCTAATCTGGATTCTTTCTTAATAAAGAAGCAAAATAAGCTGCAGCATTAACTGCTTATAACCTTACTTCAGAAATTTCTTATATCCCTTTGAGAGAATAAATGGGCTGTAAAACCCATGTAATCTTACTAACAGCATCTTAAAAGAACAAAGGGAACATCAGTCCTATTAATCCACAGTTCCTCTCACCTCATATAATAAGAAGGCTTGAAATGCTCCCAAAAGTGATATCTATGCAAGTTATTGTCCTGCTGGATGCTTAACCCAAATTTGGCTGCTCATAATGCCTCTCAAAAGGCTCTAAAGGGCTCTCAGAGCTTAGTTGCGAGAGAGAATTTGAAGTGGACCCCTTTTTTCTCGTTTCACACAGTTAGCACACTTGTGTTTTGGATGAAAAAGACCACGCATAAAGGGAGACAGATGCTATTACTTACTTATGAAGCACAAAGAAAGTGAGATATGAGAAGGAGACAGATGTTCGCTGCTGAGAATAAGGTTTGTGTGTGCTTATTTGTGTGCAACTTGCGCTTCACTGGCCTTGATCAGAATAAGAAATGACTGGAAAGTCTGAGCAGACGGCAGAGGTGTTGCTGGTGGAGAGGGAAAAACAGAGACAACAAAAATCCTGAGGCCTGCTTATGCTGGGGAGGTCATACTGTAAATTAAAGCAGCTGAAAGCCTGGTGTCATTTCCCACCAGGAGTCCAGAATTCTTAGCATCGCCCCTGGTAGTAGCACTTTATGACCAGAACGTGAGAATTAGGCTTGAATTACTTTTCAACCGACTAACTTTAGTGTTAGATTACGGCCAACTAAAAATAACACAAAATAAATCCAGGTTCTGATGAAATAAAGATATGGAATATGCATCATTTTTGTTAAAGCTAAAAGAAGAGCCAGTGTTACGGCACATCTAAAAGCAGATAAGCACATATTAGAATGGATCGTTACCCTGCTCTACTTCTCCGAGTTAGAAAAGAAGCTTCAGATACTGCCGTTTCTAAGAAATCAGGCCGGTGCATCTTCTCGTCCCAGGAGAATTGATGCTTATAACATGAGCATCCTTACCATATGGTGCGTTGCCTTGGGTCTGCTCATTAATACTGCACACCTAAAATTAGTGTAGACTAATACATAGTCCACATAAGGAAATTTTTTTTTTTTTACTGTAATTTTTCATGCAAAGCTGGTCAGAATGTATTCATTGCACTGATTTTATGTTTTTGGTCTTTGTCTGTACCACTTTACACAGTGAGTGGGTGTGCTCAGGCTTGTATCTACCCCCAGCAGGACACCAAACAGGTGGAGGAGTGTTTTTTTTGTGCCTGTGATGAAGGGGGAGGGTGTCTCTTTATGATCCAGTGTTTGTGTGTACAGTTGTTGGAAGAACAGCTTGTTCTCATCACTCACCTTGAGCTGAAAGATAACTTCAAGTCTCATTTGTTCAGAGCTCTTAAATATACATAGTATGTGTTTTAGAATACTCCTAATAATGAGACTCAAAAACTAAAAGAAAATTTTATTTCTTGTTTCTTTTGTTTTGTTTTAGGTAATCTGTAATAAGTGTTGAAAAGTTCAGACAGTCTTTGACTAGTCCATATGTTTGTATAAATGGTAAAATATTGATATTTTTACAGTTGCCTAATTCTAAGGCTATTCATACACCAGCAATACACATAAACAACTATTTTGTGTTTAACAATTGAGTATTTTTTTTTTATTGAATATAAAAACCACCTCTTTATTGTGCCACCTATTCTTGGTTTTAGTTCATGCCTAAAATTAATTGAAATTTCTCTTTTCTTGTGTATGTTATGCAATCTACTCAGTGTAGAATTATCTACCTTAGGTTTGGCTGGTCCAAGTAATTTAGAAATATAACTATAATTTTTCAGATGCATTCGCATTCCATTAAAAAACGTGTCAACTAGCCCTACGACTAGAAGCTACAAACCATTTGAGAACTGTAGCATCTTTTTTGACTAGCAGAACATAATTACGGGTTACCTCATTGCTCATTTATATATATATTTTTTTCATTTGTCATACTTAAAATATCTATCTAGCTAAACTGCAGCCACGAAGTGATTTAAAAATAATATAGGCCGATTATATGTTTTTGTTTTTTACATGTGTGTTGTTGTCCTAATTACTTATTCTGCTAGCTAGCTCTCTTGGTCCAACTGGACAAGAGAAGTGTGGTGCGTCCTATTTTTATCCAGAAGTCATATTTTTTCTAGCTACAAGTCAGAAATACTAAAAGAATGCCATCTAAAGTCAAAATTCCAGCGGGGAAAATTAACAGCTCAAAGTTCAGCTATCACAAATCCAGCTGTATAACTTCTGTTGTTGAATATTTTCCTTCAATGTTTCAGCACATAGGATAGATACAAAATACAATGTTATTAACTTGCATTGCTACTACTACTTACCACTAAATCAATTTGCAAATTATGCTGGTATTCAGACTTGGAACTCCAATCGAGCACCAACCTTCTGGACAATTCAAATGCACCACTACTTTCTTTCTTCCAAGTAACAATGTCAACTATAGATAAAACAATGTCACGCAGAGCTGCCAAGTGCATTGCAAATGTATCATTGCATCACCAGTGTTCACAATATTAATATATCAAAGGATTTGTTTGTAAATGTAGTAATTTTTAAAACATTTGAAGTATCACGAGTTCACACCTTGCATGCCAATAAGATATTCAGCCTGTAGGATGGAGACTCCCAGGTTTAGATGCCCATATCTCACAGATTTAGTTGCCCGATATACTTAAATACATTATGAGACAGACTTCACTTTGATTGAAAGTATTGAGAAGTTTTATTATTGTAATGTTGCACACCACAAGATGTAGTTTCAACCCTAGTTTGAAAATGTTATCACCTTTGGATTAGGAGCTACGGAGGAAATATGAGCCACCACGTGAACATGCTGAGTTTTCCTCGTGTCACACAAAGCAATTCCCTTTCTGTTATGTTCACAGAGCTGGAAGACACATGAGTGTCTTTGCCTTCAGATAAAAAAAAAGACTTGTGTGGCGAAAGCAATCACTCTCTGGCGATGACTTAATAGAGGAAAGGCGTCCTTTGTTCACTGGCAACAGTTTTACACACTGGATTATCAGTGAAAACAGCAGCAAGTTAATCTTAATTACACTTTGGTGATTGGCTTGCCCCACTTTAAAGGCAGCGCATGAGAGATATATTCAATTTTAATAATCTCTGCAAAAACTGCCCTCTCAGCTGCCTGTTTCTTGTGTAATTAGCCAGTCAGGTCAGAAAAGATTGTTGGCGTTTAGCTCATTATTTAGTTTTCATTTGTTGAGTAAAGTAAAAAGAGAGATAAACTATTTTTTTCCCTCAGCACTTCCTGACGTTCCTCATTGCTCACAGGTTTGCCTTGCAAAATAATGGTTTATTTGTTATCCAAGAGGAGGGAGCAGAAATCCATTGTCTGAGCTCTGAAGACTTAACAACAGCCAAAATGTGACTGTGCTTGCATAGTTGTGCCTCTTTCTCTGTGCAGCAACATTCCTATTGAAATGCATGAAGCAGGTCTTGGTTTTGGTAAAGGAGGAACGGTGCTTGAAACTCAGTAGCCCTTGTTTCACGGGAGTGGGGGGGTAAAAAAAAAGTGAGGTTGGTTCTGTCTTTTGTCATTGACGCATCCCCCTCCGGCTTTCACCGGATTCCTGCGGACTCCTGCCGACTGTATTGTGAGGCTGGCTCTTTTTAAACAAATGAGTGTATGATAGTGACTTCTTGCTCCCGCTCCTCTCTTTGTCATTAATATGGAACAGCACACACCCCTCGGAGGGAGAAGGAGGGAGGGCGCACAGAGTAGCTTCTGCCGGTCCCAGCACTTCACATGTGCAACCTGGAGAAGTGGGGGGTGGGGGGGGGGGGGTCTCTCTACTCCATATGAAAAGCCTGGCGCCACACCCATCCCTAACAGGGCCTAGATCTTTGTTCAAATTTTCCATTAGAGTCGTTGCTCCATTTTAATGAATTCTTCGAGTGGCCTCCATTAACTGTGATGGTAATGATCCCAAGAATAAATGAGGAATACCACAAATTGGCAAATCACGTGCATGCAGGAAGCCACAGGATGGGTGCTAATGCCAGCTTTGTTTTAATAAATTGCATTTAATGGACTTTTTCTTTCACAGTTTCTGATACAAATGAGAGATAAAGCAGTTCCCGCCACTGACAGGATTGTATACCACAGGGGAGTAGGTTAGCTTATAAAAGTGGGAGAGCCGTGAACCTTTAAAATCTATGCCTTTTCAAATCTATGAATTAGTCTCCTGGTATGAGAGTTTTACTTTGTTTGTAATAGACCTTTTTTTTTTTACATTTGACTTTTTTAGAGGTTAAAGAGAGTCAGAAAAGTTGATACAGATTTTATACAAAAAAAGGTGAAACATTCATTTCAAGCCTCGAGGCAAGTAATAAAATGACAAGGAGTTTTGTCTTCCGATTCATGCATGAATCACTCTCTTTTGCAGCACCGAGAAGTCTCTCTATTCACTCTGTTGTTGTCAAGCCATTTTTCTTGATTCATGAAACATCATGTCGCTTCCATCACGTTCCACCCCTGGGAACTTCGAAACAACGGTTTTGTGTCTGCGTTTGACCCCAGTATTCACATTCTCGTCGCTTTTAAAAGCCAGTTCTTTGTGTGGTGCTGATGTCCACCATCCTTTCTTTAGAAGCTGTTGCAGCAAGACTGCAGTGCCTGGAGCCATTTCTGATTATAGAGTTGTGGTTGAAGTTCTTGGAGACAGGGATTCTCATTCAGGGAGGCTCTCTGTCACGGGAGGATTGTAAAGAAGATCTCTGGTTGGAATTAAAAGCCTCTTATTTTGGTAGGTCTAAGTAACCGATATGATGGAGGACCAAGCCTGTCTCACTTAGTCTGTCAATCCACTTTTGAGTTTATTAAATCTCTTAAAGAAGTCAAAAATGTGCCCCTGGGGAAAAAAAGAGTTAAATTTGGTACCATTCCAAAAAAGCTTAAACGCCTATATGATAAAGAATTCCTGTGTCAGACATAAACTAGCATAATCAAGCTATTACTGGCCAAATATGATTTTTATTTTTCTTGAAGGTCTTCCAATTCTAATTATCCTTAAATGGCTATAATACAAACTCCATCAACTTTGTTTTCAATAAATCCTTTAATGTATAGAAAGCATTTAGCATAATAAGATAAATAATTTCTGCAGAATCTTAAATAATAATACATTTTAAACGTGAATGCATTAGAAGACTATTCTCATTATTCCTCTAAGAATTTCTTCCCCACTTCCATCAATCCTTTAATAGACTTAAAATAATGGGTAGAAAATAACAACATGCTTGTTTATGTTTTTAGCAACAAACATGACCAAGATATTCAGACTTTTCCATTTTAGACCAATCACAGATTGAAGCTAGTCAATAGAAATGAGCTGATTTTGATTAGAGTGAGTTAAAGCCCGAATATCAGTTAACATAAAACAATCTCTGATACTTAAAAAGCTGATGTAGCGGGAGCAATGGAGAATACCTCGCAAGACTGAGCAAAAGTGGAGCGGTCTGGTCATAGAAAACAGTACAATTTGAAAAGCTAGCCATTATTGTCTTCAGTGTTAGGCCGTTTTCACATGTGTGGCCGTACCAGAAAACGGCCAGAGAAAATGCTAATTTTTTCTGTTCACATGGCACGGATCTCTGCCCGTATTGGGATCCAGTCTTTTACTACAAATAAACAGCAGGTGGCGGCATACAAATAAGTCTTAGTTCTCCAACAAACAAGGGAGTGAGAAGTACCGACGTCATAAAACGAGCGACAGCCTAGAATGTAAACAAACTGGTCTACTGGTCAGCTGCTACCTGAAGCCATCTACAGGGTGAGTGTTGTAGTAAACCCGCCGTTTTGTAACCTGCTGTGTTGCTGTGGGATGCTTGAATCGCGTTGTTTTGGTATTTGTATGGTCGCGAGGTGATTCTGTAATTTCGGCCGGCGATGTCGTCATTTCCGCATGGAGCGCGTCTATTGTCTTGAGTACGGCCAGAGTACGGGTTGTGTTCACATGATCCGTGGCCGCTCGTACCTGGACTCGGATACTACCTCCAAGGCAGGTCTCTCTGGCCGTATTCTGGCACGGTACAGTCTGTGTTCACATGGTACGAAATAAGTGGATTTTGACCAAATACCGTACCCGAGTACGGACTCCCGTACCATGTGAAAGCGCCCTTAGTGTACTATCGTAACACGTGCCCTACAAGGCAATCTTGCTATTGCATCTTTCTCACTGTTTGCCCTGCCAGTTATTGGTCAAGGGAAAATTGTCTGTCTTCATAGCTTGGCTTCACTAAAATAAACAATTTCTGTTAAAGTACCAGAACAAAACAGATGATAAGAAACCAATAAGATATCTTGAAGTTGTAAAAAAAATTTGCCATGTCTTGATGCAAGCAACGTTGCTGGACTTTAGTAATGTTTAACTGAAGGCGTTTAAATATTTAAAACAATTACCTAACATTTATTAACATACTGAAACTGTTTAAGTAATGGATAAACATTTGAGGTGACTGGTCAATCAGCATAAGATATTTTACTTTTAGAAGTAAAAAAAAATATATATGTAAAATACTGAAACACCCAGCTACATAAATTATAATCCCTTCTCCTCTTCCCATTTAAAAGATAGATTATTCTATTTTTTTTCGGGGGGTTTGCATTCCAGTCAGTGAACAGTTAAGAATTCCTTTATAGCTTAAGGGCATGTCTTATCTAATGAGAAACTGCCAAAAAAAACATGATTCGGTGTGAGGAAATGTAATCCTCACAACAGCTTACTGTGACTTAAAACTGTCTCGTCACTAAGAGGCAGCAGCAGAGTTTCCTCCCTCGTTCAAAATCGCAAGCCATGTTTTTGGCTGACGCCTTGCTTGTGGACGTGTCAGATGTTTTCAGATAAAGTACTCTGCGTCGCTGTTAAGTATTCAGCTGCTTCACTGCCAGACCTTACGAGGGGAGGTGAAGAGATGCTTGTCGTGTAATTGGATGCAATACTTAATTTTTCTAATGGGACTTATTAGGAGGTCAGCAGCCTGTGTGCACCTGGAATGAATTTCAAAGTGCTGCATACCCCCTCAGGTCCCATCTAAATTCTGATTTTTTTAATGTGTTTTTCTCTTGGTGCAAGACAAGAAACAGGTGTTGCATGATTCTCGTATGCTAACTTGATATTACTAAGAAAGTGGTTTATCATCCTATACTGTTATTAGGTAACTCTACTAAATGTGTAGATTAAAAAAAAATCCAAATTACTTACTTATTAACTAACTAAAACTATTTCTGAATAACGTAAACCGCATAATCAAGTTAAAGATACCATGATGATGTTGTGATCGGCTTAAAACACAGACTGAAAATCTGCACGAAAAAAATAGACCCCCAGGCTGTAGCAGCTGGGGTTTTACTGCATGTTTTTTGTTTTGAGGGGAAATCTTAGGATTACCTGTCTCATTGTGGAGGACTTGCCCTAGCACGCTCAGCACGCTCATATAAACAAAGCCAACACGAATGACTACTTCGAACCGAGAAAGCATCACAGCCATGGTATGTTTTTATGAGCATATTTACTCAGGTAATATTGCGGGTTTCAAATAAATTGGGGAGTTTGTTACTTCTCTGCTCTAGGCATCATCTTTTTTTTCCTTTTTTTCTGACATATAATGCTCGAATGAATCTGTTTCTTATTGAAATGTTTTGTAGTTAATGCATTTTCATATCTCATGCTGCTGGTACCCATGTTCGTTATATTAACAACTCAACACAATGTCAGCTGGTAAGAGGTTATTTTTGTTAATTTTTGTTTGTTTAGTGTTATTTTTATTCTTATTCTACCCATGATAGGGTACTTGGAAATGCTTTTCTTTCTTCAATGTATATTTGAGCGTAGTTTTTAGTCATAAATCTGTTTGGCAGTCTGATGAAAATAGAACGATGAGAAGAAGAAGGGTACCTACAAAGGCCTCTGACCTTGGGATCTTAAGAAATAATTTCTTCTATTATGGCTTAATCCAAGGAGTATGTTGTTGTTTAACATTCTCATTTCCTTTTAAACCTAAAGCATTAAACAACAGCCCTGACTTGGAAGATTTGATGCAACTCAATATTGCAACTTTGGCTATGTGGTGCAAATGCAATGGTTTAAAAAAAATACTTTGTTTTATGTACCTCTAAAACGATCCGTACTAACCAAATATAAAATGTATTTTACTGTTTAAAGAAATAACATTTGTACAGACAAATTTAAAGGAGAGACAAAGTTGTATTTTGTATGATAAGTAATGGCCTTATTTGGAGTTGTCCATTGGCTTAAATAACACTCTTTTGTAACTAAAATTGAACTTGTATAATAGCAAAAATCTAGGTATTTGCAGCAATGTGCTTACTAATGAGCTGAGTTATCCTGGCTCTATTAAAGGTTATAGACACACCTTTGGCAGCCAACATTTGTTCTGCTGATAGTGAAGTTTCAGTTCAGTAATATTACTTTGATATTAATCTTTATCTATGGAGCACTGTTCAAATACAAAGAGAGCCACACAAAGTGTTTTAAATAAGATAAATAGGTAGCAATTAAAAACAGTCATAGAACAAACAAGCAACAAAAAATAAATAACGAGTTGAATTTGGCTAAAAGGAGAAAAGAAAAGTAATAAGTAGCAAGAAAGCCGAATTATTGTCTTAGTCCGGCTGAAGTCAAACTGAATTAGACTTCTGTTAATAGGACTAATGCACAAAGATAATGCAATTAGTAAACAGTATTTCTCTACATGTAAACTCGGAGCTTCTTACAGGAAGTGATGAAAATGGCAGAAAACAAAATTACAGCAAGTGTAACACAATCAAACATGACAATACTCACAAAATGTTCTGTGCTGCAGCATTGTTGTCCTCCCTTTCTTCACTCATTGTGCATATCCTGTTTTTACTCCCATCTGCTGAACTACTGGCAGCATTTGTTTACTATCTGTGTAACGCTCTAGGCCAAGCAGAAGAATGCCAGCGTGAAAGGACGCATGTCACCACCTAGTGTTATGGAGAGGAACGCACTTCATTCAGTAATTTGATTTTCTGGGTGACACGTAAACTGAGAAAAAGACTCCCTTTCTGGCTAAGCTGTTTTTTTCCAATTGCCAAAATTTGATTTGGATGTGCATGTAGACATATTTATTGTTGCTTGTTCCCATCCTAGTCCTGATGATTAGTGGCAACTTCAAGCCGCTTTAATCTTGTCTCTTATGAAACTATGTCTAAAGAACTTTAGAAATAGTAGAAATAAATGTGAAGAAGTTAAGGGAAAATTGCTGAAGTGAGTTAACCTTCATCAGTATAGACATCACAATAAGCTCCTTGAATTGCCTTGTGTTGAAAGTGTGCTATATAAATAAAATTGCCTTGCCTCGACAGTGTTTGCATAGCATATTATAAAGTAAATAAAGCTATGAATAGATAAAGAAAAGGTAGAATTGCAATGTTATTTACTTTGTATGAACAAAACTTGCAATAGGAGTGCATTTATCAGGTGGGAATTGTATTTTTGCAGCTTTTACTGGTTGTTAGGCCCAATTTTGATTTCGCATTACACCATAAAGAACTTTCTGAACGTAAACTAAAATGATCTGACACCATTAGTGTAACCAGGTAAATACCTTGTTTTCCAAATTGTTGACCTCTTAAGGCTCCACTCAGAAATGCACCATTTCAACTATAGGTTTGGTAGCATTTGTGTGCTAGTTTGTCAGTCTCAAACAGAAGACGGGCGAAAATATTTTTTTTTAAAAAGAACTGAAGTAATTTTAGGAATTCAATGCAGTTATTGTGCCTTTGTTGCTGAGGCATAAATTATTCAAATATGTTCAACAGTAAAGCCCCTGCCACTGTCTCTTTAAAACAAGTGTCCTTAATTTATTTTTCTGCTCATTATCTTGCTTATTGTTTTAATAGATGTTGCATGTTGGTACCACCTTTTGAATAAGACTTTTATCATCTCTTTTGGCATGAACAGTCCACTTAGTCACAAAAGCATGGACTGAGATATGCTTGGGGAACTCTTGTAAGCAGGGTTAATGAGATTTACATCACAGAAGCTTTACCATAGCTGATGGATCACGAAAATAGGGGGGTATGACATTGTCCTGATAAGTTTCTCTTTAATCCATTTTATTATCTCCACCTGGTGGGGAAAAAAATAGTTCTACAGCTGACTTTTGATGAATATTTATATTTTACAGACCAAGCTTATGCCTTTCCATGATTTTTTGCTACTAAATATTGAAAAAACTTTTCAGTTTTACAAGATTCCATTGTTTTAGTTTACAATTTAAAAATGGTCTCTTAATGCTTAGAATCAAATATCATAATAGTCTCCTCATTTACTTATTGTCGTTTTTGCAATAATCAGTCACATTTATTGTGTTCTAAACCAATGAAACAATGTTTTTTTTTCATATAAAAAGAAAGTGCAGGCAGTTCTCCTCCATAAAATTCACACAAGGCACCCCTATTGAGTTTGTGGGTTCTCGTAAATACCTCGGCATTTTTATTGATGCAAGTCTTTCTCTAAACTCCCCTGTTGAATATATTTGAAAGAAACAGAATCTCTGGCTGGGTTTTTCTTTTCTCTTCAGGAATAAATAAGGTTCTTCATTTAATGCCAGCAAGCAGCTTGTTGCTGTGACCTTTTTACCTCCTATTGACTTTGGTGTCATTGTTTACACGCACAACTCTGTTAGCTCTCCTGAGATCTTTGAAGCTGTTTGTAAGGTTTATAGCAGACTGTAAACACTTAACCATTACTCTCCGAATTTTCTTGACAATTTGTCATCATTTTTCCTAAATCAGACTTGGCTATTGCAAACAGAAGTCAGTTCTGGGTTCCCACTCTTTATAAGAATCATGCACTTACTATACCATTTCATCTGGGAACAAGATACATGTTAAATTTTTCAGATTGACCCCTCTAAAGTATGTTAAACTAAGGACAACTACAACTAGAGCCTATTTCCCAACATGTTGGGAAATAGGCTCTTGTTTTTACAGTGTCCACAAAAGTATTCATAGCGATTTAATCTTTTTTTTTTTTTTTTTTACTGTTTAACAGCTACAAATGTTAACTGGGATTATTGCGATTGTGGCAAAAAAGAAAAATACATCTAAAAAGCGTGATGTTTATATGTATTCAGCCCTCTGATCTAGCAGTCAGTAGATCCACCTTTCACTGTTATTACTGTTGCAGATCTTTTTGTAAATCTCTCTCAGCTTTGGAAAACCTAGAGACTGACATTTTGCAAATTTTCGTTTTCAAAATAGCTCAAGCTAAGTCGTTTTCTGCCTCTGTTGTTCCATCAAATTCTTTCTCCCTGCAGAAAACCCCGTCTAAAAGCGTGATGCTGCTATCACCATTATCCTTGATGGGCGTGGTATGTTTAGGGTGGTAGTTTTGCACCGTGCAATGTTATGCGTGAAGGCTAAAAAATTTACTTTGGTGTCATCTGACCTAAGCACATTTTACTCTTGTTTGCTGTCTCCCACTATGAGACTTGTGGCAAACTGCAGAAGGGAAATTCTTTTGACTTTCTTTCAGCAATTTGCCAATCTTGCCACCTTTCCGTTAGAGCCAAGTTTGTGTAGTCCATGACAAAAAGCTATAATGTCAACAGACTCTCCCACAACAGCTGGGAATCACTGCAGCTCCTCCAGAGTTGCCTTGAACCCCTTGGCTGCTTATCTGATTCATGCTCCCCTATATCTTGATTTATGCTTGACGCATGTACATTCTGCACGGAAATGCGACGTGCGGAACCGGCTGAGACGCCTTCTTTCAGCATTTATACCTTTTTGTGGCTTGTCCCCGCTGTGAGTCAATATTCTCAAAGAATGTAGGGGGCGGCGTAGGGCTCTACAGCATGAATACAACACTACACCATAGTAGAAGTTAGGGCTGCACAATTAATCGGATTTTGATCGTGATCACGATTTTGGTGGCCACAATTAAGTGAACCTGATCGTGAACGATATTTACATTCAAAATGCGAGCTTCACTGCGTGCCTCTTCATCATACACTGCCTCAACCAATAGTCTGCCAACCACCAGGGGGCAAACTCACGGCTAACGGTTCATTAAGCTGACCGAATAAACACCACCCACATGACACTCAGCACTCATAATGGCTGCACAGGTGAAAAGGAGTATTTGAGCGATGTAGTAGATCCAAATCTCCATTATGGATTTGACTAGTAAGCAGAAAGTTCCCGAAAGTGTACTACCGCCACAGTAAGCAGCCGGTGGATGCTACGCTATCCCACAATGCAACGGACGCCCCGAAATCATAGAAGAAGAAGGACCTAGCTAAAAATGGCTACAGACGAACTGTTAACCATTGACACCGCCGTAGTTTCGGCAGATAAATGTACGTGAAGCGATGTGACTGATTACTGTAATTGTTTTTTGGCTGATTAAACATTTAACCAGACAAAATAACGGCTAGAGGAGGCGGGACCACAGGTGAATGTAACGTAAACATCTGGGTCAACAGAAGTCATACGGGTCAAAGGACATGCAAAATGGTGGAGCAGTACGTCTGATATCATGCCTATTACGCCATCGTTTGCTATGTAGCATTTAATACATTAACCGGCGAGTAATAGTTGCTACGTAGCATATAGTAAATACTAAGGATTTGGATGCAGGGAATGTCAAAGGCCTTTTCTGTATAAGCTGTAATTGTTTCCCATAAATTGCACTTGAGATTGCACTCTGCAATAACATATTTAGCTTTTACTTTTAAATATATATATATATATATATATATATATATATATATATATATATATATATATATTTGAGTTTTTTTTTTTTTCATTATTAATCATCTTATCTAAAGTTTTATTTTTCACCAAAAAAGTTTATAATTGGTGCAATAAAAATAGATATTTTACAGGACTGGATGAATGATCGTGATTAATAATCGTGATTACAATATTGATCCAAATAATCGTGATTCTTTTTTGGACAGAATCGTGCAGCCCTAGTAGAAGTAGAAATAACTGTTGTTCACAACATGGTGACACCCGTGGGCTTAAACGAGGAAGGAAGGAAGAACTTTTATGAAGTTTACTACTGTTAGAAAAAAAGATGAAAATGTGGATGGTCAACTCATTCATTAAACAAGGCAAAAAAAAAATTCACTGCGCCCTCAAATTTCACACGTGTGATTTGTCTTCACGATTTTTGAATAATATTTTGATCACAGGGATCTCTATGGACAGAATCATAAAGATGTGTTTATTTAGGAACCTCTGCCAGTAGGAGCTCTTGCCAGTCTGCCATGTTTTTCCGTGTGGGACCGTCCACATGGTTAGAATTTCCTAGGTGCGCGGTGTGGAAACTTGGGACTCCCCAGAGACCGCATGTTGGGGCTTGGTTGCTGAAATGACGCAATTTGGCTGTGTGGAGCATAAACCAAGCTTTAACCTGCTAGAAGGTAAGACTAAACTATCATTGCCTTAAACTAATCCCCAGCTTTCTCCCAGTGTTGTCCACTGCGCCCCTTGGTCCTCATGATGCTGGTTGTGCTCTAATGTTCTCTAACATAACTGAAACCTTCTCAGAAAATCTCTGTTGTTACTAAGATTGGGTTACACAAAGGAAAACTTTTTCACTGACCACTTGACTACTGAAGGTTATTTGTTGCACTTTTACGTAGAGGTGTCAGAGTGAAGATTCTACTTTTTACTTTAGTTTTTTATCTGTCATTTTCTTTCTTACACTTAAAAACTTGCTCTACTTATGGTTGTTATATGACAAATGTAATAAAAGTTTAAGGGGTATAGATATTTTTGCAAGGTATTGTAATTCTTTTTAACGACAGAAGTCAGTGCAAAATGAATAGGTTTTCTTAAAGTCGTTTTAATATTAAAGTGGCCAATAAGAAAAATAAACGTTTTTGTCTGACTCTGCTTCAGAGGGCGTTCTGAACTGTGTTTTTAACTCTTGTTTGCTTGAAGGTGGAAAGCCTGTCCAGAACATTTTCATTTTTTTTCACTCCTTAGCTCTTCAAGCCACATTTTTTATATATTTCAGGGGTCGAAGAGGTGTTTGTGGTCTATTGACAGTTTTTTTGTTTTGTTTTTTGTGAAGTGGAATGTTTCACTGCTACTGAAACATCTCACGATCAGACAGATCTGCAGGGCTTTTTTTTATTCCTGCTGTTGTTCAGGGTGTGCTGCACAGAGTAGGCAGGCTGGGAGAGGAGGGGGTGGTGAAATAGTGAAACAACAGGGTTGATGGTTAAAAGCACTTACCTTGATGTATGGCTTCTCTTCATGTTGCTGTGGAAGAGGGAAATGTAATAGCCACAGCTAATAAAATTATCAAAGGTTTTGTGTACTCCAAATGACTGACACAGACTGAAATAGATAAACTGTGTGTTATTTGATTTTGCAGAAACAAAAGGAAAGCACAGACAAAAAGGGTGTTTGGGTTGATTGTAGAGATGCACCAGTGAGTCATTCAGAGATCAGAGTCTCACAGATTTCCATAGAATATCCCACATCAGTGAGTGGTAGGTCTAACATCGAACACCTCAGAACTCTCATTAGGTTTGGTCTGTAAAGGCATCCAACAAATTTGATAAAAATCTGAGTTAAGTAAAGATCAAGGTTAGTGCTGAGAAAAAAGTTCACTTTATAGATGCCCTCTTTTTTTTTTTTTTTCATCACCCTGGGTCAAACCTCTCCCGAGCAAAATTGAACACATGGACCTTCCTTACATTTTCCTTCAAAACATCTTGATGATTTTTGTTTTTATGGAACATATATGGATTGAATAGACAAAAATAGAACCTTCTTCAAAGAAATACATAATAAATTCAATGTATATCATTTTAAAAAACTAAAGTAAATTAAAGAATTTGGCATTACCTTGTCAAAACTTGGATACAAAGATCTAAAATTCTATGGTTGGACCTCAAATGGCCTGGTTATGTTTATGTGCTTAAGTACTTGTAAAAGAAAAGTGTACAAATAGGGCTGGGCGGTAGGTTAAATTTTTCATATCATGGTATTAAAAAAACATATCAGTATTACGGGGGCGAGTGTGGCTCAGTGGTAGAGTAGTTGGCTTGCAATCAGAGGGTCGTAGGTTCAATTCCAGTTTCCTCCAGTCACATGTCAATGTGCCCCTGAGCAAGGCACTTAACCCCCAAATTCTACATTGTCCTACCGAGCCATGTTGGGTGTCGGTGTATGAATGAGAGTGTGATTGGGTGAATGCAGCTTCAATGTAAAGCGCTTTGAGTGGTCAGTAAGACTAGAAAAGCGCTATATAAGTCCAGTCCATTTAACAGATTTTATTTCCATTTAAGACGTTTCATATCCACATTATCTTACAAGAATGAAGAATATAAAAATGTGTTTTAAATAGCCCATTTTACTGCCATATGGACCGCATCATATTGTTATTTTTACAGACAAGGGTGAATTATATGAAAATAATTAAAATGACTATGATTCTAGTAGGCATTTTTGATGTTCTAAGGCTGAAAGTATATATTTTTTTAAACCTTACGTTGGCGCAAGCAACAAATTGCATCTTCTAATTGCTTTGCATGTAGTACTGAAGAATCCGGCTAGGGGGCAGACCGGATTTTGCCAAAGAAGTAGTAAAATAAACGTGGCAAACGTAGGGGATTATTAGGTGGTTAATATTCAGATAACAGATAAAAAGACAGCAGAAGTATCGTAGATGGTATGTAAAACATATTTACTACTATTAATGATTTCTTTCCTACTGGTTTTGCCGCCGTTGACCGTGTTTACCTACAGACAGTCAAATAGCGCTCAACACTTCCCCCTACTGGTTACTCCCAAAAGCGTTTGTAAAAGATATGCTGTTTGGTTCTTGTCTGACCTTTTAAAGCCGATAAACTTTTTTTACTATAGACGAGGCTCCTCTTTTTTTGGAATTACTTCATCCGAATTGTGTACTTCGCTCCTGCAAGAAGCTGTATTTAGTTAAAAAAACGTTATTTTCTACAACGTGTTGAAGAGTGTGTAGCAGTGAAAATCGGTCCTGGCTGAAACATTTCCCCTAATTAAACATCCGGGAGTTGTCCAGGCTATTCACCGGTATAGGGGTATATTAAAAATTAATATCATAATGAAAATAAACACCGGTTTTCGGTATGAACCGGTGTACCGCCCAGGCCTAGTGCCAAATTGCCTTAACATTAATTTACAGTAAAATACATTTCCAGCTATCATAAACACTTTTTGTCAGTTGTTGCCACCAAGAGTAATTGTTAGGTTTAGGAGGAAATTATTTTTCAATCTTTTGCCTGGTTGGTTAGGATAACATTGTATGAATCTGCAATTTAGAAACTGCTTTTTGTATTCTTCTGAGTTATCTTGGACTGATATTAGCATTTGTTAGATGTTCTGATACATTTAAGTGTGACCAAAAAGTCAAAAGAGAGAACATTTTTCAGGGACAAATACTGTGTATGCTTTTATGTATAATTGAGGTGTATATTAAATTTACTCCATTTTCTCTTTTAAATCATAATGTAAAAGCAAACTCTTTAATAAAGAACCAGATTGTTTTTTAAAGTTATTGTCCAGGAAAAGCTTTATTGGTGCATGTTTAGTGAATTGTGGCAATTTTATCTACTATTTAAGAATCACAGCAAAAACTTAAGTGACCTGGTTGTCAAGAACTAAGCTATTTCTTAAACCAGTGTTTACACGAGTTCAATGTGCAAAAATTTAACTTTGTATAAACCTTCAACCAAGTTCGTGTTAGTAGTCATCCAACTGAATAATCCAAAAGTCCTGAAGTCGAAGGAAGCCTCAGCGATGTAACGCTGCACATTAATCTCCAGCCTTTCACAGCTCTCCATCAAAGCAGACGTTCGGTCATGGGTATTAAATGCAAAACCACACAGATTTGATGTGCAAGCAGGTACATAATCCTTTGTATGTATTATCCACATTCCATGTATTCCTCTCACCGTTCTCTGCGCTGTTTAGCCAGCAGAGGCTTTAGGACCCCCCCGGTGTCTTAAAACCGAAGCAGGACACGATTTAAAACCGTCTTTTTTCTCTGCTAATACCCACCAGCCATATTGGGATGAGCACCGATGCCCGCAATGTTTTACCTTGAAGGGTTAGAAGGTCAGCTCTGTCGTTATGAGTGTACACACGTGACTTTTTACTCAACTAATGTGAGAGTACAGGTCTTGCTCTTTCTATTACCAGAAGGTAAGAGCTACATGAATCATCTGCGGAGCAAATATCTGTCAGGTCAGATATCTGTTTTTTATAGCCAAAAAAGGTAGAGATCATTAATACAACAAAATGCTATTTGAATTTAGTGCCTAATTAGAATTATATCTATATAAATTTCCATAAATAATTTATTTTGAATCCGGAAAATGTAGTCCATGCATCGTGTGACATCTAATGAAGTGCCTAAAGGACAATCACTGGAAGCACTCTTGTTTCATAGCCTCACCCCCCACCCGCCCAATTTTCTTTCTTTCTGTGCCAGGATCCATTTGCTCGCAACAGGGTTGTGTTCCAGCAGCAGGTTTGATTGGTATCCTCAGGCATCACCTGACGGTGTAATATGGCCATACAGATAGCCTAATTGTGAGCAAAACAGCTCCCTTGTGACCAATGGGCTCCACACGTTCAAAGGATTTTCTGCTGCTAGAGGTGCGGAGGCAGGAACTGCCGGGGTGGGGCCACTTTAACAGTGGAGGCAGCACTCGTGTTGCACACAGAGAGGGAGGCGGGTGTTTCAACAAAAGTTTGTAGCATTTGTGTACATAGTTGAATATCTAACTCCCAGCTGTGCTAATATCACAGAGTACTGTAAAGAATAAAACAGATTTCACTGCCAGTAGGAGGAACAACCTTTTAGTTTGTTGATTTGGTGTCTATCTCAACCTCACTGTAGAGCCTCTGTTTGTTGTGAAAGCTGCAATAAGCCCTCATTATCAATACATCATTTTAGTCAGAAAATACAGCATAAAAGCAGTGCACGTTCTCAGGGTTTTCTGACCATTGTTTTAGAACTTGCAAAACATTTTATTTACATAAAATGTAGACAAGTTTCTTTTTTTCAGATAATGTTTGACATTTCTGGTCAATAAATCACTGTACTGAACCTCTAAAATGCTTCAGTCATGAAAGTCATTTTTCAAGTACAAATGCCAAACAGTCTCCGCTTTCCAAATAAGAATGTTGTCCATTTTTTCGTTGAATGAATTAGGAGGTTATGTAGGATCTAATTCAGGGTTGTCTAATTATGGGACGCCGGGATGGCAATTTAGTCAGCACATTATTTTTTAACTTTTTTTTAGGGTTATTTTCATCTATGCAAATCTTTTCAAAAAGATGCAGACAAAGTAAAATTTTAAAATAGAAATTGTAAGGCACAAAAAAGTATTCTTCCTTTAGTCGCCACATTTTTTGCTTTCACTTAAAATTTATAGTTACCAGGTTCTGGTAACTGCACAAGTCACTTTTACTCAAGCAGACACCCATTCTTTTATAGTCTAAGTAGTGCATTGGTAAAAGAAATATACAAAAAATAAAAGATTTTTAAATTAAAATTAAGTTATTGTGGAGTACTACATTTTAATTATCAGATCATAGTATTGGTTAACTAACCCATACCGATAGGACTACATTAGAATGGTATCGGCCCCGATGCTAGTATCAATATTGGTGCATCCCTATTTATAAAGGTTATGTTTACTCTACACAATCCATCTATCTGCATCCTAATATTATCTCGTGTTGCATTGCACGGTCTTGTCGCTCAAAGATTTCTGTTCTGTAGCTACAACCCTTTATTCTCTGTCATTTTGACTGACGGAGTGAAGAAAATCTGGTCAAAATCTATTTTTTATCCATCTTTTTTGAAATTGGGAACATAATCAGTAGTTCATTTTTATTCAGTTAATTTTATATTAAATCCAAACAAACTAAACAAAGGACATTCACCTGTTTTGAAATGCCTCTGTCCGAAATCAATCCTCAAGCGCCACTTCAGCCATGGTTTTTAAATTATGAAACATTTATTCAATTGTGATCAGACACTGCACTACACTGTCTGAACAAAAAACTTTTCTGTTTGCTTCAGTGGGAGGAAATCCCTCTGTATGTACTCGTTTTGTATTCAGTAGTTAAATGGCAATAATCCGTCACAGTAAGGCTGGGCGATTTGAGCTAAAGTTTTTATCAGGGTATATTGAGCACCTCACGTCGATAATGGTACGCCCCTGTCCTTTTCTGTAGTCAATGTCTGGTAGTGGCCAAATTTAAATAATGTTCTTTATGATATGATGGCTTTTAATTCAGTGTTTGTTTCCCACTCCTTTCTGTATTTCTTAAGAGTCCAGTTTAAACTCAGAAGTGATCAACAGAGCAACTGAGGAAGTGACGGGCTGGGTGAAATTGTTGATTTTATTTTTGCAGTCATTTATTTTAGACAGAAAATATTTTACATCAGAGCACATGTGGGAACAGGCAGTACAGCAACTCAGCGGGGTTAATATCTGCTCCACCTGAGCAGGATCTAGGCGGGCGGAGCTGTTGAGCTAGAAACGATCAGGTTCGGCTGCAGCTCCGTTGTTGCAGTAACAAACATACATGCTCCACGTTAGAATCTAAGTATCCAATAACACCATAAAAAGACTATTTGTGGCTAGTCTCATTTTTCTGAAAAACTGTCAGTAGACGAGTCTAAACTCTTGCTAAATATAGCTACACAGTTATTGCGTTAGCAGCGCTTTCCCCTCTGGATGTCACATGACTGTGCGTAGTCATGTGACTCAAGGCACCTTTTTACCGTTTTCTTTTGTATATACATACCGAATGTACTGGCACGGGCAAAATGACATTGGTAACAGTCATAAATTCCGGTATCGGTAAATGTTCAGTATACCGCCCACCCCTACATCACAGTCAGTCTGTGTCCAGGGTTGTGCCACCTGTACAGTCACAAGTTAGTTCCAAAGCCTCAGTAACTCTTCAAAGCACTGTCAGCTCCCGGTTAGTTAGATGTTAAGGTAGAATGCCACAGATTATTCTGTCGCACGAGGGACAGGCGCACTTAACAAAAAAAGAAGCACTGAAGCAGCAGCCAGTAGATTAAAGCTCAAGTACAAGCCGTTTAAAGACAAAAAAAATAAAAAACGTGAAATTAAACTTTCTTAAGACTTAAGTTGAGTCTGATTCTTCTGTGCAAGGCATTTACAGTAAAAACAAGCAAACAAAAAACATTTAGAGCAGTGTTTTTGAAAATCTAGTTAGTTTATATAAAAGCACTGCATTGTTTTTTGTTTTTTCTTCTTCATCCTGTCAGATGTGATATGAAATCTGCCACATTTGTTGCCCATAAACAAAGAAATCAGAGCTTCCCTACTGGACAAATAAGACGATGGCATTTCTAAATTACTTCAAGCATCTTTTTCTGTGTCATGGTCCGTAAAAACATATCTGCCTGTCGTTCATTTTGATAAATGTCTTCGTCTTTAGAGTATCAAAAAGCTGTGAGCTGTATCAATCTCCAGCTCAAGGTGACATCTTAAGATTGTGTTTTGTTTTGTCTAACAAAGAGCCTGGGTTTTTTCGTGACAGCAACAGCAAACATTCAATTTATAGATGCGGTAAACAGCATTACATTTTACATCTAGTCCAATTCAACCATCAAAGTTTTTACACTGTTAATTTAAAAGTCAATGAATCAACTAACTTTTCCATGTTTTGTGCTTCAGGAGCCTTTAGGCTAATAATGATTACAAATTATGTTCAGTCTGTAATCCGGAGTGGAGATACTTCATCTAAAAGTCAGTCCCATTCTAGTTGGCTCCGCTGCTTCGGGCGAGCAAGGCTGGCAGGTTTGCGGTCTGTATGCAAAAGACTGAATATCTACTGCCTGATGTGACACCTTGTGAAGAAACCAAGTGAAATGGCAAGTACTTTGATGTCAAGAAGCTTGTTTTGAATGTGTCAGGAATATTTTACGGCTTCCTGTTAACTGAGAAGAGAGAGAGCCTTTTAAGAACGCATGGATTCATTTCTTGCACTAAGATTTACTGATATCAGTTCAAGTTTTTCAGTAACTCAAATAGCCGTATATGCATCATTGCAAAGCATTACCCACTTTGGGATTCATTTACCATATCACGCCATCCAAGACTTTGCTCTATCATTTATTTTTTTAAGACCGTAAACATTTATTTTAACATCTCTGTGGCTGCACATTTTTAGACTTAATTGGGCCAATTCTTCCAAGTAATTGCTAGAGGAAAGGGGCTCTGTAATTTTAATTACACCTGCTAAATATAGCGTTTTCAGACAGCATACTGCCCTCTGAGAAAGTGTGAAAACTTCTCTAACGTTCATCACAAATGCAGAGAAGAACCAGAAGACCGCAATATCACATGACCAGATACCTGCTATCAAAGCTCAACTGCTAACCTGAGATTAACTGATTCTTCTGGGATGAGATGAATAAAATATACACAGTAAGCCAGAGAATCAAAACTGCAAGAAATGGCAACTTACAAGACAAGCCCATACAATCTACCCAAATCATTCTAATGCGTTCAAATCTTATACTCAGATCCAATATAAGAGTCAAATCTATTCCAAATTATAGTGCCATGGTGTCTAATTCAGTTAATTATCAAATGCCAGTTTGGTTAAACGGCATCTAACTAAGGAAGCCCAACTGATTCCATTTCCTTCATAGGATAAAGAAAGAAGAAAAAAACACAGATGCTCTGTGAAGGGTCCAGTTTATATGGAAAAAAATAAAACAAAGGGTGACTGTGGTGATGGTGTCTGTCTCAGTCACTTGCCTTGCCCACCGGTGGGACCAGTGTATGGCAGCCTCGCTTCTGTCAGTGTGCCCCAGGTCAGCTGTGGCTACAGTGCAGCTCACCATCACCATTGTGTGAAGTGCTATAAAAGTACAAGCCATTTACGCCAACTTAATGGCGGCGATAGATTTGTCCGATTTAGACACAGCTAAACATGGAAGACCCGAGCCAGGGGTACTTTTTGTGGAAAAGAAAAACTAATAGTTAATTACACCAATAGATTAGCTCTTGCTCCACGTAGGAGACACAGGTAAGTAGAAAAAGGAAAAACATAAAGGTAATGGCAAAAATCGTTATGGAAGGCACAAGAAAGAACACAGCTAAAAACCAACGCATTGAGCAACAAGTGCCTTCTATGGAAAAGAAAAACAAAGATAGTACACTTGGTTAACGGCAGCAATTATTCTGTCAGGGTGTTGGTCCAGGAGAAAGACACAGCTGAAGAATTTGGCCGTGAGCAAGGGGTACTTTCTTAAGGGAGGTAAAAAAAAAATCACTGTTATCAGCAGCCAAAGCTTAGTCAATAGCTCTGGATTACTTTCTAAGGAAAAGGAAAATAAAGATACAACACAGTTAATGGCAGCTATAACTTAGTCAATGTCTCCTTTAAAGGAAGGAGAAACAGCCCACCCCTTCTTTCCACTGAAAATGTAAGCATTGTGTAATATAATAGACGCGTTTTACACACAAATACGCCATCCCATCCCACCTGATGAGTTCCAGGCACGTTTTGGCTGCGAAAGCGTTCAATGCCACTTGTCCCTGGAGATCACAAAACCACAGTAGAATTGTGTTTGCAAGTACCATAAACTCACCTTTCACTTCAAAACTGCAGATATTTCTATCCATTTGTTCTCCTTCATCATGTTGTACTTGTTAAAACGATCATTGCTATCATAAAAATTTAATGATTCTCCCCTTCTAGGATTATATACTAGCTGTCTTTCTTTGTAGTTAGGCAACTGGAAGTTTCTGAATCCTGGTAACTGCCTCTGTGTCTCACTTCCTGACTGGTGTGATTTAAAATGCTGAGATTGAAGTGTAGTGCGTAATAAATAGACTCGCCACGTAAATTTAGGAGAGGGCTGCGACACGACGCTTCTGAGACGCGTCCGATTCCCACTGCGTGGCGTCGGGTGGAAACGGTCCCGGTCACCCTTCGCAGACGTTACTCACTGCCTACACTTTCAGTGAAAAGTAGATCATCGTTTCCAGTTACCTTGAAAAAGTAATCACATTTCTGATTTAATGATTAATCTTGAAAAACTAACTTCCACTTTACTGATCACTGGATTTAATCACAGGCTTTTTTTTTAAGTACAATTTTAACAGTAGTATTAACATTATTTCCCCTGACCTTTGAAGTTCAACTATTTCCTGACATTTTTTGTTTTGGGGTTTTTTTTTGTTGTTTTTGTTTAAAGACTGTCTTTCTTTATTTAACCTAACAGATCCTTTTTATTAAAAAAAACACCAAAGTCTGGGTTTGTTGCTTTGATGCTGATGGACTTCCAGCATATACAGTAGTTGCAGCTCTTTCCTTTGCACTTTACTACTCTGGCGTCCCCTACTTATTTTTCTGTAAGTTTGACTGTGTCAGGCTCTGGCTCAAAATGTTTCGACGCCGTGTTTTGGAAGTTATATAACGCTTTGTTGACACCACAGAGTGTGCAGTAAACCTTAATATTGTCAGCTTTATGAACTCAAATAGTGATGGTATTTCCAGTTAGAAAACATGCACCTTCCCTCCATTGTTTGTTTGCGTTTGTGTTACTGGCTGCTTGGTATGTATTACGCATGCTAGAAAACGTCATGTGTTGCATACGTAACGCCATTCACCACGACACAAACAGAAAGCAAATATATCTTTTTACTAAGGAAAATGGCAAAAATGGTAACACATAGTGAGTATCTCATGTAGCTTTTATCTGATTACTGGTTTGGAAATAGCAACGCTGTAGATTACCAGTTAAGTAACTAAGTAACATTACCTGCCTCATTGACACAGCTTAATGCAGAATCACTTGGCCAGGAACAGGTTTTATTGCAGAGAAAATGAAAGAGCAAAGTTTATGGCTGCAATAGCACCATCTCAGGTTTCATCTTAGAAAGAGCAAGGGTAAATGGTGAAGCAATCAGAGCACTATTGCAACAAAAAAACAAAGAGTGAAAGACTTAAGACTTAATAGAGCATGTATGTCAGTGTCAAGGAAAGAGTCACAGTTAAAGCCAAAATCACTGAAACACATGTACCTTCAATGTTCACGGGACACTTGCTGGCTTTTTGCTTGCTTTTTTACCCGAACGCCAAAGCGTTCCTCTGAGGTTCTTGATTTTTATGTGTATTAAAACCATGGATCAGCCTTAAGGGTTAGATGTGAAAAAAAATATTTTACATTTACTCCAACTTTCATTTCAGCAAAACACCTTTGGTTATGGTTAAGCAACTGTGGGGTTGCCTAACTATGAAGCCAAGGTCTCTGCAATTAAAAACCCTGATGTTGCATGTCGATGCAAGTTCATCATCATCATCAGGCAAGGGCACACACGGCTCATTCAGTGATGCTTGTAGGATGCAGTTTTATTAAAGTCTGAAACCTCCACAGCAGATGAAAAAGTTTATCGTGCTGAAATTACTCAAAAATAATTAAGAAGGATCGACTTTAACAGAGAGTCAATAGACCTGGGTCTTGTCATTCTTCAGCATAGCAAACATTTGCAAGAAACAAGCCAGTTAGAGGTAGATTTTATTTGACGTTTTTAATTTACTGAAGTGAAAACAGTAAGAGTGTTGAATGGTGCATCACTTTAAGGATTCAATGTGAGAGTTAAGTT
The DNA here is from genome assembly GCA_028564705.1 of Apricaphanius iberus. NCBI lineage: Eukaryota > Metazoa > Chordata > Actinopteri > Cyprinodontiformes > Aphaniidae > Apricaphanius > Apricaphanius iberus. Next base: position 515,610 of record JAPXFQ010002229.1, on the reverse strand, counting down.
TATTACAGTGAATACAGAGCTCTGTGAAGACCGGAGGTCGTGAGTTTTTTCTTTCTACTTTAAAAGTTTTTATTATTAGAAAGTGTTTAGTTGCTCGGCTTGCGCTTGACTGTTCCTAGATTTAACAATAAAGCTATAAAGTGTTGTAAGATCAGTTTGCCTATTCTTAACCACTTATTTATAATTATCCCTCTGCACGTCTGTGCAGCAATCAGATCTTGAGTTCCCTCCATTTTAACTGATAAAAAGGTTTGATCATCTCTTTTTCCTGATGAGAATCTAGTTATTTGCTCAGTCTTGTGTCTGCCTTTAGCTTTGATCCCTGGAGTCTTGGAGCTGTGTGCTTTAAATGTGATGGACCATCATTTTGACAAGAGTCAAAACACGGGAATCCATTTGCCTCTGATTGAGTCTGCCACCATCATGCTCATTTATAGCCCAGGTGCCTATTTGAGCTAATGCATCCAGTTCCAGAAACAAAAGCCCTAACTCTCAAAGCCGAAACGTTAGCCACCAAGATGCATTAGAAAGGGTTAATGGATATGTAGGAAGCGGTGGGGCTGCCTTCTTAATGGCCATAACGTTGCCTTTAATGGTGCGTCATTTATGGGTAGGGGGTGTCAGGACAGCAAGCTCTCCTTAGATCGGCCTCCAAGTCTGCCCACAGGCATCTGACGTCTGCCCCCAACCCCTCCCCACAACAACACTACTCTGGCGTCCTGTACTATTCACCTCTCAAATACATAATTCACGACATAATGGACTTGCATTTTGAGTGCACTTACCACCCGATCGCTCCACCCAGCTGTGATCCTAAGAGCAGTCCCTGTGACCGGCTACAGCTCATCTGCTGATGTAATTTATGACATTTTTTAAGAGGTTTTCACGGACACGCATGTGGTCGAGTGTGTAGATGAGAACATTTTTAAAGACTAACGATCATGCAACAAGATCAATTTCTAGGAAACCTTATGGCAAGTCATTTAGAGGGATAATCGCCCATCTTCTAATGCACTTTTATCTTTCCTGTCTCCCCTTTTAGAAAAATGACTGACATTGCATCCGGTATAAGCCATATGTTAAACTGTTACTTTTTCCACATACGCCTCCTTTGTCTTTATAGACAACTAAAATGTATTCTTCCAAAAGAAAATAAAACTTTATCCTGCAAGTTGTTTATAGTTCTTTTCTTTGGTCTAAATGAGCAATTTAAAGCAAATCAAGGGTGAACTAGCTGGTTTGATTGTGCTGTCAGCATCTATAGCAACAGGGTGTTATTTCAAAGTATTTTGATTGTCATTCATTAAAGTTCTTAACAATGGCTCTCTTTAAGATTTCATATTGAACTGTCTCACTGATCAAAGAAAAGAAGTGCAAGACACAGTTAAATAGCAGTTTTCTCTTATGTTATGTTGTGTACTAATGATTTATAAATATATATGTTTTTAAAGCTTCAGTTTAGATCAGCTCATTTTTAAAACAAGATAAAAACTACTTAAACTAACCTTTGTGGGGAAAAAACAATTTCCACCTTTGTTAAGCCTTGAATTCACTGTGATTAACCACATAGCTTCTATAAGCTACTAAATTTATTTCACTTGCCATTTCAATGCCTGATTACTGCCAGACTTATAGAATCATCCGGTTATTTAAATAGTATGTCTGAAAACACACAAAAGATCTCAAAATGCGACACATCATACTCCGATCTAATATTTTTCTGCTCGTCCCCAAAAATGAACCCACAGTATGTGAAAGCTCTACAATTACATTTAGCATAAAACTAACACAGCATCGGGTAAAAAAAGAACGTTGGACCTAAAGACAAACATGGTAGTGATAGTGTTATATTCTGGAGTTTTGTCACGACTTCAGTGCAGCAAACAATGACTTCTGCTCTATTCCAGGAAACTTTAAAGGTGATCCTAAATGGCAAAAAACAGACAAACAAAAAACAAGCAGAAGGCTTTAGAGTGGCCTAGTCAAAACCTGACTAAGATGCTGTGGCATGACCTTAAATAGGTTATCCCCACCGAAAATCCCTCCAGTGTTGGTGAATGAAAACAAACCAGTAAGAAAGAGTGAGTCTAAATTCAACCTCAGTGATTTCATAAAGGTTTGGCAGCAGTTGTTGCATGTCCAGGCTGCTACAAGCATTTAAAGATCTATTTCACTCATATTTTCAGTACATTTGCTGTGGTCTCCAGTAAGAATGTATACATAGCATGTTGTTTTCTGTGAAAAAAAAAAAAACTCTCTCGATCCTGTTTCAGGATAGGCAGTTTGTTGGATTGGTGGGTTTTGGGAAAACATCAGGATTATGAATCTTAGTATTGTTGCGACTGATGTAAACTCGACATGCGCATAGTCTGGGTGGAGCTAAAGCTTGAGAAGTAAGCACTCAACAGTGTACTTGTGTCTCATACACTGTGTGACTACACGTAGCTGATTAATTGGCAGACATAATAAGCCAGACAGGGTTTACCTTTTAACAACTTTATTAACCAGACCAGCTCTCGGTCTCATTCCTCCACACACCTATTCGGCACACGGTGCAACATGTCCAGCATGACAAAAAGATAACAAATTAGAAAGTAAATATAACCAATTTAATAGCTAAATATTACCCACAATGCATCCTGCTCATTGACTGGCCCTACAGCAGCCAGGATCATTACAATATTATTCATGATAAGCAAACGCCTCTCCTCTGATTGGCAAATAGCAACGTGACCGTTATGCTGCCTCCAAACAAATAACTAACTGAACTTACTTAGGTGATCTTTCTTGGGTAAAAAAATTCAATGCAGATGTTTATTTCCACAAATAACACAAGGCAAAAAAATTCTGCCATGTTGTTGAGTTGGTAACAGTTAGCCTCTACTAGCAGAGTTGCTAACGGTTAGCTTCCTCCAGACGACATGTATTCTCTTTTTTCTCTGGCCCTCACCTTACCGTGGGCAGTCGCAAACCAATGCAGACGTGGCCAGATACACTTCTACAAAGATTACATGTCTTTTTCGATTTGCTCGTTTTTGCCTTCCATTTTCATTCTCTAGCTAATACAGGCAATGAGGGTGGGACACAGCATTGGGTGCAGCTTACATGTCCTACTCAAAGTGAAGGAACGTATTTCAAAGCAGCTAGTTTTGAACGTTCTCTCAGTGAATGAAATCTTCACTATGTTTGCTCGCCACTTACTTGGCAATTACTTGGCAGACTGTGGCTCATTAGGTGGCGTAGTTGTCTTGCAATCAGAGGGCTGTGGGTTCAACTCCAGCTTCCTCCTGTCATATGTCAATGTGTCCCTAGGCAAGTCACTTTTCCCCAAATTGCCTACGGAGTTCTGTATTGGTGTGTAAATGGGGTTCCAGTGTAAAGAGCTTTGCTAGGACTAGAAAAGTGCTACACAAGTTCAGTCCATTTACTTTTTTACACAGCGCCAGGATGTGTTGTAAATCTTTTTTTCCCTTATTAAATAAAATCAAAATTTGAAAAAAAAATATTTTTAATTTCCACAGGCGAGCTCTCATTGATATAAAAAATTGCTGGATGATTGGAAACATAAGTGTAGCAAAAAAGAAAATAAAAAGACGGAGTGTGAATCAGGGCAAATATGCTTTTGAGACCGTTGTTTCGCTGCAGTTAAATGTTAATGTTTGAGGTTTAAATGCTGGAAATTATATATACGCTTAAGCAGATATTGATTAGGTAATGGGCCACAAATTTGCAGCATTACCTTATTGTGATCCATTTACTTCAGTCTCAGTGAGGTCTAATGGAAAATGTCACTAGCAAAAGAATTAGTTAGAAATAACATTTCAGTACATTAACATTAACTTTTGTTGCCTAAACCGAGTGTCACAGAGGTAAAATTATTGTCCTTACTGCACCAGAATATAGGAGAGTCACAAGATGTACTGTGTTTGCAGCTGAAGAGCAATACTTCGTCTTCCACTGGGCCTATCGTTTCTGTGCTGGTGCTGTTGTTCTCTCCACCCACTCAGATAACACGCAGCAGGTGCAAACAGTTCCTACCTTTTCTTGAGGGCTTGTCAACAGGTATTCTGGGAATTGTAGGCACTCAAAGGATGCAGAAGCAAACAAGTCATGATGTGACTCATCTTCTGCAGATACTGAGGGAATTTAAATTTTCCCTCTAGACGTGAAAATAAGTGAAATATTTTTCAGTTTCACTGGCTGTGAGCTGAGTTTGTAGCAAAAGGATTGGAATTTGAATTCAAAAACTGTTTAATTAGGGAAATTAAAGGACCTTGCTAAAGAGCATGGCAAAAGGACTGGCACCCCTTGTTTCTATCCCACATTTTGATATCAGACTACAATTCTCAAGTTTTGTGTTTTGTGATAGACTAATAGAGGTAGTGATTAATTTGGGAAATAAAAGGGTAAATGTTTAATTTTTTTTTGTTCAAATAGAAGTCCCCTGGCTTCGTATTCAGCCCCCTGAGTCAGTACTCCTTTGGCATATTTTTCTATTGTCGTTAATCTAAAGACAGACAATTCTGTTGACCAGTTAGACTCGCTCTAGCCTGATGTGCACCAGAGACAGGTGTTGTGCGGCACCTGCTACTCCTTTAACTGTAGGCTTTCCTCCAGTAGTGTATGGGTCAGAGAACGACTCGTTCTGAGAGTCTGTGACTCATGTTAAAACTTTCTGTCTGAATTGATTAACATAATTGAAGTCTCCAGTGCGGAAGCAAGGCGCGGATTCTGCCTGCAGATCAACAGCTAAACCCCCCTTGAGGGGTAAAATATTCCTGCCTAACAAAAATCCAAAAACTCAATTCAATAACTTCTGCAAGAATCCTACTATTAGATTACGATAAAAAATAAAAGAAAGTGAGCATTCGCGTTCCATGCCATGCAGGAACTACATATATATACTGTATATATATGATTAGCAAATGAATTTTATGGGCAGCTTGAAAGACACGATTTTCTAAAAACCTGTTTCCTCTCAGCAGCTATAGCCAATAATTACACAAGTGACCTATAAGCCTTGAAGCATAATAAATCTCCTCCTTCCCAAGCCCTACTCTCTTGTCTTTGCCTTCTCTTCTCATTCCCTGATGAGAGACAAAGGCAGAATCTGATCCCTCTTTAGCAGGTCCGTGCAGGTTTTAGGGCCTCATTGGTACAAAGTTGAAACCTGAGAACATAGAGGCAGCATTTTCAGTCACATGGCAACAATGGGATCTCGACAGGTGAGACTGCAGGCAGTGCATTAGCCTCATTCCCGCCTGCTGTGGTCTGTGTGTGCCTGTTGACCACACATGAAGTGGCTAATGAACATTGTTTTCTTTTCCCGAGGGGGAGAGATGGGTCTATCGATGTTTCTCTTTTGAGAAATGTTTTTTCTCCACAGCAGGGAATGAACTTTGTATCTGTCCAAAGTGCTCTTCTTTGCTCAAGACTTATAAATTGCTTGAAGAATCTGGGATTGTTAGGCTGTGTGCTGTTGCACTGATGTGCTTTGTTAATACTCTTATATTCACATTTGATTTGAATGCTCCTGTAATATATTCAGAATCATCGTAAATTGGGTGATATGCTTGTAAGGCATGACTGGTTTTGTCATTTTTGGCGGACAGTGGACAAAAAATGCGACCATGCTGCTATTATGTTTAACAGACGCAGACTAATAACAGCGTGCTGCAGGCTCTGCAAAGGTTCTCTGTCGTGTCCACACATCTTTTTTTAAAGAATGCAGAATTGTTTAGTCGAAACACTGTGTACCTGACATTGTGGAAAAAATGTAAAGAGATTTTACTTATTTTTATAATCGTCTGAATTATACGATCCATTTTTAAAACTGTGAGGGCCAAGGTTATCCATTTGTGAGCACATTTGATGATCAATTTAAAATTTGCTGCTATTGGGACCCTTAAGATATTCTAATGGTATAATAACCTTCATTCAATCTTTTCATCTTTGAAGTGAATGTGTTTTTTGCATAAAATAGTATAATTGTTTACCTTTCTGAGCAGATGCCTGGACATGGTCCATGTCATGGCGGGACATTGTTCCCTATTTTAGTTTAACCATTCTTCTCCTTATGTGCTTTCAGTTCAGTTTGCCTAACGCATTACTTTCACACCAGGTTTCTGTTTGCTGTCAACCCACATGAAGCTTATTGTCTTAACTTGGCTGAATGTATTTAAGCCTATGGTTTTCTGTTGTCTTTCTCAGATGTTGATTTTTTTCAACACATTTACTTCTCTGCTGTATGAATGGATTCGGGTTTTTTAGCACACAACTCATGGCACTAAGGCCCACAGTTGATGACTCTCTATGCTGAAAATCCTTTTCAGGATTTATGCAAGATCTTAAGAGACTTAAACATAATAAATCAAATTTTAGGCTTTACAGAGTCTTAAATATTGTCAGGAACTCATCTCACTCTACTACCTCCACCTGTGCTCACTAATTCACCTCATCTCATTGGCTGCCACTTTGGTTAAAAAACAGCATTACTCACCTTTTGAGTCATCTGGTTGTCCAACCTCAGAATCACTCAGCTTGTACTTTGAGCCAGCTGTGTCCTTGGTACAGTGGTATTGTATTTCTTTAGCTGGCTCAAATAATACTCGGGTATGGTACAACAAGTGGCAGAGGAGTTATAGAAAACTTAATTTTCTCTAATAGTTTGTCTGGTATTTCATTAGCTTTAAAATGAAGGAATGGTTTGATGGTAAGATTTTTACCATTTTGAAGCAGGCAAAACTGGGGTTCTGGCTAGCAGTGTGGCACTTAGAATTGATTTCTTAATAGCAGGTAGAAGCCCAACAGATTTTCACACGTGGTACAGTACAATACAACAGTTTTTTACTGGTGTGAAAAAATTCTGCAAACCCAAACAAGGAAATATTTATCTTTTTTTTTCTCAATCAACCAAATACAGTGCATTATCAAAAGAGAAAAGTAGATCAAATCAATATTTGGTGTGACAACCCTTTGTCTTCAAAACAGCGTCAATTCTTCTAGGTACACTTGCACACTGTTTCTGAAGTAACTAGGCGGGTAGATGGTCCACACATCTTTGGAAACAAACACGTAGTTTCTGTGGATGTAGTCTTCCTCACATCCTTCTCTCAGAGACACTGGATGTTAAGATCAGGGTTCTGTGGCGGCCATGACATCACTTCCAGGACTTCTTGTTCTTTACCCTGAAGACGGTTCTTAATGACTTTAACTGGATGTTTGAAGTCGGTTTCCTACCGCAGAATAAACTTGAGGCCAACCTTATGCTTCCCTGATGGTATTGCATGATGAATAAGTACCTGCCTGTATTTCTCAGCATTGAGAACACTATTAGTGCTGACCAAATCTCCAACTGCATTTGCAGAAATGTTGCCACAAACATTCAAGGAACCTCCAGTATCCTTCACTCTTGTCTGCAGACACTCAGTATTGTACCACTATTTTTTAAAATAGTTTGCCTTTTTTTTAAAACTGAAATAGGAAGGAAAAGTCCAGACGGCCATTTTAAGTTTTGTGTCTGAAAAGGTTAATGCAGTTTTCCATGGTGAACTGTTCCTTACCCAGTGTTAAGTAATTGAATATTAGGCATATAGTTAAAATGACAGCTTAAAAACAACATTTATTAGCACTGACCCATATTAACATTGAGCTGGATCAGATTGAATCGGATCGAATTGGATCAGATCGTGATAATCGATTCTAACTTTTGTGAATCGGAATTAGGGCTGAACGATTAATTGCATATGCAATTAAATCGCAATTTGGTAAAATGCGATTTCCTAATCGCATAGGCTGCAATTTCACTGATGTAAACATAGCTGGTAAAGTCACGTGACTTGCAAACAGCTCAAACAATGCAGGGAGAGAAGGAAACACTGCACTTTAACACGTTATAAAATGACGTAAAGCTTAACAGAATCAAACACTGCACAATATTTGGTACCAAAGAGGAACAGTACATCAGTTGTTAAATTATATCTGCTATGAAAACGTTGATGCTGCGCAACGCCAGGTATTATGCAGAACCCGTCTTGGTATTGTTGCTGCCTCACGAGGTAGGCTACAGTACGAACCTTTATCGACACCTAAAAACATCACACCACCATATATGAGAGTTTCACGGCTAAACTGACCGTCACCAGTGTTTAAATTTCCAGTAAACAAACTTCGAGGCGACAGGGATCGCTGACTGAGCTGTTTGAAAGAATCGCTCCTTACGAACATAAAAAAACGGCACACAGAAATAATTCGTGCTATAACGGGTTTTATAGCCAAAAGTATGCTTTGATAACCATGATGAATAAGCTAGGATTCAATCTCACGAACACATTTTAGCCACATTTTACCTGCGCTGTATAAAAAATGCCGACAGATTCTTGAAATTGAATCGATCCCCAGCCATATTAAGGTTTAAAAGTTAAGGAGTGTTTCTTTAACAGTCCTTGAAAGTGTTAAATTAGAACTATAGAGTGCTATTTCCCTATTTCCCTTCTCTGTAGAGAACTATTTTGCTCCTATGTAACAACTAGCAGGTAAGTCTTATTCTTAATTTATGTTTAAATATCTAAGACAATTTCGTAGTAGTTTTCTGAAAGTCGTCCTTTACCATATTTCAGAGTTCAACAGAAGAAACCCAGATTTGACTTTTAAATACTGATTTATTTTTGCTGAATTAGTTTTGTATTGATAACAAATAAATTATAAAAACTGGGCATATGACTGCAGTTTTATGAACATTGGAAGTGGATTTATTCCTCCAGTGTTATCTCTATGTGAAAATGCTCACATACTGTAGCATTTAATGTTTGAAAGTAAATTGCTCTGCTTTTCTTGAGACCAATTTCACATTTCATTGTAGTTTCATTGCATGGCCATGCATGGATGCAGTGTTATATTAGTGTCTGACAATATCACACACTCTTTTCCCTCATACAGCCAATAAATGTGTGAGACTTCAGACAATGTTTCTTGTGGAAGTTATAGATAAGAATCCATTGAGAGCAGATCACTTATTAAAAACCAAAAAAGAGCCTAGTTCAGCCAGCCAGGCTGAAGATTGAGCCTTTGGGGTGTGTGTGTGTGTGTGTGTGTGTGTGTGGGGGGGGGGTGTTCAGAAAATGAAAGCTTTGTCTCAACTCTTTCTGTCCATAAGTTGACCTTCTTTTCAGATAGAAGGTCAGGAAGCTGAAAAGTCACATCTTTATGTTTTTGTGTCATTCTGTGCCCAGAAGCAGGTTGTGTGGCATAAAGTAGGAGAATTGTTGCAAATAAATATGTTCCACAGGTGTTCATTTTTCCACAACTGTGCTTTTGTCAACCATGAAGAACAAGAGAAAGATAAAATCTGCTGGTTGGATGCAAAATAAAACTAAAATTAAAATAGTTTTTACAAGTGTAACGATACGCCAAAGGCCTTTGTTCGGTCAGTATGCGGTTCATTTTTATGGTTTGTTTCATTTTCGGTCCAGTCAAGAAACAAAGTAAAACAATATTTTTTGTGTAATTACATTTAAGAGAAGGTTGCAGGTTAGAGTCCCCCTTCAAATCACTTTTTAGAGAAATATATTAGGATGTTTGAAAGAAAAAAGGTACTCATACATAAATTATTTTGGCTTTTAGAGTCTTTTGTGAGAAAATGTGATCTCTGCCAGACCGGATGTGTTGACCTGTCAGCGCGTTTAACAGAAAACTTTAGAAAACTATAGATTTTAATGCCGATTCTTACACAGAAAAAACTGAAAGTTTACAACCACACATATGATGGAGCGCAACAATACAGCTTTCAGCCTGTTGCTGCATATCCTAGAGAACAGAGAGAGACTAGGGGGAGAATTAATGGCCAAATCATAGCTAAGCAAAGCTAAAGTTATTAGCCTGGGTGCTGCAAGCAAGCTTTACTGTTTGTTTAACAACCCACATTTGATATGATTTTAAAAAAAACTGTAATTAGCAGGTGTTAGACAGCAAGACTTACAATATACAGATCCCATCTGCAGAGAGCTGAGCCTCTGATCAATCTGGGATCTAGGCTCCCACCTGCAACAGGTCTAGAAGCACTGTACTCACCTGATGTCTATCTCCAGCAATCTTCTGTCCAGTAATATTTATTTTTTTAATTAATTTTGAATGATATACAATCAAAACCTGCTGAACAGAGAAATGCATATAAAAATTAAAGGATTACACTTGAAATATGAATAGCCTACCTGCTGGAGTACCTGCTCCACAGGGTACAGAGATGCACACCCATACGCATCACACATCAGTCTCTTTGGAGCATGTCTAACCAACCGCAGAGGCCAGTTGCGCTCAGAAGCCTTTTCGCAGCGCTTCTGTGGCCAGTGTAAACCCGACGGACCCTCTAGAACAGGGGTCACTAACTGGCGGACGGAGAAAAGAGGAGAAATAGCCGAGGGATACGAAGAAAATAGGAATAGGAATTTTTGTGTGAAAGTTAGATTAAAATTATATGCAGACCTGCCACCAAATTTCGGCTACAGAAGTATATGATACAGGGTCTATTTATACTTTTTCCCCCATCCGGACCTCCACTTCACGACACATTTTCTAAACGGACCTTTTCGAATTTTTGTTGAAGACCCCTGCTCTAGAAGAACCTCAGACATCTCAGTACTTGGAACGGCAAAGGGAAATGGGAAAAACTGCCCACGGTGGGCGAAAGAGTAATTTTTTAAAATATATATTAGGGGTGTCACAATCTCGTTGTTGAATCGAAATCGATCAAAATTACGTTATAACATTGCACATCGGAATCCAAAAGAGGATCGCGCTCACCTCCTGCCATGTTTTTATCCTGTGTCCCACTCAGAACATTTAGCAGACAACTGTCTCATCACAAGGAACAACATATTGCTTTTTCCCTAAGAAGTAAATGTCACCAGTTCTCATACAACTTATAAAATCACCTGGTAACATTATTAACTGCCTGTATCAAATCCCCCGGGATCAGAGCGCAAGTCTAGAGAGAATTTTTAAGGGTGCTAGCTCATAGTTAAAGCTAAGCTAAAGCTCAACCACTGCTCAGATAGATGAAACAGCAGGAACAGAGCTAAAGCTGCTCCTACTCTCAAATCACCCATGAGGAAATGTTGAGTTCCCGGCGAGTTAAGGACCAGTGTTAGCTGCATTTTGCTCGGTCTAATGAGTCATCTGGAGCATTGCGTCTTCACTTATTTTTTCTGCTGTAACTATAAAGAGTCACTAGATGGTAGCAAGCATACATTAGTATTAATCCTGTTGCACTTATAAATAAATTATTTGACCATTAATGCCTAATGTAATACATTACACAAGAATAATAAAAATTGCATCAATTTTGTCTTTTAAAATAAGATTTGCTGTACAAAATGTAATTAATAAAACCAATGATAGTAGACCACTCTAAAATGACATAGAGCTTTGTACTGTAAAAGGGAAAATAAATAAATAAATAAAAACCGCGAATCGAATCGAGGATTTGAAGAATCGTGAAACCCCTAATAGAAAGAAATAAATATATATATATATATATATATATATATATATATACACACTGTCTTTCCTCGGCTCCATTGGCTTCCGGTCCGCTATCACATTAATTTTTTTCCGTTTTTAAATATTTATACCTCTTTGCCCCACCGTACTTGTCTCCGCTGGTTCAGCTGTATGTACCAGGCCGGTCTCTCCGTTCAGTAGACCGCCGCCTTCTACAGGTTCCAGGGGCTCGAACGAGAACTTGAGGTGAGCGTGCTTTTTTCGATCTGTGCACCTCGCCTGTGGAACCAACTACCTCTGGCAGTGAGGATGGCCCCCTCTCTAGACGTTTTTAAATATCGCCTAAAGGCTCATTTTTATTCTTTGGCTTTTAATGCGGCTTAACCTTACCTTGTTGTAATGTTGTAATGCTGTTGTAATACCTTATTTTTAACGGGTCACCTGTGTTAGTTACATTTTTGTTACTGTTCCCTTGTGCAGCACTTTGGTCGGCCATGTATAATGTGCTTTATAAATAAAGTGGAATGCTGTGGTATAGTACATGATCTTGATCTTCTCCCTGCATGGTTACAAAGTTAGCATCCTACCTTTGTATGTTGCACCTTCTTTCTCATTACATGTTTAAAAATCAGTCAGCTGAACTGAGTGAGATATTATTTTTTTGCCCACTGATTCTTGACAGTTAAAAATACAAGCTGATGGCTTTAGTTTTATGCTTCAAAGACAGTGACAGGCAATTACAGTGGGAAGGAAAGAGCTAAATTACAGAGCATACAGTGTTGACGCTTGGAATGGTGCCTCGATGGTTCAGCTCGCTAAGAAAAAAGGGAGAGAGGAGCTGGGGGAGAGGGATGTTGTGTGAGCCCTGCTGTCAGTTATCCATCAGCAACATGATTACACCTTTTCCCTCGAGAGAGACAGAGAGATAGTGAGGATGTAGCTGTGTGGTTTTTTTTTGTAATGTCTCTCTTCAGCGTGCTGATGTTATACACTTCCTGAGCGCGATACTGGAGCAGAATTACAATATAGTCATGTGTCTGTCATAGTCAGTAACAGAGGAGCTGGCTGAGTGTGTGAAGGGTGAAAGGTGTGACAAAGCAGCAGAACTCAGATGGTAAAAGATAGCTACAAGGATGCTTTAGGGACCCCGGTGATAGACTGGTTTCCAAAAAAGCCTCTCTCACCTTCCATTGTGACAGATATTTTTCCTGACAGCAAGCACTTAGAGATTGAGCTTATTAAATCGCTCATCTCTCTCATTCGAGGTACTCGGTGTGGCTAATCAAAATTCAGCACTTGTTGAATTATTAAAGAAAAGACAAGGACGAGAAGTGGAATGTCATGGAAGGTTAGGCTTTCTTTGATTTCTCTCTCCTTAGGCAAGTGCAGTTCACTTGAAGAATCTGGCCTTTCTCCGAGTTTTATTGATCTAGCAGGAGTGGGTCTGTTTGCCCCCTGTACGCTGAACCGCCTCTGAAGCGAGGCTATTTGCCATCAAGTCTTTGTGGACATGCACCATGGGATCTCTATTCACTGAGCAAGCCTCATTTTCGGCACTTATTAAGTTTGGGCCTCCGTTTTCTTTGGGATGTTGTAGGTGAAAGGCGCGAACACATTCACACACACATACATTCCCACATAAATGGGAGGTATGGGTGTAAGGTAGCACAACAAGGATATGGAGACTTTTGCAGGGTGGAAGCTGATTTCCCAGGCGAGCTTCTATCTGAGCTGTCGTCAGCTGTCTCCTCACACGGATAGAGGCGCCTTAATCAGGAACATGAAAGTATCTCCTGTGGTGCTGCCTTCTGTCTCCATCACTCACCTGTCTATAGCTTGATTTACCTTTTGCAGGAGCATTAGCAAACTTTTTTTCTTGCCCAGTTTGAGAACTCGGCTTTTATAACCAGAAAGGAATTCGGATAAAACCCTAGGAGCCACGTTATTTTTGGTTCAGAGGACTAAAATGTTCTTCTATGATTTGTAAAAACCCATATGTATTGAACTGGAATTTTTGTCTTGAGAGGCAAGTGGACTGTCAAGAGATTTTTAGCTCAGTCTCAAAAAAACTGTTTTAAGCTTTGTGCTGTTTCTTTAGTGATCTGACCGATCAGAACCTCAAGTGCTTTGAGGAAGTATTATTTGAAACATGAAACAACATTTTAAAAAAGACAACGTGAACCAATATAGAAAAGCAGTTCTGAAATGATGATTTTGGGCATTAAGGGGAAAAAAACTAGAAAGGTTAACACTAGACTGATCTTGGTGAGAAAGTAAGCTATTAAACCTCATATTTACGGTGATTAACTACCCTTTTTGGAAAACTTAGTTTTATTTTTAGCAACACCCTAATTACTTGATTTCTGCCAGACCTTCAGAATCAATAAATCATTTCAGTAGAACCTGTCTCAACACAAAGTAGCCTAAACTATGTAGTTTTTAAAAAGCATAATACTACGCGATCTAAAGATATTCTAGAATATATGAAAAAGAAAGTTATTGATATCAGTCTGGAAAGGGTTACACATCAAGAGCTAGCAGTGGTTAACCTTCCCAAGAGTGCCCAGCATACAAAAATTACTTTGAGGGTACCTCGACAACTCATCTGGTAGGTTGCCAATATTTAAAGCACTGACTTCACTTCACTGGCCTCACTTGCCTCAGCTAAGATCAGTGGCCATTATTTAACAATAAGAAATAGACTGGGTTAAAATAGATAGATAAGCCTCTGTGGGGGAATACCATGGCCAAAAGCACTGCTTAATGAAAACAATAAATTAGTGCACTCTGTCGTAAATAAGTTTGATTTCTTGTTTTACATTGACAATGTTATTTGTATTTAATTTAAGTGAGTTTAGTTTAGTTCAGTTTGCATTTGTTTATTTTTTATAGCAAAGCACAAATCAATATTAACTAGAAAACACCTGATTGATGTATTTTTAAATTATAGTTTAAAAAGAGTCTTTTGTGTCTTAGCCTTTTAACATCAAGAAAGGTTGCAGCGGTTATGAAAGTAGATTTGGCCGCTGTAGACAAGGATGTCAACCTGAATGCCAGCGGTTACTTGCACTGTTTTCATAACTGGGGTGAGTTGCTGTTTGGTACATTGAGCCCTCCAGCATCATCAGTCCTCATTTTAACAAAACTGTGCAATTCAGCTTACCTAAATAGTCTTTAAATAAACTTTACTTACTTATTTACTTTTTTAAATAAAAAACAAGAAGTTTTAACCTTCCCTTCAGAGTTTTCAATGCCGCATATTAAACGGATGCCTTTCATAAATATCGTACTCCAAGATACATAATTAGAATTTTACCGACATCTCCTAAAAGTTATCCTAACAGTCACCATTAAACTGATTAATTCACTCATTAATCTTCTGAAAGATAGATTGCTAAAATGAAACTTGGTCAAACAAAGTAATTTAGTTTTTCTTAACATAGTTAAGTTAAGTTTTTTTGGCAGTTTTCTGATCAATAATTTTGCTGATACTAGTTTTAGCAAGTGTTGGGCATCTAACATTAAATTATAGTTACAAATTACTTTTTTTTTAAATGCAATTGAATTATTAACCCCGTTACCACACTGTATAAGTAATTAGTTATTTAGCAACGTAACTGTGATATTATTTTTATGTTCTATAACGCAATTACATTCTATATATCTAAAGTCAAATATTTTTATAACTGAATGACGAATCAAAAACCACCACATACAGTATTTTAGAATATTTTGTATTTGAACTTGACTTATTAAGATTAAAGCCGTATACAGAAAAATAAAAATATACGAAAGATAAATATTGGAAATACATAATCACACTTTTCATTAAGCCTGCCGCACACAAGAGCAATCTGCTGAGCTAAAAGTCATTCATGGCCATTTGCTTAGCAGATAATTCGCTGTGTGCACCAAATTTTTGATGAGTTTTCTGCCTTACGAGGCGTTGAGGTAAAAATCAAACATGATTCCAAGATGGCAGCCCCCTGTCTTCACGTCTAGGAGAAAAAAAAATGTAACGGATAAAAGAGGTAGTTACCCATACTTTCCTAACCTTAAGATGGCGAAGGCAGTGACGCCTTATCAACGCGAAACAAGTAGCAGCATTTCTTACATATCCATTTTTATCTCTGTTTTATTCATTTAGTCTGACATGAATTCCCAATCGCATTATCTTGGTACTTTAGTCCGATTTATAAAACTCCAGTTCGGTTTGATTCAAGTCGGATTAAGGTGTATTACATTCATTTCAAAAGTCTGATTTCAGACAGACTACGGTAATAATTTGACTAATTTGAGTTTTCTTCCCTCTATGAAGGCATCCACATTGAATACATTTGTCCTTAGTATGGTGTGTTCACTGATTGGAAATAGGTTTTTTTGAGTTTCCAACTAGTCAACCACTGGGCAGAGCCAATCAAGAAGAAAAGTTGTTGGTCCGTCTTTTGTTTTCCTTACATATTACTGTTTTCTTGGGTTGTCCGATATTATGAGCCCACCATTATTGGCCGATATTGGCATTAAAATGTAAAAACAAAATTTATCAGAATCAGTTTCTACTTTTTTATGGACACAACTTTGATCCCTTACTATCATAAGATGCCCATATTATACATCAATAAGATTGAGCTACTTCTCTCATTCAAAAGGTCAAATTATAATAGATCCGAATTATAGTTTCTATGGCTATACTGTTATATTGGAAATCGGTTAAAAAAAAATGCGAATATTGTACAATCCTTTTTTCTTTACCTTATCTCAATGCCTGCCATTATCCCCTTGTTGTATAGACAACTATAGAAGGTGGTGACTTGTTTTTGTAATGCATTTGTGTGTGAACGTGTGCGCAAATGTTTGTCACTCTGAAGACACTGTTCTCCTACTTCTGTTGTGAAGGATTATCTTATCTCGGCAAGCAGGAGGAGCTCTGCCGTCTCTAACTCAGCATATGTGATTAGTTCTCATTGTGTTATGGTGTAATCTCCACAGATAATAGCTTTACTTAATGCTCACTCTTTTAAAGTTCTCAGAGACACCGCTTTATTTGAGTATTCAGAAAAAAATCTATTTTAATTTTAAATGGAAAGGATTCTATTAAACAGGAGGGGCGATAACCTTTTCCTTCTCTGCTGTGCTCGTGGTGTAATCTCATTCTAACTTACTCCTGTTTTTATGTGCAGTTGTTTGGCTCATCCTCGCAGGATATGTGGCTTTTTATCCAGAGAGGTTTGCCTCTCATCACTTAGCATAGAATATACACAGTTGTTGGTTGCATACATGATCACACAAAGCATACCAAAAATCTTCCCTTCAGCATGTTGTGTAATGCATTCAGATTATTTTATTTTACATCACTTAAGTACCAGCACACACAGATGGGGCACACAATCAAGATAGTGACAGATTATTTCTGGCACCCTAAATACCTGCAAAACTGAAATGTAACAGGATGTCATCAAATTTGACACATATGCAAAACATGTCCCCCTGTCTTCCAAAGAGAGCTCATTAACAGCCCCCTCTCAATATATTCACAATGTCTCCATTAGCCTTTTTTTTCCCTTTCACCCAGCGTGTGCAATCATTTCTGGCTGGATCAGAAACCTGCACGTTTCATTAGATTTCCATCAGACAGGCAAAATAGCAGAGTGCGGGATAGCTCCATCAGCATGCTGCGTTCAAACCAGCTATCTGCAGTTCTGTTTCAGGTGAATTTATATTGAAAAGACGTAGGTGCAAGCACAATGTAGATATATATTTAATGTCCAGAACAATGCCAATGTACATAGCTGGAGCATACAATGCACTATTTGAATCGAATGCTAAAAGTCATAAGAATGAAAGGGCATTAATCATAACAGAAGAAAAAAAAACACGTCAATTCCTCAATTTATTTAGCAAGATAAATGATAAAATCATTTAAATTATGTTTTCAGTATTAGAAGAAGATATTTCAACGATGAAAGGAATTGGAGCAAAAAATTCATGCAAGCTGGTTGACAGGCAACTGGGCTTATCTCCATATTTGCAAGAAAAAAGTCCTAGTGAAGGTGTCAGCAGTAGAAATGTGGTGATGTTTTGTCCTGTCCCATGCTGTCACTGGTAAATGTCACCAAGTCTCATTGTGAATGCAGGGATTGTAGCTCTTTGGGTGAAGCCCTAAGGTAACACTATGTGTCTCTCATACCTTCCATTGGGGTGGAAGTATTCAGCTTTGATGCTCTCATGAGTTGTTCCTGCTCCGTGGACACAGCTTTCAGAGCCGATTATCATCACTTTCACAGATTCCACCTCACCGTTATCCACAGTTTTGGATTTATCTGTATGTATATAGTGTTTTTATCACTTAACATCCGTATTCAAAAAGCTTGTTGTCCTTTCATCAGTCACGTTTACCCATTTTTCTTTTCACTGAAAAAGGCAAAGGTAACCTTTAGGTTTAAATGTGCATCAAGAAAAAACTAAAATAGCAAAACAAACAAGTAAAATAATCAAACATCAGTTTTTTATTAGAAATAAATGAGGACCGGAGAATATGGCATGTTTGTTATTTGGAGCTACTGTGACAAAAAATAAAAAAGTTAATAATTTTTTGTAACATCTTGAATGATTTTATAGTATTTAATCTAAACCTTTTATTTTGTTCCTGCACCAAAGACAACAACTATCAAGATACAATTTGTATTTCTTGATCTTAACACTTTTTTTTATGGTTTAACAAAATGTAAAATTATATATATATATATATATATATATATATATATGTGTGTGAATTTAATTTAATTTAATTGAACTGAGTGTAAAAAATATATATAGAATTAATAACGGTTAGGGGTGCCTGAAAAATTTATTCACGTCTGAATCTCAATTCCTATTTAACGGGATTCTGGATCGATCCAAAATGTTACAGTTTTGATTCTTAAAAATAAGTTTTCTAAACATTTACAGCCAATTTATTTGCTGTGGGTAGTGTTTGTCAGGCCTCCATAGTGTGTGACTCCAGCAAGAGATGGGTCTGACGTGCTACCGTGTTAGCTAACTAGCTGAAGCTGCTAGCCTGATGCTTCAGCATGAAAGACGAAAGAGAAATACAGCTTGACCCGTCTTCATCTGAAAGGACAGCTCCATGCTAATGACCACCCTTAACTACTTTATTACTTTTTTAATAAATCTGTGAGTAGATGAGCGATCTTTCATCTGCAAGCCACACACAAACATCTGTGGCGCTTTCAAGGAATGTCCGAAATATATGCTGAGTTCAAAAACCAAGGACTTTTAAAACTTCTTACTAAAACACTAAAAATAATTACATAAGACACATATTTCTGATTATATGGCAGTTGATAAGCAAAGTTTGGTGCATACCTAACGTGCCCAAGGCATTTTCTACTAGAATAGAATAATTATTTATTTGTCAGGACACAAACTCATGGTGAGGCCTCCTTCAATTATTATGGTCCTTACCTCTGGAACAGGCTGCCGGAGGACCTCAGGGCCGCAGAGAACGTTCATGTTTTAAGAGCAGGCTCATGATTTGACTTTTTAGCAGGGCTTTTCACTGATTATTATTTATTAATATGTATTTAATCGCTCTGCATGTTTTATTTAATTGAATTTTTAGTTTAGTTTTTAACTGATAATTATTTATCTGCTTTACACTTTTTTCTGATCATTCGTTATCATTCTCTTATATTTAATAATTTGGGATGCTATCAGTCTTAACATTTTATCAGTATTTTAATACTTAATCTCGTTTTGTACTGTTTATTTTAATATTTTAACTTCTTATTTTAATCATCCTTCCAGTGTTTCCTCTGTGGGAGCCCTTTGCATCGGGAGCGGTGGTAGCCTGTGGCTGCCTGGGTGCTCTCCAGCCAGTGTCTGGGTGGAGGTTGGGGTACCATCCCTCCCTCCTCTGGGCGCCCTGGGTCAGTGCCTTGGCTGCCTCTGTTGATCTGCTGCTCCCGATGTGGATCACTCCCATGATGGCTCATCTGTACTCAGCCCCTTGTTGCTTTTGTTTACTGTTGCTTTTATGTGTGTGTGTGTGTGTGGGAGATGGTTGGATTGGGTTGGATTGGGGTGGGTGGGTCCGGGGCAGTAGTTGTGACGATGATTTTATTTTGGGTTTGGGAAGGCTGGGGTTTGTGTGGTCATTTTAACCTGTAAAGCACTTTGAGAAGCTTTTGTAGTTGTAAAAGCGCTTTATAAATAAAGTTTGTTCAATTATTTTGACTTAACTGTCCCACAAGGGAAAATTTAATTCCATTCCTCTTTATTTTCTCTTTTTTACGTTTTTGTAAAAGGAAAGCAACAGTTGAATTTTTTACAGATTGGCCGGCTGAACCGATTACATTTCTGAAATCAGAGTCCTGCAACGGGTGAATAATGCATCATTAAAATTTTGCAGGTGTGAGCGAAAGTCTTATTAATTCTGAATGAGATTAATACATTTTTTGGTGGTTTGACGGACTTCCTTTCAAAGGAGAAGAGAGCTGCTGACGTCTGGTAACAGCTGGCAAACAATATTAATATATTAGGCATAAAAACATTCTAAAATATTTCCAAAACGTCCAGAATCGAGCTGCAGCAGCCAGAAGTACTAATCAGCTAATATTACCAGGTAGTTTTTGTTAATCTAAAACAGGAATTTAAACTCCAGGCCTCATAGGCCCCATTTGTCCTGTGGGTTTAAGATGAGTGTCCTTGATGCTGCACAGCTGATTAAAATGGCTAAAATAACTCAACATGTTTGCAAATTCTCCAGAGGCCAGTTAATGAACCAATAATTTGATGCAGGTGTGTTGATCTAGGGCGACATCCAAAAACATGTAGGACACAGGCCCTTGAGACGCGACTTCGGATACCACTGGTCTAAGCTATGTCAAAAGAAAAAGGACATTTTAAGAACATAATAAAGAGTTTCTATTGTTACAATTCAGTCTATACATTGTGGCTTTTGAGCTATCTTAGAAGCAAAGGGGGTGTTTTCTATCAGTATCAAAAGTGCATGTATCTTGTGATGTTGTCTAATTCACTACAGATGTGGTAAATGCATTTCCCAAATTTCTAAGCAATAGTTTAAAGTCTGTATGATGCCACATGGTGTTGAAGTCATAACAGCCAGAGAAATGGCTATAACACCCTAAAAAGCTCCAGAACTGTCAGTCAAACCGGCTCTGTTTCAAACAGATGTAATTAAGTCTATATTTTGTCATCTGTCCTGTTTCTGGTGCTTTAAAAACAGGTTGTCTGTTTGGTTCAGAACCAGACTGGTAGTTGTTTGACAGCTCATAACGATGAGCGACAAATGTTGGCGCGGGAACTTGTTCGGCTGAGTGCCAAGAACATGGCAACGAGAGCAGAATTTGCTGACTCCAGGCAGCCTGTTTCCTTCTTCTGTTCAGTAATAAATCACTGCAACACCTAACCATTTTATGAACTGATGTGATGGTTCTTACGTGATGCAAGGCAGGAAACAAACCTTTCTAAATGTGTCACATTGGCTTTTCATCACATCAACTGTGTAAACTATCCCTTGAGGTCCCGCTTGTTACTCTGTCCTAAAGTGGACAATGGTTACCATAGTAAAAGTATTTACTTTCATTCAAACAGGATTCAAATGAGGCTCATACACACAGCAAATGAATTCACTCCAACTCTGCCCCAGCAGAGAGGAAACCTTTAAAGCTCCAATGAGTTCAGAGTGAAACTGAGAGCGAAACTCTCAAAGTGCACTGCTAGGTTTTTTAATTTCTTTTTTTCTTCTGCAAGAACATAAGTCAGACAATTTCAGAGCTGAATGAGCACAACCAAATATTCAAGTAGTTTCATTCCTTTCCTGTAAATACACAAGCATGACTTGTCACAAATTCAGGAGATAGAAGAGAAGGACGGCTGGCCACTGCTTTGTTCTCATGTTCTGAACTGCTGTCGAGCTGTTAGGGATTTTAGCTATCAGATTTGTGCTTCTGCACGCCCACTTGTGCATTTACCTAAGCCTGAACTCTGAAGAGTCTGAAATGTAAATCTGAGCACCAGGGAGGTGCCTAATTTTCAGTTGGGCGGCGGCAGCTTCATCTTCCCTTTGGCCCTCTGGCTCTTACCCCTCATCACAAAGCATCGAGACACATTCTGCTAACAACATTCTTCCCATCCCCCACAACTCTTGCCAAACATGTCTCAATGTTTTGGATAAAATTTAAAACAATAAATTAATTATAAAAGTGTTTATACTCTTAGGGAATTGTGTGTTCTTAATAAAAGTCAAATATAATATTACTATGAGAACTAGAATGGTGAGTCTAAATTGATGTTTGTCTCAGAAAAGAATAATATAGACTAGTTGAGACTTTAGCTTCTTTTTTAGCCTTTTTTGTGCTATTCTTCTACATGATAGCCTAATTTGCAGCATTTGCTTAAAAATAGTTTAGAGTGAAATAAAAGAAGTATCATAT
Source organism: Apricaphanius iberus (assembly GCA_028564705.1). NCBI lineage: Eukaryota > Metazoa > Chordata > Actinopteri > Cyprinodontiformes > Aphaniidae > Apricaphanius > Apricaphanius iberus. The sequence goes on along the minus strand of JAPXFQ010002229.1, from coordinate 493,657 downwards.
CCAGAATCCAGAAATATTCCCACTCCTGGTACACATTTTCAAAAAGCCTATGAATACCAAAAATAATATTTCTAGCCTTTTAAGATAATGCCAGCAATATGATCAATTCAAAAGTTATTGACACTCCCTAGCAATTCCTATTAGATAAATAAATATAACAAATAAGGATATATAGACACTTGGCTGCACAGGGGAGCAGTTGATGGCTACATTGCAGTCCTGGGTTTGAATTCTAACCTGGGGTCTTTATGCATGGAGTTTGCATGTTCTCCATGTGCACTTGTGTGTCCCCTCCCTACTTAGGCTTATTTGTTCTCTCTAAATTGTCCTTAGGTATAAGGGTGTACACCCCATCAACCCTCCCCCACAACCCTACAAGGGGAAGATGGTATAGATATTGAATGGATGGATCTTTTTTTTTTTTTTGCCATACAAAAAAATCCTCATGAGGAATATATGGAAGGAAAAAAAATCTCCAAAGTGTATTGATGGAAAACTGCAATAAACAGTGACCTCTTTGTGTCAAGTGTCTATAACAAGAATTTATTTTAACGCTTTTACACACATCAGTATGGTGTTGAAAACAATTAATCATACATATTCTTTACTCACTGTTGTTTTTCCAATCTTGAAGTGCTTTTCGTATGTGTTAACTAATTAGAAAAAAGTAGTTTTGAGTTTCCAACCAGTGGATTACTGCTCAGGAGACTCTAAGAATTCTGTATAGAAAGTGTATTTTAAAATGTTTTGGTTTGTTTGCCTTAAAACATGATTGACATCTTTAAGGAACTCTTTTGTCATCCTTTTTCAGTGACGGGTTTGGAAACCATTACCGGCCTGTATGGGGAAACAGTGGAGATTCCTTGCAACATTGGAGCTACTAAAGTCGAAGACATCGAGTTGACTAAATGGAAATATGTAAGTCAAAGTTTAGGTCAATGGATTCACTACAGTGACACCCATTTATCATGTCTGAAGTCAGTCTGGGAGCAGGAGGCGTGCATTAGAGTATACATCTGTCACCTCCATATGACTCCGCATTATAAATGAGGCAAGGGAGCTAAACATTGTGCATGCTTTTATTTGAATTGGAAGACATATTTGACAGATCGGTAATAGATGCCCTCTTCTCTTGTCTTCAGAACAAAGAACAATCTGTGCCTGGAGATCTTCTGGTCAAGAAGAAGAACGAGGACACTGTGGTCTCCGCTACAGATAAATACAACGGCCGTGTCAGCATAGCGGCCAATCTAAGTCTCTTGCTTGCTGATGCCAAGCTGAGTGACCAGCACACCTTTACCTGCATGGTGCTGTCTGGTGCAGATATTAAAGAATATCCAGTTAATCTGGTCATCCAGAGTGAGTACAAGCATTGCGCTTTTGGTTTTAAGGTCTTCTCAAACAATTCAAAGATGCTGCTTATGAGCTAAATTGTCTTCTCGCGGTCTTAGAGTACTTTTTTCTAAATTTCCCAACCAATTTACTAATGCAGCTAATAATTTGAAATTAGAGTAATATATAGATTCTTTACTCACACAGGGCTGTATTTCAAGTGTTAAAGTCTGTTAATTTTCAAGATCAAATTTTACAGCTAATTAAAACCGAGAATTTAGTATCTCTTTCTTAACTCAGAAAAAAAAAGATTGGTCTGCATTGTTTGCGAGCCGGTCTGTAGATTTGGCTTATTTGTGAATGTTGCATCCCTACCTGGTGGTTTTAGAAGCGTGGGGAGGTTCCTAGCCCTGCTGGAAAATGAAATTATTAAGTTTATTAAAAAAGGGAAGCATGGACTGGTTTGCAATTTCCTAGTATTGGGCTAAGCTAGTTTTGGATTTGATTAGGCACAGTGAACCAACACCTGCAGATGATATGGCCCCTCAAATCATCACTGACTTGGAAACTGCTGCTGCATTCCAGTTAACCTTTCCAAGTCGGAAATCTCGCAGTTGTCTTGCGTCATTTCACCAAGACACGCGCATATTAGGTGGGAAATTTTCAGCTCCAACTCAGATCTCGGATAGACCGAGTAGAGCGGGCAGCTCTGAGAACAAAGATGGCTGCGCCTTTAGTAGATATGTATTTCCTTTGAATTTGTGCTATGTTGGTCATTTCAGTGTCGTTTTCTAATGCTCTTACACACTTGACTACATTTCTGCTTTAATCTAGTCACCAATTTATACATTGCACAGCCTTGCTGTGCGGGCAATACAATGTACAGCTTTGTTTTCCATGCTGGTCTGCTGAAGATGCTATGTCGCTAACAACAATAACAATGACTAGCCTGCCCCTCGACAGCAGCTGCCCTCAAAGCATCCATGTTCTTTCCGACTCGGAGTGTAGTGAGACAAACTGCAACGCTATGAGTGGGGAATTACGTCAAGTTCTCATGTACAGCAACTCAGACGACCGGGTATCCGAGACAAATAGAATGCAGCATTAATACTGGACTTCAAGCGATTTGTATTCTGTGCCTCTCCTCCCTTCCTGAAACTCTGAGACCATAAATGATTAATTATAAAATGTATTTTATTAAAAAAATTCCAGGCTTGTATCTCTGTATTGAGGTTAAATTTATAACATCTCATCTTCAGGATTGATTTTTCCAAAAGTAGTATTTGTAGTACAGGTCCTGGAAATGTTTGTGGTCTCCCAGAACTCTAGAATGGTCACCTTTTCCTTCCATGGAATTTGTCATTCATATTCATGGTTTCTGCACTTTTTGAACCATCAGCTTGTTTTGCTCTGACCTTTAGTTGTTTACCCCCCTTGTGGAGGTTAAGATAAATTTATTTTTCTATAATATTCAAATTTGTTCAGATGCACCTGCACTCATTATCTGGTCTAGTTGACCATCATCTTGGCATAATACAAATATAACATCATGTTGCTCTGAGAAGAAATGCCATGCAGAGGATGAAGTGTTACAGACAGTTAAGAAGCAGTGTTTCCTTTGGGACAGGATAAGCTCATTTGTTTTGGATTTAAAGCTTTGTTACCCTGCAGACTTCACATGCACAAACAGCTTTTTAATACTCTGAAGGAACACATAATATAGCCTCTTTAAGGTGCCACTATGACTGACAGCAGCAACAGTTGTGTCTCCACTAACACCCTTTTCAATAACACTATTTTCTTTTATAATACAGAGTCGCCTGAAGCTCCTTTTGTAACTGGCAAAGCAGAAGCGCTGGAGATTGGCAAACGCACCAAGGTGGAGTTTATTTTTTGATAATTGTTGCTTATACCTACAGTATTTTAAGCAGTTACTCATCAAGGGAAATCCCTGATTTGTGCGGTGCCATCTCGGGACCTATAGGAGAGACCATGAATGTTCCTACAGTAATGAGTTATTTGAAGTGATTCTCATAAATTAGTGAAGAGCAGAACCCTCCTTTCTCTACAGCAATTAGAATACTCAGAGGATTGGATGGGCTTTAGAAACGCTTCGGGCATTTCATGGTCTGTTGCTTGGAAAAGTCTTTTACTCCGCAAATGCTGTGGAGGCATTTAAAAAAAAGTTAATATGTTTGGTAATTTAAAGGGTAAATGAAGTGCGGGATTTTCAGGGAGGTTGTGTGACCATTGTGACTTATAAGGGATTTATCCTCTTTGAATTCACATTTTGACATATCATACAGTACCAGCAGTCCTTTATTGTATTTTATTAAAGTTTTATATGACTGACCATAACAAGATAGATAGATAGATAGATAGATAGATAGATAGATAGATAGATAGATAGATAGATAGATAGATAGATAGATAGATAGATAGATAGATAGATACTTGTACTAGGCATGGAAGGATATGAATGATCAGTGTGTCTTCACACTAGATATTGAAAGTTTAAAGTGTTTTTATTATTATTTAACAGAACAGAAACCTTTTCAACTTAAAACATTTTTTATTCAAATACATGCATATTTCTTTTCATATTAAAAGTATAAGTAATTGCCCAGGAAAGCAGACAATTTTCAACTTTATTCTCATAATATCTAGCTTTTAGTTAGGATATCTTCATCTTTTGTGTTTCATTATTTTGAAAAACGAACAGAATATGTTTTAAATACATTTTGCACAATAATTGTTCTTTAAATGGCATTCTAAACCTTTTTTGAAGTTATTCTGCTACAATGTGTCTGGAGGTGAGAATGTTCATTAGCTGTCATTTTGACATATAAAGGGGAAAAAAAGATATAAAGCAACACATATCGTTACCACACATGCTTTAGATTATATCGCAATATAGAATTATGACCATATCACCCAGTTCTAATCCAACCCTAATTCTAAATGATAATCTTTAGATAAACTGGAAAGCTCCACATGCTTGTGCTATTTTGCAAATAAGAATGGGAAAATATGTCATACCGCAAACTGAAACATGTTGAAACCTGATGACAGCACCCTGCTGTGATACTTCTCCATTGCAGAAACTGGAAAGTTGATGAGAGTGTAAAAGGACTCTATGTTTCTTTGTTATTTAATTCATTATTAAATAATTTATGTGTTTTTTTATTTTTTATTCCACAGCTGGGAACATGTGTTGCTAATAATGCTAATCCACCTGCAAAGATCGTATGGCTGAGGAACAACAAAACCCTTATACCTGATGGAAACCGTATGTACTCCTCATGCTGTTGCACATCTAAAAATGATAGGAACATTTGATCTTCATAAATATTTCATGCACAAATTTCCACATATCATTTGGACATTTCATTCTAGTGTGTGTGTGAAATATTTTTTTAATTGTACTGTTCTTTTCTCCTTTTTTTATTTTTCCTAGGGATTCAGATTAATAGCAGTGTGAGCACACAGCCTGATACTGAACTGTCAAATGTGGAGTCCACACTGTATTATTCTGCAGAGAAAAAAGACACAGACAGCCAGTTTAGCTGCAGGGCTGAGCACCCACAGGCCCAGGACCTTGTGTCCCGCCCAGAGACTTTCACCATCACCTGTAAGTTCCATTGAATATAAGTGTTGTTTGGACATTAAAATGTTGTGATTACAACAAAATTCTACAGAAAAGCAGAATACCCTGAGAAACACGGTGTGGTCAATGTAAAGTTGAGCAGCAGTCAACGTGTCAATGGTCTGCAAATAAACCTCTTTTACGCCTGTTCCTATAAAAATATAATTTTTCTAGACTGCAAAACGTACATATTTTTGTAAATACACAGCTTAATCTTTGAAAATATCTGCCATAATTGGTGTCGAGGGCCAACTGTGGTTGTAGGAGCTCATCCTTTAACCAGAGGGTTGCCGGTTTGAACCCCTGCTCTGTCCGTCTCAATCGTTGTGTCCTTGTGCAAGTCACTTGACTCACCTTAACTACTGGTGGTGGTCAGAGGGCCCAGTGGCCCAAGTCTTTGGCAGCATTGTTTTTGTCAGTGTACACCAGGCAGCCAGATGTGGCTATGGTGTAGCTTACCATCACCATTGTGTGAATGTGTGTGTGAATGAATTCACACACAGATAAAGCTCTATACAAGTACAGTCTGTACCATTATTTTTATTTTAGGGAACAGGGAAAAATCACTGAATAATACAGAAATATTCCTTATAACAGAAGTCTCTTTCTTCTGCAAAATTTCAATGCAGATATTGTAATAACAGGTGAAATATCTGTTAAAACTAGGCTCTTTAATATATTGAGGTTTAAAATAACCCACATAATTCTGCTCCAGTGTGTAAGCCATTCTGGGCCCCCACGTTGCAGACCCCTGGTCCACTTTGACTGGACAATTTTAACATAGCTATGTTTAGTCCACTCCTTATGAAGGTCCCCAACACTTTTGAATGGCCTTTTCCTGACAATACTCCCCAGGCTGTAGTCATCACTGCTGCTTGTGCATGGTTTTTCTGGGCACCTTTTCCCTTCCACATAATTTTCTATTAATGTGCTTTAAAACAGCACTTTGAGGATATCCAACTTCTTTTGCAATTACCTTTAAATTTGAGGCTTTCCCTCCTTAAGGAGGTTGTCAGTGATGGTTTTCAGCACAACTGTCACGTCACTCTTCCCCATGAATGTGATTTCAACTGAACCAGACTGAGAGACCATATAAAGGCCAGATGATATGATTAACCATATGTCAACCACTTCAAGCTTCTAGCATCCGTCTCGCTTTCACCTTCATTTTATTACCATTTTCAAAGTCTGATTCTCTATAGCAAACAAACAACCTCTGTTTTGCACCAGTTGAAAATGTCAAGTGTGATTTGGATTGGGCAGAATATTAATTATAAAGTTCATGGAGATCATTAATCCATATACCTGAAAAAATGATGTTTTCTTTTTAACTGCTGTTTTTAACAAGACTGGTCACACACATGCAGACATGGGCCGGTTTGATTTTTAATAATTCAAAACATTAATACCTCAATTAAAGGGGAAGGATTCAAAGAAGCTGATCTCAAGTAACATCAATAATTCAATGTGTTAATAATCTATCTTTTTTACTAATTAAATGAATTAAACGTACTACAAACAGATGTGAAAACCTATAAACAAAGACAAAAGAGAATAATAGATTTACAAGTCATTAACTACAAGAAAATTAAACTGATAATTAATTTTTGAAATAATAGTATGAGAACTTGTTAAGAAGCTAAGTATTTTCAAGAAACAAAAACAATTATTATAAGCATAAATTAATGGCTTTCGTGGCCAAGTTCTACATTTTAATCTCAAACTCTAAATTGAAAGGTACAATTTGGGAGGAAAGGAGGGTATAGGAACCCTATAGGAATCGTCCAACTTCATGAGCACCCACACAGCCACAACCAAATAAATAGGAAACCTTAATTGCTCCGGTGTGGAGCCAAATGTACCAGTTGGATCTCCGTAGTTCTGACACTGTGTCTCTGAGTTGACAGAGATATATTGGTAGAAATAACTCTTCAGATGCTAAATAGCTACTTCCGTAGATAGGCCTGAATTGCTGTTTCTTCTGACATGTGTATAAGGTGGTTCTTATGTTTTGATCATATATGATCTACATTCTTATATAAATAACAAAGAAGCTTCCCCATAATAAACATGGTAGGCTAAGCTGTTGGAGTCTCAACACATTTGTTTGCCCTGAATTTAATAAATAGCATAGCAGGCCTCTGCAGAGTCGAATGACATGCTAAGGACTAATCAGCCTGAAATCAGCCATTTGACTGAGGTGTATGGAGAAAATATTTATCTAAAAGTTGCAGGAGCTACCAGTAGCTCTATGACTGGACTTTTTCACCCCTGTAATAGATGAACTTATAACAGCAGGCAATACAAACAGACAAAATCAAAAGATGAGCAATCCCCTCTCTGATCTAGTCAGACAACACCTCTTGATGGATTATTGGGTTTTGTCTGCTATTCTCCGATAAAGTTAATACCTTTTAATTTTCCACATCTTAGAAGGAACTTCTCACATCTGTTGGCAGCTTTTCACAAGAACAGAAAATTACACATGTGCAAGGTCATGAAGACATTCATTTCTCTTTTTTTAAATTCATTGACTGAATCTACAGTCTCAGGAAGCCATTCAGACTGGAAAATGAAAAATTTTGTTCTGAAAGGTTCAATATCATGTGTGCGCATGTGCATAATGTTTTGAATCCAATAATCATCCCCAGTTTGCAGAAATGAAAACATTTATATAGAAATAATAAAGGGGATATTACAGAGTAATGATAAACATTTAGACCTATAGCTTAATTAATTATTTGATAGGTTGTATCTTAGCCCAGATGTCTGCTGCCTTGCTGCTGCCTTTGTGAGTTAAGGTATAAGCTCTTGTGTTTTATCATTTATAGTACACTTGTCTGTCTTGAGTACATAATGAGCAGCTCAAAATCTACCCCTGATCCATCAGAGAATCAACAGAAACTATGTGCAGCTGTTGCTGGTTAAAGCATTTGATTTAATTTTTATTTTCCTTCAAGCTAAAACAGGCAAAGCAGAAACAAGTTTATGTTTTTTGGGTGTTTTTTTTTAGAACAGTCCAAAGTGGAATTTCATTTCTTACAAGAAAGTCTTGAAAGATTTTGCTACAGATGGAGCAGAAACACTGAGTTTTGAAAGGATTGTTTGCTTGAATGCTTCTGATTGTGACAGATATTCAACCCTCTCCTTTGCTCCATTTTGCCGAGGTGCAAAGTTTGAACTCTCTCCGTGGTGTCCCACTCAGTGGGGGAAACATTAGTTACTTGTTGCAATCTGACACATGCCCTCTTGTTTTTCTGCACAGACTCCACAGAGAACATTGTGCTTCAGGTCATCTCTGAGGATCAGATCGTAGAGGGAAACAACCTGACTCTGAAATGTGTGGCAGACGGAAACCCTCCTCCTACCAGCTTTAACTTTAACATTAAGGTATCCAAACATACAGAGAGATACGTAGTACTGTGAAGATGTATTTTTTTCTTTTAAGATCTCTTTTTCTACTTTTTTGTCACACTTACATTTTTCAGATCATCGAGAAATGTTTAATGTTGCACCAAAAATGACCCAAACGCAACAATTCAAATTATGATTTAATTTGTTATGGCAAGAAGTTATCCAAACCATCCTGGTGCTGTTTGAACAAGTAGTGTTCCTAAACCTATTAATTGATTGTGCCTCTCTTTGTGGCAACAACAGGCATGAATTTTTTTCTGATTATTGCTAATGAGTCTTTTATATCACTGCAGAGGAATTTGGCTTGTCTTGAGAGAGCTGTTTTAATACCACTACATCAATTACAGCATGTCCAGGTCTTGAAGTGGCAAAGCATCACCAAACCTGCAAACTACCATCATGTTTGAGTGTCAGTATCGTGGTTTTGATTGCTTGTACACTTTTTGCAGGGAAATTTGGTGAAAGTGGAAAATTCAAACACTTACACCCTCACAAAAATCTCACGCAACAACAGCGGGGAATACAAGTGCTCTCTAATTGATGACCCCTCAATGGACGCAACCAGGAACATCACAGTCAACTGTAAGAATGTTTTGTGTTTTTACTTCCTTTTAAAAAACAGCTGCACACCTACATCATTATCGCTGTAATTTCCTTCTTTACTGGCAGACCTTTTTGTTACAATAAGACTGAAAAGTGCATGTTGGAGAAAAGAAACTCCTAATATCTATCTTTGCCAGACCATCCTCTTGTGATTTGCAGAAACAAGTGCTGTGTGTCAGCCGCACCACTTCTAATAGGCTCCTTCTGTGAGCCAAAATGCGAAGTTGTGCAGTTACCAGCAGACATTTTTTAGCCCTTATCAAACCTCTGAACTGTCTTTTACCCATCCTGTCCGCTTTAGTCCTAGACGTCAAATTAAACCTGAATGAGACGGTCATCAGACGCGCAGGCGATTCTTTGAATCTAAGTCTCGATATTGATTCCTCTACAAAACCAACGGTCTCTTGGAAAAAGGTAAAAGCAATCTTCTTTAGAGTGAAGCTTAAATCGATTATGAAATGTTTGTGCTCATTATTGAAAGTGCAGATTTTTTTTTACATTTGATGCAGGGAGGTGAGAAAATCAACAAAGAACCCACGAAGTCCAAGCTTGCCTACTCAGATGCCGGTTTCTATGAGTTGGAGGTGAAGATGGGCCCCCTCCTGAGAAAGGCATCTTTTCATCTGACTGTCGAAGGTAATGTTTAAAGGAAATGCTTTGTTGTTCAGAGTTAGCTGAGGAGATTTATACTTACGTCCTGTTCAAAACTTGAAGAAAAAAAAGCTCCATCCTGTTTGCACACATCAAACCTGAAGAATGAAGAAAAAAATGTTAGGCATCTCTGAGGCTCAAGAATTAATTAAATTGTGATTGAATTGATACAAAAAGCCTTAAAAAAACTGTTGAGATAGCTATTTACTGCCACTACACTATTTACACTTAATTTCTGGAGAAGTAAAACATTTTAAACATAATGTTTAAAAGCAGCCAAGATACCCAAACACTTTGTAGAAGGTGCTGAGTAGGGCTGGACGATCATTCAATAAGATTATCTATCTATCGATTGATGTGTGCTGTGATAGAAAGAAAAAAGGTGAATGAATAAAGGTCAATACATACTGTAAATTTGAATGAAAATGTTTCTTTCTTTTTCATTGTAGGCTATCAGTTAGCTTATTTCTAGTCATTACTTACTCCAAGCTTATCAAAAACAGAGACCCAGGCAGCTCTGTCACTCTCTCCTCTCAAACCACAGAAAAGAGCAAATGAATTAAACTGCAGAATATGTCGCAGAAAGGAGCAGCAGAGGAAATTGTCCATAGAAAAGGTTTCAGCAGTTCACTAGCAAGTACATGTTGCATCCCGTTTTGAACCGACGGACATCCACACTAAACATAACAATGAACAAAATAAAACACAGAAAATCCTAAAGGTCACCAAAGTTGTTGTTGCTGCTGTCAAGTTAGCGCAGAGACAGGCAAAACACACCCACGCCAAGCTTTTTAAGTGTCCACCCAGTTCTCCACCACGTCTTTAGAAATGAAAAGGCTTTCAAAAATACAAATAGGGGTGGAAAGATCTGTGGGCTTCAGCACTCAGTCACTGGACTCGGCTCCAGTGTTATGGGCTCCATCTATACTCACTCATTGCTGAGAAGCTTGTTAGCCTTTGCAACTAAACTGATAATGAGCTTTATTGACCCGATTTGTACAGAAAAACTCAACCAAAGGTCTGAGCGATTAATATAATAAATCATTATAAAATGTTTAGAAGATATAAAAAAGCATCAGGGTAAGACTTCAATTTAAATTACTAACATATTTCTAAAAAATTATAATGTCATGATTAATAATGGGATGTACCAATACTGGTGTCGGGTATTGGGCCGATACTGTTCTAATGCACTCGTATTCATTAAAGTTAACCAATACCATGACCCAATACTTAAAACGTGGAAACTCTGCAATTATGTCACCGAAAAAATTTATTTTTCACTTGAAATTTTAGTTTTGTGGTCATTTTTATTAATATTCTTTATCTAATTCACTGTCATTTGTTGTAATATACAGAGAAGAAAATAAAACCTGTCTACCAATTAATTTCTTTTTGTGTGTGTGTGTGTGGTAGAGGTATTGGTATTCAGATTGTTTTGATTTGATTGTTTATCATTTCATCCCTAGTTAATAAAGTTTATTCAGGTCTCTTACCTTAATTTGTTTTTGTTTCTTACACACTTTGATTTAAAATTAAAAAAGGTATTTGAATAAAAGGCTCAATGTTATTATTAATTAAAACAAGTTAATTAAAGAATAGCATTTTTGAAAATTATTATTTATATCAATCAATTTGACATCCCCTTATTCGGAAGACAAATTTGGCCTTTATGGAAAGGTGTTAAGATGGGAAAAAATAAGCTCTGTTGAAAAAGACAAGTCATGGAAGAAGGTGGTCCAATCACCTTGTACATCACCCCTCCTCACTGTGACCTAAACATACAACCAGATTATTATAGAATTGTTTTAATCAAAAGATATTGGCTTGCTAGAATGGCCTAGTCAAAGAACTGACCTAAATCAAATTGGGAATCTGTTGGTAAGATGTGAAAAATTATCTTCATTCAACCTTACAAGGAATTGGAGAAACTTGATAGAGATATATCCAAAAAGATTTTCAGCTTCATTTGCAGTCAAATGTTCTTCAAAGTAGTTACTTGGAGGCTGAATACAAATGCACACCACACTTTTCAGATATTTTTGTTTTTATTTGTAAGAGTTTAAAGTTGTCTTTAAACTTTTGCTTAAATTTTCTCATTAAAAAAACAACAATAAGATACACTGAAATAAGTGGTTGTAGGGGACAATTGTAAATAACATTTAAGGAGTATGAATGCATTTGAATATACTTGAACATTAGGTTAATCATATTCTGTTATTTTTTTGTTCAATTATCTCCCTTTTCTTTTATGTTTAGTTGCTGCTGTTTAGTTTTGTCAGTCTCTGCTTTTGTGAGTGTCGCTGTTTCTTCTGAACCCCCTGTCAGCTTGGTGTCATTTTAAAAGTTAGGAATTTTTAGGACTCCAAATTGTTTCTCAAATGGAAAATGTTTTGTGATCGGATTCTAGACTCTTAATTAAATGAGAGAGATTCCTTTAAGTTTTTTGGAGGTTTTAATGTGATTAGAATTGATCATACAAGAGGACAGTATCATTACACAGTAACGCCGGAATACTGACCTGTCTCAATCTGATAACAACAAGCTTATATTATTTCCAGCAATCTTGGTCTATCAATTTTATTTTAATAATACACAATTCTCAAGTTAAAAACCTTAGACTTTGTGGCGCCTTTCTCTTATATTAGGAGCTGTGAACTTTGGTAGACATTTTAATAAAGCCTGGTAACGGCAGATGGGGACTATTGTTATCAAAACACTCTGACCATGACTCGGGGTAAAGGCGTCACTCAATAAGACTAAACATCCAAACTAATTCTACAACATTAAGTAAATGTCCATCACAGTTGATTACAAAGTGCAGATCAATCTTAAAACTAAATAAATCCATAACAGTCCCCCCCTTTTATCAGTAACTAACCTAAGAGACAGACAGTATTCAAAAAGAAAGACAATGAAACGGTGGTTCAAATGTTCTCAATCATTACATGTCACATTGAATCATCTCTAACAGAATCATTTAATCTAAGCATCCATCTTAATGACATTATCTGAACGTAAACAACATCTCAAACAAAAAATCCTGTTTGTGGCCTAAGATAAGAGAACCTCCATCCTAGGGTCGTGTCATTTGTTGTTTTTCTTCACGACTCTGCAGGTAAAAAGTTTGAGATGGCCCCAAGCCCCAAATAGGTGGCACTGTTGTTCAGTTCCGCATTAGTCAGGATGCTTGAACATAACTGCAAAACAAGGATTAAACGGCACAATGTTAGGCAGTATCAATCAGGAACACACTAAATAGATCTAATCTCTCAGCATAAATTGGAGTGTGTACTCTTCCCTTAAATGAGTCATTCATCCACAGTGTGAACCTCAAGGTCAAGATCGTCAGTCACTATTTGCTCAGCACCATAGTGACCCTTTAAAGAGGTTACACAAAGAAAACGAATCAACAATAATCAACCATAACAATGAAACATAAAAAACAAAAATAAAATCAAAATAGAATCAAACAAAAATAATTTCAAGTAAAATCATTAATGATTATGTGTTCTATTCTATCTAAATCTAAAAATCTGTAATCCCCCCTTTTTCCTTCTTTATCCTCAAATAATGAAAACCAAACAACAACAAAAAGGAAAAAAGAGAAAAAAAACAACAATGTAACTCAATGAACTAAAATAAATCACTGAAAATGAACTTGATTTGAATAAATGAAATTGAATAATGAATGAATAAAAAAAAATCACAGAAAATTCAAGAAAAATGTAAAATTATTATTTTTTAAAAAGAGTAATAATGAAATATAAAAAAATCAAATCAAACCCCTCTTTTTTGTCACTGTCATCCCTGGAATGAGACTGCTAAACTCCCATGGAAAAACACAAGACATTAATCACAGAAAAAAAAAAACATCAAACAACCTAAGTCACAAAGTGATTTAAAGGAAGTCGTCATACGACTGTAAACTAATCACTCATATAATTCAAGGTCATTAAGCAAGTCCATACCTATTTCATCTCCATACAGCTCTTCTTTTCCATCTCTATCTCGTCGAATCGAGTCTGCATCAGGCCTGTAGGTGTCCTCTGCATCAGTCCAGCTCAGGTGACCTCTCGTCCCTGCTGCAGAGTCGAACGACGCCCCCTAACAAGAAATAAATCAGAAACAATATAAATGTCTCAGTCTTTTTTGCTCTGGAGCCCCAGAGCTTCGAAGAATGTGTCATCTTCTCCATTTCTTCACGTGTGATGATTAAAGGAATGATAAAGCTATAAAAGTTAAGTGTTTGTTTCAGATTCTACTTCTCTCAGTTCATCTGCTTCAGCAGTTGTAGGCTTGTGCAGAATCGGTCCTGTCACTCTCTTGCAATTGCTGGCGTGCACCCAAGTTGCTCTCTCAGCGAATTTCACATCAGTGTAGGTCACAAGCAAGATTCGAAAAGGCCCTTGCCAGCTTCTTGTTCTCCAGAATCGTCGTCTCAGCTCTTTAATCAGAACCCAGTCTCCAGGTCTGATTGGATGAAGTGGTCCAGCAGCTGCTTTTGGCAAGGCGTCCTTCACCTGCTGGTGCACTTGTGCAAGAGTCTTAGAGATATTTTGACAGTAAGAAATTCTAGCATCCTCATAGAGGTCTGTAGAGAGATGCGGTTTTGCAGATGGGTTCAACCTTACTGCAGGAGGTCTTCCAAAAAGAACCTCAAAAGGACTCAAGTTATTTTTGGCTCTTTTTCTCATCCTCATGTAAAACAACCTAACCTCAAATGATTGCAATGCCTCAAGAGTCCACTGGATAGCGTCAGAGGCCATCATATCTCTGCCATGAATCAACTCAGAAAGTGTTTTTTCCAAAATCGCAGTTGATTATGAAATTCCGACAATATGACGTTAAACCTAAGAAAGACATCATCTGTTTCTTAGTGACAGGTCTCGGAATCTGCCGAATTGCAGCAATTCTCTTTGAAGACAGGGACCTTGAATTTTTTTAAATCAAATGGCCGAGGAAAATTACCTCTGGTTTTGCAAACTGCAGCTTTGAAAAGCTGGCTTTGTGTCCAAACCCATGCAAATGCTTCAGCAACTTCACAGTGTCCTCCTAACATTGTTCTTTTGAAGGTGAACAAACCATCAGGTCATGCACGTAAGTGATTAAGGTGGAGCCAGGAGACAGCTCCAACCCATCCAAGCTCTCTTTAAAAAGCCATGTTATAAATATGGTAATCGATAAAAATAATTGCATCAAAGGGGATTTTATCCCTTTTATGGAGCAAATCGGACCAGGCCCTATAAGGTAACCAGACCGATCACACTGTTAGCCCCTCCTACTAGGATAAGACATAAAAAATGAGCAATGTTTGCTTTTATATCTTGCATCTAGGTTATTTATTGATATTCTTTAAAAAAGAAACAGTGGATGATCTAGCTTCCCAGCAATTAACTCTTGGTTTGGTAGTGAACATGGGTCCTTCCCAAAAATACTGTTCCTGCAGGTTGAGACTTTCCTTTTATCATTAAAAATTTTCGCACGAATCAAATGCAACCATGACAAATCATTTTCTGCTTCAGGTGTATCTGAAGTGTTCCGTGCCTTTGCAGGTGCTCCGGTTATCAGAAAACTGCACAAACAGCATGACAAAGACGGCCACCATAAAGTCTTAATTTGTGAGGCGGAAGGTTCCCCAAAACCGGTGGTTTCCTGGAACATCAATGGCTCTTTGGTATGCACACTCACACAGAAACACACACACAAACCTACTGAAAGCTCGTCCTCCTCCTAAGGAATAAATAAAATTCACTCCTGCATAATTTCTGCATTTTTTGGGGGTCGCATGTAGAATATTTTATAATTGTGCATACATTTTTTCATTGTGGTTACAGATTTTTTTGGAATTTACACCCTTAAATCGGTGCTGTTTACATTTGTTGGAATCCTTGACAAAGATGTTTAAAAACCTTGAAATAAATGTATAGTTTATTGCACATGGATCATCTCACAATTGAAATGTTACAAGAACTGGTGCTGAAACGATTTGCACTCTTAAAGATGACTAAAATAAGGTGAATAAGCTATTATTAACTGTTTGTTTCACAAATTCACAAATTTTGAAATAACTGAACTGTGTACAACAAGGTTTACTAAACACACGTAGGATGGTAATAGTGACTGAACTACTCATTAACACTCCAGTCTCCATAAAAATCAATAAATATATCCAGAAGTTTTAGAGGTTTATCATCATAAATGTAAACATGGAGCTTCCTAAATGTTACTGGGAATTTAACTTTGGCTTGATGAGATCAGACAAACATTGAGTTTTAAAATAACAAAGTTGTCAGTACAGTTTGGTAAAAATGTATGTTGTAAGAGGAAAAACATGAGATGGCAACTATTAAGCATGGTGGAGGATCTATGATGCTATGGGCCTGCTACTCTTCCAAAGGCCCTGGGAAACTTGTTGGAGTGCATAGCTTCAATTCTTCTAAATACCAGGACATTCTACATATAATTATGGTGAACTCGGAAAGAAAATCTAAAAATGGGTCATCAATGGGTCAGTAGGTTATTAATCCAAAATATTATTTGCTAAATCAACACAAAAATGGTTAACTGATTACAAAATAAGCTCCAAACTGCCAGAGTGAAATCCCATAGAAATCATGTGTAGTGAGCTGAAGAGAAAAGGATAAGAGGACTTTGGAGAGATTGTGCAAAGAGGAAATATACAGGAGTTCAACAAAAAAAAAAGTTTTACCTTATATTTTCCCAAATTAATAAATGTACCCAAATTAAAGACTTAATAAAAAAATATATTTATCTCAGTTTATGCTACTGCAATAGAAGCTTTTTTTCTTACAGGACTTAAAGTGTTACAGTGAGAAACAAGAGGAATAAATGACTTTTCAGGGGCACCAAGTAGCGTCAATTGTGTTGTATACTGCATTACACCAAGTAGTATTATCCTCTTGGCTTCAAAACACTTTATGATATTCCCAATACACTCAACTGTATGATTGTCTAAATGGACAGATGCCATTTGCTAAATTCAATTTGTTACAGAGCTGAATGCAAAGTGCCGAGGGAAGATTTTATTTTTGCTTGAGTGCTTGGTGTGGATTGTCAATGCAAAGTTTGACATTGCATCAAGAGACACGAGAGAGATGAACAGAGGTGGTAAATGTAACTAGTTACGTTTACTCAGTTACATTTACTTGAGTTGCTTTTTCGGGAAATAATGCACTTTTAAGAGTAGCTTTACTACACTATGCTACACAAGCTTTGGCTTTTCTAATATAATTTTCTGCCTGTTGAGCTGCTTGTTGCATTTTGTGGTCAAGTGAATACATAGTAAACACCATGACTGTACTGGAAGTACTTTTTACCTTTTTCTAAGATATATTTGTTCATTACCTACTGTAAGTACTGTATGTGTGTTATATTGGAAAACAATGAGTGAGAAAATTATTTCATACGCTTAAAATGTGTTATGTAATTATGTTTTTTGTATCTTTTTTGTGTTAAAATTCCAGAAATTGCCCCTAACTTTATATTTTTCTGTCTGATTACATAATTTAAAAACAATTAGATCAGATGTTACTCAATACTCAACTACCCGCTTTACTGAACACTTTTTACTAAATAAAATAAGACTGGAAACTGCATGTTAGAGAAAAGAAAGTCCTAATAGCTATCTTTGCCAGACCATCCTCTTGTGATTTGCAGAAACGAGTGCTGTGTGTCAGCCGCACCACTTCTAATAGGCTCCTTCTGTGAGCCAAAATGCGAAGTTGTGCAGTTAACAGCAGAAATGTTTCAGCCGTTATCAAACCTCTGGACTGTCTTTCTATATTTTTTTGCATTGTAATGCTACTAATGTGTTGAAGTAGTGCTACTCTTACTTTAGTAAATTTTTTGGGTTTGCCACCCACCTTTGGATATGATAGACTAAACATGTGATTACTATGATAGTAGATGGGATTTAATTAGCATCTTTTTCTAACAAGAGAAATTTTTTTTTTTGGGGGGGGGGGAATGTTTGCAGCAGGCATGGCATGTGCAGTCATGCTTCCTCTCTACAATGATGTGGCAATAAAAGCTGAGCTTAAAAATGTATATGCGTCAAACCAGATGCATTTGATCGTTGCTTGACACTGACGAGGTCTGCGGCGTGAACTCACCATAAGACATGTATGGGTGACACATGCACTCTGGGTATCTAGAGATAGCTCTTCTCAGTGCTCAGCCTGTAAGGCTTTGTAAAGAAAGACCTCATACTCTCTGCATTAAAGTTAAATTGATTTTTTTTTTCTGAGCTGTAACATGTCTGAACTAGTCTGTTCTGAACATTCTTAGGCAGTTATTCCAGGTGTCTTTGAGAGACGGGTTTTTTTTTTTTTTTTTTACTTTCCCTGAGGCTTAAACTCAGTATTTTGTACTAGAGCACTATAAATACTTCTCCCCCCTTCTTTGTTCCTGTGGTCCACCTGCGTGCACGCTGATGGGCGAGCCTCTCACATGTGCAGTATGAAATACAGATGAACCCCGGGCTGTGTGCGGGATTATTTTCAGCTCTCTTACCACAAAAATCCTAAACATCCTGAAGTTATGTGCAATAACTTATCAACTGTAAAGATGTTCTCACTTCCTATTCTTATAGTAATGCCTCTTGTTTCTCACTTTAATACTTTAAGCCTTAAGATGGACAGAATAATTTTAGATTTGTACCCAGGCTCATTAGTGGATTCATAATAAATGCTCCATCCTCTTTTGTCTGGTGGGGGTGTGAACAGGGTGTTGCCAGTTTCTCTTTGTGTCTGAGGTTTTCCTCTTAGACTTAGAAGTCTATGTCCCACAGCCAGAGGCCGCTCCTTTGTCATGAAGAGGCTCACTCACTTACATGTAAAACATTGCCACCTAGTGGAACTGATAGACAAGTAGACACTAACCTGTTTGTTTTTAACTCTCATTGTTCAGATTGATGAGCAATCCTTCGACAACGGCACAATAACACATATGATCGCAGTGGTGCCCTCTGCAAATCTGAGTGTAACTTGTACGGTGTCCAATTCGTTTGGCATTGATACCAGAGTTATAAATGTATCTTCTCGTAAGTAAAAAGTGATTGCATGATTCTCATATTTCTCTCCACTTTGTACTTTTAACCCAGGAAAAATTAATAATAACCTGGGAGTGTGCTTTTCTAACGGTTTTTCTATTATTTTCACTAACTCTGTGTCTGCATGCTCATATAACAAATAAATGTGGAGTATGTAATAAAGACAAAATCACAGTTATCTTTCTTTGTGACTGGTCTTGGTTTTCCTGATTTCAAAATTTGGTATTAACATAATTTTGGTCATGAACAAAAATTAGCATTTAAATTATTTCTATACAGTAAATTAAACCTAAAAAATAGTTTTGTATACTATACCTTTTGCAATAATTGGAGTTGCAGTTTTGACAAATTGTTTAACTTTGATTTGACAACTGAAGGTATAGGATTGGCATTTAAGATATTTATTTAGCCTTTTTTGTCTTTCTTATCTTTCTTGTTCTTGTATTCAGCCGTTATTTGAATAGTAAACATACCCAGTGCTATTCATATTTAAAACTTTCTTTTGCTTTTTAGTATAATGACTTGTGGACTAGCATTACTAAAACTCTTCTAAATTACCTTGAGAATAGAGATCTTTACCTTAATGCTGAGATTTCAAAAAAGACTGCCAATATGTCCAAGTCCAGCCAAACAGACAGAAAAATCAAACGGATAAAGCAGATCTATTTTTCTCTGCCCTTCTTTAGCCTTTCTGTTGTCTGCTGTAGTTTTGCTGTCCCTCACCCTGACTAACATGCCTCTAAACCTCTCCATTATATTTGAGAATACTGACTTGGTTTAAGTCGTTTCTGATATGCACGTGCTTCCCTTGATATATTTTTTGCATATCTTTTTGATGATAAAAATTGTGAACTGAGCTACCAAAAAGTGGTTTTTGTTTTAGAGTTTTCCACTGACTGGTCAACAATCAGAATCAATCATCGTGTAATTGTTCCCGGTCAACCAAGCATTTCTACATGCATCTTTATCAATAATTTTTACAGAAGACATAAACAGTCATAATAGGTGGATCCCCAGTATTTGCAGAGTGTTAGAGACTATATTAGTTGAATAGCTGGAATACGTGAATATGTGAGGCCCTCTCTAAAAATGGTTATAAATGCCTTTTTTGCTTAGTTCAAAGGTCAAATTTACTTAAATATGCATTTATACACGCAATGAAAACCAACTTCGCTAAACAGAAAAAGCTAACATCTTCAGTTATTGAGGGACAACCAATCAGTGCCTTTGAATTAATTTGGTGATGCTCGACTGACCGCTTTACAAATTTCAGCCAATAGCATATAAGGTATCATTGTGCCCACGTATTTCAGCTTCCCACGCATCATTTTCTGTTGAATAACTGAGACTTTCTAAAAGAAGAGGAAGAAAAACATTATTTGCCAAATTTTTTGCAAATAGTTTGGAGTTACCTTCCACAGAAAAATCAGCGAATTGGATGATGTCTACTCTATTCGTTTTTTGTTTTTGTGGTTCAGAAACCGAGAAGGTACTTTACTAGAGAGTTAATTTATAGATACATTCTCTGTGAATAAATATAATATTAATTACAGGACATTTAAAGCGGAAGCTAGTTTTGTTGGAACACTATTGTTTGTTTGTTTTTTTGTATTTTTTTGTATGTCATACTATAAATTGTCACCTTCCCTATCACAATCTAAATGATGCATGTACTTTGCAGTGATTCTGAAAGTGTGCAGTGTTTACACCATGTTGTACTCCTTCTTAATCATTCATCCCTGTTTGGGATGGCTTTTCACATCCTCCTTCCACCATGTTGGGATGCTGGATTTAATCTGTTCCCTCTTTGCATGCAAAACTAGAGTAGAACTAGAGTAGTACGTTTTCTGGACGACAAACTTGGTTGTATGGTTTTTTTTTGTTTGTTTTTTTGTTTTTCCTACCCCCCTTTTTGGTTGGACGTTAATATTATTTCATATCTGATTTCAGTATTTGAGGATGTGAGAGTGGATAAACGAGGTAAGTTGTAGCAGTCTTCTACGTCTAAATTCTAACGTCTAGGTTGGAATTATGTAGTGCCGTCTGAAAGAAGGCTCTTTATCGAATATTTATCCCTGCATCACTTTGGACTGTACAACTAGTGAAGTGGTGTTAGGCTATGTGTGTTTTTTAAAAACCCCATAAGAGGAATAGAGCTACCAGCATCCTGACAAGATGTCAACGCTGTTCATAATCCCATTGACTAATAAAAAATTTTAAAAAACTGGCAACCAGTCATTAACAGTCCAACCAATGATTCACAGTCATGCTCAGTGCAGTTTTGACCATTCATCACTACATTTAAAGGACATTATTAGTTTTTAACTCTCTACATGCATCTGGGATTTATTTTTACCCAGAAATGGGTATCATGTCAATTATATTAATGATATGTCTTACAGATCCATCAGAAGACAACGACAAAACCAAACTGGTTGTTGGAGTTGTAGTCGGTCTCCTTGTTGCAGCGTTGGTTATAGGCGTGGCCTACTGGATGTACATGAAGAAATCCAAGTAAGAAGACCTCTTAAATCTTTTTTATACATTATCACAACACTTATAAAGTTTTCTAATTTATAAAGTCCCTTTTGCCAGAAGGCCATTACAATAATGAAGCAAATTTTCTGAATAGCTTCCACACTTACAATGATTACCACATTAAACTGACTTTATATCAAATAGGGTTTCCTATATGATACAGATAAAATTCTTTATAAAGGCAGATCTTGTGAAATGGTATTTTCCCAAAGGCTTAAAATAGATTAGTGAAAGAAATACTTCTCATTACCTTACCTGGAGTAAATGTCTTTCTAAATAAGTTTGGACAAACAGAATCAGTCCTGATCTGTGAGTTATGTTAAGTTGCAAAGGAAATTTCTGTGACCTTGAATAGCCTTGAACAACTTTAGACTTAAATGTTTTTTACATCCGTTCTTGCATCATTTCTTCCATGAAGGTCTTCCATTCTCACTTTTTTCAATTGAACCTCTTCCTAATTTACGAGTTATGGAGGGAGAATCCGTGAATTAAATAGACCAGCATGCTTTTGTAGGTTTGTTTCCCATTTCCAAACATGGTGAATAGCTCAAATTATTCTTCCCAAACACTAATGGCATCTGTTGTTGTCAAGGGCAGCACAGGCTATTAGGTTTAGTATTACTTTTTCACAAAGAGAAATCTACTGCAGGACAGAAATTAGAACTATCTCTATCAGTAACCTAAGGTCAAATCAGAGTTTTAAATTTAAGAAAAAACTATTATTTTATAAGACTGCTAAATTATAACATTGTGTGTAAAAAAAAAAAATTGTGATCCTGAAGGAATTGCATTAAATTATTCAAAATCTTGAAAAATAAAATATTTCTGTTGCCCAGAATTAGATTATAAAATTAAGAAAAATCTAAGTTTGTGGCATTACACTTTAATTGTAAAAAAAATATCAAAGAAGAAAACAAATGGAGAAAACCATGCAGGTATACATGCTCCCATTAACACTTATTTATTCCGGCAGTCTACATTTCATCTTCTTATCCTATGTGTTTTCTCTACTATTGTGGCTATGAGTAGTTTAGAAGCTAATCTTGCATTACTTGTAGACCTGCGGCTTGTGGTTTGACCTCCTGATCCTGCCCAAGGCAACAACAAGAAACCCCCTACTCCCACTTGAATTGTCTTGAGCTCCTGCCAAATCAGACCAGTCCTGTTTTCCACTTTATACAATGCCATGCATGAGTTTGTTTTTGTAAGCTTTTAGCGGTGCCAGGAAGGATTATTACTACATAATATAACAACATTTAAATTCTTTCAGGCAAGGAAGCTGGAAAACTGGTGAGAAGGAGAATGGGTCTTCTGAGGAGGAGAAGAAGTTGGAGGAAAAAGTGGAGGAGAACAGCCAGAAGGCTGATGTGTAGACACACCCATTCCTGCAAGGGTGAAGTGAAAGGTAGACCCCAACATGTTTAACTTTTTTTAATTTCCTGATATGACATATGACAAAATGACAGTAAATGTACTGAATTTTCTTTCCAGTGAGGACACAGAACTTTGCACATTTCTCTTCACCTCAGTTCTGGAAAAAATTAAAACTACGTACATTGGGATGACAACAGTTTGGATTTGGTTTCAGGGACACTTTTACAAAAAGCATATCCAGTCATCCCTCCACCCCCTCCACCAAGTAAAGAAAAAGAATGGATACTGTATGTGTTACATAATTTGTCTGCACTACTGATACATATGTAAACTTGTCTACCATTAGTTTTCATGTTTGTTAGAATGGAATTTTGGAAAGTGAGAACATGCAGACCTTTTCTTTTGGTTTCAAGTGAAGTTACTCTTAGACCCGATGCCTTTTCTGAATGCACAGGTCTGCGTTAGTCTGTATTTGACCCTTTGGCTCTTGAGGAAGTTGCAGGAACCAAGGGATATTTCCATTGCTACTTAGTTTCATGCCATCTCAGGCACACCACCTCTGCCTTCAGTGTCAGTACGTAGTTGTAGTAAACCTATTTGTGCATTTATTTCACTTTGTAAATTCATTGGATGGGAAAAATGTATGATCTGGAAGGGCTAAGGGTACAGTGCCTTTAGAAAGTATTCATTCCCCTTTAAAACTTTTCAACATTTTATTATGTTACAATCACAAATGTTAACATATTTTATTGGGCTTTTTTGTGATATAGCAACACAGAATGGTTGATAACTTTAATTCATAACATTTTAATTCATTTAATTCTTAAATGTGAAACACATTTGTTTTCGACCCTCCTAGGTCAAGACTTTACAATCACAGTTACTCATCTGTTGGAGTGTCTTTACCAATTTTGCCCATCTAGACATTTTTTCCATTGTTTGTTAAATATGTTGAGCTCAGTCAGACTGAATGAAGGAACATTGAGTTTTAAGGCCTACAACAATTTCTTGTTAGATTTGTGTAGATTTTGACAAGGTCATTCTTACAAATAACTATCCATTGATCTAAACCAGGGGTTTCTAACTCAAGTCTTCAAGGGCCGGTGTCCTGCAACATTTAGATGTGTTTCTGGTCCAACCCACCAGAATCAAATGATTAAATTGCCTCCTCAGCAGGTTCTATTGGGTCCTATTGACGACCTAATTATTCAATTCAGGTGTGTTGTAACAGAGCCGTGTCTAAAAGCTTCAGGACATCAGCCCTGGAGGACAGGAGTTTGACACCTGTGATCGAACCATTCCACTGCAGCTCTAGCTGAGTGTTTATGGCTATTTCCCTACCTGAAGGTGCCCCTGTCCCTGTTACCAGTCTTTGTTATCTTTCTTATGTCACAAAAGTTAAACTTTGTCTCATAAGAGAACCTATCACCCCATGTTTGAAGTGTTCCACACAATACTTATGGCTAACTATACACAACAGTGGCTTCTCTTTCTTAATACTATCACATTAAAGACACATTTATGGAGCACCTGACTAATAGTTGTTCACTAATTCTTCACCATGAGCTGTGGATCACAGTAGCCTCTCCAATGTTCCTAAGCTATTCCTGGTTACTTATTTGGTCAATACTCTCCTGTCAGTTTAGTAGGTTTCTAGTTGTATAAACTACTTGTAATTCTAAGCTTTTTCATAGCATTATATACCCTCCCCCTCCCTCCCCGACCCTTTGACGTTTTTTTTCCATATCTGCTGTGTTCCTTTGGTCTTCATGACGTTCTTTGTTCACTGATATTCTCCAACTAAACTCTGAAGCCTTTACAGAAAGGCTGTTTATACTAAGATTAAATTGCATAAAGGTTGACTCAGTTTTCAAATTAGGGGACTTCTAAAGGTAATTCGTTTGACTTGATTTTATCAGGGAGTATCACATAAAAGGTGTCCAAGTAGAAATTCCCACCATAATTCTCAGATTTTTATTTGCAAAATATTTTAAAACAGGTCCAACCTACTTTTGTTGTATGACATTTAACACATCCCTAACCATATATTGAAGCTTGTGGTGGTAGCATGATAAATATGGAAAGAAATATGAGTCTTTTGGATACTTTTTAGAGGTAC
Organism: Apricaphanius iberus; assembly: GCA_028564705.1. Classification (NCBI taxonomy): domain Eukaryota; kingdom Metazoa; phylum Chordata; class Actinopteri; order Cyprinodontiformes; family Aphaniidae; genus Apricaphanius; species Apricaphanius iberus. The sequence goes on along the minus strand of JAPXFQ010002229.1, from coordinate 468,907 downwards.
TGTATGTTCTTATACTCTTCATTAGATAAAAATGGCAACATTATTTTCATGTAAATTAGGAAATAGGTCTTCTCTCACAAAACTTTTTGGTGTTGATAAACATGTATGTTGTTTTTTTGTGTGTTACCAGGAGATGAGATTTGAATATTTTTGCCTTTTCGTTTTTTTTTTTTTTACTGTATGTGAACTGTGCATTCATTGTAACCGCGGCACAACACAAGAAGGTAGATTACTGGGAGAATGTACAGCACCACTCAACTGCTGGCTTTAGTTCAGCTGCACACATTTAGACTTATGTTTCTGATCATGCGTTTCTCTTGAAAATGTCCTCCAGCCTGCAGTTATGAGAGGATATGTTAGTTTGTGAAAACTTTGAGTCAGATATTATCAGATTGTGCTTCATCAGTGTTGAGGAATGATTGTTTTCTTAAGTAGCCATGTCATCACTTTGTGAAATGAGGACTCGAAGAGGACAGGATGTGTCTCTCAAAGTAGCCTTTATGATAAGTTTGCCTTCGTTTCAAAATCTACCTGTAACTACTTAAGTTTGTGATGTGCACTAGGGTTCATGTTTAAATTGTGTGTAGAATAAAATGGGATACGTGCAGCTGTACATGTCACAACTTTTGGTCCATTTAAAAACATTAGCAAAACAAAACAAAAATGGGATGTAATTGTGAAAAATGTGAATTTAATTTTCTTTATGCTATTTATATCATAAAAAAAAAACGTGGTAGGCATATTCAGTTACTGTCACATATCTTTGATTTAAACTGTCTCTAACTTGCTTGCAGACCTTACAAAAAAAGAGATTAACTTTGCTTAGTCTGGTTGAATTATATATCGAGCATGTAATAATCTCAGATCTCCAAGCTGCTGTTTGTTGCCTACCTTGTGGGGGGAAAATATCAATTGGAAGACAGACCAAAGAAAGTGAACATTGCCATGCAAGTATTGTAAATATCTGTTTGTTTTTGTACTTTTGTTTAAAATAAAGTGTACATTTTGAAAAGTTATGGCCACTGAATTTGTCACAGGTTTTGTTTTTTGTTTTTTTTCACATCTGATCATCTTTTGAAATAAAGGAAAAAAACACATCAAAGCTTATATTTATTTATTTTATGCAGATACAATCCGGGGTGTCAGACTGTCTGTTTGTTTGGGGCCCCTGAGATAATAATTTTTTTCGATCATTTCTAGATGATTAATATCCTAAGATCCAGCGTCTGTAGCCGAGAATGAGACCCCTGAGGTCTTCTCCTTTGGTCATCTTACATGGCACCTAACCCAACCCTCCCATTAGTGGTTAACAAATGTGTTTCTCGCTTCCTCTTCGGATTCTACCTAGTTTGGATCCATGGGGAAAAGCCTAGCCAACAGGCACTCACCTGAATTTAAGAATATTGCTGTTTCTCTTGATAAGGGGTTTTTAGGCTGCGCTTTGTCTGATCCCTCGCCCGAGACCTTTTTGCCATAGGTGACCCTATTAGGGGGACAAAACTTCTGACATCTTAGCCCCTCAGATTACCGGGACATTCAACCCACTCCACCACGATAAGGTGGCAGCCCATTAAGAGGGGCTCAGAGTACAGCTGCTGCTCCTTCACATCGAGAGGAGACGGTAGAGGTTGCTCGGGCATTTGGTTAGGATGCCTTCTCGATAACTCCCTTGTTAGGTGTTCTGAGGACGTCCCATCGAGACCCAAAGGAAGACACAGGTGACCCTGGAGGGACTATGTTTCTGTGAGTGGAAAGGCCTTGGGATTAGGAGCTGGTCCAAATGATTGGGAACAGCAACAAATAACAGGTTTTCCCCCGTAAATCATTACAGAAAAACAAAAGTGATGGATATAAAATCTGACTTTCTTAAAGAGAGGTAGAAATAGAAATAACCTTTGTGTCTTAGAGAGGAAATTCAGGGTGGGCAGCATGACATTATCTGGGCTCAAATTAGTTGCTGTATCAGACAAAAACAGTACTCAAAGCTATTTCTGCAACTCATTTGACATTGAGATGTTGCTGACCTTGCAGTTCAAACAGTTTAAATTTGTAAGAATATTTCACCCCTTACCCAGTGAATTATACCAATTGTATACCTTTAGTATAAATGGATTCCTCCCGGGTTTGTAAAAATATTGTGCTGTCTGAAAAACTAAATACAACAGGCCCATCCATCCACCCTTTCCATAGCGTACTCCACCTCATGAACACCGGAGATAGGCATCCTCCCGCGACCGTTTGAGGGTAAGCACTGTAGATAATGGATGGATTCTGCCATCAGCTAGCAGTGGGTTAAAATTGGTTCAATGAAACAGAAAGAACGCCATTCATCTGGAATCTGAACAGAAAGAAAACACTCTTAAGTTTAACAAATAACAAAAATTGGAGAGTCTAATTATTATATGGCCTGCTAGGGAATTTGAATCATATTCAATGCCTTGAAAAAATTCATCTTTAAAAGGCTTTCTTATGATTACCTTGAAAAGAATTGGACAAAATTACTGGGCTATTCAGTAATTTTGCAAAACTCAAGACAAATCAGTGGGCATTTACTGGAAAATAAATTCAAACACAGTTTTTTCCACCATCCGTTTTTTACCACACATTTGTTCATGTGCAGTTCTAACAACAGCTAATGATCGGTTCCTGCTAATAAAAAGGATAAGTAGTCTGGCCATTTGAGTTATTATGCTGGCAAATCTGCCATCATTATATTTCTTAATATACAGGTTAAAGTAACAACTATAATCTTTATCCTAGACTATGAAAGAAATATGTTAAATAGATTGATCAAGTGAGGCCACCAAGAGGTTTTATACATTGAGTCTAGAAATATGCTACACTCCTGCATCCATCTATCTATTATAGATACCATGTATCCTATGGTAGGGGTGTGGGGGGCTGGTGTCCATCTCCAGCAATAATCAAGGGTCCAACCTGGAGAGATCGCTAGTCCATCACAGAGCAGATTCAAAATGACCATATAGCACTCTGTTCCCTTTCTGCATGGAGTTTGTATGGTCTCGCTGTGCATGCATGAGTTCTCTTCAGGTATTCCAGCTTCTGCTGACAGTCCAAAAGAATCACTGTTTGGTTAATTTGTCTCTCCAAATTATCCAGTGTGTCTCTGTATTGCCATGTGATGGACTGGCGAACCGTCCTTGGTGCACTCCGACTCTTGCCCAATGGCCACTAGAGATAGTAACCAACTCCCCTGCAAACCTACAAGAACAAGTGGATATAGACAGTGAATAGATGGATTTGTATATTCTCTTAAGGTAAAAGGTTTGCTAAACAATCAGAAACTTAGAAAGGAGAAACAGAAGAAATGAAATAGCCTTTTTTGATTTTTCCACATTTGTTACAGATTTGCAGCAGGAAAATAGCCAAAAATAGTTTGTAGGAAGTTTTTTCTGGTTGCAAAAAGTACATTTTTACTATTGAAGACAAAGACAGGTACATTTAATTAACGGTACATTTGTACCATTAATCATTATCGGCCTTAGTTGCTGTTACTGGACCCAATCTAAAGGTGAAATTTAGAGGGGGGACAATCTAATGTCATCTTATCAAATCAATCAGCAGCGCTAAAATGAGCTTCTGCTGCCATCCTGTGGCAACAGAGTATACTGTTGTCAATGATGCTGGATGATCAAGAGAAACAGAGATAAAGACCAAAGTCAAGTGGAAGGAGCTTCACATCAATATATATTTTTACTCAAGTTGAATTACAATAAAAGTAGCAATAAGAAAAAGTATGTGGTAAAAAAGTAATACTGAGTAACTCTTTAAAATCAGATAGGGGGTAGGATGGTCTAGGGGCTGCTTCATCATCAGTCTTTGTCATGTTGCTTCATCATCTGGATGACTTTCAGTATCTGATGGAACCATGGATTCTGCTCTCCACCTGAAAATCTTGAAGGAGAATATCTGTCCATCAGTTTGTTGCTAAAAGCTCAAGTACACAAGTGATGCCTCAGGATAATGATCTAAAGCACACAAGCAAGTCCACCACTTATTGGCTCAAAAGAAACACGAAACTAAGATTTGGAGGCCTTTTCAGAGTCCTGACTGAAATTCGATTGAGATGCTGTAGCTGGCGTGACCTTAAACATGATGTGCATGCTCAAAAACCCCTCCACTGTGTTAACTGACAACTGTGGAAATAAGAGTGGGCCAAAACTAACAGCCAATTATTACAAACTATAGCTGGTTATGACCAGTTATGCCGCAACCAGTTTTTGTGTTTCAGGAGGCAAATACTTTTTTATACAGAACCAGATTGGTGAAACTGGATTCTTTATGTATTAAAGTAATCTTAGATTAATATTAACAATTTATTAATGATCTGAAATATGTAAATATAACAACAAAGACAGTAGAAAACTGTAAGGGGGGGTTCACATCTTCCAGCATTTCTGTCATTAGTGATTACCTATTATTTATCTCTCTTTTGTTTTTTGTTAAATTAAAATAAAACATTACTGAAGCACAACCAATTAATTGGCTATACCAGTGTGTTTTATTTACAAAGAAAGAAACACACCTGATATATTTTATGTCAGTTAAAGTTGACATGATTTTCTCTACTCCTATGCTTTTAAGCAGTTCAAATGTACATCAGTCTTATCACTGTCAACAGGGGGGGAACTACTTTCTTTTTAAGGGGTATGCAGCGACATGCATACTTCACACTGCAGTTCTAAGTGGTATAATGGATGGATGAACTGAATAATTCTCTGGTTGTCCTAATTTATTCCTCACATCAAATCACATTTTTTGTTCAATTTTGCCGAAACTGTAAAGGTTTTTTTATTTATTCCTTTTTAATCGTTTACTAATATTAATTAGCAAATTGTTCAGTAATGTTAACATATGTATGTCTGAATATGTTTAAAAAATAGACCTATGATGACTTTCATTGGCTGTCTAACTTTTTACATGATACATGTCATATAAGAAAGTGGATGTTTGAGCTTGTGGTAGTTCTAAGTTTATGCAGAATGTAAATGTGAGAGCATATTAAATTCCTGCTAAATTGAATATGTGATAAACTCACTAGATACAACAGCATATACCCTGCCTTTAGCCTACGTTGCGATAGGCTGTAGAGCCTTCTATGTAAAACTAAACAGAGCAAACCAGGTTTACAAAGAAAGTTTTCACGTTTGTATTTGACCTTGACAAGCATTTGATTACAATTATATAAAAAAACTTAGGAAAGATAAATCAAACCAGTGGTGGCAGTTTTTATTTTCCCAGTCTTATTCACTCTTTTCATTTCTAATATTATAATTTTCTGCACTTTCCTATAAAAAATCATAGTGAAAATTTTAAATCCGATGATAAATTAACTGTTTCATTACAAGACAATATGGCCTAATCATTCTTAGTCAAAGTTGAGACTTTAAATATCTGCACACTATAAACTTGACAGGGCTAAACTAATTTTTTTTTTATAAATACAGTATTATAAAACTGATATTAAAGTACTAGTCCAATTTATCTGGCAACATAAATCCCTTATCAAATAATTAAAATATCTCTCAAGTTTTGCTTCTTACCACATCACAAGAAGTTTAATTTTTCCTCTATTTTGTGGGATGGTCTAACTCCATGGACTATCTGGAATATAATTGTGAAGCAGAGGGAAAAGATCATATTTGGATTTTTTTGCTTGCCCTTTTTTTCTCCTTTTTTTTTACTTTCAATACTTTCACTGCACTTACAGCTGAAAATCTTTTGGGGAATGTGTCTACTGGCATGGCATGTTGTGTTGTCCCATTGGAAAATGAACCTCTGCCTCAGCCTTGAGTCTTGTGCAGCCCCAGGATTTCTCTTGCTCCATCAATCTTTCACTAATTCCAGACCAGCTTCCTGCTACAGAAGAAAACCATCACAACATGAAGCTGCCACCACCATGTTTTATTGTAATAATGATGTATTCAGGACAATAGGATAGTTAGTTTTATGCCACATATATTGTTTTAAATATTGGACAAAATGTTTCAGTTTTTTATTCTTCTAACCAGAACTCCTTCTTCCATAAACTTGCTCTTTCTTTTACATGGTATGTGGGAATATTAAGATTTACTTCTTATGGCTCTCTTTAAAAAATCAGTTTCTTCTTGCATCTCTGACATAAAGGCCAGATTTGGATCACTAACAGATGTCCCTGTAAACATGTTCATCCCCTCAGAGCTGTGGAAATAGTAGATGTGGTGGAAAAATGGCTCTTTTACTAGACACACTAGTGAATGCGTCTAAAATCTATCTTACATGTAGAGCCTTCAGCTCTAAATTTAAAGTAAAAGTGGTGTTTGCATATGGAAAGTACAACTCAAAGCGATGTTTATAAGAGGTACTACAAATGCAGCTTCTTGGGCGTCGCCATATTGGAATCCCAACTTATCTGACTACATAACTGGATCCCTGTTTACTCGGTTGTGACACCAAACCCAGCTGCAAGTTCCGACTTTAGAGGTAAATAGAACGCGCCATAACATTAATCTTATTTTTCTTCTTGAAGAAGAAAAAGCACATGAAGAAGAAGAGGAAGCCATTGTCCCACACAGGATAATTTCAGGACAGCAGCAAAGTGACAAGTAATTGAAGCATTTACATTTACACATGAAAATGCAAAATACAAAAAACAGAATTAAGAACAATGAATATGTGTACGGTAAGTATAAAATAACAAAACAAAAATTATGTCTTCACTATTTTTAGCGTTTTGTGGGGGAATGAACTGACGACACAAAGGAGCAAGGTTCGATCACCTCTTTATTTAAAATCCAACTGAATAAAGATAAGCCAGAGCACATACTATAATAACATACAATATTCTCACGATTGTTTTTTTTTACATTTTTTAAATACAACATTGTGTTGTCTGGGTGTGAGAGGAGGCTCCTGGTGAGAGGAGCCACCCCGAACACCCTGTAGTGTCCGTAGCTGGGACAGGCTACTCTGAAGGCGAGGTTTAGAGCGACAAGGGGAGGCTGAGGATGAGGTAAGCTCTGAAGGCTGACGAGCGTCTCTGGAAGGAGGAGAGCAGTCCGTCAACAACGTGGAAGGCGGTCGTCCCCTACGAGGGCCCTGAGCTGTTACTACCTCATCATCCTTCAGAATATGAGCAGGTTTAAGCCTACCAATATTTACAGTCTCTTTTCGCCCCTCCAAATCTAAACGAAAGTTCTTAGGGCCAGGTTCGAGGACCCTGAAAGGACCATCATACAAAGGTCTTAATGGTGTCCTGTGTGCATCATGTCTAAGAAAAACAAACTTAGATGACTCTAAGTTCTATGGGACAAATGACTAGATGGGATGATGGGAAAGCGGTAACTGTGACTGAAAAGATGTTGGGCCAGCTGGTTGAACTGGGGTGAGAGGGCCTCAGGAAAAGACATGCCTGGAACACCTACCGGCTGGCCTAAAACCAGTTCAGCTGGGGAAGCACCAAGGTCCTCTTTAGCCATGGAATAAATATTCACATTCAGCATGTTTATACAACTCAGACTGAGAAAAAAAAAACTGTTTTTGATTATCAGTGAAGGAGACCTTTAAAATTGTATACACAGAACTGAGATATGTGCAACTGATCAGGGGCCTGCTCCAAAAAGCCTGGTTAACTTACCATGTGGTAAATGCTAAAGTTATGGTTAATCAAACCAAAACCTGCTTAGCCAGAGTATGTCAGTTCCACAACACCTGATATGAATCTGGTTAATCAACCTACTCCTGGTTAACCCTGAAACGTAAAGACCCTCTCAATGGATCGCCAAATTCAAGAGTCACAAAGGAAACTGAAGAGAAATAAAGGCCCGAATAACTCAAAGAAGTGGAGTTGGAAGTACTAATGCTGACCTATGATGAATTCAAGCCAATCATTATTAAAAAATTAGCAATAAAGCTAAAGAAAGAACCTTGGCTTGGTAAAAAAAAAAACAGTGTGAGAGTTTAAAGTCCAACTCATCCCCAAATCAACATTTTTTTGCTGAAAAAGTTTAATAAATGAGTGTATATTAGTATGGTCTGCGTGTCTCATTATTTTCTTTTTTTTGGTACATTTTAGTAAAAAAATATTAATTTCCTTATTGAAGACATCAGCCTTGAATATACTATCAACAATCTTCATTTTTATTTATTCTTTTTCTACCCCGTATTGCCAGTTGAGGTCAAGTGGTGCTGGAGGATATGATGTATTATTTAAAATGTGTTCCTGTATGTTGAATCATTATTCGAAATGTATTTTATTTTTCCACCAATTTGTTGAAATTACAATAATATTCGACATTGACTTAGACATGTATTGACCTCTAAATTAATTAGATGCTATCCTTCTGGAGCCAAAATAACTCTTTCTCAAGTCAAAATGAAAAACAAAAAGATTTTCCAAAAAGGTTAGATTGAAATCTAATAATTATTGGAGAGATGTAGGCCCATTAAGTATTTTTTGTGCATTCTTCCTATCATGTAGCTAATCAAAAGAAGGTTGAAGCATGTCTAACTAGTGGGGGGCCACCATCATCTCCCCTCACCCAGCTGAGAAGTTGGCTATGTAAAGGCTGTCCAGTCGTTCATGGTTTTCCTGGGGGTACTCCATAATCTTTCTTCTATTGACTTTGTTAAATCAAGTTCACAAAATATACTAATATATTCCAATTAAACAACTATCATTGTTGCCCGTTAATGGCATTTTAATGCACTTGGCAGTAGTCATTATTTCAAAATGCAGGATTGTTTAATTTAGCTGGATATAATGTGTTCTGTGATCTTATTTGAAATACTCTTACGTGTTACTAATATGTTTGTAAAATTGTTTTTGATTGTTTGTAATATGTAATCGGCTTTGTCCTACAGTTTCTGGTTGACAAAATTGACGTTATTTTGACAAAAGGATCATCATTTAAAAGTTCACGCCACGCTCAGAACCTCTCTGTAACAAACTTACCCTAAACATAACCTGGTCCGGAGCAGGTTATGTTTAGAGATTAAGTTGTGATGGTTACGAACATATCTTAAAAGATACCTTCGTTTTTGGAACCGAAAGTTGAGGTTATCCACAAACTTACCCTCAAACTTTTCTGGCTATGTCACATAACCTGCTTTCTGGAACGGACCCCAGGATAATTAAAATATATTTACAGAATGTACTGTGTATTGTGCAATAAAAATAGAGTATTTATTTTTTATGCACAACACAATACAGTACCATTGAAAAGTCCCCAGGAATGGTCCCAGTACAGTTACCTGTGGGGTTTTGTGCCAAAGACAAGCCTGTTGGAAAGACAGCCCTGTGTACTCATATACAGCAGGCACCTTTGAGGTAATCCAGAATCCAGTGTTAAAAACAGATGAAACTAAAAAAAAGTTCTGTTATTTCAGTTCATCTTGTGAAAACCCCAAATTAGAATATGACATGAATTCAAACAAATATTTTAAATAGAGAAATGTCAGACCTCTGACAAGTAATATGCACTCAGTACTTGGTTTGGGCCCCTTTTGCTTGGATAACCAGGTTACTTCAACAGCAGCCTTCAGCTCTTATGTCTCTCTCATCTTTCTCTTGACAATGCTCCGTAGATTATCTATGGGGTTCAGGTCAGGTGAGTTTGCAGGCCAGTCAACCACAGTAATCCCATGGTCATTAAACCAGGTTTTGATACATTTGGCGGTGTGAGCAGGTGTCATGTCCTTCTGGAAAAAGCATCTCAGTATCTCCATAAAGCTCTTCACCGGAAGGAAACAAATTTGCTCTCATCTGAAAAGAGGACTTTGGATCACCGGGCTGAGTTTTTCAGGATTGGATTGAAAAGGGGAATATGTCATTTGAAGATCATGCCCATAAACTATCTGTGTGTGGTGGCTCTTGATGCACTAACTCCAGCTTCAGTTCACTCTTTGTGAAGCTCCCTTTTGAATGGCCTTTTCCAGGCAATCCTCCCCAGGCTGTGGTCATCTCTGCTGTTTGAGCACCTTTCCCTTCCACATAAATTTGAAATTGGGGTTTTCATAAGTAAACCATAATAATCTAAATTATAACAAATTAAGGCTTGAAATAGCTCACTTTGCATGTAATTAGTCTGTATCACATATAAGATTAATTTTCTAAGTGAAATGAATCAGGAAATATATGTTTAATATTTGCTTAACAGGAACTGTAAGAACATTTTGAATAAGACAACTATTATAATAATAATGAACAGCTTTTTTTTTAAATTGTACACATCAATAACACAAGCTCTAAAAAGGAGAACAAATGCTCCATCACGTATGTATACACATGATGGAAATTAGTATTATATGAAGATGAATGAGTAATGTAATGTCCAGGTTATCATTGTTTATGGACGGCATTACTGCCAGCATGGATGAGCAACTGTAGCATTTTGTCCGGCATGATTGAGGGAATCAGCTTGTTGGTGAAGGTTCGTCTCTGTAAAAATGTCCAGAGCATGAATTGGATCAAGGTGTTACTGATAGAGTTCATTTTTCAGAGCATTCTCACTTCTGCCACCTACTGATCTGTTGCTGGTCGTGCCCCAAGTATAAAGCGTCTGGATCAGTTTAATTATTCTAATCTTGTCTGCCATGTGGTCTCCCTCCCCCCAACAAACTAAAGCTAAAAACTAGGGTCATCACAGTCAGCTAGAAAGAGCAGAGTAGTGGTCTGGAGATGTTAGAGGATCTCAGCAGCTTTAAAAAGTGTGTGAGGCGTCAAGGTATATCTGTGAAAACAATTTTCTCCCTGGAAAGTATCGGGAGCTCCACTTTCTATAGTTCACAACCGTCTCCTTGGTCTTGGTGGTGTTGCGTTGCAGATTATTGTGGCTGCTCTGTTTTAAATTCTTCTTGCAAACAACCGACAGTGGCTTAATCTTAAGTACATTTCTGAAGAAAGATACTCTCCGGTGTGTATTGGAAGTCATGTGTACAGACTGAACTGTAATGGGGACAGGATTGCACCTTGTGGGGCTCCTCTGCTGCTGAGGATCCTTCTAGAGACCATTCTGCCAGCAGATGTCGTGTCAAATAGTCCAAGACCCAAGAGAATATAGTCCTGAACTCGACTCCATGATTTACATCGTCTCCCAAAGCAGACCTGGCTGGATGGTGATGGAGGTTCTTAAAAAGTTAAAGTATGGTTCCACAGGTGTCCAGTTACACTGTAAAAACTAAAAGTTGAACAAACTAAGTAAGGCAAACAGCTGCATTAATTTTATGAATAAACAAAGACTTCTGATGTTGTGTGAAACATAATTAAGAAGTAACTCAAATAATAATCCTAACCAGAACAAATTTAAAATAATCAGTTTTAATCCTTTCTTTGAGTGAAAACAACCCATTTTAATGTTAACAACCCAAGTTTTTTACATCTTAACGTGGGATGTTAACTTTGTTAAAATGAGTTGTTTTAACTTAAGAAAAAACTCATGGACTGTCACAGTCAAAATGGGTTTGATCTAAGAACCAGTCTCTCTAAGTCTTCATGGGTCAAATATTTTTCTCACACCTTTTTTCTTCATATATGTTCAATTTTACATCTGTTTATGAGAAAATAAACATAACTCACCTAACTTTGATCTTGATATTTCAACTTTTTTATTCAAATTAAAATGTTCCCCATTACTACTTTTCTTCAGTGACTCCATACTATATGATGAGAACATGGATTACATTCAGTTGTGGTCATTTTTGTGATTAATGTACTTTTTGTTCGGAATCTGATGTGTTTTTCTGTGGGTATGTTTCTTTGTCTGTGTCCTGCATTTTTCTCCAACTTTCTTGAGAATTCCACCAGAGCCCCTGTGCTGAGGACCTGTCCATCAAGCCGAGTGGACTCCTCTCTCTGCAGCTTGCATAGGTGATGCTCATTGAAGCTCATCACAGGCTGGATATAAGGAACTGGCTGTCAGATCTACATTGCCTGAGTGTTAAACTGTCTTGGTAAAACTCTAGCCCTCCTTGTGTCCTCCAGAGATTCAAGTTATGCTCCTTTCTCCATGACAAACCTGTTAACACTTCCCTGTGTTCCTTTCCAAGGTCTCCTTGCAGTAATCTCCTTACTATCAGTTTTCCTGCTTCTCCATAAGCCTTGGTTTCCATTTCACATCTGACAGCCTTCAAGCTCCAAGTTCCTCCGTAATCCATCTCCATGCCTGCCCGCTCTCCATGCTCAGTCCTCGCTCCCAGATTCCACCACCAGATTGATTATCGTTAACGAAAACAAACGAAATAATGACAAAGAAGTAAATAGAAGTTAAAAAAAAAAGTTTGTTAACTGAAATAAAATAAAAACGAGAATTTGAACAAAACAAAAAACAACTGAAACTGTAATGAGTGTTCACAAAATTAACTAAAACAAACTGAATTTATTTAGAAAATGTGCATAGTTTTCCTTTCATAAAGTGTATCATAAAATCTTGGAGAATAATTTCTAAGTCGCTCCCTGCCTACTCCAGAAACAGATACGATCATCTGTGTTGTGCCTTTTTGGTTGCACAAATCACTCTGATAAAACAACAGAACTGGAAAGTTTGATACAATCCCATTGACTCACCCCCTTTCAAGGCAAAAGACATCTTTGGTTTTCAAGCTGTCAGAAGAAGCGATTGAAACGATGAAAACAGTCTGCAGCAAAAACAGTCAAGTCATCTGTGTTGCTGCGGTCCGCCTAGTGTCATCTCAGCAAAGGTTGAGTGAAAGCGCCAGAGTCCAATTTGGGATTACTTCCTACTAGAATATGTGCAAAATGATCAAAAGCAACATAGTACTCCTGGTAGCTTGGCTTTTGTTTTGTTGTGTTGCCAGTCAGTGTTTTTATAGACCTGTAGAACCCGCCTTAATTGTTGGGCTTTCTAATGCACATGTGCTGTTATTATGTTAACAGAACTTTGAATGTTACTCTGCCACATATCTTTTATACTTGCCTGATTTGTATGGTTGTTAATCTGGCCCATGTCAATAAATTTTTTAAAAAGCATAATCATTTTCTGAAATTTTGTTATGCATTTTTTCTTCTTTTTTTTTCGCCCTGGTACACAACTTGTTTAATGAAAAGACTTAAACTAAAACTGAAAAACTAAAATCAAATTAAGCATTTAAAAAAAACTCAAACTAAACTAAACTACCAAACAAATTGTAAAAACTAATTCATGCTAAAATAGAATTTAAAATCTCAATTCAAAACTAAATAAATACTAAAGGAAATGTTAAAACTATTTTAATCCTGTCCATCCACTTTGTATCTCATGGATCTCAGCAGACATACCAGACTCCTACCTCTCTCTCACTGGGGTTTAACTCACCATCTCTATGCTAACAGTCAGATTCTCTCCAAGACTCTGTCTCACCTCTGGACTTCTCCTCCTGCAGTTCTTCATATCTCCATCCCCCTGGTAGTGTTCCTGGTTTCTGGAATCTTCATCATCATTGAATCATTGCTGCAATACAGTTTTTAGAATTTAACTGGTCTACCTAGTAGTATTATCAAAAAGCTTAACTGCAAAATGATACTTCTAAAAGTAGTTGTACTGCACAGTACCTTTTACTTAGGTAATATTATTTGGGGGTATAGTGCTTTAATTTGAGAACAATGTCTGCCCACTCTACTCACCTCTTGTTACTTCACTGAATGAAAAACCATGTTTTGACCCAAAAATGCCAGGAAAATAAACACATACATTTAATGTTAAACTAAGATTTCTTCTTTGTAGCTTCATAGTTTTGGAGGTCATTTCAAAATGGAGTAATCACAATATATTATCACTGAAGGCACTTTGTACTGTTCTAATATAAGTATGTTACCTGCTGTAATTATTGGTTTTAGAAAGCTTTATGTCAACAAAAATTTTTTTTTCTTCTGCCAGATTTTGTCAATGTTCAACACTGTATTTTATTCTAGACATTTATTTTGATAATTTTTATATTATATGATCTTACTACTCTTTATTTCTTAAATAGAGAGAAAAAACTTCATTGTAATGAATTGGAAGTTTGTGCCCTGTTCTTTGTTTATAAGAAAGGAAAAATACATAACCTGATTCTTAATTTTTTTTGTGAAAATTTTAACTTTGTTCTTAAAAATACAGTTAAAAAAATCCTTAACTATTTACTTTTTAAGTGATTAATTGCATGGACATATGTGTTGTGCATCAATTCATGCATTATTACGGTATAATTGTGTGCATGTTTATGAGAGCAAGTGAGTGACTGTGGCTCCAGTGTAAAGTGCTTTGAGAGGTCAATATTTGTTATGTTGTGTTAATTGAGGACCCAAGAGTAGCAGTAATCAGTTGAGCAGTTTTAATGAAGAAAAAGATAAAACTTACAAAATGAACAGGGGAGCAAACAAACACAGGAACCGGAGGACAAGGAGCAACGACGATGAACTGGCAGTAAACTGAGAGAACCAATGAGCCTAATATGCTGAGGAGGAGTGAGGAAATGACAAAAAAAACCTGAGGACTAATTTGTGGAAACATATGCAGGTGAAAGGGAGAGAGCAGGTGGAAACAATGAGTATCCAGGTCAGGGAGCAGTATGGCAGGGAGGAAAAAGGAAGGAAAATACAGGAGAAGAAACAGAAAACCATCCTAAAACCGGAAACTAACTAAAGATGTCTAAGAGGAATTATCTAATTAGAATAAATAACAACAAGTGATAAACTAAGGAAACTTAAATAAAAGGTAAAACAAAACAACATGAACCAGGTTACAACATCTAAGAGTAGGGATGGGGGAAATATGGAAACAAAGAATCGCTCAAATCAAAATGCTAAAGTCCTAAAGTAAAACATAAACCCAAGACATAAACTGAAATTATCTAAATAGGAAAACGAACTAACTAAAGCTTAAACACAAAAACCTCACATCATAACAGTATTACTAAAAAAGCGATATGTAAGTTCAGTCCATTTACCTTTATTGTTTATAAGTCAGTTATGTATTTCTCAATGTTTGGCCTTTGATCTCCAAATTTCTAATTTATCCTAAAAAACTGAAAAGTCATGTATATTTTTTAAATAAATAAAATCATATTCTTTCATTGTTGTTTAGACCTCTGATGTGCTCCGGTGTTATATGTTTACACAAAACTCACTTGATTTTATTCATGAACAGTAAAATAAAACAAAGAATCCCTATTATTTTAATCTTCTTTAGGAAACCTTTATTAATTTCATAGACCCTAAATTAACACTTTCTTGTACGTCTAAAGTCACCTGACTATATTTTAAATATCCTGACTTTGATATCAATATTGGAACATTTAAAAAAAAAATCTTTTAAATTTAGAATTATAATCATGATCGTGATTTGTAACTGCAAGGACATAGAACAGAACATGTATTGTTTCTGTTCATCAGAAAAAAAACGTTCCTTTGTTCTTAACATTGCAACTTCACCCCAAATTTTAACTCTTTTTTTTTTTCTTCTTTTTTGTGTGAAGATTTTGTGGCCACAGCAGCCTTGATTAAAGTGGACAATACTGAAATGGGGCTAAGGCCTCTGAACTTGGGGCAACTGTCCTAACCACTGCACTACACACACACTTAATTTTAAAAAAATAATTTAAATGCCAACTAAAAGATGTTCAAGTGACTTGAATGTTTTTTGCTTTAAGGATGTTGATAGAAAAGTACAAAGAAGGTCAGAGGAAGCTGTATTGTGTCTTTGTAGATTCTGAGAAAGCATATAACAGGTTGTGGAGAGAGGAGATGTGCTATTCTATGAGGCGGTCAGGACTGGCAGAGAAGTATGTTAAGGTGGTGTTGTCTCACAGTATGAGAGCTGTGAGACAGCAGGGAGGTGTGCTATAGGAGTAACAGAGGATTTCAAGGTAGAGGTGGTACTGCATCAAGGATCATCTGTAAGCCCCTTTTTGTTTGCTTTGGTGACGGACAGGCTGACACAAGGTTACACAGGAGTCTGCTTGGATAATGAAGTTTGCGGATGACACTCACTACGTTTACATGCAGCAAGAGAAAGTCGAATTATTACCTCAGTCCGACTGAAATCAGACTTTTGAAATGCATGTATACACCTTAGTCCTGCTTGAATCGAACTGAACTGGAGTTTCAGAAGCTTTTCTAAGATACCCAAATAATGCAATAGGGAATCGGAGTTCTCTGCAACCAACCCCCCCGCCCCCGCCTGTATTCGCACAGCCCCTCAGGAAGTGAAGAGACATGTAATTGCGGCTCAGCAGCGACATAGTATTATAAGAAGAATATGGCGTATAAGACATACACTGTAAGTGGCCAATCAGCTTAAGTTTGGACTGATGAAGAGACGGGTGGTGACTGTGAATATCCTGTTATAACTCTGTCTGCTTTACTCCCACCAGCCTGTGTTTACTGCCTGAGTGCAGCTCGAAGCTAACCAATGTAAGACTAACACATAGGGGTGCATATCGCCATTTATTGTCAGGGAGCGGAAAGTCCTTAATTTAATAATTCCATGTTCTGTGTAACATGCAATCTGGGACTCGGCTCTTAACGGGTGGGCATGCCCTTAGTCTGATTGCTCCAAAAAGCTTGATTTAGATATGCATGTAAACATACTGAGTGTGATCTGTAGTGAGAACAAAGCGCAGGTAGAGGAAAAGTTAGAGAGGTGGAGTCACTGTAATGGTGCGTCCAGACCGCAGGCTTTGTCAGCTTCAACAGCGTCAAGATTACATGTTAAGTCTATGGTTAAGGCCGTTGGAGGAGCGTCTTAGTCTGCGGTGCTTTGTGAGCGTTGGCTCCATGAAGCATGTACGTACTCAGTCTATGGCTGGTGTCAAACCCTAGCTGCTGAAAGTAACTAATAAAGTAACTTATATTCTAACTTTGTTACTTTCAAAATAATCAGTATAGTAACTAAATTACATTTGGAAGGAGTAACCAGTAGTCAATAATCAGTCCCCCCTGGTTTCTACCTCTAGCAGTCATCGGGCGAGAGTCGGGTTACACCTTAAACAGGTCTTCAGTCCTTTGCAGCACTGAAATATATGAACTTTTCAATTACATTCAAATGTATAAAGTAATATATAATATATACACAATAATATATAATACATCTAGAAGATATATATATCTTGCAGATCTTGACCATGTCTACATGCCTAAATGCATTTAGTTGCCTGCATGTAAAAGTGACCAGTGAGAATATATATACAGTATAATTTTTCTTTCTTCAAATGACTTTCATGCATGGTTATAATTGTATAGTTTTCTTTCATTTGACTTTATTACTGAAATATATGAACTTTTCAATTACATTCAAATGTACTAAGTAATATATAATATATACTGTAAAATACATCTACTATATATATATATATATTTTTTTTTTCCCTTCAAATGACTTTCATGCATGGTTATAATTGTATAGTTCTCTTTCATTTGATTTTTTCGCTACATTTGAGCTTCATTAATATTTAAGTTTAATCAACCAGAGCATAAAAAAGAAAGTGGAATATTTTACTTGTGTTATTAATCATTATTTATAAAGAGTCATCCTATGGTATGAGTGTTGTAACTCCAGTCAGCTCAGAAATTATTCGTCATTGGTACATCCGGGTCTTCAACTTTTTTTTGATTGACAGTTGCCATGGCAACAAGCTAGAGCATCGCCATTTTGTCAGGAGGCTTTTTTTCCCCCTCAGCTCAGTCTTTTTCAAATGTTCTCCCTTCCCGCCGGAATAATGCTGTCAGTGGATATATGTTTCAGGTTTTCGGATATCGAAACACGTCTGCTGAAACGGATTAAGAAGATCGAGAGGCCGACGTTTTAACAGAGTTGGGAATAATTAGGCGGCGCCGCTCTAACTCAGTTGTCCGTGTCTCTGGTCCACCGGGCCGGTTCACTGCGCAGGTTTGGACCGCGCGCCATTTTGTGAAAATTGACACAAAATTCCTGACCAAAAATTATAAGAGGACGGGGCTCCTGTTTGCCGATTATGATGCCCTGGGTGTAACCGCGTTTTCGCACCCGTCGAAGAGACTGACGCATTGGCTGCAAAGACGGCTTTAAATCAGAATTTGGCGTAACGTTTATTTAGCGGCAGCTACAGTCGTTAGCTTCAGGCTAGTCAGGGCAAGCGGCTAACGTTAGCTGCGTTCATTTTGTCAGCTAACGCTAGTTAGCATGTTGCTTGTCATCAGCTGATAAAAACATCTGATGAATTTGCTTCGATCGTAGATGATGGTCATCACAGTTTTGGACATGAAGCGCTCACAGGATATAACTGACGGTTTTTTTTAAAGGTTTTTTTTGCCGGCCAGAAGACGGGGGGTTGGATTTACTCGCTAACCCGTACAGGGAGGGGAGAATCTCGAGCTGGATAAGTTTCCTCAACATACAGTTTATTGGACTTTAAATGAAGATCGTGCCATCAGAGGTGAGCAATTCCTATCTGTTGTATTGTATATTTAGCTTTCGGTTGTTAGGTTTTCTGTGATCTATGTTCTGTGTAAATGGTTAACAATGATGGACGCGGTAGTGAAGTTGAAAATGGTAGCTTTTTGGTGTGGCGGCTAGCTAACAATTTGAGAGTCTAGCTCTGCTTAACGTTTCTTTTCAATCAGTAGATCAATGGATGGATTTTATTGTTGGACGGGAGGAGAATTCCAACTGATTGTGAGTTATATGTCTGAGGTTGGACGGAGTGTCATGTTGGCACAGTTATTGCTAGCCCTGCTATATTAGACCCTGTCATTGTATGATTTAGACTCTGTTAGCTTACCACACAAGATTTGATGTACTGCCAGTGTTTAACTGTGTTGATAGCAGGCATGTATTTGATGTTTAACCGTTGTAATCGATCTAGCCCGGCTAATGGTCAGCGTTGACTTGTTGACGAACCAGCTGAATGGGCCCCACAGCCCGCTGGCTGAACACAGCGTCACCAGCTAACGTCGGGTTGGTGAGGAGATATGCTCGTCTGTCCCGCAGTTTTCAGGTTAACGACGACAACGTTAGCTAGTCAGTCTGCTAACGGTAACGCGAGTCCGAATCCGTTTTGTCATCTTTTTGAGGATTTCGAGTCTCCCACGAACGATATGTAGCAAGGGAGTTGGGAAATTAACACTGAATATGCATCCTAAATTCTAACCATGACGAGATCTACCCAATCTACTGTAAGTATAGAGCCACTCGGGTTGCGTCTATTTACATTGGGCTTTTTTAATTGTTAGGATGAGTTATATTTGATTCAGCTTAGGAACGGATCTATCGGTTGGGCGTGAGAAGATGACACACAGGCTCGTTGCTGGGATCTCTACTCATCTCTTTACGGCATAATTCGGCTTCTAATATAAAGCTAACCATCGTTATATTTACACAGAAATGGGCCCGCTGATGCTGTAATGACTAGAGCCAGGAAAGGAACTGTTCATACGTTAGTACTGAACATTAAAGATCAGCAGACGTTTAGAAGAAACAAAAAAGCTACAAGTGTGCTTGAAAATTGGCATTTTTTTGTCATTATAGTTTCTAACTATTGTATTATTCTAGCTGAATTTCTGCTATGCATTTTTACATGAATAAATTAAACTAATAATTATATTAGTTGTACGCTAGCTGATGTGATTATAAAATACAGTTTAAACCAAAATATACATCTTTCAGTTCTTGTTAAATTTGCAAAGGCTCATATTGTAAATATAGCTTATCCACCTGGGTTATGGCTAACAACTGCATATTTCAAGAGTATTCCATGTTTTAAATAGCAGATTTTAAATAGCATGTGGACTGAGAGGAGAGCAACTCTCTTTTAGGCCCACAGCAGTAATAATTCCTATCCCACTGTTAAAGATTCTGCACTTACCTAAACTAATTTATTCTTTAACATTTCTACAACAGCTCAATGGTATTTATTTATTTTACTTTTTGTAAAGAAGATTTCTGTCTGAACCACAAGACGCTCACTTTTTAAATTTAATTTAGTTGTTGAACTCTCGCAGAATTCTGGCACCCCCACACACTTTTAAAAGTTTTTGAGGTGTCTTCTCCACTGCTCACTTTTGTCACCTTTTTCCAACTAAAGTTTAACATCGGCATAATAACAGGAAACATGACAAGTACAACATTATAATTTTGTGTTTTTATTCTTTATAGTGGGTTGGGTTTTGCTGCTGGACACTCCTCCCAGGATGATATGAAAATTTACAGAAGATGCATTCAGGTTAGCGAATGTATGTTAAGCCTTAACTGATTGGTGGAAGTATAGTTTACTTTTCATTTCCTCCATTTCCTCTTACACTGCTGCTCGAAGTTTGGCACCTGGGCCAACATCCTTGTACCATTTTAAATCAAAAGAGGTAGAGAAAATATAAAATTGTGTATAAAATATATATATATATATATATATGAAACTTGGGTGCTAAGGTTTTTTTTAGTAATCAGTAATCTTCAGTAATTGAAGCTGAAGTCTTATAGTTTAACTACTTACATTTATCAAGTTTTTTTTTTTTAAGTTAATAAAAATAGATTTTTCAGTTTTTAAGTGTAAAAATAAAATTGTTAGGGTGGAACAAAAAAAAGGTATGTGTTCTCGGATGCATTGCTGCTCTGTGGGTTGTCATCTTACGGTTCCTCTTCTTTCTGTCAGTGGATGTGTATTTTTTCTCTTCCATAGCTGGGTCAGCTTTCTAACGCTCTTAGATGGAGTGCAGGTTTTGGGCTGTGCAGCTATTTTGCTGTCAGGGTCTTGTGTTGAAAGCAACGTCTAAGTGTGCCAAAGTTCAATTTTATTTCTTGTTTATTTCTTGTTTTCTCATTGGAAAATGGGAGCAGCTCTGCCCTGGCAACAAAAGTAGGCTATTTGCATACTGCGTTGTGATTGGTCTGTGCATTGATGGGCTTGCCAAATCACGCTGTATCTCTGTGGTGATAGGCTATGCTAATTAGGTGCTGTTGCTGGGATTCTGAATAGTGGTTACTGTGTAGCACTGGTGAATTGTGTTGTCTGGAGAGAGATGCTGATAGCAGAACATGCTATTTAATAATTTTTTGATTCCTTCTGGCTTAAAATGAAGGATGATTCACTGTACAGTGTGGAGATGCTGTATTTTCACACCTTCTCACTGCTAAACCTGATGTTTTTCTCCCTTTTATTCACAAAGGTTGATTTATTGCTGTTGTATTTTACATTTTTCTTATCCTGGAATGTTTTATCACATTTTTAATAAATCATGCTTTTTATTAAAGTCACAATTTTCTAAACATTGTACAAATCTTTTGTTATTCTTAACATGTATTAATGATATTTTTTTTATATCTGGGCTTTATTCATTTAAAATTGATCCAATTTTTTGCATTTTCAAATGTTTTTATGCATAAAGATAAATGTCTCCATTCAGATTTGTGGTAATATTTGTTACATATGCTGAATAAAGGTTTGTTTATATTGTGTTTACAGCAAGTTAGAATCTTTCATTGTTTTATTTACAGGCCAAGATGCCATACAAAATGGCATGCGTTTAATTCCTATCTAGATTTTGGCCTTTTCCTAACTTGTGTTTTAATAAATGCTATTTGTTAAAGCACAAATGCATCTTCTAACAGTGTTAATTTCTCCCAGGAGGAGAGACTTAAGCATGCAAACCTTCGTCCGTCCGGCTTGCGCCCTCTTTTTCTTTACACACTGCTGGTCTTCAGATGGCTGCTCCAATGCCCCATACGCACCAGCAGTACAGTGACCGCCACCAGCCAAGCACTGACCAATCTGTTACGGTCTTACCGTACAGCGACCAGACACCACAGCTCACTGCCAATCAGGTATCCTAACCCCGTCCGGCTGCATCTCTTGGATTTAAAAGATTTAGAAGAATCGTCGTACTTACTGTAACATGCAGCACTGCTTACCTCTTCTCGTTTGTCACTAGGCAAAAGTAACTGTTTGTCAAATCAATCATGTTGCGCTAAATGGCTTATTTTTAAATTCAGAGATGTGTCCTATTAAGCCTGTAGAGTTGAGGAGTTGTTTTTGGTAATGGGTTGTTGTGATTTTTACTTTTGCAACTCCAGAGGCACATGCCCCAGTGCTTTCGTGACCCAACTTCAGCTCCCCTGAGGAAGCTCTCCATTGACCTTATCAAAACATACAAACACATCAATGAGGTTAGTATGCTTCTTTTTGCTTCACTCCATCCACCTCTTTCAAACGTTTTTATTTAGATATCTAAGCAATTTTACCTGGTCATACAAGCTGAGACTATTTCTAAACTTCCTTTGCAAGCTCTCAGTACACAAAGCCAACAGTTTAATAACAAATTTCAGCCAAACTATATTGCAAATAAACCTTTAAAAGACAAATCGTAGTCGGTTGTTTCTGCCATATTTGCTCTGTGATTACCTGTGTGTGATCATATAGGTTTGTTTGTCGATTCACAGGTGTATTATGCAAAAAAGAAGAGACGGCACCAACAGGGTCAGGGTGAAGACTCAAGTCACAAAAAGGAGAGGAAAGTCTTTAATGATGGCTATGACGATGATAACTACGACTACATCGTCAAGAATGGGGAGAAGTGGATGGACCGTTATGAGATTGATTCCTTGATAGGAAAAGGATCATTCGGACAGGTTTGTTTATGTTCTAATGCAATTATGAACACTTTTTTTAAAGTCTTTTTTTCCCGGTGTAAAGGGATTTTATTTTGATTATTGTGTGGCAAAATTTCCCCTCAGGTTGTAAAAGCGTACGACCGAGTAGAGCAAGAATGGGTGGCCATTAAGATCATCAAGAACAAGAAGGCTTTCCTCAACCAAGCCCAAATAGAAGTGCGCCTCCTGGAGCTGATGAACAAACATGATACCGAGATGAAATACTACATTGGTAATCCCCTCTTTGAAAACCTTTGCCAGTCCGACATGACATTGTTTTTTGTGCTTTGTTAACATTACAAATTCATTGGCTGCAGTTCACCTCAAGCGACACTTCATGTTTCGGAACCACCTCTGCCTCGTGTTCGAGATGCTTTCGTATAACCTATACGACCTGCTCCGAAATACCAACTTCCGCGGAGTCTCGCTCAATCTCACCCGGAAGTTTGCCCAGCAGCTATGCACGGCACTACTCTTCCTGGCCACGCCTGAGCTCAGCATCATCCACTGTGACCTGAAGCCGGAGAACATTCTCCTCTGTAACCCTAAGAGGAGCGCCATTAAGATAGTGGACTTTGGCAGCTCATGCCAGCTGGGACAAAGGGTATGACGCTACACGTCGTCTTATCAGCAATGAGATGAGTTGATGTCTGAAAGTGCCTAATGGAGGACAGAAGCTTCTCATCTATTTATTCTGTTTTGTTCCACCTTGTGTTCACAGATTTACCAGTATATCCAGAGTCGCTTCTATCGTTCCCCAGAGGTGCTTCTGGGAATGCCCTATGACCTGGCCATCGACATGTGGTCCTTGGGTTGCATCTTGGTAGAGATGCACACTGGAGAACCTCTCTTTAGTGGAGCCAATGAGGTAAACCATTTAAAAGATGCTCCAGATATGTTCCATCTCAGGATCTAAAAAGGATTAAGTAATGTTCTGAATATATATATATATATATATATATATATATATATATTTTTTTTTTTTTTTTTTTTTCTTCACCAGGTTGACCAGATGAACAAAATAGTTGAGGTTCTTGGCATCCCACCTAATCACATAATGGACCTAGCCCCCAAAGCCAGGAAGTTCTTTGAGAAGCTTTCGGATGGTACATGGAGTGTTAAGAAGACCAAAGATGGAAAAAGGGTGAGAGCAAACTTTCCTCCTATGCTGGCATGTAACAGTTTTTCACAGATATATTCTTTTTTTTTTAATTCTTGTGTTTATTTATTTTACAGTATAAGCCTCCAGCTTCGCGGAAGCTCCACTCCATCCTTGGTGTGGAAACAGGGGGTCCAGGTGGCCGGCGGGCGGGCGAGTCCGGCCATGCCGTTGCTGACTACTTGAAGTTCAAGGACCTGATCCTCCGGATGTTGGATTATGACCCTAAGAGTCGAATCCAGCCCTATTATGCCCTGCAGCACAGCTTCTTCAAGAAGACTGCGGACGAGGGGACCAATACGAGCAGTAGCGTGTCTACGAGCCCCGCATTAGAGCAGTCCCAGTCTTCGGGAACCACCTCCAGCACCTCCTCCAGTTCAGGTACTGTTCACCTTGAGTAGTGACACACCTTGATAAGAGATGCACCAATTATTCTGCTTTTGGCTAATGTATATTTTTTTCTTTGAAGTTTGACCTAATTCTTCTCTTCTTTTAATACTAAAAAGAATAACATGCCGCAGCTTATAGCCCAACAGATAAGGAATAAAGTAATTATAGATTATAAGGTTATCCCAATGTATGTGTCAAAACAAATGCAGCTAAATATTTCTTAACACGTCAACCCCCAATAATTGAGACTTGCCAGTTATTGATTGGTAAAGAAGAAGAGAATATACTCCAAATACCACTTGACTGGTGCATCTCTAACCTTGATATTTCATCAGTTTGGTTTCTGGATAATTCAGTAAACGTATTTAATGCAACATATTGTCCCTTTGGCTATAAACGGATTATTCCTACATTACTATAAAGTTCTTGTCCAAAAAAAGCTGAATTTGTTGGAAGTTGGTGAGGATGTGGTTGTGACACCTGTTCTTCACCTTTAGGAGGATCGTCCGGGACTAGTACCAGTGGCAGAGCGAGATCAGACCCTACCCATCACCACTTGCACAGTGGAGGACACTTTGGCACGACCATGCCTGCCATGGATGGTGACAGCCTCTGTCCACAGGTCAGTAAGTTATTTGAAGGGTATTTGATCTAATTTCTTCCCTTTTTTTCTTGTTAAAAAAAGACAAAATTATGTTCTAAAAGACTTATAAGGTTTACCTGTACTTCTCTTTAAAATGAAAAAAATCAGCTGTTGTATTGGAATTAGAGGTTTTGGTGTTATTACGTGTCATGGTTTCTAATCTTGTAATATTGTTTTGGTTCATTTTAAGTATTTGGATTAAAAATCTTTTTCCATATTAACGCCTTAAAGTTGGTTTCTGTTGAGAAGCTCGGACCAGTATAAATATCAGACATGTTGGTGCACTCTTTTTGTATCGTCACTTTTGCTTTACAGCTTGTTTTTTTGGTTTCCCAGTTAACAGGTAGTCCCAACAAAAGCAAACTGATTCATAAAGTTTTACACAGCTGTCATAATAAAAACGTTTTAAAGTCTGGAGAATTAAGTTGTTTTAAACCTACAAAAGTCTTTTGCTGGCACCACTCAGACTGTTATCTCCAAAACAAATGTTGACTTCGTTAACATTATCATGCAAAGAGCATCATCTATAAAAGGTAAAACAGTAACAAGATAAAACATCTTCCAGAAAAAGCCCCATTTGACGAATTTGTAGTCCATTATTATATCACTCAGTACCGCTTTGTACCTTTGCTCTTCCATTTTCTGAATCTTTGAAACAAACCGACATACAACCTTACCGTATGAGTTTCATTTTCATTGCGATAAAGTTCTCTTTATTGATTCTGAACTTTGTCTTTAAGTCGTGTGGGATGGTTGAACAGTTCAACACTGACCCCTGTCTTCTACTTGACATTCACAGGCAAGACAGCCTTACCCACCCCCACTAGTGTGGGGAGGCGGCGTTGGACCCGAGTCAGTCACTGGAGAAACCCACCCAGTTCAGGAGACCACCTTCCACGTTCCCCCTCAGCACCCCAAGGCCCTGCATCCCCACTCCCATTTTCACCACCACCACGGGCAGATGATGGCGACGCGTCCGCGCCCACGCCATTACACCTCCCCGACACATAGCTCTTCAACCCAGGACTCCATGGAGGTGGTGCATGGCCATCTGTCCATGACCTCCCTGTCTTCCTCTGCCTCCTCTTCCTCAACATCATCCTCTTCCACTGGGAACCATGGGAACCAGGCCTATCAGCTCCGACACTTGCCCGCCGGAGCCCTTGACTTTGGTCAGAACGGTGGGCTGAGCATGGGGCTAGGTGCCTTCTCGAACCCACGGCAGGAGACTGGCATGGCAGCACACCCTGCGTTCTCTATGGGCACGAACACGGGGCCTGGCCATTACCTAGCGGAAGGCCACCTGGGCATGAGGCAGGGCATGGACCGGGAGGAGTCTCCAATGACTGGAGTGTGTGTGCAGCAGAGTTCAATGGCCAGCTCGTGACTGCGCTGACATTTGGCTGTGTGTTCCCCCTGTGCGTCATTTTTAAGGTGGTGTTTTTTACTACAAGGTGTGTTGAGAACAAAAGCTGCTCACGTCAGAAGGGAGATATCACTGAACCGCTACTACAGAGAAAAACCTTTGTTTAAAAGTATATATGTAATTTCTATCAGTTTTTCTTTTGCAATCATTAGGCACAAAATAATACTGCGGAATAACCATAGTGAGATTGAGACATCCATCTTACCATTTCACCAGTTTCATGTAACCACGAAGTAATCACCATATGGTATTATGTGGCAAAATCTTTTGAATGAGCATTTCAGGAGCAAAGATGGAAGCTGGTTCTCAGCTAGCTGTTGGTGAAGAAATGCGTGGCGTCCTCTTTAGGTTCAAACTGTGGAGCGCCTGACATTACTGTTCCACTGGTCAGTAATTAGTTTTGCCCTTCTTTTATTTTTTTTATTTTTCTCTCAAAGTGAAATTTCACATGAAAGCTGCTTGTAAATCCTACAGCTTGACAACAAGGGGAAGTGTTTGCGGTGATATTTCTTGATGTTGGTCGGTTTTGTGTGACTCTGTTAGAGGGGAGCACATGGCAGTGGAGTCCCTACGCGTGTGCTGGCCTGGTGGAAAGGAAGATTCCTGCGGGGTGGATACCGACACCAGCCTGGGGTCAAAGGAGGAGGGACGCACCACCCCCTCAGGCCTAGAGGCCCCGTTGTCCCGCAAGCCGCAACCGGGGCCCGGCACAGGCGAGAGCAGCGATGGGCACGGGAGACGAAAGGATCCGGCCCAGTAAAAGGAAGACAGTCAGTGGCTGGTTCTAGATAACCCTTTGGCCTTATGACTCATGGACTTGGAATGGAAATGGACATTATCATTTGAATTAAGATGGCTTTTCTCTATTTTTTTCTCTCTCTCTCTCTCTCTAGACAGCCCTTAATTCTTTAAGGAAATTTAAACAACTTAGAAAAGGTAAACAAGAATGGTAATCTGAGGCCTTTCTCGACAAAGATTTCGTCTTCAGCAGGGGCCCCACATAACAGGGTCTTATTGTACACAACAACCTCCTAAACATTACTTCCTTGAAATTCACTGGTTATGGATTTTGCAATGGAAAGAACTTTCTATTCCAGAGTCTACCCTTTTTGTTATGTTTTATTATTTCCCTCCCCCCTTTTGCATGTAGTCCCTCATCAGAACCACCTGCACAAGTCTCTCCATCCAAAACATGGAAACTGAAGAAAAAAAAAAAAATGAGTTAAGTGACTGCCTTTTTTCTCCTCAAATTATGCTGTGAATTTTACAAGAATTTATTTTCCCTTTGGATATGTTTTTATACCAAAGCAGTTGTTTTATAGCATATAGGTGTCTGTAACCAATAATGTAGCAGTTCACCACTTTGACGCAAAGTTTATTGAGATCTTATTTTAACGTCAATACAAACAGCTGCAATATATTACTTTTTCGCAAAAACCGGAGACCGACCGTCAAGACCGTTGGCTATTGTGTATTCTGGCCAGATTTGTTTGCAACGTTTCACCAAAACCGTTTTCCATATTAATTGGTAGATTATTTTGGGAGTCTTTTAAAAACTCTGGTGTGTTAGAGAACTTGGTAGTTACTCTGCAGGCTACAGAGTAGCAAGATAGAGGCCGAAGGTTTAAAAAAAAAAAGTAAAAAAAAGGAGACTAATGCGTTCTATTTCTGTGTCGTCGTTTTTTCTTTTGCCCCTCCCCCTCCCCCCAGTCATACTATTTCAAAGGGTGTTGCTGCCTTTCATACATCATTTGGTCAACTTAGCTAGCTTCTGCCGTGATGCAAGACTTCGTCATTGTCTTGCCAGGGTAAGGGTATTTGTGGTAAACCAGTTTGTGTCGAATGGTATAGTTCTGGTTTGGTAGGGCAAATCCCCATGATTCTTGTCCTATTCAAAGGGAGGTAAAAAAAAGGTGTTTTGTCAGCCCCACCATAACAGTGCTTTGCCTAGGCAGACATGCATGTCCTCAAAAACAGTCAATGATCAGATTATTTTTTTTTTATATCAGGGATTTTAAAGTGCTTTCTTTGTTCTGTTGTTCATTTTTACCACTTTTGAAATTTGAAAAATAAAAGCAAACATAAAAAAAAAACTGCCCACTGTCACCTTGCCAATTGAGGGCAGGCCACAGGTCATGCTGTTGTCATTTTCTAAGAGAAACACATCCTTTTAGCAGTTATGCTTGGTATTTCCTCTAACACAAATGTAAAGCTACCTATATTGAAGATTGGGGTTTGATCTGGATGTCAAGGTTAATTGCAGATTTGCAATCATTTTTCATACCCCGCTGAATTTGAGACATTTAGATCTTTGTCAGTGGTTTTTATTACTGGCATTCATACTGGTACTAAACATTCCAAAAATAAAGACTGAAAAAGAAAAAAATTTGACTGCAGTGACTCGTAAGTGTGCGCCTATTTCAGATCATGCTGATTGACCTCTTATTTAGAGCAGTTGTCATGAAATGCAGCCCCTTTTTAATAGTTGAAATAGAATTTATGTATATATTTATATTTTTTTAATAAAGGAAGTATAGAACTCACTACCTTGCTCCTGCTGGTATGTTGATTATGTTTGTCAATTTGGTGACCATTCAGTGGGCAGGAACTCCTGTTTTCTTAGTGGCAAAACCTTGCCTTTTGGCAAAGGTACTTGACTACATCAGGACAACACTATGAGGTAGGGTTTGAATCAAACAGGGAAAGCTAGATCTTCAAACCTTAATAATTTTCACAGGGTATATTGTAAGTGCATGTACATCACAAACCTTACTTTTTGGTTATATGAGAAGCACATGGTTGAAAAAAATATGGTTCCATCTTTCATAAGCCTGTTGAGTTTGTGGGTTCTACACAAACACAGATAATTGTAGACATATCTGAACACCCAACCGAAGTTGAAATCCTTTTTATTTAACTTGGATTTAGCTTATTTTCCTCCATTTTTTGATTTCACTTATTTTTTTCCACTTTTTTTGTACATGCAACATGCACTATAGAATTGAACAGCATGGGGGAAAGGATAAGTCCATGTATCCACAGATTGTAAGATCTAGTCAAGACTTTGCTGTGTTTATGACAATGCCCTTTGTATTATATTAAGACAGTCTTATGTATGATATATAAAAGAAGTTAATTGAATCGCTTTGTGTCATCATTGTTTTTCTTTCAAACTACATTCTGTCACGACCCGCGTAAAATAAAATCCTCTTTATAGACGGATATATATATATATATATATATATAAATAGGGTCAACAATACGTAAATGGAGAAGACAAGCGGCCGGTACAGTAACACTACATTCTTAAACTTATGTAGCGCTACTAAATGCCGTGGAGGCTCGTTGGTCTAGGGGTATGATTCTCGCTTCGGGTGCGAGAGGTCCCGGGTTCAAATCCCGGACGAGCCCTGGTGTACATTTTAGATCAGAATTAAACAGTTTAATGAACGCATACTAATTCAGGAAACTTTTTTTTTTAAGACATTTTAAATATGTGATGTAATTTCTAACACTGTATTAGCACAGATACTAAACATGACAAAGTGCAGTGCCCATTTTTTGACACCTTTTCATGTGACGGAATAATACATAGCCGTTTAAGCTTTACGTCTCTACGAGAAAAAAAATACGACAGTTGACAACAGGGCTCGTCCGGGATTTGAACCCGGGACCTCTCGCACCCTAAGCGAGAATCATACCCCTAGACCAACGAGCCATGTCCCGACATAATCAACATAAAGTCTTTATCAAATTAAAGCCTAAGGTTAAATTTGTATATGTTTATAAGTCACATATCGACGTTTAAAAAATGGAAAGAAGGTATGAATTTAAGGACAAAGTGTCACACGAACGTTCGGACTGGACGTTAAACGTCGCCACCATATTGTGACTGGCATTTCAAAACAAAATATGCAAAAAGACAAGACAGATCTCTTCAAAGGGTTTTAGATTAATCGTAAATGCTCTCCTTCTGCATTAGCAGAAAGCCAAATATGTATTTTTATTGTACTTTTTTAAGTCTACAGTTTCCATGTAGATAACAAATAGTTTCAAAAAGTAAAATATAGATTTAGATTACATTAATATGACTTTCACAGTTGAATCCTTAAAACATGGAAATTTCTTCATTCTTCATTTCAAACATCTCACTTCCTGCCTTCATTAGCCTACGTCCTATTTAGATTACTGCAACTCAGTTTCAGTTATCATTCATGCACTTTATCCAAAATGCAGCTTTACTAAAATTGATCATTTCTGTTGATTGTATATGCAGTTGTATACTGTTGCAAACAACACATTATTTATTTATTTATTTATTTATTTATTTATTTATTTTTCGGTTTGAAGATCTGATATAGGCCTACTGCACTTTGGACATTGTGGACTGCATTCAAACATGCTATATACTTACAAGGTTGTTCATTTTCATATAAGATACTGAATGAAAAAAAGGGTAACCCTAATACCCCAAATATTTTTTGAAGTGCAGTCAAATTTTTCAAAGTAGAAACAATATACAACAATGTTAAGAGTTTAGAACAAGAAGACAGATTTACACGATACATAGTGAAAAGGTAAAAACAAGTAGGCTTTAAAGCACATCAAACCAACAATTGCTGGTGAAAATAGAATTTAATAAAGATAAGTTAAGGTAAATTGGATGGTTTTGTCTTCATTTGCAGATTTAAAAATGATATTATATTTTTAATTTTTTTTTGGCAGAGTAATCATTACAATCATTAAAAATTACTACAACAAAAATGAAGATATATTATCATGTATCAAAAACCTATTTCTAAAATATTAATTAAAAGTAAAATTTAAAAAAACAAACGTTTTTAAGCGTACTTTCATTGATCTCCAAGAACAATGCCACTTACAGTATGGCAGACGACCAAACGTAACGTTTTATGGAACAGGTAAGTTGTCTAGTCTTTTCTTTTTCTTTATTGAAAATAATACACCAATTAAACATAGCTGAATGTCAGAGATTAACTAAAACAAAGAAAAAATATAACAAAAGGCTTATATTATTGCAAATTTTTATAGTAGGCTAAAATAGAATTATAATAATCCTTGGGAGATACGATAGAAGTTCACAGTATGTCAAAGGATTAACCGCAATATTTAGAAGCAGTTTCACAAACGCAAAACACTTTTCTACGCAGTGTTTAAAATAAAGAGATTTATTCTCATAAAGAATATATTATTTTTTCCAGATATAGGCATGAAGTTGGCCAGAAATTATGTTTGTATCTATGGAAGTTTCCAAACCAGAAGAGCTTGTTGGTGAAAACTAGACAGTTTTACCAGTAACCTATCAATTTTGTAATCACATTAACATAAGAAAAACGGAGAACACTCACAAAATTAAGAATACATTTGGGAAACATATATCAAATGGTATATTTAGTAAGTTAGTCAGCCCTCTCCCTTTAGTTAGAGTTATTTAACAAACCACCATCATATTTTTTGGCATTGCATAAAATATCTTTCAATAGATCCCTTTCAACAGGTAATGGCTGTTACGTTTGTTGTATAAAGTCAAAGATGATTTTGTCCAACTTTTTAGATATATCTTTGGGCAATCCTAATGATAAATATGTATAAACAGAACGAGAAGTTCCTACAGCCTTTGATAATAAAAAATTACCATTTAAGGACAGATCTCTCATCTAGTCAGCCTAAACGCCAGCGAGCGTTTGATCTGTATTATTATTAGTAGCCTGTTGAGGGCAGCAGAGTGCTATAGGACGTTGAGAACCCCACCTCATATATGATAGAGAAGAAAAAAAAAATACCTTGCTGACATTTCATTGGTCTGACTAATAATTTGATTGACCAATAGTTATACGAAGGATGTTACATCTTTCCAATCACGTTCGTCGTGGGCGGGACATGGTGTTGCTAAACGGATTCGCGTCATGCCAAATGTAACCGTTGTTTGTGGCGGTTTTATGGGCTGTCGACCTGTGTAAAAGATGTTTATGAGACATTTATATATAAACCTCAAAGCTATCTAAGGATCACTTATGTGAAGCTGGCTTCCTGAACGCATATCAAGTTATAAGACGACATTAGCGAGCGAAGTAAGCTAAGCTAACTACAGGGTCAAGCATGCCAAATTTTTGCGCGGCTCCAAACTGCACACGGAAAAGTACACAGTCAGACTTGGCTTTTTTTCGGTTTCCTCGAGACCCTGAAAGGTAAAGTAACATAAAAAGTATCATAAACAAAGACGATTTTAAAGTATTTAGAAAACCTTCGTTGAGTTTTCAAGAATTCTTTGTTAAAGTTGAGTTTATGTCAACGAATTGTAGTGTTTTACCTTTTAAACTTAAATTAGAAATTATAGTGTGAATCCTTTGTAAATGTTTTATCACATCTCATCAATTTCCACTGCACTATAACTGACAGGCTTGCATATAGACTCATTGCTGATATACACTACTTTGACTTTTAAAAGTCTGCACAATAAAAAGTTGATTAAAAAAGTATGTTCGTTTGATTCCAGTCCTTTGAGATTCCGGGTTTTTACTTATTTTTAGGAGTGGTTAGTAATAATTGAGTAAAGTTGTGCCAGACTTTTACTTTTAGGATTAGTTCTACTTAACAATACTTTATACCATCTACCCAATGCGAGTAACTTCAAAGAATGATGAATAAGAAATATATAAAACAAAAAAAAGAGGACACCAATAAAACGTGTGTTGAAGTGAGATTACTTGTCTATGCACAAATGTTGTTTTAATCGTATTTTTTTTTCTCTGCTTACTCTGTTGTGCCATTTTGAGGTCAAGTGAATAAACCATAAACACCATATATTGTCACTGGACAGCTGCAATGATAGACAAAAGGAATAAATAATTCTGCTTTAGAAACCATCAGAAATTAGACTGATTTCACAACACGTTTGCCAAAAACATAGAAGTATATGTATAAAATGTCTCTTACTATAAAATAGATTTCAGAGCATTGTCTTAACATCAGTGGATTCTAACTGGTCAAGTTTTCACTGCATGAAACAAACAAGATGTTTTTGTACCATAATATCTGTAATGTGGTTCTTACAATCAGAATAGTCTGAAAGATTTGTATGAAACTATTCCAAACACTTACATTTGGCAGAGTATGTCTACATTATCAAAACAATAAGTAAAATGTCATGTTTTAGTAACCAGGTGTGTGTTTTTGTTTCTAGATGCAGAATCTGGGTGGAGAACTGCCGCAGAGCAGATCTCGAAGCCAAAACAGCAGACCAGTTGAATAAGCACTACAGATTATGTGCCAAGCACTTTGACCCAGCCATGGTGTGCAAAACTGTGAGTATCACATGACCCTTTTTTTTTTTTTTTAAGATGTCTGTATCTGTGTTTTAACACTTTTGTGACAAATTTTCATCTTTATGTACAATTTTATTTGGCTGTGTTCCATTTCAGAGCCCTTATAGGACGGTCCTGAAGGATACCGCCATCCCAACCATTTTCGATTTAACAAGCCACCTGAAAAACCCTCATACCAGGCATCGAAAGCAAATAAAAGAACTTGTAAGAAAAAGAAAAAATGTAATCGTGTAAAAACAAGCTCATCTTGTTTTTATCAATTAATCTCAGTTTCTAATTTTTCCTAGACTGAGGAAGATCTACAGAGGATCAAAGAGAGGAGATGTAAGTATCTAGAAACATTCATATTTTCATACCTCACTCCTAAATTTATTTATTATTAAGAATATGCACCAAAGAATTGACTGATTAGAATCAGATATTTTCATCGTCTCTGACTGGTGACTAGCAGGGCAAAAGCATCAAAACCCCATTATTTTTCAAAGCATTATACTGCAGTAGCTTTAGACTTTCAGGTTAACAATACCATTCTTTGGTATGGAAGTTGTTACCACAAGTAGAAAAATGAAAGTTAACCATCGTTCGTCTTATTTGAAGTTTCAAATAGGGCTGCCAAGGTTTGTCACGACAACGATGACGGGTAAAATTGTCGACAAAAAATTAGTAATCATTATCTTTTTGTCTTTTCTTTTTTCAAGCGTTGTTTTTCTCTTAAAACGGTCGCTATCCCTTTATCTGCTCCCTTTCTGCCCTGCGTGCACATGCGCAGTTGTAGTTATCAGGCTCACCTGCAGCTTAGAAAAGCTTTAACAGCAGTGACCTGACAACATAGCGCTAACGTTGCAATGCACTATATGGTTACATTTAAAAGAGACGAAAATGTTAATAATAGATCCTGTGGGGACATTAAAAAAAACATGACACATGTTTTCTGGTCCTGCTCTTTGCATGGGCTTTGGAAAGAGTTAGGCAGGTTGTTATATACCGTACTTTGACAGATTTTCCTATGATGTAAAAAATGTAGTTCATAAAGAGAAACTGGAATCAGCTCGAACTGGTATTGGTAGATCAAAGCTTTACAAAAACCGTTGTAAGACTGATCGGTGCTTCTCCATTACATATCCATTTATCTGAAACCTGTGTTCCTTCTGTCTTTTTCCACCAGTGGCTGCATCTGAGCAGGCTTCCAAAAAAGAGGATAGCGCAAGCACCGCTGACAATGAACCTCAACTGTCCCCCGAGGAGAAAAATTACCGGGATTATTTGAGGTCTTTGTTTGAGATTCTGTTCATGCTGGCAAAACAAGGAATCCCTTTGACCACTGACAGAGTATCCGAAGAAGAACTCAAAACCAACAACTTCCAGGCCATGTTAGATTACTGCATGAATTCCGGAGACGAAGCTCTGAGGAAGAGATTTGAGACGACTGCAGTGAACAGCGAGTACCTCACCGCTGCCCAGGTGAATCAGCTCCTAGACGTTTGTGAGAGCACGGTGAGGGAAGAGATGCTTATGGAGGTGAGGGAGAGTCGCTTCTACTCCCTGGTGACGGGCGGCCTGGTTGAATTTGCCGACAGCAAACACTTGCCCGTGTTCCTCCGCTTCGTCAATAACCAGAACGTCCTCAAAGAGGAGTTCGTGGACTTCGTCCCGTTCGTGGACGGAGACGAGTCCGCGCTGGTAGAAAGGCTGGAGGCTCAACTGGTGGAGCGCTGGGGGCTCAGTATGGAGGACTGCCGCGGCCAGGCCCACATGGCCACCGGTACCGCCACCACCAAGATGAAAGCTGTGGCTGTGCTGCTTATGGAGAAGTACCCCCTTGCACTGCACATGCCTTGTTCTCATGTGGCGCTGAACATCCATCTCGCCAACAACCTACCTTATCCCAATGTGCAGATTGTCATGGAAAATCTGCGGAGGATTACGTCGTTCTTTAAAATCCCGCGCACTCAGGCGGTACTGGAGAAGGCCATCGCCTCTCAGTTCCAGAAGAATCAGGAGAAAGGGGAGACGCTCAAACAAATGTGTTCCTCAGGATGGACAGAGCAACACAACGTCTTTGATGTGCTGCTGGATATATTGCCTGCACTCCTGCTATGCATGGATGATATTCGGGACAATGCCGATCGACAATTTTCCAGTTGTGTCACCATGGACGCATATTCAGTTGGAGCGAGTCTCGCAGACTTTGAGGTGATTGTCACCATTGTCATCTTAAAGAACGTTCTAACCTTCACCAGAGCATTTGGGAGGAACCTACAGGGGGAAACGCTTGACGTGTTCTCTGCCGCAAACAGCCTAACAGCTGTTCTGTACTCTTTGAATGAGGTCAACGACAACATCGACGTGTACCACGAGTTCTGGTACGGCGAGGCTGTAAGCTTGGCCGCCCTCATGGAGATCCCCGTGTCCGTCCCGCGGCTTTTCCTCCGCAAGCAGCGGGCGGCCGACCTTGGCGAAATCCAAGCAGAGACCTACTTCAAGGAGTATGTGACCGTACCGGTGATCCGCGGCATCATGCAGGAAGTGGAGGACATGTTCTGCGACAACAACCTCAAAGCTCTCAAGTGCCTGACGCTGGTGCCGGCCGTCATGGGCCACATGAAGTTCAACACCACGGAGGAGAACTACGCAGAGGTCTACAGCGGGGACCTGCCGAACCCGGACACGCTTCCCGCTGAGCTGCACTGCTGGAGAATCAAATGGAAGCACAGAGGGAAAGAGGTGCGCCTGCCCACCACCATTCACGAAACCCTGCAGCTGCCGGACGTCAAGTTCTTCCCCAACGTCGACGCCTTCCTGAAGGTGCTTTCCACCATGCCGGTTCTCAAAGTCGAGAATAGCCTGGGCGACACGGCAAACGGCCTCCTGCACGCTTATCTCGGCAGCGTGCCTGTGAAGCATTTAAACAAAAGTCTTGTGATGCTGCACGTTAACAGCCACGTCAAACATGACCTGGATGTCATGGTGGACAAATACTGCAGGCTCTATCCCGAGTATGATTCTGAGGTGGAGGTTGAGGACATGGGCGAAGATGTCATCGTGACCAAAGTGATCTGAAGGTCTGGGTCCGATCTAGGCATGGGACGGTGTCCGATTTATCACCGTTTGAGAACCTTGGGTAAAATACTGAGGTGTTCACTGCATGAACACAGAAAATATAGATTAACTAGTTGCTTTTATTAAACGGTAGAGCAATGCATAGTCGTACTATTAAGTACCACATGTAACATGTTATCTTGAACTTTTATTGATGGCCACTGTCCTTCAGCTTTTAGGTGCAGGGATGACAAATTTGACACCTTAACTGCTTGGTTAGCCAGCATACAGTTGGGTGTTTAACAGACATGGTGTTCATGTTATAAAACAGTTGCCTTGAAGAGTAACAGGTATTGATTGTTTATGTTCCTCACCAACATTTTTTTCTTTTTCCAATAAATGAGTCTATTGGAAGGATGAGAGGTTTAGTAGTCCTCTACATGCCAGGCGAGCAGCTGTGTGCAGCGACATGTAGGGCACACCATACGGCTAGAGGGAAAAGTCCAGTTTGCTAAAAACTGCTGTGCAGCAACAGGTCGGGGAGGGGCAGTGTTGTATTAGTCTTGCATACGGCTTTCACTTTCTTTTGCTTCTGATTAAAAATTGCAGGAAATTTTTAAAGTGTTGAAAACGTTGAAGCTTCAGCAGAACGACGCTGATCCCTGATGTTCGCTAAAGTTCACACTGAAAATCAAACTGTGAAGCGTCCGGTTATAGAAACTATTGAGCAAAAAATGGTAGAAAGCTGAAAATGTAAAGTGTTGTCTGATTTAAGTGTTCCGTTCTTCTCCATCAGACTGTTCAGTTCTTGTTTGTAACGACACTGTAATACAATTATGCAAATCTTTATAGTTTTCCTGTCTACTTTTCTTAACCTTTTGATATTTGTGATTGTGGTAACTGAACTAAATTGTGTGTTTTAAATCGAACCACGAGATGCAGGCAGATCTCCCAGTTTATTTAATAAGGAGCTGTTCGTCTGGAATTTAAATGGGAGTATTTCTTTCTTTTAACTGGTGTACCAGACTTTCACCTATTAAAAACAAAGTATGTTGGAAGTTTCCTCTTTACTATGTTAATGTATTGTTAGATGTGAAAATGTGTATGTGAAAGTTGATACTTTGGTTTTTTTTTACTTGTACAGTGAAGTTGGAACTTATTGTCATTACAGATTATTTTGTTGTATTTTGTTCTATTTGAGATTTTTCTTTCCTTTAATTTGTTTCAATTAAATGCCCTATAATGAACTTACATCTGTTTTTTTTTTTTCTTGTTCATGAATCCATTTTACTTGCAGAAATAATTACAGTTGTACATTAAAGTGATCCAACCAGGTCGGATGGATTGTGTAGTTTTCTTTTTAGTATTGGTTAAGGTGCACAGCTATTCATCATAAGACCAAGTTATAATTCTCTGAAACTTAACCAACATGGTTGAACACACAAATCATTAAACTGCTGTCTAAACCCGTCCCTAACTATTATTATTTTTAGAATTAAACATTTTACATATAAATGACAGCTTCTAAGAGAGGTTGACTGTCATGCTAAGTCAGAAAATGAAATGAGTCGTGGACAGCGTTTCTTGGAAGATGGTTGCATTAGTTTAGGATTTAGTGGACCAACACGAACAGATGACATGGCTCAACAAATCCGCTCTATAAACTTCACCTTACACCTCAAGTTAGATTCTGACCCTTTCCTGTTTTCTCTAGACTGAAATGTTGCTTTTCAAATGAAGGGCAATGTTTATTTTTCTCTGAAGAGAGGACTTGTGCACTGACCCCAAGTTTTTCTCCTTTGCCCAGGTAATTGTCTAACCAGAAGTCACTAACACAAGGGAAACCTCAGCTGTAGCCCATTATATCCTAGAACCTTAGGGGTTCTCAATATCCATTTTATCCACTTCTATAGCATACATTTTCCTTCCATTCAACTTTCCATTTATATTCTAGTATAACGCACTCCAAAGCTACTTTAGCAATACATGTTTGTTCTCTATCCTGCTTGTGGAGGATGTGAGTTAGGTCACGGTTCCTCCATATGTTTGTGTGTGGAGATAAAAATGACCTTTAACAGAACATTTCTGCATTAAAATTCTCCTTGTTTTAAATGGGCCAAATGCACATTCTGTGAGAAACGAATTTTTGGGGTTTCCTTAGATTTGGACAAAAAAAAAATATTTCTAACATGGCAGCACGGGGTTAACTATCTCCTCCCTTTTCCATGCTGGACGGACGCAGGCGAACTCAGGTGATGTTTCGCCGTACAACCACGCAGGGCATCACACAAATGTGGGGTGGGGTCGCTTGATGCGCAACCAGACAGAGATGTGCACTCCACGGTTAGACCCAAAGTCTTAAACTTCACCAAGCCGGAATACCTTGTGAGAAGAAGCAGAGGGAGGCGAGGTTCATCCGTTTAAGGGGAATTAACTGCATAATTGGAGACTTTTTGCATCGTACGTAGCGCGTTTCTCTGCATGTTTTTTCCCCCCACAGATAGAGCCTTTTCTTCCTCTGTCCATCTTTTCTAGTCAGCTTCCTGAGATTGAGCGTTATGGCGTGGCCGTGCATCACGCGTGCCTGCTGCATCAACCGCTTTTGGACCGAGCTGGACAAGGCGGACATCGCAGTGCCTTTGGTTTTCACCAAATACTCTGATGTGACCGACGTGCAGCATCTGGCCCATCACCCGCAGCCCAGGCAGAAGAAGGCCGCGGCCATTGCCATAGAAACCCAGCCGCATACAGAGGAGCGAGAGGCCGCTAAGGCACCGCCCGCGACAGAGGGTGCCGCAGCGGCCAAAGATGGTGCGTCCTCTGCGTCCGTCATGCGCCAAGACTTCAAGGCGTGGAGAGTGCGCCCCGAGCCCAGCTGCAAGCCCCGGAACGAGTACCATCCGCCACCGGCTCCGTTCAACAACGAGACTCAGTACCAGAAGGATTACAAGCCCTGGCCCATACCTAAGAAGCACGACCACCCATGGATCCCCAAACCCAGCCCCACCACCACCTCCAAACTGGAGCATGCAGCTGCCGAGACCGAGAGCGGCGTGGAGAAAAGCGAAATCGAGGAGAAGATTCAGGAGAAGGAGTCAAAGGAGGCGGCGAGGAGGGAGAAGTCTATAGAGAGGAAAGCGGCTGAGAAGACGGAGGGACCCGCCGAGATGAGCGCGGAGCAACGGAGAGGTAGAGCTGCTGCGGACGCTGTCAACAGACAGATAAAGGAGGTCATGTCGACTTCCAGCAGCTACAGGTAAGCGTGTGAAGGTAACCAGGACAAAGTAGCTGGAGCTAATATCCTGTAACCCTTTCATGCATGATAGTGTTTTCTAATGCGGAGCTTGAATCATCTATGGGCATAAAAATGTCTCTTGTACTTTTAGGTTGATATGGCAGGTCTCTAGATTTTGACCTATATGTGAAAAAGCCCTCACAACTTGATTTACA
The DNA here is from genome assembly GCA_028564705.1 of Apricaphanius iberus. NCBI lineage: Eukaryota > Metazoa > Chordata > Actinopteri > Cyprinodontiformes > Aphaniidae > Apricaphanius > Apricaphanius iberus. The sequence goes on along the minus strand of JAPXFQ010002229.1, from coordinate 428,862 downwards.
CATATAAAAAATCAGCTAGCTAACAAAACATTTACTATCTGAAAGGAATGCGTAATAAATTAACACCAGCACAAATTTGATCAGATGTATGAAAGTATATTCTGTTTATTTTGCATTGTCATCCCGTGGAGCTGAACTGAGGGGGTGAGGCAGGAACAAAAAATTTAAAGTATGCCTCAAACTTACAGCCAAATTTCCCCTTGGGTGACAATTAAAGAATTATTCTATTCTAAACCTTTTCTATTTCAGAGACAAAAAGCAGAAATAAGGAAGCTTTAAAATCTGAATGTTTAAATAACTAGTAATATTTCCCTTACTAAATGTGCAACTAGTGCATTTTTCTACCAGTCCTGTGTGAATTTAAGTTTCCCTATTACTTTACTAAAACTATTAGCTCTGCTTTCTCACCTGTAGGCCTTGGTGTTATGTATTGCACTTTAGTATGTAATGCTAAGTGTTACTCACACAATTAAACTATTCTTCAAATAAAATAGTTTTTGTGACAAAAAGTTAAGGTCTAATAGTTAAAGCCTAATAGCAGAATGAAAGAAGAAAAAAAAACCTGTTGAAATGTTTTTGAGAACAGTATAGCAGCAGCATTGGTAAAAAAAATACTTAAACTATAGTCAGTGATGCATGATATCCATTTTGAAGGCCTGGAAACCTGTTTAAGGAAACGTTTTTTTGATAATCCACTGGTCTGCCAGTAGGGGGTATAATGGTTTAAATAACAGCTCTTCCAAAATAAAGATTAAACTGAGTCCTTAAAGGCATTTAAGTATTTAATGAAAACATGTTTTGCCAAACACGGAGGGACATAACTTGTGCTCACATTCCCTACCCACCCTTCTCACTCAACAAAATAGTATTTAGCTATCACTGTTAATCTTCTCCAGCAGCTCTTCTCTGATCTTCTTGTCCAGCTACTGAAAACCAGTCCATGCCAGTCTGATAAAAAGCACAAACCAGTCCCTCAAGGCTAGAACGACCAATTGATAACTTGCTGCTCTGACGTCTGTCACCCCCGGAGATCTGACACACCTCTTTATCGTGAACATTACGCTGGAACAATAAGCTTGTTTTCTCTAACATGACCTCCTGCCCTCGCTCGATGCATTCAATAAGACAGACAATAAGTAATGAAATTCTAATTGCATTTGGATATTCCTGCAACAGGAGCAGTGTCTGGCACTACACTCTAGACTCAGATGAAATGACATATGTATAAGTGTAGGTGTGTTTCCAAAATCGGAACTTCAGGGTAATTTAACCTGATCTTTTTCCGATGGGATAATATATTGGCCTGGTACTCTCAGTCACCATGTCTCTATAGACAATCGACCCTTTAAGGAATCAGCTAAGACATCCATATATTGTGATTGTTTCAGTAGCGAGTGGTGTCACTGATCAGCGCCCACAGCAGGAGAAATAATAAAAGATCGACATGGAAGAAGCAGGTCTTGGTCCTGCGTTTCTGTTTGCTGTTGCTGCAATGCCTTCACCAGTACCTCCTCTTAGTTCTTACAAAGCAGGTTGTTTGGCGAAATCTACTCATTTTCCTCTGAATTATAACCGATTAGCTCAGTGACTCAATACAATTCAGAATACATACCCCCAGATATGTACTCCTGAAATGGTCCAGAAACCAGCCCTGTCAGCCTGGCCCAGTGAAGTGTAGGCGTGTGTAGCGGGACGTTCCAATAGTGAAAATGTGCCTTATACTATCCTGTCTGACACAAAAGAAAAGGGCTTTCGTATAGGCTTCTACTGTTTTGGACAAAGGGGTCAAATATTATATTTGCCTTAGTTTGACTTAACTGGTAACATTGGCCCAAAAAGTGGCCGCTGACCATACTGTCCTGTCCTTTTAATGATCGTAAATTTTTTTTTGGTGTTTCGAGGTCTCGTATTTCAGTCTACCCAGACAGCAAGTGATGCTGCAACAGATAAAGGTTTAATGATCGATTCCTCTTCCACCCCCCCACAATCACCTTACACTTCCCGGGACTACTAGCAAATCAATATTTTTGAACCCGAGTGAATGATCTCAGTTAAAGGGTCTGAATGTAACCATATGTGTTCTGCTGAAATACACCCATAAGTCTTTTGGCCAACTTAAATTTTTGGTTTTCTTTAAAGTCTGATCATTCAGTTTTGACTTTGCCAATTCAATTTTCTTTCTAAGGACTGAAGTGCATTCGGCCTAATTTGTGCACACTTGGTTTTATTAAATGGTACCAATCTTGACCAGAAATGAAAAATGACTGAGAGCTTGTCTGATGTAAAAAAAATAAAAACTTAAGTAATTATGCAGCTAGCTTTTTGATGATGCATTCGTCAAAGTGTAGTAATTTTTCATTTTGATGCGTTATATTCGCAGGAAAAATACAATATGATTGTAGTGAACTACAATTACCAATGAGATTCAGTCTAACGAATTTGATGCTATAGATAAGTTTAAAGTAAAATAAGTTTAAACAAAGACAGCTTTTACTTTCAGTGTAAAACCATACAGTTTTAATTAGGAATGTCCCGATCTCAAGATCGGATCAGACCAATATTTTCACATTTGTCAGTGATTGGAGATAGACTATATTAGCTGACAAGTTGATCCAATTTTTACTAAAGTACCTCCTAATTATGTTTGATGGTGATTGCGCAATAATACAAACCTCGGATGCGGTGCAAGTAAGGACTCCCAATTACCACAAATCCGCATAGCAGATTAAACACAATTCTAATGTATGTTATATGCTTAACAGTATTTTAAACTATATAATAATTGTGTAGAAACTCACCTTCAGGCATTTACACACAACAATAAACCGAAATAAAGAGAGAAAACCTTATCTCAGCTCCCACAGCAAGGAAAAGGAAAAAAGCCAGATGCTGAACAGCACCTGTGCTGCATTCAAATAACGTTGGAAATCTATGCAACAATGTGGTATTTCTAACTCGTATGTAATCAAAAATATAGCGTGAATGTGATCCAGTGAAAGTAGAGGGCAGCATTGTGCACACCAACATATAGCCTACCAGAAATCGTTTTTTATTTTTTTATAATACTGTACCAAGCAAGTGTATTTTGCTGTTTACTCTTGCCTGAAATATTAAACTGAAGTTGCCTTTTAATTCTGTAAGATTTTGATTTCATGGGATTTTAAGCAATAATAGTAATGCTTATTGACTAAATTAGCCTAATGAAAAAGTTAAATTGAGTTACTTAGTAAAAAAATATATATATATAAATTTCAACACTAAAGGCAAAATATCGGATCAGGACTCGAAATCGGATCGGATTTTAGGTTAAAAGATGGGATCGGAATCAGAGGCCCAAAATGCTGATCGGGACATCCCTGTTATTAACTCAATTAATAGCCATTCTATTTTACTTTGATGAGACAAAGTAACAACACAAAAGTCTTTTGAAAATAAATGCTAACTATCCATGCGTCTGCATTTGTGCACCTCCTTTCCAGTTAACCCAGAAAGATTAGATTACACTGATTTTAACTCTAAGCATTAATTTCTGACTTTGGCACAGCAAGACAGTTTCTAAGCAAAAATCAAATTCCCAGCCAGTAAGGAATAAGCAGGCGGAGATAAATTAGCAGTGTTTCTATTTGTAAATGGGACAACAACTTAGATGAAGTTGCACTTAAACATTGGTTCAGGGTTCAGTTTCCATCTGAAAACTCTATACAACGATTATAACATTTTCTACAACTAGGGGCATGGCCTGGGGGGACACAGGCCCACCCACAATCAGCATATGACTGCTGCTGATCTGATGCGACATTGGGAAAGACCAACATTGCCTCAATTGCGAGTGAAGCCAAATAAGGCTGAAATACCACCTAAAATGAACTATTGTTTATGTCATAGAGGTGACATGAGTTACCTGTGTTAGGTTAAAGCTTTAATATGTTGTATTTTGTCTGGATGCTTTGTTCTATGCTGTTTCTGATGTATTCAGACACAAATCTGTTGGAGCAAACAACCATTATAATATTTATTCGGCACACCCATTTTTTTTTTTTTGGCCCACTTAAAAAGCAATTTCTGGCTACAACACTGCCTGCAACACAGGACTGTTGGATTATTCATCTCTCATGTCCCATCTTTTCCATTTTTGAGAAAAGCCTCATCTATAACCTTTAAGACTTGTTTTGCTGTTGTTCTTAGGACTGAGTTTAAGGCCTATAAGGATGTAAAGCCAGTGAAACGGATCAAAGCTCCATCCCAGTATAAACCACCTGGGGAAGAAACCAGCCTGGAAACCAGCTACAACGCCACATACAAGGGGGAGCAGGTGAAGCCCCAGGCGACTGACAACAAGCTGCTGGAGCGCCGGAGGATACGCACCCTCTACAGCGAGCCGGGCAAAGGGCCCATCAAGGTGAGAGAACACCATTTATCCAGGCTTGGAACAAAGTACCACCAATCAGCAGTAATGCTCCCTCCCAGGTAGCTGGACATACACACAGAATGCTCATTTCTTATGGTTACAAAGGAGAATACGTTAATGGATTTATTATTGGAATTATTCTGAGATTGTGCTAATGTCTTGACTTCATAGCAGGTCAGCAATAGCCTGAATAATCATATACACATAGCAAATTGGCTTTATAACAATTAAAAACATTTAATCCATAAAAAATACCAACTACTATTGTTTAGCTGTATTATGTATAAAGCCGTAGGTGAAATAGTAAAACAAACAATTACAATTCAGTTTAATTGCAAAAGTGCAAGCAATGCTTTGAATTACAATCTCGTCGCTCTCCTTGCTGATTTGTAACCCTGATAACAAATGTGAAAAAAGTTCTACAATTTTTCATATTATACTCACACATTGAACATTTTAGAAAAATCCAACTTATTTAGTGAGGAAAAAAAAAATCAACATTAAGAAGTTATTTCTTTTGTGACAGACTCACTAGTGAGACAGTTATTGCCCGCCCACCCTTTACCCCCCACCCCCACCCCATAAGCTTGACTCAACATAGAGGACCATTTTTCTCTCAGTAACTCTTCAAAAATAGGTAAGACAAGAGAACATTCCCTTTAGACAAATGTGTGTGCATCTTGACAAGTCGGAGAAGGCCTGAAAGAGGAGGTACTTGTTCAAACTTTATTATGTGTACAGTAAGTGCAATATTTAAAAGTTTAAAACAACTGAAAGTGGGGTTGACAAGAAAAAAAACAAAAACAACACAACAAACAAAACCAACCAAACAAAACAAAACAAACAACAAACCCCCCCAAAAAAACAACAACACCACAAAACCCCCCCAACCCAACACACAAACACCCCAACAAAACAAACCCCCAACAAAAAAAAAACACCCCAAAACCCCACACAAACCCACACCAAAAACCACCCCAAAACAAAACCCCAAAACAAACAACCAACCACAAACAAAACACACCCAAAAAAAACAAAACCACACAAGGCTGCATGACTCAAGTTCAGTGTGCGTCTACATACAGTAAGCAGAGACTGCAGGCAGGAGTCACCTCTTGAACTCACCAAGTCTCTCTAAAAAACATTGAATTCTGTATCTATATCCTGTTTTTCATCTTTTTTTTAAGAATCTCTTGAAATAAATATTTTCTATCCTATAATCACAAATCTGAAGTCCACTGAGACTTTAACAGGAACTGTGTGGTCAGTTGAGACTTAGAACGAGATTTTCGGCTGTAAGCCCCTGGGTTTGGCATGAAATGAAGAACAACAAAAAGTCTTTAATACCCAAAGGTACAGTGGAGGATCTGTGATGCTGTGGGCCTCTTTCTCTTCCAAGCACACAGGGAACTTTGTTTGTTTGCATTGCTTCATGAACTCCTTGAAATCCCAGGAAAAATTTTATATCACTTTTTTTGAACGTGGAGGGATTGCATGTAACATTTGTGTATTTGTAATGTGAGATTTTTAAAATAAATGCACTTAAAATAAATACAGAATGCTTCAAAAATTAAAGTGAAAATATGCTACTGCTCTTTACATAAAAAGATTAAGCTATTTTAAGATAAGATTATTTTAAGGGTGCCCTTAAGTATATGAGCTTTCTTTCTGTCTGTTATCAAAAGTGATGAGCGACACCAAATAAGGCTGAACTGTGCAAAAGTGTTGAGTCATCCCTAATTTCTTTGTGTGTCACTTTGAAGGAGCCAGGTTTCAGCTGATAACTAAAATTGAGCACTAATAACAGCTCAAGTTTAAAAAAACAAACTCGAAGACCTTTATAAAGTCATAGAAAAGTCCAGATCTTTGATTCAATTTATTCAAAAGAGGGGTGATTCAAAACTTCTGCACTGTACCCTTTGCCTACATGTTAAAACTGTCTTCATCATGTGTCTGTGATGGTTTGTTCATGTGGCCGCTCCCTCTCTCACTCTTTTAGGACCTCTCAGAGACTGAGAGCAGCTCTGCTCTCCACCTGCTGTAGTCAGGTGTGTTCTCTGTTTCTTCCAGAAAAAGCATGGAGACTGACCTCAGGTTGATGAAACGAATGCAAACATGCATTCTGCTCACGCACATTTTCACGCCCCGAATGCATCCTGGCCCCAGCGAGCCTCAGACACATTTTTCACCGAACCGCTGGATCCAACCCTTCGTCAGAACTATCAGAAACACATTCACTATATGGGGCCACCTCTCAGGCTACATCACCCAACCGACCTTTGTTGACACAATAAGAAACAAAACATTTACTCAGGGAGATTTAGTGTTTTTGATTCGGAGAAAAGAGACAACAATGCCTTAAACGAGTAACCGAAAGTAACAGCAATTGGTGAGATTATATGATGCCAAACTACACATGAGCCACAAGAGATGAACGAGATGTCTTCAATATGACTTCTGTCTGATTCGTATAGCACCAATTTAAAGCTTGGTGTTATTCTGTTTGGGAGATACATTTTTATTCTTCTATACCTCACGGTTCCAGAAAATCAAAAACAATCTGTCGAACATAATGACGAAGAGGCAAATAGTTTGGGATTTCAACCACAGATTACACAATTGGTTTGCTCTGCACCTTGCCATATTTACTTTGCACTAAACATGGACTGGCATATGATTGTTATTGAATAATAATGTTAAATAACTTATAATATCACTGTATGATAAAAAAAAAACATCTAAATTCAAGTGAATAACATTATTTTCATTTAAAACAGCAGTGCCAAAATTAGCCCTTTTAGCACTATGAATATGTACACTTTTGTTAATATAATGTATAAAAATATGTTTCTGATGTTTTGATTTTGACTCCTAAACTTGAGCAGAGATATAAACTAAATGCCTGCTGAATTTAGAAGTTTTCAATTCTGCTCTTGAAATTATTCTCTTATTATTGCTGTTCTGCTTTCTATACAGAAACATAACTATAACTTTCAGTCAGTTGCTTTAACAGCTATGCTGCCTGAAATTTGCCTGCACTTTTAAAGTGCCGGTGTTGTTTTATCTCATCTAAAAAAGCGATGGGTAAAGCAAGGACATTTTATTTGTACAGCACACTTTCAACACAAGGCAATTCAAGGTGCTTTTACATGATTACAGAAACATAGACATAGAATCACTAACAGAAAGCATAAATTAACTTCTTTAAGAAAACAATACCATTTGATTAAAAACAACAAATTTAGAAAAAAATAATAATAATAGCATTGGCAATAATAATATCAGTTACACACAAGCATGTCTAAATAAGTACGATTTTATTTTAAATTTAAAAGTTCAGTGTCGCTGCAGTTTTGCAGTCGCAAGCAGTTTGTTCCAGATGTGAGGAGCATAGAAACTGAAAGCTGCTTCCCCATGCTTGGTTCTGGTTCTAGGGACGATCAGTAGACTAGAGCTGGAGAAGCTGAGTGATCTGCATGGTTTGTATCGCGATAGCAAATCTCTAATGTACTCTGGTGCTAAACCATTCAATGATTTATAGACTAATAAAAGCCCTTTGGAGTCTATTCTCTGAGCTACAGGGAGCCGGTGTAAGGACTTAAGAACTAGGGTGATGTGCTATACTTTCCTGGTTCTAGTGAGAACACGGGCAGCTTTTTGTAATAAAAGGAAAAGGTGTAGTGATCATTATGTTCCAAACAACTGGAGAAATTTTACTTCCATGTTTTCTTGAAACTAACTTGCATATACTTAATTTCCACTACCCTCCATTTATTCACAGTATTACTACACTTTTTTATTACTGCCAGAACCAACTTTCCAAAATACATCTATCATCTTTTAAATTTTGAGTTTACCTTTTTAAAATAAAAGTTGAGCATGTTTTGCAACTTTTTCGCTTTATACAAGATAATTTACAGAAGCTGGAAGGTCCTCCACTATGCAGTTATTTGCTGAAGAGCAGAACTATGCTCAGTGGCTTGCTTTCAGCAGCACTCTGCTCTCACTGTTTCAAGCAACCTGAAGCTGTGAGACTGCTTGTTAAATATCCACACGTCGCCATTTTCTGAACCAAAGTATTTCATTCTTAAAGCCATACAACTAACATTAAATTCTGATCTGCTGTTTGTTTAAAAAATCTTTTAAGAAACTGCATGAACCACCATTCTGTTGGAAGAAAAGCACAAATTTTGTGCTGTTTCTTTTCAAACTGCACTAACCTCTAGTTTATGTACATGACCTGTACCACCAGGAGTCATTATTTTAAGAGGAAGGACAAATAATTTATATATTGCATGCATAAATGGGACTTTTACTTTATAAATACTGTTTGAGGCACATTTTGCTCAGTGTTTTTTTTTTCCTTTGGCAAGCAAGTTAATATATTATTTTTTTTTCTGAGTTATTTTTAAAAGTAAAGCTATAGCCAGCAGCTGATTATCTTAGCGTACATGGAAATGTTAGGATCCGATTTCAGTCGGGTCCAGATCAGGGCATTAGTTTACTTATTAGACCAAACTCCTGATTTCAGTTTGCAGTATGGCAATACAACCGGTGTTAAAAAAACAAATAAAATAAAAAAAACTGATGGAGTATGCTAAATTTTCTATGGTATGAAGTGATTTTTCAATAAAAAGCTGATAGCAGATTGCTACAAGAAAAATCTCCCTCATTTTTGTTTTCGTGTCCTACTTCATAACTTAGTTAGAAGATTTTTTTTTTTTTGTTTAATGAATAAAATATATATATTTATTATTTTCTTTCTGTTTAAGTAAAACTAAATACACACTTCCAATATATGTGCTGTCTATCCTATACAGGGTCATGGGTGAGCAATCAATGGGCGAGAGGCTAGGTACACCTTGGAGAGGTTACCAGTCGACCGTAGGGCAACATAGAGACACACAGGACAAACAAGCTTGCACGCATACTCTTACCTAAGGGCAATTAACCTAACAGTCATAGTTTTGGACTCTGGGAGGAAGCCTAAGTACCCAAAGGGAACCCACGCATGCTCAAGGAGAACATGCAAACTCCATTCAAAAAGACCCCAGACTGGGTTTCTAACCCACCTTCGTGCTGCAAGGCAACATTGCTACCAACCGTGCACCTTACAAGTAACTCACTTGTCTAAATTTTGAAATAAGATTAGACAGAAATAAATAGGGTGTTCTATTTTTTTTACATGATTATATTTCTTTGCTCCTTTTGATATCTGGTAAAAGCCTTATAATGATTTAATTGTTTTCCATTACTAATGTCATTTGTAACATTCTTGAAAAATCTTATCTTTAACTTAAGTGCTTTTATACCATGATGTAAAATATTAGTCCCAGGTTTTAAAATTACTGGTAGCCCTAACAAATTAAATTAGTATTCCTAAGCTTGCTGCTATAGTGTACAGTAAATAAAGTGTAATATGGAGACCAGTTTCTCTCTTCTACCTTTAAAAATTGGAAAGATAAAAATATATCCCACGGTTGGATGAGGACCCAAGTTTATATTTTTGTCACAAAAGCTCACTGGTAGAGAACTACAGCATTTGTTTCACTTTATCTGATCAGTTTATTTGAATGCCACTGATAAAATTATATCAGGGCTGCCAATAAACCCAGTGGGTGATGTATCTATGCTGTCTAAAGTTGAAGTATCTACTCTAAAAAGAATTGACTTTTCAAAAATGAAATTCTGCATCACCAAATAATTGAAAATAAATCAGTGGGGTGGGTACTGGAAATAAATGCTTTGTTGTTGCATCATGTTCGAGTTAAATCAAATTGGATTTTTTTAATTGATCAAAAAGGATATCTTTTTCACCTAAGTAGTCCTGATTTCTAAACTTTACTATGACATTGCTTCAAAATATAATTAAAATGACGATATACATGTATGGCTAAATTTGGCCCATGTAAATACATGAACAACAAAATGTCTTCTGTACTTTGGTCTTTATTAGCTTAAAGTTGTAACTGGTTAACTCATTGACGTTTCTCTGTGCGCTTTGTTCAAACTATTTTTTTATTTAAAAGATATGGAAAAGGTACATTTGCCTTCCATCTACACAAAATATAAATATAATTGAAAAGGTGAAAAGCCAATAAAATGGAGTGCTCAGATGAATCATAAAGGTTATTGAAAAGCTTTTAGGGTTGGTAAAAGGGGCTAACCAAGCCTAACTTCCAGCATCTTTATTTAGGCAAAATCTGGAATTGACATACGGACTCTAAAAACAAGTCAATTATTTGTTTTAGTTTCTGCTCTAAATAGCATCTCAGTTAGAGTGTGACATGCAAAAGTGTAGAAAAAAATCTATATATAAAAATCTATATATTTTTAAAAAACAGCTTTATCTGGCTTGTAAAGTTGAGACAAATGTAAAAGTGGTCGTTATTGTACAGCAACAAGTGGGGAAGAGGTCTTAAGGGTCATTTGTAGTAGAGCTGTGTATCGATTCAAATTTCAAGCAAATCGATTCAATTCCGATTAAATTTAGCTGTAAAAAGGACAAACAATGTAGAACAAATACATACATTTTTGGAGTTGCGAATTGATTCAGTTCGATTTTTTTTTATAAGAACCGATTAAGAATCAAATGTTCTTTTTTTTTTCAACGTACCACTAATGTAGGCCTATAGGGTGATGGATCCTTCCTGCTTCTCAAACAGGTGCTGGTGTTAAATTCTTGTATCGGCCACTATTCCTTGGAAGCAGAACTGGAGTTATACAAAAATAACACTAACTTTAAAGAACTTAAAGGGTTTCCTGTATTTTAGCCTAACGCCCATTTTTAACCATTACATTAAGCTAAGATAAACAGCAGTTGGCTCCAGCTTCGATTTAAAACCCAGGTATAATCTTGTCTCTGAATACAAAACGTTTATCTGAGCTTAATCATCACATTTTGTTACCTGTCTTCTCTGTTTCAGACGGAAAAACCAACGTCTCGCACCAAAGCAAAAAAAGTACCGACGACAACTGGGAGGATGGCAAAAAAGGCTAAAGAGAAGCAGATTCCTAGTTCCCAGTTGGCCAAGAAGAAACCATCTGCGAGCACATCTGAAACCACACCAGAGGCAATGGTGACGAAGAAGAGCAAAGAGATCAGCAACAGACTGGCTGAGGCCAAACATTAGAAAGGGGCTCATTTGTATGATTTAACGTGTGTGATAACAGGCAAAAAAAAATTTCTTCCTTTTGGTTTATCCCCTCACCTGTTGTCAGGTTACATGTGAACGTGTGAATCTTTGTGACTCCTTTGTATTTTTGTGCACAGAACGGCTTTTCTATTTTTGAGCACCTGATTTGCACATATGATGAGTTCCACTTAACATTAAACTGCAAAAGGAAACATAAGTATGCTCAAAAACTATTGTAAAAAAAAAGCCCTACTACCCCTCATTACTTTAAATATTGCCTTAAAACAACAAAACTTTTCTGTAGGTTTCAAGCCATATTTCTCCAGACTTTTGAGGGATCTCCCTGTTGGACCTCACCATTTTCAGGAGTTACTTTTCTTTGATTACCGCTTAATCCATTTAACTCAGCTTTTTTTTAAATTCATTTCTTAAATTAACTTTTATTATGCTTTAGTTTAATTTTTAAAATGAAAAAATTATTATTATTTTTTAACAATAATAAAACAGTATTTCTGTGGATGTACCTGAAGAAATAGAAAAAAAATAGTTTAACTTGTTTGTTTTATTGAAGTGTCTGATACTTGTTGACAAATCCATCCATCCTTAACTATGTCGTCTATCCTACAGGGTTGCGGTGTGTGTGTGGGGGTGCCTATCTCCAGCAATCATCGGGTGAGAGACGGGTTACACCCTGGACAGGTGGCTAGTCCATTATAAACTTAACACAATACAGTTAAATTGCTTAATATAGGAAAAATGTTGTGCTCAAATGATTTGTAGGTCAGTTTGAAATATAAAAACAAAAAATGTCCATGTAAACTGTTACATACAGGAAAGGTAATAAAAATAAGTGGGAAAAAAGCTAATTATCACTGAAAAACATGGATGTCATAAAGTCTGGAGAACTTTTGCTCAAACCTGCTGGAAGAACACAAGAAAGTCTTGCGCAATACTAACAAATTCCAAAGCTGCAGCCACACTGTTTGTGATCATGTATGTTGACAAAAAATTTTTTTGGGAAGTTTAGTCTTTTTTTCCCTTGCTTAGTAACTGTCTGACCATTTTTGGCTGCAAGTTCAGTGCTCTATACATGTCCTACAAGCGCTTACAAAGTGGGGATGCACCGAAACTGATACTGGTATCGGGTATCGGCCCCGATACTGCCTAATGTACTGGTATCGGTTAAACTTACCCAACACCAGGAACCAATACTCAAATGGGGAAAATCTGCAACAAATTCACCAAAAAAGATAAATTTTTCACTTGAAATTTTATTTTTGTGGTAATTTATATTTTACATCTTCTATTTTGTCTCGGTTATTTTTTGTTGGTAAAGTCTGGTGCCTTTAGTCTCTTCAAGAAAGGCACCAGAAGTTATACAGTTTAATAATTCAACAATATGTTGAAAGGTACACAACAAGGGCCCAAGCGGGATTCAATCCCACAACTCCCTGGTGAAGGTCACATGCGCTAACCAGTCAGCCAAAGTGATATCGCAGTGGCCAAGCAGCCAGGGCACATCATCTATAGGAGCCATAGTGACAGGACCTCCATACCGTCACAAATAGTATCAGATCGGTATCGGGTACCGACAGATACACAAAATCCAGCCATCGGTATCGGGACTGAAAAACTCGGATCGGTGCATCCCTACTGCAAAGCAGCTTAATAATTCTAAGCTAAATTAATTAACATTGGGTCCAACTTCCTGAAATGTAATTTTTACTGTGTCATTGTTGTGACATTTGAGTTGTATTTATGTAAATTTCATAGCAGTATCATATATTTGCATTAAGTGTGGCATTTCTGAGTGATCATTCCTCAGATAATTTTGATGTTCATCTTCACAAATCTGAAAGATTTTGAAACATTTGAATATGAACATCTTTGCCGTGTACGCAATTAAGGATGCTACTGTATCAGATGCAGAGAAAGGTAACACTGGAACATTATTTACTTCAATCTGAATGTATTGATACACCTTAAAAATGCAAGTCATATAGACAATAGCGCGATCAGAGTATAAGGAAATGAGGGAAGGCTCAAGACTTTTGCTTGGCACTGAAATATGTCTAAAAAGGCATTTCTTTTCTCTGAATGAATGACGACTAAGATAAGCAATTATGTGATTGTTAAAAAAACATGTGTAGGAGATTCTTTTTCCTCCAAGACATTTCACATGGGTGTGTTGTCCCCCCCCCCCCCTAAAGCCCTGTTTTTATGGTTTCCTACTTACAGTGCCTCTGCTGTTTGGTCCTGGTTTTCATGTCATTGTTCCGGGTGATATCTGGTTTAATCCAATTGGTTGCTGAGAAATTTAATTAACTGTAATTTAATTGCTACAGCTTGCATGCAAGACCTTTGTTTTGGTTGAGTAGCAGACTGTATGCAGTCACTGATGCACTCTAGCTTGTAAATGGAGCCTTTAAAGATAAATGTATGGGTAAAATACCTTTTTGAAGTATATCTGCATGAGTAGAAATAGATTCTGTTCACTACAAAACATGCATTTAACCAGTAAATCTCATTGATTAGTGGCTGGTACTGTTGTAAAATAACCACACTGTCTGAATGGTTTCACTCTCAAAAAATTTGTTTCAATCTAAATTATCCTTTGATATAACTTTACAAAAGCAGGTTTCACAAAAGCTTAATATTCTGTGGCATTGGCCTCCACACACTCCTTTAAGTTGTGATTACACAGTTGAGCTCATTACAATATGCATAAAGGTCTTGAAAAGAAGAAATTATCTCACTGAACAGGCCGATCTCTCCAGGAGTTTTTAGGGACAAGAAATGGGACAGGACTTTGGGCTCAGCTCTTTAAAAATGCTGCTGAATGTTTCTGCTTCTCTGTGTGAGCGTGTGTGATTTTGGAAGCTTGTTTCTGTGTCTGATCTCAAGCCTGCTGCCTGCAAAGATCACAAGCTCTAGAAGTGCTTCTCTGCACTTGAACACCTTGGTGCTATATCTGTCATCCTTTACGCTGTGGGGTTTGGACCGCTGTGACTTAAGACCAGAGTGCAGTGACAATTTCATACAGCTGCAGATGTGTTGTGAGGGTTTTTTTTTGTGCTTGTATCCTCAGCTTGCTCTGAATGAATCGAATTAAAATATTGGTGCAGACTCCAGTGTTGCGACTTATTGCATTATAAATGATAAACACCAGTGCATAAAGTCCGAAATGCAGTTATCATCAGTCACATTGTTACATTTATATTTTGATTCAGAGGCACCAAAAATGACTGATTCACATATTTGTCTGTATAAGGCATCCTTGTTACTTTGGCTGTTAATTTATCAAAATCAAATAGTATTTATCAGGAGACACAAACTATAGGACAGCAGAGACATCACAAAAAATAGGACATTTCTCTAGAAATGAAGAAAAGACGAGACTACAATTGGGAATGAAGGGTGCAAAGACTGATGGAGCTGATACACTAATTGAGCTCTACATGTCATCCAATCTCTTATGTTCTCCAAACAAAGGAGTAGGTTTGCAAGACAGAAACTTTTTTCTTCCAAGAGAGCATCCAAGCAACATTACAATCTTACACAAAATTATTGGAGAACGTGTTTTCTTCCAATGAAACCAAAGTTGGACTTTCAACCATAATTTCATAAGTTTTGTTTGGCACAACCACAGTGCAAATCCCTCATAACAACATACATACAGTAGAAGACTGTGAGGTAGCATTGGTCTTTAGTTATTTTCCTTCAGGTGGAACTGGGTTTTTTTGTCAATGTAGATGACATTATGAAGAGTTTAAAATACCATTCGGTTTTTGCCCAATATCTTGGGATGTCTGTTGGAAAGCGTTTTTATTTTTCAGTTCTGAGAAACACTAGCAAAGTAAGACTGGTAAATATTACCTTCTCAAGATGAGGGATACTGATAGGCTCCTACAAAATAAGTTCAGGATCTTGAGACTCAGACCAATCAGCCTTAGAACAGCTTCTCACTCAAGGTAGGAAGTTTTGTTGTGCCTAGTTGTTTTTGCTTTGTCAGGAGGAGCAATTCTGCTGAAAGAATTATAATTTAAAAAATACAATATATAGTAAAAAAAACAAATAGCAGATGTACATTTCTAAACTATAAACAAAACAAATATATATATATATGTGTGTGTGTGTGTGTGTGTGGTGTCTGTATTATTTTTATTTATATTTGCAAACATACATATACAAACACAAAAAACAGTTATATTATAAAACAGGTTAGGAATCTGTATCAAATTGTTTTTGCCCTTAATTAGGTAAAGGACCTTTATACCGTTTTGTTACATTTTGGGGGAAACAAAACTTTTTCACGCATGATAATTCTTAGATTTATTTATTGCATTGCGAAAACTGAATATCCTTATTTCACCTTTTACAAAAATACAAAAACAAACCATTACTACAGAAGAAAAACAACAACTGCATGTGTTACAGTCTGAATCCTGAATTATCAAGATCATATTCTTCCAGCGTTTGCATGCTGGTGGTCACCTTTTTTGGAACAAGTCATCCAGACAAAAATCTGCATTAATTATTCAGCACTTATGGGGATTTATTTTTGCAGAGCACCATGAAATATTAAATATGAGCTGAGTGATGGCTCTCATCTGCTTGGTTAGGGTTTCATCTTATTTTGTGTTCAGTGGGTAGAGCTGCAGTCTCATTGTTAGGATGTGAGATGTGAAGAAAACAAATCCCTATGACCTATAAATGTTAAAATATCATCCAGATGTTTGGTCGACCAGAGATTGTTTATGCATTAACACATAAATACGGTTATTTTTCAATACCGAGAATTGCACTATAGCATAAATAAGCAACCCTTCTACACACTGTCCGTGTGCGTTCATGGTGGAAGAGCTGTATTGATTCCTAGGGCACGCTTTTATGGTGCTTCTTTACAGCAAATCCTGACCTCTGGTGGAAGAAAATATAAGGTAAGGAAATAGCATCTGACACTGGTGAAGTATCTTGCCAAAGGACACAACTATATTCTATTCTAATGGTAGATTCAACTTGCATATATGTTGTCTTAAAATGTTCAAATTCTTGTATTAATTCATTTTGAGTTATTTCCAGTTAGGACACAGAGAGCTTGTGTCAAGAAAACCAAATGCAGACAGGTCGTTACTCCCTGTCAATAAATTATGAGGCCCATTGCAAGACGGGCTTCCTCATGCAAAGAATAGACCTATGATTTATTTGGTAAACTTAACTATACCAAGCATGGGAAACTGGGGTTGTGCTGCCTGTACCACTATAAAGAGAAGCAGTGGCTGTAGCTTCTTGGAAACTCTTCTATCGGCTTTGACTTCCCTCAAACAGTGAGCGGATCCGTGTAAACTGGGCTTCTATGTATTAAAGTCCTATTTTTATTCATCTAAACCTGCCTATCAGAGTCTTCACTTCTACATCTCACTGAGGCATGCTGTAATCAGCATATTACACATTTAACTATTTATCTGAATGTTTTATTGTGATGAGCTGGCAACGTGTGCACAGTGTATAATTCCTGTGGAATTAGCCCTCCTTATTAAAAATACATGTTTTTTTAGTTGTTTTTTTTACATGTGGCTAATGTAGTCTTAATACCTTAACATACCAGTATATTAGCTATACAGATCTATAAAGGTTTCCTCCATAAAAGGCATTTAACTCTATGTGGAACCAACTGGCAAATAGTAGTAGGCTACTTTCACTTTAGTAGAAAGGGACAAAATGGCTGAAGTGAAAACATTACCCCCCCCTCCCCCCCCGAAATTTTCAGAACATTTTATGAGTGAACGCTCTATATAATCTATACTCTGCACTAATTAGGAAATAATTCCAATTTTCCAAATTGGAATTCCAATATGCATACAAACACAGTTATTTACCTTTGTATACAAGTTTATGCACACATGTTCATGTCTGTTTATTTGTATATGTGGTAAATCAAAAGTGAAAAAAACTGAGATGCCATGCATCAAAACGTAATTTTGCATCAGTGGTATGGAACACCGGAAGCAATCAAAAACCCACAAGACATCTCCAGTGCATCACTGTTGAAATACTCCATCAACACTGATTTAATGTCATTTCTATGAGCATCTTAAGGGTCTCGAAATTCTGGAAGTGATCCTGACTGTGGTCAAGCTCAAAGAAATCACCACACTCCACGGAAACTTTGAACAATGTTGAAGGGCAGAGCAATGCAATCCCACCAGTACCTGGATCAAGGTGGGTACAGTTTAAAGGTGAGTTCCGCATCAACACCCGCCTTAATGTAATCTAATAAATAAGAAATAATTGTCAGAAATATGTATTTGTGCGGTTCTAAAGCTGTTGCTAAATGGAAAACAAATAAAGCCAGTGCTAGGCAGAGCTAGATGACTAAAACATTGTACAGTGACATTTGCAATATTCACCTTTCTCTGCAAAAATATTCATTCAACATATTATGTAAACATCTTTGCAAATCCAGTAAACTGTGAAAGCACATCAGCAGCACTCTTAGGGGATCGATGAAATCTTCCATTGTTAAAATTTCTTCCTCTTTTTGGTCTAGGCATGCAGGCGCGTGTGTGGTTACGTCGAAGTTATTTCGATTACGTCATGACGCAGCACCGATAAGGTGGTAAAAACAATCGGTTGTTTGAAAGAGAACCACCTTGGAACCAACGAAGCACCGGTTCAGGCACCAGCACGGATTCATTTTCGGTGGAAAACCAACACCTCAGTTTAAATCTAATTGGACAGAAAAGAGCTGTAAAGGCAGCGCAGAGAATGTTGAGGTGGTGTTATAATTCTGTTGCTGTTTTAGCTGAAAAATATGCACCTTACTAAGACCTCAGGAAAATATCAAAACTATGAAAACGGGGTTATTTAGACAAGTGTTACTTTTGGAGAATGGTAATTTAATAAAGGGTTAAACTAGCTGCTTCCGTTTACGTGCTGACCGAGACAGGAAATAAACAAAGCAGACAAGCTGCAAGGAGGGAAGGAGAAACCGAGCTGTAAGATCTTAAGGTTTCTGAAAAATGCCAACAAAACTAAACGTTTCCATTGCGCTGTAAATATTTTTGTATTTATAACAAGACAGAAACCGTATCAAAAATGTCCGACGTTCCGTTTTTTGTGTGTGTGTGCTTTTTAACCCCGAAAAATGTACGAAGTTATCGCAAAGCCACACTGCTTTGAATTCATACGCTTTTCGAGTAAATGCAACTAAAACTGGTTGAAACAATAGCTAGTCTGCTCACCGTTTCCGTTACATTTATTACAGCGTTCGAGATTATTCATGTTGAAATATAATTCTAAGTGTTTTTGTTGTTTGTTTTCTAGCTGTGTCTGGGCACTGATCCCTTATCATGATGACGGCGAAGAGGCTGGAAAGCTTCGAGGTGGTCTGTGAGTGGGCTTCCTGCAGCTTCAAGGGCCACAGCATGGAGGAACTGAGCGATCACATGTCTGTGCACCTGAGGGAATATCTGGGAGACAAGGATGCACTGGAGGAGCTGGGTAAGTCTGGAGGAGACATGTCACAAACCTCGATGCTAGAAGACTCGAGAAAAAGGAGTTTGTGTTATTGTTTGAAGTAATCTTTAGTAAGCTGTGTTTTGTGCCTCTGGAGTTACATCTAAATAGCGAAGAATGTCATCCAGAAGTTAATTTAGTATTTCAGCTAAAACTGAAACCTATAATCTATAGACTCCTTAAACACAGAGAAGATATAGAGTCAACTTGTAACCATCATAAGGATCTATGGATCCCATTTTATTCCAAAAGAGGAATATAGTGGAAATAGTTTGTTGAGGGAAGTCAGGATTTTGGACTGTAGTTGTTAACAAAAGTGTAACATTTTTCCTCTCCAACTGTTTAGTGATGTCAACCATGTTCGGACACAAATTGCAATACATTCTAATATATTGGAACCACCTGCATATAGCTGTGTGTTCGTGTAGTCTCATACAATTATAGGTGGTTAAATAATACATCCATTGTCTGAGTGATATTATCTTTAAATCCCGCATTAGATTTTTTTGGTTTCTCCACTCCTAAAGTTTGCTTGAAGGGAGATTTTTTTTTTTTTTTTTAAACTGACAAGAACATATCTTGCAAAAATATACATCATGTTTGTATACCAGTTCTTTGGGAATGGAGGTTATTTAGGTTTCAATTTGTCCATGGTTCTTATTATGCTTTTTTACTTTTTTACACAGCCGTTACCACTGTGTTCTCACCTCTCTTCATTTCTTACCTGTTAACAAACCATTTATGTACTTAACTGTTGCATATCAGTTTATTTCTCTTGAAAATTGAGTACCTGGATGTATTAAGAAGATGCATACACACAAAAGTGCTCTCATCTGATGCATTTATGAATTAAATCCTTTATTATTTGATACTTATGTCAAATCCCATTAATTATGAGAGATTATGTCAACCAAATAAACCAAAAACAACTCTGAGCTACAGCCTACAGGTAGATAATATTTATTGGTCACTTAACCACAATGTATTACTATGACTATGGGTAGAGCCCTGAGAATCACCTTAAATTATCAACATTTTAGAACAGAATCAAAGTATCCTTTTTTGTCCCACAATAGGTGAATTCAGGTCTTCTAGCAGCAAAGTAAAGCTAAATGGAAGCATGCATATTCAATTTAAGATAAAAAAATATATATATGTAAAAATAACTACAAAAAGGAATAAGAGACTGTACTGTTAGGGGACATTTACAACATATGAAATATAATACAGTACAGCTATTAAAACTGCATACTCAGATTTAAAGAAATACAGTTCAGTAGGATAATTATACAAATTGGTAGAGAACACACATAGTTAGTACAAAATGTTCTGCGGCAAAGGGTTTCTTTTGTACCCCAAAAAAGTAGGCAAAGTTCTAGTTCGCTGCATATACACAGAAGATACATTTTTAGGCTGAAGTTTGCAAAGTTCATAGGCGGAAATTTCTCTGCTGGATGTTTTAAACACTCGCGGATCGTGGTTGGCTAGGCAGCATCGACGTCTGGCAACGTCACTACAGTGAGTCGCTCTTATTGTTTGCCGTGCTGCGTCAAGAGTGTTAGGACTGTCAACTAGCTGAACTTCTGCGTTGCTAGCGTTATACGCTTTAAAGCTTAAAACGCAAGAAAAGCTTGAAAAGTTGACAGTGCCAACGCTCATGCTGCATTCAGACCGCAGGCTTTGTCAGCATTAGCAATGTAAAGATTACAATATTAAGTCTATGGTGGAGGCCGTTGGAGGAGCGTTTCGGTGTCTGCGGCGCTTTGTGAACTTTGGCTCCGTCAACTTTTCAAGCTTTTCCTGCGTTTCAAGCTTCAATGATAGCAACGCAGAAGTTCAGCTAGTTGAACTTTTGACGGTCCTAAAGCTGTTGAAGCAGCACGGCAACCAATCAGAGCGACTCACTGTAGTGACGTTGCCTGACGTCGATGCTGCCTAGCCAACCACGATCCGCGAGTGTTTAAAACATCCAGCAGAGAAAGGCCTGCCCGCTGAAAAATTGATCTTCTGTTTATATGCGACGAACTAGTCGCTTTATGAAAGCCTGTGGTCTGAACGCAACTTCACAAAGCGTTGCAGAGACCACGACGCTCCTCCAACGGCCTCAACCATAGATTTAACTTGTAATCTTGATGTTGCTGAGGCTGACAAAGCCTGCAGTCTGAACACACCATTACAATATCATGGTGACTGTTTAAAAAAAAAATAATAATTCATGAATTACAAAAAATAAGAAAATAAAGGAGATTTAAAGGGGAAACATCATAATGAAGCTTTACAGGGGTTGTACTGATGCTGCCTTTTTAATCGATGGTTTCTCTTTTATTTCAGATGAGTTTGCCTGTCTGTGGAATGGATGTGACTTTGTTTCCATGGGCAGCCCTACAGAGCTGGAGGTTCATGCTTACTTCCACAACTACCACGGTAAACTCAAGTTCATCGGGTCCCAGTTGCTGTGTTCTCGCCCCGACCTCCCTAACTGCAATCAGGGGGTGCACAGCCACAGTCTAGTGCCAGAGGGCTCCGAGGGATACGTTTGCCAGTGGGAGCATTGTGATGTGGGTATTTCTAGTGCAAGTCTTTGGTTGTTTGATGGTTATTGATTATTGTGGGGAGTATATGGATCTGTTTTGGTTTTTTTTGCAGAGCACATTTAATAATCCAGAGTGGTTCTACCGCCATGTGGACAATCATGTAGAAAGTGCAGAGCAGCAGTCCCTTTCCCAGCAACATGCGCTCTTTTGCAGCTGGGCAGGTATGAACAAGTGTCAGGAGTTTTCCCTGATTGCTGTGTTGCCATTATTGTCCTCCCTTGATTGTCCTTCTATCTCAGGGTGCGATGCCTTCTTCAAGATCAGGTACCGGCTGAGGGAACACATGCGGAGTCACACTCAGGAGCGACTCGTGGCTTGTCCTACATGTGGCAGCATGTTCTCCAGCAACACTAAGCTGTTTGACCACCTACAGAGGCAGGCGGAGCCAATAGGTGGGATAGACCATTTGGACTTTTGAAAATGTAAATATTTTGAGTAGGGATGCACCATACCACTTTTTTTCAAACTGATACGATACCGATACTTTTATTTGAGTACTTGCCGATACCGAGTACCAATACCGATACTTCTACCACAAAAAATGCTATCCTTGTTGCGTGAATTAGTAAAAAAAATTATGAAAAATACCAGTATCGGTATCTGTGCATCCCTAGTTTTAAGGATGCCATGTTTTTGCTAATGTGTATGTAAATTCTAATTGAATCAGAGTCCCTGGTGTGTGAACATTGTGGCAAAGCTTTTCCCAGTGAGCGGCTCTTAAGGGATCACATCCGCCAGCATGGTAAAAACAGCTCTTCCTTTATTACTGAATACATTTTATTCTCTGCCGTATGTGTTTGTGTGAGATTGATAGCACTTGAAATTTTGCCTTAAATAGTTTTTTTTTAAAGTTTGGACACTTAATGGATCAGCTTGTGCAGTGACTTCAGAAGATTATTGTAAAAAGACAAATTGTCCTTGGATGCTAAATCATATCTACTGTGGGGCAAAAACGTTTTCCCACTTAAAAACCCCACCCCACCCCACCAACCAACCCCCACCCCCCACCCAACCCAAACCAAAAACCACCCACACCACCACCCCACCAAGACCTGAGAGCTGTCTAAGGACACAGGGACAAGATTGTGCACCTGCACAAGACTGGGACAAGCGATTCTACATTAGGCTAGCAGCTTGGTGACGAGATCAACTGCTGGAGCAATTATTAGCAAATTACTATTAGTAAAACATTACGTTGTCATTGATTAAAATCTTACAACATTCAAAAGGTCCCCTAGCTTGAGTCAGCACATGTCCAGGCCCATCTAAAGTTAGCAAGAAACCATCTAGATGATTCAGAGAAGGATTTAAAGAATGTCATGTAGTCGAGTGAGACCAAAATAGAGCTCTTTGGTATAAATGCCACTCTCCATGTTTGGAGGGGGGAGAATGCTTAGTTGTGTCCCAAGAACACCATACCCACTATGAAAGATGGGGGAAGAAATATTAATCTTTGGTGCTGCTTTTCTGTAAGGGGGATAGGACGACTGATCTGTTTTAAGACAAGGATGAATGGGGCCATTTATTGTGAGATTTTGGACAAAAACCTCTCAGAGTATTGAAGATGAAACATGACATGTATCTCCCAGAATGACAATGAGCCCAAACATACCGCCAGGCAATGAAAAAGTGGTTACGTAAAAATCATTTGAAGGTTCTGGAGTGGCCTATCCAGTCTCCAGACCTCAGTCCAATAGAGGATCTGCAGAGGGAGTAAAAAGTGTTGCCCAGCGACAGCCTCAAAACATTATAGCTCTAGAGAAGATCTGCATGAAAGAATGGGCCAAAATACCAGCTACAGTATGTGCAAACTTGGGGAAGACTAACAAACGTTTCATCTCTGTCATTGCCAAACAACATTACATTATGAAGTTTTTAGGTTACATTTTCTATTGACTGATTTTCTCCACCATTCTGCAAGTAAATTATTTGATTTCCTGGAATCTGTTTCTCTTACATCTGAAGTGTAACAATGATGAAAACTAAAGACCTCTCTCATTTTTTTAAGTGGTACAGCTTACACAATCAGTGGCTGCCAAATACCTTTTGCCCCACTGTACATATTGTAAAATGTGATAGCATGCTGTAAATTGTCTATTTAAATCAGTCTATTTTGCTTCCAGTGAATCAGGTCAAGTGTCCCTTCTGCGATATGACCTGCACCACGTTAGCAGCTCTAAAGATCCACATCAGATTCCGCCACTGTGATGAGCGGCCCTTTCCGTGTGACTTCTGTGACAAAAGGTAGATGTTCGAAGCATATCATTACTGGTTGCAGTGTAAGAGAAGGGGAAATGCAGCCCGTTTTCTAACTTTTCTTTTCTAGCTGTGAAGCTGCAGTAGTGCTGCGCACATAATCACATTTATTGATCAGTTTTGTTTTTGAGTCCAAACAATCACACAATTTTTCCCGAAACTTATTTGAATTACTACACATTCTATGCTGTTTTGTGTTCTTTTGCGACCGATTAACTCCTCCGATAGTGTCTAGGAGATGGGGTGAATGTAACAATGTTTGATTGTTCTGGGATGAATAAAAAAAAAGCAAAAGATAAGATCAAGCAAATGAATAGATTTTCTTAATAAAGTAATTAATAATAAGACTGGAGCTTACTGAAAGGAAAACAGTAGGTTAAATTAAAAACCTTAACCCCAAAATGTAAGTAAACTCTTACAGTAAACTAAAACACTACAGCAAAAGCCTCCTTGGCACAACCCACAATAAATTATTTCCTTATTATTTAATGTATTATTGTATTGGGTCTGCTTGAATCAATGCTGTTTGCCTCCACACTGTTCATTTCATGCCCTGCCTAGATAATAGCCCCATGGTCTTCCATGCAAAGTGTATAAAGAAAACAAATCCTGATTTTTGTTGGAAGTTCACCCACATGCCGTCCTAGCTAGTTAACTCGCTTTTAGTTCTAGTTTGGTTGAAGGGGAGATGTGATGGCCTGCTGCAATAGTCCTGTGCTTCGGCTACATTCTGTAGTGTTGGGAGCAGACCATCTGCTGACTGGGAATACCTGGGCCCAGTGTAATATGCCCCTATATAGATCCTCTCCACCTTTACTTCAGGGGAAGAGCTTTTTTCACAGCAGACACGACACATTTGATATGTTTGGCTTGGTGTGGGAGCCTTTCTCCCCACTTTTTGCCTTGTTTTTGTTTGTTTGTTTTGCCTGATATTGTTTAAATAAAATATTTAACTTGCTTTAAGTATGGCGTCTCACCATTGTTTTTTGTCGTGGATTTGAGCCAGGTCATGGCATGGTATAAACCATTAATTTATCAATGTCTGCTAAAATTATTTCTAATCATTCATTACTTGCTACTAACCCTTTTTCCCGTAAATGCCTCCTTTTCATCGTTTTACAGCCATTTTTTGTCGCAACAGATCAGTTTCAAAACCAATTTAGGCTCATTTTAAAGCTGTATAATTTTTTTTTTATGACAGATTTAAAAACCAACGTGATCTCCAGAAGCACACAGATGTTCACAATGAGGGTACCGTGTATCACTGTACAGTGGAGGGGTGTGAATATTCCTGTTACACACTTCAAACCATGAACCACCACTTCAAGAGAATTCATGAGGTTTGCTAACTCTTAACGAGCTCTGGACCTGCTGGAATGCTGACTCATTTATGAGATATGTTCTTAGAACGACTTACTTTTCGCCAACAGGCTGGTGGGATGTCGAAGTATAAATGTCACATCTGTGATAAGGTCTTCTCCTGGTGTTACACGCTCACGCTTCACCTCCGTAAGAAGCACGAGCTGAAGTGGCCCTCTGGGCATTCACGCTTCAGGTAAGCATTTAGCTGAATGTGTTTTTGATCAATCAAAGTGTTTATTGTCATTTACAAGAGAGAGAACAATAAAAACAAGTATCGTTCCAATGCTGAGTTGACCATAAGTAATAGAAAGTAAAGTAGAAAAACAGTGAGGATACTATAGTGCCATTTATACAGTAATTTACAGTATAACAATACAATAATTTCTACATCTTCCAAAAGTATTTATACCCCTTTAAAGGGATAATCAAACCATTAGTAAAAAGTTGTGTGTTGCCTTATTCTCCAGATAGTAGATTAGTCTAAAACGTCTTAAATGAAGTGAAATAATCTGCCAGTGCAGTAGGACAATTGCACTTGGTAAGAATTCTCAAAATAAGATTAATAATCTAGGACTTTCTACTCTTACTTAGTATATAGGTCTCAAAACAAGATCGAAATGACCTTTTGGCTGAAAACTAGATTTTAGGACTTGGCTAGGTGGACAGTTTTTGGAGTGTGAATAAAATCCTGTGAATTTAGCAGCATTCATGTTTTTATCAGCTCTGGCCAGTTTCCTTGTGCCCTTGAGGGAAATCATGGCTGCTGCATGGAACTTTCTTTGAACATGTTTGTCCAAGGGGATTGCTGGTGTTCATTTCCTTCTTAAAATTATACGCACCACTTTCTTTTGGACTGCCACATAAAGCCCTAATAAATTAAATTGAAGTTTTTAATTAGCTAAATCTCAAAGTGTTTTAATTCAGGAAAGGCCTTACAAAGCAGCTTAATACGATACATATGCAGGTGTATGATGATGTTAATGTTAATTAGTTATCCATGTACAAACAGGCTAAAAAGTAACACGAATGTTCAGCCCCCTGCTAAAACAGTTCGGTGTGATTTGCACAGATACAGAAAGGACGTGGACGGGTTCCTCAAAGTAAATATGGTGCGCTTTGAGACTGTCGAGGTGACGAAGGAGATCATGAAGAACATGGCAAAAAAGCCCCGGAACATCCAGCAAAGTCAGAGATCCAACAACGTGAAGAAGAGAGCTACAGCCGGCCCCGAGAGCCGCCGGAGCTCTCCTGCTGGTTCCTCCTCGCCCTCCTCCAGCTCCTCTTCCTCGTGTTCCTCAGAACTCTCCGGAGGCGAGGAAGCTGCATCCCATCACAGCCCCCGAGGCGGAGATTCTCCCGTCTACTGCATGATGACTACCATTCCTCACATTGAGGACGAGCCCGGAGGAACGTCGCAGGACAGCTGTGATGACGGCGGGACTTCTGGTGCCGTTCAGGCTCTGACGGAAGTGGCGAGGGGTCTTGGGATGGACGTGGTTTAATCGCTCAGAAATGTCCAGCTGAGGCTCTCATGAAGCGTCCTTTTTTTTTATTTTATTTTTTTTATTTAAATTTTTTTTTTTTGCCTTGGAGCGGTCAGCAGAAACATGACTGGACCAGCAGTTTTATTTTAAGCAGAAGCTTCGTGCACTGTGTTTTTATCCCTTAATTTAAAAACTACTTTTGTTATTAGGGGACTTGTCAAGATGTCTGGCTACGCTTTTATTGACTTCGCTGGAAAATTCACTACTATAGTTAAGCAGCTCTGTGAATCCATTTTATTTAGACATTTGCTCATCTAAAGATTTTATTTTTATTATGGTAAAATATTGTTCGATGTTTGTATTTCTAAATGTTAAATATATTTATAAACATGTAGGCCTTTTTTATTTTTGCGCTGGTGCACTGAAATATTTTAGCTATTGGATAAATTTTATAAGGTGAGAATTTGATTCCAGCTAAAATCAACATTAAGTCAAATACACTCATAAATCAATAATTCTTTGTAATGTCTTTTTTTTTTTTTGGGAGTAGAACTTATTTATTAAAGGCTTTAATCTATTTCTGGCATCTTTTTTTATCCCCCCGTTTTTGTTTTATCCTAACCATGAGTTTGTGAGCCAGGTCTTCAGAAATAGCAGAATATCTGTCTGTAAATAATATCTATTGAAATAAACAAGATAAACTGTCCAGCAAAGACCCTAAATGCAACATCCTTGAGTCATTCATCTTCTGTATGACAAGTCTTCAGCTAATAGTGCTTCAGTAATTACCCCAATTGGATCTCAATAGTATACGTCTGCTAGATTTCTAGATCTGACATTCTTTATAGGTTCAATCAACCAAATAGGAGGGGTGTCCAATCATCTGAGTTAGTGTGTGCATCCTTCAGTGTGTCTGGTGCTGCGATAAAGTTAGTATTACAGGTTTATTACATTTTTTGTTACAGTTAATTATTTTAAATGATTAAAAATGTTATTTAAAAGCTGAGTGAATGGACAATGCGTTATTTAAAATGTTAAAATACAAACCAAACTAACATAGCCCCTGTGTGTGAGAAAAAGCCATTTCCCCTCCATTGTGAAGTCTTTTAATCCATTTTCTATATCTCCTTGTCCTTTTAGGGTCCTCTGGGAGCAGGTGCCCATCGCCAGCTGTCCATTAAGAAGTTGTGAATTTTATATATATATATATATATATATATATATATATATATAATATATATAATATATACTTTTTTTTAGAAAGTGTAGTATTACTATAGCACATCACACCTGCTGTCAAACAAGTTAATGCTAATGCGATGGCTTGGCGATGCTTCAATACTTGGATGACTGTTGTAAGTCAAGTAGCCCTGAATTCTGCTCTCTGCCATTGAGAACGTCATCCGTCCCTGACTTTATGCTCAAGATATCTTGAATGATGCAGCAGTGTACAATGACCCAAAGCACATCAGCATATCCACCTCTGACTGAGCTTTAAAAAAAAAGGGGTGGGGGGTTGAAATGAAATGGCCGAGTCAAAGTAAACACCTAAATCTGATTGAAATTCTGTGGACTGAGTTTAAGCAAGCACCCGTGCTCAGAAGGACTCGTGTGGTGGAATTTGTACAAATCTGCAAAAAAAACTGATACAAAACTGGTAGGAACTGTCACCATGAGAGACAAAAACAGTTAAGTTTAGGGGAAAATAACGGTTTCCATTTGGGATCAGGTTGGTTGAGATCACTTTTATTTTTACCTTAATGATTAAAATCATAATGTGACAATGCTTTTTTTCTGCTCACTCTGGTTAGCTTAGTGGCATACAAAAATTCAACAGTGAGATGAAAAAAAGCAAAAGGGCGAATGCTGTCATGGCACTGTACATTACACTGCAATGTCACTACAAAATCGTCAATCAAGATGACAAACTGCCTTTTTTGGAGGTTAAAAACTAGATTTTTGATATACTAGTGTATAAACACACAACCGCATGTGAAGTGGTGAAAATGTGCTTAGCCATCTGTTAATGGGTATATTTACAAGTTATGTGTGGTATTTAAAAGCAAATTAAAACTGAATTTAAAACATGAACAGACCAAACCTACTATAGAAATGAATGCACTGTTATTGGAGGAGGTGCTCTCTGATTTTTAGAATTCCAGAGAAATGGAGCCAAATGGTAAGAGTTGTTCTCTACAGCAAGAATCAAAACGATGGGAGTGTGTCCTGGTTTCGAAGGTAAATGGCATCCTGGCATCTCAGAGCAAGAGGAGAATAAAGACGAGGCCCTAAGAAACACTGAAAACTGTGAGAGAAATATTCTCTGAAGACTTTTTGCCTCAGGTTGACATCCATTCTGTGGTTCCATGTTTGCTCCCATGAAGCAGTTTGGTAGGGATGCAGCTCAGTGCCTGGATAAGAGGTGATGCATTTGCATCCATTACGACACAAGCTGCTGATGCTCATTTGCTGCACCTGAATCCTGCGTATGGAAGGATCTGTGGAAGGTGCCGAGAGTGAAGATGGCTCAAGCTGCTTGGGATTTCTTGCCTGCTTCACATCATCAAAGCTGCAGCCCTCCAGGTGCCTCTTCCTGTAGAGTGAGCTGCTCTGCTTTCCATCAGTTTCATGGATCATCCTTGGATCCCAGGATTTGTCCCAGGGAGTTAGATGGAACATTGTATTAGTTTGGCAGCTCTTGTGTCTCTCCAGATCAATGTTCTCATTCAGGAACAGCTTTACTGGACACTTCAGGGATTCCCTGCTGAGGTTGTTCTGCTGCATTTCATGGCTTAGGTGGAAAGCAGGTTTGAATGGGTGAGGTTCTGGTAGATCGCACCAGTTATTGCTGATAGTTGCTTGTTTTTCTCTCCCTTCTGTGCTTCTAAATGCCGAATCTGAAACTGTGAGAGGAAAGTAAGTTTTAACAACATAACATTTGTTGCAATATGCATTTTTTTGCATCGCCTGACTAAAACTTACCTAAATATGGGTGTCTGCAGGAGAGCTTGGGTTCTTTAGGTTGTTTTGAAAAATTCGGACTTGTGATCTGATTTTTCAGTAACATCTCTTCAGAAAGACTGTTGGACTCTTGATGCCTTTTCTGCCA
Organism: Apricaphanius iberus; assembly: GCA_028564705.1. Classification (NCBI taxonomy): domain Eukaryota; kingdom Metazoa; phylum Chordata; class Actinopteri; order Cyprinodontiformes; family Aphaniidae; genus Apricaphanius; species Apricaphanius iberus. The sequence goes on along the minus strand of JAPXFQ010002229.1, from coordinate 398,995 downwards.
AATAAAGCATGAAAAATAGCTATTAGCTGTGAAAGCATTAAAAACAACTTTTTCTCTGCATAATTTTCAGAGTAATCAATCCTGTCTTGTAAAGCAATATTGATTTAACTAGTTTATCAACTGCAATTGATTTGAAATGGTGAGCAGGTTATTGCCCAGACCTTTTACAGTGAAAACGTGTAAATGCATAAATTAATCCATACCTTGAGTTTTTTGTTGTAATAAATCATCCATGCAATGCAGACATGTAGAGAACTGCGTCTTCTTTGAATCTTGAAAAAATATGATAAGTTAGATGAACTGCCATGCTAATTTTAATCAAAACATTCCTCTCTTATCACATCCATTTTCACATTAATTTAACTACCTAGCTAACAAACACTTATATTGGTTTATGCTAAGCTAAAGCAAATGGAGTGCTGCCAGATCAGAGGATCACTGGGCTGGTTATAAAAAGCTTTTTTTTCTCACTTGTCTAACTCTGGGGAATATGGCAAACGACACATTTCTACCTAGTGGTGGAATGTCCCATTAAACCTAATGCTTTGTATGGACTTTGAACAACTACAGTGTCTTGGTAAATTGTTCTTTTCCTTTATATTTTTCAAAATGTTTTGGCAGTAAAAATCTGAAGACATTTTGCTGCTGTTACAGCTGCAGTCTTTCGACATATGTCTATGATAGTTCGGTCAGATTTGATGGAGAGCATCACTAATAAACATGACTTTTAAGTGTTTGTAGAAGATTCTCATCTGGGTTTAGGTCTGGCCTTTGGGCGACACAAACCCACAAATAGTCTACCATCTGAACAATTCCCTAGTATTTGCTGCTGTATGTTTCCTTGGCTTATCTGCTGGAAGGTGAACCTTCATCCCGGTTTCTTCTCTGTGTCCAACAGGTCGTTCTACAGAAATTTGTTGTATTTAGCTCCACCCATCCTTCCATCATCTCTGACAACCTTCTCTATCCCCTGCTTGATTGAAAAAAATCCCCCTAGCATGACAGTGCCACTATATTTGACTTTGGGGATGATGTGTTCAGGCTTATGCGCACAAAGCATTTTACAGTAGTACAGAAGGTTAAATCTGGTTTCATCCAATTAGAGAACCTTCTTCCTTTCTCCCTTAGTGACTTCCCTCTTAGTACTCTTACCAGTCCAGCTTTGAGGAGTACATAGATGTTTTGACTGCTTCTTAGATTTATGAAGTCTGTGTTCCCAGGTTAGCAACTCTGCCATATTTACAGGGCATCCGGAAAGTATTCACAGCGCTTCACTTTTTCCAATTTTTTTAATGTTACAGCCTTATACTAAAATTGATTAAATTATTTGTTCCCTTAAAATTCAACACACAACACCCCATAATGATAGTATGAAAAAAGTGTCTTTGACGTTGCAAATTTATTAAAAATAAAAAACTTGAGGAATCACATGTACATAAGTATTAACAGCCTTTGACGTGAAGATCAGAATTGAGCTGAGGTGCATTCTGTTTCCACTGATCATCCTTGAGGTGTTTTAGCAGATTAATTGGAGTCCGCCTGTGGTAAATTAAGTTGATTGGACATGATTTGGAAAGGCAAACACCTGTCTATATAAGGCCCCTGGGTTGACAGTGCATGTCAAAGCACAAACCAAACATGAAGACAAAGGAATTGAGTGTAGATCTCCGAGACAGGATTGTCTTGAGGCACAAGGCTGGGGAAGGTTACAGAAAGATTTCTGCTGCTTTGAAGGTTCCAATGAGCACAGTGGGCTCCATCATCCGTAAGTGGAAGAAGTTTGGAATGACCAAAACTCTTCCTAGAGCGGGCCGGCCTTCTAAGATGAGGGAACGGGGGAGGAGGGCCTTGGTCAGGGAGGTGACTAATAACCTGATGGTCACTTTGTCAGAGCTCCAGCATTCCTTTGTGGAGAGAGGAGAACCTTCCAGAAGGACAACCATCTCTGCAGCAGTCAACCAATAAGGCCTGTATGGTAGAGTGGCCAGACGTAAGACACTCCGTAGTAAAAGGCACATGGCAGCCCACCTGGAGTTTGCTAAAAGGCACCTTAGAGACTCTCAGACAATGAGAAACAAAATCCTCTGGTCTGATGAGACAAAAATGTAACTCTTTGGAGTGAATGCCAGGTGTTACATTTGGAGAAAATCAGGTACCGCTCATCACCAGGCCAATACCATCCCTACAGTGAAGCATGGTGGTGGCAGCATCGTGCTGTGGGGATGTTTTTCAGCGGCAGGAACTGGAAGACTACTCAGGATAGAGGGACAGATGGATGCAGCAATGTACAGAGACATCCTCTATAAATTTGCAACAATCTAAACATTTCTTTTTACATTGTCATAAGGAAAAAATGAATTTAATCCATTTTGGTATAAGTCTATAACATTAAAAAAATGTGGAAAAATCAAGCGCTATTTTCTTGATGCACTGTATTCAATTTTTGCTTGATGAATTGAACAGTTCTCTGTGAGATCTTTAAAACTTTGAATTCTAGTATTATAACCTAACCTTGCAATAAACATCTCTATAACGCTAACTCTGACTTGTCTTGTGTTTTACTTGGTCTTTAAGATGCTCTAATAACTCTTAATCCTTTCTTTAAGTACATCATCGTGAAGGGTGCTAAACACATAAGCAGGTCAGCCATTTCATAACATTTTATGTTCTACAAAAAAAGAAAACTATACAACACTTATTTCCAATTCTTAATTATGCTCTAGTTTGTGGGGATCTTAACCATAAAAGCCCAGTAAAGTGTATTAACGTTTATAAATTGTTGAGTTTGCTCTTATGGTTTTTGATCGTAAAAAAAGGTCTGTGGTTCTGGAAAATGCATTTTATAGTAAAGGCAAACATTTATTCTGATTGAGGTATAAGTGTCACATTTTATTGGGTATATTAACCGGTTAATTTTGATTCCATTTTTGCAGAACTCACTGGTGATCTGGAGGGCTTCTGTGTTGCTCTGTGAAATGCACTGACAGGGCCAAAATATGACTTCTGTGTTTGTCTGTGAGGCTGCAGGCTGAACTGTAAGGATGATACATACAAGTGGTGGATTGGTAAAAACAACAGACATTTCAAATATGTCTTGCAGTATATATTTTTTTAAAGATTAGTCCTCCTTACATTTCTTTCCTGGTGTCCTGTCGTTGGGTGAGTCAGAGGTCTGGTCATGAGGGGGGCGAAGGGCTGCCGCTCTGTGTGTCGATGCATGTGTGTTGATGCTAACGAAGCTGAGATGCAGACAAAAACCAGGAGTTTGATCTAACCAAGACTCGAAATCAGGTGTTGTTTTTTTCTTCTAAAGTCTAATGTGTGGAAAAAAGTAGAGCAAAAAAATCTGGAAAATTAGTCACAGTGTAGATTATCTGAACATTATCACTTCTGCAGTCAAATCAGTTTTTAATCCAGTTACTTTTACATGGAAGGGGAGGAACAAGCATTTTTGGGAGCCAGTTTTGCCTGAAAAACAACACAGTATCTTGTTACAGAAGATTGCATTAGAGATGGTAATCCTGTTCTGCTAATCAGGGTCAATCCATTTATTAACTTTAGAATGTATCCACTCCAAGGACACCTAATTAGTAATGCAGATTGGGAATACCATTATTGTAGGGGTTTTATCATGGCAAGGCAAGTTTATTTGTGTAGCTCATTTCAGCAACGAGGCTTTACAGGGGGAAAACATAAAGGAATAAATTGCAGTGACAGTAATGTAAAGAAAAGTTGGAATGCAGATGTATAACAAATGGGTTTTAAGTGTTTATTTAAAAGTGCCCAGTGTTTCAGAACTTTTGCAGTTTTCTGGAGGTTTTGTTCCAGATTAGAGGAGAATAAAAACTGAATGTTGCTTCTCAATGTTTGGATCTGAGTATGGGGATTCAGAATAGGCTTGAACCAGAGGACCTGAGTGGTCTGGATGGTTTATAAAATGACAACAGATCTTTAATGTAGTTCATTTGTAAGCCATTCAATGATTTATGAACTAACAAAAAGATTAATCAGAAATGTCTATTCTCTGAGCTACAGGGAGCCAATGTAAGGGCTTTAGACCTGAGATGATGTGCTCTACTTTCCCAGTGTTAGTGAGGATGAGGAGGCGAGCAGCGGCGTTTTGGATCAGCTTTAGATTTCTAAGCGACCACTTAGGCAGACCGGTGAAGACACTGATGGAGTAATCAGTTTGACTGAGGATAAACAGGGTTTGAGTTTCTCAGGACTTTGTTAGTCCTCTAATCCTGAAAATGTGTGACAGAAGGCAGCGTTTGTAATTGTCTTTATGTCTCTCTGAAGGTTCAGGTCAGACTCCCTCACTACACCTTGATTTTGGGCCTGATCGGTAGTTTCTAGCTGTATTAGTCAAAGCTGTGTTCTGACTCTTAAGTGTTTCTCTTTAGGGCCACAAATATGCTTAAATGGGTTCATAGTCACCTGGTGGGATTGCTATGTAGAGCTGTGTATGATCTGCATAGTTAAGGCAACTTATCTGGCTGTCTGTTGTAATCTGAGCTAGTAGAAGGATGTCGATATTAAAAAAAGACTGTTGTACATGACCTAAAAGATCTGCGGAAAATAATATTTAAAAAAACCCAATAACATTCCAGAAAAAAACAGCTTCAAAATATTTGCTCATAATACATCAAGTTTAATCTCACCATTTGTCAAAAGATGACAAATTCAATTATTTGCTAAATGTTGCTGTTTTGATTTAGTTTTATTTCCAGAATTTTTTTTTTTTAATTTAGTTAATGTTAGAAAAGGAACAAAATAAAAAGTATTTGTAAGTAAACCTTGATAAATATGTAAAAGGACTGTTCCTAATATTACTAGATCACACCAAATAAGTAAGGAATATTTTCAATATTGTCTTCTGTGATGTACTCAAAACAGTTGCTCACTGTTGGTCTCAGCAAAGATTCTTTTTTAAAAGAAAATAGTTTTCTGCTCTCTGGAAGTTGCATTGTCTGACTTTTCATAAAATGTATCTAAGAATTTTTCTTTACTTGGGCAGTGACCCTTTTTTATGTCTCTAATCAGTAGCCTGATCCCTTCTTTTTTAATGATGGCAAGGTAAATTTAGGCTTGCAAATTATGTTTTTTTTATTTCATCCTTTGAACACTGGACTAAAATGCAGATGGTCACATTCTGTTAGCTACGACAGGAAAATGTGACCATACTACAGCTTATAAAAATAGTATAACAATGTCAATATTAATTCATGTGGTTTCTTTTCAGTCCTGGGGATATAAAATATTCACCCTAACACTGACATGAAATGGGGACCAGATACAGGTGAGTGACTGGTCCATTTTTTTTCATCACATCTATTAGAAAATGTGATCATTTTTTCAATCCAGCTCATTATTTTACTGTTAAATAAAACAAAAAAAAAAGCATAATCTTGATTAGTTTTATTGGATTATTATTTTTTATAGCGTTAAGTCTTGGCTTTCTGACAACTCTTACCAGATAGTGCTTCTAAAAGTCTCCTTCTGGTGTCACAAAACTCAGTTATCACAGAGTCAGAGTAACAAAGGGATTTTGAACTTTATGACTAGAAGTTGTATTATAAATAATAATAATAATAATATTTAATAAATATAATTCTGCTGTTGTTAACTCTGGAGGCTCTGGGTTTGAATCCCAACAATTGTGTTTCTGCATAAAGTTTGTAAGTTCTCCCAGTCATGGGTTACTCCAGCTTCCTATCATAGTTTTGAAACGCAGGCAGGGTTAAATGGTAACACTAAAATTGCCCTCATACTTTAAGGATGTGGCTGTATGGTGGCTTAGTGGTTAGCACTGTTGCCTTGCAGCAAGAAGGTTATGGGTTCATATCCTGGTCCAGGGTCTTTTTGGATGGAGTTTGCATGCTCTCCCTGTGCATGCGTGGATTCCCTCCGGGTACTCCGGCTTCCTCTCACAGTCCAAAAACATGACTGTCAGGTTAATTGATCTCTCCAAATTGTCCTTAGGTGTGAGTGTGTGCGTGCATTGTTGTTTGTCCTGTCTGTCTCTGTGTGGCCCTGTGATGGACTGGCGACCTGTCCAGGGTGTATCCCGCCTCTCGCACGTGGAGACAGGCACCAGCCCCCCCCGCGACCCATTAAGCATTTAAGGATGCAGCTATGATTGGCTGCCCTCTGAGGGACAGGCAAAATATACTCCCGCAAATATAAGTGGCTATGGGGAATGAATGGATGGAACAATAACTTACCTCACCTGACCCATATGTCTAGAGGGAATATTTAAGAAATGAGAAATTTAACTGGTTAAATATTTGATATTAGCTCTTAAAAAGAAATAAACGTATGGATAAATTAAAACACCTGTGTAGATTTTTCTTATTTTTAAAGATAGCAACACAATATACTAATACTCTAAACCCGTACTCACATTTATTGGTCTTTTTTTTTGTTTTGAAAATAGAAATTGAATACATTTCTCTTATAAATCTGAGTCTTACCTGATAAGATAGCTAAATGAGCATAAAATCCAGCCTATCAGTTAAAGTTCATATCTTGATGAAGAACATCCAGAAGCTCTTCCTCCCATCTGATCACCACAGACGGTGCTGATCCACCTCTGTTTGTTGCAAAAGCCACCTGTTTGTGTGAGCCGGTGTCGGCTCTCTGCTGCTGGCCCTGGCCAATTAGTCAGTGTTACTTATCAACACCAGCAAAGACCATTAACTACTCCCAGCAGCTTATGCTAATCTAATCAGCCCTCTAAACCTTTCTGGTTGAGTTTAGGGAAAGGCAGTTTATTGTGGCAGTCAGAAGAAAGAAGAAATGCAGCAAAGACAGTGAATCTAAGATAAGAACAAATTACATCCATAGCCTATATTATGCAGGTAAACATTTAGCTTAAACATTTTAGCTTTAGAACCTTTTTTTGGAATTTTATAACATTTTTGAAAATGTTCTATAGCACACAGAGGGGGGTGAATTTATTCAGAATCATCAATATAATATTTTGTTTAGATAAAATTTATTGTCCAGTAAACTAAAAGAGATATTATCTGTCTTTCAGGGAATAATAAATCCAAAATAATCTGAAATTTAAGTACAGTTCAGTCCACTTTCCCGTTTAAATGATAAACTCTCAAGATGTGGATTCATCATAAAAATGTTTTATCTTCTTGATGTAAAACTATATTAATGTAAAAACCAATCTTAGTAGCAATGCCATCTGTCCTTTAGCACGTTTTCAATGACAACATATTAGATAAAACAGAAATTATCACTACAGATTAAAATCATTTTTATTTTTATTCTGGGAATGATTCAATTATCTCACAAAAACAAAAAATTGAAATATACACATAAAGCAGTGATTAATTACATGCAAAATAATTGCAGTCTCTGTTTCCCTAAATATCTGTGCAAAAGTCAAGGATTAGATAGAATTGGCAAATTATTTTTAAAAGGACTGGCTAATTGAATCAAATTAAAATGTTATTTTGTGTAACACAAAATCAATTTAGTTTAATGATAAAGTTACATTTTTATCAAGATAATTCAGGAGTACTTTATTTTATGTTTGTATTTTATTTTATTTTATTAAGAACAGGATGTGTCTGAGCCGAACGACATCATTTAAGGTCACGGTTAAGCTCAACGCAAAGGCTGCCATTAATCAAAGTACAAATATCTCTAAGAATATCTCTTCTCCAGCTGCCCGTGAAGGAGCAAACTTTATATTTCGCTATTAAGTGTCTCGTTTCCTTAAATTCTGGGGCATTCCTCGGGGCTGGTTGTCAGAAAACAGCCCCTGGTTTAGACAATGTGGGTTACTCTTCAACTGGATCCCATTAAGAGGAATATAAGACGGTGATTGGATGAGGCTTTGGGATGACATGTTCTCCTTGATTAGCTAATTCCATTCTCACAACCGTTTTAATCCTGTAAGTGCGGGCAGGGTCTGAGCTGCCACCCTGTTTGCCCAGAGAACAGAACTTTACCTGCATAAGCTACGTCTCCACCTGGTGCCAGGGCTCATTAGAGGGCCCTCAACAGGTTCTGGAAAAAAGTCAAATGAGCTTTAAGCTCCAGCAGCTTAGTTATTCTTTAGTCCATAAAATATGGAGTGGTTCAGTGAATGATTTAAAATGATTCAAATGATTTAAATTAAATAGTTTTCTGAATTTATTTAATCTTTTACTGTTGGCCTTCTAAAAAACCTATTTAAAAATGAATTTTCATGGACGGCTCATTTTACTGTTTGTAAGGATTTTTAAAAACTACAATTGGAAAGGCTTTAGTGGGAGTAAAGTATTTGGGAGCCACTGATTATGCAAGTTGTCCCATTTAAGAAGATGAGACGTCTTTCATTTTGATCTGTTACACTTCATCTTTGAGAGATAGAATGAAAAAAATTATCAAGGAACTCACATTGTTTGATTTTTTAAAATAATGTATTTGTGTAACGGTACAGAAAATAAGTATTTAGCGTCTACAAACAAGCAAGAATTCTGGCCCTCTCAGACTTGTTCATTTTTCTTTAAGAAGTTCTTCTATCCACCACTCGTTACCTGTATTAATCACAACTGTTTAAACTCGTATAAAAGACACCTGTCCACACCTTCAAACAGTCAGATTCTAATCTCCACCATGCCCAAGATCAGAGACCTGTCCAAGGACACGAGAGACAAGATTGTATTCCTGCACAAAACTGGGATGAGACAACCTAAAACAGGCAAGCAGTTTGGTGAGAAGAAACCAACTGTTGGAGCAATTGCTAGAAGCCAATCACCATGTTTAGAGGGGGATGTATCCTGAGTTGCATCCCAAGAAGACTATAATCCACTGTGAAGAATGGGGGAGGAAAAACTATGCTGGACTGATCCATACTGATGAAAGGATTAAAGGGGCTGTATATAATGAGATTTCGGGCAAGAACCTCATTCAATCAGTGACAGCATTTAAGATGAAATGTGGCTGGATCTTCTGACAATGTTTCCAAATACACCGCGCGCACAAAAAAGCAGTGACTTTGTGAAAATCATTTGAAGATTCTGGAGTGGCCTAGCAAATCTCCAGACTGTAGGACAATAGAGAATCTGCGGAGTGATTTAATGGTCCGTGTTGCCCAGCGACAGCCCCCAAAAAATCCCAGCTCTAGAGAAGATCTTTGCCAACCAAAGTTACATTAAAAGTATTAAGGTGAATTTTTATTGACCAAATACTTATCTGCACCTTAATACCAATCAGTTATTTAAAAATCATATGTGATTTATTGAATTTTTGTTTTACATTGTCTCTCATAGTTGAGGTATACCTATGATGAAAATAAAACAGCCTTATTGTCCTTATCCTTTTTTTTTTTTATACAGGGGACAACTTGCAGAATAGGTGGCTGCCAAATACTATTTTCTCCCGTTGTGTGCACTTTTGTATTTGTTTTCTCTAAACCACACAAGGTCAAATATACGTTCTCAAGTATTAACATACAGTTTATTAAATGTTACTTGACATTTTTCCGGAATTTGTAAAGTTAAAACCACAAACTCAATGAATATCTTAAGGCTTTCTGAATGTGGTTCGCAGCTTGTAGCTGGCTGCAATACCACAGTAGGACTGTAAAATGATGTCTGTCTACTCTTGACTGGGCTCTAATGAAATGAATTTCCCCTCGTGAGACAATAAAGAAATCAAATTCAATTCATTATAGCAGGGTTTTTGAATTTTTTAATAAAAAGTGTGGCATGCAATCTATTCAGGTCCCCTAACCTTGATACTCTAAAATAAAACCAGATTTGCAAATGATACAATCTCAGTCCTACTGGATGAAGAGTGGGCCATAATGCACAACTATACCAGAGTTACCATAGGCTACTTCAATGATTACTACTCTCTTTGCCCAGGTTGCTAATTTAGGTTGACGGCCTAATATAAGTTTGAAGTTGTGCAAACTCTTTCCATTTCTAGATGACCGATTTAACATTAATGTGTTACAAACAGGTTATTTACTGGTTAGGTGACTTCTGAAGGCAGTTAGTTAAACTGGACTTTATTAAACGGCACCACAAAAAATGGACTGAATACAAAAGCAAGGATTTTGATTTGGAAAATTTTTTGCTTTCACGTCACAGATAAGCACTACTTTTGTCGCATTGTATTGTACATAAATACATAAAAAAATGTGGAAAAACGTAAAGATAAAACGGTCCAGTCGGAATCTTTTGGAAGGTTCTGTAGATTAACCCGTTTTGTAATTCTCCCTTTAAGTGCAATGCTGTCCAAAAGTCAACACCATCAACACACAGTAAGGTAGACGCACTTTATTCCTAAAACAGAAGCTGCACCATCAGTAGCGGCACACAGGTATATGTACACATATACACACACAATTACCTAAATCTGTTATATAAAATATATAATCTGACAATGTACCTTTTATTCCTCTTCAGAGCTCATTGAGTTACTGTGCGAAAGAGACAGACGGAGAGGTAAGTCTCATCCACTCATTGGGTGGGACACGGAAAAAAATGCCCAGGCCAGTTTTTAACTTCATTTTTACATGATGGCAATAAAAAGGTATGTTTCCCCTTTGAAAAAATAAGATTCTAAAAGCAATCTACAGCAAATTCACTGTAACAGGTCTCTTTCCGTCCTCTAATTGAGAAAAAAATTACACTTTTTAAACCAATTCCTTTACAGCGAGATGTACACACCCTCTAGGATTTGTAATATATAAAAGATATTAAGCATTAAAAATTCCACATTTAAAAACTTACAATAAATAATATATGCAGGCATTTTATTAGGATAAAATTTCTTAGATTGCAATCTACTGTCATTGAAAAGAGGTTTTCTCCTTTATGAAATGTCCCTCGATCATCCAAAATGCTAAAATGTATTCTTGGCATTTGATTGATAAGGTGGGACTTTCCAGTCAGCGTTTGATGAGAAACACCAGAGACGAGGAAGAGGAGTGCCTTCTTCACATTCGCCCTGTTGAAAGTGTGAGGGAGCAAAAAAAAAACAAAAAAAATCTCTGTAGTTTGTCTTAGTGATTCTTCCAATCAGCTCCCAGCAGTTTGATCTCATTAAGACTTTCAGAGCATGTTCATGATGAAGTTGTAGATCTGTGTGAGCACCACGAAGTGAACAGGCAGACACGAGCGCCGGTCCTGGGTGGCAGGGTTGCACGTCAGCCAGGAGAGGGCGTTGTATTGCTCCAGGACAAATCTGCAAACAGACGGCAGGAGTGAAGATGTTAATTGCTGAGGGTGTGACTGCTCTCATTGTTCCAAATAGACAGAACGGCTTAATTTCCCACCTGAGCACGTCAGAGGTGTGGTTAGAGTCCAGAGGGTGGGAGTGTTTGCTGTGCAGGAGCTCGTCTGATTGGACAGAAGAGACGTGCAGGTGCAGAGAGGCCTGTGGAAACAGAAAGAGTTCTCAGTGCTTCTCAGGTATAAATGATTTATACAAACATTTGTACTAAAAAGAAAAGAAAGCCTTTTTACCTTGAGGAAGAGCGGACACTGATTCTGAGCTTCAGGACAGGCGGACCAGAACCAATCAGGCAGCGGCCCCGTCTTCGCCGTGGATATGAAGTAACCCAGAGCCATTGGCTGCTGCAGGATGCTGAGAGCTTCCTCATGGGACTCCATCCGATCCGCACACTGACCCTGCACGGCACCAAACACAACATGAACCGTCAAAATTTTCATTCCATGCTCAGAGTTCTGTTAAACACTTATGATCAACACACAGGCAGCTAATATGCTGCAAGTTCTCGAACAAACAACGCCACACTGCTGGTGAGGAGAAGACCGACCCACTTCTCCACTTCTCACAAGGAATTAGGTCAAAGACAGAAATGTCATGTTGGGTTGCTTCACCCAGTCGAAAACCAGCTTTCATGTATGTTTGGGATTAATATCCTGTTAAAATGCTAAACTGGATCCAAGTTGAAACTTTCTAGCTGTTATTTTCAAACACAGGTGGAGAACGGAGTTTTTCTTTATTCTTCCACCCACTGTGAATTGGGGCCAAGAATAAAGAGAAACCACATGATGCCGCCACCACCGTGCTTGAATGTTTAAGTATTTGTTTGTTTAAAGCTTCATTGTTACCACTGTGGCTCAATCACTGTCTGACCACATTTTTTTGTTCTGCTGCTGCAGATTTCAGATCATTTTGAAGGAGCGGTTTCTTTCTTTTTGTCCATGTTGATGTTAAACTCTCATCCCATGTGAGACTTGCATCTTGGTAGTTCTTGATCATCCAAACCAAATTCATTTCCTCCGAAGCGGTTAAAACTTCAACACAAGCGGATGTTCAACCAGGGAAATTATCCTAAACACTAACAAACACTAAACATATACTAGGGATGTAAGAAAACATCTATACACTAATACTGATAATTGTGACAATTGTGATATTTTATAATAATTTTGTATCAGTGTTCCAAACCAATGTACCGATTTTTATTTTTTGAATTTGAATAAAACCATTAAAGGCCCAGTATGTAACAAATTTGGCTTTTTATTGTTTATTCTAAAAATAAAGTACTGCTTTCATAAATACGTATTTTACCGAAGTCTAATCACAGTCGCATCATCATGAAAGCGTTCTCGTGTCTTAGAACACATTATTTATAGATACAGAGGGTGCACCATATGAAGCTGCCATGTTGCATCGCCATCTTTGAATAAGTTAGCCGAAAGGGGTTACACTGGTTTGCTTTATGCGTTTTAGCCAGTGACGTCGGGGGGAGGGGGAGATGGTGAAGAGAAACAACGAGCATAGAGGACCCTGGATCATAGTTTTCAATGGAGAACCATCCGTGCTCTTTGCCCTGTGAGAGCGAGGAAACCATACCACAGAAAAGAAAAAGAAATAACGGGAAAAAACAAGAATCTACATCGGTGGAGCGTTTACCAGATGGAGACTATTCATGAGGGACACGAACTTGAAGATGGACACGGAGGTTGCAGGCTTTCTGCTGGACAGGTGAGTTAATTACATGAAACAAGGAAGTTTATGTTAGTGTTATGTTTGACACAGGACAGCTTAGACCAGCAAATAGTTTATCTTCCGTTTAACTCGGACAATTTACTCTGCGGCTTCCATAGTAGTAATGACGTGTTATAACGGCGAGAAGCCAGAGAACACTGCTCAGTTGCTTGCATTCACTTAGCGCACCACTAGTTAGAGGTAATTCTTACACATGGGGGGGTTTAACGACCAATTAAGTAATTTGGTAGTAAAAAAAAAATTTCACCTTCTCCTTTCCAGTGGATCAACTAGATCTAAAACTGGAAGTTGAAACAAAGTGTTTGCTGTGAGAGTTGTTCTATAGTTCAATTGAGTTTTAAAAGTTAGAATATATATAGTCTTACTCATAATATGGCAATATCTTGCAATGTATTGTATTGTCCTGCTGTACTGTGATACATATCGTAAAACCAGATTCCTGCCTATACACCTCCCTTACACAGAACGTTAAGCTTACAGAATGATCTTGATCGTACTTCTTGTTCCCTCCCATAATCACAACCACTTCCCAGACATTACTAAGGGTGTATGTATATATTTGAGCCTCTATTTATGATGTTGCGTAAATGTGGATGGGAACAAAATAATTTCTGTTTAAACTTTTCCTTCCAATCTTTTTATAAAAAGCCCAAATATAATACCAAATTCACTCTTTTTAGACTTTATCGACTTAGTTTTAACAGACCTTTCCCACGTCTCCTCCGTGATGGTAGTGGTGGCCTGGAGAGTGAACGGGAGAGGTCGTTGGGGAATTGGGAAGGATGTTGATGAGTTCTGGATCCATGTCGCTGCCAAACAAGTCAAAGATTCCCATCCCTTCGGATCCATCTACAAAGGAAGAAAAGTGGTTTGACTCCTTGCGATGGAGACTATCTGACACTGCACTGGCTACTCTCCCATAGGGAGGACACATACCGGGGTTAATGGGGTTGAAACTGATGTCAATGGGCTCTGAAGTGTTAGTGTTGACTTGCACCATGGCCGACGTGGGGAACACCAGGATGTGTGTGCAGGATGTGTCCTGCGGTGTGCTCAGCTGGGAGGTTTGCATGTTGAGGGTGGTGCTGCGACCGAACACTGAACCGGTCGAGACGGAGTCTACCAAAGGAAACGCAAGTCAGAGTTATTTATTTTCAAGATTTACTAAAAGAAGCACTCCCCAGCCCCCAGGTGAGATTAAAGCTCATCATTTCACCTGGCATGATCACAAAGGATCCCTGTGGCTCCATGGCAACCAGACAGGCACTGAGGATGCTGGGCGTGTCGGCAGCAGAGATGCCGCACATCCTACACGTCTCCTTCAGACGCTTACTGAGAGACTGCAAGTTGGCCCGACTCAGTAGGATACTCCAGTCTGAAACACGAACAAAGGAAGAAAAGGGTTTCTACAGAGTTTAGCAGGTTAAAATTAGGACATTCTTAAGATAATTAGGATTTAAAAGTAAGACCAATGTAAATTACTAAAAGTTAACTTACTATCTCAATAACTTAATATGTGTAGGTTATGTTAAATATACACTAATGGAGATGCTTGTGGATGTGGTATAAATAAAGAGAAAAATAATAAATGGAAGCGGTAAAGGACATCAAGACGTTTGATGATAAATTTTATTTCAAAACTGTGATAAATACATTTCGTTTTTCAACTGTATTAAAACGGACTAGTTTCACTGAGATTTTTAACAACATAGATAAAAAGATAACAATTGTAACGATTCAAAACAATTTTTAACTAATTTCAAGTAACAAATTCCCAAATATGGAGCTCAGTGACTAATTTATCCCTCGCGTTTGATTCAGAAACCTTCAATTCCGTCTTTCCCACTTCAGTTCTCACATCGGGAATGTGAAATTGCGTTCATGGATTGAAGTTTCCTTGTTGAAAGACAAGTCAAAAAAAAGGAAGGAGTTATGCTCAAAATCACTATGTATAAACACATACCAGTGACCGAGGTGTCGGACACACAAAGACGTTCATTCGCAGAAGCACTCATGAGAAAGATAGTTATTTCCTCATATTTTTGCTTTACATGAATTTCCTTAAGATAGACTGAATTAGTTTGCTAAAAGTCGAGTAGATAGACTTTATTCGTTTACTTATGTTTTCTTTCTACAGGTTGACAAACTTTGTTCAGCCTGGATTTAGAACAAGTAGCAGATAATGTACTCTACCAAATGCAACTTCTAAATGCTTAAAGGTTCCAGCAGAAGCAGGTGCTGTTCAATATACGACGGTATCGTACATAACAATGAAAGGCAGAGTTACAAATATTTTGTCTAAAACTGTTTTTGTGAACACTGAATGATAAAGGGTCTAGGATAGAACAAAGAGGAGAGGCCCTTTTTACTTGCCATATTTTAGAGGAAGGTAACCATCTGCAGAGCTAGGAATTCTGTTTGTGAGAACATTTGCAAACAACAGTACTAAATATTTTTGAAAGAAAAAAAAAAATATTACTGCTCAGAAGCAGTAATATATTTTAACAGCTCTTACAGGAGAACATTTTACCTCTTAGCTCGCCGTGGCCCATCCTGCCAAGCCGCCCAATCACCACCCTCCATGGTAGTGATGTCACCTGAACCAGGCCGACGCACCACTCCCACAGTTTCTGTAAACCCACTCGTCTGGCAGAGCTCTTTTTCCTGCGAGCCCTGCAGTGAGACATTTTCAATAGAAAAGCAGTTAGTGTCGACTCACCTTGCAACCCCGCTGCACTGAGATGTACATATAGTGTTTAAGAGAGCGCAGCACCTGTTGGGTACGTCAATACTGATGATGCAGGACTCCAGGAGTTCCCCGTGTTGGTCGGTGCAGGACGCCAGCAACCAGCGCTGGTCGTGAGACAGGCAGTAGCCAACAAAAAGCACGTTGTACTTCTGCGAGGCCTCGCCAAACGTCTCCCCGAGCTCAGTCTGCTTGTCTTTAACTGGAGCCAAAATGAAGGACGGCGTATACAGACGGAGACACTCCGGCCGCTGCAGCAGAGGGGAGGAAAAAACAAGGCGTGTTGGTTTCCAATCGGCGACAGAAGTCTAAAACGTCAAAGAGCTCCAAGAGGAGATTGAGACGTGCAACCATTAGACGGGTCACCTCTGGGTTCTTGAGGGCCATGTCGAGGGCGAGCCCGGGACCGAAGCCCGTCAAGGCCTTGTAGTTGGTGGAGTTAGGCAGAGGCCGACGACACTGGGTGTACACAGAAAAGGCCAACGACTTCAGGTGCTGGCTGTAGATGTGGCGATCACTGCTGTGCACCGGCTGCAGCAGATACTGGCAGGGAACAATCTGAAAATAATAATAAAAAAATTAAAAAAACTTAAAAACCATAAACCGATCTCAGTAGTGAGACGTTCAGGAAACTGTCTAATTGTTGGAAAGTATGAACGGATTCATGTTATCCAAGTTACACTTCATTTGATCTTTGATGATAAACTGATGGCCTGCGACTTCCTGTCTTGCAGGGCACACTCAAAACTATCCAAAAGATGATTTAGTAATGTGTACATCTTTAAACTCTAAAGATCCCATACGATCACCAAAAAGGTCTAAAAAAAAGGGTATAAAACAACTTTAAAACAAACTGCTCTTGGATTTGAGTTTACAAATCTAAAAATAAAATAGCTAAGATATTTTATTTAACATCTTGTCAAACTTTTGATAAATTTAACTTCTAAAAATCTGGCTCAATATTTTAGTTACACCTTAAACCATTCAAGATTTTGTAATTCCTAAATTCAACCAATCTATATTTACTAAGAAATAGAATATTTCAAACTTGGTTCCCAAACATCTTTCCATATCAAAATCCCACGTCTTTCACAATCAAATGATTAAAAAAAACTTTTGAAATGGTTTACTTTATGTCAGGCTTCAAGTATATTAACTCTTTTTTTTAAATCTCTCCTAAGTAAACAACTAGTGAATCAAAGCAGCTCAAATAATCAAACCCACTCCCACCATGCTTGATTATGATTTTTTTTAAAAGGTATTCTGCACATTTTTCTCCATTTCCCAGAGGGACATTCCAGGAGTTCCTAGTTTTTTAAGCCCATTTCAAAACTCAAATTCCACTATTAATTTATGGTAGATATTTCAACAGTATTCGGAGTTTAAATATGAAACCTGGGAAATATTAATGTAACACCATTTTTGGAGGAAGGCAAGAAGTGAAGACAAAGAAGAGGGCAGACAAGAAAGGAAAGAAAACAAAGGCCACAAGAAATCCAGGACAAAGGGGGGACGCATTGGAAAAGCATAAAAAAAAGAATAGAATGAAGGGTAGGAGGACACGACGGTAGAAAGGTGGATACCAGAACAACAGTTCAAACAAGGTGGCTTAAGCTTCAGATCAGATAAAACCATAGTTGATTGTTCTTTTACTAGCAGCATCCTGCACAAATCAAAAATTGTTTTCCATGATATGAGAAATATTACAGTCAAAAGAAAATCTTTCGAATTTAGTGCCTGTTCCTGCTGTTGTACCAACACTGAAAGCATTAGCTCATATATTCAGATCTCTTGTGTTTTCAAATCCCCCCCCGTATGTTGATGCAACTGTGTGTCATTGTATCACAAGAGGGAGCAGTTTCCACCTAGATTAGTCACCGCTAATTATTCCCTTGTCCTTTCTAATGACAGCGACACAGAAAAGCCGCCATACCTGCACGGAGACGGCGTTTTTCATGTGAGCGGGTAGGAATGGGAGCATCTCCATGTAGCAGCGCAGCAGGCCCAGTGTGTAAATGCTGGAGTGGACCTCTTTGTCTGTGTTTTCATAGCTGAAGGGATCGATGATGTAGACCACTATGGCGGGCGGGTAAGAGACAGCATGGGACTCTCCATCTGTTGGCTTGCCCACTTTGTCTCTGTCCATTGTGCTGTTCAAAGAAAAAGAGCAATACAAAATACTTAATTTATATTTATCAAAAGCATTAAGACACACTGGTAAGGAACTGGACAAATGTATGTTAAATTGTTCAGAATTTAAACACCTATTATTTAAATTCTGAATAAATATCCAAAACACAGATGGTAGATAAGCCAAATAATATTTCTAGCTGCACTAAATCTCTCAGGTGAGTATCTTTGAACCATGAAATGGGGAACGCACCACTGACGTTAGCACTCAGAGGACTTTCCTGAAGCAAGCCTGCCCCAATATCGCAGTTCACGAGCTGCTTTATACACGAGCTGGAGTCTAATCAAAATAATGAAGCTAACTAGGTAAAGACTGAGGTCTGTCACAGTCAACTACATCAAAACACAACCTGTCAAAGCCCCGTTTCTTTTGCTGTACTGTGCGAGAAATTGGGCTCCAACAGTCTGTTTCATGGGGCCTGATAACAGTCATGTGGGAAGGTGCTGTCCAGGAACTTTAAACCGCGAGATGAGATTCACATCTTTTTGAATGAAGAGGTAAAGTGATCTTGGGTACAAATTTTACTGTAACAGGTTTTCACTGAAACATCCACACAGTGGCATGTTTCTGAAAGCAATGTTAGATTAACCAGATTCAATAATGAGCACAAACAGATTCACTTGGCAGATAAAGATTGAAAATCTCAGTTTTGCAAAACAATCTTTGGAATTTATTTGTTTTCCTCCCCTCAGAGTTCTTAATGTTTTAATCCAGTTGTGCAAAGAGAGGCATTAAAATGCATTGAAAACAATGCTATACATTTCTACACAGTAAAGAAAACTATATAGGGGGGCAGAAAAAACAATATTTTTCTGATAAGTTAACACACCTTATGCTGAAGCAACAAAATCATGCTAATGAAAACACTCTTTAGTGTGGAAGTTGTCAAAGAGTGAAAATGACTCTTACCATTTCAGCGTCGGGAGCCATTTAAAAGTAAACCATTTTCTACAGGAGTATTTTGATGGATTAAGTCTTTTACTGAGTCATTTTTCTCCTTTATAATCTTGAGTTTCAGGTCATTTTATTCTTGACATTTCTAGGTAAGAAAAGGAACCGGCTGCCACAAAAGGTCAAGTCCTACTTGGTGAGGACTGACCCATCGGAGTTCAGCAAACACTTGGAAGGCTGAACATGTTAAAGCACAGATGCTTTAATTATTTACAGCTTTCTACCTTTTCTTTCCTCTTTGACCATGATTGATTAGTGAATGCTGGCAGATCAAGTGTGAGAGTTTAAGATCTCATGTCCAAATAATTCCACGTTTTAATTGAGTAAACCCATGATTTTCCAGAGACTGTTCTATGGAGTAATCTGAGACAGATAAAACTGGTAGCGGCAGGTCAGAGCTTTAGAGAGAACTGGGGCTCAAAAATGAGCCTGAACATTCGGACCGGCGCGTCTGCAGAAATAAGTGATCACATACCTCTCTTGTGTTTCTGCGGACACCTGAGGCTGGCTGGATCCGTTTTCACTCAGACCTCCGGCACTTTGCGAGTTTGATTGAGGTCCGTTCTGAGCAGTGCTGCCCTGCAGACCCCCTGTCCCAAATAGCAAGTAGGAGCCTGGCTTGCCTGAGGCCATTGCTCCATTAGTTTGAGAGCCTGATGAGGAGGAGGAGGAGGAGGGAGGAGGGGTGCTGTTGACCTGTGCAGGCTGGGTGGAGCTGATGCTGGTAGTGTTGGTGCTCTGAAGTCCTGAGGAGACGCTGGAAGAGTTGGGGGTCTGCGAGGCAGGTCGGGTGGGATTACGCTGTGACAAGAGGGAGCTATCCAAAGACAGCTCAGACAAGGTTGGAGCTGAAAGAGGCCGCCACGTAAAAAAAGATCAGTCAGCACTTTTATCAAATTAAAAATACATGAGGTATTATTCATTAATGTATTACCTAAATCATAGATTACCTAAATCATAGCGACACACTTGCGCAAAGAGTTTGAGCTTATTAAAGGCTTCATTATTTGATTCCCTGGCAGCCATCTTGAGGAACCAGTCACTGAGGGGCTGCTCGGTCATGCTCCTGCCTTCTGGGGAGCCGACTGTCAGTACACCCTCTGGGTGACTCTTGCAGATGGGTTTGTGTTGTCCCAGCTGGCATGCCTGTTAACAGAACGATAATGACTGCATTAAAGAAACAATGATTACATTTGTAGAGTAGAGCTTCTACGCATTTTTCAGTATTTCGTCAATTTCACATCATTTTAAAAGTATGAACAGAAAATACTCCCATGAATTTAGAACTGCCAAATGTTACTACAGTCCTCAAGTTCTACATATGGAACCTCTAAATACCAGAGACAAATTAAGAGGTAAAAAAGGTATATAAAAAAAAAAGAAGAAAAAAAAAAAGATGTGTACCTCATACATAACACTTAGATCTTTGAAAAAGGTCTTGGCTCCACGGAGCAGCGACTGATTTTCTGGGCAGATGACGACATATCCCACATCCCTCTGGGAACCGAAGGGATCTAGAAGCAGCTTCTCCCAGTAGGGCAACCCAAAAGGAGACAGCACTACAAAATCATACTCATAACCAACCAGAAACGTTGGGATGGGCAGAGGCTCAGGAGACTCGTCTGTACCTGTGCAGAACCAGGAAAAAAAGAAAACAGAAAAAACAAAAAAACAGATTGGTTTTGTTAAACTGTTGTCAGGGTTATTTTTGCATCTTCCAAAGCAAATTCGAACATGTTAAATATAGGGATAGTTATTGTTTAGATTTTATCCGATACTGATGATCAACAGGTATTTTTTGAAATGATGCTTAAAGAATAGAAAACATACATGCTTTGTCCAAAAACCCTCTTATTTTTGTAATTTTTAGTAGGGCTATCAAACAATACATTTTTTTGATCTAATTAATCACAGGGTAGCTGTACATAAATCACCAGTCCTAAATATGACCAAAAAACAACAAAATCCTGTGTAACTAAAGGACAAATCCAGATGCCGTTGGTATTTTTAAAAATAAATATAGGAGAAATCAGATAACGTTCTGTTCTGAACTCCACAATCACATTCAAATGTGTAAGTGTTGTCTCATATGAAAAACAACAACAAATACAGGTAGAACTAACCCAAATATATGAATAAACTGAACATTTGGATATCATAGGTCTGAGTTACAAATCACATAAATCAAATGTCACAATTTACCATTTTCCCTTAAGTAAACATTCTCCGGTTTATCACGACAGGAAATCAATGAAGAAAACATAACTTTAACGGAGTCATGCGCATTTTAACGTATCAGTAAATCACTATGAAATATACTGAAGCTATACAGTGAACCAACATGTATAAATCAACATAAATACGGCGTATTTAGACTCTGCAATGTGCACAGCGAGCTGACATCTCAAGCAGACGGTAAGGAAAATTCCCACAGACAACTTCTGAACATATAATCATATTAACCCAAGACGGCAATAATATACTTGCATGTCATTTAGGTGCACACATCCTGTGACATCCAAGTATAGACATGATAGCTCTGAGAGGCTGTGAAGTTTGATCTTAAAGGCAATGAAAGGGTGGCTGGATGGACTATTCGGTAGACCAATACATTTACTGTTGCATAGATGCATAACTAGATTAATGGACGGATGCAGCACTTCTATTCTAATCTTTTCTTAAAAAAAAAAATAAATAAATAAAAAAAAAAAAGATACCTAAGGCAACCTATTGTTGAAAAATAAGATATGGATCAGACAGACAGAGGGGCGGGGAATACAGCATCGACACACTAATGGTTCCATTCTTTAATTTTTCCTCCCCATTAGCAGAGAATACAACCCAGTGTTGTTGATGAACCTGTTGCAAGAAACGTCACTCTTTATAAACGCTCTCCACATACCATACGAGCCTCTCCCAGCCATTTTGTGGAACTGCTGCCAGGTGAGAGGTCCTTGAACGCCCCAGGAGCGCACACTCTTCTTCTGAATTGTGTCCTGAAGAGCTGGCTGGAGAGACAACAGCACCCGCAGGACGTCCTGAGAGAACAGCTTACTCATGTCTGCAGCTACAGGAGGAAAAGAAGAAAAAAGAAAATGGACGTTTAATATCTAAAGAAAATAGTCACGCAAAAAAGTGAAAGACAACACAATGATGCATACATTTGCATTTTGGCCACTGATGGAGGCTGGTGCTTTTCACTAGTGTTTCATCCACTTTGCCTCCCGACATATTGTCCATGAACTGCCTGCCATGCTCCAGCGCCATGTAGCAGTCATTATAACAGTCTCTTTCTTCCACCCTAAGGAACGAGCTGGGGGCTGAGCTTGGTTTGGGCCACTCGATGCCCGCCATCGGCGCCAGCGGGTTGGTGCACTGGTCCTGCAGCAGCAGGATCAGCTCATCTGGAGGCTTCTCCTTCAGACTGCCCCTCAGCTCCTCGTAGCGCCGCTCGGTGTCCCGGCCGGCGTCTGAGCCGCGTCCCACCACGTCCAACTCGTCCTCCAGGAAGAGCCCTGCCGACTGGCCGAAGCGGCGGTTGGTGACAGCGCTGAAGCCGCAGGTACACGGGTACTGGTCCTCGCCATTGTCTTTGAGGTAAACGCCCACGTCGGCCCCACGGATGTTCATGTTGCAAACGCACACGCCGCAGCTTTCGAAGTTGCAGTCCTTGAACAGGTTCATGACCGACTCGGAGAGTATGAGGGTGACGTAAAGGCTGTGGGCCTCGGGGATGGAGGGCACGGTGGCCGGTTCGACGGAGCTGAGCGGCCGACAGGTGGAGGGCGTGGACGCCGGGGAGTAAAGGTCGGAGTTCTCGTACTTGAGAGAGCCCTGGACGCTGGACGGCCCGCGGGGCGTGCGTGGAGTGCGCGGCGTGCGGGGAGTGGGCACGGAGAAGCGCGGCGTGGCCGGGGAAGGCAGGATGCCGGCGCCGCTGTTGCTGGGAGGAGCGCTGCCGGGCAGGAAGGGCGTGTTGGTCTGAGGAGTGAAGGGCTGGTTGTAGTCTGGCTCCACGCTGGGGACGTTACTGTCAAGAGAAGGTTACACAGCCGTTAAAACCGGCGCACAACTTTGAAAACTATTTAGTGATGAAGTTAGCGATTGCTACCCGTCTTTGGTGAGGAGACTGACGGTTGATACTGGGGGCATCAGCTCCATTTTCCCCATAGTCCAGCTGGGCGTGTACACACAGTCCTCAGGCAGTTTGACCGGTAACAGACACTGGCTGGGTAGTGTCTTTAGGGGGGCGTACATCGAACAGCCTATGATAGGCTGACATGTCTCTGGCTTGTAGACAAAGGAGAAGTCCTGAAAACAGAAACGAGACACTTAAAAAAACAAAACAAAAAACCCCAAAACAAAACAGGTAGAGTTCTGTTTTATTTGCCCTTCTATAATTCTTGCCGGTAGCATCATAAGTGGGCACCTTTATTTCAGATGGCTTTGGGCTGCAGAATCCCTCCTCTACCTCCATCTTAAAGTGGCTGTTGATCTGGCTGCTGTCGAAAAGGATGAGACCCGTTTCCAGACCGTCCTTGGTTCCGGAGTTCCCGGGGGAGTAGCCGTTTTGATCCAGGGAGGGTGGGGTGGGATACATCATCATGAGGTCTGCTGAAGCCACACAAACAAGACATTAATGAGTAAAAAACGACAGCGAGGGACGCACAATGATGAACACAGTATTTCGACCCTTGAACATTTTTTTTTTTTGCATTTTGTCCAGTTACAAACTTTAGTGGATTTCATTGGGATTTTATTTGACAATAAGACACAAAAAAGTCCACAATGGGAGATTTAAAGATTTGTATTTAGCCCTTTTTACTATTATAAATAAAATTGAGTACAACCAAAAAGACAAGCTCCACAACTCCAGTCCAAGAATCTGGTGACGGGGCAGCTAATAATAGAGCATGTTTCTGGTCAGATGAAGCCAAAATTTTATCAGATGTTTTTTTGTAGGAGAGATATGGAGTTGGTCAAAGTTGATGGGAAGATGGGCAGCAGTAAATACAGGCCAAACCTGGAGGAAAACCTGCAAAAACAAAAACCCTCTAGACTGGATTATGGTTCCCCTATACAGTGACCCAAAAGTCCAGCCGTAAATCAAATTCGGAATTCAATTTTCCAAATGGGAAAATTATTTTTATTGGTCTCTGACATGAAGTCCCATTAATCTACATTAAAGTTTGTCTAGTACCATGAAAAGATTTGAAAACGTTCAGTGTTTGAATAAAAAGCACTGTGTGTATACATACACGACGACAAGGGATCCAACCGTTCTGGTTTGGGGTCTTTAGGGTTGGTCTTGTCCTCGGTGCCGAGTCCAGCTCTTTTGGATCCAAGCTAAACGAGAAAATGTTTTTTGTGTGTTTTAAACTAAACAAGCATCAAGAGATCTGAAAGGGAATTTTGAACCGAAGCAAACTTCCTCCAACTTTTCGTGTATCCCTCACCTCTTGCTCGTCTTCGTCAGAGTTAAACATCTTTTCTAGGTCGCTGAGGGACACGACCAGGTCCTTCTCGTGGATTAGAGGTTTACTGCCTGATGGACCTTGACCATCTTCCAAGAGTAATAGATTAAAGGGAAATGTTGAGCAAGGCAACGTTGAATAGTTTAATTAAGTGAATGGAAAGTTGAAGGATAAATATTGCTTACTCACCTTCTGAAGACGTTGCCGTCCCCCCATCATCCAACTGAGTCCAAAAAAAGGAAGAAAACAAGAATCAGGAGAATGGCTCAACTTTCCAACACTGGTATAGGCTTTCAATTATTATCTTTATTTAGGTATTTGTTTATTCGGAGTTATACACTTTCATAATGCATTATGACTAAAGGTGCGCGTCAAAATTATTACCCCCTCATTAACAGGGTCTGTTAAAACTCTGTTCTCCACTGCCCCAGATAAAGGAAGTAGATGTCTCTAACAGCCGAGATAAAGTCAAGGATGGCCACGCCCTTGAAGGGACCCACCTTCTGCTTCTTGTTGCTCTCCTTCTCAGGTCCGATCTTGTCCTTCTTCTCCTTAACGCCGACTTCGTCGTCTCCGTCTTCAAAGGCGTAAGGGTCGCACTCCTCGTCTGGTCCTTCGTCGTCTGAGGCGGAACAAAGATGGCTGTTCCTCCGCTGAGTGTAGGTCCTGATCAGCTCTTGTGACACTTTGAGGGGCTGCGAGGAGTTGCACATAAGCCTGAGAAGAGATAAACTGTTAAGGATATGCACAGGCTTTTCTTCTCGATTTGTTTTAATGCGCTTCAAGATGAGAAGAAAGGCCTTACTCTGTAACCGACACCACCGCCTCTGAACCTCCTGAGGAATCCTCTCGTGTTTTATCTGCTGGTAACTGGGGCGGCGCAAAGTTGGAGGTTTTCTTCCTGGGCAGGTTGAAATATTTCCACGGGTTGTGAGCGGAGTCTTCTCTGGGATTTACAGCTGAACCTATGAACACCGTGGGTTCCAGGGTTTCGCTGTAGTTCGAGGGGTAGGACGTGCTCTCCGGCTGCGGCTCCTCTGATGAGCCCTTTTGAGGCAACAGGCAGGGCTCCACTGATGGCGGGTAGAACGGCTGGTGGATGGGCGTCGACGAGTTCTTGACGCAGCCTGGCGTCAGGTCGCCGTCGGCGTGATCGCAGGGATGCGGGCTGAGAGGAGGGGGAGGCGGGGAGCCAACGAGGTCCGCGGGCGGGCCGTGCGCGTGCAGGGAGGGGGCTTTGGGCGGCACCGTGTCCACATGGTGCAAGCTGGGGTACGACCCGTCCTCCTGGGGCCTCGGGCAAAGCCTCTGGGTCTGTGGCTCCATGGACTGTTCCTCGCTCACAGAGTTGCGGTGGTGAAAGGGCGTCTGCGGCCTCCTCTGCTGCTTGTCGCCCTTCTCCAGCTTGTCGCCCAGCTTGTGCTTGGCAGCGGGTGGGGTCGGCTGGCCCGACAATGGCGGGTGTCCTGAGGTGCTGCTGGATCGCTGCTTCTGATTTTTAGGCCTGATTAGAAAACAAAAAAAACTATTACTTTAAGATACCTTATTATGGATTCACTGAGAAGAGCTGCTGACCAGAATGGAAAACTTTTTAACGTTCTACTGATAAACAGCAAGTCACAAATTATAGATTACGATATTTCTCGGATCAGGAAAGTTTTTCACCAAGTTCTAAGCCGTGCATCTCTGCCTACTTTCAAATAAGAAAAGCAAATAAATAGTAATAGCTTAATGTGTCCCTCATGGTTTACCTTAAACAATGGCAAGTTGGCCTGTGAGTCGGTTCCACAAAATCCCAGAGACCACTTCTGTCTGACTCCTCCTCACAGGTCCCATTTGCCAAGGTTGTAAACTTCCTCCTGGTATTTGGAGCAAAAAACACATTCTCAATCAGGACAAAGAAATAAATCAGCCAGCAGATTTTAATGACTTTTTTCAGATAAAACGGTGGCGATAAACCTACTTGTTCCCAGCACGGTTTATGTTATACTCCTGCCACACCGTCTCCACCATCTGGCCTGAAAGCCTGCGGGGGATTTTTCCACCATGAAGAGTGTTGTTAGAGCTGTAGCAATCAGACCCTGAAGACATCTTCAGCCATCTCTGGGCAGGCTGATAGTCTAAGGGAAAGAAGGAAAAGAAAAATTCATTGGGGCAACAACGTTGGTCTGGTGAATCTTACAATAGAAACGGCTAATATTATTAATGTCAGGGTCTGAGCTGTACCAGTATGGGCCTCTTCCGGCGACGTCGGAGGAGTCAGAGTGACTGAGGACATGGCGGAGTCTCTGTGAGTTGCCTGACCCTGGTGAGCACCGCTCTGGAGTCCTGGGGTGTTCGCTGAACCCTGAGGAGCCACGGCTGGGAGGTCCGACAGGGGGAGCAGCACCAGGCAGGAGGGGTAAACCATCCTAACTCCAGCTGGAAGAAAGCACATTTAGACATTTTTAGTATCTTCAAAAACATATCAATCTAAGGTCCTTTAACAGAGTTACATTGTCCAGCAACATCAGTTGATTCTCTTTAAGTTGTGTTTTGGTTAACAAAATTTCAGGTTTCGAGAAACAAATTTGTTATCAAAAGTTAGTTTTCCGACTCACTGTGTTTAAAAGCTATTTTAAGTTACTATAAAAAGTTATACAGCATCTTACCTGCTTGCATTCCTGCCACCCATTGGCGCCTTATAAAATAATCAAAAACCTTACCGACAAGGACCTCCACAGCAGCCAGGGAGTCATCCTCCCAGTCTGCATCCTCCATCTTGTCTTCTGGGACTTCTTTCGGATTGGGGCAAATGGGATAAAACTGCCTCCACTCCTCTATAAGCTTCTGCGTGGGGTGATCTGACATCTTGAAAGCTTGACTAGTGAGAGTTCCATTTAGGCCGTATGGGCTGAGGATGACTGTAGGGGAGAGAATATCCATAACAGATTTTAGATAATGCACTAAGGATTTCTTCTAAGTATACATTTTACAATTTCAAACTTTTCCACACTCAATTTTTACATGATTCCCAGCAGTTTTACAAAATTCTGGATATGTTAAATATGAATCTATTCGGATTGTATTATTGCCTCAAATATCATAACATTATTTATCCTATTTCTCTTTGGCATTATATTCCTTTGGAAGTGAAAAGGAACATTTAACCTGGTTTTCAAGTCAGCAATGAAGCAAATAGATTCATTTTAATTATTTATTTGGCAAAAAACAAACTTTGATCAGCTTCATACATTGACCTGTTAAACATGATAATTTTCAGTCATTTATGAAAAATAAATAGGAGTACCACTGCTTTTTTGGGTCTCAAGCAGCTTTAAGGTAACTAAAGAGGTTTTCCACTTTCATTTGAATATTAAAACTAGCAAGTACTGCCTATCTAAGTTAATGCGAAACAATTCCAATTAATTGTGATTACATATAAATAAAAGTTAAACACACACACACACACACACACATGTTTTATATATATATATATATATATATATATAACAATTGGTTTGAATGTTTTACAGCTAAACTTGAATAATTTCCTCTCTGAATGAAAATCAAAATTTTAAAAAGCAAGTTGTTACACTAATTCCATAGGTTTGGTTAGTGGTTTCGGGTAGCACAACTGTTTTTAGGGCACTTTCACCCAAACTTTTAGCACTGTTAAGACCTGAAACCGCCCCTACAAGCTTGAAAAGGCTTTCATGTACCTGCAAAACTAATCATCTCTTACCGACCACATGTACTTAGGGAAAAAAAAGTAGCGCAAATGGCTCTTTTTGATTTTCGTATGACATTATGTCCATTCTCATTAAGATACTTGATTACTTGAACAAAAACAGGCAAATTAAGAACAAACTTTCTCAATTGTGTACACTGCACAAAAAATAAAGGGAACACTAAAATAACACATCCTATATTTGAATCAATTAAATATTCTTCTTAAATACTTAGTTCCATACATAGATGAATGTGCCGACAAGAAAACAACACAAAAAAATCAGTGGAAATCAAATCCATCAACCCATGGACGTCTGGATTTGTAGTAGCACTAAATCAAAGTGGAAAAACACACTATAGGCTGATCCAACTGCTGTATTATCATTAAAACAAGTTAGAATGAGGCTCAGTAGTGTGTGTGGTCTCAGATTCTCATATTCAGGTCTGCGGAACAAGCAGGCCAGATCATAGCGTCAATGCTTTGGTCTTGCAGGAACTTTCTTACACACTCCAGCCACATTGTGTTGAAATAGGAGGAACCCAGGGCCAACTGCACCAGCATATTTAATTCAAAAATACTGTATTGATCCCAGAGGGAAATTAAGCTCATAACTAATTCATTTTTCAAGGAGTTGTTGTAGTTGGCTACGGGGAGAAAGCAGTCTGTGTTGCAGCGAAACCGAAGAAGCTTCCAACTGAAGATACTCTGTTGCTGTAGGATAGTCTCATGAAGAGGATGCTCAGGGTTGTCCATAATCTTTTTAATTTTATGAAGAATCCTTCCTTGCATCATTATCTCCAGTTGTTCCACATGTGTCACCAGAATAGAACTAGTCTTCTTTATCAGGTTGTTGAGGCATTTTAAGTCTCTGGCTCTGATGCTGCTACCCCAACAGATGATGGACGAAGAGATGACACTTTCGAAAACAGACTTGTAGAAGATTTGCAGCATCTTACTGCAAACCTTGAAGGACCTCAGCTTCCTCAAAAAGTACAGTCTGCTCTGTCCCTTTTTGTAGACCGCTTCACTGTTGATTCTCCAGTCCAGTCTGTTGTATAGGTGAAGTCCGAGGTATTTGTCCTCAACCACCTCCACTTCTTCTCCCATGATGGAGACAGTCTTTGACTTGTCTCTGTTTCTTCTGAAACATACAATCATCTGTTTTTTTCCACATTCAAGGAAAGATGATTGTTTCCACACCAAGCCACAAAGCGGTCCACCAGCTCTCTGTATTCAGCTTCTTCTCAATCTCTAATACACCCGACAATTGCAGAGTCGTCTAAGTATTTCTGCACATGACAGGTCTCCGTCTTATACTGGAAGTCTGAGGTGTACAGAGTGAAAATAAATGGAGAAAGTACAGTCCCTTGTGGTGCTCCTGTGCTGCTGACCAACTGGTTTTACACACAATTCTTCAGTCTCACAAACTCTGGTCTGTTTATATATGATCTCACAAGGGGTCTGAGGCTCTCATCTTAGTAACTAATGGCAGTCAGGCTCCCTCTGGGGACAACAGAGGGCTGTGTTCCCCAAAGAAATGGTACTCCACACTAGGGCTGCACAATTAATCGGAATTTGATTGTGATCACGATTTTGGTGGCCACAATTAAATGAACCTGATCGTCAACGATATTTACATTCAAAATGCACGCTTCACTGCGTGCCTCTCTATCACACACAGCCTCAACCAATAGTCTCCCAACCACCAGGGGGCAAACGCATGGCTAAAGCTTCATTAAGCTGCCCAAATAAAAACCACACCTACGCAACTCAGCACTCGTAATGGCAGCACTACGCTTGCTACGTAGCAGGTGAAAAGGAGTATTTGAGCAATGTAGTAGATCCAAATCTCCATTATGGATCTGACTAGTAAGCAGAAAGTTGCCGAAAGTGTACTACCGCCACAGTAAGCAGCCGGTGGATGCTACACTAGCCCAGAATGCCTATTACACGATTGTTTGCTATGCAGTATTTCCTACATTAACGGGCGAGTAATAGTTGCTATGTAGCATATAGTAAATACTAAGGATTTGGATGCAGGGAATGTCAAAGGCCTGTATAAGTTCTGTATAAGCTGTAACCGTTTCCGTTAAATTGCACTTTGAGATTGCACTCTACAATAAAATATTTAGCTTGTACTTTTAAATATATATATATATATATTTTTTTTTTTGCATTATTAATAATCTCTTCTAATCTAAAGTTTTATTTTTCACACAAAAATGTTTATGTTTGGTGCAATAAAAATAGATATTTTACAGGACAGGATGAATGATCGTGATTAATAATTGTGATTACAATATTGATCAAAATAATCGTGATTATTATTTTGGTCATAATCGTGCAGCCCTACTCCACACTATTACTGACCCAATGACAAACCAGCCTGCATCCGAATTCTATAGTATTTTCTACATACTGCTAGTAGCTACTTCTTGCCCGTTGATCCAGTAAGTACTGCATAGCAAACGAGCATGTAGTAGGCATGAAATCGAACGTACTGCTCCACTATTTTACCAGGATGTTTACGATACGTTACGTCACCTGTGGTCCCGTCCTCGGCATAGCTGACATCACTCTTCTTCTATGATTTTGGGGCTTCCGGTGCATTGTGGGATAGCGTAGCAAACATCAGATTTCAGTGTGGCGGTAGTACACATCCGGGAACTTTATGCCTACTTGGACAGTCCATACTAGAGATTCGGATGTACTACATCGCTCGCTTACTTATTTTCGCCTACTAATAGTAGGCATAGTAGGGGTATTCGGATGCAGGGCCAGTCATGCTGGAGGATGTTGCAGGCAGCAGGACGTTCAACATGGAGTCTCCAGAGTCTGTCACATGGTCTAAGTGTCAACTTTCTTTAATCTCTGAAGAGCACAGGGCGCCAGTGGTGAATTGGTAAATCTTTGTGTTCTCTGGCAAATGCCAAACATCCTGCATGGTGGTGGGCAGTGAGCACAACCCCCACCGGTGGACATCGGGACCTTATACCACCCTCCTGGAGTTCGTTTCTGACCGTTTGCACAGACCCATGGATATCCATGGCCTGTTGGACGTCATTTTGCAGTGCTCTGGTAGTGCTTCTCCAGTTCCTCCTTGAACAAAGGCAGAGATAGCGGTCCTGCTGATGGATTGTTGCCCTCATACAGCCTCCTCCATGTCTCCTGTTATACTGGCCTGTCTCCTGCTAGCACCTCCTTGCTCTGGACACTACGCTGACAGACACGGCAAACCTTCTTGCCACAGCTCACATTGATGTGCCATCATGGATGAGCTGCACTACCTGAGCCACGTGTGTGGGTTGTAGACTCCGTCTCATGCTAACACTAGAGTAAAAGCACCATCAGCATTCAAAAGTGACCAAAATATCATCAAGAAGGCATAGGAACTGCGAATTTATTTGTGGTTACCACCTGCTGATACTTTATTCGGGGTTTTCTGGCCAATTGCCTATAATTTCCACCTGTTGTCTATTCCATTTGCACAACAGCATGTGAAATTGATTGTCAATCCATGTTTTTTCCCTAAGTGGACAGTTTGATTTCACAGTAGTGTGAGTTTCTTCGAGTTACACTGTGTCAAGTGTTCCCTTTTTTTTTTTTTTTTGCGGTCTATTTGCATAAATGGAATAAAACCAGCAGATAAATTATCCCGAATTTAGAGAATATTCAACCTAATTTCCACACCTTTTCAGACTATGTAGGAACCATATAAATAAATGAATCAAAAATATCTAAACTTTTGACTCTGATCCCACCTTGCATGGGGCTGGAGCTCTGCTGTGCGAGGCTGAGATGCTCCTCGCCAAGCCTCTGAAGCGGCTGATGTTGGGCGATCTCCACACTCGTGCAGACGTTGCTGTCACCATGGACGAAGAAGGTGAAGGCGCAGGACAGGTGCTCGCTGGAAAAGGAGAGAATGGTAACAGAAACATAAAGGTTTATAAATATGAGCTGCAGAATATGCTAAACATAAGCTGTTTGACAAGGGAACAAAAAGAGGAACATTTCACAGTCAATTGTGTCCTCAGAAAATTCTATTTCAAATTATAAAATGAATGTGTTTTTTTGGGATCAATTTCAGGTGAAAATACTTGCATTCACAGAGTGATAAACTGAGACTCCAAGAGGCACTTAAGTTACTCATTTGAAGAAAGCATGGGTCATGCATAGGGATGTCACGTGACCAAAAATGTTGACACTTCTTGATTTTGTTTTTTTATCTTGGTGGCTTACTGCATCCACGGTGTAGGCACGGTGAGCATTACCAGTCATCGTCTCATCTCCTGAAGTTGCCGCACAGGAACACTTTGTAGTTAACAACCAAAACTTTCTCTAAGATGAAATAATGACCGAAGAACGGCAGCGCTCAGGACATTTATCAGCTCTCAAAGAAGACAAAGTCTCAAATATGGGCATATTCAGGGTATTTGAGGAATACGGAGTGACAGTTGATATAGAAGACAGCTATCTTTTTTTGCAGAATGTGCAGGAAAAAAGTAGCTGCAAAAGGTAGCAATACTTCGAACCTCATGACACATTTGCACGACCCTCCCCCACGACGCAAAGTACGTCAACGTTGGCGTTTTAGCTGAAATGCATGATGTGAGGACTTTGGGTTGAGGAAGAATGCAATGAGTTTCCCTATAGTGCAGCCGCAGCGCCCGCTTCCAGCATAGCCAAGTCGCGGATACCTCCACATTGAAACGATGCTATGTATTACAGGGCTCCCAGGAGGCAGATAAGAGTTTTAGTTTAGCTTAAATAAGCTAGATGGATGCCACTGCAATAGATTGACTCTCACAACTTTAAAGCGGTCACATTTCTTCGTTTTTTTTCCATAATGAGTGTTTGTGCATAAAAAAGTTGTTTTTTGCAAGCTTTCTCGCGCTCGTATCGTCTGTCTGTTCCATTTGTGCTTTCATCGTTTTCGCAAACTTCCTCTCTGATTTTTCTAGTCTGGAGACCGCATCCTAAAAGCAAAGTATCCCTTTGAGGTGAAAGACGTAACCTATACAATCCATAGATCGAGGAGATCCTCTAGTGGCGGTTAGCTGTAAAACAAATCCATAAATAAACCGCACCGGTTTATAAGCCGAAGGGTTCAAAGCATGGCAAAAAAGCAGCGGCTTATAGTCTAGAAAATATGCTAATCACTATGACCAGAAAAGTCCCATAGACATTTTGTCCGTTTCCCTTCTTTCTGGTCTTTTGTTATTCTATAAAAAGTCAAAAAGCTAGATCACTTATTTTAAAAACCCTGATTTTGGCAGATGACTACTTTATACTTTTAAACTAATAGTTACAAGTTCATCAAATCCAAAATGTATGTTATTAATAGTGCCATGATCACCTAGAGTTTGGAATGAAGTGTTAATATTACCATAACATGCTCTGAGCAATGATTGGCAGGCCAAACAGTGACTAGCTACATTTTTTATCCAAAATTTCAACTAATTACAAATGAGATGAACTATTTTCTGCCTAAAAAAAGACCTCAACCAGCAGAATATTTAAATGAACTTATTCTGAGATTAATAAAAAAGATGAAAGTCTGGGACATTAATGTTTAATGTCACAATCTGAATCAGCAGCTTGGACCTCAAGGAATATCTTGAATTTGGTATCAACACAGAAGGGAACAATTGTTTTATCAATTGAAATGGACACTGTGTGTGAATTCCCTGACACATCTACTCAAAGTAATCATACTGGCTTGTTCTCAAAATAAAGCCTACATTACTCCTCACACTAGTTTCAATTATTAACCAAAACTTCCTGAAGATATGAGCCAAAAATAAACAAGTAAACATAATCACAAGTGACTGTAAGGGTTAAATATTACATGTGTTTATTGTAAACGTCTAGAAAATCTAGAAAATGCACCAAAATAGGATTTGTTGACACGGCTGCTGTAAAACCACAGTGACCACTCAGCATTTTCCGAAGACTCGTGTGTTTACCAGCTAGAGCAGGCAGACACACTTCAGATAAAAAGGAGCTCCTGTCTGTGTTGCGCGAGTTTGTTGAGGACTTCGTGGATGTTTTGAGATTATATATATATATATATATATATATATATATATATATATATATATATATATATACACACATAAAATACACACACACATAAATGTTAAAATCACACCCTCGCATGCGCAGCAGTTCTTTGAAGTAGCTGCAAAAACACATTACAGAAATCAAAGAGAAAGCTGCCAGATGGAGCTGGACCAACAGGCCGTGCTTCAAACACACGAGTCACATGAGCCCAGCCAAAACGGAGGGCTCAAATTAGCTCGTCAGGAAACTCTAGGGTACCCCTGGCCCTTGTTGGAGAGCAAACTCAAAATTTGTTTTTTAGCACAGCTACGGTTCATTTGCCTTAAGCTTTCATTTTTATGGCAACCTAAACACAAGAATCTTGCCTTGCTCTCAGGAAGCTCAAACACACCCACAGTGATGCATGATTTATGCAAAATCACGTTACACTTAAAAAAAAAAAAAAAGGCAGTTTAAAGTTTGAGGCAACATAATCAAGTCAAACTGAACCCTATTTCAGAAACTATTCAGCTAACATTCTTCTTCTAGTGGCAACATGTCTAGTATTTCCAATCTTGACATACAGATAAGGATGTCTCATAAGTTGCGTTCAATTTGGTCAGCTAAGCAACAAGTTTTGACACTCACAAATAGACATTTGGGAGACAATAGACATTCCAGCTGGTATTCATACATCAATGAGAGGTCTTGCGTGGAAAAATCTGACTTCCAAATTCAAACAGAATCTCATTATGCTTAATTCATTATGCTGCTACAAAACTTTGAGGCTAAAAACTGAAAGCTTGTTTGTATAAAATCATTAAAAAAATAAGAGCAGAGAGGGAAAAAAAGAGGGTCTGTTAATTCTCTGATGATCGGTTCTTAAGATTTTTTTTCATTTCGTTTATTTTTTATTAATTAAGACTCCGGTAAATTTTAGTTAAGGAAAAAAAGCTTACACTTGTGTACCTAAAATAAAACTTGGTTATAACCAAAGTCAGCAGGTCACCGAAAGACACCTGGAGATTTCTTATGCAATTTCACTAAGAAATGCAGTTTTGTATCCATCTTTGCTTTTTTTGTGTTTTGTTAGGGTTAAGTCTCATAACTAGAAACCAATGTTCTAATAATAACCATGCCAGTTTCAGCAGCACATCTCCAGCTGAATCCCAGAAGAGAATTTTAATCATTGAAAAGGATGTGAAAGGCCACTGACTGTTGGGCTAACTTTCAACCACAACTTTCACAACATCTGCTAAGAAAACTTCCTTTTGCAAAACATATAAACACATATCGTTCTGTAACACATGTATGACAAACTCAACACAAAAAGAAAAAAGGGAAACCGTCACAACTTCTTTGGTAAAAACACAACATATGTCATCAA
Source organism: Apricaphanius iberus (assembly GCA_028564705.1). NCBI lineage: Eukaryota > Metazoa > Chordata > Actinopteri > Cyprinodontiformes > Aphaniidae > Apricaphanius > Apricaphanius iberus. Next base: position 363,496 of record JAPXFQ010002229.1, on the reverse strand, counting down.
TGAATGCTAAAAACATGAATTAATACCCATACAGCAAACATCTAGAAATATTTGTCCTGATAGCATGAACACAAATCATTTGAATCTCTGACCGCTATGATTTACTTCAGAGGCTGTGCGTGTTTTAAGTTTTAAAGATGTGAATCGAGTTTTAGTCTGACATTTCTTTATTGTGACAATGAAAAGGATCTCACTAAGATACTATTCAGCTATGTTAAAATCCTACTCTTTTTAAAATAAATATTTGAACCATAACTCTTCCGAACCTTTCCTTTTGAATGGGATATTCTTTTAAAACACAGTCAAGTGCCATTTTAAAACAGCTGAACGTCATTACATAAATAAAAAATAAAAAACATACTTTTGACAGAATGTTTTCCTAAAGCAGAATCTGAAGAAGTATCAGCATTTTATGTTAAATTGCTGTTAATAAATAATGCCTACCTTTTATTGACGATCTTCTCCTCCTTTTGGTATGGCTTAACGAACCACTTGCCGATGCGAACGAAGCCGCGGTTCATGAGGCAGCGCTCCAGCAGGTTGTGAATGGCTTTGAAAAGGAGTGTCCGACACTCATAGGACAGGCCACTCTCCCACTCGCCATCCTCCTCGCCTGAAACAAGACATGGGCGTTAAATCATACGAGTCTAGGATACTAGGATATTGTCAAATGTTCATAGGACTTAGCAACATCTGTCAGAAATGTACCTACGTAATTTGTTTAGGAACTAAATGGCACCACGAAGGCATTTGAATATTGCATTGAATTGAAATACTTTATCGATCCCAGAGTGGGGAAATTCACATACTCCGGCAGCATACACAAACAAGACGCAAAAACAAAAATGTATGCAAACGTTTGCTATGTTAGACAAAAATGTGCCAGGAAAAGAGCTGTTAACCAGAAAGGAACTTTTAAAATCCGATCCTTCCACCAGTGAACACTCTGTGCCTACGGGCAACCAAGGCTCAGTGACTACTTCTTTGGTGTAGAAGTTGTAACAGAGAGAAGACTAGAAAGTGGCTATTTTCAGTTTCCATTAGGTTTTTCAAAATTAAGTCAAAGAAAACACAAAAGGTGTAAAAACGTAAAAAAAAAAAAACGTACTCAAAAATGAAACTGAGCATGTTTATTCAGGCGGGCACAACGGAAAGGTCGACTTCAGCAGGTGCTAGTAATTTCTCCACTTTACCATTTTGTACATAGCTTTTACAACTACCAAAGAAACTGCCAGCCACCCAACATTAATTCACCCAACAGGGAATTTACATGGAGCACACTTCTGGAGTTAACAGGAAAGCAACCAGAACATGGATTTAGTCCTTTAAGGACTGTTGTTGCTGATTCGCATCCAACTGATTTTGGTCTAAATACAGACAGATATCCCACTAATACTGGTTAAATAAAAACACCAAACATACCCGGGATCATACTGGTAGCGCTTTGCTGCCCTCTAGTCAGCGGTGTTTCACCCAGTTAGGCCTAATTTGCATTTCAAATACTTGAACCTACGGCTAAAGCAAGAGCTACAGCGTGGAGAACAAGTATTTCTTACACTGCTGATTTTTGACGTTTTCCCACTTACAAAGCATGTAGAAGCCTGTTATTTGTATCAAAGGTACTCTTCAACGGAGAGGGACAGAATCTAAAACAAAACTGCAGAAAATCACAGTGGATGATTAAAATACATTTTTTATTTTAAAGCATGACATAAGTATTTGAAACGTCAGACAATATTTGGTGAAGAAACCTTTGTTTGCATTTACAGAGGTCAGATGTTTAATGCAGTTCTTCACCAGGTTTGCACACACTGCAGCAGGGATTTTTGGCCCACTACTCCATACAGATCTTCTCTAGAGCGTTCGGGTTTCGGGGCTGTCTCTGGGCAACACGGACTTTCAGCTCTCTCCAAAGATTTTCTATTAGTTTCAGGTCTGGAGACTAGCTGGGCCACTCCAAGACCTTGAGATGCTTCCTACGCAGCCACTCCTTAGTAGCCCTGGCTGTGTGCATCGGGCTGTTGTCATGCTGGAAGCTCCAGCCAAGACCCATCTTCAGTGCCCTTACTGAGGGAAGGAGATTGTTGGCCAAGATCTCACGATACGTGCACATGAGCATACATGAACCTTTTCCATTTTCTAATTATTGTACCAAAAGTTGATGCCTTCTCACCAAGCTACTTGCCAATTGACCTGTAGGCCTTCCCAGCCTTCTACAGCTCTACAATTGTATCCCTGATGTCCTTGCACGGCTCTCTGGTCTTATCTATTGTGGAGAGGTTGTACTTTGTTTGTGTGGACAGGTGTTTTTTATACAGATAAGTTCAAACAGGTGCAGTTACTACAGGTAATGAGTGGAGAACAGGAGGGCCTCTTAACGAAGAACTAACAGGTCTGTAGAAACCTAAATTGTTATTGGTTGATAGGTAACCAGATACTCATGTCATGCAATAAAACTATGTTGATTTGGGTCATTTTTTTCAATTCCTAACACATTCCTGGATATCAGTCTTTCAGTACCAGTTATAGAAAGAAGAAAAATAAAAAAACAACCACCAACAACTCACTCTGTAATGTATAATGGCTAAAGCCTGCTGTCTGGAAGTAATAACTGACTTAAGTCTAAACGGCGTGTTTACATGCAGCAAGAGCATGTCAAATGATTACATTAAATTATTATTAAATTAAAGCAAACAGGAATTTCAAAGATCCGACTATTCTACCCAGATAATGCGATTGGGAATCACGCTTCCCTGCAACCAACCTTCCACCCCCACCCCCCCCGCAGGAAGTGACGAGATCTGGAAGTGCGAATCAACAACAACACAGTAATAGTATAAGAAGAGTATAAGAAGAATATGGCTGCTAAGACAAACAAAGCAACTGATCGGTGCATTTTTTGACTGACGAAGAGACTGTGCATTGTGACTGCACATATCCTGCTTTGACTCAGTCTGCTTCACTCCCACCAGCCTCTGTTTACTGCCTGAGTGAATAAAGCTATAAGGCTAACATGTAGGGGATCATGTCGCCATCTATTGTCAGGGAGTTGAACGTAACTCATTTAATAATTCAATTTTCGGAGTCACATGTACACTGGGATTCGGCTCTCAACGTGGAGCAAGCACTTAGAGTGATTACTCCAAAAAGCTTGAATTAGATGTGCACGTACACATACGAAATGTTTATTTTTGAGAGAAGGGCTTTCATGTATGACCAGACCTACCATTATTAATAAACTTCTGACACAGTTACTGATTAAATTCCTTGACTTTGAAACTCTTGATGTTTAAATTTGAACAAAGTTCCCACAAAAGCACAACTGTTTCTGCAAGAGCTAGCTCATCGACTCTTCTGAGAGGGTATTATCAAGATCAATCAATCAAAAACATTAGAGATGAACAAAGGTGAATAAACACATGAATTAGGGCAGATGAAGGGCCGGACAACAGGTTACTTAAGAAAGTTTAATCCCGTGAAAGAAAAAAAACAACTAACTAATGAAGATCAGCACTTCCTCTCCTGGCACTCAAACACAAACAGCCGTCTGCAGTTATGACAGTAATGAAAGCTGTCGTCGTTTCCGTGGAGATGCCTGCAAGTACGAGCTTTGCAAGTCAACAACTTTGATTAATGACAAGAGTCCCTGGGGGCTCTGCAGTAATGCCAAGGAGAGGTAACGTTGTTACCTCAGAGATAGGAAAATGGTTTGACTGAGCACAGTTTAAACCAACCCCAGCACTGTGAAGGCTCAAAGTCATTTACAGGAACTAAGAGAAGAGGCACAACAAAGCATGCAGTGGAATGCATGCCTCATTAATGTTGTCAGCCACTTTGATAACATCAGGACAGTAAGGGAAGCAAAGTGCTAAGGCACCTACATTGCATGGTAAAAAAAAAAAATCAAAACGAAAGAGAACTATCTTCGTAAGTAAAAACACAAGGCCATATCAATGGGCAACATACCGCCATCATGTTGACGTTTCACTTGTGGTTTAATCAAAACCAATGCAAAATAATTTTGTGGCACATATGGGAAATGTGATCCACTTCAACATTTTATTGTAAATGTTTATACAACTGTTACAAAACATTGCATACATAATGGCAAGGCAGTTTAATTTGTAAAGCACATCTTCAGCAACAAGGCAATTAAAATTTTTCTGTTATGGATGTTAAATATAGTATGATATAGTTAAATATAGTATTAAGATACACTTTTTGACAGGCCCTGTTTTTTCATGAGGTTATTTACTTGAGACAAAAAAAATCTCCCATATGCACCAATTCTCAGTAAATCAAATATTCGAATTTAATATATTACGCTGTATCATGTACCACTATGTACTATGGTTTGGCTGGAACGGTTTTACAAAGTTGCGGGTTTTAAAACTCTTGAAAATGTTCCGTCATTATGTTCCCACAGCTTAAGGTCCTTTCAGTGATGCTACATTGGGCTGTTTCCTTACTCAGAAAAAGTGATGAAGGCTAGAGCTGCTGTGATTTGACTACAAAAATATGTCAACAGATCTTTAGTTGACTCATAATTTCTAATTTGTCTTTTCTTTTTTTTGTCGGCACAAAAGTTACAACAGTTTTCCTCTAGACTGCATGCAGGGTCTTTGCCCTACAGTCTGGAACAGTAAATATGTGCTTGTCCCTTTAAATCAGCCAGAACTTTGTCTCCAGTCATTGGACGCCTCTGTCTGAGCCACAGTTTCAATAACATACTTCTAGTTAGGCAGTGGTAGACATGGGTTGCCCGAAAGGTTTGAATAGAGGCAAAGCTGTAGGAATAAGAAGCTGCAGAAATTAACCCAAGTGCTTTTGGAAGGTTTGGGTTAATTTGAGGCTTCTGTTGATGCATTGACTTTAGACCATTTGTCTGCATGTTTTTTAATGGAAAAAGATTTGCACATAAGTCTGACTTACTTCATTTCAGCTTGTCTTCAGAAAATTTGATTGTGTAATAGATGTGAATAACCTGATTAAAAAAAGACAGATTCCTGAAAAACATTTAGTTAATACTGCTCATCTTAAAAGTTACTATCTCTAATATTAGATTGATGCAATGAAAAGATGAAAAGATGCAATGAAAATATTTTATATCCCTTAAGACTTTCACTTTGAAGAGTGTCCTGCTTTTTTGTTCATCTTGTTATTTTGTGAGATCCCTAAAAAAATATTTGGGGGGGGGCCTTATTGGATGAAAAATAACGGTTTCAAAAAAATGAAATGAAGATAAAAGTGAAGGATTGGCTGGCAATCTCAGGTTGGCGCACTACTCATCAGCTCGCTGAAAGAAGACTACTTCAGTCAGCAAACCCCTCAATGGTTGGCCAGCGGATGGCTCTGGAAGAAGTCTTTAGAAGCAAAGTGTTTACCTCGGCCATAAGGACAGGCGGCCTATCAGAGTCATCTGAGTTTATCACATCATTACCTGCTGACAATGTAAATGCAATAATTGCAAATAAACTACTGGATATTGTCTGCCGGTTAATGCACAGCCTGAAACGTATCATAGTCCATAGGTTCAACGATTTTATTCTTTCTCGAGGACCGTATTGTTCAATTACAGCACCCATAGGTTTGCTAGGTGAGTTTTTGTTGCATGGTCACTGCTCAGCTCCCTAGCTGATGAGCCACTGGAAATGGTGCGCAAGCCAAGCCTACCCAGTGAGCAGATTTCCTCACCCGATGACAAATTATTCTCCTGCTTACACGAGGGCCAACTTCTGCTGTTTGGTAACGCATCCAAACTTACAAACACACATATAGTGTGGAAACCAAAGGAGCTCCATCTATCAATCTTTATAAAGTAACGCTGTTTTAAAAGTGCAGATGGCAAACCTACTAGTGACGACCTCAGCAGATAGCCTGACCAATTAGCGGGTTAATATAAGCTTGATAAACGCAATGGTATTTTCACTCAGTTATCACACTGAGGACCTTCTTAGGGACGAATGCCTACCACATTCCAAACTGACCACATAATTTAGTGTGAGCAGGCGAGATAACGCCAGTGTCACAAATCCTTCTGAAAACATGCAAATGGCTGCATTCACTCACTTGAGAGCTCATTGTGGATAAGCTCCGCGAAGCTTGGGTCATCCCCCCACCAGAAGAGCCAGAGCTCCCTGCGCCCCGGGGTGTGGTGCCTTCTCCACACACTCAGGACATCTGCTGCCAGGCATCGGCTGAAGCTGCACAGGATGGGGTCCTCCTCGGTCACCGGGAAAAGGATGGGCGACGAAGTGGGTCCCTGCCACACGAAACGCCGCCACTTTATTCCCGTCAAGTCAGCCTAGAGAGGAGGAGGCAAACAAAGTGGAAAAAAAATGTTAGCAGAGTGTGAGGAGGTAACTGTCAGTTTGTTGGCTGCATAGCTATGCATGAGTGCATTTCCTCTATATGGAACACACACTAGTAGGCACAAGACAGATACAATTTTTTTATTTTATTTTTCACAAAGCGACAAACATAACTGAATGTTGACTATATTGCAGGCACCACAAATGTGCCTTAAAACATAACTTTTCACATTACCTCATAATAAAGGTACTGTTTATAAGTGTATTTTAAGACAGTAATAGTCCTATGTGATCCAAGTGTATAATTATATAAAGAAAACTGGGTGTTTAAGTTAATTCGCCTGTTGACCCGACCTGTTACAGTAACTGGCTCTGAAAATCTCTGTAACAACAGCATAGTAAACACAGGATCACTCCGCACTCATTAACAACTCTCTTATTGTAATATGCAATGCAATATGGGTTCCCTCCTGTTACGAAAGTTAACCAGATCACGGTTTCTAAGTTGCAGGCCCAGTAATTCCTTCACGCCAATCTGCAATTGACGTTACAAAGCTTGTTGCCTTATTAGCCAAAATGGCTTTCTGGCCTCTCAGCAACACAGCAGCTAGCGCTAGTAGCAGGGACTTACCAGGCAGAAGATGTTGGAGTGGCAGTCCTCCAAACTGGCCCCGTTGGGTACAAAGCAAGAACTCATCCTTTCACACCGTGACTGCAACGTTAAAGTCCATTGTCTCAATCGCCTTTCGGGGCAGAGGCCGATAGGTGTAACTCTGTGTCGAAGCGACGTTTGAAACGCTCAGCAACTTCTAACCGGCGCTAGCCGCCGCTAGCCTGGCGGCTAAGCTAACGTTAGACAGGCAGCCAGGGAGCGACAACTGTAGGCTTCTAGCAATTTGATTCATCAATCCTATTTGAAATGTATTGTCTGATCGGGTTAGGCTCAAGCCTACGGCTACATTGGCGAAAGATCAACCAGTTACCGTGAACGCAACCATAACAGTACAAGCGATTAAATCCACCACGACAAAAGTTGAATGCGAAAGGCAGAAAACGAGCTAGAAAAACTTCATCACAAAAGCTTGGTCCCTGGTATGCTAATGCTAATGTCAGCTAGAAACAATTTCAAAGCAAAGGAACTCTCCCCTCCCCCTGATCTCAGCTAGCCTGTGCTAGCACCCGAGCTAACATACCAGAGCCTCAATAAAACAATGAGCTGCACCGCCCTCATGTACACTAAAAGCACCACGTCACTGAGTCATGATAAAACTGAATCTAAAACGGATCAAACGCCACAATCTCCTAGGCTACTCGTCGGCTTCTGTCCGATGCCAGAATCCATGGCTCCAGCAGATTTCCATTATTTCACTACATGGATTGAATTCTTTTAATGGCGGCCAGGAGGACAACTCTGCCTCTCTGCTCCCATTGGCCAAAATGTGTTGATGGGGGGCGTCATCCGGCTTCATGAAGCTCCATGACTTCACAGTTTACAAGATGAGAGCTCCAGAGCTTCTGTCATTGCTGCTACATGCACCTTTTGTAATGCTGAACAACAAAACTGTCAGTAAGCCGTTTTGTCATCCTGAGAGATTGAGTCTAATGTGGAGCTGTTTATTTCTGGCCAAACAGGTTGTTCCGTTACTATCACACCAAGTAGAAGAAGTAGCTATTAGTCGGTCAAACATTTCAGCTAGAAATTTAAAAATAGATACAAACGGCTTTTTTTCCTTCTTCTTCTGAGGATATATGTTTGGTATTATTTACACAGTAAAATTATATGGAAAGTTATTTCGAAATTCATTACTGACAAAATGACAATGTTTTTTAAATTATATTTATACATGTAATTATATGGTAATTAATACAAAATAAAATATTTTCTAGCTTTTTAATTCATTGTTATGATCATTGTTGCCATGTTTCTTCAGAAGTTTAAATTAGCAGGACTAAAACCTTCTATTGCGTTTTTAAAAATATTTAGAAACAATCAATAGTACTATTTTCAAAAGGTAAGCAAAACTGTAAATATGTGTTTTGTCCTATAAGTTATGTTTCTTCTAAATTGTGATTATAGTTCTCCCCTCCCACCCCTTAGATGCTCAGTGTTTGCTTTTTGTCATTACTGACAGAACCTAATATCAGCTTTTTCTTTAGCTGTTATACTTGTTTAGCATTATTCACATTGTAAAGTGTTGTGTATATACAGATATAAAGATATGCAATGGTTAATAATAATAATGAGTAGAAAAACCTATATTATTATTCAATTTGAATGTGGAAAATCATCTAAATAGTATTGGAAAAATTATAATTCAAACATCCAAAGTTGTCAAACACATATTACATTTTTCTTTCTTTCTTTCTTTCTTTCTTAGAATAACAACTGACTGAATAAAAATGCAGTCAAATTAAAAGGTTTAACTAGATTTTTTAACTAAAATAAAGCATTTACTGTTGTTATAGTGTTAGTATTATTGAGCATTATATTTACAAATTAATATGACTGTTTAAAACAAACCAAAAATAATGGGTAGCCTTTAATACCCTCCAAAATATTCTTCCATAACGTTAAAACAAATAATCAATCTGGGAAAAGCCTTTTGGTACTGAATTTCTGCCCCATCAAAACATATTTAAGTGTCTCCAGTAAATAAATTAAACAGACAATCGTAAACATCTCTAATTTCCAAAGTAGTGATTTTAATGCGATTTAATTTGATCCGTGATCATTGAGTTTTTATGTGTGGAGTTTTTTATAGCTGAAATTACACTTCCAAATAAAGATAGTGTGTTTATGGGATGTTAATGACATTCAGTGTATCCTACAGCCTTAGAGAAATAGTCTTTTCCACAGATAATGACTTCTAACATACATAAATATGTAAACTATAATATGAAATTGAGAGTTAGGTCCATAAAGTAATCTGGGTCATACTGTGCAAACAATATTTTTGGTATACAATAAGTTCAGAATGTGAGGTCAAGTTACAACATGGTAACATTTTATGTTTAAAGTTAACTAAACACAGCTTCAAGCTCTATCATGCGTAGTATTCAGAAGCTGATAACATCTGGTAACATAAATTCCAAACTAAGGGCCAATGTAATTGTTAAAGATTTTAAATGAGGCATTGATTTTTTTGCTGGTAGGCATCTTCAACTGTTCACTCTCATTTAAAGTGGACATCATACATTTCTTGTTATCTTTTAGCATAAATTTTGACCAGAGCTGTGACTAAACTTGGCTTACAAAATATTTAAATTGTGGTAAATGTTACTACAGTTGAAAATGTAAACTTCTAATTTGAATTAAATCTATTTTATTAACCTCTCATCTTTTTGATTAAAACAAAACAAAAAACTGTAGGCATGTTTGTGCCCTTTTACTTTACGATAAAGGTAAAGACAAATATTACCTTCACTTCCCAACTGTTGGCAGGTTAGATGAGTTAATATCTAAACCAGATGAGTATAATGATAGAGACAAGGTCCAATGTTATAAGTTTTGATATCCATCCATCCATCCATCCATCCATCCATTCATCCATTGTCTGAGATCTGGTCACGGGGGCAGCAGCTTGAGCAAAAAGATGCAGATTTCCCTCTCCCCAGCCACTTGGGGCAGGTCTTCAGCAGGATTCCCAGGCATTCCCAGGCCATCAGAGAAACAGAGTTTCTCTCAGTCTCCTCCAGGTGAGATGTGCACCTCACCAGGGAGGCGTCCAGGAGGCATCCTGACCAGACGCCCACGCCAACTCAGCGAGCAGCAGCTCTGCTCTGAGCCCCTCCTGGATGACCAAGCTTCTTATCCTATATCTAAGAGAGAACCCAGACACCCTGCAGAGTAAATTAATGTCATTGTATCCACTGATCTCGTTCTTTGGTCACTACCCACAGCTTGTGACCATAGATAAGAGTAGGAACGTAGATCAATTAGTTATTTGGGAGCTTTGCCTTTCAATTCAGCAAGAAGGACCTGTACAGTACAATTTCTCTCTCCCTTTTTTCCTCATTCGTGAATAAAACCTCCAGATACTTTAACTCCTCCACTTGGGGAGACAAGGAGACAGCACTATATCCTTATTCGGCTTGAGAGCATGGTCTCAGATTTGGAGGTGCTAATTTTCATCCAGGTTGGTTCACAATTGATAAAGCCAAAAGGAACACATCATCTGAAAAATTCAGAGACCTGATCCGTAGGCCACCAAAATGGATCCATTCAGCACCTTTGTTTCCCCTTGAAATCCATCCATAACATTTATGAACAGAAGCGGTGTCTAAGGGCAACCTTGGCAGACTCCAGCTCTCACCAGAAATGAGTCTTAACAGCCCATATCAAGGGATCCGTCACCCAATACACCGGGAATACGCTAACCGGACAAGATTATTCCCCCTAGATCCGAGGTTTGGCTATTCAATTCGATTGACTTTTATTTATATAGCGCCAATTCACAACAAATGTAATCTCAAAGCACTTTACAACAAAATTAATTTGAATATAATTATACAAATATTCATATCAGTTAAGTTTTCTATGTAAGGTATCCCAGCAGATTGCGATGAGTCATTGACGTGAGGTTGTGCCCGGATCATGCAGATTCCTACCCCAGCAAGTCCTCAGCAATCCCTCATACTGAGCAAGCATGTAGTGACAGTGGAGAGGAAAAACTCCCCTTTAACAGGAAGAAACCTCCAGCAGAAGCTGGCTCAGAACAAGTGGTCATCTGCCACAACCGTCTGGGGGTCTGAAAAGATAGAGAAGAGACAGCATGGAGGATGCTCGGTCACTTTGAGCATCATCTGGATCGATGTTCCCCATCCAGCAGGGACTTTATAGTTGAGCAGGGTACCAGACCATGTGTAGCTTCTATGGGGAGAAAATCACTGAGAGAAAACTGGGTTAACAATCACAATAACAGCAGATAAAATACATCTAGAGAGTAGTAGAAGAGAAAAGTAGAAGAGTGAAGAAAAGTGATCAGTCTGTCCTCCAACAGTGTAAGCCTATAGCAGCATAACTATAAAAATAGCTCAGGATAACCTAAGCCACTCTAACTAGAAGTTTTATCAAAAAGGAAGGTTTTAAGCTTAGTCTTAAAAATCGAGTAGCTGCCTCACGGACTAAAACTGGGAGCTGGTTCCACAGGAGAGGAGCCTGATAACTGAAAGATCTGCCTCCCTATATTTTTAGAAATTCTAGGAACTACCAGGAGACCTGTATTCTGAGAACAAAGTGCTCTGTTAGGAACATATAGAACAATCAGAACTCTGATGTATGATGGAGCTTGATTATTAAGGGCTTCATAAATAAGGAGAAGGATCTTAAACTCTATTCTGGATTTAACAGGGAGCCAGTGGAGAGAAGCCAAAACAGGAGAAATGTGATCTCTTTTTGTAATATTCATCAGAACTCTTGCTGAAGAGTCCGGCTGTCTGCCAGACTCCCCTCTTCTGAACTCTCGAATAGACCTTACCAGAGAGGCTCAGAAGTGTGATCCCTGCGTAGTTGGAACATATTCTGGGGTCCCCTGTTTTTAATTAGGGAGACCACTACCTTGGTATACCAACCATAGGGAACTGCCCTTGATGTCCATGCAACGAGATGTCCCTCCTACACAGCCCTACAAGTTGCAGAGGCTTAAGAAACTTCGGGACAGAGGTGGGTGGTAACTATTTATATTTACTCAGTTACTCAGTTTATTTGAATAACTTTTTGGAAAAAAATACTTTTAAGACTAGTTTTACTGTATTGTGCCTTTTACTTTTACTTAAGTAATATAATAAAGTATCGCAACTCTTTCTTGAGTAACATTTATGGAAGGTCTACCCATTGTGTAAATTTACAGAAGGAACAAATATGTTTTAACAAAAAATACACCAGACACATAAAAACTACAGTTCATTAAAGGAGACCACTTATTTCTTCACAAGGTTTGTTTTTCTAATGTGTTTTTTAATCTTTTGAAATAGTTTTATCTAATTGTCACTGGAACTAACTTCTACATTGTGAAATAGGCTATAAAAATCCCCTACTGTAAGTATTATATTGAAAATAATACAAACTAGAAGAGTGCTTTTTCTGCTTAAAATTTGTTATTATGTACTTTAGTATTTATTCACCAATTATTTTCTATTTTTCTCTTTAAAACGCCTGAATTTGTCCATAGTTCGATTTGATTAAGTCAGGGAAGATTTGGCTGATTAAGTCAGTAAAGAGAGAGGAGAATATAGAGAAAAGGAAGAAATAAAGAAGTCAAGTAAGTTAGTGAAAAACAACAACAACATACTTTTGACAGATTTAGGTTTAAATTAAACTTTTAATTTACCAAAATCCCTGGAAGTAATAAAATTGTTTTGCCCGGTTAGAGCTTTGACTTGAATCTGACAGAGAATCTGCAGGAGGAGCAAAAGATTATGGTGAGGCCAATGAGGTCTTACCACCTCATCACTGAGACGGGTATAAATGTTTTTGATACGTCATAATATATATATATATATATATATATATATATATATATAAAGCTTAACTTTTGAGAGTTTCCATTCAAATCAGAAACAAACATATACATTAAATAAAAATCTATACATTTTCAGGTGGTATGAAGAACTTTGGCCATATTATTATCTAATGAAGTGGGATTTTGTATATCCCTCTCCTGCCTGATACCTTATAAAAATGAAACAATTTGTACTCTAAAATTACCTCTTTCACACCATAGCTTCATTGCTAAAGAATGTAAATGAAAAAATTAAAAAGTAAATGAGAAAAACTTTATTCACGGTTGTGTCATATGCTCCATAATTGATGTGAACTCTTGAGACACAACGCATTAGTTTAAGCGTGTGTATACTTGTGCAATTGGGTTATTTTAGCTTTTTTTCAAAAAACTTTTTCCTCTTTTTTGTATTTAAATTGTGTGTATAGTATATATGCGTGGATAGTATTATTGATCTAGCTTGTACATAGAGATTTCAAAACCTTCATAAAGATGATTGCAAACGCTTTGGGAAAACAAACCCTTGAGTGCGGTTATCCTCGGTCATGCGCGCATGTATTTACCACATTACACCACAAGGCGGAGACTCAAATCCAGCCCTTTTTTTTAACGTCCCTCCCATTAAGGCGGGCCGTCAGATGCGTCGAGAAAATGTCAACAACATGCCGGAGTCTTCCAGGGAAAAAGAAACAGAGGAGAGAGGGAGGGACAGAGAACAAAGAGACCAAGAAAACCAGACGTCTCGCAACGTAGTGTCAGTAATATCTCAGTTAGCGGACGACAATTTGACGCTTGTGCGGGTAGGAGGAGGCTTTACTCTCGGTTTGTTTGGGGACAGCAGTAGAGAAGTGGAAGTAACGCTGTTATGAAATAGGCTATATTTTTAAAAGAGGAAGACATTCGTGGTTTTCTTTGACTAAAAAAAACAACAACCTTAAATTATTTCTAAGCACTTCCTCTGTTGAATGTAGTGATTCAGCACGCTGTGTACATACCCCAACATCAGCTGCTGTCATTGACAACAGGATCAGCTAGGTGGGAGATTTCTCCCCTCTTGTCACCTCTGCACACCCCTGACAGCTCTCTCCTGTCTCACACAGAACATTAGCACTGGATTGGCTGTCGCTGGTGTGATTCTAATCGCAAGGAGTATAAGAGTGGTAAGCCTTAGACCGAAACTGCTGTCAGTCAAGTCACAATTTGAGTTACAAAACATCCGTTTAACTGTGGGAAAAATGTGTGAAACACTTGTGAAGATCACATGGTCTTGCAAAAGTAGGTTATTCACATCTATTGGACTATTTCATATTTTGCTAAGTTTCAACCACAAATCTTTACCTATTTTATAGGGATTTCCAGACAAACATTTTATTTTTGGAAAGTGGAAAAAAATTGTCTTCAAATAAAAATCAAAAATCCTCTGATACCCCTAAATGAAATACAGTGCAACCAGTCGCGTTCAATATTCAACTCATTAGTTGATTTCTATTTGATACCCAGGTGAACTGTGAAGGCACCAGAGGTTTACTAGAGAACTGTGGTGAACAAACTGTAAAGTCAGACAAAGACTTTGTTATAAAAATGCCATAGGAAGCCATTTTTAAAGTGTGCTACAAGCCATATAGGTGAAAAAGCAAATATGTAGGAAGGTACTCAGATCAGATCAAAACAAAACTTTGTTGTGTACATTCAATTTCAATTCAGTTTATTTATATTGCGCCGTTTCACAAAAGATGTAATTTCAAGGCACTTTACAAGAATAGTTATTACAATACAATGTTTAATTTAGGAATTAGAGAACCACAGAAGATTGCGTCATGAATTCTCAGCAATCCCTCACACTGAGCAAGCATGAAGCGACAGTGGAGAGGAAAAACTCCCTTTTAACAGGAATAAACCTGCAGCAGAACCAGGCTCAGCATAAGCGGTCATCTGCCGAGACCGTCTGGGGTTTGGAGAAGGCAGCGGAGACACAGAAAGAGCAACAGAACTCATGCAGAAGCTGATAGCAGGACGTGGAGAACGTTCCGCTACTGGAATGCCATCTTAGTCAGGGTTGTCAGCAGGGCAGGTCAGGAGCACCTACTGTAGGAAGAGACAGAGAGAAAACAGGTTAGCGCTTGAATTGACAGCACATCATACAGTTGGGGAGAAGTAGGAGAGAAAGTAGGAACAGACTCTAATGATGTCCTCCAACAGCCTAGCCTAAAGCAGCATAGCTACTAACATTAACCTGTCTCCTAGCTACTAGGAGACCTAGCTACTAACACTTTCTACCTGGCTTACATTAATCTATCTCTACCTAGCTACTCTACCTGGCTACTAACATTAACCTGTGTCTTCCAAGCTACCTGTCTAACCTGTCTCTAACTACCTATTAACCTGTCTCTAATTGTAAGCTTTTTCAAAGAGGAAGGTTTTAAGCCTAGTTTTAAAGACAGACAAATTGTCTGCTTCACGAACCAAACGTGGGAGATGGTTCCATAGGAGGGGAGCCTGATAGCTGAAAGATCTGCCACCCATTCTACTTATAGAAATCCTAGGAACATGTTAAACTTTATGGAGGAAAATACAAGATGTCACCCAGAACACACAGGCCCCCACCGTGAAACATGGTGGCGGTGTCATACTGCCATAATGCTTTGTTTCAGTTGGGCAGAGCTTCACCTTCTGGCAGGACAGCGGCCCTAAATATAGCTTACAGCCAGAGCTCAAAAGGAACAGTTTAGATCAAATATTATTTATGTGTTAAACTGCCCGAGTCAAAGACCAGACTTAGATCAAACTGAGAATCTGTGTCAAGACTCGTATCCTGACAAAATGTTTGAACACTCGCAGCACACTGTAT
Source organism: Apricaphanius iberus (assembly GCA_028564705.1). Classification (NCBI taxonomy): domain Eukaryota; kingdom Metazoa; phylum Chordata; class Actinopteri; order Cyprinodontiformes; family Aphaniidae; genus Apricaphanius; species Apricaphanius iberus. The sequence goes on along the minus strand of JAPXFQ010002229.1, from coordinate 347,837 downwards.
AATGTAATTCCTTTGTTATTGTTGCTCAGTTTTGTTTAATCTCTCCAGATCACTAAATTTCATGCTGTGTCTGAGATCCCTGTCCGTTTCATTGAGAGGAGCGTCAGCCTTCGAGGGAAAGTTCATTCCATCACAGAAAGAGGAATCGAAGTGGAGCACATCCCGATTTATCTACCAGTCATCTCTCCGTTCCTGTCAAAGCACCGGGGTAATGTCTGCTTTTCTACATAGGACATGCATTTTATCAAGCGTGCCTTGACTGCCACCACAAAACAAACATTTAAAAAAAGTATGTCATAAGAGATTAATATGCATTAAAACCCTTTGAGTTTGATGGTGGTAATACAAACATAAGCATGATTACTGTGGAAGAAAAAAGTTTTTACTGTTTATCTAGAAGACATCTCTAAAACCATTTGGGAACAACTACGCTTTAGTAAAGACACAGACAGTAATGCATAAAATTGCTAAAATTATCTTTGAAATATGTCTAAAACAAATAAAAAAATTAGTAAAAGCTATTTTATTGTAGGCTGTTATTTTCTAACCCAACCACAGCACAACTTTCTCCCTGACTGCCTGCTGTGTGCCTTAGTCATCATTACGTTTGGAGTTCACTAATGTTCTCCCACAAACCTTTGAGTTCTTAACAGAACAGCTCCACAGTTTTCATTACACATGTGTACTCTTTTATTAATAACTAAATGATGCGGAAGGCAATTGGTTCCTCTGGATTTTACTGCAGTGTATCTGATTAAAAGGCAAGATACTATATCTTGGTTTTGACTTGAATTTGAAAACTAAAACCTTTTCCATCCATGTTTTACTACTTTGTGTTGATCTATCAAATAAGTACTAATAAAATACAGTCAGATTTGTGGCAATGTTACCAAATATTAAGAAATTCAAGGAGTGCAAGTACTTTTATAAGTCACTGAAAATTAAAGCCATTCATAAATAAATAGACATGGAAACGTGTTGTCTTAATTTAGATATTTTTATTCTTGTGCAGTTCTCCTTTTTTAAATACTTTCATGTAAAAAAAGTACATTTTTAGTGTTCTTACAAAGTATTTTATTAACTCTGCTGTTAAAAATAATGTTCATTGAAAACGTTTGGGTGCTTTAAGAATATGTCAAAAACTTGAGTCCTGGTCATCCTGAATAATTATTTGCCTGATTGCTAACAAAATATATAAAAAATGTATGTCTGTTTTTTTTATTTTTTATTTTACTAAACTGGAACTCTGAACCACTGGAAGAGGAACACATTTGCCACACAGAGTTATCCGTCTTCATTAAACATTCTTCAATGCTGACACTTTTTCTAGAAAAATCTAAGTTGATATTGAATCCATTATATTTGTATTAGGCTCTAAAACCATATATATTGAAAAAGAAGAAGAGTCTGACTGTTGTGCAATTGAGGATAAAAACAACAAGTGATTTCCTCTTTCTCTTCTCTGTTCAGATGTGTCCACGTCTCCATTGCTGGTGCATCTGGCTGGTGTGGAGCTGACACCAGAGGGAAAGATGTGGCTTCAGAAGAACCTGGTTCCTCCTCAAACAGTTTGGCTAAAACTCATCAGCCGTGAGGACAACATGCTGCACTGTTTAGTGTCCCAGACCGGGGTGAGGCAAACAGATAACAAAATCAAATACAGCACCATCCACAGTTAAAGCTGTAAATAAACCTTTAAATTAACCACATTTTTTTTATTGCAGTAGCATAGTCTCACAGTAAGAAAATTAGGAAAATCGAAACTTTAATTTCATTACATTTATTCAGTTGGATAATCCTCGCAGGGTGGCGGGAGGGCGGTTTCCTATCTCCAGCAGTAATTGGGCGAGAGGCGGGGTTCATCCTGGTCAGGTTGCTACTGGGTCAGGTCCATCACAGGCAATATTTTTCTGATCGGGGCAAAATATAGCCAATTTAGAATATGGTACCAACAACATATTTTGTCAAATAAATGTACGCATTTGGTGAATTTATACACTGCTCAGAAAAATTAAAGGAAACTTTTTCAATCAGATTATAGCATGCTTTAGAACACAACATCGTTCAATAGGCTCTATGCTCTCTTTCTGTCTCTGGTACAAAACCGGGATTTAAACCCCATGACCACATCTGTTAAGCCAAATCCCTGGGCCCATCAAGTGACAGTACATGCCATTCGAGCAAGGTAGTTGAGTGTTGATCTTCATGAGTCTGAAAATGGCTACAGGAAAATAACTCAGCAATAAATTCCCATAGTTTAAAACAACTGGAACTGCATCAGACAAGGCAGGGAGTGGACCCAAGTTTCCCCTTTTCCCCCATGCACAGTGACGAGGATTTTAAGAGAGGTTAAAAAAAAAAGACCAAAGCTCGATGGTACAGAACACCAGCCAAAAATCGCTTCTAAGGGTCACCAGGTCTCCATAACAACTATTAGGCCCCGTCTAGAACCATATACTATCATATGAAACACCCCAGGCAGGTTTAATTTGTTGAAATAAACACCAATCCTAAACATTATTAATACTTCCAGCCAGAAGAAGGATGATGGTCAAATTTAAAGATAGATGGTATAAAACTATTTGGGCTCATATTTTTAAACTTTGCTTCAGTCATAATATAATGTAACAAGAGCTAGTTCATGTTGCAGTTGGGAAGTTACTTCAGAAGGTCTAACTACAAACATGAATTTCATTTTAAACCCAGCTCTCATCAGGGATGTAGCTTTTCTTTGACATTTGGAGCTTTCTAGCCTTCTTTCATCTCTCCAGCAGGGGTCAATATGGAGCTACTGCACGAACGAGGAGCTCCTCAGGCTCGGCCTGGCTCGCCGCGCACCCATCCCAGGGGTCCCGCTGGGCTCTCCCCTCTACTGGCGCCTGCACAAACGGCTGCACAGGGCAGAGGTGAAAGCAGAGAAGAAGGGTCGGGGTTTGTGGAAGAAGGAGAGCTTGTGGGAAAGGGCTTCCAAAGCTCTCAAAGACAATCCTTTACTCAGACTGACTGAGAGGATCTTTAAAAGGACCCGCACTGAGTGACTCATTAATCCAAGTTAAACACTGTTGCTGGGAGCTTTGAAAGCCGCCATTGTATGAGGACAAAAATTAATTTTATTGATACAGACTCTCCACAGCTTTAGGGCTTAATCTTAGAAAATCTTCCAAAAGCCGTAAATATATGAAAGAAACCAGAGAGTCAGACTTTCTTCCTTTTTCCTTCCTTTATATGACAAGAAGTAAACACTCTAAATTCCTTTTGCACTTGTTTTTTGTGATTTCACCAGTTTGTCAGTGTTTAAGATAATTAAAAAAAATTCAGTTAAAAGTGTCTGCTTCAATCATCAACATACTAATCTGCACACATCCAAGGGGGGTGTGTTAGTTAATGTGCGTGTTTGACTGGGACTTCCCACTAGAGTGGGATCAGTTAATAGTGTTCAAAATAGAGCGGAATGGCGCCCCCCGGGGGGGGGGGGTCCACTTGAAGACTGTTGCTATGGAAGCACTGAACGTTAAACACAAAGTGCACTAAGTGCTAAACTCTATATTGGTTCCTCTGAGATCCCCATGGGACTCCTAAATGTAAGGGGTACTTAAAAAGCTCTTCCTTTTAGGTGTAGTTTTATCAAGGCCTTGCACTGTTTAAACTTGAAAGTGAAAGGAAATGGTTAATAATCACCCTTTCTCATCATAACACTATGTTTTATAATTACAAATAAAAAAAAACTACCCCAACAGGGTAACAAACTGGGATTTTTAGCTACTTATTTAATTCTTATAAGGGGAAGTCCACACCTGCGTCCCGGCATATATACCATCTGTTGTGATTGCTGATGCTGATGTTACTGTTTAACATATTAGCTTTCTGACAAAATTATATAACGTTTTTTTTTTTTTGCCGATCGGCGTAAAATCAGAACAGGAGGAGATCTGCAAATGAGCCCAAACATCAGCGTGCCCTGTAGGGTGCAGGGGTCTTGGTGTAGTGAGAGTTAGGGCCTAAGCAGTCCGTCCAAAGGGACACAAGGAGATTAGTGCAGAGGGGAGGAGGGTCACCGATGTGGAAGGGGATTTTGGATCTGAACACAAAGGCAGGAGAGGAGGAAGGGAAAGGGAGCGAAGTAGAGGGGGTGAGGAGAGTGGGATGGGGGAGAAAGAGAAGGGTGGGGTGTTGATGAATCAGCTTGTCGTTGCTTTTGTTGTGCAAATGTCGCCGGGGACTGTTGCTGCCATAGAGGCTTGTGATTGGTGAGCAGGTTTAAATTGTAAGGTGCATTCAGGGGGAGCTGATGAGGGTGTAGACTTTGAACTGTCAGCGAAGGAAGAGTAGGAGGGAAACCACGGCTCAGATGGAGACGGAAGTGGAAAGTTTTAAATACCTAATTAATTAATTAATACCTAATTTTTTGGACAATATTGGCTGCAAAGTGCACTGATTTGTTGATTTCGTGCACATTTTTTTTTTATATTTACAACTACATCTCCCCTATCTAGTAATATTGGAGGAAATGAATCATTGTGCTGAATGGCCCCTTGTATTGTACAGGTTAATCTCAATTACTTAGAGTAACATAATAAAAGATTTCACTTATTCAATTCAAAAGGGAAACATATATTTTGTAGGTTCACTACACACACAGTGATATATTCCATGTATCTTTGTCCAAACTTAGATGATCATGGATCATCTGGGCTAATCTTACAGCATCTTAGAAACTTAGAAACTTTATAGCTTTACATGATTAAGACCAATTAAAAATTTTTGGATGTGGAAGTTTCTGCCAGCTCAAAAATAAGTAGGGTATGTCTACACACTGTAACTGTGCTGTGTCACATGGAGGCGATCAGACTGTTGCTCTGCTGAGGTGTAAAGATAGTTAGGCTGCTTGAATCAAGGTCTCCTAACAATACCACGTAGTGTTTAATTATTTTGCCAATTTGATTACATTCCCATCTTTTGATCAGAATTACCTACATGCCTCCGAGCAGTTGAGTTTATAGACAACAATGCTCTTCCCTCCTTTCTAAGACAAGCTTAACCTTCAATATTTGGTACTAATTAGATAATTCTGTGTTTTTGAATTTGAAATAACAATTTAATAGGCAAAAAATAAACTGCATTTTAATAAGAGAATTGAACCAAGCATTGGTACGTTTGGCATTGTGGGTAGGTTTCAAGTCCTGCTGCAAAATAAAACCTGGATTCTTATCCTCTCCAGACACAGAGGCCCTCACTTCCAAATGCAAAATTAACTTTAATTGAGAAGAGGACTTTAGGCCATGTCCATACGTACCTGGGTTTAAAAAAAAAACTAAGATTTTCCTCTGCTCCTTCCTCCCAAATCCTATCCACTCAGGGTAACTTTCTATCCTCTAACTTCAGCACGCAGCAGTTATGAGGCTTGTAACAACGCTTTAACAATGGATGATGCCACCACAGCTCTGAGGGCATGCATGCTGTTTTTGAGATTAAACACAGGTCGCACAAGTGATGTTGGAGCATTTGTTGTCGCGGATAGTGACGTTACGGCTCTTAAAACTCAGTTTTCAACCGTCCACACCCTGATACTAAAAAACTGTGAAAGCTCAAATCTCCACTTTGGCTGGAGTTTTTAAAAAGATTGGTTTTTGTTGCCGAAAATCTCTGGTTATGTGTGGATGACAGGCCAAACCGTAGAAAAATATTTCCCTTTTGTGAGATACCCGGCTACGTGTGGACAGGGCCTTAGACAACTGTGCAGTGGTACAGTCTTTTTCTTCAAGTACCGGTACATCACTCTGACCTTGTTTCTTCTTCAAGAATGGTTTAACATAACAATGCAACATTTGTAAAAGTCAATGTCCTTGATATGTCAGGCTTTTTTTTTTGCCTTAAAGCATAGATCTAGCTGTAGTTCATGCCCTATGAATACCAGCTAAACTCTTGAAAGGGCTCAACTTTACAATAAGTTTAATTGTTGTAGTTTTCCTTGCTGTTTGTGCACCTTTTTTCTGCTGTCTTTTTTTCCTTCCACTAGCTACAGATAAAGCAGAAGAGCCAGCTATGTTAACTACAACATTTTGTGACTAGCCCTTATTGTAGGGGTGTTTTAGTAGTGTTTTAGTGTCTGTCCGTTGAGGTACCTTTTAGTATTAAAAATAGTATTTTAGTATTTAGTATTAAAAAAATGTTATTCGTACTTAATGTTAGATTTTTTACTATATATAAATTACTATGTTTTAAAAATATATATTTTTTGAGATAAGCCTGTTTTATAGTTATTTTAAAAATCTAGTTATATCTAAAATGAAACAAGTACTAATTCTAGGTAAAATACATTAAATAAACTCTTTTCACATTAGTAAAATAATCTTGTAAATGTAGTTCTTTATAGATATTTGTCGTAATGTTTTATTTTTGTTTTTTGCACAAACTATCAGTTAGTTTGTTTTGCTTTTCCTAAACCTAAACAGAAAAACAAAATGGTTTTGTGTCATTTACCTTTTGTAAGCAAGCTCCAATCCGAAATCCATTCCAGGCTTTGCCAAGCTTCCCTCCACCACACAAGTAGTGGCTATTTGAAAAGACACCATGCTTGATGCTGTGGAGGGTACATGCTCACATAATGCAAGGAAGTTGATCGGACCCTCGCTGTCTTAAAATCAAACCACTGGGGTTTCAGCTAATATACAATGCAATGGATTTCCTATTTCTGAAGGACTGCTTTACATCCACAATTGCTGAAAGGGATTACGTTTTGTGAGGAGGTTGACAGAGTTTCAAAGGTTTAAACTTAAGTTAAAAAAACGTAAGTAAACTGATGTTTCAAGGATTTTCTATGTACTTTTTAAAAAATGTTGTGCATTTTCTTTCCTACTTGATTCCTACTGTACGCATTTCCTGCTTAACCAAGCAGCACACATCCTACCTTTCACTTTACAGCTGCTTGGATACTGTATGCAGTATCCAAGCAGCTGTGCAGGTGTTCAACTTAGGTAAAACAGGAACTCTTAACATTTCAGTTCTTATCTTATTTGCACTGCTCCAGGTTCAGACAGAGGGCTCCCTTCTAATCAAGAATGATTGTTCTTTTATATATGTTTTTTTACAATCTTCCTGAACTGTTTTGCTATTAAAGTCTTTACACAATCATTTTGATTGATCAGGCATGTTTTGCAAACAGCTGAATTTGCTGCTTGTAACTTCAGAGCTCAACAAAGGCTTTTATTACACTCAGTCAGTAGCCATCCCAGTAAGAAAGAGGCTAACATAACCCCCCCTCACCACCATCTGAAGGGACAGTCCTTGGGGAGTTTTTTGATCTGATTTGAGTGGCTGGCGCAAGGTTGAGCGGGTTTGAAAGACAAAGAGGTTTAAAGAGACAGTTGGATACATTAATGCACCACAAAATGCAGAGATTACTTTCTACTTTCAGTCTAATCCAACTACTTATAACATGCATTTTGTATGTTTTTTTGTGGTTTCTAAGTGTTTTTCATCAAATGCATCAGGTGACTGTCACAATCAAACACTTTCTGGTAAGCAGCTATAACACTGGAAAACTATTTTCTAACACGCACACATGCACCATGAAGACTGTGTAAGCTCGTGAAGGAATGCATCAGCCGTAAAGAAACTCCCTTGTTACTATGAGACTGGGAGTATTGTGGGCAGTGTATCAGCTTTCTGGTGTTGGGTTGTAGGAGTAGAAACTTGACTCTGTGTTGATGCTCTGATCACTCATGAATAAATCAACTTTCCTTTGGAGGAACGTACAGCAGGAGATAAGAGAATGGACTGTTTGGAATACAATTAAACATTCTCTCAATACACTACTATGTGAAATGATTCATGTCTCCCAAACGGTTTAACATTTTGTTACATTTCAACCACATCTGTTGGGCTATTTAATATGAAAGACCAAATCAAAGCAGAACATAATTGTGAAGTAGAAGGAAAACAGAACATGGTTTTCAATTTTTGAGCACTAAATGTTGGTAATATGTTTGGTGTGTGGTTGTGCTCAGCCCCTCTGCATTAATAATCCAAGGAATGAAAATGATAGTTAAGCACATGATAATAGCTTCAGGGTTTAGATTACTGTCTTTTGTCACTAAATTACTATATACACTATCTTTTTCTGAAGTTTCAAAAGTCAAATGAGCATGCTGTGCACCTTGCAACTGCGTGACGAAACATCTCTGCTTTTACTATCATGCCCCTCAATCATTCTAAAAACTCACAGGAGTCTGTACTTTCACTTTGGTATCAGCACAGTATTGGATCTGTTGAGTTTGACGCTGTAACTTTACTTTCTCTCGGACCAAAAGCCCCACCAGCTTTGCTCTCGGGCGCAAAGAGCTGAAAAGAGAGCCATGGTCTGTTAGCGAAGTTACCATCGCGCTGCCGAAATAAAAGGAAACTAAACTTGAGGTCGGCCAAAACAGTTTTTAATCCCATAACACAGGGGATGTACTGGAAACTACATGTTTTGTTATTCACGTTAAGACGTCTGTTCTCCTGAAAACTTGTCCCTAGCTGCTGCTGTCTGTGAGCCACCGTTTACAGCTAATTTTTTTCTCATTGAATAATACACAAATCATGTTTACCTATTTTGGATTCAAAATGGCGAATTTCACGAAAAGGTGAGGGTTTTCCGTGTCTGGCAAGAAAAAATTTATCCCATATCATGTTACTTGATAAAATGCAAATGCAACATTTTATTCTCCATCCTGCTCTCACATAAGAAACAGGGAGTGTGTGCATGATATGCAACGCTGTCAGATATAAGATAATGAAAGGGAGAGTACCAATTGGTATAAGCTGTGGTAAAGTTGTGATACTTGGATAAAATTGCAAGATTGAGTTAATAGCTGCGATCACAAAATTCTGGAGGGACTGATTTAAGTAACGACATCATATTTTCGAAAGTAATTTTTATGTCATTACAGTTTTTGCCACAGTAATGCATTACACTACTATGTTACAAAAATAGTAATGTCATTACAGTAACTAGTTACTTTGTAACTTTTTACACCCAACACTGTGACCCCCTGAGGATAAGCGGTATAGAAAATGGATGGATGGATAAAACCGTGTGAAATTACTTGCAGTAATGTTTTCAGATCTCCCTCAGCCCCCCTCTCCAAACACAGAAGTGGTTTGGCCGCAGAGAAATCTTCAGACTTACAAGTTTAGCAGGCTGTTCCAAGTCTGAACAAACAGCTTGGTCAGCTACAGGCTGATAGAAAAAATAACGCTGCCTTAGTCAGTTCCTCCGCTCTGATTCAGGCAGCCTCCATCACTCTGATATAAAGAAACGGTATTGCGACTTTCAACTGAGGAACATGTCTGAAAGTGCAGGTATAGCCTATCTTAGGTTCGCTCTCCGCTCCTTTCACCTAGCATTACCAGGTGCGTCCTCACTACTGCTTAATGGATCTGGGCTGGAGGTGAGCAGCCATGAATAAAAGAAAGTTAATGCTGTAGACCCTCAACCAGAAAGGTTGAGCCCATAGCTGTAGCAGCTTACATCTAAAAATTTAACAGAAACAGTATCCAAAAATAACCAAATGTCACAACAAATTGGACCACAGCAGGCATGGAAAGCCAATTGGTATACATACATTTGAAAATTTTAAGAAAACTTGAAATGTATTTGTCAAACAAACCTATTCTTATCCAAATATATATTAGTTTAATACTTTAATTATTTGAAATGGTATTAATATTTTTAGCCCCATTGCTTTGTCCTGAAGTAAGTTAATTTTGTTTCATGACTTTCAAAATCTAACTGTTTTTGAGGTGCTAACACTACTATAGAAAAGTAAAGTTATCCCCTGTGAGCCATTTTCCTCTTTAAAGCTGTCTGATGTGAAAGTAACCAGATATGAGGGTTTATTCAACAAGATACAACAGCAGGTTAAATTATTCGATAATATACTTTATAACACCTGTCTATTCAGTTCCCAGCTTGTCTTCTTAAGACATCTGGGGCGACCATGGCTCAGGTCTTGTAATTGTCTTTTTTTTTGCTGAATTTAGCTTATCGGTTTTCCCATCAACTCTGATCAGCATTCCTCACCCTGCTGAAGAAAAGCATTCCCACATCACGGTGTAGTCACTACTTTTTTAAATCTATATTCAGGGTTCTTTCCAGTGCTAATTATTTTCCACACATAGCCTAAAAGTTCAATTATGATTTCTTCTGACTTAACGTTTTCTTTCACATTGCTGTTTCCCCTATATGGCTCGTGACATACTATAACCACAGTCCTGGCTTAGTATTCAGGCAGAATGAGGCAGATGTTATTGGGGTCCCTGGATGTGCAGCCGAGGGCCTGCGGGAGCGAATTAAGTAGGGACAGCAACACAAAAAAGGAGGATAACCCGAGGAGAGCATGTGGGGTCCATCTGACCCCAATGGGACAATGAATGGGTTGGAAATGAATAAGAACATGCACCAGAGATAGAGAATCAAACAAAGTCCCTGGAGGTGCTGCATAGGGCCAGGTGCAGCTCTAGGTGATAGAAAACATGACAGAAACAATGGCAGAGTGGCTGTCCTCCCTACAAACACTGTTTAAACACTTGCACTGTTAACTGTGGATGCAAGGACATTTTGCCACTGAGCTCTGAACTCCCCCTGAACAAATGCTGAACCAAAGCTTTGCTATGAGTGGGATAATCTAGGACAGAACTAAAATATCAGAGTTTGTTTAATTTATTTGATCAGATCTTATAAGCCCAGAGAACATCAGTAAAAATGGATTAGTGAACTGGCAGATGCTTTTTACAGGGGCCATATGAGTGAAGGTGGTTTCGGCTATGTGAGATAGAATCTGTTGTCCTTGGGGACTGGCCTCTGCAGCAACAAAGCAGCAGGAGCCAGCAACAATCACCTGTAAGCACTGAGCAGAAGTGAGTCACATTTGTATACACAGAGCTATGCATGCTTGGGAAAAGCCAAGTCGCGCTCCTTGCCGCAAGGAATAGAGACAGCCCGCAAAGACAGTTTCTCTCTGTGAACTACCAACTGGACGAAAGAACAGTTGACCTCTGAGGTCTGAACTCCACCTGAAAACATGCTGAACCAAGCAGACAGCTGTGAGCTATGAGTGGCAACTTGAGAAGAGCACATGGGTTCAATCTGACCCACTTGAAGGCGGAAGGGATAAAGTTGACATTTATTGATTTGTTTCAACCATGAGTTTCTCCTGGGCATTCTTTCATAACAGTCTGATTGGTGTAGTGCATGACTAATATTTTTCACATCAACAGATTATCCCACCTGAGCTTTCGTTACCTCTTGGCTGCTTCTCATTATTTCCATTTCTGGATGACTACAGTGCTTTGAGATAAAAGTCTTATCCCTGAATAGTCTATTGTGTTTGCTTCTCTTCCTGTGGCTGTTTTTTCAGCAAAGGTGGACTCTATTTATGTGGCTTCTGAAGGCAATAGGTTGCACTGGATTGTATTAAGATGTATCACTTTAAAAGGGGTAAATACAAATCCATGCAAAACTTTTCAGGCTGTTATTTGTAAAACATTTTTAAAATCATCTAATCAATCCTTTTCACAGGAAACTTTGTCCTTAAACTTTGTAATTATGCACTAAATTATCAATAAAATATACTAAAGTTTATGGTTTTAATTTGAACATTTTTAGAAATGTTAAAGGAGCAAACATACTTTACTAATACACTATACTGCATGTGTCAGAGTAGAAATGTGGCTATGAAAGGCCAAACATTTTGGTTATCTTGTCAATTATCCTCTCACACAGACTGGGACAATAAATTCTGTCTGATCCAAAATCTCATTTATCTATGGTTGTAACAATAAATTCCACACTTTGCAACATGTGTTACTGTGCAGAAAATAAATGTGATTACAAAGGGAAAAAAATGAATGCTTTGACTCTAACAAGAAAACCAAATATCAAACTCATCAGAACATGATGGCATGTGTGACACATGATCTTACTTGACACTCAGGTCCTCAGCAAAGTAAAAGAAGCCCATCACACAGTCAGTCCTGCATGCGTGTCCGTGTCAGTCTGGTATATTCCGGCCTTGTATGACGAATTTAACTAAATATATTTTTAATAAAACCTTATTTCATGACCTACCAGTAAAAACAATATCCCGTATGTGATATTGAGAGTCAACAATCTGATGTTCTTGTTTGACCTATTTGGGTATATGATAAACCCAACTTCTCTAACAGTTCTCTGTTTTTATGATCCGGTAATGTTTCTTCAAAGTGGTTAATTATTCCCCCGCCAGGTAACACTACCAGGAATTATTTAAAATTACACCAAAACAGTACTGGATGGATAATTTTGACTGTGGTAATTTCCTTGTCTTTTGTTTTCTCTTCAAAGCAATTTTTTTCACTTGCAGTGCTGACACAATAAAATAATCAGTTTTTTTGAACAACTCTTTACTGATCTTAGTCCCAATTTGCCAAACATGGCTACCTCAAAAGAACTGCAAAACAAAATCCACTGTGTATATTTCACATCATAAATTATTGAATATCAACATAAATTTATGTAGACAAGAGCAAAATAATAAAAAACAGCTAAATAATAAATATGAACAAGCCCTTGTCATCAGTTTCAGATTTAAGCAACAATAATCCTGTAGACAACCAATAACAAAGTTCCAGGCTATTGGCCCCATGGCTTCTTGCTATAGACTCTTCCAATGAAATGCCCAAATACACTCATTTCCACGTGTGAGCAGAAAGGGAACGCGTTGGCTTCCATTGTATGGTCACTATTTTCTTTGCCGCTGTTACACCAGCCTATAGAGTCTTTCTTCTGACCTCAAGTCAGCTTGTGAGAACTCATTTAAAATAAGTACACCTGTCCCAAAAAATATGTTTAAATGCGATAATCATATTAAATTGGCATAATTTGCCAAAAGAATCAATATTATTTTGATGTTGTGTAATCTTTTAGGAGTCAGATAAAGCCTGTGTATACATTTGTAACGAATTCGCCAGTGATCTGGATTTCTGAAAGACATACTGAAACTTTCCCATATCCTCTGCCTATCAAAGTCAGGACCAAGACCATCAAAACCAGCTTTCCATACAGTATTCAATGCCAGGGGTATGTATGAGCTATGTAGCAACATTTAGTAGAGTTAAGACAAGGCAATTTTACTTGTATAGCACACTTTACAAGAAAGCACACTTTGCACTTTGTGCAAACATACGATAAGGCAAACACTTAAGCATGCAAAAAATAAAAATACAATTTGATAAACAGATTGATATATACATGAGTCCAGGTGATAATCAGTGCAAAAAATAGGTGCAGCGAACGCAACACATAGTCATGTGACTGAGACAGAGCAGGTGGTGGGAAAAATCTTTGGGTTATTGTTCATGAGTCCAACAGCAGAGGAAAATAAACTGTTGAGGTTTAACAATCTGTTTCCAGGGTGAGAAGGGTAAGCTTCACACCTCAGTGTCCTGGAGGTGTGTGGGTCCTGTAGAAATGGGAGTCTGCAGCCAATTACCTTCCCAGCATAACGCAAAACACGCTGCAGTCTCTGTTTGTTCCTGGTGGTGGCTCTAGCGTACCACATGGTGATGGAGGTGGTGAGGATGGACTCAATGATTGCAGAGTAGAACTGCATCATTGTCCATGTTGGCAGGTTAAATTTATTTTAGCTGCCTCAGGAAGTACATCCTCTGCTGGGCCTTCTTCATGACAGAGGTGATGGTGGTACCCTGGAAGCGGAATGAGTCCACAGTGGTGATGGGGGGTGTCAGTCAGGTTGATGGGGGGTGGGGATGTGCTCTTCCTAAAGTCCTCAATAATTTCCACTGTCTTCTGGGCATTAGGTTGTTGTGGGTGCACAAGGATACCTGATGTTCAGTCTCCATCCTGTATGCAACTCATATTGGTTCTGTAGGCAAACAGCAGGGTGGTCCAGCAAGGGGATCATGAGGGTCTTGAGGTATGAGAGAACCAGGCACTCAAAGCAGCAGAACCTAGTAAAGATGTTCAGTAACATCTCAGGAACCCCCAATTCTTAAAGGATGGGTGGCGTGTAAAATCCACTTTTTAAAGCTTTTCATCACATTCTTATGTCATTCCCTCCTTAAAAACACACCTAAAGTGTTTCTTAGGGCAATTTATGAATGTTTGAGTAATCTTTGAAAACTTTGGCAGCCACCATTTTGAGCGTTGGATGCCAGAATCCTCCTAGGTACTGCCCTCACCTTCCAGCAATTCCCCTACATTTTGTTTACCACCCACATCTCTCCACAGCCCTCCCTCCCCCGCTCCCTGAGCACAAAAGCAGAACGTCGTCAACAGCAATCATCCATCATCTGTCATGTTCTGCATGGCCATTGTTCACCGAAAGATATGCCAGCCTTCTAAAAGTCTGCCGCACCAAAGATGTTACAGTACTGTATTTGTGACTGACATGGAGTCACAGCATCAGCATGATATGGAGGAAATACTGATTAACACCATGGCTAATCACCCCGAACTACATGACACAAGCTGTTTTCTATGCAGAGACAGGAATAAAAAAATAAACATTACAAAGATGTTAAACTATTTAGACAGGAAATCTCTTAAAAGGTTTCTCGGTGGCTCTTGAAAGAGCCGTTGTGGCTGCAAAAGACCCCGCTCTCACCGGCAAGAAGTGAACCAAGAACACTTCCTCACTTGGATAGGCTCTCTGGAGGAGTAAGCATGACCCAGGCCTGGCAATAGCTCCACCATAGCACGTCCCTGGCCGCTCACATATTGTATTATACACTTTAACTAACTGTGGACAGATGGACAGCCGATGTGCATCATAAACAACTGCGAAGAAAGATGTAACTGAAGGATGGATTCAGCTAAGCAGAGAGCAGCTATAGTACCAGCAAAACTCCAGGGCACATCCCAACTAAAATGACAGAACAGTAACAATTCTTACATCAGTTGAAATCATGCTTGCAAAAGAGTAAATTATCCATGTCGGGACTGACTCAGCTGTTGTTTCTTCTTGTTTGGGAGTGAGCTCTCACACAGTATGTCTGCCTAATGCACGAGCTTACCATTCAGGCTGCAGTTACGCCGTTGGCCTGAGGGGGCACTCGCGAGCAGCATCACTCCATTTTTTCAAATTTGGAAATATGAAGCTTTATGTGCTCTGTTGCTTGGTTAGACATAATTGGGATTTTAGGCAGAAAATTAAGCTCAACAGTATTTCATTCTACATGGATCAGATGTACTAAATCAGCATAAAAGTGTATGGATGTTTCAATAAAACATTAATGAGCAAATGCTATAAATAATTAATACAGACGGAAAGGGTAATGTACTAAAATGCTTTACTCCTATTTAGTTTTGTTTCATGTGTCATTTGCTGTAATCTATTTAAACATCAACAAGAACAAAACTTTTCACTTACAGGCATGCTCGACCTACTTCCTTGTCAGGGTGTCTGATCGAGTCATTGTTGCAGGGAAGAATTTATTTTTAAGCATCTCTGAAAGAAGCCCAACAGAGACAGAGAAGAGCTATACTCCCCTGAGGTTCTGGCTGAGGAGACCACCACTAAGGTTGCATGCGAACCAGAGAGCCATTTTACTAATTCCCAGAACATGAGGCTGGCAGTCTGTGCATTAAACGGAACATTATTCAAGTGGTTATACAGTTAGGACTACATAAGCCAAGTGTTTGTGGATTTTTCTTAAAACATAATTCGCTTCTGCTTCCCATTGCCTTTCCTGACAATTCATACAAACATTTATTCTTTCAAAATATTAGATGTTCATTGTTTACACGAGAGGTTCTTTCTGGATTAGGACTCGAAATCTGCTCCTTTTCTGTCAGTGTCTGCTAAAGTGTCTGTTACACAAGTAAATTCAGAATAGTGTTTGCATAAGTTTGCATGAGTTCAATGAACAATGGGAGAGAAGAGAGAGATCCTGTTTAATCATTTGGTTTTATTATCACCCACTTTGGCTTTTCTTTGTTCACTGCAGAGGTGACATCTAAGGCCCTGTCTACACGGAAATGAAACCAGGTGTAGCAGCAAAGATATTTAATCAAATGGGTTTCTAATCCACAACGAATGGCGTTTCAGGACTCTGTAAAGATGTTTGATTCGTGTCTCAGAGTGGTAAAATCTTACTACGCCAGCTCTGTTGTTTCCACGATTATGTCCACCATGATGTCCCTGCCTGATTCCTATATTAATTGCACGTGTGTAACTCTGTGATAAAGTAAACAAACATTGCACCGTACAGTGTTGCAGGCCTAATAAAGCAAATACTTACCTTATTATAGATCTTCCTCTATCAAAAGCTGCAAAAAATGGATCCAGAGTACCCAGAAAACAACATATACTCAATAGTATATGTTAGAATTGTCGTGTTCGCCACTGAGTTGACTGCACACACTAAGCGTTTTCTGTATTCCTCTGGCAGTGTTAAGCTTGGTTTATGCTTGACGCATGTACATTCCGCGCGGAAATGAGACATGCGGAACCGGCCGAGACGCCTTCTAGTAGCGTTTATACTTTTTACGGCTTGTCCCTGCTGAGAACCAATATTCTTGAGGACTGTAGGGGGCGGCGTAGGGCTCTACACCATGCATACAACACTACACCGTATAGTAGAAGTTGTTTACAACATGGCGACACCAATAAGCTTAAACAAAGCAGAACTTTTAAGCTGTTTACCTAGAAAAAAGACGAAAAAGGAGACCGTCCAGTCGTCCATTAAAACACAGTTGATCACAGCGATCTCTATCGGCCGAATCATAAAGATGTTTGTATTTACGAACCTCCGCCGTTGTTATAAAATTTCCTAGGTGCGCGTTGCGGAAATTTGTGTCTCTGCGGTGACCGCGCGGAGAGGCGTGGTTGCTGAAATTACGTAATTTGGCCACGTGGAGCCGTGCGGACGACGCGGATGCGTCAAGCCTAAACCAAGCTTGACTAAGCTACCAATTAACTCCATTTAAGTACTACAGCAGTTTATATGGAACCATGTTGAAAACATTTCTTCTTATTGTGGTGCCATTTTTACAAACTCTGTTTCTGAAACTGTGTAAACAGGACGTGAGACTGTACATATGTTGTGGCTTTACTTGCCAGTTTTGCCATGTCCCTTGATTCTTTAGGCAAGGGAAGGAAATTTTATTTGTAAAGCACACTTTCAACACAAGGCAATTCAAGGTGCTTTACCTGAATACAATTGGAACACAGCATAAATCAATTTGATGATTAAAATACAAGAAAGCAATTACAATAAGATAATAATCAAGACAATATAACAATTTACTGATCTCTGTAACTGATCTCGCTGAAAAGCTCACAATTCTTCCTTTCACTAACTGATCTTGCTAAAAAAGCTCACAGTTTTAATTCACTGACCGATCCCACTGGAAAGTTCACAGTTCTTCCTTCCACTAACTGATCTTGTTGAAAAAGCTCACAGTTTTTTCTTCCACTAACTGATCTGGATTTAGAATCCAGTGTTGAACTTATAGAAACTGAGAATTCATTGTTGCAAAATCGATGGCTTTTCTACTACCTCAGCAAGTGCCAATGGCTGAATGAATAGCGAGCACGTCCTTCTGCCAATCCACACATCTAGAAACAACTTAAATCCTTCAACAAAGCTCAAGACATACAGCAGTGTAATTAAATACACGACATACTACAACAATCAAAGCAGAAAAACACACATGAGCACATGTGTGTTTTTATCGAAATCAATTTAGTAAAAAGGGCTAAAGCTAGACGTTTGTTCAGCCACGTCACTATATCACAGTTAAAAATGTTCAATTCGACCATTCTTTAATTTAAAGATTCATTTGAAGCAATTCTAGGCACAAAGTACATCTTAACTATTTATTTTCAATATTATGTACATATCTTTAAGACAGAAACAGAGAGGGCAATGTTTTATATTATCCCTAACATGAAGACCATAAAAAAGTAATGGGCCTTAACATGATATATGCATATAAATCATATCGATGTAATCCAGAAAAGGCAAAAATGTACAATCACGAAGTTTGTTCTCTGCTTCTAAAGACAAACAGGATTTAGTTCTCAAACAAAGACTCATCTTGAGATTTTCCCCCAGCATCTGAATGCGAGACATTAAAGTAAGTCAGTCATCCATGAGAAAGCCCTAATGTTTGTACAGCCTGTGTTTAAAACTAGAAAAAAGTTAATTGCTGGGTGATTATGTGAAGTAGATTTTGATTTGAAAAGTAACTTCAGTTTTGTTTTATTTGGGTTTAAGGCAGAGATAAATAAGTATGCCAATTTGAGTTTACATTACTAAAAGCCAGCAACAGCTAAATTAGAGTTGGCACCACTGTTGGCAGTGGTTGTTGAACTATACATCACTATGTCATTAGCATAAAACAAAAATTTTGCAGTAAGGGCATTACTGATACAGACTGGTAGGTACACAAATATGCTATCAATGCTTAAAACTGTGCTTGTGTTAGTCTAAGGTGGTACTGACAGCAAAAGAGCATATCAACGTTTTTGTGTGCGTTCTAGCAAATAGTATAAATGTTTTCTTAACTTTAAATTGTCTTTCAGAGAATTTCTGCCCATTGGACGTCTGACCAATCTAAATGTCTCCTTGAAATACTAAAACAGCCCTTTGAGTTGTGATGAATCATAAGCATTGAATCACACACCAACCATTGTGTTATTTACCAACCTCTCTCTGCAGGAATTAGTTCTTGCAAAATACATGTGGGCAGGGCACTCTGAGACAACTTTGTTTTGTTCCTTGTGGTACTCAGCAGTCTTTGCTACCTTGTGCAGATGTCCATACCATAGACATCAAAAATGGTAATTGATCTCAGATGTTACCTTTCTTATATGAGGTTTGACTTTTCTTTTTTGATCATACCTACTTTTTAAGCAAATACTGTATTATAGTGCCAAAGTGAAATCATTTACAGAACACTATTTGAAAATCTAAACCTGCTCTTCACACTGGGCACACCATGTCCATGATGAAACATGGTGGTTGCAGTATCATCCTAGGGGGACAACTGGCCTCAGATGATGTAAAGATGCACTCAAAAAAGGAAACCTTAGATTGAATAACAAAATGAATGTCAAGTGGTTCGACCCAACCGCTTTAAGTAAAATTTAAGATACTTGGTTACTTAGTATCACATACTAATCACTTACTTAGTATCACTGCACGATACTTAGCTGTATTGTGTCGTTTGATTAATCTGATTCTTTCAAAATGAATGCTGATTAAAACTTTTTATCTTTTGCCCAAGAGGGCATTCTCTATGACTTCAGAGTAGGTCAGCATCTCTGAGCTGCTCAGAAACACTGAGACTGATGAGTTGAAGTTGAGTTTATTGAGATGATATAACCAGATCCAGTGACTTATTGAGCTTTCCATCTCTGAAGATTTGAGCTATTCTTTTTTCGGACTTTCAGTTATGACAGAGACAAAACAAAACAAACAAAAAAACAAGAAAAAAAACGTAAAACATTAACATCTAAGTGAATTCTCAATGGTTATTACACCAGAACAATTAATTGTAACCATGCTTTAGCCCTTAATATTTTAGGTTTTAGTATTTAATTGTTTTATGTTTGTAGATCGAAACATGAAATTGCCATCAATACTTAATAGTAACAAGAAAGTCTAGTGAGAATTATACGTGTTTAGCCAAGTGGTCATATCCCTTGTGTTAGACCAAAACATTGTAAAAGTGAAAGGAAGAAAGATGTTTCAAACTATTTTACAAATAATTATAAGAAAAGTGTGGCTTGTACATGCATTCAGACCCGTTAATTCAATACTCTTAAATATAAACAAATTCCCTTCCAGTCAGTAATGTAACCCAGTCCTTCTTTATGTAATTTTTCTCATTATAAATCAAGCTGTTTTCTGTGGCTTCAAATGCTTGTCCGTGAACATTTATGAGCAAACAGCATCATGTAAGGCTATATACATTTTTTTTGCATATACAAGGTTTAAGCAGAGTTGCTTTATTGAACAGCATTTCAGAGAACATTGTTTAATCCAGAATCTGAATATAAGAGTATGGTAAAGCCACAAACCTATCAGAAACAGCAAAAAGACCCATTGTATCTCTGCTGTAACTGCTGAAATAACCATCTTAATATTGGTCTTCAAGCAAAAGGGGCATGGAAGTCATTCAATTAAAACCAGTAGCCCCATTTAAACCCACCGCTCAGGTGGGTTTCAAATGTCCCACACGATATTGGCCAACATGCACATGGTGTGCATTGGAAAAGATCTCCATAGGGAAACATGGAGGTTGAAACATCACCTCTCGGGATGCTTTTCTTCATCTGGGGCAGAGAAACTTGTCAGAGTTGATAAGAAGATGGATGGAGCTGAAAGGTCTGAGACAGAAGTGGAGGTCTACCTCCTAGCAATCCTAAACACATAACCAGAGCACCAAGGGAATGGTTTAATCAATATTTGTGTGTTTGTGTTCAGTTTCATTAGTCACAAAGGACCGGTTTCAACCTAACCTGTATCAAGCCTTCAAAATTGACATTCATAGACGCTCTCCGTCCATTCTGAATGAGTTGGAGTCATTTTCCAAAATAGCATGGGAAAAAATTAGTTTCTAGAACTGAAAAACACAGACATCCCCCAAAAGACTTGAAACTATATTACAGGAAAAGATGGCTCTACAAAGTATTAATTTAGGGGACCGAATAGACATGCCGTGTATCATGTTGATTCCAATTAACAACTAGATAAGCATACAGAAAGCGCAGATCTCCACCAGGGCCACTCATAGATTTATGCTGCCCAATCTCAGCCATCCATTAACTCTCTGAGACAGGAGAGAAGTCCAAGATGGCACCGGTGGTCAGTAGGTCAATATGCGCTTCATGTCAGTTCAACCCAAAAATGTAATCATTGTGGACATATCCTGAAATCCATCAATAACTTTTTGACTTAAAAAATTATATACCTCCTAGCGGAGGTCGTTTATGGGGACCACTTTGTGTTGGTCTTTTAAAAAAAATCCCAATAAAATACTTTGAAGATTGTGACAACATGATACAATATAATGTTTTTTAAACAAGTAAATTTACTCACGTTTTCAACAGTCTAGAGTCTAGAGAAAACAAATGCAATAATGCAAAAAAATAGGTTTAGTTTGGTGTTATAAAACTAACCAGGGCTTACAATACAGGCTTGGTTCAAAGTAATTCTGTGGCAGGGTAAAAGGAAAATACTTTGACCTCAAAGATACTTGACCCTAATCTCTGCATGTTCAACATTAACCTCTCTACAAGTCACAGGATACCAGACGGCAATAAATGTCCCAGGGGCTCCGATCCTTTCCAGATCCAAGCATCTCCAGTGTGAGTGTGTGTGTGTGTGTCTGAAAGATAGAGATGAAGCTTGTTTGAAGCTTTAAATCAAATGGACAGATGAGCAACAGGTGGGGAATCACAAAGTGCTGGCTGTGGGAGAATAAGCAGCAAGAGAAAATCAGGAAGACAAAGCGGAAAAATTTGAGTTCAGGAGTACTAGTAGATGGAAAGGAAAGAAGATAAATTACAACACCCGTGAAGAGAAAAAATTGGGGGAGTGGGGTTTAAAGGAGTAAAATAACTGGGATGAAGGGTCTGTCTTATAACTTAACTTCTCCCTTCATAGTAACAATGTCCTTCTGTTTAGTAGGAGATCAAATTTTTTATACCCCATTCTTATTTTTAAGCAACATATTAAATGACTTTTCCTTCTCCTTTACAGGTGGGATATTTGTTTTCTTTCCTATTCCTCTTCCTCTCACCATGAGCTCCCGGGTGGTGAACAGGAAAGGAGAGCCACAGTACCGACGGCACTTCCTCACAGACAACAGTATCTTTCAGGGTAAACATCAAGAGACACAAAAGATCTAATGCATGCCTGATAATATGTACAGCAAGAGAACACTAGAGGGAGACATAGCGACATCTTTGTTTTTTTGAAAGTACCACCTTTTAATATCAGAAAAAAACAACCATCACAACTGTGTACCAATGCATAATGGGGATAAATATGCACATAAATGCGGAATTTTTTTGCTCTCCTTTCTCCTGAAAGCTGAGCTAAATCCAGATGTTTTACAGGATCAATGTGATCTTGATCTGAACGTTTTGAGACAGTAAGACTTCCCACTGGCTGAGCCAGCAGATAAATCCGTGACAAATCTGATAAGTTGGCCTGTCTCTGTGGGCTATCACGCCCACTGCAGACAGACCTTTAACTGCCTCACCGAGAGCGACCATCTTAAGTGTGCTTTCAAAGGTAGAAAAATAAAGGCTCGAGTTCAACTGCAGGGGGGGTCTCATTGGAATAATGCACAGACTAAAGAAAACTGTAGGTTGTCACTTCTGTGGAGAACTAAAGATTTTTGCATTTTTCACTTTAAACTAATTTATTCAGAACAAAATGTTCTCTGGAGGATGGTGATGATGTAAAAACAATTGGCTTGCTGATTTTCAAATATGTAATAACGAGCATAGAAAAAGCTGTCATCTAATTGTAATCTAATTACAGTGGGGCAAAAAAGTATTTAGTCAGCCACCGATTGTGCAAGTTCTCCCACTTAAAATGATCACAGAGGTCAGTAATTTTCTTCATAGGTACACTTCAACTGTGAGAGACAGAATGTGAAAAAAAAATCCAGGAATTCACATTGTAGGATTTTTAAAAAATGTATTTGTAAATTATTGTGCAAAAATAACTATTTGGTCAATAACAAAAATTCAACACAATACTTTGTAATATAACCTTTGTTGGCAATAACAGAGGTCAAACGATTACTATAGGTCTTTACCAGGTTTGCACACACAGTAGCTGGTATTTTGACCCATTCCTCCATGCAGATCTTCTCGAGAGCAGTGAAGTTTTGGGGCTGTTGCCGAGCAACACGGACTTCCAACTCCCTCCACGGATTTTCTATGGGGTTGAGGTCTGGATACTGGCTAGGCCACTCCAGGACTTTCAAATGCTTCTTACGGAGCCACTCCTTCGTTGCCCGGGCGGTGAGTTTGGGATCATTGTCATGTTGGAAGACCCAGCCACGTTTCATCTTCCAAGCTCTCACTGATGGAAGGAGGTTTTGGCTAAAAATCTCACTATACATGGCCCCATTCATTCTTTCCTTAACACGGATCAGTTGTCCTGTCCCCTTAGCAGAAAAACAGACCCAAAGCATGATATTTCCACCCCCATCCTTCACAGTAGGTATGGTGTTCTTGGGATGCAACTCAGTATTCTTCTTCCTCCAAACATGAAGAGTTGAGTTTATACCAAAAAGTTCTACTTCGGTTTCATCTGACCACATGACATTCTCCCAATCCTCTGCTGTATCATCCATGTGCTCTCTGGCAAACTTCAGACGGGCCTGGACATGCACTGGCTTAAGCAGGGGGACACATCTGGCACTGCAGGATTTGATTCCCTGTCGTTGTAGTGTGTTACTGATGGTAACCTTTGTTACCTTGGTCCCTACTCTTTGCAGGTCATTCATCAGGTCCCCCTGTGTGGTTCTGGGATTTTTGCTCACCGTTCTCATGATCATTTTGACCCCACGGGATGAGATCTTGCGTGGAGACCCAGATCGAGGGAGATTATCAGTGGTCTTGTATGCCTCCATTTTCTGATAATTGCTCCCACAGTTGATTTTTTCACACCAAGCTGCTTGCCTATTGTAGATTCACTCTTCCCAGTCAGGTGCAGGTCTACAATTCTTTTCCTGGTGTCATTCGAAAGCTCTTTGGTCTTGGCCATAGTGGAGTTTGGAGTCTGACTGTTTGAGGCTGTGGACAGGTGTCTTTTATACAGATAACGAGTTCAAACAGGTGCCATTAATACAGGTAACGAGTGGAGGACAGAAGAGCTTCTTAAAGAAGAAGTTACAGGTCTGTGAGAGCCTCAGATCTTCCTTGTTTGAAGTGACCAAATACATATTTTCCACCATAATTTACAAATAAATTCTTTAAAAATCCTACAATGTGAATTCCTCGATTTTTTTTTCAACTTCTGTCTCTCACAGTTGAAGTGTACCTATGATGAAAATTACTGACCTCTATCATTATTTTAAGTGGGAGAACTTGCACAATCAGTGGCTGACTAAATACTTTTTTGCCCCACTGTACATACACTTACTATTTTAATGCTGTCATAGTGGCCTACACAGGTCTAAATGAAGAGTTTTGATTGAAAGTTTTGCTTTTCTGTAAATGTCGTGATTTTTTATATTGTTAAATAACCAAATTTTTGTTATTTTGAAATTATTTTTACATTCTTCGATCCTATGGGTTTAAAATCTTTATTATTCTATTATTATTATTAAATTGAATTCAGTTTATGGCACCAATTCACAGCTAACATCTCAAAGCACTTTACAAAAAAAATAAAGAAACAAAACCCTCACTACTGGACACAGCGTTATCCCAACTTGTTTACAGTCACTGTGTACCGTTTCATGTTGATAAGGTCAAGGGTTTAAAACACTTACACTGCAAAACAGTACACTTCCTATTCGGAGGGGGCGAGGCTTAAGTGATGTCAGGATTTTACCATCAGTATTCGTCAGGGACTCGATGACCATCCAACACAAAAGGTTAATCCCCCTGTGACTTTCTGAATAGGAGATAAATAACTTTTATATTTTTGGAATTTAGTCAAACTTTGCGGCCCTGCCCTATCCCTTCAGCCTATAGGAAACGTAATTTTTTTGGAAAACTTCTGATCCTCCATGCCTGAAGGCGATTTTGACCAATTTACAAGCTAATTGGTCAAAATCTCTTGGAGGAGTTTGTTAAAGTTCGACAAGTGTGAAATGTGAAAAATTACCATTTTAATCAAAATGGCCGACTTCCTGTGCGGTTGGGACTTTGACATTATATGAGGGGTTTTTTCATCTGGAAGTAATACTCAAGTCAAATTTCTGTTAAACCTTGTGGGGCAGATAAAGTTGAGGGGGCGTTGTTGAGACATTTGGCCACACCCCTTTTAAATTCCCTTAAAATACAAAATTTTCACACATTATAGCAGAATTCCATAGAATGAGACTTCAGTCTCAATTGGCAGTTTTAGAATACTTATTATGGAAAATACAAGAGCCCCTCTCCAGGGCATCTCTGCTCTCCCATCTAATATGCCATCTCTGCCTGCCTGTATGAGCTTCAAGAGCCTTCTGTCAGAATATTTTGTCTTCATTACAGACTTAACCATAACACAAGGAGTCCTTCAGTTGGATTAGAGTAGGTGAAATATCCATGTCTTCTTCAACTTCAGAATCTTCATTGACTCCCAAGGATTATGCCAGGTTCCCCGGATGCCTTCATTGATAATTACTGATCACTTAATAAAAAATAATCATAAAATAATTTTCCCATAACACACACTTAATGTGTGTGCAAAGTTTGGTGAGTTTTCATCTATATTTAGTCCTCTAAAAAACAATTTAATTTCGGAACAAAGCAATGAGAAATATTACAGATCACAATAGGCCATGCCTAGCCAACCACGATCCGCAAGTGTTTAAAACATCCAGCAGAGAAAGGCACCCGAACTTTGCAAGCTTCAGCTTAAAAATATATCTTCTGTGTATATGCGTCGAACTAATGGCTTTATGAGCGTTGCTTGACACTGACAAGGCTTGCAGTCTGAACGCACCATTAGTAAGACTGAAGTCGAACTGAACAAGAATTCTTATAATCTGACTCAGACACCCTATTAATGTGATTGGAAATCGAATTTCTCTACAACCAACACCCCAACTAACACTCAATCCATGCATTCCCCTTAGGAAGTGATGGAATGCAGAAAAGCATTCAACAGCAACACAGTAGTAGAGGAAGTAGTAGTTGTCCCTGCACTGGCTTACTAGGATCCAGTTAAAAATTAAATCTTTGAATGGTCTTGGCCCAGCTTATTTGTCTGAACTTTTAATGCTGCGAGATCTCTACAGATTTATGAGTAGTATACTCAGAACCTTCTTGTTATCCCTAGAACCAAACTGAAGTCTCTGGGTGATAGGTGTTTTTCAGTAGTGGGTCCCAGACTGTGGAACAGTTTTCTAGTAAACACATGGGACTGCTTAGAGTCTGAGTAATTTGAATAAACTGTTAAAAACCCATTTTATGAGCTGTCTTTTTGTTAAGAGTAGACTGTATGTATTTTATTATTATGTTTCCATAATTTTTGTTTATTGTTGCATTTTAACTTAATTTAACTTTATCTTCAATACCATCTACAGCACTTTGTTCAGCAACTGCTGTTGAAAATTGAATACAGTTCAAAATACTTTATTGATTCCTGAGGGAAATTATGTGCTGTTGTAGCTCTTCATTTCTTTAAACAGGTCTCTCTTGCAAATGAGACATTGAGTCTCAAGAGACAAACCCTGTATAAATAAAAGATAAGTAAAAATAGAATATCATTTCATTCTTCAAAAGGTTGTTGTAAACACTGATGGGTCTGTGGTGCAGTGAAACTGAAGAAGCCTCCAACTTAAGGCACTCGGTTGTTGTAGGTTAGTATCATAAAGAGGATGCTTGGAGTTGTTTATAATTTTCTGGATTTTATGAAGAATCCTTCTTTGCATAATAATCTCCAGAGGTTCCACAGTTGTCTCCAGAACAGAACCAGCTTTCTTTATCAGCTTCTTGAGACTTTGTAAATCCCTGGCTGATGCTGCTACCCTACCAGATCATGGCAGAAGAGATTACATAGCCTACTCCAAAACATACTTGTAGAAGATCTGCAGAATCTTCCTGCAAACCTTGAAGGACGTAAAAGCCCTCAAAAAGTACAGTCTGGTTTGTTCCTTCTTATGGACAGCTTCAGTGTTGAGTCTCCAGTCTAGTCTGCTGCCCAGGTGAACACAGAGGTATTTATATTCCTGAGCAACCTACACTAAAATGTGCTACCTCCATAAAATTGACACTGATAAGCATGGGCGCCGTCAGGGGGGAAAGGTTAGGACGATTCTGAGGGCCCGGCACAGACAGGGGGCCCTTTGAGGGCTATCAATATATATTGTCTCGTGTAAGTTTTTTAAATGAAATATTTACTTTTTTCTGTTAAAATAAGCAAATTATATATGGTTGGGATTCGATATAAAAAAAAAATCTTCGAATTATGTATGATATAATTTCACCCCTCTCGCTTACTGAATGGTATCGTCTGACACTGGCAGCGGCACGAGCAAAATTTGTACAGCACACTTCGCCTACATGAACGATTCCTTCCCTTCACTGCTGTGGAAGATCTTTTCTGTCAAACTGTTGCTTAATTTAGGTCAAAGTAGGATTAGCTTCTAAAACCCAGTGTTACAACTTTTCAGTTCTGTGTGTCAGCCACTGTGAAATACAGGAGGATGTATGGATGCTGAACTAGCCACGTTGCTACTGGATTGGTAAGTAATAAAGGCTAGCTCCTGTGTTATTTGGGCATGGTGATACGATATAGTGCCAGGCAAATTGTTTGATGGTTTACCAACTGTCACGCTGTCAGTTTGATGTTTTGTTCTTTTGACTGTACTTGTAAACTTGTTAAGAAGCGTTCCATAGAGATTCCCTCATCTGCTTCGGCTGTCGGCTCGGTCTTGCTGATAGCCAGCAGCCCCTATGTCGAGATGCAAAGAGTAAGAAACCACTGTATTTATGGTTGTTTATGGGTTTCAGCACGTTTCGTAGTGAGTTACCGCTGCATTAAAGTGCGCATTATTCAGTTAAAGTGATGTTTTCGGACTTAAACTAGTGCTAACTCAGCGGAGTAGCTCTGTAGATCTTTACGTCATGGTGATGTGATACAGTAGCTTTGCTCAAAGTTTTCCATGTTAGCTCAAGAACCCCCCATTTTTTTCTCTGTTAACTTATAAATGCAGTCAAACATAAAATGTTATATTGACTATCAGTTGACCTTGCCTCTGTCAAAATGAGGTCTTGATTATTCTGAACAGTAAAATACACTTAAAAATTAGAATGTCCAAGGCAGTCATTTTGACCCTTTTGAAATATGCATATTAAATAACTTTGTCAAATTAAGTAATGAAGCCTTGTTGGTCCCTAACTTTTCCTAAAACTATGTGAATTTTAATAAAACTATTTTGAGTATGTATCATGTGAATAATAATATGATCATTTCTACAAAGGATTTTGCGCTGTTTCAATTTAGTTTGCAAACATTCTGTATCAGATAATATGAAAGTATTCTGTGAAGGGTGGTTGGCAGAGATGGATCATACTGTATTTGACAACATAGGGGATCGTATAGTAACACAATTCCACATCATCTTCAAGAGATCCACTGAAACCTCCCAAATAGCTCAAAGTAGTTTGTACAGTAGCTGGCAGACTTTTTTACTTTTTTATTACGGGTAAAATATATTAATATATGTATGTATATATATATATATATATATAAAATATGTATAGACCTATCTTTTATAAATCCTGATTGTGTTTTACCATCTGTCCAACACAACTTTTCAAACAATTTTCAAAAATAAGAGTAAATAATTTGTAATCCACTTACATTGCTAGTGCAAGCAAAAAAGAATTAATTTAAGGTGGTCTAGCACTACAGAAGCAGTTATATATGATTCACATAAAGTTTGATTGACTTAAATATATGAGAATGATAGTAAAAATACCATAAATTGCATGATTTTATATAAATTAATATGAAAAAAAATCTCAGCTCTGTTGGGGGCCTTCCCAAGATTCTTGTCATGGGGCACAAAAATTCTTAGCAGCGCCCCTGCTGAAAAACTGGGATCCACGGAGAATCACAGGAAAACAGAGACAAGCACACAAACGCAACTAAGGTGAAATTTAGAGTAGCCAGTTAACCTAACAGGCTTTTTTTTAATGTGGGAAGGAGCAGAAGTACATGGAGAGTTTTATTTATGATAACATTCATGCTAATTTTTTAAAACTGCATATAACATTGCATGTCTATTTTGAGTTTATGACCAATTTTATTTAGTCAAAATATAATGGCTGAACATGACAAGCCAAGCTTGCACTAATTACCAAGTGGTCAAATCAAAATGGTAGAAGGACAGATTAATTTTCTACGGTTAACTAAAGTCTAAAACCTTATACTTAATATATAACACAGTATAGGTAATACTAGCTTGTACAAAATAATTAGCAGGACAAGTGCTCTCTTAAGAGACAAACTCATTCTCTATTGTGAACTAAAATAATTAACAAAACTAACTAACATAATTATAATTAACATAATTATAGAGACTAGTTTTACCATATTACTATTGCGATTTGTCATCACTTCACCAAAGCTGAACATTCAATTAAACTAGATTTAAAAACACTTTATCAATACAATTTGGAAATTTTAATTGGTTGTAACTTGTATAATATGAGTTACAAAAACATTTAATTTCCCCTTGGGAATAACAATTTTTTTTGAACTGAAGTAAATGGCCTGTAGACTCTATAGTACCTTATCTTGTCTGGAGGACCCCAAAGTGCTTCATACTACATTCAGTCATTCACCTATTCACACACATATTTACACCCTGGTGATGGCGAGCTAAATTGTATCCATAGCTGCCATGTGGTACACCGATACTGATCCAGAAGTGATTTGGTTGTTGCAGAGGTTAGGTGAATTTAATTAGGTACTGTAGTTCAAAATGGTTGTAAAATGATGATTATCTTACTTTCTTTTCTCTTCCAACAAACTGGTTCACGATGTTTTAACTATTTCACTTCCATCCTAAAAGCATTAACCTAGCATTTAGGTTAAGTGAATCACCCAGCAACTGTTAGAAAGTTGAATCTTTGCATCTCTTCTAATCTGTCTGCAATAATCATTTCACTGACAGCCTGTCCTTTCGTGTCTGCCAAGGACCATTTCAATAAACATATGTTTCTATGTTTATCTCTTTTTTTTAATCTCTTTTCCGCATGACTTCCCCCCCTTCTTCATTTCTTTTCCTCATCCCAGTGCATTCCTCTGATCAGTTTGGAAATTCAAACTGGCTGAATGGTTTTACTTTGACCATGGTGTATAAATCAGTCAGGGGATGTAAACTTAGAGTTTAGGTAGATGTGCGCACACAAAATGTAAGATTTTCCAATTCTTGTCAAATTGCATCATACTTAAGTGTATTTTGCTGGTATTTTATGTGACTGACCAACATAAAGTAGTGCTTTAATTTGAAGTGAAAAATAAGTAAATAAAGGTTGTCATGTTTCTATAACCAAAATATAAAAAGCTTGTTATGCATTTGCAATCAGACCCCCCCCCCCCCCACATCAATATGTCCCTGAATCCTGTTTTCAATCCATCACAGCCACAAGTGCTGTGAAACATGTCTTTATCAGCTTTGTATTAATAGAATTTTTTTTAACCATTTATTCTTTGGAAAATACCTCAAGGACAGTCAGATTTGTCGGAAACAGCAGTTTTAAAGATGCACATTAAGGATGTTATACATCACACTCTCTAGGCTTGCAGCATAACGTCACTATCATAAAACCAAATTTCTATGGAGCACACCTTAAGCAGCCAGTCTACTGACGGTTTTACAAACTCGCTAGGCAAAACAACAAAACACATCAAACCAACAGTGTGTCAGTTGTTAAACTGTCAAACAGCTTTCCCGGCAATAAATTAAATCACCATATCACATCAAACACAATAACCCCGGGACAACCGTTTATTACTTACCAATCCAGTAGCAACACAGCTAGTAAAGCATCCCTATTATCCCGTTGTAGAACTCTCCAGCAAAGAAAAGCAAGGCCAGTATTGAATCTTGTCTCTTGCTCTATCACATTCTCATTTTCTACTCATTGCTTCTTCTGATATCATCTTCTTCGGTTTCTTTGGTGGACCTGCCATGGCTGAAGTCTCAAAACCATTGGTTTGTATGTATCAGTTTGGTAGCATGTGATTTAATGTTGTAAAGTAAATCTTGATACTGCCAGTAGGCATTCTGGGAGGTCTAACCATGGCCAACGAATGGACGCATGGAGTAGAGCCCAATTTTCTAACTATCCATCAAACAAAACAGAGAGTGTACGTCTGTAATTGGTCAGCTCAACAACAGCCCCATATAATTTCACCAGAATGGTGCTCTATAGTCGATGTAATTATTGGTTTGGGCAGTAGATACTTTATATTGAAAGGAAAGTTTATCTAATATGGTCTTTTCGGCGATTTTGAACACAAGGAGTAGAGAACGACAAATAAGACCACTCTGCTTGTTTACATGTGATCTAAGGGCCTGATTTATCAAAATTCCCAATAATGACTGCAAACCTGTGTGCAGTGCAAAAAATTTGCACCAGAGGACTGTCCTTCATTTGCGGGTGATCTACTAAGATTATGTGACCAATTCATAACAGGTGCAAGGAGAAGTTTCAAATGAGGAGTTTGCGCTGCTGCTGTGAGCTGCGCCACAGATTCATGTTGCGTCTTTGGCTAAATAAAGGGGAAAAAACTGCATACATTTTTAAGTCTATGGCTGTTACAGAGTTAATTACTATTAGACTATAATGTTGTATATTATATTTCTCAATTGTCCAAAATAAATTTAATGCATGTAGTGTACATGTGCTGCTCCATGTACACAGCACATTCTAGATTTAGACTGATTAAAGTTGGATCACAACTAACTGTGCGCTCAGCGCAACTTCAGCAGGTGCAGATACGCTGAGTGTACAGTGTGTTATGATTCATCTTTGGGGGAAAACAGGTAAATATTTAGATAACTGTCAGGTTTATGGCCATTAGAGTGTTAATTACTGTTAGGTTATATTGTTTGTGAATGACAGTTTTCGTTTGTCAATAGTAAACTTATGTTAAATGTGGTGGTGAAAAGTTAATACATGCCTTTCAGAGGAGGTAAAAATAGGTGCAAAAATAGCTGGCACAAACATTGTAATTCTTTGTAGATCACACTGCGCCTGAAACGCCTACTTTTTTGCCTTTTCTACTCCTAATATGTTTGCGTCTTCTGACAGAAACAGCCATGTTGCATATTGATTATGGGGAAAAGCGCTAAAGGGATTGTGTACATCCTGCTCCGGGTTTAACAGGTGCAAAGCTCTTTGTACTAAGTAAGTAAATCAGTTATAGCCTGTTTTTGCGATGTTGTACAGTTTGCGACAGTATTAACAAGTGCAAACTGTTGATAAATCAGGCCCTTAGAGTATTCAATGAGCTGCACTTCTAATAAAAAGCTTTCCGGCTAAAAAAAAAACGTATTTACCTTCGGGAATTGCTCCTTGTGGGGGAATGCTTTTACAAGTTGAAGTAAGCTAACTCTAATTGACAAGAGATTGCATGCAATGATAGGCAGACCAGACGGAACAAACCAACGGAGAAGTATAAAAGGAAAACAGCTTTGTCAATATGTCTGCCTCTGGGTACAAACGTGATGATGGAGAAGTATAAACTAGGCTTAAGGCTAACATGCGGGAACCAGATGAGGATAACTGTTGGGGATATTACCAAAAATGTAGCTATTTGGCTATTATTAGTCAAAGGACTGCTTATGGCAGTCAAAAGATTAATAATTTATGGAAAATCATTATTATTCGGGGAACCACCTTTTTCAGGAATTATTTAAATAGCCAAATGTGTATATCAGTCTCATGATCTGAAGGAATGAATTATTTACCGTATATTGTGTATTGAGCATAAACCTTTCCATATGTGTGTTTTGAACTAGAAATTACAACAGTTACTTTCCAAAATACACAATTTATTTCAAAAAGAACAATAAGAAAAACATTTTAATCACCAAGCTAGAAAAAGAATGAGATGAGAAACCATTAATTCCGATATGACTCTGGAGGAATCTGGGTCCTTTAAGAACCAAGGCTTGATGTGCAGATGCTGGAATGAAAGCTGAATTAGTTTGACTAATTGTAATTAGTTTAACTAATTTAGCACCATTAATTTATGTATAAACCAAGAAGAAAACATCAGGAAAATTAGCATTCTTTGGATCAAGAAATGTTTATTTAAAATTTATCTGGATAAGAAGTCATTGATTTTTGGGAAATTAGTTCTATTCATGAATTGGTCATTTGATATAAATAAGGCGAGTTCAAACACGTCTAATAAGATTAGTTTCAGTTCTTAAACAATCTATTTTAAACCAAGTTCTGTTTGAAGTGTTAATAGCAATCTTAGTTTATGAAGTGCCGGACTAAACCAACATGTGGGCTTATTTAGCTTTAGCTCTCTGCGACTTACGTGGGGCATTTAGAGAGGCTCAAATACATTTACTTAACATTAAACAAAACAGGAAAAACTCCTGTTTGATTGAGTAGCTCAAATTACAGGATTTAAATGACTTGTTGTCTGGAAAAGTCTTTTGAAAACACTGATTAAAATTTTAGGACGAGGCCTGGTTTACCCAAAGATAGCACATGAAACTTAAAAAGTTAATAAAAAAAGGGAAACACCTTTAAAATTAGTTATCTTAACTAATTTGCCTTTGCCCCAACAGACCTTGTGAACGATTAAAGCCCTCCGAGTTGCTGCACGTCGATAAGGAAAGGGGGATCTCCAGGGAGTGTTAGCCAGCAGGCTAACAAAGGATTGCTAATCTGGGTAGCAGCGGTGGGAAGCTCCTGGCTTCGGCTTCCTCTTGGCTGGCTGCTTGGCGATCAGCATCCACCTTTTTAACAGTACCTTTTTGGAGCTCTCCAGTTTGGCATTCACCTCTTATTGGCTCGGTGGAGGTGCTCGGCTCCTGTTTCTCAGCAGTCGGCAGCTTGAAAGTCAGAGAGGTTTCGTCTGGCTCTGCGGATAAACAACGTCTTTATTTATCAATATTTAGGATTCACCTGGTTGTCTTTGAGTTCCTTGAAGCGAGTTCCTGCAGAAACTCGGGCCTTCGTCTGCTAGCCAAGGAATAAGGTTGGAGAGTTTTTTAGCGGTCTGCAGAGTTCAGACAGAACAACGGGGTTTGTTTATCAATGGTTTTCAGTCACCTGATCGGTAATCCGTTAGTGTTGCTTGAATGAGTTCCTCCTCGAACTCAGATGTGTCTCCTTTGCCCGCAAAGGAGGGTTCTTTGATGTGAGGCTTTTTGGCTAAGAGCGAGCAGCTTGCTGAGCATCTCTGTTTTTAGATTTTATAGATGATAGATTTCCACCCTTAAAGTCTCTCAGTGGTTTCAATGCTGTCAACTCAGGAATAGTTTCCACCAGCCTGGGCTGAAAGCTTCTCCAAGTTCGATTCCATTTTACATTCAAGTTCTGGAATAGCAGCCAGGTTAACAGCCGAGGCATATAACCTGACATGGTTCAGTTCATGGGTCTATGTTCTGAAAGCACAGCACATTCCCATGTGCAGGTCAGGTAGCTCAAAACAGGAGAAAACCAGTGACCATAAATCATATTACATAAATATCTTCCTCATCATCTACCGAGAGCAGCAAGAGACATAAGAGTTTCCACATCCTCCCGGAATCCATCGTATAACCACTTGGGAACGTTCCGTCACAACAAGAGGGTTCCCCAGGACCTGCTCTTTGATTAGAAAAGATTTTAACAATTACATTTAGACACCAGCTGACCATATCTATGGTTAAACTTGGTTACACTTTAGAGGAAGATGCAGATACATGCTCCAGATATATTTGACAAGACACAGTGTGGGGATAAGACAGGGAGACAGAGAGGGGAGAGAAAAATCTAGCATCTGTCCTCACCAAAAGCAGGAAGAGTGAATGTCATTGTTGTGTTGGCTGTATGTATAGGGACCATTGTTAACTGGAATATCAACCTTCACCTTAATTTCCAAAGGGTTATCCCACTTCCCATTAATTCTGACCATCTCCCCTGTCCTTTCTAAATAAAAGCACCACAGCATGATGATGTCCCTACCATGTTTCACTGGGGGTATGGTTTGTATAGAGTAGGCTAATGTAGAGTATTGGTTTCCCCCAAACATGGTATTTTACTTGTAGCCTAAACATAGGGCACCAACAGATTTTTTGTGTTTTCTACTATAGCTTTGCTTTTGCCAAACTAAACACAAAACTTATTTCTTTCAGCATTACATTTTCTTGCCAGTATTAGAAGAGTCAGGGTTACCAGGGAGCTGTCCAGGAGGCGTCTAGGAGGCATCCTGACTAGGGCTGTAATGATGCAAAAAGATAAGTTGACGCAAAAAATGTGCGTTGAGCGTCATCACTTTTAAAATAAACGTAGCGGGAGCAAGTACTGTCAGTATGAGTGAGTCAGTTGACTTAAATATCTCCATTCGAATTCTCAGTTCAAGGTATGGAACTATTTTAAAATAAAAGCAAGCCATTTTGCTGTCTGCCGGCTTTCCAAAATGGAAATGACTTTTAAAAGGATGACGGCCTCCAGGAGCAGTTCCAGCAAACCGACAACGAACTCTTGATGGTCACTTTTAATAATGCGCATCCTGTTTGAATACTATTTTTTTTTTACTTCATGCTTCTCCGGTTTGTTGGATTCAAAGTTGCCATCTAAAAACTAGAAAAATGTGTAGAATTTTATTTTAATGAACAGCGCCTCTCTCTCTCTCTCTCTCTTGCAAATCTTATGTCAGAAACAAGCGAAATGCAGCAAAATAAATGTTTTTGTTGAATGAAGAGCACTATTTAGCATAAAGTGAATGTTAAATTTTGTTTGTTTATATTGTTTGGGGATATTTTCTCTCCTTTATTCATATGATTGCTTTGCACAACATTTAACTTCTTGTTAAATGCAACCTCTAACATTAGATTGTAATAATACTACAACTTTATTTGGGATTTTTTTTACAATTAAAATGTGTTCAAATGAATAAATGTGTTTATTTCATGGAAATAAATACATTAATAAATGTCAAATTTCTATACAAATCAAATAATGGGTAAATAATCGATAATAAAATCGAATTAAAATCTAAATGAATAGAAAAATTAATCATTAGATTAATCAATGCATCGAAAAAAATAAATAAAAAAATAATCGTTTTGCCCAACTCTAATCCCGACCAGATGCCCAAGCCATTTTAACTGTCCCTTCTCGATGTGGAGGAGCAGTGGCTTTACTCTGAGCCCCCTCCAGATGATTAAGCTTCTCAGTCTATCTCTAAGAGAGAGCAGGCACCCTACTTAGGAAAACTGGCCGATCCTCAGCTGCAGAAGCTGGCTCTTGTGTTAGCCAGTTTACATAAATTCCCAAAGAAATACTTTGACATTTTTGCTTATAATGAGGCATGGCCCAAGGTCATATGGTGCCTTAAGCAACCTTGAATTGTGGCCTGATCATAACATCAACACCACTACCAGTGTTTTAATCCAGATCTAGTTGAATCGAAGATAGGGGGCTGCGTTTAAAGCAATAAGAGTGTATTGGTGTGGCAAACTGATGCTCAAACAAAGAAAAAAAAAGCATCAGATTTTAACCATGGAAAAACAACAGTCACTCTATGAAAAATTTTTACACTTTTGCTAAATTAAATTCCTTTAAATGTAAGGAATAATTTTTTTTAACTTATTGATACTTCAGCCCAATGTTCTTGTTAGATATTAACAAATAAACCTTTTAGATCTGTGTCTAAATTCAAGGATTTAGCTGAGTTCACTGATGGTCTGGGGCCGAATACATTGGCTTAATTTGCTTATGCCTTTTTGCCAGCACTGCTTTTACTTTAGGCCGGCTCTGCATATAGTCTCATAATATGAAGGCAAGGATCGATCAGAGGGACGCCTCAAATAACCGCTTCCTCGCGTGGTGCTGATAAAAAACAATCACAGGCATTTTGCTTTTGGGGAGGGAAATCGATATGGTAACCTGTGCGTTGCTCCTCTCCTGCAAAACGTAATGAAATGGGGTTTCCCTACACCTACGTGGACCGATGAACAAGACTTATATGGGAGCTCCAGACTGATTAGACTTGGGAAGGGAAATGACTCAACAGAGAGTGATACGCCCCTGGCTAGAAGCGCACACAAACACACATTGTAGGCTACAGTTTAAAAGCTTTTTAACGCCGACTATTACTTAATGTCTACATGCCAGTAGAGCATTCTCTTGGGAACGCCAGTTCAAATTCCCCGCATAAACTGAAGACGATCCGAGAAGAGACTAGGCGGCGCAAAGTGGGTCACCGCTGCGCATTCACATTGATACCGTTTTTGTTGTATTTCAAGACAAAAATCAAACAAACAAGCGAATGTGGTACCAAATATTTTTTGGCGGGGAATTCATTTTGAGAAGCAGATGAAATGCCAAAATTCCCGCTCCTCTGGTGAGCTGTCCACCCACCCCCTCTTATTTGTGTGCGCTATATCACTCCCTTCTCGCCTTCTCCACCCGTCCTGAGCTGTTGCTTATTAACATCTACTCTCTCGTCCGCCCCGTCGAGCGTGTGAGAAATCGGCTTATCGTTACTCTGCCTCGGTGTTGCGCCTGATGAGAGGAAAAGATGTGCTGCGCTCAGACCGGAGGATGGGGATGAAAAGGGTTTAAGGGGGCGTCTGTAAGAAGGGGGCAAGAAAAGTGACACTCTGTCCTCATGGCGCGCTTCTTTTGAAACGCCTCATTATCATGGATGGATGGGCATATTTTGATGGCATGTTGGAATTTTACGGCTGCCACAAGTAGGGAATAATAATAATTTAAAAAACATGCCAAAGCGCATGGAGGGACAACTCCAAATCTAAATGGCGGAGCTTGAAGTTTGCAGAAATCTGAGTTTGGAGAGGGGTAAGTCATCGTCTTCAAACCTTTTGGCTCGTCTTTCTGTCTCAGCACGCATATCTTTGGAGAGGTTTATATTGCCAAACGCGATAGAGCCCCGTTCCCTATTGCGCCTGTGATTGTGATTGTAGAATATCATATGAAACGAACACTAAAGAAAGGAGCGTTAATTGGATGACTGAGTATTTGCATCAGGGACTCATCATGCAAAACTGGTGCTTACATAAATTTTTGGATGCAGGCAACATTTCTAAGGGATTTTATTGCTAATTTAATAATTGTCGTCTGTCATATGACATGTAGATGATGGGAGAGGGAAACTGTCCCTGGTGCTGAAAATGCCCCTTTTACACATGTCACTAGGGGTCAGAAAAACATTGTAATATTTCAAATTAAAAATAGCATGGCCCGAATCCTTATAGACTTGTAGATAATTTAGACTCCTCATGGAAATCTATCAGTTCCTGATTTATATGTCCTGTCATCACAGTGTATTGGTGTGAAGATCTCTGAGAAACTGATAATGCACATCTCTTTACCACATGAAACAACTCAGTAAACAGAGAACTAAATTGTTGTTGACACCAGCAAAACTCTCTAGAAGTCTGGACAGGGTATTTTTAACCGATATGCGTCAAGCTGTCAACCCTAACCCCTACGGCCCCCAGGTTTCATAAGCTTGATTCTGTTTAATCACTGGGGTTTGACGCCTGCCTCTCTTGACAAGAAAGCCACTCATTTATTCAGTTCTGGCAACGCTCTATCTTGATGAGCTGGATCCAAGAGAAAAACAAGGGAGAAAATAGGAAAATCAGGAAAGAAAAAAAAGATTGGAGCATCATCAATGGCAACTTATCTCCTCCACATGGAGGGAACGGCTTTTCCATGTAAAATCTGTTTTCCCCCTATGTGTACCTATTGTGCTGCAAATTATGATGAATCTCAGCACGTTCACTTGGATTTGACTCTATTCTGTTGTCTGTGTCAGATCCTCGAGGTAGCTGTAGGGCACAAACAGCAAGTAACCACCAGGAGGGGAACACACAGTCATCTCTTCAGACCTTTTTTTTCTTCTTCTTCCTTTCCTTTCCTTTCCTTTCCTTTCCTTTCCTTTCCTTTCCTTTCCTTTCTTTTTCTTTCCTTTCCTTTCCTTCCCACTCCCTCCCCAGGAATCATCATGTGCATGACACGAGATTTCACACATTCTGACTTACTAGATCTGCGCTCGTGCTGTCGTAACCAGTAGAGCATACATTTTTTTTCACACTTCAAACATTTCCTAGTACACATTCTCCAACAGTGTGAGAATAAAATTTTAGATTTTACAACCGACAGGGCTTCTGCAGACTATCTGCATAAATTTGCATCTAGGCAGAGAAACACCTGCATCTAAATGGGAAATAGAGAGCAAATTATCTATGAGTATTGGAATTCTCATTCAATATTCTACGAATTTAATTAGCCCCACTAAGACATTTTTACTCTCTGTTGTGCCCTTAAATAAAACACCAGACAGGTGGTTGTTACTGTTTTTAAAATCGTTTGTGTCAGGATACTAAATTCAGAAAATGTGCACAATAATCTGCCTCTTGTTGAAAGATACTGCATACTGTCTCTCATCCTGCACTGCTCTGTGTGCAGGTTTACTTCTGGGACAGCTGCTGTGTATTTCACTCTGTCACCTCAAACAAGCTTCTCTGTTTCTGCTAGAGACAGAAAAAAAATAATTACACAGCACGATGCTGCCACCACCATGTCTCACTGTGGGGATGGTGCACACAAATTAATGTGTGCTGTTGCCCCCCCCCCCCATCCAAAACACATAGTATGTTGCATGCAGACCAAATACTTTCAACTTTGCTCTCAAATGACCAGGGCACATCTTTCTAACATTTGTGCTGTGTCCCCTACATCAGATTTAATAAAGCATAAATAGACTTCTTAGAGATTTCTTTCTACATCAGCTCTCATATTGCGACTCCTAAAATATCCAGTTTGTGGAATGCTTACACACACAATTGCCCTGTTGAGTTTTTCGCCTGACCTCTTGATCTTTGCGGCTCCTCCAGAGTTAACACAGACCTCTTCGCTGCTACACTGACTAATGAATTCCCTGCCTATCCTATTGTATCATTAAAGCACCACAAAGGCTGCTCTGACTTTTTTCTTTCACATGTTTCCTGTGAAGGCACTAAGATCAGACAGTTTGGATGACAGTCTGTCTGTGCTGCCAGAGATACTGTATCTCATTTTGCACAGCACTGGGAAGAGGAGAGAAGAAGCTTTAACCTGGCAGGAACGCTCAGCGTCAGTCTGAAACGTGCACATGTCCTCAAAAATGTACACAGACTTCACTTTGCTCCTTTGCTGTTTGTGCAGTGTGGCAGCAGTTGGGGGAACCCCCAGTAGCGACCCTTGTGAATGCATTATCATTCAGGGCTGTTGTGTTTATTTTCATTCTTGTGCCTCTGTGCCTCCAGGGGGCAAAGTGAGGAGGAAACCATTTGTAGCTTTAGTGACTTGAGCACTGCCTTAAGCAGGCTTAGTTAGTCAAAGCAAGTAGCCATGAGATAAAAGTGTGTCTCTCTTTCTTTTGGCTTATCATTTCCTAACCTTTTATGATTCTAATAGGTGAGTGATGTATTTTAAAAATATTTTTCCATCACTTAGCTTTTGCATCATTAGTATGCTTTAAACTGGTCTATATTATAATAAACCCCCCTTTATGTGTCAAAAGCTGCTTTTTGTTGCAGTTAAATTCCCTGAAATTGTAACTGTAAAAAAGCCTTAAAATGATTAGGTTTGATTGCAGTTTCAAAATAATAATAATAATAATAATAATAATAATAATAATAATAATAATAATAATAATAATAATAATAATAATAATAATAATAACAACAACAACATTTACAGATGTTTTTCTTTGACTGACTTAGCATAGCATTCTGTAATAATTGTTTTAAACAAAATCCCGAGTGGACCAAAATCAGTACACATGCTATCTCCACCCCCTTCAGCAAAAGGACAGCACTTAGTCTACTTTCATTACATTTTACAAGGTTAGTGCATACAGAGAGAGGAACCTTAGACTACTCCTCTTTGTACAATACCTTTAGATTAGTCAGTCTTTTGTTTCCTTTCTTTTTTCACTCTTATTTTTAGCTGACCCCTCATGATTGGCATACGCCTTTAGTCTGGGAAGCAAATGGAAGTTTTGTGACTTTTTAACCATTCCTGTGCTAATACGGCTATGATTTTCTATCACTACCCTTGCTTAATAACCTAAGGATGACCCGTTTCTTGTTTTCTGGCCATTAGATGTGAGAAAAGAAACATACCCAGAGGATCGTAGGTCCTCTACTGTACAGTGTAGATGAAATGTGCTTTTTCTGCATACTAATCGGTTGTTTCATGCTAAACTGACCTGAAGTGTTTTTGAGACAGAAGCCGCTTCTCTCTGGCATCTTTCCTAAATAGCCAGTTTCCATGCAGATAATGGCTTTTGGTCAATATAGAAACATAGTGGCCCAAGAACTGTAATCATCTTCCTATTGCCTGGTCACACGATTAATTAGGGTTCTTGACCAGAAGTCAGTGATTAAAAGAAATAGGCATCTTTGCCACATCATATACCCAGGGAAAGAGGAAATCTACTATAAGTGAATTTTTTCTCCCTTAGTGTTAATTAATGGTTATCTTTAATAAAATGTTTAGTGCAGGATTATATCACCCTAACAAAACAATTTATTTTAATGTTCTTTACACATTTTCACCAACGGGGGCTAACAAGTTAGTCCATGTCTGTATGTAAAATATATTGAGTTTTTTATGTTATGTGCAGTAAGCAAGATAATCCTTCAGAGATTTGAAGGGAATTTCACAATATGAGGCATGGCAAGGCAATTTTACTTGTACAGCACACTTTCAACACAAGGCAATTCAAGGTGCTTTATATGATTTAAAAAAATTATTACAAAAAATGTGAAAATTAAAACATATATTTAGTAAACAAACATTTTTAATCAACTGGCAATATTAAAATACAAGAAAGCATAGACAATAAAACAATTCCAATTAGCATTTGAACAAAAATAATAATTAGCATGTAAATTAAAAATAGGCAAACAAGAAATCATTAGCAATTTAGTAAAAGCAATAAAGGAATAAGTTACTCATTAGCCAGTTTAAATAGGTACGTTTTTATTTTAGATTCAAAAGAGTTCAGTGTCTCTACAGTTTTGCAGTCATCCAGAAGTTTGCTCCAGATTTTGGGAGCATAGAAATTGAAAGCTGCTTCTCCATGTTTGGTTCTGGTTCTAGGGATGATCAGTAGACTAAAGCTGGAGGACCTGAGTTATCTGGAAGGTTTGTATCGTGATAGCAGATCGTTAATATACTCTGGTGCTAACCCATTTAATGATTTATAGACTAATAAGAGCACGTTGAAGTCAATTCTCTATGCCACAGGGAGCCAGTGTAAGGACTTAAGAACTGGGATGATGTGTTCTACTTTCCTGGTTTTAGTGAGAACATGAGCAGAAGCGTTCTGGATCAGCTGCAGCTGTCTGATTAATTTTTTTAGCCAGACCTGTGAAGTAACTGTTACAGTAATCAAGGCAGGTAGAGATAAATGCATGGATGAATTTTTCTGGGTCTCCTTTTATCATTCATTCCTTTAATCTTAGAAATGTTCTTGAGGTGATAGAAAGCTGACCTTGTTGTTATGTGACCTTAGAGGTTCAGGTCTGAGTCCATTATTACACCTAGTTTTCTGGCCTGGTTAGTAGTTTCTAGTTGGACCAACTGACGTTGTGTACTGGCATTTAATCAATTCAGTTTTGTTTTAGTTGGTGGAAATTATGGTGAGAGAACAGAGAATATTTTACTGGCAGCAGTCAGTTTTCTTTTGCTTAGTATAAACAATATAAGTAAATGTTAATTTGCATTTTGTGCGCAAAAGACATGTAAATTATTAAATAATGATCGTAATTATTCCTCATGACCTCAATAATCATATCAATTGCAAATGAAAATAATAAATAACACAAACCTTGGCGGTCCGATCTTCGGCTGCAGAAGCTGGCTCTTGAGACGTGGAACGTCACCTCTCTGGTGGGGAAGGAGCTGAAGCTGGTGTGCGAGGTTGAGAGGTTCTGACTGGACATCGTCGGCCTTGCCTCGACGCATGGCTCTGGCTCTAGAACCCGTCTCCTCGAGAGGGGTTGGACTCTCTTCTACTCTGGCGTGGCCCTCGGTGAGAGGCGCATACTTGCTGCCCCCCATCTCGGCGCCTATATGTTGGGGTTTACCCCGGTGAATGAGAGGGTAGCCTCCCTCCGCCTACGGGTGGGGGGACGGGTTCTGACTATTGTTTGTGCTAATGCACCTAACAGTAGCCCATATTACCCACCCTTCTTCGAGTCCTTGGAGGGAGTGCTGGAGAGTGCTCCTTCTGGGGACTCCCTCATTCTGCTGGGGGACTTCAACGCTCACGTGGACAATGACAGTGAGACCTGGAGAGGCGTGGTTGGGCGGTATGGCCCTCCCGATCTGAACTGGAACGGTGTTTTGTTGTTGGACTTCTGTGCTCATCATGGATTGTCCATAACGAACACCATTTTCAAGCATAAGGGTGTTCACGTGTGCACTTGGCACCAGGATACCGTATGCCGCAGCTCGATGATCGACCTGGTTGTCGTTTCATCTGACCTGCGGCCGCATGTTTTGGACACTCGGGTGAAGCTGAGATTCGGCTGGAGTTCCTCAAGGCTCTGGATGTTGTAGGGCTGTGTTGGTTGACTGCAATATTGCGTGGACATCGGGGGCAGTTCCCCTGGATTGGCAGACTGGGGTGGTGGTCCCCCTCTTTAAAAAGGGGGACCACAGAGTGTGTTCCAACTATAGGGGGATCACACTTCG
Organism: Apricaphanius iberus; assembly: GCA_028564705.1. Lineage (NCBI taxonomy): Eukaryota > Metazoa > Chordata > Actinopteri > Cyprinodontiformes > Aphaniidae > Apricaphanius > Apricaphanius iberus. The sequence continues at coordinate 304,200 of JAPXFQ010002229.1, read as the reverse complement.
GAGCCTCCCTGGTAAGGTCTATTCGGGGGTTCTGGAGAGGAGGGTCCGACGGATAGTCGAACCTCGGATTCAGGAGGAACAATGCAGTGTTTGTCCTGGCCGTGGAACACTGGACCAGCTCTACACCCTCAGCAGGGTCCTGGAGGGTGCGTGGGAGTTCGCCCAACCGGTCTACATGTGCTTTGTGGACTTGGAGAAGGCGTTCGACCGTGTCCCTCGGGGTGTCCAGTGGGGGGTACTCCGGGAGTATGGGTTACCAGGCCCTTTGATACGGGCTGTTAGGTCCCTGTACGAACGGTGTCAGAGTCTGGTTCGCATTGCCAGCAGTAAGTCGGACTCGTTTCCAGTGAGAGCTGGACTCCGCCAAGGTTGCCCTTTGTCACCGGTCCTGTTCATAACGTTTATGGACAGGATTTCTAGGCGCAGCCAAGGTGTTGAGGCGATCCGTTTTGGTGACCTCAGGATCGGGTCTCTGCTTTTCGCAGATGATGTGGTCTTGTTGGCTTCATCCGAACGTGATCTACAGCTCTTGTTGGAGCGGTTCGCAGCCGAGTGTGAAGCAGCTGGGATGAGGATCAGCACCTCCAAATCTGAGACCATGGTCTTGAGCAGGAAAAGGGTAGAGTGCCTTCTCCGGGTCGGGGATGAGGTCCTTCCTCAAGTGGAGGAGTTTAGGTATCTGGGGGTCTTGTTCACAAATGAGGGAAAAATGGAGCGGGAGATCGATGGACGGATTGGTAAGGTGTCTGCAGTTATGCGGGCGCTGTACCGGTCTGTCGTGGTGAAGAGAGCGGAGCCGAAAGGCAAAGCTCTCAATTTACCGGTCGATCTACGTTCCTACCCTCATCTATGGTCACGAACGCTGGGTGGTGACCGAAAGAACGAGATCGCGGATACAGGCGGCTGAAATGAGTTTCCTCCGTAGGGTGGCTGGGCTTCGGAAGCTCGGTCATCCAGAGGGGGCTCAGAGTAGAACCGCTGCTCCTCCACATCGAGAGGAGCCAGTTGAGGTGGCTCAGGCATCTGGTCAGGATGCCTCCGGGACGCCTTCCTAATGAGGTGTTCTGGGAACGTCCCACCGGGAGGAGACCCAGGGGAAGACCCAGGACTCGCTGGAGGGATTATGTCTCCCAGCTGGCCTGGGAACACCTCGGAATTCCTCCCGAGGAGCTGGCCCAAGTAGCCCGGGAGAGGGAGGTCTGGGTCTCTTTGCTTAGGCTACTGCCCCCGCGACCTGACCCCGGATAAGCGGAAGATGATGGATGGATGGATGGACAAAGGAATTACAGGAGCTGATTTAGACATGTGACTACATTACAAAACAGCACTGCTCTGCAGGGACATGATGCAGCGCCCCCAAAAGACACCTACAAATGATTTATTCTACAAAACTTGCCATTTATAGTCATCAGGGTGAAATGTTGTAAATGTTAGACAGTCAACAGAACAACACTTACAGCCATTGATGAATGAAACAGTACCATCTTTCTGGTAGAATAATTACATTTTTCCTTTGTAGTCAGTACCTCTTACTTTTCACCACATTTTTGTTCCACATTAGATGGAATTCAGTCAAAATAATGTGTTGTACGTCTTTGTCTTGTGTTAGCAACCCTTTGCTACACAAGCAGCAACCTTTTCTTGCATTAAAATTCTTAAACTATGGCAGTAAAAACTTAGTACTGCTCACACATTTGTGTTTATGAAAGAAGGGGGCTTTTGCAATTTCTGCATCGTGCTCTTGCGCCTTGCAGTGATGACTTACAGCGGTGCTTTGTCGTAATAAAGTCCTAAATTGAAATTTACTCCTGTTTCCTTCGTTTTTTTTTTTGTCATTTGCAAACGATATGATTATTTAGGTCACTAGGAATGATTAGTATCGTTATTGAGTAATTTTCACAACTTTTGCACACAAAATGCTCGCTGTTACCTTTTATCGAATTGTTTATGCTAAGATAAAGCACACGGACAGCTGCCAGATTAGGACAATAACTTGGCTGATTACAAAATGCTTTTTCTCACTTATCAAACTCTGGGGAAGATGGCAACATACTAAATTCCACCTAGGGGCGGGATATCCTTTTAAGCTTTTACATATCAAAACATATTTAAATAATCTAATCTTCACCAGATCTGAAATAAATCTGAACAGAAATGTGTAAAAATTCAGCACTTTCAACATTTTCTTTTGAAAATAAAAGAAACAACACTACAAAAGCAAGGAGTATGGAATTTTTGAAGCTCTGGGGCAGATCATTGTCTAGGCATGGATATTGAGATTAATTTATGAGTTCTTGTATAAATTGGCAATTTAGAAATAAATGCAATTTATCTGTTCCTGTAACTCAGCAGGAAATATTCACTCAATATGTAGTTGGTCATAAACTAAATCAACTCTCTAGGATGGCACATATTTCTGCTAAGTTAAAATAGTTAGTTTGCAAGTTTTTTGTCATTTAAATTTTTTTCTGAATACAGAGTTTTTTTTCTGCATTTAAACACGTTTCCCCAGTATTTCTTATTGTCATAAATACTTTGGATTACAGAATCTGTCATCTAATCTGCATCAATGTTAGTTCCTTTTTCTATCTTGAATGAGAACAGATCGAGGCATTTAATTCCTATTTATTTACCGCTTGCTTGGAAACCTGTCAGTCCCTCCATCTCAAATGTAGAAAGAAAGAAGGCAAAACTCTCATCCTACTGTTTGAGCAAATGAGACAATACCAGTTCTATCAAGGGGTTAGCTAAGGACTATTGCAAATTGTGCTACAGTGTTTCTTCCACCATGGAAAGGCCTGATTCCCCCCACACATTTATCCAGAAGTCATCATCTGTCACAGTGCTGTGCGTCTGCCTAATTTAATTTTATAAGCTGCCTTGTGTCCTTAGAGGAACAGCTGAACAGGGGATGGACTGGATGTTGTAATCCCAAATTCAGGTCAATATCGTTGATGAACTCACTATGGGATTACATGAGGTAAAATTTGGGGTTAATCATCTCTTACCTCGGCGTAGTGACATTATTAATGGTGTTATCAGGTGAAAAAACAGAAAAAAACAGATCCTTTCTAGAAAAATAGTGCACTAAATAAAAATATCTCCTCTCTTGAACTGTAAATTAGATCAAGACCAGGGGTTTTTCTAGCATTACCTGCAGAGATCACAAAACTGAAGTGACTATTCTTTTCATATTTGTACATTTGCATTGTGATCATAAACTGTTACCGCCCTCACACTAATCATGTACCTCATGTTTTTTATAACAACAATTTGATACTCTTTCCTCTAAAGAACTGTTTCAATCAAAGCTAAATTATGCATCTGCTTAATTATGTGCCAGTTCCATTTATAAACAATGAAAAAATCTGAAACAATACCCTTTCATTTTTCTGTATGTGTTAAAAATTACACCTGCACAATATATTAAATAAAAATATCAATATTTCATTTGCAAAAGACTGTTTGAGCACAATAATTGCTCAGTTATAGTTATGGTACGTTCACACTACACTCTTTGTCTCCATCACGCAACGCTCCCAACGCATGCAGATTGACATATATACATTTTTAAGCTGAAGCTTGCAAAGCACGTGGGCGGGCCTTTCTCTGCTGGATGTTTTAAACACTAGCGTATCGTGATTGGCTAGACATCATCGACGTCAGGTGACGTCACTACAGTGAGATTGTGAGATTACTCTGATTGGTTGGTGCACTGCGTCAAATCCGTCAAAAGTTTAGCTAGCTGAACGTCTGCGTTGCTTGGCTTTGCTACGTTGCCGCTTGAATCACAAGTAATGCTTGAAAAGTGGACGGAACCAACGCACACAAAGCACCGCAGAGATTCTGACGGACCTCTGACGGACTCAACCATAGACTTTACATGTAATCTTGCCGCAACTGACACTGGCGTTTGTGTGAACGCACCATTAGTCAAATTACATCTGTCAATGCTCTGCTTGCAAATATATTTGGGCATTGTGGGTATTCACCAAAAGAGTCCATCAGTCATTTGATTTCTGACATTGTTTCATGGTGTTCCATTTATCTAGTGTATGAAACTGGAAATTGAATTGGGGAAATATGCCACACTCAGTTGTATACATTCTTGGTGCAGGATGGAAAACAAGTTGGAATAATTAACAGGGACCAGACTTTCCAGTAACACATTATAAAAATGTACTTCTCCAAGTTGTTTATGGTTTCTAAATGGTAGTAACCTCTTACCCCAAAATAGGTTTTATGATAATGATTTTTATGTGCAAGTTCAGTAGTTGTGTTTTTTTCTGATTTTCTGGATTTTTTCTGGTTCTAAAATTGTTTTATGTGCAGTTTAAATGTAAAAAAAGGATGCCCATTTTGTTGAACATCAAGCCTTGTATTTTATTTAGAATGGACCGGCATTACACTGTTGTATTGTGTTAAATGTTTTTCTGGGTGAAAAGTGTAGTGTCCCACAGAATCAGGAATAACGGAGGTATTTCTGTAGCATATACCATCAAAGTCTCTTTTCTTCTCCTTACTAATTAGTTGCCTGACCATTTGGGCAGAACCCTTAATGGTGTATACCCTTACTATGATTGGGCCTAAGTGCTAATGATACTGAATTAATCCGAAAATAGACATGAAGTCTCCTGATGTGTTAGCCACTTCAAGCTCTAGGTTTGATGAGTTAAGTTAAATCTTCACCAGTGCAGACTAAGCATGTGCATTGCATAGCATGAGATTAAGTAACAATTTAAGGTTATTGCTGTGACATTTGTATAGCAAATTTTCGGAGCAGTAGTGTACTGAATGTGACATCTTAGTGTTGCTAATCCCAGATAATTGCGGGATACCATAGTTAAGTTAGAAATCAAATCACAAATGCTGCAGTATCAGATCGTACTGCAGTATATGCAACAGTGTAAGAGAAGTACAAAAAAATGTCAATTTAGTTTCCGGAGATATGTTTTTTGTTTAACTGAAATGCAAAAATAGTCTCGGACTTCTGGCAATTTATGTTGGAAAAACATAAATTACCAGGAGGAAAAACATTTCAAATGAGAAAACTCCTTTCTTCTCTTTGATATTGTCTGACCAGACTGTAGAAACAGTTGTTTTAAATATCTGGGCATTTGCATAGCTTCAATCATAACACAGACGAAATATGTAAGAAAGCCAGTCAGAGGCTGTTTTTAATGAGGGACTTGAATTTTTTTCAAGGTTATCCATGAAGTCCTGGGAAAAGTGTATGTGAGTCTGATTTCTTTTATCTATTTATTGCCTTTAAAATAAATCCCTGGCTCTGATGCTGCTACCCCAACAGATGATGGATGTTGTGAGTAATCTCTTCAGCCATCATCTGTTGGGGTAGCAGCATCAGAGCCAGGGAGTTGAAGCGGATAAACAACCTGATGAAGAAGGCTGGTTCAGTTCTTGGTACTATTGTGGAACCAATGGAGATTATGATGCAAAGGATTCTTCATAAAATAAAATAAATGTGGACAACCCTGAGTATCCTCTTTTTGATAGTATCCTAGAACAGAAGACTGTCTTCAGTCAGAGGTTGCTTAAATTTCGCTGCAACACAAACCGCTACCGGAAATCCTTCCAGCCCACAGCCATAATGACCTAAAACATTTTGAGTGTGAATGGCTTCAATGTAAAGCGCTTTGAGTGGTCTTTGAGTATGTCCTCAACATACTTTGGAGCTAAGCCATTTTTTGATTTATATACCAGTAGGTAATGTTGTTCCTGAACAAGTTCTTTGATTTATTGTTCATGAACTGGTTAATATTTTTTGTGAACGTACTGAACTCACTTTTGGTCTGAAGAATAATATAGTGAACACTTATTCAGGCAAATTCCAGTGACAGAATAGAATAGAATAATCCTTTAATTATCCCACAAGGGGAAATTTGGTTGTAACGTCAACAAAAAACACATAAGAACAGGACAAAGTACAGAAGCACACACATTTTTTTTTTACAGAAGAAAGACATATTTACATCATGTACAATAGTTACAAAACAGAGTACTGTACAGTTGATAAGGTTAAGTACAGATAAACTGGCAGCAGTAATTTGTTATCAGTGAATAAAGAGGGATATTCATATGACTATCTAAAATCTTTCATCTTTTTGGAAAAGGTTAGTGATTATCCAGATGGAAAAAAAAAATGTTTGTAAACTTTGCTGCTGGCTCTCACTTGAAAGGGCATATCGACATAAATAATCCAGTGAGCCTTTCAAGGTATGTGCAAGTCACTAAAAAAAATAAGACACGGCGACAACCTACCAAAATAGATCCTCTACCACTCAAAACAAGATAATGGGGTACAGTAGCAGCAACTCTGTTGTCTTCGTCTCCCACCTACAGCTGGACAACCTGACAAGGCAGTATATTGCTGTAGACCTGCAGCCTTTAAGAAAAGATAAAAGCCCAGCTTTCATAAACTTTAGGAATTGCAAACTTACTTATTCATGAGGGCTAATTGTTGCACTTTAGAATTAAAGTTGTATAACTGTACTTTGGGTAAACAATTCAGAACATTTGTCCACAGAAATTGAAAACTGACAAATGTTTTAAATGTTTTACACTTTAAATATTGCACTTTGAGGTACAGCCTTAGTTTCCTACCCCTGCATGGGTCCTAACTCAGGTTGTTTTATAATTCCTCAAAAAACAACAATAAAAAGCTTTTTTGAGAATATACTGTATAGGGTAAAAGTTGCAGTTTAGTACAAGTGTGGACTGAATGGCAACAACTGGAAAATGCCAGGATTATGAGGGAAATAGCTTGCCGCAACATTTTGAGAGAAAAAAAATAGAACTATGAACTTTTTCCTTTTTAAACTGTGAACTTAGTAAAACAAATGTGAATTATGAGCTATGAACTGAACTAGCATTTTAAATTGTGTGAACTGAAATTTTGAAGTAGTTCATAGGAAAAGTGAACTTTCCCAACACTGCTACTAGGAATATTTTGAAGTCTAATCTCTGAGCTACAGGGAACCAGTGTAAGGACTTTAGAACTGGGGTGATGTGTTCTACTTTCCTGGTTCTAGTGAGGACGTGAGCAGCAGCGTTCTAGATCAGCTGCAGTTTTTTTTTATTGACTTTTGAGGCAGACCTGTGAGGACGCCGTTGCAGTAATCAAGGCGACTAGAGATAAATGAATAGATGGGTTTTCAAGGTCTGTCTTTTAATCCTAGAAAAGACATTTTCAAAAATGTAATTACCATTGTTGAAAATCTAAATCCAGTATGTACACTGGAAATAGATGGGAATAATGGCTCTGGATAAAGAGAAATAACAATAAGCAAGACATGAAGGTGGTCTGAACAGAAGGTGAAGTCAGAACTCCTAGAGAAAAACATTTCATAATGACCTAACGGGTGTCCCAAAATAAAAAAAGCAACAAATTATAGATATACCATGTTTAAAACAACTTCTCAAGGGTTTTGAATCAAATGGCTGACACAGTAGAAAGATGTCATTAAACAAAGAACCATGTGAGGCAGTGGAGCATTATGTGAAAGACAGACACAAGTGGTTTGTGCGACTTTTGTTATCACAGAAGCAGACACACAACATCCCACATGTACAGCCTTTAAATCTTATTTCTGCTAGAGCATTATCATGAATGTTATGTCATTGTTCTTATCCCTGTAGTCCACTGGTTGACCTAAATGAACCCCACAGATAAGCTGCACCATGCTCTTGCCCTGCTTCTCATAATCACTGAATAAACTACAATAACAATAACGGAGCTGCTAAATCGCTATATCTAAATCTGTGCTTTAGATTTGCACGTTTCTGGCCACAGCTCCACATGTTCTGGGAGAGCTGCGAACATCAGAGAGAAGTGGAAGAGAAAACAGGAGGTGGGAGTAGAGAACAGATGACCAGAAAGGTAGATGTGTGTGTGTTTCCAAACAGACGAAAGCACTGCTGCAGATCAGAGCACAGGGGAAGAAGAGGATGAGCAGCAGGAGTTTTGATGTGTTCTCTCAGTATTTGAAGTCAGATTCAGTGGAGTCTCATGTTGAAGAAAAAAACTTTCTCAGAGGCTTGAACTTCATCTGTAGCTGCTTGTGTTGCATTCTGGGAATGATCAGAACTTTTATCGTTATCTGTGGTTCCTGAGGAAAAAATGGGGGAAATTTGTTCTTCATTTTTCAGTCGCGCTGTTTTATCGAAGCGAAAAGTTAGATCCACCCTTTTCTACGGTTCTTTTGAAAAATCCTCTGGGGCATCCCTCCTGGCGTGTAACATTTACCGTATTGGAGGCACCGTGGCTGTACCACACAAATGCAGACTCACGCAATCTGGTAAGGTGGGAAATATTGATTTGTGTGACATTTAGACAAGTAAATCTTATAAAATAAAGCATCTTTCCTCTCTCTGAGGTTTCACACTTTTTCTATTTTAGTCAACATGTTTCCTTTTTTTGTAACAGTACAGGCCATTTCCCAGTGCATGTATGCTGACAATCAAGTTGCATAAGGAATATATTTTATGCTTGTGCTATTTATAACCTCAAAGGGAGCAGATACTCATGCTTATGTATTATAGCAAACAGTAACTTTGAACCTGCAGAAAGCTTGTTTATTAGAGACACTGAAGTAATTTCCTTGTAATTCACCATTGATTTATTACTAATTGTGTTTATGTGATTCATGGTAAGCATGAATCGAATCACATCGCGATTAAACCTCTGCACACAATCACCCTTTAGGTCATAAGTGGCTAAGCAGAGCAGCAGCAATTGGCAGCACCATGCTCTTTATTCAGACCCTTTGTGTTGGGTCTGATCGCCGTGCATCTTGTGTTGCATCACAGTTGAATGGGCTGGGATGTTTTTTTGGCGCTGGTGCCCTCTGCTACATGAATAGTGCATGAAGAACCAGGATGCTAGTGAATATAAATGTATACAGCTAGAAATTAATTGTGTTGAATCTATAGTGCTGTCCATTGTACTTGCCCTCAAAACCAATTTAAAACAGAGGTCTTGTACAGATCTGTAAAATAAATGTTATATTACTAACAATGAGTGAACTTTTAATATGGTTTTTGTGGTTAAAAACTACAGCTGAAATACTGCTGTCATTGATAATGTCATACCAGATGTTATGTAATTGGTGTTTAATCCTTATTATATGGATCTAAGTGAAGAAGGGCTTTCTTCATCACCTACCCTATTAAAATGCGTTTGAATTGGCTCGGCCTCTGTGCCAAAATAAAGCTTTGATCTGCTCTATGCTCTGTGCCGACAGAGATGATGAGATTTTACACACGTGCATGGAGTGGATCAGTAACATACACTAACTGTGAGGACACAAGTAAATAAGCAACACTTTTACATTTTTTCTTATATTACTAGTAGTAATATTTAAAACGATTTCCAAAAAATTCAAAATATCTACCACCCAACATAGTTTTTCATATTACAAACACAAACGTTAGTGTATGTCACTTGGATTTTTACCTAATAGGACCAAAGGTTGTTCATAGATGTGAAGGTGGAAGGGGAAAGCAAGTCTGATTTTCAAATCTTTTTACAAATAAAATTATAAAAAGTTTGCTCATCATTTGTAATAAGACCCCTCACGCCAACATTGTTTTACAGAGTGGATGTCAGAGTGGAGGAAAACGTAGTAAAACCATTGGAGATTTTAATAGGATATTTTTTTTCCAGCAGGAGAATGACAATCATTTAACGGAGCCTGAGTTATTTTGGTAAAAAATGTGATGTGGAAATGCTTTAAAAACCGTGTATTATTGTTCCTTCCATTGTAGATTTATTCACTGCTTTGTTTTATTCCTAATAAAATATATTGAAGTTTTTGCTTGTGACGTAACATTCAAAGGGTATGAATACACTTGCACAATATCATAAAGGCGAAGCTGTCATGTATGACTGCTTTCTAAATCTTCTGTATTAATACAGAGTAAGTACTGGCCAAACACATGCACTATAAAGACCGCAAAGCATGAAAAAGGTCTATGTAGGATCACATAAATTTGACTGGTGGGGTTAAAGAGATTCTGAGTCCAATTTTCTTTCTCTTCTCCAAAATAGATACTAATAGATATTCTCTGACTTATATGATCTAAGGATTATTGCCCAAATGGACATGTAAGAAGAGATGAATGTGATAATCAGGGCATGGGGCATTTAATGTAAAAGTCTACTGGTCATTAATTTTCATCTAGGATCATAATCTGACTTCCTGTTCCCAGAAAGATAATACATCGCCCATGGCTTTACTGTCTGCTTTTTGGGTTTTATGGTTAGTTGATTTGAATTGAAGTACTTGTGGTAAAATTATGATGGTGAGTTATTGGAGAATCAGAGTTTGAAAAATTCCTGTTTAAACTCTGATTGAAGAGTACTGGCTACATCTCGTATGAAGTTAAAGTAAAAATCCTAATCATTTTTTGAATAATTAGTAAGAGTTTAACTACTTAGCCCTGACTAGAGTGTTGTCAAAAGTTGTATATGATTTGAGTTTTTCAGTGTGAGAACATAAATATTAAGAATGCTTGTTATCATCATAAATTGTGGATACGACTCTGAATTCAATTGTTAATGAAGCTGTCAATTTCTGAAGTGGCCCAATGAGATAAATAATTGAATGTGACCCATTTTTTTGGTTTGGAGTTTCACATTTCTCTGAGTAAGTTCTTGCCTCTGTCTAACTGCTTTTCTGTAACTCTGCAAAGCTCTCTCATTTGAGCACCTATGAGGTCAATTTAGTTCCCTACAAAAAGACATAGGCTTATAAGAGAATAGCTAATGTTTTGTGACTAGGTCTACATCATATTATAAATTAAGCAATTACAGTTTTATGGATAAATATCGGCAGCTGTGCATGTGTGTGTGTCTCTGCAGGTACTCTGGCACTCTCCCACATTCCGAAAACATGATTGATAGGTCAATCGGTCTCAGTCTGATGACTCATCGGGTGATATAGCCGCATTGGATGATGGGATAGTTGAGTGTGTAAACAACAACAAAAGATTTGGTCACTTTGTGTGTGGAGTTTATAAACTGGGACAAAATCCATTTCCCTAGCCATAATCCAGTTGCCTACGCTTGGTAAATTTTGGTCTCGAGTAAAAGGGGATACCTGAAAATAGTGGTGGTGACTATCAACTGTCTCAGAAAGGGCAACTTTTCAATCATTTTAAAAATAAGACTGCAATACTGATGATAAATAGGTCGTTTTTTTAACCTAATAATTTAATGCATATGGCTCATTCATGCCCGTGGTTACAGAAGTGAAGAAAATCATACAAAAAGCTAACTGTAGCCATGTCCAACTATAAAACAACAACAACTTGAACCAAGCTTAGCTTACCATGGTAGATACAACCGTGTTGTTTAGGGATGTGCATTTCAGGCAAAAGTACTATTCGATAATCGTGGGGTACTAATCATTAATATTCGAATATTCTACTCGTCTTCATAATCTGAAAAATAGTTCAAGTCTAATCCATGTTTTTATTCAGAAAGATCAGCATGTCCACATGCACAGGATGAAGATGGGAACGAAGTCTGTTTACAATAAGTCCTGCCGTGGAAAAGACCCATACACAAGTGTGCGCTCGCTAATTTAGCCTGCTGAGGATATTTGTTTTCGTTAGTTTTCCACCAGTCCATGACATCGATCTGCGGGGTTGGACATTTGTCCTGGCAGTAACGGTTCAGTTCAGACTCGGTGTCTGTTGTTTCTTTATAATAATCCTAACCAAACAGGGCAGCGATAGCAGAAACAGACACAGCATCACTTCGTGGTTTCTTGGCCCTCAGCTCAGTCTCTTCGGATTCAACTGCGACCGCCTCCACGACCTCTAGCTCTGGCCTGCTGGAGAGGAGATCGCTCACCTTTGCCTGCACAGCAACTTTAACATCATCCGATGTGAACCTGAGGTGCTTGTGGCTCGGGTCCAAGAAGGAGGTGATGTACGTACGCCACTTTCCCGGTGCTGCTGACATCATCCGGTGAGAGTCGCCGCTCAAGTGAAGCAGACACGGAGCGCTTGAACTGAGACACTTTGGGAGATTCTCCCTCATTTTCTTTGAGGTGCTTTGATATAAGAGTTGCTGTAATAGCTGAAATAGCTCCACATGGAACTTTTTGATGACTGCTGCAGTGATTTCTCCATTGTGTCTTCTCCAGTTGTTACTTCTTCTACGGCTTGCCATGTATACCGCCACACTGTGTACAATCAAATGCTATGCTGCCCCCTGTGGCAGCCGGCAGTAATACATTTTTTTTTTCCAGATATGGTTCACTATTCAATTTTTTTATGATTTAACTAATATTCGAATACTCGAAAATCAATGCCCATCCCTAGTGTTGTTGCAGTCCTGTGGTTAAAATATAAGCAGATCTTGGACCCAGCCATATGTATGCCTCAAGTGATTTGAAATTTTTGAACTGTTGACATGTTTATGCGCTGATCCCAAACACATGATAGTTTGGTATGTCCAATGCGGTAGTAAGGAAACATCAGAGCTTCATTCGTTTCCTTTGAGGTTGTATGGATCTACATTGTGGTTTGTAAACAATTTCAAAAAAATATCTATCTCTTGCCGCCTCCACTGGTTTATCTCTGTAAAGGATGTGTTGTGGTGTGTTCACACCGAATCGGTGTCCATGATTGGTTGCCATGCTGCGTCAAGAGCATCAAGACGGTCAAAAGTTCAGCAGGGTGAACTTCTGTGTCGCTGGCTTTGGCACTTTGAAGCTTGAAATGCAGGAAAGCTTGAAAAGTTGACGCAGCCAACACACACAAAGCGCCGCAGAGACTTTGACACTCCTCTAATGGTCTCAACCATACAAACATGTAATCTTGCCGCTGCTGACGCCGACGTTTTGGTCAGTGTGAACGCACCATTAGTCCTTCTTTTTTATCCATGCTTATGGCTCGAGTGTGCTTCGACTTTGGCTTTCTCAGTAGATGTACTGTGAGTTCCCCTAGCAACACAAAACGCTCAACATGGTGCCATGAGGTGGTGGTTGATAGGGAGTACACATGTCTGACCACGACCGATTAGGGTTTATTCACACCACACCTGTTTAGTCTGCTTGATTTGAACTCTGGTTCGTTTAGCCAGAAAGTCTGGTTCCTTTGGAGAGGTGGAAATGTGCAATCAAACTCTGATTCGGACCAAGAAAGTTAACTGTTGTCTGCCTAAAAATTTAGGTGTACGGTTTGATTGCATATGTGAGTGGCAAGCTGACCAGGACTGCGCCAAAAGCAGGAATCAGACTATTGTACAGGGCATCCTGAGTAAATACAACCTAAAAAATGGTGCATACTGGGTAGATAGATGTTAGATCTTGTACATACCTTGCTCAACGTCTCCATAAGGAGGACTCTGTGCTGTGAAGTTGTACGTGCCCCAACTCATAGCCTCATATGAAGCCATCTCAGCTGCCTGGTGTAAAAAAACAGCATTCTGGCACTTTTGCCAAACACAACAGAGCAATCCTAAAACCGCTACAGTTTGCTGTTACTCCGTGTTTGTCTACATTTCACTGTACTGTGAAGTGTCCCCAGCCGCATGAAGAAGTGCAGCACCACCATGGCGCCACCATAGTTGCAAAGGTGAATTGTTGCAAAAAAGCAATGTGAATGCAAACTGCAAGCCAGCTAAAAACAGCAACAGTCTTGCAATTTTGATCCTCAACCGAACAGAGTCTACGGGACCATCAGGTGGGAATGCAGCCTAGTCTCTCCTAATTGACCTTCAGTGTGAGTGCATGTGTGTGAATGTTAAGTTGTCCTACGTGTCTCTATTTTGGCCTGTGATGGACTGGCCTCTCCGTTACTGCTGGAGGTAGGCACCAGTAACCCAGCCCCCGCACCCTCGCAACCCTGAAGGGATAAGCAATTATAGAGAATAGATGGATGTATTGTGGTGCTGACATCTCGTTGGATGAGTACACATTTTCAAATCCTTTATTTTTCATCTGTGTAACCATATACATTTTTTAAACCTTTATAACCTAGGGGACTATGGTCTTTTGTTCAGATTTGGCCAGCTAGTGCAATTTAAATATCCCACACAACGAAAATGCAATGAAAACATCTTTAACATCTTTGCACACACATTCAGCAGCCAGTATAAAATCTTTAAACATGTTTTCTTCCGCAAGCAATTTTAACTGCATACCATACTGTCATTATTACATAGTTCAAAAATTTTCATTTTGTCTTCTTAATGATTAATTTGGGTTAAGTTCTTTTATAAAGACAAGGTGTTCAGGTCAATATTACAGTCTGCAGGTTGCTGAATAAAAGTCACCTTAATTTGGATTCATTAGATAAACTAGTGCTAGGTCATATATGGACGGATCCAAAACCCTACACCCACACGGCAGAGACATCACTATAGGCTTTATCCTTCTTGACGTTGTTCTTATAAAAACTGTGACTGGGGTCATACATGTATATGATTGAGTGCTTCTCCACTTCGATGATCAACCTTTCGTCGTCCATGGTGTCACACAAATGACCCTCCCGTGACCTACTGACTTCTCATATCCAAAATGTTGAAATGTACACGTTTCACAGACGTAGCGCATAGAAAATAAGACTTCTGCGTATATTTAGAAAAGTGCTGCGACATGATGCTCCTGTGAAGGGGCAAACTCGTGCTGCTTTCGCCTCAGCTGGAAAGGATTATATTGATTGCAGCGGTGGCTAACAGCCGCGTATGACGTGCTGCTGCTGTAACATGCTGCTGACGCGTCCGGTGGAAAGGAGGGGTTAGACATATAACCGTAAGTGAGACTCAGTGTTGACCTGTTTATTGTAAAAGTTTGCCTTACAATTTCTTGCTGCCGCATTTAAAATGTAATAGTAGGGTAGGTATTATAATAACTTTTAATAATTAATGAAATCAGTTACATTTAGTTAATTCTTAGTTTCTTTCAACACTCTTTGATCTCTCATAGGTGGGTACCACTATAAATTCAAGTTGCTTCATGATGAGTAGAGATGGATTGTAAGTGTCTTCAAAGGGAGCCAGATTTTCTCGATTTGTTCCTTTCAAGGAGGCTAGATCTTGTTGGTTTGTTCACGTCAGAGTGGTTAAAAAGGCTTACTGTTAAAAAAAATTTTTTTTTTTTTTTTTAAGGCAATTTCATTTTATATACCAAACTTTCAGCAATAGGGCAGTTCAATGTCCTTTACATCACTAGTGGATACAATAAAATAAAGCAGCAATAAAAGCATATAACACTACATTAGACATACATAACATATGACACAACATAAAATATACGACTTTCCAGCTATTATTAGTCATTTAAAAAGTCTACATGGGGTAAAAAATTTCATCCTGCAAATGATTACTGGAAAGATGCAATTTATGTGTTGATCTGGACTTGAATGAGATATTTCTCTTGAAAATACTGCAATCCAAATTGTCCTTACCGTTGCAGTAAGGTCATCTATATACTGATAGTTTTTCTTTTTCTAATCTTGTGATTTTTCTTCTTTTTGAGTCTAACTATCTCAACTCCTTTAAGGCAAGGCAAGTTTCAACAATAAGGCAATTCAAGGTCATGTAAATTTTAAATCTTGTTCTGTCCTACTCCTACCTAAAAATACCTGGTTCTAACACTATTTCACACTTCCTTCTAAAGAATTACTCCTTTTTTAAAGATCTTTTAACTCTTAACAACTACTTTCCCTTTCCATAACTCTGCTAGTTAGCCCTGAAAAGGAAAAAAACCCCAAAACTTTTATCAGTTTTTTAAAGAAGCTACAATCTGTCCATTTGGTCTTTGGACAAAAGTTATTTAATTTAGCACAGTCTTTGAAGTAATTTCCCTTTAGTGGTGCTGTTACTTTAGATTGTACTTTGGATCAGTTCAGATTTTTCTGTTTTTAATTTTCAGACTTTTATCATATATTTGGTTTCTTTACCACCAAATCATTTAAGGCTCCTTGAATTGCCTTGTGTTGAAAGTTTGTTATACAAATAAAGTTGCCTTGCCTTGTATCCTTAAAAAGTATTTGTTCATAACATCCATCACCATTTAGCATAAGTGCTGCTCTGGATTCAAAGGTGAGGCAGACAAACAAAAAAATACAGCTGACATTATGGTGTGTTCACATGTACAAATGGCAAGCTGTTTGCAGCCGGCAGTATTTTCAAATGTTTAAAATACAAAAGCTTAATTCACATAATTGTTGTCGTAATCGTACAGCAGTCTGTCCAGCACAACTTAATTATGTAATACCATCACTTAATGATGCTGCACTCATCACTTCAACATGCCTGTTGGGTGAGACCTTTCTGCTATCAGATTCTGCTAAAGGACTCTTCTTACCTGACAAAGATTTAACTCTTTATTAAAATCACTGCGCTGCCTTGGCAAGGTCAGTGATCTCTGAGGGCTTTTCTAGTTCTGTGAGTAATCATAATGTTACTCAAATGTCGTGGATAATTTAAAGAAACTAAATTTTATTTTATAAATATCTTATATTCTTCCCTATTTTCATTGATTTTGGTTAGGATTTTTACTTGACCCAGACAAGGCTTCTCAAAGAGGACAGATTATGACTCTAAAAATCAATACCTTCAAACACATAAAATTTATAGTGGGAGTTTGTTAAAAAAGGCTATATTTAAAACCTTTTTAATGTGCTTCCTTAGTATATTACAGTGCCTCAATCTGTCATTAGAAGACATCTCTCTGAATTGTAGTTACAGTAGCTTGTTATTTAACCAATTGTAATCTCGGATTTCAACAACTATAATCCCTTGTATTTTACATAACTTTGTGCTCTGATGCTAGAAAGCCTGACCTTACAATTCCATTAGGCTTTCTCTAAATCCATCATGCTACATCCCTTGTTAGAGATTTCTGCGTATTTTCAGTGACAAACTGTAAAAATGTGTTTTAGTGCCATGAGTGGTTTGACTTCAGCTGTCTTTGAAGATAATCATCCTTGTCATCAGAAGAGGCATTTTGGTATTTTTGTATCCAGCCTCTGAATGTCTTCTTTTTGCGTCACTGCTAACTGCCTAATATTTAAGAAAAACATACTATTTACCCACATTTTTGTAACATTTGTTTTCGTTTTAAAAAATGTGTCACATGGATAGCACATTGTTTTTGCCTCATTTGTTATACTGACCGATTTTTTTTTGACATATGAATAACTTTCCCCCAAAATACTATTGTGTATCTATCTTGCACTTCATATGCTTCTTTGAGAAAACATTGTTCCAGCTTTTAGTGGGCAATATCAAAGGAATAAGGTAGAAATTATATCAATTTAGCCAAAAATCCGATCTGTCTCCTCTTTGCTCAAATTTTTCTTCAACTTTCTCCTTCCTACTTCCCTTGCACTTAATTTGTCTTATTTAGACTCCTCATTATTCGTTACCTCTCTTAGTTTTCCTTTATGCATTTAAGATTATTTTCTTTTAAGTCTTTTCTTCTGAGTTGTGCCTGCACCTTGTTTTCCCTCTCATTTCTGTTATTTCCTCCCTACCATTATGTCTTCTCCCCAGTTGAATCTCTCCCTGTCACTCACCCACCCGCATCTGATTATCCTAATTAGGCTTTTCTCTAGGTTCTTTGTCATTTGTCAATCATCTTTAGTATTTAAACAGTCATCCATACCTTGATGGATTCTTCATCTATTTACCTCCAGGTTAATTCCTGCATTTTGGCTGTATGTTAATTGGGTTTTGGTTCATTCAGCCTTTAAAAAAAATAATCACATGTTGATTTCTCGTTGCATTTTGGATCCTTTAAAACCAAAACATGACAAGACTACTCATACTTCCCCTACCTCTTTGATCTACTCAATTTTACCTCTTTCTGCTCATTTACAGATTGACTTAAAGCTTTTGGGTAACGGCCAGAATGTTGCAGGCTTAATGTTATTAGCAAGCCACCATCTAACTACATGTGGTTTGTTGGAAAATAGTTGAACGTCATCTTGCAGGCGTGTCATATTTAAGCTGATGGGTAGCAACATTTAAAAATGTCACACTGTTTAGAACAGAATGCAACATTATACAATAATGAATTAATCAGAATTCCCTTCCCAACATTATTTTTTTTTTCATTAATTACACTGGACTGTATTCACAATGGGATCTGAGGATACCGACGTAAATTTGAAATGTATATTTTTCTAATTGCTTATTTTAAAGTAGTGATTTCCCAAAGTAAATAAATCACAATTTACTGCTGTAGTGGTAGGTGTAAATCTCAGACAAACATTGAGAATAACAATGTATTCCACCTGCTTCAGCATTATTTCAAGTTTATTCTTCTTTTCAAAAACAGCCTTCAGGCTCTCAGTGAAACTAAGAACAGAGGAGATACAGACTAGACGTGTATATCTCTTTGAGCCAGTTCTACTTTTATCTTCCGTGAGTTTTTCCCAGCAGCAGGTCAGTGGGTAACAGAGAGGCACCCTTGTGCCTTCACACAGTAGCTTCTCTATTGCACCTTGGATGCTGAGTCACATCAGCTGCTGTCTGTTAATGACTGTGTGACTCTGTGACACATCACCTTACTTCCTTCTGCGAAAATGTAAATAAAGCAACACACCTGCTCCTTTTGTGTTTTAAATGAGCTTCTTTGTGGTGTTGTGTGTTGCGTCTTGTCATCCACAGTGGAGCGATGCATGAGTGTGATGCAGTCTGGGACACAGATGGTGAAGCTGAAGGCAGGATCCAAAGGACTGGTTAGACTCTTCTACCTGGATGAGCATCGCTCCTGCATCCGCTGGAAGCCTTCACGCAAGAGTGAGAAAGCCAAGAGTGAGTAGAAGAACTTTTATAGACACATCTGCATGCACAATTATGTTTAAGCTTATATGCAGTTGATCTTTTGTATTCTCAGACTGTCTTGCCTTCTTTTAACAAACCGATGTACTTTCTGTATAAAATGTTGCTGAGAAAAACTTATTCTCTTATTCTTATTATCCTATTTATCATTAATACAAAATGTAATCAGGGAGGCAACAATCTGTTGGTACGGCAGGAACAAAACTCAAAAAGTACATAATGGCAGAATGCCTCCTGCTAACTCCGGCTTGTTAACATGGTTTTAACTGGTTTTAAATTCTTTTTTAACTGTTTGTTTTTCGTTTTTTAATAATTTCTTTTGACTAGTTTTAACCGTTTTTAACTTTTAGCGACATATCTTTTATCGGACGCATTTTTAATCAGAGCACGGACCGCTGTTACTTCCGCCATGCCTCCACTCACCTGTAGCTCCGGGTGTGATGGTTGTGCCAGGCTAACCAAGAAAATCCAGGAACTGGAGCAGAGGATCACCAATTTACACCTGATCCAGGACCACGAGCGCGACGTGGACATCATTTTTGGCCGAGCTTTCTCTGCTGCCACCAGCGCCTAGCTGGCGACACAATACCCTGCCAGCCAGGTGAAGCTGCGGAGGGGGAATCCATCGCTGGGTCGGCAGAGGAGGCAGAGGAGGAGGAGTGCAGGGGGCTAAGCCAAAAGCCCCCCTCAGCTCCACTCCGGTGCCCCAGGGTGCGTGGTTGATGGTCGGGCCTGGTCGCGGTGGGGGCGCCCAGAGCGGCTTTCACCGTTCTCCTCCACCCGGCCTTCCGCTGTCGAACCGCTTCTGTGCCCTGGGGGACGACTTCCCTGCGCCGAAGACCATCATCTCAGCAGGACCGCCGCCCATCCCCTCTCAGCAGCCAGAGCAGCAGTCGGACTCCGGTAGCCACCCACGTCGCGCCAAACCCAGGACTGCAGCCGGGGCCTGCCGAGGAGTGCTTCACTACACCCCGAATCCACGAAACGAGCCCTCTGCGCCCTCTAAACACCGCTGCAGTCCTGTAGAAGCCAAGCTGCCCAACATCCAGCAGGTCCTGGATAACGACAGGTCTTCTGCCCAGCAGCCTGCACACCGTCCACCCAGCACTCTCCTCATTGGCGATTCTATTATCCGGCATGTTAGGATGAGAGGAGCTGTCACCCCTTTTTTTCCTGGAGCTACAGTAAAAGATATATCTGAACAGATTCTGGACTCCATCCAACGTTACCCTACTGTGAGTAAAGTTATAATTCATGCTGGAACCAAGGACATCCGTAAACAGCAGTCTGAGCTTTTAAAGCAGGATTTTATTCATCTTTTTAATCTTTTAAAAGACAAGCCCCTATCTGTTTTTATTTCTGGCCCCACTCCAACCATCAGCAGAGGAATAAATCGCTTCAGCAGGTTACTCTCTCTCAACACTTGGCTTTCCTCTGTTACCGTGATGCACAACATTGGTTTTATAGACAATTTTAACATTTTCTGGGGTAGGAGTCAATTATTGGGGGCAGATGGACTACATTTAAACAGACAAGGTACCCGCATGCTGGCATTAAGCCTGGCATACCCTCGCCCACCCCTGTCCCCTGCACCGGCTCCAGCTGCTCCTGTCCTCACTGCCCCATCCACAACATCCTGATGTGCAGCTGGTCTTTGTTCCTATGAACTCAATCCTGATTTTAACAGTAACTCACATATCGGACTTGGACCTTACCCTACTTCATTCATACCTGTTATTGTCAGCAGAGAGCGAAGAAATAATCATAAACTAAGAAAATGCAACCCAAATAATCTTAAACCGTTACTAAAAATCCCACCTACAGTAAGTCATACAGTCACTCCATCACCAACCACTATTAATATGGCTCTTTTAAATGTTCGCTCTCTGCTGAATAAAACTTTTATAATAAATGACTTGATTTTAGATAATAACCTTCAGTGTTTATTTTTAACAGAGACATGGCTGAGTGCAGATGCCCCCGCTGTTCTTACAGAGGCCTCTCCACCTAATTATAACTTTTCTTATTCTACGAGGAGTAGCCAGAGGGGAGGCAGAACTGCTTTTATTAGTTCATCAACTCTTTCCGCCAAACCTGTTTTATTTAATAATTTTACCACGTTTGAATACACTGCCTCTGTTTTTAGCACTCCTCAGATTTTATGTGTCACAGTTTATAGGCCTCCGAAAAGGAATGCACTTTTTATTACAGAATTTTCAGAGTTTTTATCAATTTTACACAACTCTTATGAGAAGATAATTTTAGCTGGTGATTTTAATCTACATATAGATAACCTTTTAGATCCTTTATCAACAGATTTTTTAAATATTTTAAATTATATGGATTTTAGCCAACATGTCATGCAGCCGACTCACAACAGAGGACACACTCTGGACTTGGTCATCACGTATGGCTTGTCCACCAGTGTGTCCTCTGTTCTCGACTTGGCCGTCTCTGACCACTACTGTGTAATATAACCAGTTTTATCCAATCAGAGACCTCTGTGAGAACTGTCATGAAGCGTCATCTAACCCCTGAAGTGGCTGCAGGTTTTCTTGAAGTTTAAAAAAAATTTCCTCCTATGCCTTTACCTGCCCCCTGTGATTTTATCGTTAATGATTTTAACAGTAGGCTTAAATCTGCTCTCGACCTGCTTGCTCCAATTAAAGTTGTAAACCCTCATTCAAAACGTACAGTACCGTGGAGAAATGCAGCTATTAGAAAATTAAAGAGGAGCTGCAGGGTGGCAGAAAGGAAATGGAGGAAAATTAAAATCACAATAAATTATCAGATATACATAGAACATCTCAGATTATATAATAACGCTTTAAGAAATTCCAAAAATACATACTTTTCCAGAATCATCTCAGAACATAAAAATAATCCCAAAATTCTGTTTTCCACCATTGACAACATTCTACATCATCATTCTAATACTTTTCAGAAAACCCCCTCAAACACTCTCTGTGAGGAGTTTGCAGACCACTTCAGAGGGAAGGTAGACACCATCAGATGTAGTATTTTATCCTCTCAAACAAACATGGTTTTAGACAAATCTGAGTGTCTGCCTTCACCAGAGGAAACACTGGACAGTTTTGTCCTGGTAGAAGCTGGGACCCTTGATAAAGTTTTCTCCTCAGTGAGGCCCACCACAAGCGCTTTGGACCCAATTCCCACCAATTTTTTAAAGCAATTTTATGGTTCTTTTAAAGATGATATTTTAAACTTTATGAATTGCTCTCTTCAGACGGGGTTTTTTCCTGCTGCCTTTAAAGCGGCGGTAGTGAGGCCCCTGCTGAAGAAGAGCAATTTAGATTTTAATGAATCAAACAACTACCGACCGGTATCTAACTTACCATTTTTAAGCAAAGTTTTAGAAAAACTTGTTTTTATTCAACTTAATGATTTTATTAACGCTCATAATGTCCTAGAGAAATTTCAGTCTGGTTTTAGGATGAACCACAGCACAGAGACGGCGCTTTTAAAGATTTTAAATGATTTTAGATTAAGCTATGATGCTAAAAAGGTGACAGTGTTGGTTCTTCTGGATCGAAGCGCTGCCCTAGATACAGTAGACTACACTATTCTTTTAACTCGTTTAAAACAGATCGGCCTCTCTGGTGCTGTTCACAAATGGTTCACATCCTATCTCACAGACAGGAATTTTATGGTAAGTCTGGACACCTGTTCCTCTAAGGTCCATACGATCACTTGTGGTGTGCCCCAGGGTTCAGTTTTAGGCCCAGTGCTTTTTAACCTGTATATGCTCCCTCTTGGCAGTGTTATCAGGCGACATGGAGTTAGCTTTCACAGTTATGCTGATGATACACAGTTGTACATCTCCATGTTTCCTGATGACACACGGCCAATGGATGCACTTTTTAACTGCATTTTAGACATTAAATCCTGGATGGCAGAAAACTTTCTCCAGGTCAACCAGGACAAAACGGAGGTTTTAGTTATCGGTCCTGAGGCTCAGAGAGAGAAACTTTTACCAAAACTACAATCATTGTCTTTTAATCCTTCTTTACGAATGAAGAACCTGGGTGTGATTTTTGACTCTGAGCTGACTTTTATCCCTCACATTAAAAACATTACTGAAATGGGTTCTTATCACCTAAAGAACATTGCCAGACTCCCAAAAAGACTACCTGAAGTTTACAGCTTTTACAGAATTCAGCAGCCCGTGTCCTGATGAGGACTAGGAGGCGGGAGCACATTACACCGGTCTTAGAATCACTGCATTGGCTCCCCGTATGTTTTAGGATCGATTTTAAGGTTCTTTTGATGGTTTTTAAGAGTCTTAATGGTCTTGGGCCTTCTTATCTGTCAGAAATGCTTTTACCTGTTTAGCTTAGCCTTTTACTAATTATTATTTATTAATATCTTTTTAACCGCTCAGCATGTTTTACCTGATTTGATTTTTAGTTTAGATTTTAACTGTTTATTTATTAATCCGCTTTGCATTTTTATTATTTGTTTTACACTTATTGTTTTATACTTTATATACTTTATATTTTATAAACTTTATATTTTAACTTATTTTAATCTTTCTTGCCAGTGTTTCCTCTCTGGGGGGCCCCCTGCATCGGGGCGGTGGTCGGCTGTGGCTGCCTGGGTGCCCCCCAGGCAGCGCTTGGGTGGAGGTGGGGGTACCAGCCCTCCCTCCTCTGGGCGCCCTGGATCGGAGCCTTGGCTGCTGCTGTTGATCTGCTGCTGCTAATGCAGATGGCTCCCATGACGGCATTTCCTGGCTCATCTGTACTCAGCCGCTTTTTGTAGCTTCTAAGTGTGTGTGTGTGTGAGTATGGCTGATGGGTTGGGTTGGGTTGTATTTGCATTGATGATTTTATTTTTGAGGGGGGGGGGGTTGTGGGGTTATTTTAAATCTGTAAAGCACTTTGAGTAACTTTGTTTGTTTGAAAAGCGCTTTATAAATAAAGTTTGATTGATTGATGGATAATCCTGAGGGACAAACTAACCAAAATTCTACAGGGACATGTAAAAACGGGAACACCTGGGTCAACAAGTGTGTGAACAGGCACAAAAGGGTGCACCTTATCTCTAACCAAAATTTTAGGTTTTGTTGAGATCTGTTTAAATTCAAGTTAAATAAGATATAAGAACAATGACAAATTTCCAGAATTGGAATTTGAACTTGCATAATCATGATAATCCTTGTATATGTTTTAGTAGATACCATCATTTAAAGCACTTTGCATTTGATTATTTCCGTTTTTGATAACCCTCCTATTTTTCCTAGAGTGTCTGATATTATTTTTTTTAAACACGATTCCGCCAAACTGCTGCGGCTCTAAGGGGATTAACATTAAACATTTCATTGCACTTTCAAAGCATAACCGTCGCTTGTTTATCATGCAGGCCTCAAACATCATACGTCTGTCCATGGGCCCCTGCTTATGTGTAAATGAAAATGTATGTGTGTTAGTGTCTGTACTGGTGAAATGTCAAGCTCAGATGCTTAGATCATCTCTGTTGACATAATGAGAAAAAACATAACAACGTTGTGGTTATTTACTTTAATGTGCTTGCATGTGTGTAGAGGATCAGAACAAGGGTACCATATTGTTTGTCAGTCAAATCAGTATGAAAGAGCTGAGATTATGTAACAGAAAATTTAATAGGTCCTGAAAATGTCATTTGTGATTTCCTAAGAGATTATAAAAAGATATAAAATGTGACTGGTGGTTATTTAAAAACAAGTTTTATTGTTACAGTGAGCTGAATATTTCATATTGTTGAGGTTCTTGAAGCGTTTGAAACAAATTTCCACAGTGGTGGATACAGGCTAAGGGGAAAATGCAGGAAGGGTATCTTCGCAAAATTTAGAGCAGGACACAATATACTGCTTGCTGTTCCTAACACAGCCACAACATCTCAGATAACTGAATTTATACACCAATCTCATTAGACCGTGGAACTCTCTAAAGCCTGCAGCACTATCTTACTCTGTATTAGTACAGATGAGAGCGGAAAGTGAAGAAAGTTGGAATATAATTTTGTCATGGTTAATTATAGTCTTTGGCTTTTATTAATTTTTATATTTTCATTAAATTCCCTGTCGTGACACTTCGTTCGGGCTCGTGATTACAGATTGAAAGTGTATGCCGGTTGTTATCAGAATTGTGCAAGTTTATGCTTCAGTACGCATTTCAGCTAACTTGAAGTCTCCTTTGCATTCATTATTATTTTCCTCCTAATTTCAACTTGTTTAGCATTGACTTTCTTGTTGTATTATGAGGACATTACTGCCACTTTGAGCTTACAAACGGTACATGTCATGTCAGAGGTATTTACAAATGTATATAAACCACATATGAACTTTGATAATGGCTTATATTTAATGCATTGTTTCAGATGCTGTTCTCCTTTGCATTTCAATCTGGGTCTAGAAAGCTTGGTTAACTTACCATGTGGTAAACTGTACACTTGCAGCTAATCAACCCGAAACCTACTCAGCCTGATTATGTCGGTTCCAGAACACCTGATAAGAATCAGCTTAATCAAGCTACTTCTGGAGTTAATTAGCACTCACCCTGAATACATAAAGACCCTCTCAGTAGTTTACTGAATTCATGAGTCACAAAGGAAACTGAAGAGAAAAAAAGGGTGACATGTTTCAAAGAAGTGGAGTTGGAAGTACTAATGCTGGCCTATGAGGAATCATTATGGGGGAGAAAAAAGCAATAATTGTATACATACAAAAATAGAATTGTATACATGTATCTTCATTTTATAATTTTTTTAGTACTTTTTAGTAAAAATATTAATTACCTACCAAAAACGCCAGTGGAGTGCTCTCTTCAGGTTAAAACTTTACACTGCACTTGAATTTGAATCAAGCATTGCTACTGGCTCTGCCTTATAAATATCATAACTCTCAACACGCTTAATTTTTATATTTCAGATTTATTTACTTGCTCAGCCTTATAAATGTCATAACTCTCAGCAGTCTTCATTTTTATATTTCATATTTATTAATTTCCTACCCCTTATTCCCAGTTGGGGTCAGGGGGATGCTGGAGGATATAATGTAGAATTTAACATTTGTTTCAGTATGTTGTATCATTATTGCCACTCATTTTCATAAAAAGCTACGCTTAAAAAAATACATCCATGGGGCTTTTAGAGGGCTGCAGAATCAAAGTAAATTTCCTTCAAATGTATATTTGAATTAAAATACAAAATACATTCATTTAAAACTGGCAATACAATGACATTAGGTTTACATCTACAAGCCAGTAGGGGTTGCGGGTTGACAGATGAATCTCATTGATCCAGCTATATGTTCGGCACAGCTTAGCTGGCACTGGAAGAAATGGTGGAGTCCGCAAGGCAAGCAGCTGCTTCAGAGCCGCGGAGATATTGTTATTCGTCTCAGGGAAGGAGTGACTGCAGAATATCAGAAACTAGATTAGTGTTAGGTGAAGCCTACACTAGATGGACCCACATAAAACATTTCCACGACATCAAACACATGCGGAAACGGCGACTTTCTTCCTGAATAGTTAAGCTAACTCACTTGCTAACTTTGCTAATGTTAGATGGCAGATTAACTCCTCTAAAATATATTCCTCATTGGACGCGGTTCAGGTTGGTCACTGGGCGTATCAGCAGTGACCTAGGCAACCCAACATCTGGAATTATGTTTTTATTGTTGTAACTACAACCTACATAAACTAGATGTCCCTATCATGCTCATGTTCCATATCCAACCTTTAATAAAGGGTGACCAGTGGTTGATGGCAGTGACTTTGTTAAATGGAAGTTTAGAAATAAATACTAATATATTTCCAACTCAACAACTACCATTGCTGTCACTTAAAGGCTTTTTAATGCACTTAGCAGTAGTCATTGTTTCACAATGCAGGATTATTTCCTTTTAGCTGCATATAATGTGTACTGTAATCCTATTTGAAATGCTCTTACATGTTACTAATGTATTTGTGAAGTAGTTTTTCATGGTTTGTAATATGTAATGGGCTTTGTCCTGTAGTTTCTTATGGATGTATTGGCTTATTGGACCATCCAGGAATCCCCACTCTGTCCCATTTGTAAATGACTTTCAGGTACCATTAGTTGCTTTTAGATTTTTCTCTTTTTCTGGCCATATAAAGTAGACTTGCATACTTCTACTATAGGATGAAGATGAAGAGACCATTTATGCTGTGACAGAATTGTACAATGCTGGAGGACCCGATGCATATTATAAAATACACAGAAAGGAAACATACAAAAGACCAAAGATTGATTTGTTACATGTTCACTATTATACCAAATAATTCATAAAATAATAATATTTTTTTATTTCATGAAATGAATAAAAGACACTATTTAATGTGAACATTTTAATTAAAGTGATTTTATATTTTTAAATATAGAATGATCTGTACTTGGGTTGTGTGTTTGGTTTCAGAACAGCTATAAGATAATTAGTTCAATCAACTCTGAGTCTAAGTTAACCTGAATTACACTTGTCCATGACGATATAAAAGTCTCTGTCAGCTCTCCGGGCTCTCTGTCACCTATGCAAGGACCGACGTAGTAGAGGTCCATTTTCTAACTCTCCGTCTCCGTCAACGTAGAGCGCATGCCTGTGATTGGTCAGCTCAACAACAGCTACAGATCGTTTCACTAGAACTGGGCTCTAAAGTCACTGTAATCAGTAGTCAATGCAGTTTTTAGGCACTACATGCTTAATATTGAAATGGCAGTTTATCAAATCTGGTCTTTTGGGATTTTGAACACAAGAAGGTGTAGGAAAAAAAAAAAGGTTGTTGTGTTTGTTTACATGTGCTATAGAGTATTCTATGAGCTGCACCTCTAGAAAAAGGTTTACAACTTAATCAAAACTTTCTGTGTGGAGTTTGCATGTTCTCCCCGTGTTCCCTTGAGAAGTTAATGTGAGCTACTCCCACAAAAAAATGCATCAGTTCTGGGCTATATACTGCCTCCTCCTGGCTGACCGAGGCGCCTGAGGGGGTGTAGAGGATCTGGCTGGAATAGTGTGATCCTTCCACACGCTATGTCCAGCTGGGGGAACCCCACCCCCTCGGGTGACAAAATGGGCCTGCTCACCCCTCAAGCAGGAACGAGGCTTGAGCTTCAGTGCGGGGCCCTCCTGCGGTCAGGAGAGGGAAGGCAATGCCCAGGACTGTACTTAGGTAGGAACACTGGGGTGATAATAATGGGAAACAAAAGTGGGAATAAAAAAAAAAAAAACATTAAAACTTTCTGTGGTCCATTGCTTGAGGGGGAAATGCGTTCTAAGGCTGAAGAAAAAAACAGAAACTATGTTGCAATGGTAGGCAGAAGCCAGCATGAAAAGGTAGCAGCCCCTGCTGTCCTGGTTGAGAATTGCTTTGCAACCCAGAAAAAATAATGCAGAATGGAGAGAAAGAAACAGAGAACCATAAACAGAAAAACGTCTTCATCAATACGTCTTCAAGCTTTGGAGGCTTTGGAGGAGTTGGATGTTTTACCGTTTTTCTTTCTTTCCTTTATTAAACATTTTCTTTCGTCTAATTAGTTTTCTCAAACATTTGTTTTTAATTGTGGCTGTTTTTATTTACTTTACTAGTGTCTTATGTTTTTTTTCTACATTTTCAATCCTTTTTATTAAATTATTTTTTTCATGAAAATTAGGAATAATTTGGAAACAGAAAGAAACTAAATTATCTTTTCTGGATTGCAATTTATAAAAAAAGAAAGTAGTGGACAACATTTGGTGGCTGTCTTAATGTGTCAGTTTGAGAAGCTGTAAAATCTGTGGAGATTTACAGATGACACTACTTTTATATCTGATTGCAACATTAGCCAATGTGGTTAGATAGATATGCATCACATTCCTCCTAGCATCTTGTTCTTGTTTTTATTAGTTTTTTCAATATTCTGACATAAATATAGAGCATGCTGCAATATGTTTATAGTACACAATGGTTGGTTTAAAAAATGTTTTGCTGGATTGGCGTGTGGGATGGCCAGCATTTTGTTCAGTGTGGCATGGGCCACCCTTGACCACCATTTGTGGTGGGGGGGTGTCCCTTTCACCTAACAGAGCTCATCTACCTTTCCTGCATAGTTGATATTTGTAGCAAAAAATTTCATACTATCATTTTTCCATGTTGCTAATAAGTGGCCATACATTGGAGCACTTTCTTGCTTAAGCTACAGTGACTCAAAGTTTCATAAAAGGGGTTTCAAATTAGTTGTATACCCACTTAAGGGGTCATTTAGATTTATTCATGTTTTATATGGTCAACAGGTTTTATGGTTCTGAAATAGAAATTTGTATGCACTTCAACAATACATTTTACAGGGGAAAGAAAGATGAAAATATTTCTTTAATGTCTGTCTTTTTTTTTCACAATGGTAGTCACCATAGATTCTCTCTACAAGGTGACAGAGGGTGGTCAGTCAGATATCTTCCACCGCCATGCAGATGGAAGCTTCGACCAGGCTTGTTGCTTTACGATTTACCATGGAAACCACATGGAGTCCCTTGACCTGGTGACCACGAACACGGAGGAGGCCAGAACATGGATTACGGGCCTCCGCTACCTGATGGCTGGGATTAGTGATGAGGACTCGTTGGCCAAACGACAACGTACACACGACCAATATCCTTCTTACCAATCCCTGCAGTTCCTTTTTCTTGTCATGACCAATCTACAGAAAGAGGAAAACATTTTAGCTGAATATCATTTTACTGACATGTTCCTCTCTGCTCGTTGGACAGCATGCAATCTTTTTGTCAAAACTGTTTCACAGTGATGTGAATTATTCTTTCAGCTCACACAAAATTGAGACATATTTTAAGGTTCCATCTAATTTATCTTTGGCTGAGTTTTTTTAAGGTCTGAGAGTTTGTCTCAGTGGATAAACTCCCAGCGCTAAAGTGAGGAAATATTGCACTGACAGACTCAATGAAACAAACCCCATTTTCCTTAATGTGTGCATTTGACGTGGATGAAGCAGACGTTTGAAGAAGCAGACAAAAATGGAGACGGCCTGTTGAACATTGATGAAATCTACCAACTGCTTCACAAGTTGAATGTTAATCTGCCCCGTAGGAAGGTCAAGCAAATGTTTCAGGTGAGAAAATAACAATGACTTCACATTACTACAATTACTTGCTACTTACTACAATTAATTGCCACATGTGTTAGTCACAGAAGTTTCGTAAATAATTTTAGAGAAAATAGATTTCGGATATGGAAGAAAAACCATAAAAGACGAGTTATAAAAAGTTTTAGACAATATTCTCAGTAAGTACTCTAGCACACGAGATATACCCTTCATCTACTGATAAATATTTCTACTTTCAACCGCACATCATAGGCATTGGACATATATTGATTATTGAAAGGATTGTAAATTGAGGCTTTTGTGTATAAATTAGCTGATCTTTTTGAGTTCCAATTGAATTATGCTAACCTGTTGGTACATTTTTAAAAACTTTTTAAAATAAAAACAAATGCTTGGATTTCTCCTGTATTTGTTTTTTTACAAAGATCTGGCTTAGATAGCAAAAAAGCAGCTACAGTCAAAGAGTCACAAAATAGAGAGATTTGATTACAAAAACAATATTTTACCAAACTTTTAAATAGATTCTGGGATATACAGTACATTTTTCAGATGAACTTCAGAATGGAGGCTCTTCTAAGAGAGAGTTTGAAAAATCCTAAAGGTTTTCATTAAAAAGCCCACATTTGGTAAAGCTAGATTCAAAAATTCAATTGAAACAAGACTGTGGCCTTCTTGTTGACCATATCACAAAATAAAAATAGGCTAGAATTAAACTTAGCTTGTTACACTTTCTGGCCTTTCTACTGGGAACATCTGATGGATTACTTGTTAACACAAAGGGAGAATTAGCCAATTATACCCCAGCAAAGCATTGCATTTAGCCATGTGGACTTGGTGAAGACTTGCTCAAGATCAAGTTAAGCATCAGAATAAATTTAATTTGAATTAGGCCAATCTGATGTTGGAAGACAGTCTGGTCTGCAGCTGTTTGTCTACTAGGATTTTCCAACGCAACCATTTCTTCTGTTTTGTAAAATGAGCCAACAATTCAACATTCTGACCAAAACGGGTAAATTACTGACTGGATAAACGTATGGATAAATACAGAGCAACCACAGAAGACCATATTGGATGGTGCAGAAGTTTTAAGACTTGGGTCAGAAGTTTATCTTCCATACCAAACACCTAATCATACAGCCAAGTATTCAGTAGAAGGATATAGATCATATCAATCTGATGCATCACAATGTCTCGGTCACAAGACATGTAGCGTTATTTATAGCAAGCAGCTGTTCTATAAAAAATTGACTCAACGAGGCTCAATTCAACCTCACAAATTTTTGATTTTTGTTTTAAAACAAAATGAAAATCATATTCAATTCAATTCAATTCAGTTTATTTATATAGCGCCGTGTCACAACAGATGTCATCTCAAGGCACTTTACAAGAAGAGTTATTACAATACAATGTTTAATGTAGAAATTAGAGAACCACAGAAGATTGCGTCGTTTAATTCTCAGCAATCCCTCACACTGAGCAAGCACGAAGCGACAGTGGAAAGGAAAAACTCCCTTTTAACAGGAAGAAACCTCCGGCAGAACCAGGCTCAGCACAAGCGGTCATCTGCCGAGACCGTCTGTGGTTTGGAGAATACAGAACAGAGACACAGAACAGAGACACAGAAAGAACAACAGAACTGATGCAGAAGTTTGTTGCAGGACGTGGAGAACTTTCCGTCACTGCAATGCCATCTTAGTCAGGGTCGTCAAGCAGGGCGGGTCAGGAGCACCTACTGTAGGAAGAGACTAAGAGAAAACAGGTTAGCGCTTGAATTGACAGCACATCATGCAGTTGGGGAGAAGTAGGAGAGAAAGTAGGAACAGACCCTAATAATGTCCTCCAACAGCCTAGCCTAAAGCAGCATAGCTACTAACATTAACCTGTCTCCTAGCTACTAGGAGACCTAGCTACTAACACTTTCTACCTGGCTTACATTAACCTATCTCTACCTAGCTACTCTACCTCTTCCTATCTCTTCCTAGCTTTTGACACTCTACCTGACTACTAACATTAACCTGTCTCCTAGCTACTAGGAGACCTAGCTACTAACACTCTCTACTTGGCTTACATTAATCTATCTCTACGTAGCTACTCTACCTCTTCATATCCCTTCCTAGCTTTTGACACTCTACCTGGCTACTAACATTAACCTATCTCTTCCTAGCTACCTGTCTAACCTGTCTCTAACTGCCTATTAACATATCTCTAACTGTAAGCTTTGTCAAAGAGGAAAGTTTTAAGCCTAGTTTTAAAGATATACAAATTGTCTGCTTCACGAACCAACCCTGGGAGCCTGTTCCATAGGAGGGGAGCCTGATAGCTGAAAGATCTGCCACCCATTCTACTTTTAGAAATCCTAGGAACTACCAGTAAACCTGCAGTCTGAAAGCGAAGGGCCCTGTTAGGAACATATGGAACAATCAGGTCTCTTATGTATGATGGAGCTAGATTATTAAGAGCTTTATATGTCAGAAGGAGGATCTTGAATTCTATTCTAGATTTTACTGGGAGCCAGTGAAGAGAAGCTAAAACAGGGGAAATGTGATCTCTTCTTTTAATATTCATCAGAATCCTAGCAGCAGCATTTTGGACTAACTGAAGACTTTTAATTGTTTTCTGTGGACTACCTGATAATAAAGAGTTACAGTAATCCAGTCTTGAAGTAATAAAGGCATGGACTAGTTTTTCAGCATCATTCCTGGACAGGATGGTTCTAATTTTTGCAATATTCCTAAGGTGAAAAAAGGAAATCCTAGAGACTTCTTTAATGTGAGATCTAAATGACATATCTTGGTCAAAAATAACACAGAGGTTCTTTGCTTTATTACTGGAGGCTAATTTAATGCCGTCTAGGTGAAGGGGTTGACTAAGTAGTTTCTTTTTCAGAGCTTCTGGTCCAAAGACGACAACTTCTGTTTTATCAGAATTCAGAAGCAAGAAGTTTAGAGTCATCCAAGTTTTTATGTCTTCCAGACATGCCTGTAGTCTACCTAACTGATTGGATTCATCAGGATTTATGGATAGATATAGCTGTGTATAATCTGCGTAACTATGGAAATTTATCCCATGCTGCCTAATTATTTTACCAATAGGAAGCATATATATAGTAAAAAGAATCGGCCCAAGCACTGAACCCTGTGGTACTCCGCAAGTAACTATTGAGGTTGAGGAAGATTTATCATTTACCTGAACAAACTGAAATCTGTTAGACAAATAAGATTTAAACCAACCTAGTGCTGTTCCTATTATACCGACACTTTGAAGCCTTTCTATGAGAATATTGTGATCAACAGTGTCAAAGGCAGCACTGAGATCTAACAGGACCAGAATGGTCACCAGTCCATTGTCTGAGGCTATGAGAATATCATTAGTAACCTTCACCAGAGCTGTTTCAGTGCTATGATGAGCTCTAAAGCCTGACTGAAACTTCTCAAACAGCTCATTATTGTTTAAATGCTCACATATCTGGTGTGCAACTATTTTCTCAAGAATTTTAGATAAGAAGGGAAGATTAGATATCGGTCTATAGTTAATTAAGTCGTTTTGATCAAGAGATGGTTTCTTAAGTAGAGGTTTAATTACAGCTATCTTAAACTCCTGTGGTACATATCCATTGACTAAGGATAGATTCATTATATCTAAAATTGGAGCAGCGATCAGAGGGAAAACTTCTTTTAAGAGTTTAGTTGGGATTGGGTCTAAAACGCAAGTTGAAGGTTTAGATGAAGCTAATAATTTTAGTACATCAGAAGGTTCGGCTGCATTAAAGCAGTTTAAGCGTATATTAGGTTCAACCATTTTTGATGTTGCCTCATTAACTAGGGAGGAAGCAAGCATATTGGGAAGGTTCCCAATTATCTTATTTTTTATAGAGTCTATTTTATTTATAAAGAATTGCATGAAGTCATCACTACTAAGAGCTTGGGGAATGGTTGGCTCGATAGAGCTATGATCCTGTGTGAGTTTAGCAACTGTATTAAAAAGAAACCTAGGATTATTTTTATTCTCCTCGATTAAAGATGAATAATATGCTGTTCTAGCTGTTCGAAGGCTCTTTTTATATAGCAATAGACTATTTTTCCACACTAAATAGGAATCCTGTAAATGCGTGGAGCGCCATTTTCTCTCTAGTTTTCTAACGTTCTTCTTCAGGGTACGTAGCTCTGAATTAAACCAGGGAGCTAATCTTCTAAGGCTGGCCACCTTCTTTTTCAGTGGGGCAACTTTGTCTATTGCCAGACGCAGGGAGGAATTAACGCTATGAACTAGAACGTCAAGTTGTGAGGGGTTACGAGTTAAATCACTGTTTTCTATTGTACTTTTATGTACTGAGGAAATTAAAGTTGGAAGAGCTTCTTTAAAACTTGCTACAGCATTGTCTGATAACGTTCTGGTATAATGAAGTTTTCTTTCAGGTTTGATATGATCTGTTAGAGTAAGTTTAAAAGTGATGAGGAAATGATCAGACAGGATAGGGTTATGTGGAAAGACTGTTATTTCTTCACAGTCAATGCCATAAGTCAGCACAAGATCTAAGGTGTGGTGACCGCAATGGGTTGGTCCCTGCACATTTTGAGTAAAGCCTATTGAGTCTAAGATAATGTTAAAAGCTGTATTTAGACTATCACTTTCACTATCAACATGAATATTGAAGTCTCCGACTATAATGACTTTATCAGTGTTTAAAACTAAGTCAGATAGAAAATCTGCTATCTGATCTAAAAATTGAGAATAAGGGCCTGGTGGACGATATAAGACCACGAATAAAAGTGGCTTTACTGCTTTGTTATGTGTATGAGGAAGGCTAAAGATTAAATGCTCAAAGGAACTGTAATTATTATTTTTTTGGAGATTAATTAGTAAATCTGAATGAAAGATGGTGGCTACACCACCTCCTCGACCAGTACTTCGAGGGACACTAAAGTTTAAGTAGCTAGGGGGAGTTGACTCATTTATTGTGACATGGTCCTCTTCCTGCAACCATGTCTCTGCAAGACAAAACAAATCAATATTTATTTTCAAAACTATGCCATTTTCTTTCCATGTCTCAATTTTGCACTGTTTTGTGTTAGTCCAACACATAAAACCCTAGTAAAATACATTAAAGTTTATTAGTTATGGTGAATGTGTGTCAGATTTTAAAAGGTTTAATCGATTTGAATACCAATGCAAGATGCTGTTGGGTTGTTCAGGCTAAAAAAAGTTATTCTTAAAAATTTAGAAAGCATCACCGTGCCTTTCAGGGACCCAGAGATTTCTCACAACCATGATTATATAAAGTTTCATTTTACTTTTAATGCTATGAAATACCCAATGTCACCTCCTAAAGTCTCCTATTTTATATGACCAACCAAATTAGCTGACAAGGTAAATGGCAATGTTTTTTCCTTTATCCCAGTGTAAAATAACACAATAAAATAATATACATGCTGGATTATGACCAGCCTGAGAAAGTTATTACTTTATTTTGTCCGTGATTATGCTGTGACAGACAGTACCATTGCCATTTTAACAGCTTGTGCAGCCTAAAATACCTAAAATCTGTTTATTTTATGTCCACACATTCCAAGTCCATCACAGTAATTTATCCTGCTGGTTGCTTTGTGCTTAGATTGTGTGTGTGTGTGTGTGAGATCAAGTCTCTAGTTGCCTCAAAAGACATATTCTGGGAGCATGATGGAAGAGATATTTGGTGTTATTAGATTTGCTGAGGAGTCGAATGAACCCAGCGAGATACAGTTAATATTATACACTGAATACCACCATATGGAGCATTAGTTGTGATTTTTAAGTGAAATTTGGTCTTAGAAAATAAGAAAAATAAATTTGTGCAGGGGATCTGTTGGTGTCAAAAGGCTGGGAGATTTGGTTTCATTGTTGGTGGCATTTATACAAATGTGAAATAGGAAAAAGAGGGGAAAAGGGACTGGAGAATTTGGAGATCCACATGTGTATGCTTGACTGATCTGTCGTTTTTGCCAAATGTTGACTCATTGCCTACAGTAATCTATAGTTGTAGGTATGGTTTGACATGAAAAGCAATACAAAAAAAATGCTAAATTAAATAAGCTGACCATAAAAACAAATAAATCTGAACATATAAGTTCAACAATATCAATCATTTCACTTTAACAAAATATTTTATTTTTCATTTTATTTGTGTTGCAATTTTGTTTTCTATGACAACGCTGCTTACAGTTTAGACGTTTTTTTCCATTTTGGAAATGCCATATTTTACATAATAAAGCCTCAGTGACTGACTGTCAGACGAATCACCTTAATTCTTTAACTTGACTAAATCATGGTGACACTGACTGTGCTACTAATTTCTCTGGAGAACAGAATTGTATTTGCTTTGCTGGGACATACAGACTGTCAAATGAGTCAAATGGTAATAGACGCTCATTTGTGCTACACAATAAAACTATTGTATTGGATAGATAACTGGTAAAGTTTTGATTTTAATGTCAAAGATTTAATATGTTGTGAGGCACGAAAACTCTTTTTAACGCCTTAAAAAATTACTGGATTTTTTCTGTATATAACTCTAGCACAAAATTTAAGGAAAAAAAACATAAATAAGAATGCATCACTTACTCATCTGTTTAGGAAGCAGATACAGATGATCAACAGGGTACCCTGACCTACGAGGAGTTTTCTGTCTTCTACAAAATGATGTCTCTGAGAAGGGACCTTTTCCTGCTTATGATGGCGTACAGTGACAGGAAGGATCACTTGACTGCAGAGGAGCTCGCCAACTTCCTGCGTAATGAGCAGAAGGTGAGTAAATAAACTTGCCAAATTTTCTTTTGATGTGAAAAAACAGTCTACGTTTTGTTAGCTTCTTTAGTTTTTCAATATACCCACAGAATACTGGTACAACATAGAAATTCCTTATTGAATCCATCACAACTAAACTAACTTGCTGAGGTCTTCGACTTGTTTTACATAATCCATGTTTTTTCTGATATACATTTCTGTCTTCTTGTAATTTATAATCTCAGTTTGCTGTATTTGTCACCAACTTGAGATAATCCACATAAATTTTATTTTATTACTACTTTTCTTCTTATTTTAATTTTTAAACCAACAACAGGAATAACAGTGACTATAAAAATATATTAAAAATAATCAATTTTTCCACATAATCATTATTATTGTACTTTATTTTTTACATATCTATTTTCATTTACTTTTACTTCATTTTCAAATTTTTTCTTTCAACACTTATACAGTAATAGATTTAACATCTCTTTTCAAGATAATCATGTTTTTTTTCCCTTAATGTCTATTTTCCTTTTATATAGATGACCAACGTGACTTCAGAGTATGTTGCAGAAATCATTGAGAAGTTTGAAGTATCTGATGAAAACAAACAAAAAGGCGTTTTGGGGATAGAAGGTAATTTTTTTAATAGTTCTTACCTTTGCAGACTTTCTCTTTACTTTTGATGGATCTTGATTTTTTGTCCTCCCCATTTTTTGGTCATGACTTGACTGTATAAGGCTGTTTGTTACTCAGCTGCAAAATGATGCAATATGCTTTTTATCCATTTGGAAGGTTACCATTGCAGAAACATACAGAACAACTAAACCACCCTTCCAAGTAACCATTGCAGGCTACATACAGCAAGACATTTGTGTACATCAAGAAATTCACTTGAAACTAAAAACAACTAATACAGTTAAGATTTTTAGCTGAGCAGTGTGTCTCATGCCAAATGTCAAGCTAACATTTTTTAGGCATAAAACTGAAAGATTTCTTTCTTCAAATAAAACTATTGCAAAATAAAAGATTTTGCTAACATGACCATTACGCTTAGTGTGTGTTGGTGTTTGACTGCAGATTTAATAACATTTCTTAAACTCTACTAGACTAGGTGTTGCTAAACTTGTAATTATTTCACCATATATAGTCATGAAAAGTTTAATTAAAAAAGTGCAATAGAAAACGTTGCACAAGCATAAAGGTTAACCATAGCCTTGAGGGGATTCCAAAAGAAAACCCAAGAGTTTGAGGGATACTCACCAGGCTGAGATTTATTTTTGAATTGGTTTTAAGAAACAGCTGATAAAATTTATTTAAAAGAAAAATCACATATAATATTGATTATGAGACTATACAATCTATATGTTTAATGTTTTGATTTGAATTACTGAAATAAATGAAATTTTTATTATATATTAATTTTTTTGAGCTTAATCTGTGTATTTATGTACCAGATTTTTGATTATTGATAACTCATATAAATCCCTTTTGTTAAATAATTGATTTTATAGAGTGTTTTAGCCCTAAAAAAAGGATCTCATTTCATGAAATGGTGGGGGAATACATGTTAAAAATATGATTGTAACCTACTTAACTGAAGCATGGCCTCAAAGAGGGAATAGAGAGGAAGGGCACCTGTATTGTGAAAACTGTCAGATTAAAATGAGTGTTTTAAAAATAAAAGATGAGACAGGGTTGGGGGACAGTTGAAAAAAGGACCAGGACTTTTCTTTGTCACTGAAACATGAAGGCCAACTATGACACCACATGCCTGATCAGACTTCTATGTCAGGTGTCCTCAATACATCCCAGAGATGTATGAATTTTCATATTGACAGAGATTTTCTATTACAACAGCTGTCACAAAGATGTACATTAGTTTCTTTATTGTGGCTGTTGTGTTTATATATAAACCGACTCCATTTACCAAATCATGGCTTTACACCTCATTTGCATTTAATCTTCGAAATCATCTTCATTGTTTTTAAAACTCACAATTCTCATCAACAGTTTTTTTGATTAACTTTCTACTCGTTAACTTTCTAGAGTTAAGTCTCTTTTTAATTTGGACGATTTGTTTTTTATTCCTTCTAGCTCCTCTTTATATCTTGAAGTCATATTATTTGATGAAATACACTAATAGATTTACTGTGTGGTGCATGATACTAAATATTTAAATGACAGCCACTTTAATATCTAATTTTGTGCGGTTCATATTGTCTACCAATGATCAAACTATTCAGTTAAGTCAAAAGGCATTTTGTCTCTAACTGATGACGTGGCATGCTAATTATCTTAATATCTAGCATGAATCACAAAACAAAATACTAAATCTGTAGTGTTTTGCACTCAAAAGTGTAAAAGCCAGCTTCTTTATGAGATTATACGAGTAATAATTGTCCTGTAAAACGATTTTTATGTGTTCTAAACCAAAATCCATGCACAGAGGTTATCACCAACTACTGAAACACACATTTTTAAACCCTTTTGGTAACGGTTCGCTGAGGGACTGCTGTAGTCATTGATTGGTGAAATTGATATGGAGATTGTGTATACCATTACATAGCTGACTAAAAAAAAATAGATTTAGGGATTCAGTGGGTAAAAACACAAGGGATATGAAAGTAGTGTTCAGCAGTCAACTTCAGGTTTCATTTGCACATTTCAGTAAAAATGAAAAAAGTCAATCTCTATGTATTTGAAAATCCTCCACCCAAAAAAAAAACTGCAGAGCAAATTTGAATCCATATCAAACTTATACCTTTGAACTTTTATGTATGTGTAACGTTTATAACAGAGGATGTAGTTAAAAGGTTAACAAAGGGATTACAACTTTATGTTTCATATGTATGGGCTGTTGCTCATAATTTATATAATACATGATTTCACAGAAGGCTTATTACCAAGTCTTGGAACAGTTATTTGAATTCACAAAGTAAAATAATTAATTCTAAGGAGTTTTACTAAATTATTATTATTTTTTTGTGTGGAGATATAGGAGCATGCTGACACTGTGCAGAATAAGCAAAAAACAACCTCGGAGAAGCACAGATTATTAGATTTTTTTTTTTTACTTTTGAACTCAAAAACTTGGGATACAAAGAGCAGTTAAATCGTTTAAAACGCCATGATTGATTTAGAAAGTATATTAAACCGTTAAGAAAAAAGGTAGTTACCCTTTCCAAGGAAAATTATTACTTTTTTCTTCTGAAAAGTTTGAAAAATTACAGTAGGTTTCATTACAATCTCACTGTTTTGCTCTGTTTACATATTTACATAGTTGTCTTTAGAAAGAAGAAGCTAAACAAAACTGGACTGCCACCAAACAGCCATAAAGCATGTTAGGTGACAGAACCGATACTCCTTTTATCATGGCACCTTTAGTAGGTAATATATATTAAGCAGCAAGTGAAGCTTTGTCCTTAAACCTGCTGTAGAAGAATAGGTGGCACTAAGTTGACAGGGTCAAAGAATCTCCAAATGGCAGTACTTGTTAGGTTCTAGGTTCATCTGTGGAATGGGCTTGACCAAGCAGGTCCTTGGAGCCCCCAACTAGTAATTTGTTGGACTTAAAGTATCTGCTACAAAATCTTGGTGCCAGGTACTACAGGACACCTTCAAGGGTCTTGGGTAGTTAAATTTTCTTCTGTAGGAGTATTTGGGCAAAAAAGAGAAACACATTCATTTGGCAGGAAGACTAAATGTTATGCTTGAAACATTAAATTGCATCTTGACTGGCTGTTTTAGTTATAATATAATTTACACTTTTACCTGGTGCTAATGTTTGAGTATGAGTATAGAAATTACTGTCATCAGAATATATCCTCCTGATTGAGTACTTATCTGCACTCACTCTATTTGACGCTGCACTTGTTTTCTAAATCCAAAGACTAGACTAAAATTTGTGGGATAAGCAGTGCCACTGGGAATTATCTTAAGTGAAGAAGTGTGTTTACCATTTTTCACTATCTCATTATCACAAATTTCACTATCTCTTTAGAATTTATTTTCTGGCAAACACATTGGCAGGCAAACAATTACCATGTTTAACATGACATAAAAGGGCTTTTGTAGATGAGGGCGAAACATCAAACTCAGCATACAGATGGCACACTGCTTGGTGGGATTCCAACTTATTTATAGTTTTTCATTTGGATTTTTTTCTCCAGGCTTCACAAGTTTTATGCGCAGTCCAACGTGTGACATTTTCAACCCTTTGCATCATGAAGTGAACCAGGACATGGAGCAGCCTCTGTGTAACTACTTCATCGCCTCGTCTCATAACACATACCTGACCGGAGACCAGCTCCTCTCCCACTCCAAGACTGACATGTACGCCTGGGTGCTCCAGTCTGGCTGCCGCTGTGTTGAAGGTGTGGTTACATATGCGTTCATACTGTGCCTTTACAAAACAACAGGAAAAAAAACGGGTGGAAATTCTGGCTCCGTCAGGATAACATTTCTGTTATCGCACATTTTATTCTGCCATGGGTCAGGCTGAACACCATCTTAATTTATGCTATTAGCAACACCAGAGGTTTTTTTTAATATTACTAATCAGTATGTCTTCTGTGAAAAAAGATTTGCATCAGTTTTTTTTTCTTTTACTTCTTATTGCAACAGCAAACTCTGTCAATAAAAAAAGGGTTTGCTCTGTTTTATTTGACTGTCATTGATCATCATCAGGATGTTTACTGCTCTCTAAAAGCCTATTTAAATCCTATGTGCATTAAAAAAAAAAAAAGTAAAACATCTGTCATATGGTTAACATGGGGGATAAATGCAGCAGTATGACATTAGAAATTAATACATATTATTCACACTCAAGAAGATTAATTTTTTTGTATAATTTTCCCACAGTTGATTGTTGGGATGGACCCGATGGTGAACCTATGGTGCAGCATGGATACACCTTGACATCCAAAATAACATTCAAGTCCGTCATAGAGACTATCAACAAATATGCCTTCCTAAATAATCAGTAAGTCAACATGGCCTATTGCTAATTTTTTTTTACATAGAACATAGTTTTTGTGGGATGCTGTATTTCTGAATTAGCAGAAATATACTAATTTCTGTGTAATCTGTCTGTTGTTTGTACTAATTAAAACTCAAAATAAAACAGAAGTAGAAGTTTTAAGAGATCCACTCCAGAACAGTTTTTCGATTTTTAGGTATCTTTAAGTGTTTTTGGCCAAATAAGAAATAATTAACATTATTGTGTGTGGCCTCCATGTCCCTGTGATGAGGTGGCTGATGGTCTCCTGAGGGATCTCCTCCCAGACCTGGACTAAAGCATCTGACAATTCCTGGAACGTTTTTGGTGCAACATGGCTTTAGTGGATGGACAAGACATGGTGTCCCAGAATTGCTCAGTTGGATTGGGGTACGGTCGGTCTGGGTTGCACATGACTGTGGGTGGGCCACACGACGTCTAGCATTGTCTTACATTAGAAGCGATTAGAAGGAACCCACCGTATGTAGTATGTAGGTATTTGACAATCTCATCTCGATACCTAATGGCAGTCAGGCTACCTCTGGCAAGCGCATGGAGGGCTGTAATAAACTCCACCTGTGGATGTCAGACCCTCATACCACCCTCATGGAGTCTGTTTCTGACCATCTGAGCTTGCACGTTTGTGGCCTACTGCAGTTCATTTAGCAGGACTCTGGCAGTGTTCCTGCTGCCCTGTTGTGGCCCTCGTACGTTCTCCTCTGCATCTCCTGATGTACTGACCTGTCTTCTGGTAGCACTTTCATGCTCTGAACATGAGCTGAACTACCTCAGCATCTTGTGTGGCTTGTAGATTCCCTCTCATGCTATCACTAGAGTGAAAGCACCGCCAACATTCAAAAGGGACCAAAACATCAGTAAGGAAACAACTGAGAAGTAGCCTGTGATCACCACTTGCTGAACCTTTATTGTGGGTGTCTTGTTCAATGTCTATAATTTCCACCTGCTGTCTATTTCATTTGCACAACAGCATGTGTAATTGTCAATCAGTGTTGTTTACTAAGTGGACAGTTTGATTTTTTGATTTTTTTTTATATAATCTTTATTATGGACTCAAGAGTGGTCCACTCTCATACAACAAACCTACACCTACAAGACACAGAACATACACAATCAAGAATACAAACAACCAAACAAATAAGATAAAATACAGTAATGCGTCTCTGTAATCTTAAAAGAAACAGTGCAAACTAATGTGCCAGTGCTTGCGAAGCCTGGAAGTGAAACGGTATCCCATCATGGGACAGGTTAACGCTTTAATAATGTAATTACACGATTTGTCCAGCCGACACATGAAATTAAACATTAGCCGACGCAACAATGCCGAACAAGTTGGGATATCCGATGACACGAATAACTGGCTGGCACTGTGCCATCTAGGAACATGTAGTAACATCCTAAATGCGTCATTGTACGCCACTTTTAGTCTCTGCATAGTTTTTGCTCTGTAGGTTGACCAGAAGTGTGCTGTGTACAGGGGGGTGACATATGCCCTGAACAGTGCACATTTGACATCAAAGGAACATGCATTAAACTTTCTTACTAAAATATTGGCCTGTGCATATATTTTACAGCACTGACGATGGATGTCACTGTCATCTCTGAGGTCATCAGAAAAGACATGGCCGAGATATTTTACAACCTTAGTCATTTCTAGAGGTCCATTAGAGAGGTAAAAAGTAGGATAGGACAACTTTCTATCCTCCCTAGATCTCACAACTATGGCCTTACTCTTTTTGGGATTGAAATTAATGTCCAATTCTCTGCCATATTGCGTACATACTTGTAGCATTTGTTGTAATCCCGCAGAGTATGGACAGAGTACAACAAGGTCATCGGCATACATGAGATGATTGACAACTTGGTTACCCACAATACAGCCCGTTTTACATTCATTCAACCGTTTCGACAAGTCATCAATATAAACATTAAAAAGGAAAGGAGATAAAATGCCACCTTGCCGAACCCCATTACTCACATGAAAAGGAGCTGAGACAACATCATCCCACTTGACCTGGAATGTTTGCTGAGCATACCAGTATATCAAAACTCTAACAATATATTTTGGAACCTCTCGCTCAAGCAATTTGACGAATAATTTGGCATGATTGATTCTGTCAAAAGCCTTAGAGGCGTCAATAAAGCAAAGGAACACAGAGGAGTTTTGACGTTGATATTTTGCCACCATCTCCTTAAGTGCAAATATGCAAAGGTCGGTGCTATGTTTTCTCTTAAACCCAAATTGGCTGTCAGTTGTTAAAACATACAACTCTATTCTATTTAAAATAATCCTTTCCAGCACCTTAGACAGGATACTGGCAAGGGCAATAGGCCTGTAGTTGTCCATACTGTTTATCTTTCCTGCCTTCTCCTTAAGAACAGGGACCAATGAGACAGTCAGGATGGAATCAGGGAGAACGCCATGCACCAGGTGGCCAGTGAAGCACAAGGCTAACAGTGATGAGAGCCTGTTACTGGCATGCTTGAGATTTTCTGCAGCAATGCCATCAGTGCCACATGCTTTGTTGTTATCAAGCACCTTAATAGCATCTGATACCTCACTCGGTCTTACTGTGACATTAGAGTCCAAATCAACATCATTAACAGCAGCCACATTACTCTTAACACAGTTGAAGAGCTTGGAATAATGGTCACGCCATAACTTGGCTATGTTGTCTGAGCCACAAACACCTTCAATGTCATATGGTAAAGCTGTTCTATGATTATTTGTCACTTTTATTGCTTTCCAAAAGTCTACCTGATGATTACTTTGC
Source organism: Apricaphanius iberus (assembly GCA_028564705.1). Taxonomy (NCBI): domain Eukaryota; kingdom Metazoa; phylum Chordata; class Actinopteri; order Cyprinodontiformes; family Aphaniidae; genus Apricaphanius; species Apricaphanius iberus. Next base: position 259,712 of record JAPXFQ010002229.1, on the reverse strand, counting down.
AGCTTCCTGGCAAGCAGGTCAGCTCTGATAGAGTTCTCATTATTCTTAATGTGACGAAGAGCATATTTATATCGAGCATTGGTTTGCTTCTTGTACTCAAACACATCCCCCTGTCTGGGCCTACCTGCCTTGGACCAGAGTTTAAAGGCTTCCCTTGCTGCGGCATGATGTTCAGCCACATACTCGCACCACCCAGGTTTGATGTTAAACAGCTTCTTATGCTCACAGAGAGACCCAGCAGAGGTATGTAGAGCCTTAGTGATGTTATCATAAAAGTCACAAAGATCAACTGCATGCTGTGCATCCGTACAGTTCATATTACGACATGTTATGGCATCTCTCGGCAAAACAATATGATTTAATAAGCTGTCTGTTAAGACAGTATACGTATCAATATTTTTCTCAGACAACCTAGCCCAATTTAATTTATCAGAATTGACATTATTCCCAGTTTCCATTAGCAGGGGCACAGACTCAACATTTAGCACCATAGCTATTGGTATGTGGTCAGAGGTAGCCATACAGGTGCGGATCATACATATCTGCTACATTGTCACATTCAGCAGTGACGCAAAACGAGCTAAATCTACTTCGAGATGTTTCAATTTTACGACAGATCACCTCCCGTCTCAGTTTGTCTTTCAAGTATGTAGATAGAGTGTCAGCATCCAAGTTAGGATCAAACTTTGAGGCGAAAACACTCACCATCTTCGTTGTGACCGTTTTTATGTTACCGGCCGTCCCCACTCCAATGATCCCAGTCTTCGTTCTCTCTGATCTCACTGGCGTTTTACCCCGATTAGGTCTGTACTGTACCGCAGACTTTCCCGGTGCCGTCTTAAACCGACCCACTTTCTTCACTACCGTGGTCCAGGTAGGCGATGTTTGGTCCGATGAACAGGCCGTCGCGGTTGGTGCTGAAGCTGCTGCAATCTCCGCCGGGAGAGTTGTAGTGTCCGTTTCCAGCTGGACAGCTGGGTCTGAAATCGGTTCGGCATCCATGGATCCCTTCGCTGAGGGGAACGGCTGCTCCACGGCGGTCAATCGGCCATCAATGGCCGCAGTCACATCCCACAAACTTTCACAAACACTTGATTGGATTTCCAGAGTTCTTTTCATACTGTGTATGTCATTGTTTAGTTTTTCCATTCTGCCCAGCAGTGTTGATACATCTATGTGGTTGAATGAGATGGGTGGCAAATCGTCCAGGAAGTGTGACACAAATCTCGGAACATCCTCCCCACACTCGTTCAGCACTCTCATGCACAGCTTAACATTATTAATATCCTTCTGTTGGCCTTTGTAGGTGATACACCGCTGCGATGTGTTTGGGCAAACCTCAAACAGAGCCTTCTTGGCAGCCTCAATCCGTTCTGAGGTGAAGCAACTTGTCACCAGCAACACAATCTCATCGTGACTTAAAGTTCTCATTTTAACTACAAGAAAGTTCAGTATTTCGTCTTCCACAATTACTTTACCGGCATTCGTTTTATAAATCTCCGGCTTTAATCGAGAAAACGCCGAAGCAGCAGCACGCTGTGATCGACCGTCCGTCAAATCCGCCATGTTTTCACAGAAGTGTGAGTGACTTGGAGTTACATTGTGTTTTTTAAGTGTTCCCTTTATTTTTTTAGGGTATATTTCAGGATATATACACGTCTTTTTTCAAGAACAATGATTCCCAGAGTAATTAGCACCTATAACTGGGCCATCTGCTGAACAGTGCTTCGTCTGGCTCCCTGAGGAGCTGCTGATTGTCTCTGTGGGGCGCCAGCGGTACCTAAACAAAGTTGTGACTGATGCAATTTCATGCTGACATATTGGCCCAGTTTCACTGCTCACAGCATCTAATCCTGGCTGTGGCTGAGTTATAAAGATGTTTATTTTACACAAGTACAGACACTGTAGGACTAGACTATAATTATACTAAAAAGGATGCCACATTCTGTATAATGTTGAAAATTTTAAATTAAAGTCATATGTCCTTATTTATTACAAGCACCAGGCATGACAAGTGGTCAATACATGTTCAAAGTTCAAAATATATATTAAAAATAACATAGCATTTGTAGTTAGTTACATGAAACTTTATGCAACTTAGTTTTGTTAAAAAAATAATTTTAAAAAGTCACGTTTTTGAAGAGCCCACATATAATATGTTAAATAATATTTTAATATTTTTTCTAAAGCTTAATTTCAATTTTGTGGCATCTGTTTGATATTTATTACACTATGAATCTATATATTTACGATTACATGTTGGACTATTCCTTTTATCAACACAGCAAAATATAGTGCATTTAATAAAAGATCAAGATCAAAAGTTGTAAAACAGTCAAGCAAGAGATAGGAACAGCCGTCGACAGGATGTCGCAAAAGCCTCCACTTGCTCCCATCTTGCTGCTTTGTGGCCCATTTTGGTTCCTTCCAAGATTTTTCTGGGCCTCCCCCCGTTCTCCCCCTCAGTGCATGTATATATCTTACTCTCCTATGGAATGTTACACTAGGATGCATTACCCTGCTATCAAACATACCATAGAGTGTCCTATGATATACAACGGGCAGGGAGCTGGCTCTAGAAAACTAATCTGGTTGTTGAAGTTTCCTTCAACATAATACTTTTCTAAGAATGTTTTTGTTCATCACTGACAGACAACAAAGACAACTCTCACCTTTGCTAATTAGGAAAAAATCTGCGGATTCTCATTACTCTCATGCCTTATTTATTGACAATCTGTTGTACTGCTGTGAGGGAGAACAGATTAATAAACTGAACACATCCTCTTCCTTTTGTCTGTCCTGTTGTTTTTTTCACCAGAAAATCTAGCTAATATGTTCTCCTCAGTGGTGCATGTTAATGTGATTAATAGCCAGAGGGCAACATTGAAGTGTTCTGATTCGGTGTTCAAATAACTGATATTTCCCTGTTATGTAAAGGACATTCAGATTTCATTGTATGTACAGCATTAGAAATTATATATATATATATATATAAATATGAGGAGGTAATGCCTCCTCGAGGAAAGGCTGTCAGTCTAAAAGACAGGAAATTTGAGTTGTGGCCACAAACTTCTAAATGAAAACACACATTGACACATTACTAAATGTGCAATCACGCACATAAAATACAACAGAGGAAAAAAGGTGAATGTAAACAACGTAGGAGATTTTGTTTTTGGTGTGTTGCAGATCTTTTTTGGGGCTGTTTTATGTAAAGTACACGTTTCTTCTTATCTTTCTTGAAGATATCCGGTGATCCTGTCCATTGAGAACCACTGCAGCATCCAGCAGCAGAAGAAGATTGCACAGTACCTGCGGGAAATCTTGGGAGACAAACTGGACGTGGGAGATGTGCTGAGCAGAGACTCAAAAACATTGCCCAGTCCACACAGCCTGCAAGGAAAGATCCTCATCAAAGTAAGGATACATCAGTGGATAGTTAAATGCAATATGGTCTTGGAGTCTGTGTTTTTAATTTTAAGTCATGGGAGGAGAAATTATAATACTGTCTCTGTGAAAGTGTGAATGAAGGCATTTACTTCCGCTCTCCATCTGGTTCCTTCCACTCACTGTGGAAAAGAAAGACGAATTCATTATCTGTCAATATTTTACCCAATGTGTGTTACTAAGGGTGGGGATTGTGATCAGAACTGCATGGCCACTAATTACTTCCTATGAAGAGATGAGGAGAAGAAAAAGTGAGCGAGGATAAAAGTAGGTCATTTTATTAATCATACATGGAATGGAAGGGAAATAGAAGTTTCTGCCATAGGTTAACTCAGAGACAGACTTGAATATTTTCTATCATATACAGTGCAAACAGAACTTAATTGGCGACTCATTCTTGGATATCATTAATATTTTTATATACTACCCAAATTAAAAGATTAGTTATATATTACAGATAAATATTTGTGTGAATAAACCCTATATAACCCTAACCACTAAAGTTTGCTTGTTTCAAAGAAAAAAAAAAGGAATTAAAAAAGCAAGGAAGCTGGAAGATTGTATGGTGTAGCCTTAAAGTGAGACCCAACACATACAGGGCTATAGTCCTCAACGCTGCTATCCCAGGTTAAATTCCAGACCTTGAGACTTCTGCTGCATGTCTTCACCCCTTTTCTGCAAATAAAGACTACAAGTGTCCAAAAAATATTGGAGAAAACGGATACTAAAAAAAATGGTGCAGCTTTGTTGACTGTTGCACGAATTGTGATAAGGTTTCTGCTTGAAATATTCATGAATATGAGAAGTCATTGTAAAAAGCTATTCACAACCCAATTATCTGTGTTTTAAGAAGTTACCATTTGCAATTCACCAAAGAATCACACTAATGAAACCTTTTTAGCTGCTCGGTGTTTTAATTAGTTAAAATACAGTGGTGTGAAAATGTAAAGCCATCCGTAATGTCTTTTTTACTTTAGGTTCAAAGACTCAGACTTTGATGTTATTTTCTACAAGTTGTCTTAAGAGTTTTACAAACCCCGCCCCCCCCCCACCCCCCCACCCCCAACCAGTTCTTGCACCTGGCCATGGTACCATATTTAGTTAAGAATAAAAAATATGGGAAAATCGAAGAAAAATCTGAAGTAAAAAACAGAAGAAATTTGTAAGGTGCCTTTCACATGTTACAAATTACTTTCAAATCCTGTTATGAGAGAAAGATTACCTGATTAACTGAAAAAAAGTTGTAAATCTTTGATTTAATTCACCAAGGGAAGAAGGCAATCAAGTCTAGCTCTATGTGAAAATATAACTGTCCTATTTACTGTCATCCTCATTTACCCCATGTTGTTGTTCAATTTCACTAGCTGCACAAACGGCCCAATTCTTACCAAACCTGTAGAATCAAAAGAACATATACTCTGCACGGCTCTCTCTCTTACACTGAAAGCCTTCAGTGGGTAGGTCAAGTGACAGACAGACAGGAGGTTACCTTAACTAATTCATAAATAACAAAATAAATCTTCCTTTTTTCTGGAAATGACGTTATAAAGGGTGTAGACGGATGAATGGATGGTTAGATGGAAATTCTGATATCAAACGTTTAAAAATATTAAATGCAGTACTGAATGAGGACAAACCCCTAATTTTATGTACCAAGCTGTTATCTTTGGTATCTTTCAGGCCACGTCCACACTAAGCCGGATAATGCCTTAAACGTATAATTATTTAGTCTACACCCCCCTATCGTCCACACTAACCCGGGGTCATTTAAGGCCTGTGGCCGGATAACTATTAGCCGGGTAAGAGAGCCGTGTAAATCTTAATTCAACGGCTAAACGAGCTAGTGTGGACAGCTTCCCCAGATAATGAAAGGAAGTGTCGTCAATGAATGCTGCATCAATAACAATATGACACTACAGACAAAGACAACAGCGAAGAGTAATATATCGATCTCGTCGTCTGTCCACACCAAAAACTCTCTCTTCTTCTGAGCAGCTATTGTTCTCTTCGGTTAACGGGACAAGCAGATATGTAGTGTGCTGTAGAGCTTCTTGTATATATTATGTAGGCGCTGGCGTCACGTAGATTATACGCGTGTTTCTTGCGTCTTTTCACGCATGGCCATTATTTGCACAGGTCGGTATGGGATTGCACAATCATGGGACCTTAAACGGGGCGTAAATGCTCGTGTTGAGGGGATAACATTAGGCGTCTAACTGCCCGTATAACCTTATCGGCTTAGTGTGGACGTAGCCTCAGTGTTACAGTCGAAATTCAAATTATCTCTGTGTACAGCCTGCTTGTTACAAGTTGCTTAAACATGCACTTTAAAATGGGCTGGTAGCTTTTTTTTTTTTTTTTTTTTTTTAAAGCGATATTGGCTCAGGTGGTATGAGTTTATCCTTGGTATGAGTTTATCCTTGAACTGGGTTGTTGCCAATGCAAACCCCTGCTCTGTCCATTGCAGTTTTGTGTCCTTGGACAAGACACTTTACCTACTTTGCCTGATTTTGGTCAGTCAGTCAACCTCAGGGCAGCTGTAGCACAAGCTACATTGTGCTACAATGTAGCTTGCCACAATCAACGTGTGAATAAGTGAATGTAGCTTTGAAGTCCACTGTCTTGATAAACCGCTAGACAAGTACAGGCCATTTACCCTTTTGTACAGAGACACTAGTTCATCCCTTGGGGTTTGAAAGTCAAACTTTGTCACATAGTTTTTTTTTTGTACATTTGTTTATAATTTTTACCACACTTACTAACCTTTCTGTGCATCACATGGTTTGAAGTTTGGTGGTGCAGGTATTTTAGCATGGCCTACTTATGTCTGAATGGTCCATGCATTTAAGCTTACTTGCTTAACAAACATAAAAACATATATTTGAAAATAGTCCGGTACTAAACAGGACCTGTGTGAAAAGGAGATGGAAATCATTTCAGAAAGCCTGAAGAAATATTGACTGAGAACACAAGATTGTCTTGGGAAATATAGGACTTGAAACTCTCAAGTGACAACCTGAAACGTTTTGTGTGCTTTTACAATACATAAAAACATACTAACATTGCAGGAAGTTAAAAGCTACAAGTACATTTTTATTCTACAATCGTTCAAACTAACCTTTTCCTTTTTTTAACTGAATTTTTACATTAGATTTATGATTTTTAAATTATATATTTAAGTTGAAGGTTTTCCTTTTTTTTAGATTGCTATCTTTTTAAAGTCTAAAAACAATTGATGTCATAGTTCAATTTATATAATACCACAGATGATTCTTAACATTCCTTCAAGCTCTTACATGGGTTAAAAGCTGACAACCTTAGCATAATATCTGCTTTACCTGATAACATTATTGAGGGGAGCACACTGGTTATGAAACAGTCTACAAGTATGATTGTTTATTTGAAAGAATCGCCCTGTCTAAGCCTCAAAGGCTTATCTCTGATTAGCACCTGCCGCTGTCTGAAGACCAGGCAGACCATGCTTTGGAGGAGGGATGGTGCATCACCTTTGACATACCTTTACTCAAATAAGTTAATCAAGCACAATTAGGATGATAAAGTAGACTTTGGTTTGATGGTATCAAATATCACGGCAGTTAGAATAGCAAAAGGGTTTTACAATTATTAGATAATTAAAATAAAAATTCTTCATCTGTTGATTGAAGAAAGTCTGCAGAGTAGGATTTCTGGCCTTGTCCCATTCAGGTCAGATATCTTTAAAAAAAGAGGATTACTGATTTGCTGTAAAGGCCTTTTACTGAATGTTCTTTTTTCTCCTCCTTTCTGCCCTTGTTTGACAGCATTTCTCGCCTCTCACCCAGCGGACCAGAGGTGACACAGCAGTGCAGAAAGAGATATTTAATAAAAAGTCTTTGAAAAATCACACCTAGAAAGAAGGGTGATAGACCGCTTGTGGCAGAGGCAGAGGGAAGTGGTGTTAGCCTGGGAGGGGCTAGATGTACTGCAGGAAGCTTTAAGCCTCCAGTTCTTATTAGACGAAGATGCTTGGAAAATTCTGACTCCCACTCACACTTTGAGAACGGCTCACTAATGGGCTTTCAGTGCATCCAAATAGCTTCTTGGGGAGTTTTACGAGGATTCTGCAGATGTGTGTTTTTTCATGAGAAAGAAGTACAGTATGTGCCCTCTCGAGTCCCTAAATGTGGCAGATACTGTTTCCACTGTGCTTGTAGACTTGGGTAAAAAGTATCTCAAAATATAATTGCAAATGTTATTATATAGTGAATTCATTATGAATAATCACATTTTTGGTTTAATTTAGCCACATCAAGATCTGATAACCACCACCAGATTTATTAATGTTGACCTGAGTGAGTTCCTTCATCAGACACATTTTGGTTTGACCAGCTTAGTCCTTAAAAAAAAGAAAAAAAATCAAAAGCTATGAATCAGATAACATCAGCAATACATCGGGATGCCCTATCCCAACTGAATAAACATCCAAAAAAGCAATAGAAAATGATGTAAAATATAACTGATATATATTTCTTTCAACTGTTAGTACTGTCGTGCCAACAATATGGCACACAAAGCAGATAGCCATATTGCCTTAGAACCAGCCGCTGACTACATCACCTGTAGAATGAATTAATCTGTCTGACAACATATCCCATGGAGCAACACTTCATGAAGAATTAAAGGAATTTAAGAACAGACGATAAACAAATTCACAGATATCTAATCGTTTCCGTGGGGTTACAAAGCTATTTCCAGTGCATTTGGACTATTGTGAAATACTGTGAGAGCAATTAATCAAAAATAGCAAAAACATGTAACCATGGTGCCACTATCCTGATGTGGCTATCCTAACAAAATTACTCAAAGAACGCATCAGCGACATCATGAAAGCCACAAAAAGAAACATTTACAGTGATGTTGGCCTCACCTCAGTTAACAACAGCACTCATGATTCAATAACAAAAAAAAGAGACTGGGTAAATTAGACATTTATGGGAGAGTTCCAAGACAAAGAAATGTGTTCAGCATAAGAAGACAAAGGCCAAACTTCAATTTTCCCCAAAATACCTGTTAGATCTGATGTAAAACTAACACCGCATTTCTGGGGAAAATTATTTTATGGCACTGTTGGTTGTTTCTTCCGGCATACGTAGATGAAAAGGAAACATGGAATTTTAAGCTTTTATTTAATACCATCACTGAGGTTCAATCTCTGTGGGCTTCTATATCAATTTTTTTTTTTTACTGCTCTTAGCATGGGACATTCAATGATCAAATGTGTGTGCTTCACTTGTCTCCCCCCCCCTTTATCTCTTCTCCATTCAGGGGAAGCGCCTACCTGCCTATCTGTCTGCAGATGCTGAGGAGGGAGAGGTGTCTGACGATGACAGCGCTGATGAAATTGAAGAAGACTTCAAACTCAAAAGCAGTAATGTGAGATACATGAATGTGGCTATATATATTTTGTGATTAGATAAGTGTGTTAAACTACACAACACAAAAAATATTCCACCCAACTGAATTGGGTTGATTTAGCAATAATGAATTTTGTTGAGTGAACTGAACTGATTTGGGTTGATTTTTTTTATTATTTAGGATTAATTTATTATTGCTAAAGAGTCAACATTTTCTACCTTTAAAAATCATAGTAGTGAGATATTTAACATTTCTGCTATGCAAATATAATATAGGAATCTCCATAAGTCTATAGTACATCTTTTTGCATTGTAAAAAGTGAATTGCTTTATGGCTTATTAGATTCACAGCATTAGCTTAGTTTTAATTTATTTTGAAGCATTTTCTTTTTTGATGTCCCTTATTAGCATGCATTTAAGACAAATTTAGACAGTCAGATTCTTTGAGACTTAGATGGTTTTCCTTAAGGAGACATTGAAAGAAATGTCAATAATAATGACAGTGAAAGTCATTGGGAGAAAGGTGTTTATTTTCTAATGCGCTGCTTAACAAAGTAAAGGTACAGTAAAAAATCATTCCATATTCGCATTTTTGTAAAGTGAATAATTAGGTTTTGTTTTTCTCAGGAAAATAAGTAATCTCAGGATTTTCCTCTAAATTAACTTGTTGAAAGGTAGGAAATTGTGAATGTGTAATAAAAAAAAATTATCTATTTTTTATTTTTATGATTCCTTCGGTTAAAAGATGTTTAACTAAAGGCTCACTAAGAAGAGGTCCTACTAAAGAGGTCCAACTTTTTCGGGAGAAAAGTCCAGCAAATTATTGTGAGAAGCTCGCAAAAGATGCCAAATCACGTGACCTAAAAAAAGTTTAAAGGGTGATTCTAATAAAAAGACTAAAGAATTGTATGTTAACTTCAGAATTTGAATAAATACAGAAATTCTCTTTTTACTTTGAAAACATAAATATTTTTTTGTAATGCTCACTGACCTAAACAGGAAAAGTTTTTTCTGTTGTAAAATCACAGTGAATGCACAGAAGTTTTTTAGCAATCAAAAAGACAAGGGTTTGATTCCAGCCCCCTCCTTGTATATTTCAATGCGTCCCTGGGCATGGCACTTAACCACTAACATATTTTCCGGACTATGAGGTGCTACTTTTTCTCATGTTTTGAAACATGCGGCCAATAGTCCAGTGTGGTTTATTTATGGTTTTTTATAGCTAAACGCCACTCGAGGGCCTCCTAGATCTATGGATCGTACAAGTCACGTCTTCACCAAAGGATACCTTTGTGCCTCTGTGCCTTTAATAAGACAGGAAGAGAAAGAGAGAGGAAAAAGTTTGCATGAACAATGAAAGCAAAGTTGAACAGACAGACTTTATAGTCCAGGAAATACGGTAATTTTCTACTGGTCGGCATACAAATCTAAATTTAAATAGATAACTGTGTAAATTTTATAAAATTTAAAAAGAGCTACATAAAGTCAGTGTGTATATATATATATACCATTTAGAAAAAAAGGTTGTATCTTTTAATACAGAGTATGTAAATATCTTGTTTCAACCCCTCTTATCTGATAAGACAAGCACTGTTTTTTCAAAATGACAATATTTTTATGAAACATTTGATTTGTTGTTGTAAGATGGAATTCCAACAGAATGTCAGAATACAAACTTACTTCAAATTCAGTGCATTTGCATTTGTAATTAGAAATCCCAGCAGATCTTTTAGTATTTCAATACATAACATTTAGTGAGCTAGATTATTATCGATTTGTTGATCCCAACTATCCTGGTCACTTTTCAAAACAGTTAATTGGTCCCTTTTTTTTCAGTGTTTAAATAGCACTGTATGACTTCCGGGTCAACCTGCTTGAAGGATGGTAGCATAGAAGCTGAGCTCCCGACAATTAAGTATAATAATCGCCCGATGCTAACTCAATTTACTAAACACTTATATTAATACTGTAAGCAACGGGTGAGGAAAATGCCGAAAAAGGGGATGAAAGTCACAACGCAACGTAAAGACTCTGAGGAAGAATGTTTGAAGTCCCACGCCAGCAGCCCGGTGGAAGACGACATGCCGCAGGGATTGGCGTCAGAGGGACTCCCTGATGTTAACCTGGGACTAATCCTAAAAGAAATACGAGACTTTCGAAAGGAGACTCACTCCCAGTGGAATACTATAAGAGAAGATATCGATACAATTTACAAAAGAATTGAAGAAGCGGAGGACCGGATTGTGTCAACTGAAACGCGCATGCAGTCCGCTGAAGAGATCCTGTTCGAGGTGATAAAACTCCAGAAACAAATGGGTGCTAAAGTCTCGGATTTGGAAAGCCGCCTCCGACGTAACAATGTCAGGATTTTTGGGGTAAGAGAAGGAGCAGAGGAAAATACTGACTCGATGGTTTCATTTGTGGAGGAGCTGCTATTGAAAGGTTTGGCGCTCCCGGCCTCTACAGTGCTGAATATTGAGAGAGCACACCGCGCTTTTGCAGCCAAGCCACCGAACACTGCACCTCCAAGATCTATTGTAGTAAAGTTTACAAACTACATGGTAAAGGAGGATATACTTAGAAGAGCATGGGAAAAGAAGGGAATTGATCTTCAAGGGAAAATTATCCGTTTGGATCATGACTACGCGCCGGACCTGGTGAGGAAACGGCAGGAATACGCAGAAGCAAAGGCCGTGCTTAAGAACAGAAATATAAGATTTAACACTCCATTCCCGGCCAGACTGAGAGTCTTCTATACAAATTGTACAGTGCTCTATAGATCACCCGAAGAAGCGACAGCAGACATGGCAGAGAGGGGCTTACCTGTGACGCTGCTGAAAGCACCCAGCTCTCTTATCGATCAGCTCAAGCGGCTGTCCTGGGAAACTACCGGGAACCGAGCAAATCGGAAGAAAACCGCGTCTGGATTAAAAGAGTGACTAGAGGTTCACCGACGCGAGGATGTCTGATAAGTATAGAGCCAATATCACTCAAGAAGGGTTGGGACTGATAACACGTAAAAAAGAGACAAAAAACAAACAAACACACACTTGTTTATGTGATAACTGCAGGTTTGTGTTTGACTATGGAAAATAATAATGTTGGAAAATATGAGACAATCGGCATAGAATGCTCAGAACAGACATTGTCGGGATCCCAATCAGGGATAGACCTGTGTATCAGCTTAGAAGCTGTTGAGGGCCCTCACCAAAGACTTGGAGGAAGAGGTGTTCCCTCCGTGCCTAATTTACATCAGAGACACATGGCCACAATCAAGGCCACAGTTTTGGAAGTCTATCTGTTTAATTATTTGTTTTTGTTTTTTTCGCTTTGTTCGTTATTATATTATTTTTTGAATGTTATTTTTGTTTTTATGCATCAGCAATGTTTGGGAGCTCAAATTGTGATTCTTATATGGAAGAATGGGGACACAGTGTTTGAAACTGCAGAATTTTCAGAACAGCCTCTATGAAAGTAGCCACATATAATGTAAATGGCTTGGGAAGCCCAATCAAACGAAATAAAATTATGACCAAGTTAAAAAAAGAAGAGATTGAGATAGTTTTTCTCCAGGAAACACACTTGACACATTTGGAACATGAGAAACTGGAGAGGTGGAGATATAAGCAATATTCATCTGCCTATAGTAAAGGACCCAGAAGAGGGGTGGCAATCTTAATTTCAACTAAACTAAATTTTGAATGTGTCCATGAAAATAAAGATCTAGAAGGTAGATTTATTTTAATACGAGGCTACCTAGAAGGAGTTTTGTATACTTTTTTGAATGTTTATGCCCCTCCAGGATCAGAATGGAAATTATATAAACAGATTTTTGAGGTATTACTTTCTGATCTTCAAGGTGTTTTAATTTGTGGTGGAGACTTTAATGTCAGACTCCACCCAAAAATGGACACATCAAAACCCTGTCGCACTAGAGAAGATAAAGTAACTAGAAATATGAACGCATTGTTGGAGGAAATGGGCCTCCTTGATGTGTGGAGAGAGTTAAATCCCACAAAAAAAGATTATACTTTTTTTTCAAATCCACATTTATCATTTTCAAGACTAGATTATTTTTTGTGTGTCAGAATGACTTAAGTAAAGTAATAAGCTGCAACATTGGAACAAGGGACCTATCAGATCATGCGCCGGTTTATATGAGTCTTGAATTATGCCCTGAAAAGAAGCAAACTCTTTGGAGACTTAATACAGGAATCCTCAATCAAATGAAACAAAAGATAAAAACAGATATAACTGAATTCTTTGATATAAATGATAATGGGGAAGTGTCTCCACCAATTCTATGGGATGCATGTAAAGCTGTTCTTAGAGGAAAAATTATAGGCTATAGTGCAAACCTAAAAAAACAACAGGAAAGAAAACTCCATCAGTTGCAAACAGAATTAAAAAACTTAGAAGAGAAACACATGAATTCTCCAGAACATAGTATTAAGACTGAAATGGATAAAAAAAGAAATGAATTGAATCAAATGTACACGGAAGACATTAAAAAAAAGATGATTTTTTTAAAACAAAAGTATTATGAAGTAGGTGGCAGATCAGCCAAGTTGCTTGCTTACAGACTGAAAAAGAAACAAGCAGAAAATACGATACATAAAATAAAAGATCCGCTAAGTGAAATAATCCAGTATGATCTAAAACACATTCAAAAATCTTTCTTAACCTTTTACAAAAACTTATACTCTCAACCTAAAGTAGAAAAACTAGAACTGGACAAGTTCTTGGGTCAAATAGAATTGCCTAAAGTAACTGAAAAGGACAATTTGTCCTTAATTGCTCAAATCACAAATAATGAAATTAATAAAGCCATTTCAAATTTGAAATTAAATAAAGCACCAGGTCCTGATGGTTTTCCATCAGAGTGGTACAAGGAAATGAAAGATCTGGTACTACCAATATTGAAGAAAACATTTAATTTTGTCCTTAAAACAGGTGTGGCACCACCCTCATGGAAAGAGGCAGTGATTTCCTTAATACCTAAAGCGGGAAAAGATAATCTAGATTGTGGAAATTACCGCCCAATAAGTGTTTTAAATCAAGACTATAAGATATTCACTCACATACTAGCAAAAAGAATGGATAATGTTCTCCCCAAAATAATAAGCTTAGATCAGACAGGATTCTTACAAGAAAGGCAAACACAAGACAACATCAAACGTACCTTACATCTGATCGACTATATAGAAGAACATAAACTTGAGGCAGTGATAATGAGCTTTGATGCGGAAAAGGCTTTTGATCAAGTCAGTTGGGAATTCCTATATAAAACATTAGATAAATTTGGCTTTCACCAGACTTTTATTACAACTATCCAAGCAATATATAATAGTTCAAAGGCAAGGGTAAAGATTAATGGGGGGGTCTCTGATTATTTCTCATTAGCGAGAGGGACAAGACAAGGTTGTCCACTAAGCCCACTACTTTTTGCTGTATATATGGAAATATTAAGTCAACGAGTCATACAGAACAGAAACATTTCAGGCATTACCATACTCGACGAAGAACATAAAATCTCGTTATTTGCAGATGATATCTTAGTCTATCTGTCACATCCTGAATGCTCGATACCTGCTCTTTTGTCCTCCTTTAAATTGTTTGGTTCTGTATCAGGTTTCAATTTGAACATTCACAAAACTCAACTCTTAAGCTATAATTATACACCCAGTACAGAACTAAGGTCAAATTTAAAAGTAAATTGGGATTCAGATCAAATTAACTATTTAGGAGTGTATATTCCTAAAATATTATCAAACTTGTACACTTTAAATTTGACGCCTTTAAGTAAAAAAATAAAGGAAGATATGCAAAGATGGAATTTAATCCCTATACTTAGTCTTGAATCAAGAATTGACTCAATAAAGATGAATATTCTGCCTAGAATATTATACCTTTTTCAGGTGCTACCAATCGAAATAAATGAAAAACAATTTAATGAATGGGATAAATTGCTGTCAAGGTTTATTTGGCAAGGGAAAAAACCTAGGCTAAAATATAAACTCCTTCAGTTACCCAAAAGTAAGGGGGGCTTTGCACTTCCCTGTTTAAAAGATTATTATAGAGCAGCTCAATTAAGAACTCTCTATTACTGGTGTAATCCCACCTACAAAGCTAAGTGGAAAGAAATTGAGCTGAACATGTCTCAAGACGCTCCAGCCCCCGCCTGTTTGGGAGATAAACGGTTGATGAGAAGTTTAATGGAAAGTGGCAATAACTGGATAAAATTACCTCTCAAAATTTGGTTAAACATCGTTACAAAAAGAAATCAACTCATGAATATAAAAATCTTAAGATGGTGCCCATATGATGTTGATTTCAAACAAGATGGATGCAGGCTTCAGAAACTGGGCCAAAAAGGGTCTATCTGCCTATTGCACTTTTTTTAAAAAAGGGATGATGTGTGACTTTGAGACGTTAAAGAATGAATATGGTTTAGACAACAGTGATTTTTACAAATTCCTACAGGTACGTCATTACATACTCAGTATTGTAAAAGAAGGCAGGTTAGAACTTGATAGCAAATTGTTGGAAATTTTTATCTCTGCCTATCAGGGTGATTCAGTGCCTAAAGTACTTTCAAGACTATACAAGAGTCTTCAATCAACTACAATAATAAGCTCATCCTATATAAGGCAAAAATGGGAGAAAGAAACTAGCAGCCTTATCCCAGAAGAAATGTGGATGAAGTACTGTGAATCCCAATGGAAAATCACAAGTTCAAATTCTTGGAGAGCTTTTGGCTGGAAGACTCTTTGTAGATTTTTCATAACTCCAGCTCAAAAATCACATTTCTCAGGATCGCCTCTTTGTTGGAGAAATTGTGGCTCACAGAATGCGAATCATTTCCATGTGTTTTGGACCTGCCCAGAAGTACAATCCTTTTGGGCACAAGTCTATACAGAATTAACTAATATATTGGCAATAAATACAAGGTTTTGTTGGGAGGAACTGTTCTTAGGAGTTCTACACTCTGCCTCTGCAAATAATAAAGATAAATATTTGTATGGCATATTAAGTATTGCAGCAAGGAAAGCAATTACAAAGAAATGGAAAAAAACAGAAGCACCGACTATAGAAGAGTGGTATAAAATAATATATGAAATCTTTGTGATGGAAAGAATAACTTTTTCTTTGAGACTCCAGGAAGCAAAGTTCAAAGGTCTTTGGGAGAGGTGGGACATTTTTACAAAAACAAGATGTCCCTTCTTTATTTAAAAATCATTGCTGAAAATGAATTTGTATTCGATTTGTATTTTTCTAAGACAGGCATTGTTGTGTTTTTTAATTTGTTTATTTTGTCTTTTTTTTCCTTTTCCTTTTTTTTTTATTTTTTTTTTTTTTTTTTTTTTGTATTATTTGGTAAATGCATTTTCTTTATTTTATTGATTTTATATGTAATGTATGTATGCATGTGTGTATATATGGGTAGATATGTGTGTATGAATGTGAGTGTATATGTGCATGTGTGTATACGTGTCTGTATGTGTATATGTGTATATGTATATATGTATGGGTGTATATATATATATATATGCATGTGTGTATGTATGTGTATATATATATATATATATATATATATATATATATATTTTTTTTTTTTTTTTTTTTTTTTTTTTTTTTTTTTTCTTTTTCTTTTGTTCGTCTTTTGGGTGTTTTGTTTATCTTTTCTAATGTTCCCCTTTTTCTTCTTCTTTCTTCTTTTCTCTTCTTTTTTTTTTGTTTCCTTAAAAATGATATGTCTTTATGATTTAATTTGTTGTAAATGATTTAAAACCAAAAAAAAAAAAAAAAAAAAAAAAAATTAAATAGCACTGTATGACAGCAATATGTAATCTAAAACTGCATTAGGCCGCATTTTGTTTGTCTTTGTGTTTCTCTATCAACAAATGAAATTAAAGAACAACATCTTTCACAGGAAACAAAACAGAGGTTAGTTAATGTGATCTTAATGGTGTTGTGGTTGAGATAATGACTTTTGTAATTGGCCAGTGATGTTTGGTGGTAATTATTGCAGTGTTTTCGGATAACCAAATCTCAATGATGCAGGTAAAGATTTTAAAGAAAGATCACTGATTTGCTTCTTGTGTGCCATTTTAATATTCATTTTTAATCATCATCATCAATATTTTCTTGTACAGCCATGCCAGGAGCCTATTTCCTTATTTAAAAAAAAAAGCACCGTTTTTGTTTTCCAGTTTAGTTTCATAAGTGAGCATGGCATCCTTCTTCTGCAATAAGCTTGAGGCACGGAGCCACAGATGCCACAACAGATGATCATTGCCATTTTGAAAGGGATGTTGGCAGGTTACTGGGAGTTTCTGTATTATGCTCATTACACCAACACACTTTCACAGCATTGACTGCTAACATTGCACTAATAGACTAATGTACCTTTTACACAAAAGAGAAGGAAATGTTGTAGAGAAATATATTTTGTCTTATTGCTAATATGTAATAATGTTATGCTACCTATATGATAGTTAGTGCTAAATAAAATAAAGGAGAGATGAAGACACAGAAGTACTATTACAGATGCAGACATCTAATTGCAGGATGTCATACTGCGGACTGACAAGAAAATCATAGATCCTAAACACTATTCATGTGTTGGAATGACATACTTAAATAGGTCATATTATGTCTCTTTTTAAACGAGCCATAATGTCTATGATCTGTCCAAAACATGTTAATGAAATTCCTTGCATAAAATCCCCCCCACATAAAGCAATCCCATCAACTCAATCTTGACAATTTCAGTCCCTTTCAGAATGAGCTGTTTAGAGGGCTGTCACTTTTATGCAATTTAGTGTTACAGACCATGCCCACCTCTGTAACTAGGCTGCGGGTTTGCCACACATGAGAATGGCATGGAATTAGAATTGGTGGGGAGGGCAAGACGTGGGGTGAGGTCCGGTTATATGCAAATTCCACTTATTGTGACGTCACAGTAAGGTACTTTTTGAAATGGTTTGTACAAGCGCAAGATTTATAATAGCAAAAAAAGAACAAAACATGGATGGATGGTTTTTATTCATGGTTGGTGTTTTTATAGATGCAGTAGAGAAACAAATAGCTACACAACAGAATGAAAAAAGTAAAATTTGCATAATATGCCCCTTATAATGTCCAAACCTAAATTTAATGAGAGTACATCACAAGACTTGGAAATTGCACTTCACGGATCTCCCCATCCAATTGGACAGAAGTTTAATCAGTTCCCAGAGAACAATGTGCAAAGCTTTTAAAGACATACCATTCACTTTTTTGTTAATCTATCATATATATCCTGAGGAAAACCATAGAAAATGTAAAAAGGCAATTTTTTTCCAATACTCAGTGACTGCATCGGAGGTTTAGTTCTTAGAAATTTTGACAATATACTTTTTTGAAGGCAGCTCGCGCATATCTTGAAAACTTAGCTTTGTTCTTCCCCCAGGACAACGGGAATCACCAAGTGGAGTCTCACATCAGAAAGAAACTCGATTCTCTTCTGAAGGAGTCTCAGATCGTAGACAAGGAGGACACGGACAGCTTCAGCATCCGGGCTCTGCTCAGAGCAACGCACCAAGGCCTTCAGAAAAACCTGCGGCAGGTACGGCCCCCAAGGCAGTCAAGGCGGTTTGCGGAGCTGTATTCGAGGTGGAGAAATCCTCGTGAACATATAAAGGAAACAAAGCAAAAAGGAGTGGAATAAAACTAGGTCATCGTGTTAGTCATGGAGGAGGGCTGGAGAATAAAAGAACAGACTAGTTCCTGCCACACTTGCTGTTCAAACATACACACTGAGCAGATTGTGAGACTGCTCTTCAGGATTCATGCAAGCCATCATAAGCATTTCAAACTAGGCAGAAAGTGAAAACGGTCTAAAAGTCTCAAATGTTACTTAATATTTTATTTTTGCTGCTTCCTTCTTGTCTTATTTTTAGCAAATCTTGGTTTCCTGACAGCATTTTCAGTGCAGTGGGTGTAGTGCATCAGGGTTTCCTATCCTCTTTAATGTAGTACTACATTGGTGGTGATCCCCTTCACCTCATTCTGTCTCTGAGGCTTTTTCTCTCCAAGTGTTTCTAGCTGGTATATTTTGTAGCTCTCGCCCACTGCTCTCTTTGGCTGTCTGATGTTTTACTGACTGCTGTTTGTTGGGCCTTTTTCAGCTCTAAGGCTTTAGGGTTTAAATGAATCACCGGGTTCTAATGTGTTTGGTATTTCACTACCATATGAAACCCACCTATGGATGCAAACAAAAATGCACAACAGGGTGGATAAGAAGTCCCTGAATGTCTTTTCTGCTTTATTTTTTGTTTAGAGTTCTAAAGGTGTTCTGAAGAAATCCCAAAGCAGATCCCTTATCACAACACTGAAACAGAAGGTATGGCGCAGACAAAAGAGCTTTTTAACATGAAGTTTTCCTTTTCTTTTTGATGTATTTCTGGAGTGGCTAATTCAGTTCAGTTTAGCAGCAGAGGTAAGAACAACTTACTTGGTTGCACCACAAAATATTTACAGGATTGGTTCATTGAGTAAAGTACACAAAACAACAGTTTTTTAATTGTTTAATCATTTTAGATGTTTTTATTTCTTAGAAAATGTCAAATATAGCTTTCTTTTTAGCCATGTGTCCTTCGATGTATTTCTTTCTTTCTTTCTTTCTTTCTTTCTTTCTTTCTTTCTTTCTTTCTTTCTTTCTTTCTTTCTTTCTTTCTTTCTTTCTTTCTTTCTTCCCTCCCCTGTCTTTGATAGTCATTGTTGTGAACTGATAGAAAGATCATAATTATCTGCGAGTAAATGTTTCTTTAAAAAACAATAATTTGTAATAATAATTTAATTCATTTATGTTTTGTGAAATGTATGCTGATCTAATTGTGCTGTGTTGATTAAAAAGTGTGAGGTTGTGTTTGTCTTTTATAATAGAGATCTCATCAAACGTGAATACTTTTTCAAGCTCACTTTTTTCATCCATTTGCAGAATTTTTTTTATCCTTTCCGTCCTGCATTTACCCACTCAGATTTCCACTTCAGTCTTTTATGCCTCCCTCTTTGCATATCGTGTACCCTCCCACGTCTGTGTCAGTGGTCGTGTGTGTGCATGTGTGTACTGCACAGAAATGCGCATGCCTGGGGAGCCTGCAGTGTGTTGGGTGGAGATCTGAACACTATAATTACTCAACATTTCTAATATCCTTAGCCCCCGTTTGCTCCAATACATAAGGTGCTTCTCTTGAAGACAAAATATAATTGCTATTACTCTAAAACATTCAAACTGCAACTGCTGAAGTACACAGCAGAATCTGTTTGATACGATGAGACAATTTACTAAAGATACTTGTGCAGCAACCCTCTGGCCACTGAAGAACTGCCATGCAAATTTTCCAGGTTGTCAGCTGAAGACAAAGTATACACAACAGAGAATGTATTTCAGCCTTTTAACTTATATATTTGTTTCAATATTTTTATGTGTTTCCAGAGGCACTCCAAATCAAGGCTGGCATGTCAAAGCGTGGAGAAGGAGGAAGAAGTTCAGGAAAGGTCTGGGAGAGAGGCTGGTGGACAGTTCAACAGGTGACCTTTGAAAAGCTTCACTACAATGCTGACAGTTTTTGACAACTAAAATCTTTGACGGCTGCTGCGAGTTCTGAATGATCGAACTCAAGAGTGGTAACATGAAACCAGAAAATCTGCTGCTGTCCTGACATGGCATGCTGCTGTATAAGGAGTGGAATGATGGAGGCGAATGCTGAGATTAGAACTGCAGTATAAGAAGAAAGGAAAGGAAAGAATTGCTTGGATTACATATAATTTTCTTTTGCGTATTCTCTCAGGTGAAATACTGTTTATTTTTTTAAAGGGTATCCTTAACTTAAGCAAGCCTCCACCATAAATAAAATCATCACACATTGCTGGAAGGTGATAATTATATACTGAATGTCTTAATCCGTCTTAAGTGTTTCTAATAATTTTCTTATCTACCAAGAAACAATTATATGCTTTAAAAATCAGTTTACATAAGTAATTAAAAAGGAATTACCTCCTTTATATGTACAAATTCCAAAGTATCAGCATATAGTAAACTTCCATACTTGTTGATATGTACTCTGGCTTCCTTTAAAAGTCCAAAAACATGACTGTTGGGCCTCTACATTTTCCTTTGATGTGATGTGACTGTGTGTGCATAGTTATTCGTCCTGTATATCACTATAGCCTCTTTCAAAAGACACATCACTGCAGCATATTCGGTTAATACTGCCAGAATGATACATCCTTTGAAAGCTCTATGGTGGCATGGGGAGGTGAGAATATTGCACTATTTGTGTGGCCAAGCTCGATAGTAATAGTATCTCAATATTGCTGCAACGCTGGAATTTTGAATGAAGATCATGCCCTCGCACGACAGAGGGTGAAAGATAGCCACCTCTTACAGTGGAAAAATTTAAAGGGTGGGATTTCAATCAGGATAAAAAATAAAATATAAAACATTACAAGGAACTGTAAAATTTTCAATAAGGTAGAGTTTGCTATAGACTTTTTTGTCAGTTTGACCGATGGGGTCAAAAAAGTCCCGTAATAATCTATTTTTACCTGTCACATTTCAAAATGAAAACATATTCAGCAGTATTTATTTTTGCATTCACTTTAAACACAAGCAAGCTGAATAGAGAACTAAACATAAAAACTGTTATTAAATGATTGCTCTTAAATTAGAATAGTTCACCTACTGCTGATTAGACTGTCTCACAACTTTCTTCTGCTTCGCATGGAACTGAAATGGTCACCAACTTATGTGTATTTAAATAGTGGGATTGCTGTAGAAGTTGTTGTGATGAGGTTTTGGATTTTGCACCAGACAGATGACTTCTCATTGGTGTTTAGATGTTTTTAGGAGGCTGAATCCGCACTCCAGTGCCACACTGGTTGAAGTGGTATTTAATTCCAGTCTCCAGAGTTTTAAGATAAGGTAAAAAAATATTCAGTTGAAGTGATCAGAATTCAAAAAGACTTTCTGAGCAAGTTGTTTCAGGAGCATATCTGAGCATGTCAAAATCTATCGCTTCAGCAGGACGAAATCCCTCTGCCGGAGCATATGCGCCGCTTCTGCATCAGTTCTTGGCATCACACTGGGCTATTTGGAGAGTATGATTTTCTCATTGGATTTTTTTTCTCCAATTTTTATAATATTCATTTAGTTACCTATACTCTGTACGTAAAATAAAAAAATTCTGCGTGTCTGCACCAAGTGATCTGGAGTTTGGAGCTATGAAGCGCCATATTGGGCGCTAACCATTTAGGGAACCCCATAGCACTTGCAATTAACTAGGATGAAGCAAGTCAAGTCAAGTTAAATCTCATTAAGTCCACCACCAGCTCCTTACTCTTGGTGGTGTTCAGAAGAAGGCAGTTTTATTTTTTTCTCCGGTCAGTGAAGGTTTCCACCAGGTCCCTGTACACTCCTGTGTACACCTCTCATACACGCCACGATAGCTGTATAATCTGAATATAACAGGATGTGGCAGGACTCTGAGTTGTATCTGCAGTCCGATGTGTAGAGTGTGAACAGAAAGGGAGACAAAACAGTCCCTTGTGGGACCCCAGTGTTGCATTCCAGTGTCTCAGAAACACGTCTCCCCACCCTGATATATTGAGGTCTGGATTTTAGGTATTCCATTTAGGTATTCAACTCCTAAGTGGCAAACTGGAGGGGGTCTAGTTTCTCAGCAACCTGCAATTTCATTCTATGGACAAGGAGCTGTTCCAAGGTCTTCTTGTTCTGAGAAGTCAAAGCCACTGGTCTGTAATCATTCAGCTCTACCGGTCGCCCAATTTTGGGCACCGGGATGAGACATGAAGTCTCCACAGCACTGGGACTTTTTCTACCTGAAGACAAAGATTGAAGAGCCTTTGTAGAGGAACTCCCAGTTGTACCAAAGCAGAGGAGAGAATCGGTCAAATGAAAAGTCCTAATAACCCCCACACATCACGTAATCTTTTGTGAAAAACACAAGATCCAAACACACTGCTGGTAGAGGCTGACCACTTATGAATAAAACAGTCCTGAAAAGCACTGGGATAAGTATAACAGGAAAAAGAAAAAAAAAATGAGTTTACAGACTTCATTCATTATTTGATCATCTAAAAAAAAGAAATCTCCGAAAATTGTATTGATGATCAACATCCAAGTTGTGGGTTTCGATTCCAGTTTTTCTTCTGTTTCATGTCAATTTACCCCTAATTTAAGTACTTAACCCCAAGTTGCCTAGAGGTCTGCATATCGGTGTTTGTGAGTGCTTTGAGTTGTCAGTATGAGTAGAAAATTCCAATATATATTCAGTCCATTTATCCATTTATCGTTCGCCTGATTATTATTTTCTTTGGTCTTTATTTGATTGACAGACGACCAAAGAAAATGGAGTCTGGCTGTTTGAAAACATATATGCATGATTTGTAGGCATACTTATGTAATAATGAGAGAGTATTGCAGCACAGCATGCAAACAGATTTCTATTAAGCATTTTACCTTTGATGCTCTTTCCTGTAGTTTTCCAGGATGCCTCTTATGAACAATCCTCTCTACCCTGCCATGAATTTTCACTGTAGATGAGTCAGTCAGCCTGTATCCATGCAGTGCACCAAAATCTAGCACTTATCTACTGTTTTTTTAAATATAATTTCAGGGGTGGACGTAAGAGGAAGACAATGAAACTAAGTAGAGATCTGTCAAACCTGGTAGTCTTCACCAATTCTGTTGCCTCACAGGAGTGCTTAAATGAAGGTGAAACAAGACTGACACCTACACAGACACAAGCCATAAATTGCAATGTGTTCCAACTCCCTGTGGACATTTTCTCACTCACTTGCTCTGTTGTTGTTGTTTTTTAGGGACGCCAGGTGATGTTTTGTCATTCAGCGAGACTAGGGCGCAATCTCTGGTCAATCACAAGGCCGAGCAGTTCCTGGCTTTTAACCAGAGACAGCTATCAAGGATTTATCCCTCAGCCTATCGTATCGACTCATCTAATTTTAACCCGCAGTTCTACTGGAACGTTGGTTGTCAGTTGGGTAAGAAGTTGCTCTCTCAGTTCAAACTTTTATGACTGTATTTTCCTGATTATAAGCCGATACTTTTTTGCTCATGCTTTGAACCCTGTGGCTTTTAAAACGGTGCGGTTTATTTATGGATTTTTTGACAGCTGACACCCAACAGAGGAGCTCCTCGATCTATGGATTGTACAGGTTACGTCCTTCAACTTAAGGAGTACTGTGCCTCAGGCACAAACCCTCAATATGAAAAAAGAAAAGAAAAGAAAACATAGATATGATACCAATTTTAATATCCTTGGCAGCAATGAATCAATGGTGAGAAGTTGGCGACGCCAAAAATTTGTACATAATTGTACATAATTGTTTTCCTGAAATTAAAGCAGCAAGTCATTTGCGGCTTAGGATAAGATAATTTTTCAAGTTCTGACACATCAATATGCTTTTATCTAAACCATTTTATGTTTAGTCTGTTTAGGGTCATTGGCCTGCTAAAATGTAAAACTATTTTGTGGTTGAAAATAAGTTAGGTTTTCCTTCATGATTACGCTGTATTTAGCTCCATCAATCTTGCTCTAATCAATTTTCCTCCCAACTCTTTGTTTTACAGAGGGGATGGTGTATTCGGATTAAATTATATTTACTTTTTCTCAATGCTTAGTTATATGTGTATGTGGCCAAAGGTTAAAGTTTAGACTCACCTGATTATAGCACCCTGTATTATTTTTCTGAAAATTAATTTTAATTTTTTGCCACTCTTACATAAAGTTCATAGTACTCACATTTGCACTGTGCACATATTTCTAAATAATATTGGAGATCAAGGGATCACAGAGTTCTGCAGCATTTGATCTATCACATTTAATCTTGAAAAAATACATTTACGTTTGGGTTTGTAACATGGGGGAAAGAAAATTAGGGGAAGGCACTTTTTTTTGTAGAACACATTGTCAGGAACAGGGCTATTCAAATTTTCTGGAAGTTTTTACAGATTAGACGACCATAAAAACAGAAGGTTAGTTATCCATGTTTGATTTGGATTTTGGGGATGCAGAGTGGATTTAGCGTGCATTCACACCAGCCCTGTTTAATCCGCTCGTTTCGAACTCTAGTCAGTCAGCCTAGAAATTCAGTTTCGTTTGGGCAGGTGTGAATGGACAATCGCATTCTGATTCAGACCAAAAAATGTAGGTCTCAGTTCGATTGAAACAAACTCTGCTGCGTTTCGATTACATATTTGAATGGCAAGTGGACCAGGAACACACTAAAAGCAGGAGGTGGACTATTGTGCAGGGCATCCTGGGTAAATACAATTTAAACAACTGTGCATGCTGGATATATAGATACTGAACCATCGCTTTCTAAATGTCTACATAAGGACGACATTTGTGTTGTGAAGCTGTGTGCACCCCTACTTATTGTACACTGTGCCTCATATGGAGCTGTCTCAGCCGCCTACTGTAAAATACAACATTCTACATAGTCCTCATTCTCTGTTCATCCTGAGTCTGTTGTTGTAGCAGTATTTATCTGGCACATTTGCTGAACACAACAGAGCAAAAACCGCTACAGTCTGCTGCCACTCCCAATTTTATTTACATTTCAAGGCAGAGTAAGTGGTCCCTGCCGCAGCAAGAATTGCAGCGCCACCACAGGCAGGGGGGAAAAGATTTTGCAAAAAAGCTTTGGTTCGTTGATAAGGAACAGAGTGAAAGCAAACCATGCCAGCTAAAAACAGCAACAATGTTGCAATTTTTGACTCTGATCGAACTGAGTTTACTTAACTATCAGGTGTTGATGCAACCTTAAATTAGAAGACCTGAGTGGTCTGCACGGTTTATACAGTAACAAATATTGAATGTATTTTTGTGCTAAGTTATTCAGTTGTTTACACACTTACGAAAGTATTTTAAGTCCAGTCACTGACATAGTAAAAGTATTCCAGCGCGGTGAGAAAAAAATCATTGCCAAATGTTACCTTTTAAGTATTGGAAACAATTGATATCTCATGTATATTTTAATAGTCTTGGACTTGGCATTGACACAAAACTATTAATTCATTTAATAAAAATAAAAAAACCTTGGGCAACATGATCTAATTTCCTGATTTTGGGATTAGTTTCAATGTTAAATAAGTTTTTTTTTGTTTTGTTAAAGTGTTAAGATTCCATATATTAACTCTTCTTGAATCAAATGCAGACTCAGACAAGGTAAAACTGATGAAAAATGTGAAGCTTTTAAACAGGGCTAACTAAGCTGCAGTAGCAGGTGATCATTAATAATGAAAACAAAAATTAAGGGTGAGCATGACATAAAGAAATATGTCGCCTACGTGAGGAGAAGGAAGTAGCGCGGCGGAGCGAGGACTGGAGTACATACAGACGAGCTAAGTACCACTTCAGCAGTGAAGTGAGAAGAGCAAAATCTGTGTACTCCAACCGTATACAGGAACACTTTAGCTCCAATGACTCTGCAGCCGTGTGGAGGGGGTTGAGGGCTCTCACAAACTACAAGCCCAAAGCCCCCCAGGCCCTGAACGACCGGACTCTCGCCCAGGGCCTGAATACACACTACTGCCGCTTTGAACAGCCGTCTGCTCCTCACACCTCTGCTCCCCCCACCATCACCCCAACCATCAACGACCCCAGCACTTCATCAAAGGACTCCTCAGACCCCCCCTCCTCCCCCCCTGCCCTCTCCATCCAGGAGGAGGATGTGCGCCGACAGTTTTTGAGGCTGAACAGGAGGAAGGCCCCCGGGCCGGACGGTGTCTCCCCCTCCACCCTGAGACACTGCGCGGATCAGCTGGCCCCCGTGTTCACGGACATTTTCATCACCTCCCTGGCGCTCTGTCGCGTGCCGTCCTGCTTCAAAACCTCCACCATCGTCCCTGTCCCCAAAAAGCCACGGATCACAGGACTTAATGACTACAGGCCGGTGGCGCTGACGTCTGTGGTCATGAAGTCATTTGAGCGCTTGGTTCTGCCCCACCTCAAGGACATCACCGCCCCCCTCCTGGACCCACTGCAGTTCGCCTACAGAGCCAACAGGTCTGTGGATGATGCAGTGAACCTGGCCCTCCATTTCATCCTGGAGCATCTGGACTCCCCAGGAACCTACGCCAGGATCCTGTTTGTGGACTTCAGCTCTGCCTTCAACACCATCCTCCCTGGACTGCTACGAGACAAGCTCTACCAGCTCAGCGTGCCCGACTCCCTCTGCAGGTGGATCACTGACTTCCTGTCGGACCGGAGACAGCACGTGCGGTTGGGGAAGATTGTCTCGGACAATCGGACTACAAACACTGGGACTCCTCAGGGCTGTGTACTCTCCCCCTGGCTCTTCTCGCTGTATACAAACTGCTGCACCTCCAGTCACCAGTCCGTAAAGCTGATCAAGTTTGCGGACGACACCACCCTCATCGGACTTATCTCAGACGGTGATGAGTCCGCCTACAGGAGAGAGGTGGACCGGCTGGCTTCTTGGTGCAGTCACAACAACCTGGAGCTGAACGCCCAGAAGACAGTGGAGATGATCATGGACTTCAGGAAAGTCACAGCCCCACCGTATCCCCTCACCCTGATGGACTCTCCCACCCCCATCTCCATCGTGTACTCCTTCCGTTTCCTGGGCACCACCATCACCCAGGACCTCAAGTGGGAGCCAACCATCAGCTCCCTCATCAAGAAGGCCCAGCAGAGGATGTACTTCCTGCGGCAGCTGAGGAAACTCAAAGTGCCGACCGAGATGCTGGTGCAGTTCTACACGGCCATCATCGAGTCCATCCTCACCTCCTCCATCACCGTGTGGTTCCCCGGCGCCGCAGACCGGGACAAACACCGACTGCAGCGCATCGTGCGTGCTGCTGAGAAGGTGATTGGCTGCAGGCTCCCATCCCTCCGGGACCTGTTCTCCTCCAGGACCCGGAGGCGTGTGGGTCGGATCACAGCTGACTCTTCTCACCCTGGACACCGACTATTCTCCCTCCTCCCCTCAGGCAGGAGGCTACGGTCCATCCAGACCCACACCTCCCGCCACCTGAACAGTTTCTTCCCCTCCGCCATCAGACTCATGAACAATAACAAGACCCGATAGTTCAGTTAAAGACCCATGTAGGATAGAACCATCTGCACTACGTAACTTTATTTTACTGCACTGTGTGGTCTGATCACACTTAGATCTGCTGCTGTCATTCACCTGCACATCTGTGAATGGAACCCTGCTGCTGTTCTCATGTTAAAAGGGAGTTTATCTTTTCATAGTTCTTTTATATACATACAGATTATAATATTTATAAAGACTTTAGCCTTATGGCTCATTCTTTTTATTTTATTTTTTATTTTATTTTTTTTTTATTTTATTTTATTTTATTTTTACTTATGTTAAATGTTTTATGTGCACAACTGTACCGGAAAAAATTCCTAGTTTGTGAACTTGTTCTCAAACAATGGCAATAAAACCGATTCTGATAATTGTTACATGAGTAAAACACACACACACACATTCTTGTTTTTCTAGAAGTGAAGGCCTTCATTGACTTCAATTCATTTTAGTGACTGCATATGCCTAACCCTAACGCTTTTCCTAAATCTAACAATCACTGTCCTGTTCCTGAGCCCATCTAAAACTTAATTTACACCATACCTCTAAAACCAACCACTAGAGGTCAGAAGCAGTGCCCTAAAGTGAGGACCAGGCAAAACTGTCTTCACTTTGTATTAAACGATCCTCACTTTATACACATATAACACATGACCACACACAAAGTAAAACCTAAGATGAGAATCTGGGAAGAAAAGGATGTATTGAGTAAGACAATGGTTGACATTGCTGGAAAAAGAGGTAGGAGTAGTGAAATGAAACAAGACAGAAGAAGGCAAGTCAAGGTATAAAAGCGGAGCTGTGCAAACTATTTCAGAAGGTGTGATCATGGCACATTACATTACTATTTTAGGAACAATGACAACTTTATTTCTCTGTTTTGCTGATGAAAGACAAAACAAAAAAAAAACTAAAGCAATAGGCTTTGTACCTTTCCTTCATCTGTTTTTCTTTTACCACCCAGCTTTTGACGACTGCAGAACTTCTCATTTCTTCTTTCGGGCATTTTTTTCCAGTCTTCTGCAAATAGGTTGTTGGATGTTTGTATCATGCTTGTACTTCTTGGAGGTGTTTAGGTTTTAGGAAATCTGACCGGAAGCAAAACTGATGCAGTTGTCTCCTATGAGTTTTGCCTCTGATACTGTTAAAATAATCACAGAAGTATTGTGGGCTACCTTCCAGTAATATGAAGTTTAAAAGCAGTTATGATGTCAGAGGTGAGGTCGGCTCATATACAGGATGACTACAGCTTTCATATGCAGATAAAGAACTAAAAATTAATTATAATTTGCTTAATATACCATTCAAAGTATTCAAAATAAAACCAATTTTTAAGACTCTTTTGTTGATGAGGTTTAGGTACAATCTTGTAACCAATGGGATGTTTTTTAATTTTGTATTATTTAGTTGCACTGAACTATCAGACCGATGGGCGGATGATGCAGCTCAACAGATCCAAGTTCATGGTGAATGGAGGTGTTGGTTACGTCCTCAAGCCCCCTCCAATGTGTAAAGGTAAAACAATACACTGCATAAACACAAAAAGACCAAAATACTGAATGATTTATCAAAGTTTAACTTTTATTTTATCTACATAAAGAATCCAGTGTCATAAACAGAAAGTCTGTCAAATACCATTCTAAATGGCAAATTCTTTCCCTAAAACTGAATTAAAACTATTTCTAACATAAATTTGCAGTGACACATAAATATATATCTCTAATTATAAGGAGTAATTACACTTCAATTAAGAGTTATGAGCAAAACCCATAAGAACTCGAAAATACCTTATTCAAGCATTAGTAACTTTTTGAATCAAACTGTGGTCCTTTTACCAGGCATTTATTTCAGTAAAAAACCCAAAGATAAAACTAAAGATGCAAATACTGGATTTGCTGTAAATTATACTTAGAATTAGAGGGGAACATAAGATTAATAAGAAATGGAATGTTCAAAATATCTGTTCTTATTAAAAACTCTAATTTAAAGAATTTTGTCATCTCTAAAGAGTTTAAAATGAGGGTTTAACAGCTTAGAAATCTGAGCTCTAATGCCTAACAATAATCTGAAAGAGAAAAGAACAAAAATGGAGGAATTCAAAGTTTCTGAACCACCTGTAATAACCTTGCTCATTGGATGAACCGACTCCTGGTTTGCAGTATCAGTTGTGTTTTGCTTCAGCTGATGGGGAAAACATGATGCAACCACCTGTTGTTCCGACTTAAGGTCCAGCTGTTGGAGGTTTTGATGGTTACTTTGGATTCTAAACAAAGTTGGATAGATATGGAAATTTCCTTGAGGAAAGTTACAAAGTTAAATGGACAGCAAAACAAAAGCTCTGGGATATTCAGAGGGCAATTAGAGAAACACATAAACAATTATAATACAAACATATTTACAACATTCAGGGTAATCAAATCGATTCCAGTCTCTACCCAGCTTCTTGATGGGTTCTCTGGTTCTTTCTTTCTGTCTGAGACAAACCCACAGGTAAAAGTGCATAAATTCATGTTAGAAAGCCATTAGTGAAACATTGTTTTTTTTTTAAAGTGAAAATTTAATGTGTAAAAATTAGGGACATTTTTATGTAGTTGAAGAGCTGTAAAGGCTTGTCAATTGTGGGAAAAACCCAAAAGTGTGTCATCAGTGGAAATAATGGTAACAGACGGTCTAATGTTAGGATTAAATGATGACATTAATTTAAGTTGCTGCTCTGCCATCTTTTACTCCCTCTAGGCACCTTCAATCCTTTCAGTGATGACCCACTTCCAGCTTACCCCAAGAAACAGCTCATACTCAAGATCATTAGTGGACAGCAGCTGCCTAAACCACCGGACTCCATGCTGGGGGACCGTGGAGAGGTAAAAACAGACCAACACAGAGTTGTGTGTTCTCACATTCTCCATCTGTCATTCCGTCTCTGACAAGCATAATTGTTTCCACACATATTTGTTCTTTTGCGCTCGATTGCTCAAAAACGTAAAACTTGCTCACAGCATGAATAAAACTGAGTGCCATAGCAGAATTTTTATTATCTCTGCCGCCCTCAGATCATTGATCCATTCGTTGAAGTGGAGATCATTGGTTTGCCTGTTGACTGCTGCAAGGAACAGACAAGAGTTGTTGATGACAATGGTAAGAAAAACACACTTCATTTAATTTGTCAGCAACCTTGGATCTCAGCACTGTTTGGATTTAGTGTAAAAAAATATTTTCAATTTAAAACCTTTAAAAGAGTTTACTTCAAATCATCTAAAAAACCAAATTCTAATGTAGTTATAGTTATATATGTAAACCGGAAAAAACCCAACATGTGGTTGATTTTTTTTTAATGCAACGTCACAGTTGCATAATTTAGCCTTTAACTATGCAGTTGTGGTCTTGGATATCTAGTAAATGGCTCTCCACCCAGGATGCCTCTATTTCAGACTCAAAATTTAAACAAAATATATCTGTTGGGTGACCTCTGAACAAGGTTTTCAATGCTTATTATTGTGTACTTTAAACGTTTTTGAGCTGCCGAAGATACTGCTATCTCTTTCGTGATTCCACCAACTGCTATAGACACATTGAAACGTGACGTCATGCACCCATGACTGGGGACCAGAAAGACTGATAGCCTCCACTAACTACTGTTGTTGTTAACTGACAGTTAACAACAGATCAGTGCTACATGGCAGTAAAGGAAAATCTATCAGCATGGTTAACATGTGCAGCGCTGTAGGCTTCAGAAATAGAAGAAAAAGGAAAGTTAATTTCTTTGTGGGCTTCTGTTTATAGTAAAAGCTGTGGTGCTGATGGTGACGTCATTAGCTAGCTGTTCTCTGCACAGAGTGCTAACGCAGACTGCACAGTGTAAGATTTTAGTTCGCAGTAAAATTGCTTCATAACTCTGTAATAACGTGTTGTCTTTGGGTTGCGAAAATGTCTATGACATGTCAGTAATCTATTAAAGTTACAAATAGTGGCCTGTCGGGGGTTAAAATGGCTGAATGGTAATTGTTGTGACTCATCAAACTGCCGTTTTAATGATCGATCAATATAAAAAGGTGTTTGAAGAATCGAATTGTTCTATTAATTGTATCCCTTCTTTGTTTTTGCTGTGTAAAATCAAGGCATGTTGATCATATAATTGTAGATATCTCCATACTGATCTGGCGGCGGTGATATCTGAGGGGTTTAATCTGGTAGCTTGTAACTAAACGGTCATAAACGGTCTGGAAGCTTTGCATTACATACAGTTAACTTTGTGATGTGACTGTTTCGATTATCAGCACAAAGATGATTTAGGTTTTATTTTGTTTGTCTAATTGTTTGACCACAACTGCACGGCTTTGCATAGCGGTGTGGAAACTTTTTGCCCTCCGCTGTTGTACGCATGTGCGAAAATACCCGGACGGACACAATAATATTCAACATGTCTATATCACAGGGCTAATTTATTGTTTTTAAGTAATCTGGAATGCATTTAAAAAACTTTTGTTCACAAGCCAAAAAAGATTGGACAAACTTAAACTTTTATATTTCTTCAACATTAGTATATCAACACAGTGATCTCTGAAACACAATACATTATTTTAATTACAATATCAGCCTTACAGGGTGTAATTTAAGGCATTCAATTTTGTAATTTATGAAAAATGTACAGTAGATCTTAATCACTATGAACATATGTTGTCCTCAGGTTTTAATCCAGTGTGGGAAGAGACTCTGTCCTTCACACTTCACATGGCTGAGCTGGCACTTGTACGCTTCCTTGTCTGGGACCATGACCCCATTGGACGGGACTTTATTGGTGAACGGACTGTCACCTTCAGTAGCCTGATGCCTGGTTTGTGCATAACTCCTGCATTTTCAGTTAACAGTTAATTGGGGCAATTTGATAAACAGTTTGGTAACAATGGGGTATCTATGGGATAACATGATGCCACATTGAAAAAAGCCCATTGACTTGGCAAGCTAGTATTGCTGTTCAATACAGTTGAACCTGACCTCTCAGACGGCCTCACAAAGAGGTAGTTCACAACAATCTGTTGCTGTTCCTAAACACAGCTCCATCTTTTTATTATTCATCTCCAAACAGGTTACAGACATGTCTACCTGGAGGGGCTGACTGAGGCTTCCATCTTTGTGCATGTGTCAGTGCACGATGTCTATGGGAAGGTAAGTGCTCTATAGCGTTTGCTGTTTGTCTCGTTTGTCAGCTGAGATTATATTGTGGAGATAAACATTGATTTCTTCTCAACACATCAGTCAATTGAGCCTCTGCACCTTCCACTCTTTCTCTCTCTAGTGGAGCCCTCTTGTCCTGAACCCAAGCTTTACCATAATGCACTTTTTAGGAACTAGCAAGGTATTTTGAGCCCCAGAGCTCTCTGCAGTGCTGCATGAGAAAAAAATGCATGATTCAGATGTGCAGTTTGTGTGCAATCGTACATGCAATGTACGATGTATCAAAATGTATGTGGCCAAATTTTTTTCAGTTTCCAGTCTGCATGCCAGATATTTGTTGATTTTACTGTCACTGCCATTTTATTGTTTTGTCCAGGGGTCAGCAAAGCAGTAACAGCATGGCATGCATGCAAAAATATACTGCTTCTTGCATCACGCTTTCTGTATCTAAGGTGTAAGGTTGCCATCTATAGGAAGTGTTTTGTATCTAAGGCATAAGGTTGCCATATATATATATAGTAATGCTGTTTTAAAAGCATGTTTCTTTTGCTGCAAATAAAGTTCAGTTCATGGCATTAATTTCTGTTGTGTCCATGAAATTAACACTTTGAATTCAAATCATTACCTGTAAAAGCATTTTTTCAGTCATCAAATGTCCTTTGTTCTTAAAGTGTGTTATAAGCATGCGTCACAGTAAAACCGTAATATACTACAGTAAAATGAAAGGAAACACTGAGTGAGATTTTTATTTTGGTATTTTGGATTTTTCTCTTTCAAAACAATTCCTTTGCATTAACTACTGCAGAGGGAATACATTTTTGATGATGGTGCATTTCCATCAAAACAGTACAAAAAGTATTAGATGGAATGACTGCATTTCAGACACAGGTAAATGTAATATTGAACCTTGTGTAAAAAAATCATGTCAAGACTTTTTAACCAAAGGCCATTAATGACTTTTATGACTTCATAAGAACCGTTTAGAAAGCCGAATTTTTAAATCAGTTGACATTTCTGCATTAAAATGTTGATTTGTCTTATTTTATGTTTAAATTATCTAAGAAACAGAATTTGGTTTTATTATTAGCTGTAGGTTGTAATTATGCAATGTAATCATCTAGATGCACAGCAAAAATATTGATCTAGAAGATCACTGAAATATTACTGAGTGAAGATCACATTCACGGATAGTCTAATCTATGAAGATACACCCATATATCTCTTTGTCTGATTTCTTATTTCCTTCTTCCATCAATGCATCTGTCTTCAGGGTCATCATCTAAGAGGTATTCGAGGTTTCTTCAACCGCTCCTCCAAGTCCTCTGTGGATACAAATACCTCTGGTCTTCGGAAGCGCTCGATTAGTGATCACCTCCTCCGTCGAACAGCTAGCGCCCCAGCAAAGGGACGGAAAAAGACAAAAATGGCTCTATCTGAGTCAGTGGCTTCTATATCTGATCACAGGAATTGTTCTGATGCAGGGGCATCAGGAGGTGAAGGGCCCTCAGTGAGGGTAGAAGAAGCCGAGAAGCCACTTCAGCCTCGAGCCCCTCTTATCCATAGACCCATTTCCATGCCATTAGATAGACTTCTGCAAGGGCAGTTGTCAATTTGCTCCCCAGACAAAGAACAGCATGACATGGGTGCAGACACTATCATCGGTGGGTATTTTTGCTTTAATCTAAGTTAAAGATACAGTTAAAGATACTATACAATGTGCATGCATACTACTATTTGAAATTGTCTGTATTCATAGTTTGTTGTCTAACAGAAGTGCAGCTAATTATGTTAAAAATAAGTTTTTTAACCATGCTTTACCTGAACTGGTTTGTATCTAAATTAATTTAATTAATTAATTTTTCTGACTTTCTTTCCTTCTCCTGCAAAAACTACATGCAAAGTAACCTTGTTAACTGTTAGATCCCGGCTTAATCTCCATGAGACATTAACATGCTTTTTCTGTCCAATTTTCATTTGTTGTGTTTCTTTATAGTAGAGAACTGACTAGGAAATTCCTGCAGGTAATGAGAAATACTATTGTCTGAAGATGGCATTGGTCAAAAACGTACAAGCATTGCGTTCACCCAGTGTATTTGGTTTGAAAATGGTCTGGAAGATAAATTAGTGTGTCATTTGCTATCATTTTACCAAACCAACCCCATTTCATTATTTTCCGTATTTTATATTTGCAAAATGTGTCTTCTAGTTGTTGTGTTTTTCAACCTCAAAGAACCATTATATCAGCTTCCCCTTCGCCATTGTTCTTGGTGGTCCATTTGTTTGTGATGTTGCTTTGCAATGGCTGACCTTTCAATTGTTCTTAAAGTATTTGTAGGCCTAATAGTCTTGGTACTGATAATGATGTCCCTTTGCCATTTCGTACATGTAGTATATGTAGTCAAAATACAGTCTACAGCATACATAGTTTGGTAACTACACTACAATTCATAGAAAATAATATTATATTCATCTCCAACTGGGAAAATTATTGGATGGATGTTGCTCAAAATTAGGGCTGCACCAATACCGATACTGGTATTGGGGCTGATACCGTCCTAATGTACTTGTATCGGTCAGTTAAACGATACCATGGACTGATACGTGAAATGTGGAAACTCTACTATAATTTTACAGAAAATGTTTCTTTTTCACTAGAAATTTTAGCTTTTTTGTCATTTTTTATTAATATTTTATTTTTTGTCTAATTCACCATCATTTATTGTAACAAGCAAAGATGAAAATAAAAAATCTGTCTTCCAATTCATTGCATTTTTTTTGTGTAGTCGAAATATCAACATATGTACCTGTCATCAGCAAGTACTTAGATCCGTATCAGATCAGTATCGCTATCGTACCGGTTGGAAAAATATGGTACCATTGCATCCCTATGCAAAATTTCTCGGGTCTGATCAGGGATCAAAATTTTTCCTATTTCCTAAAAGCTAACCAGACCGGACAGATATTTTGGACCACAGGCAATCAAATTTAGGCAAAATAGGATATATTCAAAAGATATAAAAAATAATATAAACTTATTTACAATTTTTATAATAGTTTATTTATAAACCTTATGAAATTATGCAAAAGAAATAAATCTAAGATATAATTGCTTATAATATGGGTACAAAGTGATTTGGTTAAAGTTGCAAGATGGGCAAAGTAGGACAAAATTTCAATTTACTACAAAATCTTGGTGCGAATAGGCAAAGGGGCTAATTGACTTGGAACTTTGATCTCTTTTTCTAGTATAACATATTAGTCCATCTTCACTTAACTTTTTGCTCTCTTTTCTGTGTCCACAGGAGCTTCCCGATTCAACAGACCCAGGTCTTCCTCCGTAGATGTTTTCGCTGAGCCATCATATTCTGTTAAATCGAATGTCTCTATCCCTTCAAAGACAAAGAGAAAGACAGAGTGTCATCAACAAGAGGAAACTTCCTATCTGGTTATTGGTGGTGGGGGAATAAGGAAGGAAGAAGTGTATGTCAATTACCAGTCAGAACTAAGCGAATCAAATAACTTACCTGAAGAAACAGAGAAGGCTTCCTCTATGACTCTTTCAGTAAACAGCCAGACAATATCAGACAAACCAGAAACAACCTCCTCATCATCTTCCTCAGCCCTTTCATCTTTGAGAGCTGTTTCTGGAACAAACTATGTCCTGAAGAGTTCCAGCTCTTTACACGATAGCACTATTTCCAGACTCATTGATGCAGTGTCTTTAGGTAATGAAGAAGACACTTGTTGCTCTGTTTCTGCTCTGATTGATCAGTTTGACTTGACTGCTGACAAAAAAAATTTGACAACACCATCTCAGAATATCACCCCATCCCAGAACTTAAGATCTCCTTTCATAGCCAAAATGACGTCTCCTAAAGGGAAACCCTTAATAAATCCCCAAAAGGCAAATAATGTAAATCCTAACATTTGTTCATCCAACAAGACTTTCCAAGCAGATAAATCTGCTTCAGGTGTTATCTTGAGCCCAGAAACTGCTGAGCTTGAAGAAGTCTACACTATTCTGGATGAGGAAGTTTTGACGCCAGTGTCTGTGTACAACCTCAGAAAGCAGACGATTCATGTTCAAGCAGATACTACAGGTAGCCCACCTTCAAGTAGTCTAGTTTCCTCACCGGTAAAAGTAATTGAAAACTTAGGGAAAGGAAGGAGTGTAGGCTGGAATGGTGTGGACAGAATGTGGGGAGAAAGAGAAGTTGTGGAGCCAGAGGAGAGGGTGTATGAGGAGGTTAAAGACACTCCAGATGCAGCACTTGAAACAGAGCAGGCTACTTCTAAAAGGTACATGAGCTCCAGTGACTTTGTTCAGATTCTCCACCATTCAACTGGAGAATCATTTACGGAAGTGGAGCTAAATGTTGATGAAGATCCTTTGGAGATTTTGCCAAACCATAGCACACAGTGGGGTTGGCTTTCAAGTCCAGTTAAAGACCAAGCTATTTACCAAAATAACAACTTCTCTCCAAGTTTCTCCCAACCTAAAAATCACTCTTTATACACCCAACCACAGGACTCAACGCAATCATCTCATGCAACACGTTCACTGTTTACATTCCCAGTAATTAAGCAATCTAAAATGACCAATCACATTCAACAAAAGAACTTTCACCTTCCACTCTGTCAGAGATATGTAAACTCTGGCCCGTTAAACCCCAGTCCTCTCCGTCAGAATAGGTACCCCATACCTAAGAGCAACTTTCAGGTACTTAACAGCCACTCTTCTGACTTAAGAAGCTGTAGTTCAACCCTGAGCTGTAATTGGAGTCTTCAACACAGACTTGAAAACAATCAGGTTCATAAAAAAGAGAGAGGAGGATTCAGTTTTTCCTCTGCTGAAAGTGTGCTACATCAGTGTGCTGTATCTCAAAACAGGTCTAGACAAAGAGCTCTATACTCTCCTTCTTCTGAATATAAAGGATCACAAAGCATACTGGACTGTGGTTGCATTATGTCCTCATCAGAGTCTAAAACTTCTAAAAACATCCAACTACATAGCCATGGTCAAACTCACACTATAAACAATGAGAAATATATGACCAAACCCATTCATAACAAACATCAGCAGTCCGAAGTCAGAGATTCACTGCAATCAAACTTAGAGCCTTCATCATCTTATTTCCAGTCTTCTACCACAGATTCCACACCCCTAAAACCATGCAAGTCTAAGTCCCTTGGAGACCTTACCTCTGAAGACATTTCATCCAACTTCCAAAGCAAATATCACATAATTAGTCGGAGTTTCCTCACTCCTCAAACAACAAGGCAAAAGCCAATAGATACAATAGGATTTCATACTAAATCTTGTGATCCACTTACAGAACAGCTACGCAAGCTGGTTAGTTTAGAGTTAGATGATGGTCTCAAAGAAAGACCACAATCCCCTCAGTTGCAAAAAGAAACAGAAAGCCAACCAGCAAAACCCCAAGAAACAAGTGTATCACCAATTGTTTCCAGAGATCTCAATGATTCCCCTCCTCCAATGCTTGCCCGACGCCTGTCTTCAAGAAGCCAAAGCCGAGTGCGCCACATCAACAGTCGTGCCCGTGAGAAACAACAAGAGGCCCTAAAAGCTCGGCCAGGGGTGGCAATCAGTAGTGATGAAAGCATTGGTGGAGTGGTACTGAGGAATAAACAATCCATGCAGAATCAACCACCTAACAGACACTCTACTGGCTCCTACATAGCAGGATACCTTGATGAGCTGGAGGACAGAGGACTCCCCGAAGGAGCCTGCACATCAGTACGTTATGGCAATGCAGACCACTTTAGAGATCGATACTATACTGATGACTCTCTCCCACTTGGCAACACTTATCATTCAGAGTCTGAACCTGAAGTCTACTTTCTCCTCAGGTTGTAGGTCTGACTGTTCCATGATATGTAATAAAGGACAAAATATTTAACATTCAAGTGATTCAGTTGTACCAAAAGGCAGATGACCCTCTATCCATCCATCCATTACCTATGCCGCTAATTCTCAAAGGGTTGCGGGGGACCTGGTGCCAATTTCTAGCGGTCATTGGGCAAGAAGCTGGGTACACCCTGGAGAGGCCAGATGGCCATTAAAATGAAATATTGCACTTGTTTTATTGACCTATCTGGGCTGTTAATAGTCTACAACATAAATGTTGCATTTAATCCATAGTTGGACCTGAAAGCATGTAATGTCCACCTGTATGAAATGTCCACTTTTCTCTCAAGAATAGTGTTGTTGGCTGTGTATTGTCTATATTCTCCCTGATG
The DNA here is from genome assembly GCA_028564705.1 of Apricaphanius iberus. Lineage (NCBI taxonomy): Eukaryota > Metazoa > Chordata > Actinopteri > Cyprinodontiformes > Aphaniidae > Apricaphanius > Apricaphanius iberus. The sequence continues at coordinate 220,290 of JAPXFQ010002229.1, read as the reverse complement.
TGTAACTGTACTTTAGAACTTTGAGTTCCTTTAAATGGCTTCCTGAACAGATTGTACATAATCTTATGATCTTTTTCCTTGTGCTGTTCTGTCCAAAATATGTACAATGACAATGAAGCAAAAAAGAAAAAAAGCAGAGAAATAATGTCTTCCCTGCATCATTTGAATGTGTAGATAATGAAGTGGCTACTTTTAATTGAAGGTGGTTCACCTTTTCATCTCTCAAATGTAAGTCTTCCTCCTATTTTTTGTGGAATTTCCTTAACTGTGTTGTTTATAAATTCCCATGCTAGGATTTTCCATTTGAGGTGGGTTTTAGCAGAGAATCACTTTGAACTCCATATATATGTTTGTGCATGTTACATGTGAACATGTCAAGCATGACTATGCACTAGTTTATACAATAGATGTTGGATTACCCAAACACATTTGCACAGGGCAAACAAAGGTTATGGGTATGTTTGTATTGAGTGCAATACAGTTTATTAACTTCTGTGCTTGGACTTCTTTCTCTCGATAGCCTGTAGAATTTGATGGCAAAAAATTTAAAGGAATTGGAATTTAAAGGTTTTTATTTTTATAATTACTTTGATACTGACAGTAAAAATACTATTGTTCCTTCTGGTTATCTTGTTTTTTATAACATAACGGTCTGAGCAATTGAAACAAAGAATACACAGGGTCAGCCTAAGGAGGAGAAGAAATGAATGCTGTTGGTTTGTTTTCTTAAAAAAAATGTTTCAGTATTATGCTACACCTTTTTTCTTTGTATTGTTGCTCACTGCAGAACTGTGAGGAAATTTCCTATCAATGCAATAAAATACACATAATTGGTTGAAGACATTGGTTGTATATTTTCTTTTTTATAAAAGTATTTTACTAAGCAAGCAAGTAAACTAAATCCATTTTAATTTAACTTTGCGGTTCTCTACACAGAAAATAAAGTACGGAAGTCTGTGGTAGTTTTCTTTTTCTTATGTTCACGTTGAAGCTTTTGAATACTTACTAATACAGGGTCAAACTGTGTTTATATAAAAGTATTCAGAATAACAGTTTTCTGTAGCATCAGATGATGTTTCATAAAATTATACATACAAATATGCAATGAATTTTAAACAGATAATACAAGTTAACTTGTAAACTATGTGTACACTAATTATATAATAGGATTTGTTAAATGATGCGTGTGGAGTGTGAAGTCCACTAGACCTTATTAGGTCTGCTGTTGTATCTGGAACAAAGTCATAACACCAGGTTATAGGTGTTTAATTTGACTGAGATCTGGAGAATTTGGAGGCTAAGTCAACACCTCAAATTCTAAGGCAGGTAAAACACGTCAAAAAGACTTCAATGTGAATGCCAAGTTTTTTTCAGCGGAAAACTGTCCTAAGTGTCAAATTGTCTCTGTTGGCTTACTTTGTTCCCTAAGGCATCCTATGCTCACACACCCATTGTTAATGCTTTTGTGGTCATGGATCATAAATCACTCTGCAGCCCCATGTGCAACCACCTGTAACCCACTGTGTGTTATGACGATCTCACAGTAAGACAGTGACACATTTCAAACTTATACAAATGTATGCAAATCAAAACAATTTCAAGTTTATGCATCAAATTATAAGTCATCAACTTAGAATATGTTGCTTCTGTCACTGACTTTTGTGCAGTTGAAGCAAAATTAACTGTTGTGGGCATTTATCAACAGCTGAGTCCATCATGTACAATTAGTGTCGGTTTCAGATGTAGCATACTTTTCAAACACAAAACTTGAAAGTAGCAAATAAGAAACTGAAGCTCATCATCAACACACTCTATTCTTGATAGTTATATATAGGGCTGTTGGCACTTCACCTGTTGCCTGCTGGTGGTGGTCAGAGGGCCCGGTGGCGCCAGTGTCATATATATATATATATATATATATATATATATATATATATATATATATATAAGCTATTTGTTTTAACATGAGAAACAATACATCTAATTTAAATGTTAACAAATATTTTGCCAAATTTTTGAGTCCTTGGTTGCCACATTGTTTTCAATTGTCAGTCTAGTTTTGCCTATATGCTGATTATCATTAAAGTCTTTATACACCATTCTATTGATGGTGATCATACATTGAACAATTTCTGGATAAAATAACTCTTCCTAAACTTTCAGACAATCAAGCAAAGGCCCTGGATTCACCGCTAACAGTGACTGAACTCCAGGAGGCCCTCCAATCCATGCCTAATAATAAAGCTCCAGGCCCAGATGGATTTCCAGGAGAGTTCTATAAAGAATTCTGGAATATGCTGGCACCAACATTTTACAAAATGTTACAGGAAACAAAGGAAAATGGTCAATTACCACCAAACACGAACTCTGCCAACATCAATCTTCTATTAAAAACAGGAAAATACCCTATGTCTCCTACCACTTATCGTCCCATTTCTCTTATCAATGTTGATCTTAAAATAATTTGCAAAACTCTTGCAAGAAGGATTGAGAAAATAACACCTCTAATAATCCATCCTGATCAAACAGGTTTTATAAAAGGTAGGCTCTCTTCCACAAATTCACGTAGATTAATAGATTTAATGGATTATTCCTACTGTAAAAACGTCCAAACCAATATATTATCTTTAGATGCAGAAAAAGCATTTGATAGAGTTAACTGGAAAGTTTTATTTCCAACCTTACATAAATTCGGGTTCAGTAATTCTTTAGTAAACTGGTTAAAATATTATACAGCTCACCAACAGCATGTATTAGGACTAATAATCAAACATCATCAAGTTTTTTCTTTCAGAGAGGTACCAGGCAGGGATTTCCACTTTCTCCCTCCCTCTTTGCTATTTTTATTGAACCATTAGCAGGAGCAATCAGGCAAAAATAATAATGTTAAAGGTATATGATGCAACAAAATAGAACATAAAATTAGTCTGTATGCAGATGATGTACTACTCTTTCTACAGCATTCACAAACTTCCTTCTCTCAGGTAATTGAGTTGATAAAATCTTATTCAAGAGTTTCAGACTATTCCATAAATTGGTTAAAATCTACAGTCCTTCCATTCAACTGTTCTTTCCAGGGTCCCGTTGCTGTGCAACTCCGGTCGGGAAATATTACATATCTAGGTATCCATATCTCACCAAGACTGGCAGACTTATCAAAGCTAAACTATGTCCCCCTTTTAAAAAAAGTGGAAGATGATCTGGCAAGATGGAAATCCCTTCCAATATCACTTGTTGGAAGGGTAGCTACAATAAAAATGATGTTTTGCCTAGAATCAATTACTTATTCTCAATGATCCCAAGCAAACCATCACCTGATTGGTTTAGATCTCTGGACTCTTCTGTCTCTAAATTTCTTTGGAAAGATAAACCCCCACGTATCGGCTTAAAAACACTGCAGAAGTCCAAAGATAAAGGAGGTCTAGACCTACCAAACTTTCGTCATTATTTCTTAGCCAACAGGCTCCAATACACATCAAGATGGGTAAAACACAGTTATATCGATGAGTGCTGGGTAGATGTTGAACAGACACTATGCAATAAGATAAAACTTTCAGATCTACCATTTATTAGCTCAAATATAAAACAAAATGAATGTTTTAAAAGTATTAGTATCAGCTCCTCTCTGACAGCTTGGTGGGAATTTCTTAAAATGACAGAGACCTTACTAGTCCCATGCAGGCGTACACCCATCTGGAACAACCCGGATATCTTACAAAAAAATGCATGATTAACTTTCCAAACTGGAGTTGTAAAGGAATTGAATACCTGGAGCATATGTTTGATGGAACAGACTTTATCCCATTTAATACATTGGTTACACAATACGGAATTAACAAGAATAAATTCTTAGATTATCAACAAATTAAATCAATTATAAAAAATAAATTTAGGCTCAATACAGTTGATTTACAAATTCCAGGAAACGTTTTAGACTTTCTTAATCTGAACCCTTCCAAACTGCTATCTAAAATATACAAAACATTAAATAGAATAGATGAATCAATAGCCCTTCCTATTTTAAAATGGGAGATGGACTTGTCCATCTCATTTGACCGAAACCTCGGGTCTCAGATTTGCTTAAGAACCTTTAAATTTCTTAAAAATCCTAATCTACGATTAATACAATATAAAATCCTTCATAGAGTGCATTATATAGGCCAACGGATGTTCAAGATGGGTTTTACGCCATCTAATACCTGTTTACAATGTACAAGCAATCTACCAGACAATTATACTCATGCTCTTTGGTTCTGCCCACCTGTCAAGAAATATTGGTACCAGATATGTGAAGACCTATCAAAGTGTCTGAAATGTAATATCACACCTTTTTCCCACAGTTTGCTTGCTGGGAAATTTCGATGAAGTTACCATGGATACAAAGTCTATGCAATTAGTTAACATCACCTTATGCATCGCTAAGAAAAATATCCTCTTGAACTGGAAGAATAAAAATACTCTGAATATTAATCAATATAGAGATCTCCTTCTCGGTTACATTGGTCTAGAAACGGCTTCTGCATCCACATCTGATCAATCTTTCTGGTCTCCCTTGATCAGCTCCATCACCTAGTGGGGTCGGGCCCTTGATTTTGTTCTGTGGGACACGGTTACCGATGTGGAGTTTAAGGGTTGGTGGTGACTGCTAGGGGTCCTCGGGCTGTGGTCGGTGGGCGCTGCTGCCTTTTCCATCTCCCTATGCTGGTTCTTGTCGGTCTGCTCACATGCCCGGCGCGGCATGTTCGGGGTATCCGAGTTGGTGCTGCGCCGGGTTCGGGCCTCAGCGCGGGGGCCCTCGGGACGCTGGCAGTGCTTGGGGCCTCTCTTGTTGACGGGGAGGCTTTTACCATCTAGCACAGGCGCTCTCCCGAATGGGGTGCGCTTGGGACGGGGGGAGGATGGCCTAAACTCAGCCTGGGTGTGTAGTGTCCTTTGTTTTGTTAGTAGTTTGAATGTTGGGATGGATTTAGGACTGCCCCTGGGGTGGGGGCGGGCGGATGGCCTGGACCCCCATGGGGCTCGGAGGGGCCTCTGCCGTGGGCCCCCTACTTGACGTGTTGGGGCCTCCCACCCCTGGCGGATCGGCTGAACAGAGGTGCCTGTTGGGGTCAGCAGGGGAGCTGGCTCCCTGGGGTTGCCATCGTGTCACGCCAGTTATTTCCTCCCCATCCCCATTTGCCTCTGTCCACCTGCTCCTTCATTCTACCATTCACAAGGCCTTGGGACGTGGGCACGTCCGTCTTTGCTACCCGGTGGCGGCCTCGGTCCCAATTTTATTGAGCAACTTAGACACTTACACTTGCAACATTTACATGACACACGCACATGTAGGGACCTGGCGGTGGGTGCGCCTCGGCACTGGAGGCAGGGCCCCTTATAAGGAGCATTGCCTGTGGTGCCGGTACCCACTGTTTAAATGCATGTAGACACTGAGGGCCCGGGGAGGGAGATGGGGGTACCTGGCAGTATTCCCATGTCCAACCCCTCGGTTTTAAGTGCACATTAGCTCTGCATGGGGCGGGATCTGGACCCGGGAGCTGGTAGATCTGGATGTCCAGGTGCTGGCTGGGCGCGGCCTGGGGAGGGCGTACATCCGCTGTAGCTTTTACTGTGGCTCCCTGGCGTGTGGGTGTGTGTGGGGGGCCGGGTTGTTGGCGGTGGGTATTGGTCCGGGGTGGCGGCGGCGAGTATTGTCCGTCGGTCGGCAGCGGGCGTCTCCTGCCCGGTGGCGGTGGCGGGGGACCCCTCTCGGCGGGTCCCTGGTCGGGGCCCTGCTGGGGGGCCGGGTGCCCCTGATCCCCGTGGCCTCTGGGTCCTGTTCCGGGCCCGTCCTGGTGTAGCTGGTTTCCGGCGGAGCCCGTGGGCTCGTCCCTGCGATCTCTCGGGCCCCAGCATTGCGGCTGCTTGGTGTTCCCCTGGGGCTTCCATCTGTTCCTCTCTTGGTGGGTGATCGGCCCTGCGCTGGTCCGCCTGCGGCTCCTGCGCTATGTGGGACTCTGGATGCATGCGTCTCCTGCCTCCTTCATGTCTGTGTCGATTCCTGTAGGACGGATTGACGGTTCCTTACACCAGCTATTAATCACTTGCATGGGGAAACCTTATTCAGACCTGCATGCTCGCACACACACATAGGTGTGGGGACATTGGTGTGGACGGACATATCTTGAACTGACGTTATCGTCATTAGTTAGCTTTTACCAGGAGCTTAAAAAAGGAAGAAGAAAAAAATAAAAGAAAAAAAAGAAGAAAAAAATAAATAAAAATAAAAAATAAAAAATAAAAATAAAAAAATGTAAAGTCTTTATACACCATTCTTATATTTATGCATTGGTTATCAACACCAAATAATAACAGTGGCTATAATATTGGCCCAGAAGTGGTATAATACTTTTGTCCCTCTATTTAATAAAGACAACAAATGAGTTTTTAAAGCATCGAAGATATTTTTATACAAAAATACTTTTTGTAACATAAAAGTGGCTGTTTGTTACTACTTATCTGTAATGACAGACTACAAACAGGTATTCTTGTTTAGCATGTTCACCAGAGAAACGTTTCTGCAAAGATTAAGGAAGGAAATGCCTAAATTTCAAACTCTGGGTTGTCCCATTTTATCAATATATCTGCTCAGAGTTGTCTAAAGATAGTCATAAACTACACAAGTCAACTTTGTGTACTTCCTGTAGCACAGCTGGAAATCAACCTATATGTGAAAATGTGAAACATCAATTTATCTTCTGATATAATTTTTACGCTAATCTGGGGCTGAGGTGACACATAGTAGATTACTCATCACTGAGAGTTTTTCTTTTCTGCTGGGGTAACAGTTGTTGCGTTTAAAAAAAATGGTATATTAGACATTCGTTAAATGTTCAAATTTAGTTTAGTTTTTTGCTGTTTTACCTACCTAACCATAAAAACAATAAAACAAACAAGCACCACTTGTTTTTCCCTCTCTGTGCTACCTAATTGTAATTGTATAATTGGATGTAATTGTGCGTAAAATGAATGATAATTAGGATCATGAGTAACACACCTGCGGCTCAGCAACACTTTCTTACCACCTGAAACTGAGGCCATTATCACTTAGTGTTTATCGTTTTCATCAAAAAATGCAGTTTTTTTTTCTGTTTAATCTAATCAATTTAAGGTACACTTTATAACTGTTTCCAGATACATTACAACTTACAAAAATATATGATTCTTTTATTTGTAATAAATAATTAAAATAAAAATGCAGTTCATTTGCAAGTCTATTGATTTATTTAAGGTACCTTTAAAGTATGACTGATGTAACTGATAATAAGAGAAAGCCCATGTGAATGATTGAATGTTATTTGTTGACCACTGCCCCTGACCCGAAAAAGTGCACAAGGAAGAGTATTTCATACATGCTAAGCTAAGATGGTAAGCAGATGGCAAGAACTGACAGCACTATTGCTTCTATCATTAGATGTAACACATCATGTCGTCTGAATCACAATAGACAGAGATGCTTTGTTTGATTTTGCATTCTCACCTTCTGTTAAACAGGTTTAGAAAAAAGAAATTTAAGCAAGCTTAAATAAGATGCATTTGGTACACTGGATATTAAGTTATTGAGCCGTAATACCAGTTAGACTTATAGGTGCTTCTGATGAATATGTGTAAAAAGCATTAAAATGAATAAAATTCATTTTAGAGATGCATAAAGTAATTCATAAAACCTTTAAATCCTTTGATTTAAGCACATTTAAGTAAAAAGGATAACTCATATGAAGTAATATTATTAATGAAATACCACCTGTGCCATGGTTAGTTGTGCTGATTAACATCTCTATAAAACAAATCTAGCTGAAGAATTTCAGAAATTTACACTTCAACTTTTGATAAAAGTGTCAATGAGCTTTTATTTTGTAATTAATTTCTTCCTGTTTTTCTGAGGGATAAATATCAACTGAAATAGAGAATAATTGTTCTTAATCACTTTTCAAAATTGAAATAATAATAATAATGATTATTTATTTGTTTAGTACCTTTCAAGATGGAAATCACAAAGTGCTGTTCAAAAATAAGATAAAATCAGAAACGATAAAAACACAATAAAACGGCATATGTCTAATAATAAGTTGAGTCTGAATCCATAGAGCGTAACTGAAAACAGAAAGTTTTCAAGAGTGTAGTTTCTGTTAGTGAGAAAGCTCTTGCTCCCTTGGTCTTCAGGTTGCATTTTGGGATGGATAGCAGTCCCTGATCTGTTGATCTCAGAGTTCTTAGGGTGCGATGTGGATTATGAATCCTGTACTTCACAAGAAGCCATTCCAAAAAAATCAGTATCGGTGTAACATGAGAAAACTTTGGTGACCGTGTCAGGAGTTTTGCAGAAGCGTTTTGAACTAGCTGTAGACAATCTGCGAAGCCATTGCTAAAACTAAGAATGGAATTGCAGTACTCAATCCGAGCTGAAATAAAAGCATGAATCACAATTTCCATCTCATCCCTAGAAATCATCAATCTAAGCCTCACAATCCTCCTCAGGTTAAAAAGCAAGAGCGGACAATGCTCTTTAAATGTGGCTCAAATGAACAGCCAGTATCAAATATAGCTCCTAATTTTTTATGGTAGGTTTAATATAAGAAGTAACGGAATCCAGGTGCTCAGTAATCAAAGGTAACAAATTTTACAGGGCAGAGATAGAAACCTTTGTTTTCTCTTCATTTAGCTGAAGAAAATCCTGGTTTAACAAGGATTTGGATAATTGTATGTACCCTTGAATTAATAATTTCAAAGCTAGATGAGGCATAAAACATTAGCAATGAACGTCATCGTCATAATAATGATAAGAAATTTCAGTAAAAGTTTTCATTAGGTGGTATAATGAAAGATAAAGTACAAAAAAAGTGGGCCAAGAACAGAACCCTGCAGGACCCCATGACGAAGCATAGTTGGTCTAGATGTAAAATTCCTGTTGGCAACAAAGATAAATTGGAAGCAGACCAATTTAAAGCTGTTCGAGTCCAATCCCTCATTGTCAGAAGCAGCACAGGATGATCCACAGTATCAAAGGCTGAACTCAAATCCAAAGTCACCAAAACTGCACCCCCTCCCTTATCCCTACACATCAACAAATCATTTGATACTCTGAGAAGTGCTGACTCAGTATAATGAGCCTTCCTAAAACCAGATTGTTCAAATAAATTGGTAGTACAGGGAAACAGATTTAAATAATGATGGTGGAATAACATCTAAAAGGCATGAGATAAGCTTCATGTGGTTAACAATTTTGGTAAGGTGACTGAGGAAAATGGAAGGAAAACTGCTTGGGACAATCTGCCTTTTAGGAGCAATAAAACAAATAGGAGATGAAAAAAGAAATACTATTATGCACAGTTAAGACTTACGATAAGAAGTGAAAAAAATTTCAAAATCAGCATCTGAGGAGATAGGATGGGTTGCTTCAGCAGGAGAAGCAGTTTTTGCAACAGTGTCGAGTAATAATTTTGGATTACGTTGACTTTAAAAAAAATATTTTGAAAAGTAAGCAGTCCTAGCATCTTTAACTGTAACATTAATCAACGATAACCAATCTTTCAAAATAGTCTCAATGAACAATAAGACCTGTTGATTTCCACAAACACTCAGTCGTTCTACATAATCATTTAAGAGAACGAATTTGATCACTGATCCAAGGTACTGGCGGGGAAGGAGTTGCATTTCTGTTTTTGATAGTCGCTATCTATCATAGCGACTTGGTCTTAAATTACCTGACAGTAAGCAACAAAAAAGTATGCTAAAATGCTCACGTCATCGTCAATATCAGGTAATGACAGATTGTAAGCTGAGAACTGATAAGTGTACTGTGTTTTAAGACATCCAAAATCAAAAGATAAGTTAAAAGAAACAGAACATTGATCAAAAATACAATTATTTCTGGAAAACCAAAAATGTCTTCATAGTGAGAAATAACTACAACACAATAAATAACCACACAAATAAACGCAGGTTAAAGTTTAAACAACCAGAACTGTTTTTCTAAATATTACTTTTATTTTTCCAAGTCTGGAGCTGACTTGCAGAGGAGTACATACTATCCCAGAGTGTGTCCTCTGTACAACTTTCTATGTTGTTCATTTTAGTTAAATGTTTTACTTTTTTAGAAAACATTTGTAAACATAAAAACATTTGTAAACCTAATCTTACAGCAATTTAAGGAGAAAGTTAAAGAATTATGAACCTTGTGCTTCCAGTGAGAATGAGGGTGACTTTACCAGACCAATCAGTCCATTGGTGGTTGTGTAGGAATGCCCCGCTATACTTTGCACTTAGAGGTAATCCAAAATAAGGTCTCGGCTCAGCACAGACAAAACCAGTGGAAATTCCCTAAATAGCGGATGAGCCGACCCAGGCCAGGCTCAGCAGACCTTAGTAGAAAAGGGGCTAAAGAGCTCCACCATTGTTCCTGGTCTAGGGCCTTTAGTCAGCAACCCCTGACCAAAGGCCCATGACTGCTGAGCTATCAACAGTGTGTTGGGTGATCACTACAGGTGTCTCCATTGACCATCAGAAAATATTTGTCGTTGGTTGGCTGGATCTGCTGTCTTGTCAAGCCGCAACTCTGTGGGGATGTAGCCTGATGCCTCAACTGACTTAATCTTTCCTTTTTCTGACCCAATCACATTTGGCTCTTCCAAGCTTACAGATTCTCCATCACTCATGGTGCCTCTCAGATTAGCCCTCCCCAGTGCGCGATCCACTGGCAATAAATCCATCATTCCGAAAAATTACTTCAATAACAGTGATTTGCATAACTGGGTCCTGGATTTCTTCAGGTGAATCCTTTCCAGAACTCATTCCCTCATAATGTTCTGTAGTTAATACTCCCAGACTGTCTGGCTGTGGAGGAGGATTAGTGACTATTTTTAAGTCTTTTCATGTAAGACACTCTTAAGTAACATACATTTTTCCAGCTTTGTACTGTAAGTATTTGAGTAAGGTTTTACTTCTCCGATTCTTTATGTGCTGTGTCCTCCAAAATACAGCAGCACTTTTAGTGTATAAATAATCTCTTGGACTTCCTAACAGACTTTTCTCCCATATGACTGTGGGATAATTCTGGGAGATTTTAATATCCATACTTGTTACCCAGAATAACCGCTGGTGAAGGATTTTATGTTGGACTTTTTTGGGCTTCATTAATTTGTTAAAGTGCCAACTCCTGAGCATTCGCATTTTCTGGATCTGGTTCTGTTGTTTGGTCTAAAAATGTCTCATCTGATTTTGGATTCCGTTTGTCTGCCTGATCATTTTCCAGGTGTTTGTTATGTCCCCTACACAGACTGTATTCTAAAGTGGCAGCAAATTGGTTGTGTTTCCTGCTTCATTTCCTCAATGACATTGAACTTATTTTCTGCTTGTCTAGCTGTGAGTATGCCTTCCCTTCTCTGCCAGGTTACTGGCTCCAATGTAGATGAAGCAGTGGACTCTTTCCAGGCCACAAGTTCAGCCATCCTTAATTCACAGTCTCCACTAAAAGCCAGGCATAAAAAAATAGAGTGTTATCCTGGGTTAAATTTAGGTCCCGGTGCATGTAGATGTGAGTGTTAGAAGAATGAGCAATATGGACTAGAGACAAGCTTCATACAGTTACTAACTCATGGATCCGTCATGATAAGTTCTTTTCTGACCTCATTTCCTTACATCACGGGGATCAACATGGCTTTTACAGTACCATTAATACTGTGCTCTCCATAAATGATTCATCATTTCCTTCCCAACTCTCCTTGGATCTCTATGTTCAATTCCAGAATTGCTTTTTACAGAAAGTTCAGGAGATTACGTCTATGACACTGGCTCTCTTTTTGCTTTTAATCATTGCTTACTTCTGCTTTATAGAACCTAGTTTTAGATATACAATTTTCATGTTCCCCTGAGGACCTCATTCCTCCTGAATTGTTTGTTGAGGTATTCCTGGAAGTTGTTCCAACATCATGAATACCAGTCTGTTCTCATTTGTTGTTCCATTTGTTTTCAAACATGCAGGTGTCCAGCCAATGTTGAAGAAACAAGTCTTTGATAGCAAGTACCCCTCAATTTTTTATCCACTTTCCAAAATAGAATTTCTATTAAAGGTCATGGATAAAGCTGTGTAAGACCAATTAATGCAGCATCTGGATGAACATGGTTTATTAGACCATTTCCAGACTGGTTTCATTCCTTTGTATAGTACAGAATCCTCTCACATTTGCGTACTAAATTGCTGCTTACTATATCTGACTGCTACCGTTTTAGGTTCTCATGTTCTCCTTCTACTTATTGACCTCTCAGCAGCATTTTGTGCAGGATCACACCATCCTGATTGTGTATCCTGGCTTGGTATCAATTGGCTAGCACTGGATACTGTAGGTGTTGTTCTTACCTAGCTGATAGAAGCTTCAGTGTCCTTATCAATAACTGCTCTTCTTCCTTGGACCCTTTTACATGGGGGCTCCCCAGGGTTCAATATTGGGACCCCTTATTTTTTCCTTTTGTATACTGCCCTTGGGTTATATTCTGAGTTTTATATTACCAGGCTTAAACACATTCTTCAAAGAAAACATCTGGAATCAGTTTTTCACGAATTCACTGCATCTGCACTTGATTAAACAAATCCTGTCCTTTTTGGTGTAAACAAGTCTTCCCTTGACCATCGACAGAAGTTTCAAAATTCATCAGCAAGTTTTCTGATGAACAGACAGATAGTCCCATACCACTCCGTAAATCACATTGGCTTCTTGTTCCTTACGAATTTGGTTTAAAATTTAGCTTTTTGTTTTCAAAGGTCTTCACTAACTCGTTCCTTCCTACCTCTCAGAGTTGCTAACTACTTACTAACTACTAAGCAACTACTACTTTATTGTACGTTTCCCCAGTTTTATTCCATGTTGCTATTTCTTTGTTGTTATATTTAGCGTTTTTTGATCTCAATTTTCTTTACAGCACTTTGCTTAGCTGTCATCCTGTTTCTCAAAGTGCTTTATAAATAAATTTGACTTTTCTTGACTTGACTTTGCAACTTTTCTGTATCACACAGCAGCCACTTCCATCACTGCTCTGCCTTTACCTTTGAGAGATAATTAGATGAAGCATCATCATGTTTGCCATGACTCCACTATGAGCTTTATGTCATAAATATTAAGAACATCATCTCTGCTGTTGGAAGCAAAAGGGGTGGCTTCGTGACTGAGATAGTTTGCCAGTAATTAGTTTAAGCTTACTTTAAGCTTTATATGCTAAGGGTATTTTTCATCCTGTCAGTTTATAAGAATACTTTAAATTGTTCATCTTATTTCAAGATTTTAAAAATGTAGATATTTTTTTTTATTTTTTTCCCAGTAAGTTTGTTCTAGAAGGTAATTTATTTTGTACATATTTCAAGTGTCCAGTGAAAGAGCGCCATCCATGTACTTGTTGTCCCACCTCATCACTCTATGGACCTGCTCTGTTCCGTCATTGCTTGTTTTGTGGCTTTTGGGTAGACAGCTGGAGCTCAGAGTGGGCATACAAATGGTTCAGACACTGAATTGTTCTCAGTGGGGAACACCCAGTGACAGGGGGTTGTTTGAGGATGGAGATGTAATCATCGGTGGGCTCTTTAGTCTCCGATACATGCCACCTGTTAAGGACCATAGATTTACTCTGCAGCCAGACAACAAACCTTGCACAGGGTAAGACTCTATAATTAGCATGCTTATTTTGATTAGTTGAATATTTAATACATTTTACGGTGTTACTGTTTTTTTTCTGTATACAGGACCTTGCAAAACTATTAATACCCTCGAACTTTTTCAAATGTTTTCAAAAACTACCAAAACATTTAATGTGTTGTTCTGGTGTTTTATCTTACAGGCCAAAGAATTAGTGCAATTATGTGAAGAGAAAATGAAATGATACATGGCTTTGGAGTCAGAGCAAGAAAGAGAGTGTGTACAAATCTTTTTTAAACTTTCGCCGAAGTTAGATTTGGGTCAAGACCATTCAATAAGACGAATATGCTGTGTTGTAGGCATTTCTATTGTAGTAGTGGCTGTATCCTGAGGGTCATTGTCCTGGTAAAGCTTTACTGCAATCTCAAGTTTTTGCAACTACTAACAGGTTTTCTTCCAGGTTTGCCTTTTATTTTAAGTCCATTCATCATCTCCCCTTTGGCCAGCTTCCCAATGCTGCTAAAGAAAAGCATCCGCACAGCTTGAAGCTCTAAATATAATTTTTCATTGGTGGAGATGGTGTAATGTGTAGTGTTTATTTTCACATTTGCTGTGTCTTTGAAATGGGATGCAAGGATGGCAAGCTTAAATGAGGAAAAAAGTGTAAGGGGTATTAATGCTTTACAGGTCCATATATGCAACATTATTTGCAGTTTACCAGTTTTTTAATTGTTTTACATTTGAATAGATTTTTTTTTTCATTTTTGCATCTTTCCTGTGCCCCTAGTTTACAAAATCTACCATTACAGTACATCTATGCTATGGTGTTTGCTCTGGAGGAAATCAACCACAGCTCCACCTTGCTACCAGGTGTGAAGCTGGGTCACCATATTCATGATAGCTGTGCGCTTCCTGCTTGGGCTCTGCAGGCTGCGTTGTCATTGGTTGGTGGAGACACCCCGAGCTGTAATTCAAATGAGGAGAAAATAGGAATCAGGGCAGGTAATTCTTTCTGATTTAATTTATTTGAGTGTGTTTCATGCAGAGTGAACCTATATTATAATGCAAAAATTGACATATTGTGTGTCTTGGACTGTTATAAGGTTATCAGCCTGTGCCTTTGATAATTGGCGGCTCCTCTTCCATAACAGCCCAGATACTGTCTCGACTCCTGGGACCACTTTCTGCTCCTCTAGTAAGTTTCCTGACATATATGATATATTGATATCCCTAATTTTTTTTGTTAAGTTAACTTGCTCCCATTACTTTTTAGATGTTTTGTTGAATTTAGCAAAAAACAACATTTTTTTCTATATTTTCTGCCTTTAGGTGAGCTACACAGCAAGTTCCCCAAGTTTAAGTGACAGACGACAGTATCCTAATTTCTTCAGAACCATGGCTAGTGATATATATCAAGCACATGCTATTGCTCAGCTCGCTATAAAGTTTAACTGGACGTGGGTTGGAGCAGTGGTGGCAAACAATGATTATGGTCTCATGGCAGTAAAGGTTGTTCCACTGTTGTTTTACTTTTTTTAAAAGAACAAAAACAACAAGAAGAAACTCCTCTTTAAACATCGCAGTGCTAGGAATGTAAAATATATTGCATAAATAACACAACATTAGCTCTGCATTTATAATATTGCAATATACTGTTTTTGAATGGAAAATGAATAAGCTTATATATTAAAAATGTCAGGGATAGACATTATATCCCATTAAGATATTCAGTCACAAGGGAGCACGGTGGTGCAGCTGGTAGTGCAGCTCATCTCATAGCTAGAAGGTCCTGGGTTCAATTCCTGCCGGGGACGCTGTTGGTGCTGAGGGTGTGTTTGTTCCTCCATATCATCAGCACCCACACCCTGGGTGGGGTTGGCGAAAGGGCCTTTCTGTGTGGAGTTTGCATGGTGTTCCCTTGAGACATAGAGACTGGGTGAAAATGAATAAAAAAAATAAAATTTAAATAAAAGATATTCAATCACCTTAAAGTTACAGAAAGCGTTTGAAACATCATAATGAAAAATGAGGATGTGAAAGGGGAAAACCATATGGAATTATCACAAATTATGTTGTATTCCAAGCATTCTTTATTTCTTAGTATCCTGCAGCCCTAATCGGTTCCGTTCAAATATTATTATTTTTTTCTCCATTTCAGGTATTTCAGGAGGGAATTCAAGGGGAAGGGGTGTGTCTTGCATTTGTGGAGACCCTTCAAAGGGAAAACATTGTAAGTGATGCCAGAAGAGCAGCGCTTGCCATTCAGGCTTCAACTGCGAAGGTGATTTTGATCTTTACCTGGTATACAGATGTGATGGAACTGTTCCTGCAACTGGAAAAGTTGAATGTAAGAAACATACATTAAAAAGTTTTTAGAAGCTACTAAAGATGCAATTTATTAGTGAGAACACCATGATCTGCTTGTAATTGTGTTTTCTTGTTTTTTCTAGGTGACAGACAAACAATTTCTAGCAAGTGAAGCTTGGAGTACAAGCAGTGATCTTCGTCAAAGTACTATTTCACGTAAAGTGGCAAGAGGTGTTCTTGGTGTGGCCATCCGGAGTTCACCTCTGCCTGGATTTGAAATGTATGTCCGGAATTTAAACCCATTGCTTCGCCCAAATGACTGGTTCTTAAAAGAATTTTGGGAAAAGGAATTTGGATGTACTCCTGAAATGATGGATCCTCCTTTTGCTTCTCTTCCACCCTGCAATGGCACAGAGAGCTTGTGGGATGTGAATAATCTCTTCACTGACACCTCCCAGCTACGGGTGACATACAATGTCTATCTCGCAGTCTATGCTGCAGCCTACGCCCTTCACTCGCTACTCTCCTGCCCCGATCTTAATAGCCATCCTGGACAAAACATATCCTGTTCATTTACCAATCAAATCAGGCCAGTGGAGGTAAAAAATAATTGTTCATGTTTCGAGTTTTTGTAAAATATTTCTTGGATTTGCACCTCATATTATTAAGACCCTATATTTTTTTCCTTTTACCAATTTTTTTTGTCATCATAGTTATATTAATCTTCCTGGTAAAAAAAAAAAAATGTGAAAGAAAACAGAGCTGAAGGCAGCTGAGAACATAGTTGAAAGTTGCCCCTGAAACTAAAATAGCAATAGATAGTATACAGGTTGAATTTGAGTTAATGAAGAAAATATTCATTTAGTTATTTATCCCCCCCCAAAAAAAAAAAAAAAACAAGACAAAAAACCATCACAGAGCATAGTGACCTCACATATCACTATGCAATCACATCATTCAAAGTCCTTGAGGCTAAATCTTTTTTCGAACAAGTCATTTGGTGCTAAGAAGGCACTTCACATAATGCTAGAAAAAAAGATGGAAGTCAAACTACTCACACATCTGCGAATAAATGTTACTGTTCTCCATTTGCTTCAGACACAGTGCACATAATTGTTTAAGTTACAATTAATTATTAATTAGATAAAAAAAAGCTCCGTTTTAACTCTGTTCGCTTTATCTGAAGCAGTTTTGCCATTAACCAACAGTGTATTGTTCTCATTCCTCAGCTTTTAGTTGTTCCTTCCTCTGAGATTGCAGTTGTTTCATAATCATAAAGCAAAAATATTTTTTTTTACAATGAAGTGACTGCTTTTTGGGTCTAAAGAAATATGTTTAAAAAACGGTTTAATTTCAAGTAGTGCACCCACTTTTCCTTAATAGATGATCTTTATAGTAAAATTGTTCAATATGTGGTCTTTTCTGTGTCACCGTTTGACATATTCCTACTGAGAAGTTTTTTTTCTTTTGTTTTTAAGAAAATAATCTGTTCAGTGATTACTTTGAGTTGCTGTCTACTGTCTCCGTTTCTGGGCAGGTTCAAAAATACTTATTCTGTTAGAAAATTTTACCTTTTACTACTTGCCCTTAAAAAAATTAGAAAAGAAAGAAAAGACTAATTGTGATTTATTTGTTTAATACCTTCAAAATGTATGGACTTTCTAGCTCTAAAATATGAAGATATATTGCCTTTAAGATATTTAAGTGCGAAAACAAGCAGTTGTATGCATTTTGTAAAAATAGGACCACTGCAGTTGTTATTTTTGTTTCCACTTGTGATCCTTTCAGCTGATGGAGCAGCTCAGCAAACTGAACTTCACCACACCTCAGGGTGAAGGGTTTTATTTCCAAGGTGCAGACATCACAGCAAAGTATGACCTTGTGAACTGGCAGAGCAGCCCTGACGGAGAAGTCAAACTGGTTTTGATTGGTCGAGTGGATGGCTTTGACCTCCATCTTAATGAGTCTGCCATTCAGTGGAGCACAGGGTCCAGTCAGGTACTTCAAATGAATCAGTTGTGATTCCAGTGGACAGTGTTTGCAGAATTTTATCTTGATTGTACCAAAGAATGAAGTGTTCTTAAATCTTGTTCAGGTACCTATTTCCATCTGCAGTGAAAGTTGTCTTCCTGGTACACGAATGGCCACAAGGAAAGGAGAACCAATCTGCTGTTTTGACTGCATTCCATGTGCTGATGGAGAGATTAGCAACACAACTGGTGAGGAAAAAGTCTCAAAAGAAAATGCATTTCAGTTTTTCTACCACAATTTCAATGACATGCCCTCATGTTTTTCTGTTTTCTGTGCTCAGGTTCAACTCAGTGTGATCGTTGTCCATCTGAAAACTGGTCCAACACAGAGCATACTGCCTGCATCCCTCGCCAGCTGGATTTCCTTTCCTTCAATGAAACTTTGGGCATCACCCTCATAGCAGTAGCTGTTTCGGGAATCACAGTGACAATTGCTGTGTTTCTGGTGTTCCTTTACTACCGTCACACACCAATGGTAAAAGGATGGATTATAAATTACATGATAAATGTTTAAGGAAAACTAAATTATTTACATGTATGCTTCCCCCCCCCCCCCTATGTTAAGGTGCGAGCTAACAACTCAGAGCTCAGCTTTCTGCTCCTCCTGTCACTGAAGCTTTGCTTTCTCTGCTCACTTGTGTTCATCGGCCGACCATCTGTGTGGTCATGTCGTTTCCAGCAAGCAGCTTTTGGGATCAGCTTCGTCCTGTGTGTTTCCTGTCTACAAGTGAAGACCATTGTTGTTCTGGCAGCATTCCGCTCCGCTCGGCCCGGTGCTGGAGCCCTTATGAAGTGGTTTGGTCCGGGACAGCAGAGAGGGAGTGTCTGCTTGTTTACATCCATACAGGTATTCCACTATTTTGACAATCTTGCTTTTATTCTTGATAGTGTTTAAAAACTTGGTTCTTAAAAGTGTACTTGCTAAAACATTACCATTTTGTTTTCTAGACTTCTTGAAAAGGTTAATCTGTATTTTACCTGAATGTCACCTTGAAGATAAAGAATGTTTTGAAGCGATATATTGTGGTCTGATTTATTTTGTTGTTTTTGTTTCTGAGAGCAAATCTGGAGCATACTTACATTATTACCATGACCAGTAGAGCGCTTTTTTTTTCTATTTCTAGGTCATTATCTGTATCATTTGGCTATCACTTAGCCCTCCAGAACCTCAGCCTGACTTGAAGACACCTGGTTTACAGGTTACCCTGCAGTGTGCCATGGCCTCTGTGGTGGGTTTCTCTCTGGTGCTGGGCTACATTGGCCTGCTGGGGTGCACCAGCCTCCTGCTGGCCTTTCTTGGAAGGAAACTCCCAGACAACTTCAACGAGGCCAAGCTGATCACCTTTAGCATGCTGATTTTCTGTGCCGTCTGGGTGGCTTTTGTTCCTGCTTATGTAAGTTCACCGGGAAAATATGCAGTTGCTGTGGAAATTTTCGCCATTTTAGCCTCAAGTTATGGTTTACTTTTATGCATTTTTGCTCCAAAGTGTTTCATTATTCTTTTGAGGCCAGAGAAAAACACTAAGAAGCATCTGATGGCAAGACAGTAATTTCTGGCAAGATCAGAAATGATCATAATTTAAAATGCACTGTTAATGTTTGTTATTTGTGGGGAGATTAAGATTGTAAAAGCAACTACAGCAATAAAAATAAATCACAAAAATAGGAGTTGTTTGTTTTAATGATAAAATGTTCTGATTCGTTCAAATTAGTTCTGTGTTTCTTTAAGTACAGGTAATCTTAATTTATATAAAAAATTGCTAAGAGTTAAGAAGCCAGGGATAAAACATATTCTACTAATTAAGACTTATGTACAGCTTTCAACTAAGATTCCAAGTTGTCTATAGCTTATTCAAAATGGAAAAAAATCTTAAATAATTATGCTACATGGTTTTTTAAATCTAAAAAGATAAAGAATAAATAGGGTAAAAAGTTAATATGTCTTCATGAGTGTATATAACAATAATGTTCTTATATATCTGTAATATTTTAACTGTCAACAAATAGATTGATCTCTTTATTTAAGTATCTACTTTGTAAACTAATGGTAAGTTTAGCTATTTAAATTTAAGTAGAATTGAGAGGTAGAGTTAAAAGTTTCATCAACCATCAACCGGGAAATTGAAAGTGTACTTTGCTTCGTTTTAAATCTTCTGCTTCCATCTGCTGGTCATATATTAAAAGTACAATTTCAGCATTCAATAAGGATAATCCAACAGGACAAACCTTACAATTACCTGTACCTTACATAGCTTATGCTTTGAAAATTCTGGCATGTATAACATTTGTGATTTACAATGAATGATGATATTCCTTTGTTTTAATTTACCTCCGCCAGGAGGTATATGTTTCTGTGCCAGTCTGTTTGTTTGTCTGTCTGTTAGCAAGACAACTTAAAAAATTATGAACATTTGTCAATGAAATTTTCATGAAATATCCGCAACAGGACCAAATGTTGGGGGTTATCCGGATGGACGTCTGATGTAGGTGTGGGGGTACTGAGCCGCCTCAGCAGAGGTTGATGATCTCTTGAGTGATTTTCTAGTTTTGTTTGATTATCAAATTTAATTTACTGCAAAGTTTATTTACACTTAATTATAAAGAACATTTTACATTTAGATTAGTCATAAAGTGATACAGAACATCTGTTGTGATATTTAAAAGTAATACTACAGGAAACAAAACAAAGTATGATCCAAAGCTTAGTAGGTTATTATAGCACTTTGGATTTTCTTACATTAAATTATTAATTTTTTTGACAAGTCTTAAAGTTTCAATAAGATTCCATAGCAGTTAAAATATGTATTTTAATCAGTCAAACACCTTTTGAACTTTTTCAAATTTTTTCATGTCACAACCACAAATATCAGTATATTGTATCGGATTATAATGTAGAACAATACAGAGTAGCACATAAAGAAAATTATATACTCCTGAACAAGAAAAAAGCAAGGTCATGTGTGCTGTTTCAATATTCATACAGTACCACACCACTTTAGTTCAGGTCTGTTTACTCTGACACCTTAAAAGTAATTGCAAATGAATGATCAGCACCTCAAGAGGTACCATGAGTTTCTTGGCTGCTTTTCAATGTACTCTTTAAGAAGTTCAAAGCATGTGGTATTATTTAATAACATAACTCTGTTATATTTTTTACAAGCCACTACTTAATTACTCCACTCCTCTTCCCATGAGAGCCTTCTTTGTATTTCTTTCTGGTCTCAGCAGAATTATGTAACATTTGGGTCCAAACAGCGCAACCAAAAGGCCAAAGCTGGAGGCCAGGATGGCAAACACCTCAACTGCATCTGCATACTTCCCCGGTGAGCTGACATAAGCAGGAACAAAGGCCACCCACACAGCACAAAAGATTAGCATGCTGAAAGTGATGAGTTTGGCCTCATTAAAATTGTCAGGGAGATTTCTTGCCATGAATGCTAACACAAAGCTAAGAATAGCCAATATGCCAATGTATCCTAGTAACACTGAAAAACCAATAGTTGAGCCAACTACACACTCATAAACTATCTTATCATTGTGGTATTTTGAGTTTTTGTGTGGAGAAGGGGAGGAGGTGACAAGCCAGGCAGTGCAAATGGCTGCCTGAACAGAGGTGAGAACTAGAACTGTTCCTCTCTGCTGTGAAGCACCAAACCACTTGAGACTGGCTCCACCTCCTGGCTTGGAGGCTTTGAACACAGCCAGAACCACCATGGTTTTAACCAGAATGCATGACACACAAAGCACAAAGCTGATACCAAATGCAGCGTGTCTCAGCTGACATGTCCACAGCCTGGGTCGTCCAATAAACAGCAGCGAACACAGGAAGCACAATTTAAGCGAAAGTAAAAGGTTGAAACTGAGTTCTGAATTGTTGGCTCGTACTATAGGCGTACTTCGGTGATAGATGAAGATACCTAGAACAATGGCACAAATAAATGTGCCCAGCAATGAGGCTGCTGTCAGACAGATTCCTAAAGGTTCCTGATAGGAGAGGAACTCTGCTTTTTTAAGAACACACTGTTTTCGCTGGGGGCTGGACCAAAAGTCCTCTGGACAACTGAAGCACTCCAAGGAATCTGATGAAAAGACAGAAATAAAAATCATGATTTTATTTAGAAAGACAAAAGTTTGAGATAATTTTAAAAACCCACTAAAACAGGAAAACTAACTGGTATAATTACTGATCTTTCCCTCGGAGCAAGGGATACAGTCAAAACAGCACTCCGGTTCCCCCTTCTTTCTCACCACACGTGTACCTGGAGGACAGTTCTCGTTGCACACTGACCGGGGCGGCTATGGGAGAATCATGAGTAAATGTTTTTTCTTTAAAGCGACTTCGCAGGTTATAAAAAGAGACAAAGGGAAACCTGTTAACCTTTTGAGATTTAAAGTTCCAGAAGATTTTGTCTACATCAAGTGTGAGTTCTTCACTATATGAAGCTGATATTTTAAGATCTCCGACGTTTTGAACTTCTGTTTGTCCATCGGGGAGCCACAGCCAGTTCATAACATCATATATTGGTAAAGCATCACCGTTCTCATCAAACGACACTTGATCACCAAATGATGTTGTAAATTTAACCCTTTCTAAATAATAAACAAGCTAATTAAAGGAAAAAAAGAATACAAATCAGATGAAAACTTAATCAGCAAAATTTTATCAGTTAATTGTAAGAGGTAATGTCTAACATTGTGACGAATGACAAAACTATGAAAGAACACAACATTGTTATTAAAATACACTCAACAAAAATATAAACGCAACACCTTTGTTTCTGCTCCCATTTTTCATGAGATGGACTTAAAGATCTAAAATTCATCCCACATCACATGTGTGCCACATCAAGATACTGATCTGACATCATGATTAGTCCACAGGTGTACCTTATACTGCCCACAATAAAAGAACACCTCTCCAACGTGCCAGACACCATCGAATGTGAGCATTTGCTCACTCAAATCTGTTACGGCGACGAGCTGGAGTCATGTCAAGACCCTGATAAGGACGAAGAGCATGCAGTTGAGCTTCCCTGAGACGGTTTCTGACAGTTTGTGCAGAAATTGTTTGGTTATGCAAACCAATCGTTTCAGCAGCTGTCTGAGTGGCTGGTCTCAGACGATCTTGGAGGTGAACCTGCTGGATGTGGAGGTCCTGGGCTGGTGTGGTGCGGTTGTGAGGCCGGTTGGATGCACTGCCATATTCTCTGAAACACCTTTGGAGACGGCTTATGGTGGAGAAATGAACATTCAATGCACGAGCAACAGATCTGGTTGACATTCCTGCTGTCAGCATGCCAATTGCACGCTCCCTCAATGCTTGTGGCATCTGTGGCATTTTGCTGTGAGACAAAACTGCACATTCCAGGGTGGCCTTTTATTGTGGGCAGTATAAGGTACACCTGTGCACTAATCATGATGTCAGATCAGCATCTTGATGTGGCACACCTGTGAGGTGGGATGGATTATCTCAGCAAAGCAGAAGTGCTCACTATCACACATTTAGACTGATTTGTGAACAATGTTTGAGAGAAATGGTAATATTGTGTATCTGGAATGAATTTTAGATCTTTAAGTCCATCTCATGAAAAATGGGAGCAGAAACAAAGGTGTTGCGCTTATATTTTTGTTGAGTGTAGATCAGCAACGGTTTTGATTTTGATAGAGAGATAATTACTTTAGCATTTTGCTAGCAGCTATATACTTAATAATACTGATGTTATATATCAGGGCTAAATACTTGCCAAGGATTTATCCAGCTTATAGAGAAACTTGCAAATGTATTAAAACCACTAAATATTTGTAACATTTTTCCACATAACAATAAAAAAATGCAGTATTTCATCAAGACTATAAATTGGACAATCAAAAATTGGTGTATAATTGTAAAGTGGAGAGAAAACTATACATAGTTTTTGATGTTTTGGATATTAAAAAATCTGAAAGGTGTATTATGCATATTTATAAATCTCAGTTTACTATGATACTCCTAAATTCTATTTAGTGCAAACATGCTTTGGAAATCATTGGACTAGTAAATAAATTCAGCCTGTGTGACAATTAGTCTCAGAATTAATCCAGCTCTTCTTTGAACCCTCAGAGGCATTACATAAAGTTGTGCAGACATAAAGTTGTGGAGAAGTTTATGAAAACATATTCTAGGGTTTCAACATTCCTTGGTGCAATGTTACTGTGATCAACTAAAAAGAGAACGAGTGTTTAGGATGGAGTAAAACTATAGAGAATAGTAGAAGCTATGGAGCTTAAGTTGTAAAATGAGTATAGTCAAAATTATGGCCTTTATGGAAGACTCTACCACAAGCCCTACATTGACACAAGAAACACTTGGAGAAGCTATACAGATGAAATCAAAATTAAGACGGCCAACATGAAAAATACCATGTTCATTCATGTGTTAGAATGGGCCAATAGAAGTACTGACCCAAGACTGCTTGAGAATAATATTCTTTTTTGTTTTTGTTTTTCAAAGAAAAATAGCAACAACAACAACAACAAAATCATTTGTATTGAGTTGTGCCAACAATTTTATCTACACACGCAGCTCCGATGGCTTTGAGGTGGTTTTACAACATTTTAACTGAGGGGGCTAAAAAGAAATACATGCCAAAAACGCTTACATAAAATGTTAAAAACCTTCTATAATTTTCTTTCCACAAGTGCTATTTTGCATTGATTTATCAAATACACTTGAAATTAACTACATTATGTTTTAGGGTCGTAAAACCACAGAATGAGATCAAACAAATAAACAAAATAACAAATAAATAAATAAACAAATAAATATGAATGGCACTTTCATTAACATGTAAAGTGAATGTACCTGCCATGGTTCAAGTGTTTCTAAAGTTGCACAGCTGTCCTTGCTAAAAGGCCCTTTTCCTGGTTCACACTTTTTTATTTCATCAAGGGCATGTGCCAGTGCATACACAGCTTTGTAGACATTGTACTCAGACCTCAGATCAGAAACATCCAAGAACTCAGTCTCCACAGTCTCTAAATCCTCATCTCCAGAGCACAGCTGTCCACCATTCTCGGCCCAGCCTGATTGAGTTGGTGAAAATCTACACCGAAATGTGAATTCCCAAAACTGGTTTACCTGGAAAACATAGAAGCAGTATTATAAAGATGGATTATTTATTATTATTTTGAAGTACCACACTTAGTCACCATGCTATTTCCAAAGCTGTTGTTGTGTTGTAGATCAGCACGTGTTTGTAGCAAGAATTCCCTGAGGCCTGGTATCTCGCCTCGACGGATAGCTATGCCCAGTGTGCCACCAAGGTACGGCATGAGGTCAGTGGTCTGAAGCACGGCGGCCGTGGACCAGGCTTCACTTGCCAACCATTGAAGACCTGTCAAATTCTGCCTCACCACCTAGTTATATACAAAATATTTCACCAGTAAAACACACAAAAACAGACACACACGAAAAAAAAGATGTATGATGTGTGTAGAGAAGATAAATAATTTTTATGACCAACCTCTTCCATGAGATTAATGATCTGACCCTCATGTGCAAACACAATAACAACACGTGCTGTGGATTTTTTCATCACATTTACAATTCTCTTAAATTTAATCAAATCTTTTTCCCAGGGCAAAATCTCTAAATATGCTATACAGCCCCCACCAGACACACCCAGATCGGAAAAGAAGGATCGGGCAGCGTGCAGCCCATAATCATCATCACTTATCAGCAAACCCACCCACGTCCAGCCGAAGTGTTTCATTATCTGAATCATAGCACGGACCTGAAAATGCACAGAAAAATCACTTTAAAAGCTATTGATATAGTGGGCAGTTAGGCTAGACATATTTCTTACCTTTGGCATGTTTTGTTTTGTTCATTTAATCAAGAAGTTTGTTTCTGATTAGAAATAACAGACTTATCAAAAATATGTAAAAGTTATTGTATTTAAATATTAACAAAAAAGGGAATGTTGAAAATTATTTATATCATTATTAAGGAATAAGAAAGTATTTTACATTTCAGCAATCAATGGTTCATATTAGTGCTGATACTGAAGCCTCTTCTCCATCACCCTAATCTAAAAACATGTCGCTCACACTGAAAGATTGTTTTAAATCCAAACCAGCCAGTGGCATGAATACTTTTGGACCTAACTATACATGCAATGTCTAATATACTGCTAAAAATAAAAACCCTGATTGGTTAAAATAAGCATTTTGTCAAATCAGCCAATTATTTCTATAATACCAAATGTCTTACCTGGAAAGCATCACTTGGGATTGTCCTAAAGAAGGATGGAAACTTCTGCCGGTTACTTAGACAGGCACATGTGGCAAAATAACTCACCTGTCAAATACACAAATTGCACAGACTTATACGTTTTCAAAGCCATACAGTAACCAGCTGTTTCAGTTATTACATTTTAAATACAATCTAATCTCTTGTAAA
The DNA here is from genome assembly GCA_028564705.1 of Apricaphanius iberus. NCBI lineage: Eukaryota > Metazoa > Chordata > Actinopteri > Cyprinodontiformes > Aphaniidae > Apricaphanius > Apricaphanius iberus. The sequence goes on along the minus strand of JAPXFQ010002229.1, from coordinate 193,852 downwards.
ATGGTAAATTTGAACACTCACCATAGGCACTCTGTATAAACCTAAGACAGTTGATATAGCAATTGTGCGTGTAGAGGAAGAGTCTCCCACGACTCCTAAAACTGGAGGGCTTCCTTCACATGTCTCATTCAATATAATATGCTCCTCCTTACCACTGATTAAAGCCAGTGCTGCACGAAATCCAACTCCAAGAGTGAGGCAGTTGTCATACAGACTGTAGCCCAATGTCACATTGGGTAAAAGCTTGGAGTCCCTGTTGATCTCATCAATAGCAAAGGCCATGGTCTGCGCCTGTCTAAATCCTAAAAGATCAAAGCTTACACAACAATACATGTTTTTGACACTGAAATATAAAACAGCTAATTTTGTGAATGTATAAATAACATTTTTCTATCAGTTCATGAGTAAATTTAAATTTAATATGAAGAATGTATACAGAAATGAAAACTAAGTTAAAAAATGATTCAGACTAAGTAAAAAAAAGTATTTAAATAAAATAAATACTATACCAGGCCAATGTATTTATATGGTATTTCTAATGTGTCATTAAAACTGACCAAAGTGACAAAGTCATATAAAACAGTAAAATAAAGAAAAATAGGAAAATCTTTTTCTTTAATCATGCTGCTGACACACTTACCCATGGCATGTAAGATGTTGTGGCTCAGTGGTAAAGGACTGGTCAGGAAAGACAGAAAAGAAGTGGACCTGAAACAGACCACCAAGCATCACATCCCCATTCTTGTGCATACCGTTCAGATGAAATCTTCCCTGCAACTGACAGGAGGAGAACAAAGAAGGGGACACAGAAGATGAAGCATAGGAGTACAGCAGTAGGAGAAAGAGTAAGCTTCCGTGCTTTAAGTTTTGCATCACATTCATTAGGCTGAACTTTGTCATAGTGTTGTGGTACAGTTTCAACAGTTTTTATTGACTAGGCTACCCACCAGGGCAGATGAAGATGAGTAGGCAGGGTTTGTTATGAATTTCAAGCGTGTTATTTAATAGACAATAAAGAATTTGATCTAAAATTCAAAGAAATTTTATTTGAACATCGATAGTGTATTAAGTGATTTTTATGTTATTATCTATCTACTTTTAACGTTTATTTCCTATGGATTTAAATCAACTTACAAAGTAAATCAACTTTATTTACAGCATCCTTATGCACTCATGATGGTATCAAACGCTTTCAAAGTACAATAAGCAAAAAAGTTAAACAGTTCTGATTCTCTTTGTTTTAGGAAATCCTACTCTAAAAAATCCATCAAGATCTACAGATATGGTAAGATATATTGTAGGATAAAGGTAATTTAGTTTCAAGGAGAATGCCCTCTAGATGGTAGCAGCACACAAAAGATAGTTTCCACATTGTCATCTTTGACCAATGTTGATAATTACACTCATTGAAAATCACGTCCAAAACAATTATCTGTAAATGACTTAGATAATTGTATCAGGATCAAATACTTAAAGACAATCAACAGATAAGGAGAATGTCAGTTTAGAATAGCAGTTTAGGTAATTTAGCAAAAAGCTCAAATAGTGAAATCCAGAATAACTGTGGTGAACAGGCCTCAGTGGGTCATACTACAAAGTGAATTGCTATAAAAAACAGCTTAAAACATTTAGGTTTTAAAAATAAGTATCCTAACACATTTTATATAACCAGCAGTTAACATTTCAAAGGCCAACATTTCTTTTTGAGCAAACTAATGTCAGAACAAGTATATTATCAGTTGTGATGGAACCCAAAAGTCCAACAGCATGGGTATACTTATTTGATGAACACATTGGATGAAATAATGAATGTTAGAAAGCTTTCTCAGCTCGTAAGGAAAAAAAATATGACTGTGTAGACAGTAGAAATACATACAATAATTACTTCCAAGTAAATACTGTCAAAGAATAAAATTTGAGGGACATAACATTTTGGAGTTTTACTAATGGCAGAGAAATCAGGGCAAACTACAATCACCTCAAAGCGATGAGACTTTTGAGTAATGAAGTAGCAAAAGCATCTTTATCAAGTTCATCATCAAGTTAAAGTATGTTGGATTCTACGCCCTAGCAAAATATATTTTGCTCATGGCATATTTAGCTGACTTCCGAATCTTTCTAGCAAGCACGTTAATTGTAAAATAAAAAATAAAAAATTATCAGCTGTGTAACAACATCCATTGTTTGTTAAAACTTCTTGGGTTAGTCTATTATTGGACCAGTTTATATATTTCTTTAAAGTGAAACTGGAAAGAATAGCACAAGTTTGCATCTGCAATTCTAAGGAAGTTAGAGAGGTAATAGTATTGCAAAAAATGAGAAAAATATGCTTTCAAATATAATATGCATATGGGTCGGCCGCCCAGAGGCATCGGTTTATTCCTGGTCTGAGTAAGGATGTTGTTGGGTGCACTGGGTTCCCGGGACAGGGGGCCTTGATGCACCAGTGGTCCTCTGGGCCTCTTGCTGTCGGGGAGGCTGTTTCTATCTACCCACAGGTGCTGTCCCTTTCTCTGGGTGGGTGTGTGTGTGTGTGGGGGGGGGGGTGTGTGTGGGGGGGGGGGGGGGTCTGAGGCTAGGGGTCTTTCCAGGACCCTGTTCGCTACTGACCATCAGGGGTTGGGGTCCTGGAGGTGAACAAGCGGTCCGGTTTAGGGTCCCGGGCTGGTGGGTTGCTCTTCCCACTGTGGAAGTAATGGCAGTCTGCTTGTTTCCATCCCAGAGAGTAGGGGGTCTGTCTAGCGGCTGCAGGGGCTGGTTGCTCCACTGGGGCATCGGTACCTGGACCTGGGAGTTTAGAGTGTGTATTGGGTGTATGAGTGAGTGTACAGCATCCTTTCTTGAGTGTCGTGCTGTATCGGTGAGCGTGTGAGTGTGTAAGAGGGAGGGTACGTATGACTGTGTCAGCATGTCTCTGTCTACCTGTCAGATGTCCCTGCCTATTGTCCATTGGTGGCTCTTGGTGTGCGGGCCCAGATGCTCTGGAGCAGTCCTGTTCAGCCCTGGTGCGGGCTTGGGTGGACCAGTGTGTTAGTCGGCCGATGCCGGGTCGACGTCGTCCTTTTGTTGGTTAGGGCACCTCATTCAGGGGTTCCAGTTCTTGGAAAGGTCGGTTGGTACCCGTTTGATGTTTCAGCAGGGTGCGGATCTGGTGTCTCTACTTGATTGTTCACCTGTTCTATATGCTTCGTGCCTGGACGGTTCATTGTTTGACCTTGGTTGGGTGCCTGGGCTCAGCATTCAACGGTGTGCAGGATCATGATTTCAGTCGTTGTTAGAGCTTGGTGTCCAGGTGCTGACTGGGCTTGCCGTCCCTCCACTGTAGCAGTTGGTGTGGCAAAGCAGCGTGGGGCAGAGGGGGGCGCTGGGATGTCAGTTGTGTGAGTTGGCTTGGGGTTGCGGCAGTGTTTGCCAGCCATCGACCGGCTGTAGCTTCAGGCCCGCCCTGGTGTAGCTGGTCACCTGCAGGGCAGATGACCTTGTCGTTCCGCCCCCTTGGCCCCTTTATTGCAGCTGCTGGACATTCCTCCATGGCTTTCCTCTGCTCCTGCCTTCGGAGGGGCGGTCAGTCCTGTGTTAGTCCACCTCGGGCTCCTAGGCTCCTGTGGACATTTGTGATTCCTGGGAGGCGGATTAACAGCTCCTCACGTCAACTATTGAACACCTGTATGGAAAACCTTATATACACCAGCATGCTCAAAAGCACACATAGATGTGGGGACTCTTTGACTGAGGTTATCATCAACAGATCTCAAAAAATAGGTATAATGAGCTTTCATTGAATTTTTTTTTAGTATTTATATAGCCATATTTGTATTTTCTGGTTGTGTTGCTCTTAGTTCACATTGTGTGTCTTATTTTGTTAATGTTGCTCCTTATTTGTTGATATTTTCCTGTTTTCTCTTTGTTATCTTACATCATCAACTCAGACGCTTTATCTTTTTGTTCCCTATCTCTTTTTCATCTTCTTTCTTCCTTCCCCCTGGTTTTTTCGTCTCTTTTCATAACATCAATAAATAAAAACCCACAACAACTTGGAATAAAGATTTTTAACACATATACAGATGTGGACAAAATTGTTGGTACCCTTCATTAAATCAAAGAAAAACTCATAATGGTCACAGAAATAACTTTAATCTGACAAAAGAAATAATAAATAAAAATTATATAAATGTTGACCAATGAAAGTCAGACATTGCTTTTCATCCATGCTTCAACGGAATTATTTAAAAAATAAATGCATGAAACACGCCTGGACAAAAATTATGGTACCCACAACTTAATATTTGGTTCCACAACCTTTTGAGGCAATCACTGCAATCAAATGATTCCTGTAACTGTCAATGAGACTTCTGCACCTCTCAGCAGGTATTTTGGCCCACTCCTTATGAACAAACTGTTCTAGTTGTTTCCGGTTTGAAGGGCGCCTTTTCCAGACAGCATGTTTCAGCTCCTTCCAAAGATGCTCAATAGGATTGAGATCAGGGCTCATAGAAGGCCAGTGTTTTCCTCTTAGCCCTTCTTGGGTGTTTTTAGCTGTGTGTTTTGGGTCATTTTCCTGTTCTAAGACCCGTGACCTGCGACTGAGACCATGCTTTCTTACACTGGCCAGCACATTTCTCTCTAGAATCCCCTAATAGTCTTGAGATTTCATTGTTTCCTGCACAGATTCAAGACACCCTGTGTCAGATGCAGCAAATTAGCCCCAGAACATAACAGAGCCTCCCCCATGTTTCACAGTAGGGACTGTGTTCTTTTCTAGATATGCTTCATTTTTCCGTCTGTGAACATAGAGCTGATGTGCCTTGGCAAAAAGTTACATTTATGTCTCATCTGTCCACAGGACATTCTCCCAGAAGCTTTGTGGCTCGTCAGCATGTAGTTTGGCATACTCCAGTCTGTTTTTTTCAATGATTTGTCCTCTCCTTGTTCGTCTCCCATGTAGCCCTCTTTGGCTCAAACAGCGAAGGATGTTCCGATCTGACACTGATGTTCCTTGAGCATAAAGTTCAGCTTGGATCTATTTTGAAGTCTCTCTAGGCTCTTTTGTTACCATTTGGATTATCCGTCTCTTTGATCTGTCATCAATTTTCCTCAAGAAGTCCCATGGATCGTACATTACTGAATGACATGTGCAGGTGTAGTCACAGAAACATCTAGCTGCTTGGAGATGGTCTTATAGCCTTTACAGTTAACATGCTTGTCTATGATTTTCTTTCTCATCTCCTGAGACAACTCTTTCCTTTGCTTCCTCTGGTTTATATTGAGTGTGGTACACACCACGTCACCAAACAACACAGTGACTACCTGGAGTCCTATATATAGGCCCACTGAGTGATTACAGGATTGTAGACACCTGGGATGCTGATTAGTGGACATACCTTGGATTAACATGTCCCTTTGGTCACATTATTTTCACTCTTTTCTAGAGGTACCATCATTTTTGTCCAGGCCTGTTTAATTTTTTTTTTTTAATAATTCCGTTGAAGCATGGATGAAAAGCAATGTCTGAGTTTCATTGGTCAACATTTATATAATTTTTATTTATTATTACTTTTATCAGATTAAAGTTTTTTCTGTGACCATTATGAGTTTTTCTTTGATTTAATGAAGGGTACCAACAATTTTGTCCACGTCTGTATGTCAACTGGAGTATTACAGCAATAGCCGTTGTAATCATATGCACAAAAGGATTTTATAAAATATTTAGGGTCTGCACAAAGAAGAAATTACTGTAGCACTATATATATTAGGGATGTTCGATATTGGCTTTTCTACCGATATTCGATATACTGATATAGCCTAACTCATAATTTCCGATATCGGTGTAAACCAATACCATTATGTGGGGACCCTCCCTCATAAAAAAAAACAAAAACTACTTAACCCTTTTAGGTAACCACAATGAAATATCTTGTATCATGCATACTTGAGTTTTAAAAATTTAGAAAATGTAATAAGTACTAGAATTTTAGTTAGGCAACTGAAAAAGGTGGCATTTTTATTTTGTCTTCAAAAGTAGCTGGAACATTTTCTCAAAAACTTATCCTCAAATCTATCATATTTTTACATTCTGAGAGAGAAAAGAAGTAGCTGAAGAGTTTGATTTATAATATGTGTATGGTGTGAAAAACTAATCTTATTAAAAAAATAAAAACCGATACCGATAATTTCCAATAGTACATTTTAATGCCAATATCGGCCGATAATGATTTTGGGCAGATAATATCGAACATCCCTAATATATATATATATATGTGTGTGTGTGTGTGTGTGTGTGGGTGTGTATAATGCTGCATCTCCTCAATGTGCTGTGGGTTCAACTCAATTTTTCGTAACATCTGTAACATTCATATTATTATTATTTAGCTTGAAAGAAAGCAAACAGAAAGCATTTTATTTAAAGTGATCACTAGTTGTCACTAGACACTTTCCTTCCTATTCTGCTACATTTCCATACAAAATTAATGCACATTTGGGGGTTTGACTAGTTGAATTTGGCTTGTAGAGAAAAATGCTTAGAGAGGTCACTATGTTAAAAAAAAAGGCTTATTATGCTCAAAAAACAAATTCAAGCCCGTCTTTAAACCAAAGCCTTTTATTTTGATTAAAGCATCACTTCAGCTTTTCAGTAATTAGTATTTCTGTGGTGGATCTCAATATTTCCGTTTTAAATGGTCTTTGTTTTTGCTCTCTTGGAAAAAAAGCTTCACTTTCTGGTAAGATGTTATTTAATCTTATAAACACTTGTTGGTTTTCCCTATGAACAGATTGTACAATGTCATTTAATATGGAGGCATATAGAAGTTGTTTTTGTATAACAAAGCTTGTTACAAATGTCAACTTTTGGCAGCACCAACTGTTCCATTTGCCGCTTGAATTGTAATTTTTGTTGTTCAATTCAATTTTGTTTAATATGTTTAAAATGTCAATTTTAAATTGAGTAGAAAAAAAATGCATTACATCATATATGCATCCTGTATATGATCTTTTCCTTTCAAAGGTATTGTTAAAAAAGTTTTTAGCTGACTCAAATAAATTATATTGTCCAGATGTATGTGAAGTTGCTTAAACTAGCATAGGGCCTATTTTTATTGGATGGAAAAACTGCCATCAATCAAATTAAGTTAATCTAATGAGTCATTTTTTGTGTGTACATTCAGTCTAGTTACCATTTAAATCCGAATAGAAAGATCTCCAGCGTTGTCAGTGGTCTGTTTCTGTCTTCCATTTACAGATATAAAAGATACTCGCCATTAAGATGAAAATATATGATATATTATCTTTATTGATCTCAGAATTGGGAAATTATTGGGTGGAAACAGCATAAAAGAAACATAATATACTAAACATTGATAAAAATAAAATACTAAATAAAATGTAAATCGCTTTACAAAAACATAGACCTATTATCTAAAAGTGTAAATTCATATTTTGTGCAAATGGAGCAATGATGATAAGAGTAACAGGTAATAATCAGAGATAGTCATTGTACAAGGTGATGGGATGCCGGAGGAAACATATCTTGTATGTAGCAATTGTGTCTCAGGTGGTAGGAGAAAGCCCAGTGGCACCTGTGTAGATCGTAGCCTCGCATCTGTCTGCAGGCCTCAGGGCAGCTGTAGCTGCAGTGTAGTCACCAAGACCAGTGCTTGATTGACATTTAACAGGGTGAAAGGGAGGGGTGCATGAGGACTGTACTATGTCTGACCCATGGGGGGTGGGTGGTTGATTCCTAAAGGTTAGTAATTTTAAAAAAAGTTAATATTGGTTACACAGAATATATTAAATAAATTTGAACTTTAATAAAAAAATACAAATAAATACTTGAATTTTACAGTATATATGTATTTGCCAAAATTAAACAGTACCTACACTTTTTCGTAAAAAGTTGCAATGTTTTTATTTGTGATTGTAGTTAATTTTTCAACAATCACTTCAATTGTTTGAAACGCAAGCAGAGTTAAGAGGCCGTATTGTCACATAAGCCTTAGTAAAATAAAATAAATGCAAATGTAAGCTCAGATTGGGTCCCCACTAGAAGAACATCTCTGGTTTTACATAGCCAATAGCAACTTTCTTGGCAAAATGCTAATTAAACATGTTTTATTCTCCATCCCCCCTCACATAAGAAACAGGCAGTGTGCATTATATGATATGCAACACTGTCAGATACCTGGAGAAATTCGGGAGAATGGCCTACGGGAGATTTTAAGGAGGGGCCTGAAATTAGGGACTCTCCCTGGAAAATCGGGAGGGTTGGCAGGTATGCGTATGCACTGCCACAGATTTGTCTATGTGTGGGAAACACACACACACTTATATTTAGTACAGGCGAGAAGTTTGGACTCATCTTTCCATTCAGTGAGTTTTCTTAATTCTCATGACTATTTACAGATTATCATTTAAGGCATCAAAACTATGAATGAACGCATATAGAATTATTCAGTACTTTTACAAAAAGTATGAAATAACCTGGTCTCCAACGTCACCGGACCTGAACCCAATTGAGATGATTTGGGGTGAGCTTAACCGTGGAGTGAAGGCAAAAGGGCCAACAAGTACTAAGCATCTGTGTGAACTCCTTCAAGACTGTTGGAAAACCATTTCGGGTGACTACCTCTTGAAGCTCAAGAGAATGCAAAGCAGTAATCAGAGCAAAGGGTGGCTACTTTGAGGAAACTAAAATATAACACGTATTCAGTTATTTCACCCTTTTTGTTTAAGTACATACAGTAATTCCATACATTATGTGTTCTTTCATAGTTTTGATGCCCTTAATTGAGAATCTACAATGTAGTCATGAAAATAAAGAAAACGCATATAAAAGGAAACACATATATATGGCCTAATTCTTTTAGTCATTTGTACACATATGGATCCTTGCCTGTACATTTGCAAGCGGCAGAGGTCAGGCTGGGCCCACCCATTCAGGCAACAGGCCTGCCAAAGACAGATTACAACGACCATGTAAATTACATTGCAACCACGTACTGCCCCTAAACAACAAGCAATAATCTATAACCTTGCCTCATTCATGCACAAGAGCACATTATCAGCAGGAGGACTACAGTACTTCAACTGTGGCTGCTTTTAGAGTATGTTTGAAAAAAACAACAACCTGAACTTCCCTATGGCCAGCCCACCCCTTAAAGAATCTCAGCTTTCAAATTATGTAAAATGTATATAATCACATAGAAAGAGTGTCACAAAAACGGCAGATTTTACCCTGAGTTACGTAACGTACACCAATGGGATGTAAACATGTGAAGAGATTAATTAAAAACTGGGCACCCCTACGATGAGCAATGTGCCCCTCAGCTAAATTCCCCTGGCACAGGGTCTGGAAAGCGCACTGGAGTAAAAATGTTTTATGTAGATTCTATGCAGTTCACTTCATGAACAACTTTTTACCTTTCAGTAGTACCCATAGTACTTCGCCCCAAGAGAGCCTTCTTTGTATTTCTTTCTGGTCTCAGCAGAATTACGTAACATTTGGGTCCAAAAAGCGCCACCAAAAGGCCAAAGCTGGAGGCTAGGATGGCAAATACCTCAACTGCATCTGCATGTTTCCCTGGTGAGCTGATGTACGCAGGTACAAAGGCCACCCACACAGCACAAAAAATAAACATGCTGAAAGTGATGAATTTTGCTTCGTTGAAGTTGTCAGGAACATTTCTTGTCAGAAATGCAATCAGAAAACTGAGGATTGCCAGTAAGCCAATATAACCAAGTAACACTGAAAAACCAACAGTTGAGCCAATAACGCATTCATAAACTATCTTGTCATAGTGGTAGTGGGTATTTTTATGTGGAGCTGGCGAATAGGTGACAAGCCAGGCAGTGCAAATTGCTGCTTGAACAGAGGTGAGAACTAGAACAGTTCCTCTCTGCTGTGGAATACCAAACCACTTGAGACTGGCTCCACCTCCTGGCTTGGAGGCTTTGAATACAGCGAGAACCACCATGGTTTTAACCAGAATGCATGAAACACAAAGCACAAAGCTGATACCAAATGCAACGTGTCTCAGCTGACATGTCCACAGTCTGGGGCGTCCGATAAACAGCAGAGAACACAGAAAGCACAATTGAAGTGACAACAATAACTGGAAACTGAGTTCTGAATTGTTGGCTCGTACTATAGGTGTTTTTCGGTGATAAATGAAGATCCCCAGAACAACAGCACAGATAAATGTGCCCAACAGTGAGGCTCCAGTCAAACAGATCCCTAAAGGGTCATGATAAGAGAGAAACTCTGTTTTCTTAGGTACACAGTGATCTCGCTGGGGGTTGGACCAGAAATCTTCTGGACAGTTAAAACACTCTGGGGAGTCTGACAAAAAGAAGAATACAATGTTAGATGTAAAACTTAAATTTATTAGGATTGTTAAAACTGACAAAATATCCACATGTCCAAATATGACTGTTGTGGTGTATCCCATTTTTTTCACACCAGTATAAACTGTAATATTTAAAACATATTACTGAAACAGAACTCTCAAATATAGACACTCACCACTCTTATTATTGAACTTTCCTTCAGAGCAAGGGATGCAGTCAAAACAACACACAGGTTCTCCCTTTTTTCTTACTATGCGGGTACCTGGAGGACACCTCTCACTGCACACTGATAGGGGTGGCTGTAAAAGAAAAACAGGTACATCTCATTCGATGTTAAACTACCTTCAGGAGCAATAAAAGAAAAAAAATAGAAAGGATTAACCTTTTTGGATTCAAAATTCCAGAATAGTTTGTCTCCTTCAAGTGTGAGTTGTTCACCATTGAATGACATTTTAACCTCTCCGACATTTTGAACTTTTGTTCGTCCATCAGGGAGCCATATCCAGTTCATTACATCATATATTGGTAAAACATCGCCATTCTCATCAAATGACACTTGATCACCAAAGGATGTGGAGAAATTAACTCTTTCGAGGTAATACACAAGCTAATAGACAGCAAATGAAAGATAGAGAATAAAATAAAATAACTTTCTTACTATTCACACTATGTACTCAATTAATTCCAGGCCTGCACATCCCAACTTGCACTGGCATTCACAGAGTAAAAGATTTAGAACATCCCATAATTTTACAAATATTTTAATTTATTGGTTTATTTTAACTTTGCAATAAGAAGTGTGGAACAGTTATGAAACAGCCAACCTTTTTTTTACCTGCCATGGTTCAAGTGTTTCCAAAGTGGCACAGTTACTTCCTTTAAAAGGCCCATTCCCTGGTTCACATTGCAGCAAGCTATGAAGGGCGTATGCCAGTGCATACACAGCTTTGTAAACATTGTATTCAGGTCTCAGATTGAAATCGTCTAAGAACTCCAACTCTACAGTCCTTAAATTCTCTTCTCCAGAGCAAACCTTTCCCCCATTCTCATCCCGTCCTGATGGACTTGGTGCAAATCTACACTGAAATATAAACTCCCAAAACTGGTTTACCTGAAATACATAAAAACTTTATGTGAAACAACAATGATGTATGACTTGTGCAAATACTACACTTGATAATAGTTAAATCTTACCATGCTATTTCCATAGGTGTAGTTATGTTCTAAATAAGGATGTATTTCTAACAGAAATTCTCTGAGGTCTGGTATTTCTCCTCGACGGATGGCGATACCCAAAGTGCCACCAAGGTATGGCATGAGTTGAGGCGTCTGAAGCACGGCAGCTGTGGACCAAGCTTCACTCGCCAACCACTGAAGGCCTGTCAAGTTCTGACTCACCACCTATTTATGTACATTGATGTATTATTTTGTTACATTTCCTTTCAAATATGCAACTCTACATACAGTACAGAAATTAACTGAATGACTGATTAATTGTCTGATATTCATATTTGCAAATGAGCCTGAAAATGTAATGAAAAACCACCCAATATTGGGTTCTTTTTTTACCTTGGGTTTAAATATATTTTTACAGGGGTTTAGATTTGTACTTCAGAGTTATGCAATTTCTCAGTTTCACAGCAGAAATAACCCCATATCTATATTTAAAAAATTTAGGTTAATTCAGTTACCTCCTCCATTAGATTGATCATATGGCTTTCATGTGCAAACACAATCACCACACGAGCTGTGGATTTCTTCATCACATCCACTATTCTCTTCAACTCTCTTGGCTCGTTGCCCCACGGCAACACCTCTAAGTAGGCCAGGCAGCCTTCATCAGAAAGACTCAGATCAGACTGAAATGATTTGGCAGCATTGAGCCCATAATCATCGTCACTGATCAGCAATCCCACCCAAGTCCAGCCAAAGTGTTTTAAAATCTGAATCATAGCATTCACCTGACGAAGATAAAGTGAGAGGAAAAAATAAGCATTTTGTGGAAAATCAAATTAAATTTTTTCACAAGAAAAACATTCAGCTCTGACTCTTTTTTTCTCTTTTCCAAAGTGGTGAACCAGATTTTTTGGGAACATTTCATCATCATATTTCTCATTGCAAAGTTTGTACCTGGAAAGCATCACTTGGAACTGTTCTGAAGAAGGATGGAAACTTCTGACGGTCACTTAGACAGGAACATGTGGCAAAATAGCTTACCTGTTAAAATAATGCACATTGCACATTTCAATGTTTTCAAAATCAACTACTCTGTTGAATAAATCCAAAGCAATCCAACAGAACAATTAGATTATAAACCTAAACACTTACCATTGGTACTCTGTACAAACCTAAGACAGAGGAAATGGCAATAGAGCGTGTAGATGAAGAATCTCCCACAATCCCCATTACTGAAGGGCTTCCTGTACAGCTCACATCCATAACAATTCGCTCCTCCTGACCACTCATTAATGCCAGTGCTGCACGAAATCCAATTCCAAGCTTGACACAGTTATCATACAGACTGTATCCCAGAGTGATGTTCGGCAAGAGTTCGGAGTTCCTGTTGATCTCATCAACTGCAAAAGCCATAGTTTGGGCCTGTCTAAATCCTAAAACATCGAAACTAAAACACAATTGTTTAATTCATAAAATTGGAGCACGAGGTAAAAAAGATAAAGAAGATACATTTTCCTTCCATTTTGTGGGAGTAAAAAGCACAAATATGCATTTAGAGTAATGTCTGACCATAATTACAGTGAACATTCTTAATCTATTATCATAGGGTTTTTTTCACCGTCAAACTTACCCATGACAGGTTGGGTGCTGAGGCTGAGATGTAAAAGAAAGGTCAGGAAAGACTGAGAAAAAATGTATTTCAAATAATCCCCCCAGAATTACATCTCCAGCCTTGTGCATCCCACTGAGATGAAACTGTCCTTGTGACATGCAGGACAGCTGAGGAGAGGGACTAGCACTGTAAAAATAAAATGAGTGCAACAGAAGCAGGAGCAGGCTTTTATCGTTAAAGGGACACATTATTCTAATGTAGATCTTGCTCAAAGTCCCCTTCTGTTATTTTTTTTATTATTTTGTCAACCCCCCCTTTTATTGACCTTCAGTGTTTTCTCACTATGCATGACACCAATCAGGGTAGAGAGGAAAGAATGGGCAGGACTTCAAATGTAATCCAGTTTGCATTGTTTTTGCTGACATGCAAAATTATTATATATGGATTATAAAAAAAAACTCTTATAACATTTAGGGTGTATTCAGACCTTCACTGTTAGTCAACTTTAAACAGACCAGCGTTCATTTGGAACGCTGGTTTAAAGAGATGATTATCAGGACTGACCTTCACAACTGCAAAACTCGCTCTCCGTCTTCAATTGCTCTTTGAGTGGATTTGCATTTACAAGCTGAAATAAACTGATGTCGACTAGAGACACCACTGCATTGGAAGGTAGATCCACCAGAAAAGGTGTGTGCCCCCTGCTGTCTTGCTGAGGAAAATCTTTGGAACACTGACAAACCAATGGAGAAGTATAAACGTCACCATCAGTACGAGTATTGCGTCCCTTCCTATTCAGCTTGTGGGGGATGTTTCCCTTGCTTGGCGGTAAGCAGCACAGCAGAGCTAACAAAAACAAGCATTTCCATTACAAATGGAAACAATATTTTTCACACAAAAACACCTGGTTCTAAAAACCTACATCAGAGTCTTCCAATCTTTTTCTTAAATCATGCTCCTGACACACTTATCCATGGCATGTAAAATGTTGTGGCTCAGTGGTAAAGGACTGGTCAGGAAAGACAGAAAAGAAGTGGGCCTGAAACAGACCACCGAGCATCACATCCCCATTCTTGTGCATACCGTTCAGATGAAATCTTCCCTGCAACTGACAGGAGGAGAACAAAGAAGGGGACACAGAAGATGAAGCATAGGAGTACAGGAGTAGGAGAAAGAGTAAGCTTCCGTGCTTTACGTTTTGCATGACATTCACTAGGCTGAACTTTTTCATAGTGTTGTGGTACAGTTACAACAGTTTTTATTGACTAGGCTACCCACCAGGGCAGAGGAAGATGCATAGTCAGGGTCTGTTATGCATTTCAAGCATGTTATTTGCTAAACAATAAAGAATTTGATCTAAAACTAAAAACATGTTGAATTTGAACATCAATAGTGTATTAACCATTTTTTTTAGTATCAATGATCTTTTAATGCTCATTTCATATGGATTTAAATCAACTTAAAAAGTAAATCAACACCATTTAATACTTATTTACAGCATCCTTATGGACTTATAATGGTATCAAACGCTTTCAAAGCTAAACAGTTCTGATTCTCTTTGTTTTTGGAAATCATACTCTAACAAATCCATCAAGATCTACATATATGGTAAGATATACTGTAGGATAAAGGTAATTTAGTTTCAGAGAATGCCCTCTAGATGGTAGCAGCACACAAAAGATAGTTTCCATGTTTTCATCTTTGACTAATATAAGTAATTACACTCTCATTGAAAATCATGTCCAAAACAATTCTCTGTAAATGACTTAGATAATTGTATCAGGATCAAATACTTAAAGACAATCAACAGATAATGAGAATATAAGTTTAGAATAGCAGTTTAGGTAATTTAGCAAACAGCTCAAGTAGTGAAAGCCAGAATAACTGTGGTGAACAGGCCCCAGTAGGTCATACTACAAAGTAAATTGCTACATATAAAAACAGCTTAAAACATTTAGGTTTTAAAAATAAGTATCCTACCACATTTTATATAACCAGCCAACATTTCTTTTTGACCAAACTAATGTCTGAACAAGTATATTATCAGTTGTGATGGAACCCAAAAGTTCAACAGCATGGATATACTTATTTGATGAACACAGTGGATGAAAGAAGGAATGTTTGAGAGATATAACATTTTAGAGTTTTACTAATGGGAGAGAAATTAGGGTAAACTACAATCACCTCAAAGATATAAGACTTTTGAGTAGTTGAAGTAGCAGAAACATCTTTATCAAGTTCATTATCAAGTTCAAGTATATTGGATTCTACGCCCGAGCAAAAGGTATTTTGCTCATGCCATATTTAGCTGACTTCTAAATCTTTTTAGCAAGCACGCTAATTGTCAAAAAAAATTATCAGCAGTGAAACAACATCCATTGTTTGTTAGAACGGCTTGGACCACCTTATATATTTCTTTAAAGTAAAACTGGAAAGAATAGCACAAGTTTGCATCTGCAATTAAAAATCGGAAGTTAGAGGGGGGGAGTCTTTCCAGGCCCCTGTTCGCTGTGAACAAGCGGTCCGGTCAGGGTCCTGGACTGGTGGGTTGCTCTTGCCACTGTGGAAGTAATGGCAGTCTGCTTATCTCCATCCTAGAGAGTAAGGGGTCTGTCTAGCGGCTGCAGGGGCCGGTTGCTCCACTAGGGCATCGGTACCTGCGAGTTTAGAGTGTGTATTGGGTGTATGAGTGAGTGTACTGCATCCTTTCTTGAATGTCTTGGTGAGCGTGTGAGTGTGTAAGAGGGAGGGTACGTATGACTATGTCTGTATGCCTCTGTCTACCTGTCAGATCTCCCTGCCTATTGGGTGGATCAGTGTGTCGGTCGATGTTGTCCTTTCGTTGGTTAGGGCACCTCAGTCAGGGGTTCCAGTTGTTGGAACAGTTGATTGGTACCTATTTGATGTTTTGGCAGGATGCGGATCTGGTTTCTCCACTTGACTGTTCACCTGTTCTGAATGCTTCGAGCCTGGATGGTTCATTGCTTGGCCTTGGTTGGGTGCCTGGGCTCGGCACTCCACTGTGTGCAGGATCAGGACTCAGAAGCTGTTAAAGCTTGGATTGGATTGGGGATGTCGTCCGTCCACTGTAACAGTTCATGTGGCATCACATCGTGGGGCAGAGGGGGGCACTGGGATGTCAGTTGTGGGAGTTGGCTCTAGGTTGCGGCAGTGTTTGTCAGCCATTGACCAGCTGTGGCCTCAGGCCTACCCTGGTGTAGCTGGTCACCTGCAGAGCCCATGACCTTTTCGTTGCGTCCCCCGGGCCCCTTTATTGCAGCTGCTTAACATTCCCCCATGGCTTTCCTCTGCTGCTGCCTTCGGGGGTGTGGTCAATCCTGCATTAGTCCACCTCGGGCTCCTAGGCTCTCGGGTGCTATGGACATTTGTGATTCCTGGGAGACGGATTAACAGCTCCTCTTGTGAACATTTGAACACTTGTATGGAAAAACCGTATATACACCAGCATGCTCAAACGTACACATAAGCAAGGCAAGGCAAGGCAGGGCAAGGCAAGTTTATTTTTAGAGCACAATTCATACACAAGGCAATTCAAACTGCTTCACAGTGGCATTACTTAAGAAAACAGATAAACAGGAAAAAACATCAACTTAAAAAAATAACTAATTAACACAGGTTTTGATCAATATGGAAGTAATACAAATATTTACTGTTTCCAGATCTCTATGAGACTTGATTTGGTGGTGACATCTCCTTTTGTAATATGAAAAATATGTGATCCTTCGTTTTGCACATAGGATGTTTTAGCTATTAAAAAAATGACAGGTAAATGCTTGTACCGCAGCAAGGTTAAATTTGTGAAAATAGTTGTGAATAAAAATACATGTGGATCTATTTTTTTATTTATTTGGTAAATTGTTTTCTGTCGCCATAATTAGCCGGAACACCTTTTTGTTTCATAAATATGACTAGAATGGAAAAAAAGTAGAATTCAGAAAATCTAAATGGAAAATGTGGAACTCTTTAAATAAAGAATTTCTAGCATAATAAAATGCATTTCATAGGGTTAGAGAGTTGAAAAGAAAAAGAGTGAAGGTGATATAGAAGAAGCCTCCCTTTTTGAAAAGTGATAAACTGATGAAGTGGACTGGTAATCAATGTTCACAGTTGAAAAAAAAAGCTTCAATTGATACAGCTTAGTTTAAAAGTACACATCCCAGTGAATCATTTGATCTGTTTCTGTTCTGAGTATCACACAGACTGAAAAGTTTGGATAAAATTTTACCAACTGAGTTAATAAACTGAACTTGGAAATAGTGTCAAGACCTGGTTGAAAAAATTCTGTTCTGTAGCGGGGGTAAGCCAGAAAATAATTGAGAAGCACTGGTTTAGGTAGCCTACAACAAATTGATACAAATGAAAAACTTTCATGGCATCAAAACATACACGAAAATGGCAAAGTTTCTCATTGAGAAAGGTAAGAAAGCTTGCTAATGGCTAAAGTTAGCTGTCGGTAAAACAGCTTTGCAATACTTGCTTATATGACGTTGTTCCTAGATATGAGAGAACTGATCATGACCCATCGACCTCCACACCGAGTAAATGGAAGAAAAGGAAGCGGTTCCCTCCTGCTCTGTCCAGTATAGCAGGTGAGTGGCTATTATAAAGACTTTTTTAGCTAAATTTTTGTATTGACATAGGTCTCCGATCATACACCTCAGTCAAGTACAAACGCTATGAAATCTGTCGGATGTTTATGTAAATTCTAAGGTATAAATTATAACTTTTATAGAGGACATCATCAAGAGGAGTGGAGGTTACCACTCAACTACCGAAATAAGATGCAGAAAGGACAGCTACAAAACCTTACTGTTGCCTTTGACCCATATTTTGTTAGAATTATTAAATGTTTAATAATAATAGTAATAGTGAATATTAAATATTTTAGTATTTTAAACTTATTAGTACAAAAAGTCCTTACCCTGTAAGATTCGTTGCTTGATATGATGCTGGCTGGTTACAGCAACAAAACTGGCATCCAGACGGCTTAAAATTAAGTTTTGTTATTGAAACTACAACCTCAACGCACTAGATGTCGTTTTGATTTTGTCTCTCATAGTTGAAGTATACCTATGATTAAAATTGCAGGTCTCTATCATCTGGGAAAACTTGCACAAGTAGTGGCTGACTAAAAACTTTTCTGCCCCATTATATGAACTTCAGTCTTTGATGTAAACAAATTACACTGAAAACGACATGCAACTCCAACTCAAAATTTGAGAGCAACAATGTATTACTTTTTACCAAGTTGCCCCTTGTGTTTACCTTTCCCAAGGCCGTACCAGCACTGGACCATCTTTAATTTTATCCTGTAGTGTTGATATCCTATACGAACATAAACCACTCATTCATTGCCAGAAACTCAATTGCTAAAAACTGTCCTGTTGACCAAGTTTTACTAAATTTCCATATGGTATATAAAATATCCTAAGAATATCAGAGTAAAGGGAAGCAGAAGCACTGACAAGGAATAAAATGGACTCAAAATAAGAAACATGTCAAACAAACCTGCCTGTATGCCAAATGTATGCTTAGTGGCATCTTTGGCATGATGAGTTAGGTGGGGCACATAGTTCAACTTATTCTTCTGTAATGCATACTGTGTGACCTGGATTAATGATACTGCTTTCCATTTTAATGTGATTAATTTAATATTGATTCGATATGAAATGAACAACATAAAATAACACACATCTACACAGTACAAAGGCCACTTTATGTAAATTTAATTGAAGAATGAAACCTTTTTTATAGCCTATATAAAAATAACAAAGGGTCACTCACCATTGTCGTGAAAAAAACCCAACAAAAACAGATCGTTCATCTGGGCAAACATTTTAAATTTTTTATATTTTTTTCAAATTATCCCCTCTAAATCTATAATAATCTTTCAAAGTCCTTGAACTATGTTAAAATCCACTGACTGGTAATGTTCCAAATGTAAAGATTTTATCAAACGATCAAATTTTTTTATTTATTTATTTGTCTCAGTGGCCAGAAAAGATATTAGATGGTTGTACAATTCTATCACACACAACGTAAATGTGTCGTGTGCTATTCGGACATTTTAATTCGAGTTATGCTACACAGTCACCTTTCGCATTTGGCAAAGGTGACTGTGCAGCACAGGAAGGTCATACGCAAAAAGGGCTCATTACTTGCAGTTGATAGTGGGATTGCTGCTTCTTCTTCTAATAAATTTAAAACAGACTGTACACCAGATGACCGATTGCTGCCTTTCTCTATCGAGGAAGGGGAATCTCAGTTTAGGGCCGGAATATCTGTGTTCTATAGCTTTCCAGTGAGACTGCATTGGCCTTGAGCACTAACTGCTTTCAATGTTCATCATTTAAACAGGCGTTAAGGGGCCCCAATCACTGCTTCAAGAGAATTTAGCCTACTGAGCTTTTATAGCAGAATATTATTGGTAACAGAATTGGTCTACATATATATATTATTCTACAATGACCGAACCTGTATTAATGATTAATTTAAGCATGCCGTGCATAGAGTTCCAGAGCGATATCTGGTGGGGGCAGGCCCCACCGGCCTCAAATGCAGAGTGTGTACACAGTGTGTACTTCCTGAAGACACTTAGATTTAGTTAGCCTCAGCTGTCCCGTGTATTTGTAAAATTAAATTGAATAGAAAAAAAATGCATTACATCATATATGCATTCGGTATATGATCTTTTCCTTTCAAAGGTATTATTAAAAATGTTTTTAGCTGACTCAAATAAATTATATTGTCCAGATGTATGTGAAGTTGGTTAAACTAGCATAGGGCCTATATTTATTGGATGGAAAAACTGCCATCAATCAAATTAAGTTAATCTAATGAGTCATTTTTTTGTGTACATTGAGTCTAGTAACCGTTTCAACCAGAATAGAAAGATCTCCAGCTTTGTCAGTGGTCTGTTTCTGTCTTCCATTTACAGATATAAAAGATACCCACCATTAAGATGATAAGATATGAAATATTATCTTTATTGATCTCAGAATTGGGAAATTATTGAGTGGAAGCAGCATAAAAGAAACATATTATACTAAACATTGATAAAAATAAAAATACTAAATAAAATGTAAATCGGTTTGAGGGGTGAAAAGAAAGATTGGATAGGGTATGTGCATGAGGACTGCTCTGTGTCTGACCAATGGGGGGTGGGGGGGTTGATTCCTAAAGGTTAATAAATTTTTTTAAAGTTAATATTGGTTACACAGACTATATTACATAAGTTTGAACTTTAATAAAAAATACAAATAAATACTTGAATTTTACAGTATTTTTGTATTTGCCAAAATTAAACAGTACCTACATTTTCTTTGGTGAAAAGTTGCCATGTTTTTATTTGTGATTGTAGTTAATTTTTCACCAATCACTTCAATTGTTTGAAACGCAAGCAGAGTAAAGAGGCCTCACTATCACATAAACCTTAATAAAATAAAATGACAGTAAATGTAATTTTAACAGATGAAAACTCTAAACTAAATTAACTAAAATGTGACCAGCTCAGATTGGGTCCCCACTAGAAGAACATCTCTGGTTTTACATAGCCCATAGCAACTTTCTTGGCAAAATGCTAATTAAACATGTTTTATTCTCCATCCCCCCTCAAATAAGAAACAGGCAGTGTGCATTATATGATATGCAACACTGTCAGATATCAGGAGAAATTCGGGAGAATGGCCTACGGGAGAGTTTTGGGAGGGGCCTAAAATTCGGGACTCTCCCGGGAAAATCAGGAGGGTTGGCAGGCATGTGTATGCAGTGTCTTATAATTTGTCCCGCTTTCCTCCTTCTTACCTGGAAAAACAGTTTGAGAATGCCACCCAGCTTTCGCTTGGCTGAGGAGTGATTTTTTTATTTTTTTTAGTCAGGGTTGAATCTGTCGCGCACTACCACAGATTTGACTATGTGTGGGAAACACACACACACATATATATGTATATATATATATATATATATATATATATATATATATATATATATATATATATATATATATATATTGTACAGGCAAGAAGTTTGGACACATCTTCTCAGTCAGTGCGTTTTCTTTTTTTTTTCATGTCTATTTACGTTGTAGATTCTCACTGAAAGGCATCAAAACTATGAATGAAGACATACGGAATTATGTTGTACTTGTACAAAAAAGTGTGAAATAACCTGGTCTCCAAAGTCACCGGACCTGAACCCAGTTGAGATGATTTGGGGTGATCTGAACCGCAGAGTGAAGGCAAAAGGGCCAACAAGTACTAAGCATCTCTGTGAACTCCTTCAAGACAGTTGGAAAACCATTTCGGGTGACTACCTCTTGAAGCTCAAGATAATGCAAAGCAGTAATCAGAGCAAAGGGTGGCTACTTTGAGGAAACTAAAATATAACACATGTATTCTGTTATTTCACCCTTTTTTTAAAGTACGTACAGTAATTCCATAAATTATGTGTTCGTTCATAGTTTTGATGCCCTTAATTGAGAATCTACAATGTAGTCATGAAAATAAAGAAAACGCATATAAAAGGAAACACATATATATGGCCTAATTCTTTTAGTCATTTGTACACATATGGATCCTTGCCTGTACATTTGCAAGCGGCAGAGGTCAGGCTGGGCCCACCCATTCAGGCAACAGGCCTGCCAAAGACAGATTACAACGACCATGTAAATTACATTGCAACCACGTACTGCCTCTAAACAACAAGCAATAATCTATAACCTTGCCTCATTCATGCACAAGAGCACATTATCAGCAGGAGGACTACAGTACTTCAACTGTGGCTGCTTTTAGAGTATGTTTGAAAAAAACAACAACCTGAACTTCCCTATGGCCAGCCCACCCTTAAAGAATCTCAGCTTTCAAATTATGTAAAATATATATAATCACATAGAAAGAGTGTCACAAAAATGGTAGATTTTACCCTGACTTATGTAACGTAACACCAATGGGATGTAAACATGTGAAGAGATTAATTAAAAACTGGGCACCCCTACGATGAGCCATGGCCCCCTCAGCTAAATTCCCCTGGCACAGGGTCTGGAAAGCGCACTGGAGTAAAAATGTTTTACGTAGATTCTATGCAGTTCACTTCATGAACAACTTTTTACCTTTCAGTAGTACCCATAATACTTCGCCCCAAGAGAGCCTTCTTTGTATTTCTTTCTGGTCTCAGCAGAATTACGTAACATTTGGGTCCAAACAGCGGCACCAAAAGGCCAAAGCTGGAGGCCAGGATGGCATACACCTCAACTGCATCTGCATGTTTCCCTGGTGAGCTGATATATGCAGGTACAAAGGCCACCCACACAGCACAAAAAATTAACATGCTGAAAGTGATGAATTTTGCTTCGTTGAAGTTATCAGGAAGATTTCTTGTCAGAAATGCAATCAGAAAACTCAGGATTGCCAGTAAGCCAATATAACCAAGTAACACTGAAAAACCAACAGTTGAGCCAATAACGCATTCATAAACTATCTTTTCATTGTGATAGTGGGTATTTTTTTGTGGAGCTGGTGAATGGGTGACAAGCCAGGCAGTGCAAATTGCTGCTTGAACAGAGGTGAGAACTAGAACAGTTCCCCTCTGCTGTGGAATACCAAACCACTTGAGACTGGCTCCACCTCCTGGATTGGAGGCTTTGAATACAGCGAGAACCACCATGGTTTTAACCAGAATGCATGAAACACAAAGCACAAAGCTGATACCAAATGCAGCGTGTCTCAGCTGACATGTCCACAGTCTGGGGCGTCCGATAAACAGCAGAGAACACAAAAAGCACAATTGAAGTGACAACAATAACTGGAAACTGAGTTCTGAATTGTTGGCTCGTACTATAGGTGTTTTTCGGTGATAAATGAAGATCCCCAGAACAACAGCACAGATAAATGTGCCCAACAGTGAGGCTCCAGTCAAACAGATCCCTAAAGGGTCATGATAAGAGAGAAACTCTGTTTTCTTAGGTACACAGTGATCTCGCTGGGGGTTGGACCAGAAATCTTCTGGACAGTTAAAACACTCTGGGGAGTCTGACAAAAAGAAGAATACAATATTAGATGTAAAACTTAAATTTATTAGGATTGTTAAAACTGACAAAATATCCACATGTCCAAATATGACTGTTGTGGTGTATCCCATTTTTTTCACACCAGTATAAACTGTAATATTTAAAACATATTACTGAAACAGAACTCTCAAATATAGACACTCACCACTCTTATTATTGAACTTTCCTTCAGAGCAAGGGATGCAGTCAAAACAACACACAGGTTCTCCCTTCTTTCTTACCATGCGGGTACCTGGAGGACACCTCTCACTGCACACTGATAGGGGTGGCTGTAAAAGAAAAATAGGTACATCTCATTCGATGTTAAACTACCTTCAGGAGCAATAAAAGAAAAAAATAGAAAGGATTAACCTTTTTGGATTCAAAATTCCAGAATAGTTTGTCTCCTTCAAGTGTGAGTTGTTCGCCATTGAATGACATTTTAACCTCTCCGACATTTTGAACTTTTGTTCGTCCATCAGGGAGCCATATCCAGTTCATTACATCATATATTGGTAAAACATCACCATTCTCATCAAATGACACTTGATCACCAAAGGATGTGGAGAAATTAACTCTTTCGAGGTAATACACAAGCTAATAGACAGCAAATGAAAGATAGAGAATAAAATAAAATAACTTTCTTACTATTCACACTATGTACTCAATTAATTCCAGGCCTGCACATCCCAACTTGCACTGGCATTCACAGAGTAAAAGATTTAGAACATCCCATAATTTTACAAATATTTTAATTTATTGGTTTAATTTAACTTTGCAATAAGAAGTGTGGAACAGTTATGAAACAGCCCACCTTTTTTTTACCTGCCATGGTTCAAGTGTTTCCAAAGTGGCACAGTTACTTCCTTTAAAAGGCCCATTCCCTGGTTCACATTGCAGCAAGCTATGAAGGGCGTATGCCAGTGCATACACAGCTTTGTAAACATTGTATTCAGGTCTCAGATTGAAATCGTCTAAGAACTCCAACTCTACAGTCCTTAAATTCTCTTCTCCAGAGCAAACCTTTCCCCCATTCTCATCCCGTCCTGATGGACTTGGTGCAAATCTACACTGAAATATAAACTCCCAAAACTGGTTTACCTGAAATACATAAAAACTTTATGTGAAACAACAATGATGTATGACTTGTGCAAATACTACACTTGATAATAGTTAAATCTTACCATGCTATTTCCATAGGTGTAGTTATGTTCTAAATAAGGATGTATTTCTAACAGAAATTCTCTGAGGTCTGGTATTTCTCCTCGACGGATGGAGATACCCAAAGTGCCACCAAGGTATGGCATGAGTTGAGGCGTCTGAAGCACGGCAGCTGTGGACCAGGCTTCACTCGCCAACCACTGAAGGCCTGTCAAGTTCTGACTCACCACCTATTTATGTACATTGATGTATTATTTTGTTACATTTCCTTTCAAATATGCAACTCTACATACAGTACAGAAATTAACTGAATGACTGATTAATTGTCTGATATTCATATTTGCAAATGAGCCTGAAAATGATTAACAAAAATCAATTGTTTTGTGCTTGAGGCTATGTATTTGGATGCTTGAAGTCACCACCCAATCTTGGGTTCTTTTTTTACCTTGGGTTTAAATACATTTTTACAGGGGTTTAGATTTGTACTTCAGAGTTATGCAATTTCTCAGTTTCACAGCAGAAATAACCCTATATCTATATTTAAAACCTATGACTTCCACTGATTCCACCCCAAGTTCATGGCCAACAGAAGAAAAAATAAAGTTATTGTAGGTTTTTTTTCTGCTACCTCCTCCATTAGATTGATCATATGGCTTTCATGTGCAAACACAATCAGCACACGAGCTGTGGATTTCTTCATCACATCCACTATTCTCTTCAACTCTCTTGGCTCGTTGCCCCACGGCAACACCTCTAAGTAGGCCAGGCAGCCTTCATCAGAAAGACTCAGATCAGACTGAAATGATTTGGCAGCATTGAGCCCATAATCATCGTCACTGATCAGCAATCCCACCCAGGTCCAGCCAAAGTGTTTTAAAATCTGAATCATAGCATTCACCTGACGAAGATAAAGTGAGAGGAAAAAAGAAGCATTTTGTGGAAAATCAAATTAAATTGTTTCACAAGAAAAACATTTAGCTTCAACTCTTTTTTTTCTCTTTTTCTAAGTGGTGAGCCAGATTCTTTTGGAATATTTCATCATCATATTTCTCATTGAAAAGTTTGTACCTGGAAAGCATCACTTGGAATTGTTCTGAAGAAAGATGGAAACTTCTGACGGTCACTTAGACAGGAACATGTGGCAAAATAGCTTACCTGTTAAAATAATACACATTGCACATTTCAATGTTTTCATAATCAAGTACTCTGTTAAACTTATTAATGTTGAATAAATCCAAAGCAATCCAAAAGAACAATTAGATTATAAACCTAAACACTTACCATTGGTACTCTGTACAAACCTAAGACAGAGGATATGGCAATAGAGCGTGTAGATGAAGAATCTCCCACAATCCCCATTACTGGAGGGCTTCCTTTACAGCTCACATCCATAACAATTTGCTCCTCCTGACCACTTATTAATGCCAGTGCTGCACGAAATCCAATTCCAAGCTTGACACAGTTATCATACAAACTGTATCCCAAAGTGATGTTCGGCAAGAGTTTGGAGTTCCTGTTGATCTCATCAACTGCAAAAGCCATAGTTTGTGCCTGTCTAAATGCTAAAACATCGAAACTAAAACAAAAACACAATTGTTTAATTCATAAAATTGAAGCACGAGGTAAAAAAGCTAAAGAAGATACATTTTCCTAACATTCCTAACAGTAAAAAACACAAATATGCATTTAGAGTAATGTCTGACCATAATTACAGTGAACATTCTTAATCTATTATCGTGTTTTTTTATTGCACTTTCAAACTTACCCATGACAGGTTGGGTGCTGAGGCTGAGATGTAAAAGAAAGGTCAGGAAAGACTGAGAACATATGTATTTCAAATAATCCCCCCAGAATTACATCTCCATCCTTGTGCATCCCACTGAAATGAAACTGTCCTTGAGACAGGCAGGACAGCTGAGGAGAGGGACTAGCACAGTAATAATAAAATGAGTGCAACACAAGCAGGATCAGGCTTTTATCTTTAAAGGGACACATTATTCTAATGTAGATCTTGCTCACAGTCCACTTCTGTAATTTTTATTATTATTTTTTCAACCCCCCCTTTTATTGACCTTCAGTGTTTTCTCACTATGCATGACACCAATCAGGGTAGAGAGGAAAGAATGGGCAGGACTTCAAATGTAATCCAGTTTGCATTGTTTTTGCTGACATGCAAAATTATTATATATGGATTATAAAAAAAAACAAAAAACTCTTATAACATTTAGGGTGTATTCAGACCTGCACTGTTAGTCAACTTTAAACAGACCAGCGTTCATTTGGAACGCTGGTTTGAAGAGATGATTATCAGGGCTGACCTTCACAACTGCAAAACTCGCTCTCCGTCTTCAATTGCTCTTTGAGTGGATTTGCATTTACAAGCTGAAATAAACTGATGTCGACTAGAGACATCACTGCAATGGAAAGTAGATCAACCAGAAAAGGTGTGCACCCCCTGCTTTCTTGGTGGGGAAAATCTTTGGAACCTTGACAAACCAATGGAGAAGTATAAACGTCACCATCAGTATGAGTATTGCGTCCCTTCCTCTTCAGCTTGCGGGGGATGTTTCCTCGCTTGGTGGTAAGCAGCACAGCAGAGCTACCGAGGACAAGTAGCGGGTCCCTGGTGTAAACAATGGCCGATTGGGCATACACACATTCTCCAGACATAAATTCCATGAAAAATGTGATAAAAAACATGATTGTCTAGAAGATTCTTAGCTCCATTGTGGAGATCAGCTGTTCACAATAGAAAAACAAAAAAAAAATACACAAAAGCCTCAAATAACATATAAAAAAAAAAAAAAAACTTGATCGAGGGAGAGCTGCTGAAACTGGCTGCCGGTCCTAATCAATGCTGAAAGTTGGAGTGAAATAAACATTCAGAGTATTACCTTTAGAGAGAGAAAATGTTTCTGCATGGACATTAAACGGTTGAGATGAATAACTACATCTAATTTAATTGTGTGTTTTGGGGGGAATAGTACAAAGTTCAGGATGCAAAACTTTGGTGCCAGTGTTGGCTACATGCTGTAATGGTCACTGATGGACTATACATTCACAGCAGAGATAGAAAATGCAAAAAACATTACACTAGATTTAGATACTTAAAGGTTGGATATGGAACATTAACATAATAGCGATATCTAGTTTATAGGTTATAGTTATAATAAAAATATCATTCCAGCTGTTGGGTTGCCTGGTTTGCTGCCGACATGCCTAGGGACCAACCTGAACTGTGTCCAGTAAAAAATGTATTTTAGAGGAGTTTAACTGACAGCTAACAATAGCCAAGTTAGCAAGTGAGTTAGCTTACCGATCCAGGAGGAAAGTCGCCATTTTCTAGTTTGTTTGATGCCGTGGAAATGTTTTATGTGGGTCCATCGAGTGTAGGCTTTACTTACAATTACTATAGTTTCTGTTCCTCTGTGGTCACTGCTCTCCTGAGACAGATAATATCTCCAGGGCTCTGAAGGAGCTGCTTGACTTGGTGACTCCACCATTCTTCCTAGCCAAGCTGAGTTGTATTGACAACATTGTTGGATATTGGAGACCGTATCTGTCGACCCACAATCCGTGGCCACTATTGGCTTGTAGATGTAAACATAACGCCAATGTCGGGCCCATTTTAAATTTAAATTTTATTATATTTTAATTCAAATATAATTTTTAAGGAAATGTTGTACTGTCATTATACACACCCCTAAAAGCCCTGTGGATGTATTTTTTTTTCAAATGTAGCTTTTTATGAGAATTTTTCTTTCCCTTTTTACATTTAATATATTCACAGCATATCACATTTACATATGTATATAATTCCTATAGTTTTTTTATTTGGAAAGCATTCTTAATGATAAGAAAATGTTCATAGCAAAGCACATATTTCCACAAATTTCATTGGCATAAAACACTTTGCATAAAAATGAGGCCCATCTTTATTTCAGACAAAATGGGTCCATACCATTACATGAAACACACACGTAAACACACGTGTAAACATCTTTAAACTGTCAAAGCTACAATAAAATATAGAGACTAGTTGCTTAGAAGCTTGATGCATACCTTGTGTCACATCAGTCAAAGCATTTCATTGAATTTTGCCACTCATTCCTACAGCAGATAAATTTATACACATAGGACCTAATTAAGGCATGAAAACTCAGTGACAGAAAACATAATGTCACTGAATTGCAGACCCATATGAGCTATGCATCATAAAGTTCACTGTAAGCCAGCTATAATAATAATAATAAAAGTGATGTTACTATTAAACTGTCCTCTAGATGGCAGCAGCAAACCATGACAGTGGGAGCCTGCAGCAATGGAGACAGAGTTTGAAAATTGTAATTTAACATTACCCAGTTAATAAGCAATTAATAATCTGCCAATTGTTTGAGATTTTTTTAGTCTGTTCATCAGATTACAGGTTTCACACAGTATAAGGGAAAACATTTTCAGGTGTTTAAAGTTATACCCACGTTATACATGTGCACGGCTATCATGAAACATTAATCAGTTTTCTATTTCTGTAGCTGTGGTTAGAGTGTGTTGTGGATGATACTGTATAACTAAATAAACACTGGACAGGGTATCAGTACATCTGAGGGTCAGTAAAAACACCATTGGTGTACACAATTATCTGTCAGGGCTGGAACTCAATGACAGGCCTCAGGCGCAGAGACGTTAAAATGAACAGAAATTTATTTGCACGTAAGGAATAGAACATCAATCACCTGGTTGTGCTGGAGTGCATGGATAACATAATACTCTGGCACAAGACAAGGGGGACACAGACTATTTAAACACATGAGAGTAATGGGAAACAATAGGTGATCAGGGATGACAGGTGACACATGAGGAAGGGCAAGTGACCTGAAACAAGAGGGGAGTGAGTTACCAAAATAAAACAGGAAATGTCTCCACTCTTCCAGTGCCACTTTTACTGCCAGTAGCTCCCGATTGCCGACATCATAATCCTGCTCGGCCCGGGAGAGCCGCCGTGACAGAAAGGCGCAGGGATGCATCTTACCATCCCGTTCTGACCGCTGGGAAACGACCGCCCCGATCCCCACGCTAGAAGCGTCCACCTCGACCACGAACTGTCGAAGGGGGTCAGGCATGGTGAGGATGGGGGCCGAGGTGAAACGGGCCTTGAGACTCTGAAAGGCGGCCTCCGCCTCCGGGGACCACTGAAAACGTACTCTTGTGGAAGTGAGTGCGTGGAGTGGGGCTGCTGTCACGCTGAAATCCCTGATGAACCGCCTATAGACATTTGCGAAGCCAAGGAACTGCTGAACTTTTTTGCGGTTATCCGGCGTGGGGCAATCAGCCACTGCGCTCACTTTGGCCGGATCCATCTGCACCCTTCCCGGGGCTACAATGAAGCCCAGAAAGGAGATGGTGTTAGCACGGAACTCACTCTTCTCTGCTTTTACGTAGAGTTGGTTTTCCAACAGTCGCTCTAAGACCTGAGTTAAATGTTTTTTGTGAGTGATTAAGTCCAGAGAATAAAGCAGTATATCATCCAAGTAGGCATATGCAAAGTGATCTACAAAAATCTCTGAGAACATCATTGATCATGGCCTGAAACACTGCCACATTAGTGAGGCCGAAAGGCATAACAAGGTATTGGTAGTGGCCACTCTGTGTGTTGAACCCTGTCTTCCATTCATCACCCTCTCTAATTCTTATCAGGTGATAAGCGTTCCGCAGGTCCAGCTTGGTGAAGACCCTAGCCTGTTGGAGCTGGTCAAAAACAGATGACATAAGAGGCAGTGGGTAACATGCTGGTACTGAGCTCAGGTCGAGGGTCCCCGAGTCTATGGTGGGAGTGACAGAAACATGGTTAATGGAAGACATGACATTTTCTGGAACTGAAGTGAGCTCACAGTGGTGGGCACAGCCCCTTCCCAATCCCAGGATTGTCCCAGTTTCCCAGTCTACATGGGGGTTATGTCGGCGCAACCAGGGGTGACCTAAAATAAGAGTCTGTGAGGGTGCACTGAAGACGTGAAAGTTCATGTGCTCCTTATGTCCTTGTATGCAGACCTCTAGAGGTTCAGTGGTGTGAGTTATGGTGAACAGTTCTTTGCCGTTGAGAGCTTTGGCCTTGATGGATTTTGCCAACGGCACTGATTTCAGTCTTAGCTTAGCTGCTAATTCCCAACTGATCAAACTCTCATCAGCCCCCGAGTCTATGAGTGCACTGAGATCTGAGGTGATGGCATGGTCTGTCACCTTAATGGGTGTAAAGTTCCGTGGGGTAAAACCTGTTGCTGTGAGCCGACTCACCACCAGGGGTCCCTTGGCTGGGCAGGAGGCGACGAGGTGATTCGACTCCCCACAGTAGAAACACCGGCCCTCCTGTTGATGTCTTCGGTGCTCCTCTGGCGTTAGTCGGGCCCTGCCGAGCTGCATGGGTTCCTCCTCAACAGCAGTAGGTAGGTGGTGAGCCCATTCTGGAGGGGTGTGGCGGGGATTCGGCCAGCCTGGTGCTAGGGAGCGTAGAGACCTCCCTGAAGTTGGTTCGCCGTCTCGTGGTTGCCGGAGCTCACGAACTCGGTTGTCCGTCCGGATGGCTAGGGCGATGAGCGTGTCCAGGTCCGGTGGCAGGTCCAGTGGCACCAGCAGTTCCTGTATAGGAGCCGCCAGCCCCTTCAGGAATACATCATACAATGCGGCGGAGTTCCACTCACTCTCCGCCGCCAAGGTGCGGAAGTGGATGGCGTAGTCACAAGCAGACCTTTTGCCCTGTCGCAGCCCGCTTAACTCTCGAGCCTTCTCTCTGTCCGTATTTACCGGGTCAAATGTTCTCATGAGGGCGGCTTCAAAACCTTTGAGAGAGCTGCACAGAGGAGACCCGCGGGCCCACTCAGCAGTGGCCCATGCTCTGGCTCTCCCCGTCAGATGGGAAATTATAAATGCAATCTTGGACCGGTCTGTGGGGAATGCATGAGGTAAAAGTTCGAAGTGTATAGAGCAGTCTATGAGAAAGGCTTTACCTTGCCCAGGTTCTCCCGAGAAACGCTCTGGTGATGCCAGCTTGATCCCCATACCGGTGATGGGAACGACCTGAGCCGCAGCCGCCCCGCCTGCTGCAGGGTTAGGTGCTGCAGGAGCACTGGTTATCTGCCGTAGACGGTCAACCAGATCCCGGACTTCGGTGGAAATATGGCCTAATTGAGAGGCCATTGCCGTCTGAAAATCCTCCTGCTGGGTGAGACGAACTTCTTGGGCACGTAGCGCCGCTGTCAGCTGTCCAGTCTCTGCTGAGTCCATTCTGGCCAGAGTATACTGTCAGGGCTGGAACTCAATGACAGGCCTCAGGCGCAGAGACGTTAAAATGAACAGAAATTTATTTGCACGTAAGGAATAGAATCACCTGGTTGTGCTGGAGTGCATGGATAACATAATACTCTGGCACAAGACAAGGGGGACACAGACTATTTAAACACATGAGAGTAATGGGAAACAGGTGGAAACAATAGGTGATCAGGGATGACAAGTGACACATGAGGAAGGGCAAGTGACCTGAAACAAGAGAGGAATGAGTTACCAAAATATAACAGGAAATAGCAAGACACAACCCAATGCTGGACAACCTGGACCAGGGTATGACATTATCCTGTCAGTAATTCAAAATCAATCAATTAATCAATCAATCAATCAATCAATCAATCAATCAATCAATCATTCAGGTCATTTATTTAAAAAAAAAATACCTTTAAAAACAACAACATTTACCAAAGTGCTATACAGCAAGCAAAGTAAAACATTACACTAGCAAAACTGAAAAGAAATGATAAACAAACAAACAAAACAGTTAAC
The DNA here is from genome assembly GCA_028564705.1 of Apricaphanius iberus. Taxonomy (NCBI): domain Eukaryota; kingdom Metazoa; phylum Chordata; class Actinopteri; order Cyprinodontiformes; family Aphaniidae; genus Apricaphanius; species Apricaphanius iberus. The sequence goes on along the minus strand of JAPXFQ010002229.1, from coordinate 161,672 downwards.
TTGATAACTGCTTTCTGGAGAACACTGGGAAATTGGGAATGTTTGGGAAGCCTCTAAGACTTTTATAAGCAGGTAGTTTATTGCCTTTTCAAGCAGAAAAAAGGGAACAAATACAGCGATCAAAAGATTTTGAATCCCAGCTCAAAGATTTAGAGAAATCATTGAGAAGCACACACATACTGAAAAAGGTATTTGACTTAAAATACCAAATAAATGAAAGACACATTAAAAAGAGCAGAGTATGTTTTAGGTTGAAAATTACTATCTATGAGAGTGGTGAAAAGTCAGGTAAACTTTTGGCTAGACAGTTGTATCAAAAGGAGACGAGTTACACTATACAAGCTATTAAAATAATTTTCATTGGGATAATTACAGGAGGAAATATCTAATAAACTGCTAATTTCCCTAATTGTTAAAAAAGATAAAGATCCCACTGACCCAGGAAGTTTCACACCGATCATTCTGATCAAAGTGGAATGTAAAATCATAACAAAGGTTCTTGCTATGAGGCTAGAGGACATTATATACCTCACATAATATATCCGGATCAAGTGAGATTCATAAAAGGAAGATCTTTTTCAGATGTCAGTCACCTACTACATCTCATATGGCTTAATAGAGACAAAAAAACATCCTGGTAGCTGTAAATGTTTCTGTGGGCAGATGACATTTACTTCTAGTCAAAGACCCTATGGTGTTCATTCTGAATGTTTTTGGAATAGTTTGCCCTTTTTTACAACTAAAATAGGAAGAGTAAAGTCCAGATGGCCATTTTTAGTCTTGTGTCTGAAAGGATAAATACAGTTTCCCCCAGTGAATTGTTCCTTACACATATATAAGGTATATTGAATTACAGGGATATAACTAAGATAATAGCTCAATTTTTTTTTATAGCATTGACCTATATCAATATCGAACTGAATCAGATTGGATTGGATCGAATTGTGATTATCGATTCAAACTCTTAAGAATCAGAAATGAATAGATTAATGAAATTTGAATCGATACTCAGCCCTAATGCCAATATCAGGAGGGTCCAAACATTCAGTGATCACCACATTCCAGTTTAAGGTTATTCTGTCCTGAATGGATTATTCTGGGATTAGATCACGTTCAGATTTAGAAAACATAATCTCAATTAATATATGTCCTTTACTTCAGAAAATTAAGACATATCTGGATAGGTGGAAACTGATAAATCTTACTTTATGGGGGGAAATTAATATCATTATGGTTGTTGCTCCAAAATTTTGTTACGTCTCTGTGATGATACCAGTAACCATCTCTGACCGGATCTTCAGACAATAGAATCACATGATTACAGATTTGTTATGGAATTAAAAAAACAAAAAAAACAGAATTGGTCTGAATAAACCTTTTGCCTCAGGAGACTGTGGGGGACTGGCCCTCTCAAATATGGAATTATATAATAAAGCTATTGAAAAGAACAATTCAATTCAGTTTATTTATATAGCGCCATTTCACAACAAATGTCATCTCAAGGCACTTTACAAGAAAAGTTATTACTATACAATGCTTAATCTAGGAATTAGAGAACCACAGAATATTGCGTCGGGACTTCTCAGCAATCCCTCACACTGAGCAAGCATGAAGCGACCGTGGAGAGGAAAAACTCCCTTTTACCAGGAAGAAACCTCCAGCAGAACCAGGCTCAGCATAAGCGGTCATCTGCCGAGACCGTCTGGGTTTGGAGAATACAGAGCAGACACAGAAAGAGCAACAGAACTGATGAAGAAGCAGAAGTTGGTAGCAGGACGTGGAGAACATTCCTCCACTGGAATGCCATCTTAGTCAGGGTCATCAAGCACGGCGGGTCAGGAGCACCTACTGTAGGAAGAGAAGACAGAAAGAGAAAACAGGTTAGCGCTTGAATTCACAGCTCATCATGCAGTTGGGGAGAAGTAGGAGAGAAAGTAGCAACTGACTCTAATAATGTCCTCCAACAGCCTAGCCTAAAGCAGCATAGCTACTAACATTAACCTGTCTCCTGGCTAGTGAACTAATCACTGAACAGATTATTGGTCACGTCCATGCAGCTCCATTTAATATTGTGCAATTGTTATTACAGAATAAAACAGGCAGGCAGACAGCAGAAACTCTAATCTTACAACATTCTCAGTGGGCATGGGTAAGAGCACACAAGATGCTGGGAAACAGTATAAATAAGGCTTTTCTTCCATATGGAATAACCCTTTGAAATAGGGAAAAAAACACGTTTTTGGGATACGTGGTTTTTAAAAGGATTATAGGTTGCCAGTGACGTCTGTAGGGACCACTCATTTATATTGCTTCAGGACCTTGAACCTGCCTTTTTGTTCTTTTTTGTTCTTTTATTTGTTTGTGTGTTTGTCTTGTGAACCTTTTCAATTCAGTTTTCAATTCACATTTATTTATATAGCATCGATTCACAACAAATGTCATCTCAAGGCACTTTACAACAAAAGTCATTTCAATGCAATTGTACAAACATTCCAATCAGTTAAAAGTTTTCAATGTAAGGAATTCCAACAGATTGCAGTGAGTCATAGACCTTAATTTCAAAGTCAAAACCTTAATTTCTTTTTTAATGCATCTGTGAGATAGGAACTTACTGTATGTAACCTTATGTTAAAACAAACACAAGTTTGAAGGGTAGGTTTGAGGGAAGGTCAATTGTGTTTAAGGGTGGCATTTTATATTCAACCTACTGCCCGACCAACTTATGCCCTCTTTCTGGTTTTGTACCAAAGTCCAGCTGTTGTTTTCCAGGTGATGGCAGACCTCCTGCATTAGTCGCAGCTCTCGGCTTCGTACTATACCTGGTGAGACGTTGTCAGTCTGACTATGCTGTGCTGTGACTTAAAGTGTTTCTTCAAATTTGATTTAGTGTTTCTAAAGTTAGATTTGACTCTTTCACCAGCACAGATTGATATTGTCATCTTCAGCTGACACAAACTTAAAAAATGTCTGTTTCAGGCTAGAAAACGCAGCTCTCTCTCCTCCGTCGATTGCTGTTTATCAATTGTGCTGTTGGTTGTTTGTTATGTATTACATGTGAATTGTGCTGATTCTGAAAACGTGACTTAACACATAGCTTATGTAAAGCCACTCACATCAACACAAAAGGAAAATATATATATATTTTTACTAAGTGACAATGGTAACGGACAGTGACTAGGATAAGTAACTTTAATCTGATCACTGTTTGGAAAATAGCAATGCTCTTGATCACTCGTTACTGAAAAAAAAAGTCATAAAACACATAAATAAGTATTAGTGGTCGAGTTGATGTTGTTTGCAATAACTTTCACTTTGTTGTAACACCACTAAAGCGATCAAGGAATATTTGGTAAGAAAATTAGTGACTGGACCAATTGCAGCAGTAGTATTCCATCACAGTTCCACTGTAGAAATTACAATGCTCCTCTGAGCAATTGATTCGTTGACAAAATAATTGCAGATGACGTCTACACACCTATGTGATGTATTTTATAAACTTATGGCCACTGACATGATTGACACATCTGATTGAAGTTATTTGGAAGGATGACTCAATATTTGGACAATATATTGTACATACCTTCATTACTAATAGTAAAACATATTTTAAAGTGCAGTTTTTTTATATTTCCAGAGGATGAAAAAAGCAAATAGATTGCAAAGTGGGTTAGTTATGTTTTATTTTAAGGAAAATTACAAGCATTTCTTTACTGTTCCTACAAAATAATTAATAAATCCATTAAAAAACTTGAAATCGGTATACCTTGAAACAGTTATGATTTGATGTGTCGACCTATGATAGCCTTCTTTGTATTCTTGTCTGGCTTGAGTAGAATTAAATAACATTTAGGCCCAAATAGCGCCACCAAGAGACCAAAACTTGAGGCCAGGATGGCAAACACCTCCACTGCATCTGCATACTTTCCTGGGGAGTTAATATAGGCTGGAACAAAAGTCACCCACACTACACAGAATATCAGCATACTGAAAGTGATGAGTTTGGCCTCATTGAAGTTGTTGGGAAGATTTCTAGCCAAAAATGCTAAGAAAAAGCTAATAATTGCTAATATACCAATATATCCCAGTAACACAGCAAAACCAAGAGTGGAGCCGACTGCACATTCATGAACTATTTTGTCATTGTGGTACTGGGTATTTTTATAAGGACTAGGTGAGGAGGAAACAAGCCAAACAATGCATATAGCTGCTTGAATGCAGGTGAGAAACAGAACTGTTCCTCTCTGCTGCATAGCTCCGAACCATTTAAGATTGGCTCCACCTCCTGCCTTGGAGGCTTTGAACACAGCCAGAACCACCATAGTTTTAACCAATATGCACGAGACACAAAGCACAAAGCTGATCCCAAATGCAGCGTGTCTCACCTGGCATGTCCAAAGTCGTGGTTGTCCAATAAACAGTAGTGAACACAGGAAGCACAGTATAAGTGACACTAGAAGCAGGAAACTGAGTTCTGAATTGTTGGCCCGAACTATAGGTGTTCTGCGGTGATAAATGAAGATTCCCAGAACAACGGTACAGATGAATGTGCCGAGCAGTGAGGTGGTTGTTAAGCAGATACCTAAAGGTTCCTGATAGGAGAGGAACTCTATTTTCTTAGGAATGCAGTGATCACGCCCAGGACTAGACCAGAAATCCTCTGGACAGCTGAAGCACTCCAAGGAATCTGACAGAAAGAACAACACAATGAAGTACAGTTTTCTGAAATAGTACCTTAAAAGATCATGTTTAAGCATGAATTACTTTTCAATAATTCAAAATTTCTGCATAACAAATGTTTCCCTTTATTGGTCTTGTATGTATGTTCTAAAATTAAATGCTTAAATGTTGTCTTTTTATTAATTCAACATATCTAGCAATTCATACAGATTCATACAACATATACGCATACGTTTGTGCATAATTCATCTATGTAATGTGTTTCACTTATTGAATTAAGTTGATTAAATACTTTCAAAAAAGTTGTACTTATTGAATAAGACTGTAACCCATAAATACATTTCCTTGATAACATACCGAAAAAATGCATTTCCACCTACTAGTCTTATTACTAATCTTTCCCTCAGAACAGGAAATGCAGCTGAAACAGCATTCGGGTTGCCACTTTTCTCTGGCCATTCGAGTGCCTGGAGGACAATTTTCACTGCAAACAGAATGTGTTGGCTGGGGAAATTAAAAGAAAAACTTCTGCTTCAGTATTTTTTATTTTGCTTCATCTAAACTCCATATGAAAAGGCTTTGAAAAAGATACCTTCTTTGAATCTGTGTTCCAGAAGATTTTGTCCTCATGAAGTGTGAGTTTTTCTCCTCCAGAGTCAGACTTTTTTACTTCACCAACATTTTGAATTTTAATTTTTCCATCAGGCAAGGGCAGCCAGTTCATCACGTCATAAATTGGTAGGGCGTCACCATTCTCGTCAAATGAGACTTGATCACCATACTGAGTTGAGAAGTTGACCTTTTGCAAATAGTGTAAAAGCTACAAACGGAGAACAGACTTAATACAATGACAAATTACAGATTAACTGGAGCAAAATATTATTTGTTCAGTTATAATTTACTCTGACTTCTGAGGGGGGCCTCAAAGCCCCACATATTTTGATTTAAGACCCCCAGTAGGATCCCTACCCCCACCTTGGGGACTAACCCAGAAGAAACAGGTTTAATTTGCATTTGATAAACTTGCAAATAAAATTTTTAAATAACTTAATCTCTGTCACTAAAAATACACCTGCTGCTTGATCTAGCTTGTTATAAAATCTAGACCTTTCATGCCTCATTTTTGTAGCTCCACATGCAACATATTAACATTTTAAGCATTTGAGCTAGTAGGTAGTCTGGAACATGATAGAAACAGTGAGCCCTTATGTGCTTACAAAACAAATGTTCCATGAGAGTGAACTTTGATCAGAAAAGAGCTAAAACACAGCAGCTTGAATCAAAAGTGTAGTACTGCATGGGAACTTTGGCAAATTATTTGGATCAAACATGTCAACAAATGGAATAAAATCTGAATAATTATGACTAACTATCCAGTGAAAGCGGGCAACCACTCCTCATCTACTGGATGTGCAAAGTAGCAAGCGAAAATTAATTTTGGGCTCAGAATTCTCAAGTGTTCATACCACTCATTTATAGAATGCACCTGTTGGTGGTGACCTCTGTTCCTTTAATCAAAAACTAATATGGATTTCTGCCATCATCAGATATGTCTTTTTAAATAATTTTATGTGTAAAAAAACAACCTTCCGAGCATAGCAGCTGTTTTACGAATGTGTACAGATAGATGATCACACCTGCCCTGGCTCAACAGCCTGCAAACTGGCACAGCTATCTCCAGTGAAAGGTTCTTTTCCCGCCTCACACTGCAGCATGTCGTCAAGAGCATGAGCAAGAGCATAGACAGCCTTGTAAACATTGTACTCAGGCCTGAGGTTAGAAACGTCTAAAAACTCAGTCTCCGCCAGTTCAATGTTTTCATCACCAGTGCATATAGATTCCTCATCTTCTCTATCTGGCGGGTTGAATTTGCACTGAAACGTGTGTTCCCAGAACTGCTTCACCTATACCACATTCAAAAATATATCTTTAAAAAAAACTTTCACCATCATAAACAATTTAATGTCTTATTTATGGTAGATCCGTTTGCAAGACTTGAATTGTACCAAGTTATTTCCATTGTTGTTATTTTTGTCAGGTCGCATTTTTAATAGAAAGTCCATGAACCCTGGTATTTCTCCATGCCGGATAGCGATGCCCAGTGTCCCGCTTAGGTATGGTGTGTGTTCTTGCGTCTGGAGAACAGCTGCTGATGTCCAGGTTTCACTAGCAATCCACTGCCGACCAGTGACATTCTGCTGCGCCACCTAAAAGTATTAAAGATAAATCCAATCAGCCTATAGAGTGATTTTAGAGATAAAGAACTGTACTTCTGGTGATAAACGATATGGAGAGATTCTTTTGGAACCAAAATTGTATTAAGCTACAGTGTATTTCTACTGTACCTTTCCCTTCTAGTCTAAGTAATATACTTATTGCAATATACATACATATATATATATGACTATTTTATGCTGCACAAAGTTATAAGTGAGAGTAGTGCATATTAAACTCATACTGCACTTGATTTCTAACCTCCTCCATTAGTTGAATCATGTGAATTTCATGTGCAAACACGATGACAACACGAGCTGTTGATATCTTTATCAAGTTTACAATCCGCCTGAGTTCACCTTGGTTACTGTCCCAAGGTAAAACCTCAAGGTAGGCCAGGCAGCTTTCGCCAGATTCAGCTAGGTCAGACTGGAAAGACTGGGCCACATGAAGTCCATAGTCATCATCACTAACCAGCAGGCCAAACCATGTCCAACCAAAGTGTTTTAGAATACGGATCATGGCACGTACCTAGGAGAAGGTTTAAGAATTAGGACAAGGCCCTATTCACTTAGAATGAAATATCAGTTTTGTCACATTGATCATGCATGAAATTTAGAAATAAAAATGTAGTAATAAGAGAGTATAAAAAGGCAATGTACTTTTTGGTAGCAGTTCTTTTTATACTCTATTGTCTGGGACAAATACAGCTTTTCAAATTGGGAAGTCGTTTTTACCTGGAAAGCATCACTTGGGATTGTTCTGAAGAAGGTGGGATAACGCTGCTGATCACTAAGACAGGAACAGGTTGCAAAATAGCTCACCTAAGAAAAACACAGGTGTATTTGATGAAATCAGACACAAACTATCTTCATTAAATTAAAATAACTTTGCAATGTAATAAAAATATGATATTACAAAAGAAATGCATAGAAAAACTTACAATAGGCATCTTGTATAAACCTAGCACATTGGCCATGGCAATAGAAAAAGTTGAATAGTGATCTCCAACAATCCCTACAACAGGAAGGTTTCCAGAACAGTTCTCCTGAAGCAGAAACTGCTCCTTTTGCCCACTGGCCAGAGATAAGGCACCACTAAATCCGATAACAAGTGCACCACAATTATCATAAAGACTGTATCCCAGGGTCAAGTTTGGCAGAAGGTTAGAGTTCTTGTTGATCTCATCGACAGCAAAAGCCATGCTCATTGCATGCCTGAATCCTAAAGTATCAAAGCTAGTACAAAGAGTATCACCATTAATTCAATTTAATAATAAAGTAATAATAAAACAGGTTTCTAGTTACAAGTTCACATTTTAAGTTTTTCTTAATGCATATAAAAACTCTTCACAAGAGATTCTCCTCCTTTTATCTGGAGAATGAAGGCAACATTTGCATGACAGTTTTACTGGGTAGCATGTGTGTGATACTCACCCTTTGCAAATGGGCTGTTGTGGCTCTGATGTAAAAGTCAGTTTGGGGAGGACAGAAGTGTAATGGACTTCAAACAGACCACCTAGAACCACATCACCAAACTTGTGCATCTCGTTTAAATAAAACTTTCTCCTTAAATTACATTTTGAAGGAAAAGAGAAGGTCACACAGCATATGAAAAGAACGTAAACGCTCAGAAGTGGATATATGTTCTGAAAACCCCTCATTATTGCTCTCATCCTTCATAGCTTTTTCTTGTACATTAAGTACATTAAGTACATTACTTAATTTTATATGCTAGGTGGTGCCATCTCTCTGCCGTGATTCCCATTACGTTTTTTAGCACCAATAAGGAATAAAAGGGGCAGGACGTAACAGATGTGTCAAAAAAAGTGTTGAAACAACTTTGTATTGCTGAGTGACTATTTTTTTTAACTTTATTTTAGATTGAAATTCAGAACAACTAAAATGTGTATTTGCCATCTATTCCATAACATCTCTTTTTTCTTTTATCGGATGAGCCAGTTTACTTTCAATTTTTGTTTCTCCACTAACACTTATTTCATTGCATGTGTTGGACACTGATGTTTTGTTTTATATTTCCATCTGGCTTTAAACATGTGTTCAACTTTATTCCTGATCCTTAGAGGCCAAATAGTAGCTTGAAGATGCTGTAAGGCAGGGTTCTCAACCCTAGTCCTCAAGAGCTACTGTCCTGCAGTGTTTTTATGTGTCTAACTGTAAAAGAGGCATGAATACCTTTTGTGAGGTACTGCAAAATTTTTATGGACGCAAGTTTAGGAGGAGAAAGGACCAACTTCAATAAGTTGCATAATTTTATTTTACAAGTTAAAGCATGTTTTGTCCCTCATATAAGGCTACTTTTAAACATCCATTACTTGCACAATGTCATGGAATCTTGTTCTGTCTTTTAGTTCTGCCCCCATCTTTCCACTTTCACGTTCATAATGTACAGTTGTGGTCTGATTAGGAAAAGCAAAAAGTTTTTGTTATTTGTGTCTAAATGTTACCCAGATGATAAATAGGAACATGATTAACCCCTTATAGATTATGGTCTCTAATTCACCCTAAACCTCCGCAAAGCCAAATTACTGTATGTTTAACATTAATTTCTAAAATTGTATCAGTCTTCTTCAGATCAAAGTTTCACAATACACATGAATCAACAAGCTGGGTCATGTGCACTTTTAGAGCAAGCAGCTGTGACAGGGAAATAAAAAAAATGTTTTCACATGTGTTAATGAAGTGGAAATTCTTTACTGGCTTTCCAAATAAATGCTTTAAATGCAAACTGTTGTTTGACATATTTCACATATTCGATAGACAACGTTTTGTATGTCCCATTTGTACTTTATTTTTTAATTTTTTTTTTTTTTTTAACGTGTCCTGTCTAGCAGTATGCTACTCAGAATTGGTGTCTGAGTACCAAGTACAGGCCCAACAGTTTTACTTTCCCAAGCAGAGTATTACAGGTTCGCTGTAGTACGCCACTTGATGTATATGTATGAAAAATCTTTATTAGTGATTACTGTGGGTTCAATTTCCTGACGTCATGGACACTAAACCGAGACAAGAAGGGAGAAAGGAAGAAGGTGAAGAAAAGAAACCGGACCAGCAGAGGCGCGAACCGACGACACAAGACAGGGAGGCAAACAAAGAACACAAGAAAACATCCCAGTCCTCCACCTCTGCCGGACGGCAGAGAAACAGTAATACAAAACAAAAACAACAAACTGTACAGAACCAAACCAATAGTTCGGATCTATTAGAATAAACTAAGAATTACACATTCACTACACACAAGCATGGATTAATGAACATAATACAAATGTTTCTGGTAAGCTCCTGTGAACAACTAACTAATGATGATAACCTCAGCTTAAGATATGTCCGTCCACACCAATGTCCCCACCCTATGTGTGTGCGAGCATGCAGGTCTGAATAAGGTTTCCCCATGCAAGTGATTGATAGCTGGTGTAAGGAACCGTCAATCCGTACTACAGGAATCGACACAGACATGGAGGAGGCAGGAGATGTATGCATCCAGGGTCCCACAGAGTACAGAGGCCACAGGCGGATCAGCGCAGGGTCGATCACCCACCAAGAGAGGAACAGATGGAAGCCCCAAGGGAACACCCACCAGCCGCAATGCTGGGGCCCGAGAGATCGCAGTGACGAGCCCACGGGCTCTGCCGGAAACCGGCTACGCCAGGGCGGGCCCGGATCAGGATCAGGCCACGGGGACCAGGGGCACCCCGCCCCCCAGCGGGGCCCCAACCAGGGACCAGCCGACAAGGGCCCCCCGCCGCCGCCGCAGGCAAGGGGGATCCGCAGCCAATCGACGGACAACACACGGCGCCGCCATCCCCGGACCAATACCCATCGCCACCAACCCGGCCCGCCCCCACACACCCACATGCCAGGGAGCCACAGCAAGAGCCACAGCGGATGTACGCCCTCCCCAGGCCGCGCCCAGCCGGCACCTGGACATCCAGATCTTCCAGCTCCAGGGTCCAGATCCCGGCCCACGCAGGGCGCCAAGATCAGGGGCAAGCCAATGCCGGACAGCCCCCCCCAGATGAACCGACCAGCCAGCAGAAGTCCTGGAACCGGCAGGAGGCCTGGGCGCCAGGCACGGTCCCCACCAATCCACCGGACGGCACCAACCTACTCTACAACCCCGGCACCCCCATAAGAGGTGCCCCAGTCAATCCACAGACAGAGACACTCATACGTACCCTCCCTCTCATGCGTACAAATTCTTACACATATAGGACATACGAAATAAGGACGCTATACACTCATTCATACCCCCCATACGTACACTATACTCCATACTCCCAGGGACAGACGCCCCAATAGAGCACCCTGCCCCTGCACCCGGGTGACAGACCCCTTTGCCCACCAGGATGGGGACAAGCAGACCGCCAAGGCCCCCACACCGGCAAGAGCAGCCCACCAGTCCAGGACCCTGACCAGACGGCCTGATGTTCTACCTGGGCTCCGACCCCTGATGGTCCAATGAACAGGGGTGTGGAAAGACCCCCCAGCCTCTCTCCCCCCGCTCAATGTGGTGTTGTTGCGTGTTGTTCTAATGTGCACTTAAAACAGAGGGGTGGGACATGGGAATACTGCCGGGTACCCCCATCTCCCCCCCGGGCCCTCAGTGTCTAGATGCATTTAAACAGTGGGTGCCGGCACCACAGGCGAGGCCCCCCACAACGGGCCCCCTATAAGGGGCCCCCCATAAGGGGTCCCGCCCCCAGCGCCAATGCGCCCCACCGCCAGGTCCCTACATGTGCGTTCCATGTAAATGTTGCAAGTGTAAGTGTCTAAGTTGCCCAATATTTTGTTAACAGGTGGGCAGAACCAAAGAGCATGAATATAATTGTCTGGTAGATTGCTTGTACATTGTAAACAGGTATCAGACGGCGTATAACCCATCTTGAACATCCGTTGCCCTGTATAATGCACTCTATGAAGGATTTTATATTGTATTAATCGTAGATTAGGATTTTTAAGAAATTTAAAGGTTCTTAATGAAATTTGAGACCAGAGGTTTTGGTCAATTGAGATGGACAAGTCCATCTCCCATTTTGAAATAGGAAGGGCTATTGATTCATCTATTCTATTTAATGTTTTGTATATTTTAGATAGCAGTTTGGGAGGGTTAAGATTAAGGAAGTCTAAAACTTTTCCTGGAATTTGTAAATCAACTGTATTGAGCCTAAATTTATTTTTTATAATTGATTTAATTTGTTGGTATTCTAAGAATTTATTCTTGTTAACTGATACGTGGGGATTTATGTTTCCAATGAAATTTAGAAACAGAAGACTCCAGAGATCTAAACCAATCAGGTGATAGTTTGCTTTGGATCATTGAGAATAAATAATTGATTCTAGGCAAAACCATCATTTATATTGTAGCTACCCTTCCAATAAGTGATATTGGAAGGGATTTCCATCTTGCCAGATCATATTCCACTTTTTTTAAAAGTGGGACGTAATTTAGCTTAGATAAGTCTGATAGTCTTGGTAAGATATGGATAGCTAGATATGTAATATTTCCCGACGGGAGCTGAATAAAGCAACATGGACTCTGGTACGTAGCTGTATAATATTTTTAACCAGTTTACAAAAGAATTACTGAATCCGAATTTATTTAAGGCTGCAAATAAAAATTTCCAGTTAACTCTATCAAATGCTTTTTCTGCATCTAAAGATAATATATTGGTTTGGACGTTTTTACAGTGGGAATAATCTATTAAATCTATTAATCTACGTGAATTTGTTGAAGAGAGCCTACCTTTTATAAAACCTGTTTGATCAGGGTGGATTATTAGAGGTGTTATTTTCTCTATCCTTCTTGCAAGAGCTTTGCAAATTATTTTCAGATCCACATTGATAAGAGAAATGGGACAATAACTGGTAGGAGACATAGGGTCTTTTCCTGGTTTTAATAGAAGATTGATGTAGGCAGAATTCATGTTTGGTGGTATTCGACCATTTTCCTTTGTTTCCTGCAACATTTTGTAAAATATTGGTGCCAGAATATTCCAGAATTCTTTATAGAACTCTACTGGAAATCCATCTGGACCTGGAGCTTTATTATTAGGTATGGACTGGAGGACCTCCTGGAGTTCAGACACTGTTGTGAATGCTGTGAATCCAGGGCCTTTGCTTGACTGTCTGAAAGTTTAGGAAGTGTTATTTTATCCAGACATTGTACAATTTCATTATTTGAAGGGTTTATCTCTGGTGTGTATAAAGTCTCATAAAATTCTTTGAAAGTGTTGTTTATTTTTTAAGGGTCATATATTATATTCCCAATTTTGTCTTTGATTGCAGAAATAGTTGTTTTTTCTTTATTTATTTTTAACTGATTAGCTAAGAAGCTACCTGATTTATTACTATCTTCAAAGTTTTCTATTCTAAGTCTGTGGATTAAAAACTGCGTCCTTTTATTAATAATTTCATTTAATTCTAATTTTGCTTTCCTTATTTTACTTAAGCTCTCTTTATCCAGGGAAGCTTCTAATGATTTAATAGTTTCTTCTAATTCATGAACATGTTTATTTTCTGTTCTCTTTTTATTTGATGAGAATGAAATTATTTTACCTCTAATCACAGCTTTCCCTGCTTCCCATAGAGTGGATGGCGACATACCAGGGAGATCATTAAATTCCATGTATGACCGTTTTTCATGATCATTAAATTCCATGTATGACCGTTTTTCTGCTAACGACCCCTCTGCAGTTTGGAGCTACCTGCAGACCATTACTAACTGTAGGAGACCATCCCCCCACCCTGTGGAGAGCCCCCGCCTGGCTGAGGACCTCAACGACTTCTTTTCCAGGTTTGAAAGGACTTTCACACCTCCCACCTCCCCCACCATCTCCATCACAAAAGACCCAGCTTCACCCCAAACCACCCACGTACCTGCCTTGACGATCTGCGAACAGGACGTGCGCCAGCTATTTCAGAGACAGAAAATTAAAAAGGCTCAGGGACCAGACGGAGTGTCCCCAGCCTCTCTGAAATTCTGTGCTGACCAGCTGGCTCCCATCTTCACCCAGATCTTCAATAACTCCCTGGAGCTGTGTGAGGTCCCCTCCTGCCTCAAACGCTCCACCATCATACCGGTTCCCAAGAAGTCCCCAGTCACTGGATTAAATGACTACAGACCAGTTGCCCTAACATCTGTGGTCATGAAATCCTTTGAGCGTCTGGTACTGACCCACCTGAAGGACATCACAGATCCCCTGCTAGACCCCCTGCAGTTCGCCTACAGATCAAACAGGTCAGTGGATGATGCCGTCAACATGGCTCTACACTACATCCTGCACCATCTAGACTCTGCAGGTACCTACGCTCGGGTCCTGTTTGTGGACTTCAGCTCTGCGTTTAACACCATTGTCCCAGAGCTCCTCCACCAAAAACTGTCCCAGCTCACCGTGCCTCCCTCCACCTGTCAGTGGATTACCAGTTTCCTGACTGACAGGAGGCAGCAGGTGAAACTGGGTAAGTTCACATCCAGCTCCCGTTCCCTCAGCATCGGCGCCCCCCAGGGATGTGTTCTCTCCCCACTGCTCTTCTCCCTTTACACCACTGACTGCACGTCGAGGGACCCTTCTGTGAAACTCCTGAAGTTTGCAGATGACACCACCGTCATTGGACTCATCCGCGACGGCGACGAGTCTGTGTACAGAAAGGAAGTGGAACAGCTGGTTCTCTGGTGCAGTCAGAACCACCTGGAGCTAAACCCGCTCAAAACTGTGGAGATGACAGTGGACTTCAGGAAGAGACCACCATCAACATCTCCTCTCATGATCCTCAACAAGCCAGTCCCCGCAGTGGAGTCTTTCAGGTTCCTAGGATCCACCATCACACGGGACCTGAAGTGGACCTCACACATCAACATAATAAGGAAAAAGGCCCAGCAAAGGCTGTACTTTCTGCGTCAGCTCAGGAAGTTCAACCTGCCCCAGGAGCTGCTGATCATCTTCTACACAGCAATAGTCCAGTCTGTCCTGACCTCATCCATCTCTGTCTGGTTCGGATCCGCCACCAGGCAAGACAAGGACAGACTGCAGAGAACAGTCAGGACTGCAGAGAGGATCATAGGAACCGATCTTCCCTCCATTCAGGACCTATTCCGGGCCAGGGTCAGGAAGCGGGCCAGGAAAATCACCACTGACCCCTCACACCCTGGCCACAATCTGTTTAGGCTCCTCCCCTCAGGTCGGCGTTACAGAGCGTTGTACGCCAAAACCACCCGACACAAAAACAGTTTTTTCCCCCAGGCTGTCGCTCTGACGAACTCTGTCTAGTCACAGTGTGTGAGTGCACTCACATAACAATAAACTATAACTCTGCACTTCTGTACATACTCACTGTAAAATAACCCCGGCTTGGTGTATATATTATCCTTTATTATTTACGATCTGATATTTATTTGTATTTTTACTTATTTTTGTTCTTATTTTTCTTTTTTTCTTTTTTTATTTCACTTATTCAAGTTCTGTACTGGAGGAAAAAGTTTGCCGGAGTCAAATTCCTTGTATGTGACATACTTGGCCAATAAACTGATTCTGATTCTGATTCTGAAGCCCATTCTTTTTCAATATATTTAATAAATTCTTTATCCTTAAGTAATGATATATTAAATCTCCAATTTTTATATTGAAGGGTTGCAATTTTATTTGCTAAATTTAAAGAAACAGGAGCGTGATCGCTGATCACTATAGGATGTATCTCAGTGTCTGAAATGTCATTCAACAGTGATCTGCTGACTAACAAATAGTCCAATCTAGAATAAGAATGATGTACGTTTGAGTAAAAAGTGTATTTTCTGTCGTTGGGATGAAGCGATCGCCATGCATCGCACAGTCCATAATAGCTCATGTACTGTTTAACTATATCTATGGATTGCCATCTGCGCTGAGTCCCTGCTGTACTGAGCCTGTCTATTTCTTCATTTAGTCCAAAGTTGAAATCTCCCCCAAGAACAAGTGAGCAATCCATGTGATTAGCCAAAACCGAGAAGAAAGTATGAAAGAATGAGGGGTCGTCAACATTTGGACCATATATACTAACTATACATAACTTTTGGTTATTTATAAACTGTTTTAATATTATAAATCTACCTTCTGGATCTGTAGCTGTGTCTAAAATTAGTATTTCTATTTATTAATATTGCTACTCCTCGTTGTCTAGAGTTATAGCATGAAGAAAATATATTAGGATACTCTGGTGTTTTTAAATCATTAGCTGTTGAACTTGATTTATGAGTCTCCTGTACTAAGAAGACATCTGCCTTCAATCTTGTAAGATGGTTGAAAATCTTAATCGTTTTATCTCTGGAGCTAGAGCCACGAATATTCCATGTTAGAAATTTTATAGGATTCATAGAGCTAAGATAAACCTTAGACATTTACTATCGCCAAGGATGAATATAGTTGTAATTTTGGTTTGTCCATGGAGTTGCCAGATTGAAAAAAACAGAAGCAGAGATAAAGCGAGGGAAATAATGCACCATACGGGTGTGTACAGAATGAAAGTATGATGGAAAAACATGAATATGCCATGGTGGACCAAATGTGTGAAAGAAAAAAGAAAAAAAAAAAAAAAAGAAAACAAAGCAATCTAGTACACAGCCCTGCCCCTACCCACATTTACAAACAAAAACAGCCTGCTGAGCTGTGCTTCTTTAAACTATAGTTGTCTGATAAAACTAATTCTGTCTTGGCTCTGTTAAATATGACTAATAAAGCCAAGGAGTAACCTGAGGGTCCCTAAACAGCTGACCGTTAACATACAGTTTATCCACACTAACCGTAGCCTTACAGCCCTCACTAATATGTTTTTTTCTAATTGGAAATAACACGCGTCTTCCGTCCAGGATTTCTTTCGGAAGTTGATCATTAACGCTGTAATTCGTCCCCCGCAGCTCTCTCCCGCGTCCTTTGACGTGTTCTTTTTGTTTAAAATGTTCAAATTTTGCAACAATTGGTCGCGGGTGGGTGTTGTTGGGTTTCTTACCTCCGAGCTGGTGAACCCGATGGAAGGTTATGTTTTTAACCGTGTCGCCTGGCAGTTTCAGCTGGTGTTGAATGAACTTTCGCACGGCTACTTCAGCATCTTCCTCAGCCTGCTCTGATATCCCAGAACAAAACAAGATTGTCCCTCATTGATCGGGCCTGGATGTCTAGAATAGATTCCTTGAAACTTTTGTTTTCTCCAGACAGCTGCTTCATCCCCACGGTGAGTTGCTTGACATCTTCTTTTAGTGTTTGGTTTTCTGTTACTAGCGAAGCTACTTGTTGTTGGCTGAACTCCAGCGATTCCCTCAGAGCCTGAAATTCTTTATGCAGAACCTCCACCAGCGCGAGACGGGCGTCCAGGCTGGTTAGCTTCTTGTCTATTGAGTCCAGGATGTCGCCGTAGCTTCTATCTGGCGAGTCGGTGGAAGTGCTAGCCTCCGAACGAGTGCGCTTCTGCGATGGTGTGCTCGTTGGTGTATCCGAAGCAGGTTTCTGTGACTTACCCATAACGATGTTATCAAAGCACTCGTCTAGGTAGCACTCTAGCGAATCCAATGTTTCCTCATCCAGGTTGTTTAGAAGAAAAAAAAAAGTACCTTGATGGTTAGTTTAGAAGCTGTGTTTGGTTCAAAATGATTGCCTTGTTTTACCTGACTTTGATTGTATACTTTACCACATAACCGCCATGTTCACCTATGCACAGCTCTCGCGAGAACTCAGCAGCTTATCCTCTCATCTTGTACTTTTTTTTCAACGAGGAGAGAACAAGTCATCGCTCTGTAAGTCTCAAGTCATTACCTCAAGTCTCGAGTCAAGTCTCAAATGAATACAGGCAAGTCAGAGTCAAGTCAAGTTCCAAGTCTTAAACTTTGAATTTCAAGTCAGTTTGAGTCATGTTTTTAAAATGAAATTGCAATTTAATTTTAAGAGTAAATCATGAACCATGAGCTCTTTTTAAAATCTTCATTTATTTGAATAACTGATGAAACAAGTCAACTGAAATTAGAAGATTTAGAAAAAGTTGTAATGAACTCCTACCTCCATGTCCTGCTAATTTAAAGTACAATTATATTTATTAAATTAATAAATTAAATTAAAATTAATTTAGCTAATAAGAATTGTCTTCCTTTTAACTATAATTTAATGAATTCACTGCTAGGGATTTATGAGACTTTAACAAAAGTGTATGAGTGATGTAATTTTTAAGATGATATATAGATTTTTAAGAGTCACAGGTATTTACTAAAGTAAAGTCAGAAATTTGCAAGAAGAAAATAGATTTGTCAGAAAACAAACACACCTGAAGTTTATTTAGATTCAGATATTTCCAACAGAAAATGCCAGTCCAATTACATTTATGTGAAATTTATAAGATGTGCATCTGGATATTTAAAAAAGTGTAGCCTAAGTGGTTCGTGCATTCTTTTCCTTAATCTTAATTCTCTTGGTTCAGATGAGGCCATGGATATCTTGAACGGGAGAGCCTGTGAGGAAGAAGCTGCAATTTACCGTTTATTTAAGAACTTCACATGTCGAAAAAAGTTGGATGTTGTGCCATCTCTGTGATTCTCATCTTAGATGCTTTTAAATGTTCCACTGCGTTTTAGTCAACTACTCTGTAATTTATATTGCAGAAATAATTCATTATTCAGAGCAGAACTGTCATTGGCTGCAACGCTCTAATGCAATGACTTCGTTTTTTTTTTTTAATCTAGCAATGTGATGGGCTGTTCTGCAGCTGTCGCACACACAGACAGTCTTTGCTTCTTAACATGGGATCAGCTCCACAAGATCAAGTCTGACTCGAGTCCAAGTCGTGTGACTAAAGTCCACACCTCTGGTTTGTACCATCAAACTTGTATTTCTTTAAACACCCCCCCCCCCCATAAAAAAACCAAAACAAAACAAACTATATAACTGGGCTTACACACCGAACACGATAGACGGGACCAAAAAGCATGACACGCCCTTAACTGGTCGTTTGCACATTCGCACCTTAAAGCGATGTCCAAAGCGAACTGGTCGCGCTTTAACATATGCCATTTTCACGCGTGTGAAGCAGAAATGTGGAGGGATCCTGACCGGGACCGCTCCACTGCCCTCCTCCTCCTCGTCCCTCCCTACTTCTCCCGACCGTCCGGGAGCTCCCAGTGGACTTTGGTCTATGAGCTGACCACGTTAAATTTCAGGACCACTCCTGCAGGGGAAAACCCAGTCAAGCAGCGGCGGAAGGATCCAGAATTTAGGAGCCCAGCATGTGTGAGTGCAGCTGCCGGGTGCACTATGGTCTCCGAGCTACCAGTCGAGGTGAGGCAGAGGTATCAATAAACACCCTTGCCTCAACATCCCTATAAATCCTCGCGCATTTTATGCCGCAAAGGTTTTGTCCGCTGACACACCAACTACCAAGCTATCCATCTGTCTGCTGTTAGTAAAAGTTTATATGTGAGTGGCACGGCAACAACGGCTCTTTTAAGAGCCACCCACAAACCTCATAAGAACATTCCTGTCTAAATAGTTTAACCTCTTTATAATGTTTTTTTTTTTTTTCCTGTCTCTGTATAGAAAACAGCTGTATCATCATGTCATGCAGCTCGGGTTGATTAACCATTGTGTTTATCAGTTTAAATGTCCTGCTGATGCTGGGACTCGATTCACTCAGTCACAGCATCACTGACAACCTTCAGCTGATTGATTGTTGCGGCACGACTTGAAGCTGTAGTTGAGATTTCTCAAACTTCTGCGGCAGACATAAAATGCAGCGCGTATTTTCGGTCGTGCCTGAAACGCACCAGCCGCACTACTTGGTTGCGCAAATTAGGCAGAAAACCTTTTTCGCAATGTAAATCTGCTTCTGACATGTCGCGGTATCCCCAGTTGCGCTTCATCACGCTCCTCTATTGACTTTACATGTAAACCAGACTCTCTGGTTGCGTCTATCGCGTTCGTTGTGTAAGCACCGTAATGGATCCCGCAGATATACGTTTTATATACATGTTTAAACCCTTTGTTGCTGAAAAAGTATAATGGAATTTTGTAAATGTATGGTGCGCAGATTTTCTGTGGGCAAAGACCGTGTCAGCAGTACGTAAGTGCTCATGCGCAAAGCTCAAACGGATTAGTGTGTCTGAGTAAAATGAGTTTGTCCGTGGTGTTTCTTCATTGAAATCCACACATAGTAGGAGCACAACAGGAATATCTGTGATTTTTTAATCGCTGTGTGTGCGGTCCGATGCACTTCCGGCAATTTTATAATCCTGCAATGTGAAGAAGGCTTTAGTCCAAGCATCAAAGCAGCAGACAATTGTGGGGAAACAATAGATAAATAAATACCAAAAAACACATGATCCAATTTCCAGACTCTTTTATTATTTGTTATAAACAAATGTAAATAAAAGATGAGATATTAAGAGTTGGTAATTCCACGACCCATTATAGCTTTTTTTGTGTTTCTCTCTGGTTTTAGCAGAATCACGTAGCATTTAGGTCCAAACAGCGCCACCAAAAGGCCAAAACTAGAGGTTAAGATTGCAAACACTTCCACGGCATCTGCATATTTTCCTGGAGAGTTGATATAGGCAGGAACAAAGGCCACCCACACAGCACAGAAGACAAGCATGCTGAAAGTGATGAATTTTGCCTCGTTGAAATTGTCTGGAAGATTTCTTGCCAAAAACGCTAACATGAAGCTGATAAAGGCTAGTATGCCAATATAACTAAGTAGAACAGCAAATCCAAAGGTTGAACCAACTTCACATTCATAAACTATTTTGTCATTGTGATATTGTGTGTTTTTATTTGGCATGGGTGAAGCAGTGACGATCCACACAGTGCAGACTGCTGCTTGAATGCAAGTGAGAGCAAAGACGGTTCCTCTTTGCTGTGTTGGACCAAACCACTTGAGACTAGCTCCAACTCCTGGATTTGAGGCTTTGAACACAGCCAGAACCACCACAGTTTTAACTAGGATGCATGACACACAAAGCACAAAGCTGATGCCAAATGCTGCGTGTCTCAGCTGACATGTCCACAGCCTGGGTCGTCCAATGAACAGCAGAGAACACAGGAAACACAGTTTGAGTGAGACCAAGAGCAGGAAGCTCAATTCTGAATTGTTGGCTCGAACTATTGGTGTACTGCGGTGATAGATGAAGATCCCCAGAACAACAGCACAGATGAATGTGCCCAACAGTGAAGTGGTTGTTAAACAGATCCCTAGAGGTTCATGATAGGAGAGAAACTCAGTTTCCTTAGGAAGACAGTGATCAAGCTGGGGGCTAGACCAGAAATCTTCTGGACAACTGATGCACTCCCTGGCATCTGACAAAGAGGGAGACAACATTTTTTGCACATTATCATAAATATGTGAGGTAAAACAAGAAAAATAAAACACTTACTAGATTCATTGCTGATCTTTCCATCAGAACAGGGAATACAGTCAAAGCAACAAATTGGCTGCCCTTTTCTTCTTGCCATTCGTGTACCTGGAGGACAGTTTTCACTGCATGTAGACTGGGGTGGCTGGAGGTGGGAAATTTAATATGTCACTCCTCATTAACAATACTGACATTTAGAAAACAATCAAGAGGTTATCTGTTAAAAGAAGTAACCTGTTTTGGCTCAAAGTTCCAAAAGATTAGGTTTTCATTAAGAATGAGCTCTTCCCCTCCTAAGGCAGACTTCTTTACTTCACCTACATTCTGGATTTTAGTTCCACTATCGGGGAGCCACTTCCAGTTCATGACATCGTATATAGGCAGGGGATCACCATTTTCATCAAATGACACTTGATCACCAAATGGTGTGGTGAAATTAACTTTCTGTAAATAGTGCAAAAGCTACAGAAGGATGAAGAGATTGACAAACTTAAATCAGAACTTCATAAAAATCATCGGCAGTCTGTTTAAAATATTAACACAAGGTCAGCTATCAGAAATCGTACTGTACCTGCCATGGTTCCAGACTTTGCAGAGCAGCACAGCTCTTTTCAACAAAAGGTCCTTTGCCTGGCTCACACTGCAGCATCTCATCAAGAGCATAAGCCAAAGCATACACTGCTTTGTAAACATTATACTCTGGTCTGAGGTTAGAGACATCCAAAAGCTCAGTTTTAACCTGTTTAATATCTTCATTACCAGTGCATAGAGCTTTCTCATTTTCTTTCCATCCGTCTGGATTGAATTTACACTGAAATGTGTGCTCCCAAAACTGTCTCACCTGAAACAGAATCAGGATTCAGGATATACAGTATATTGTTTTACATGCCATTTCTTCAAAAATCCTACAGTTTTACCAAATTAGTTTCATTGTTGTCCTTTTTATCAGGATGGGTTTGTAATAGAAAATCTCTGAGTCCTGGTATTTCCCCTCGACGGATTGCGATACCCAGAGTTCCACCAAGGTAAGGTATGAAGCGTGGTATCTGAAGTACAGCTGCTGATGCCCATGCTTCGCTTGCAATCCATTGTCGGCCTGTGACATTTTGTTCTACTACCTGGGTATTATTTTACAAAACCACATTTTAGACTGTTGAAAACATGGTGTGACTGTCATGAAATTATTAGATCACTTTGTTCCTTTTGAAGAAAATTCTGTTATTTCAGTACATTCTTATTTTCATGAACAAAAATGTAAGTGAGAGAAGAATAAACTTTCCAGTGAAGTGTTATTG
Source organism: Apricaphanius iberus (assembly GCA_028564705.1). NCBI lineage: Eukaryota > Metazoa > Chordata > Actinopteri > Cyprinodontiformes > Aphaniidae > Apricaphanius > Apricaphanius iberus. The sequence continues at coordinate 139,110 of JAPXFQ010002229.1, read as the reverse complement.
CCTACCATTTAGATTTAAAAATGTAAAATTCTTTAAACTGGAGTAGTCAGATTAGTTTAAGCATTGCTTCTTACCTCTTCTATCAGCCTAAATGTGTGAATCTCATGAGCAAACACAATGACAACACGAGCTGTTGACATCTTTATCAAAGTTACAATTCTCCTAAGTTCACCTGGCTTGCTGTCCCAGGGCAAAACTTCAACATAGGCCAGGCAAGCTCCACCAGTCTGTGAGAGGCCTGATTGAAAAGACTGGGAAACATAAAAGCCATAATCATCGTCGGTAACCAGCAGGCCAACCCACGTCCAGCCATAGTGTTTCAGAATTTGAATCACGGCATACACCTGGGCAAACATGTTCAGGCGAGAAAACAAAGGTGTTTGAAGACTTGTACAGAGCTTTCATAAGACGTCTTTGTTAAAAATGTGCATAAAGTCATTGAAATAAAATCCTGTCATGGAAACCTGGTTACCCGAAGCTAGCACTCTTTGCTGCAGGTCAGCTTTCTTACTGTGTGTGGTGGCAGGACAAATGTCTTGTTTATCACAGTCTATTTTGATATTAATCTTTTTTTCTTTTTTTAAAATTTTGTGTGAACGTGTTTGCAAATTCAAACAAGTAGTTATTTCAATTGGAATTCCTCAGCTATTAACTGGTTTATGAAATTCAAGTATGAGTGACACATTTACTTGTATTTCCCATTTTGAGGAAGAGGCAAGCCACAGTTTGATGCATATTTATAATTCTAGGTAACAAGAAGAGGATGGTTTACTGATTAAACGTTGCTAAAACACTGTCTAAGAGACAATACAACAGATGGGATATATTGTTTTGAAAAAGTGTGTGTGCTAATAAGGGTGTCCAGTGATTTTAATAAAAGCAATTTTTTCCTAATGTGGTATTTTCCCCAACTGAATAAATGTGCTCAATAAAAAAGTAATCTTTCTCCTCATATCATTTCAATATGAAATATGCTGCTGCAATAAAAGTTTGAATTTTGTCAAGACTTTATACAAGTCTTTTTCCAGACTGCCGAAAACTTTTTAAGGAACTTATGCAATTGCAATATATGAGTAAATTACGTTGTTAAACACGTGTTGCATAAATTATATGTTTTACACAGAGTTAAACTGTATCTTACCTGGAAAGCATCACTAGGAATTGTTCGGAAGAAAGATGGAAACTGCTGACGATCACTCAAACAGGAACATGTGGCAAAATAGCTCACCTATCAGGACAGTTAGAAATACATTATTTTCTCCAAGTCAGACAAAAACATTGCCAAAAGATTTAACATTGAAAAAAAATATGATAGTGCTGAATATTTCAAGTGAAAACTAGGGATAGGATGAACTTACTATTGGTATTTTGAATAAACCTAGGACATTAGCAATAGCTATTGAAAAAGTTGAATAGGAATCACCAACTATCCCTAGAATTGGAGGAGTCCCTGAACAGTTCTCATGAAGTGAAAATCCCTCTTCCTGTCCACTGGCCAGAGATAGAGCACCACTGAATCCAATAACAAGTGCACCACAGTTATCATAAAGACTGTATCCCAGGGTCACATTTGGCAGCAGATTTGGGTTCTTGTTGATCTCTTCAATAGCAAAAGCCATGGTCATGGCATCCCTAAAACCTAGAGTATCAAAGCTAAAAAGAAATATTACAATGAGCTTCCAAAAGAAAAATATGCCATACATCATATCAATTGTGTAGGAATTAGACTATGTCATCTTACATTTGTTACTGGAGTCCAAATGTAAAACACCACTAAAATTTGCATCACTACTTTACAAAATACAGATTTGTGTCTCCACTTAGCAGAGAACATGATTTACATAGAAGTTTCATTTCCATATTCAGTATACTTACCCTTCACAGATCGGTTGTTCTGGCTCTGAGGTGTATGTGATATCAGGGAATAGAGAAGTGTAGTGTACTTCAAACAGCCCTCCCAGGACCACATCACCTTTCTTGTGCATTTCATTAAGATTAAACCTTCTCCTTAAACTACAAGATGAAGCAGTAGATGAGGCCACAGACAAGAAAAAGAGAGTACAAGAGTGTAAACATGTGTAAAGTAAAACCTCCATAACTCTCCTCCTCCTTCAGCTCATGTTTATATTGCTAATGCAAGAGTGCAAACATTTATATGCAAAATTACGTCATTACTTATGTGTTCTTTTAGCGACAAAGGCACCACAATACATTCAGATAGGCAGTTTTGCTTCATGTTCTACTATAACCAGTTATAACAGAAGTCAAGAAAAATATTCAGATACCTAATTTGTCAGTATTTTACTCCTGACCTAAACAACCTTTTTATACTTTTTTCAGGTACAAACCAACTGCATGTAAAAAAACCCAAAAAAAAACAACATGCAGCACATTTTCCAATATATATATATATATATATATATATTTTAAGATTTATTTACACAGGCAACGCAATCATGATGTAAGCTCCTATGCTCAATAGATACAAGTTTTAAACATTTTTACAAAGAAATATGAAAAAAGTGTAATTATCCATTTTCAGGTGTTGGTGGATGCTTCAAGTATAAACATGAAGAAAATGGTATCAGTCTTGTCAGTCTGTTTTTAATTTTAGATCTACTTCTAGTATTGATGTTCAGTCTTAAAATGTAAAATTTGGTTACAATAGGCCACTAGGACTCCAACATCGAATTGATAAAATTCCATGATAAAATATTTTGGCAATGAAGTCGGTCATCGATTTGTTGTATTGCTCAATTACATCATATGTGGTCACCAGTTGGCATTTATCAGCCAATGCGTGCAGCTCCTAAAATTAGGTTGGAGGCTGCAACTTTAAAGTGAGGAATTGTAGGGTCTCGGCAAAAGAAATATGTAAAAGTGTGGCACATTTCTACTCGCCACCCAGCTCGTCATGCATGACAAACAAACAGCAAGCAACATGCGTTAACTACATTGATTGACAGTGCAGATGTTGTTGCTATTTATTTTAGCAGTTGCACCTGCAAGCTAAGCTATTGTAACACACATAAAAACTGATAAAACACATTTTAAAAATTCATTTTATATTAATGTTTTGATTAAAATGACTGTTTTTGTTTGTAAAATGAATGTTTAATCCATCCATGTTAAAAGGGGTTAAAATAATAAAATGATTGGTTAAAAACATGTTAAAACAATAAACTAGTGTTAAAATATGTTAAAACAGTAAAATAATGGGTTAAAAACATTTTGGAATGATATAAAATGTTTAGATGTGTATTTTAGAGTTTAACAACCAATTCCAAATGTAGCTTTGGGTAATCTCAGCCAATTGGTTGTCCTGCCCTTAGTTTGTGCACCGCCTGTGCTAGTCAGTGCAGTGCAGATGAGAAGCTTTGCTGTGAAGAGAAGCTTGTTAACCTCATGGTGAGATTCTGAGTAAGTTCATGAATCTAGCTTGTATCAGGTTCAATAATACATGATATAAATTTTTGTTTTATGCTAAAGGTTTGAGATAAGCCTTGTGTGAACACATGTAATAGGTGTAGCAGCCGAGCAGAGGAAAGGCAAGGAATGACAGTTTCCCTGCCTACTCTTGAGTGCGTTACACCAATGAGTTCACATTGACTTTGCGGGCCTCCTAGCCGCTATGCTAGCTTTTACTATTGTAAACTCCATTGAGATTTGCTAAAACTGCTTGCATGTGATTCTGTGAGTTACAAAACCAAATAAAAAGGTTAAAAGATATATTTACTAGGGCTAAACAAATTGCATGCGAATTGCATGCGTCTTGCTCCGGGTGTTTTGTAAGACAACAGGACATCACATTAGAGGACATTAGAGTGCGCATGCATCGGCGTCCTGATGCCTCCTGCTAACTCCGTCTCGTTAACACGGTTTTAACTAGTTTTAAATTCTTTTTTAACTGTTTGTTTTTCGTTTTTTAATAATTTCTTTTGACTGCCAGAGCAGCAGTCGGACTCCGGGAGCCACCCACATCGCGCCAGACCCAGGACTACAGCCGTGAACCGCCGAGGAGTGCTTCACTACACCCCGAATCCACGGAACGAGCCCTCGGCGTCCTCTAAACACCGCTGCAGTGCTGTGGAAGCCAAGCTGCCCAACATCCAGCAGGTCCTGGATAACGAGAGGTCTTCTGCCCAGCAGCCAGCACAGCATCCACCCAGCACTCTCATCATTGGAGATTCTATTATCCGGCATGTTAGGATGAGAGGAGCTGTCACCCTTTGTTTTCCTGGAGCTACAGTAAAGGATATATCTGAACACATTCTGGACTCCATCCAACGTTTCCCTACTGTGAGTAAAGTTATAATTCATGCTGGAACCAATGACATCCGTAAACAGCAGTCTGAGCTTTTAAAGCAGGATTTTATTCATCTTTTTAATCTTTTAAAAGACAAGCCCCTATCTGTTTTAATCTCTGGCCCCACTACCACCATCAGCAGAGGAATCGATCGCTTCAGCAGGACCTCTCTCAACACTTGGCTTTCCTCTGTTTCAACACTAAGATGGCGCCGAGGATGGCAGCCGTGGTGCTTTCGTGCGCTCTGTTTTGTTTGTTCTTTTGCGTTAACTGTTCGTCTGCGTGCTCTTATACCCGCATGGAGCTTCTGGACATTAGAACTACCACCCCTACGGACTTATTACCAGTTTTTTTAGCATCAGCTGCGGACCTGGTCCATTTTTTGACCAAAAGAGGGCAACGGCGCCGTGGAAAGCGAGCGGGTTCACTCGTCCGCCTGCTCAGACAGGGCGCGCGCACGCCTTTACCTGGCATCTTTCTCTCAAACGTCCGCTCACTTCCCAACAAGATGGACGAACTAGCGCTGCTGATGAGATGTAACAAGGACTTTTCCTCGTCTTGTGTTTTGTGCTTCACGGAGACGTGGCTAAGCGCGAGTGTCCCGGACAGCGCGCTTCACCTGGAAGGCTTCCATCTCCTCCGCGCGGATCGCAACGCGGAGCTCTCCAACAAAACAAAAGGCGGTGGCGTTTGCTTCTACATCAACAGCAGCTGGTGCACGGATGTGACTGTGATCTCCCAACACTGCGCTCCTTCTCTGGAATATCTTTTCATTCACTGTAAGCCTTTTTATTCACCGCGTGAGATCGCTTCATTCATTCTGGTGGCTGCCTACATTCCGCCGAGCGCGGACGTGCGCGAGGCTCAGCGCACGCTTGCAGGCCAGATATTACATGCGGAGCGGTCTTTTCCGGACTCTCTTGTTATTGTGCTTGGTGACAAAGGTAACAAGGGAAACCTGAGCCAGGAATTACCAAAGTATAGACAGTTCATTAAATGCCCGACCAGAGAGGAGAACACGTTGGATCACTGCTATACTACAGTCAGCAGAGCGTATCATGCTGTGCCGCGCGCTGCCCTCGGACTATCAGATCACGTGATGGTGCACCTAATTCCCTCATACCGACAGAGACTGAAATTGGCCAAGCCTGCGGTGATAACAACAAGGAAATACACCTCTGAAGCTGTGGAGGAGCTGCGCTCATGTTGGGAGACGACAGACTGGGGAGCGTTTGGAGCAGCCACGGACAATCTGGACGAGTATACGGACACTGTGACCTCATACATTCAGTTCAATGAGACGCGCATCATCCCAACGCGCACCAGGATTTGTTATAACAATGACAAGCCCTGGTTCACACCCAAGCTCCGGCGCCTACGTGAGGAGAAGGAAGTAGCGCGGCGGAGCGAGGACTGGAGTACATACAGACGAGCAAAGTACCACTTCAGCAGTGAAGTGAGAAGAGCAAAATCTGTGTACTCCAACCGTATACAGGAACACTTTAGCTCCAATGACTCTGCAGCCGTGTGGAGGGGGTTGAGGGCTCTCACAAACTACAAGCCCAAAGCCCCCCAGGCCCTGAACGACCGGACTCTCGCCCAGGGCCTGAATACACACTACTGCCGCTTTGAACAGCCGTCTGCTCCTCACACCTCTGCTCCCCCCACCATCACCCCAACCATCAACGACCCCAGCACTTCATCAAAGGACTCCTCAGACCCCCCCTCCTCCCCCCCTGCCCTCTCCATCCAGGAGGAGGATGTGCGCCGACAGTTTTTGAGGCTGAACAGGAGGAAGGCCCCCGGGCCGGACGGTGTCTCCCACTCCACCCTGAGACACTGCGCGGATCAGCTGGCCCCCGTGTTCACGGACATTTTCATCACCTCCCTGGCGCTCTGTCGCGTGCCGTCCTGCTTCAAAACCTCCATCATCGTCCCTGTCCCCAAAAAGCCACGGATCACAGGACTTAATGACTACAGGCCGGTGGCGCTGACGTCTGTGGTCATGAAGTCATTTGAGCGTTTGGTTCTGCCCCACCTCAAGGACATCACCGCCCCCCTCTTGGACCCACTGCAGTTCGCCTACAGAGGCCAGGGGTTTTTCCTGCTGCCTTTAAAGCGGCGGTAGTGAGGCTGAAGAAGAGCAATTTAGATTTTAATGATTTAAACAACTACCGACCGGTATCTAACTTACCATTTTTAAGCAAAGTTTTAGAAAAACTTGTTTTTATTCAACTTAATGATTTTATTAACGCTCATAATGTCCTAGAGAAATTTCAGTCTGGTTTTAGGATGAACCACAGCACAGAGACGGCGCTTTTAAAGATTTTAAAGGATTTTAGACTAAGCTATGATGCTAAAAAGGTGACAGTGTTGGTTCTTCTGGATTTAAGCACTGCCTTTGATACAGTAGACCACACTATTCTTTTAACTCGTTTAAAACAGATCGGCTTCTCTGGTGCTGTTCACAAATGGTTCACATCCTACCTCACAGACAGGACTTTTACGGTAAGTTTAGATACATGTTCCTCTAAGGTCCATAAGATCACTTGTGGTGTTCCCCAGGGTTCAGTTTTAGGCCCAGTGCTTTTTAACCTGTATATGCTCCCTCTTGGCAGTGTTATCAGGAGACATGGAGTTAACTTTCACAGTTATGCTGATGATACACAGTTGTACATCTCCATGTCTCCTGATGACACACGGCCAATGGATGCACTTTTTAACTGCATTTTAGGCATTAAATCCTGGATGGCAGAAAACTTTCTCCAGCTCAACCAGGACAAAACTGAGGTTTTAGTTATCGGTCCTGAGGCTCAGAGAGAAAAACTTTTACCAAAACTACAATCATTGTCTTTTAATTCTTCTTTACAAGTGAAGAACCTGGGTGTGATTTTGACTCTGAGCTGACTTAACCCTCACATTAAAAACATCACCAAAATAGGTTTTTATCACCTAAAGAACATTGCCAGAGTCCGCCCCATTCTCTCTCGGGCCAATACGGAGACGCTAATGCATGCTTTTATCACCAGTAGAATTGATTATTGTAATGTCCTGCTTTCTGGTCTTCCCAAAAAGACTACCTCAGGTTTACAGCTTTTACAGAATTCAGCAGCTCGTGTCCTGATGAAGACCAGGAGGCGGGAGCACATTACACCGGTCTTAGAATCACTGCATTGGCTCCCCGTATGTTTTAGGATCGATTTTAAGGTTCTTTTAATGGTTTTTAAGTGTCTTAATGGTCTTGGGCCTTCTTATCTGTCAGAAATGCTTTTACCGTATGAACCCTCGCGGTCTCTGCGCTCCTCTGGCAGCCGTCTCCTTGTCATCCCCAAAGTCAGGACACAGACTCATGGTGAGGCGTCTTTCCATTATTATGGCCCTCACCTCTGGAACAGGCTGCCAGAGGATCTCAGGGCCGCAGAGAACGTTCATGTTTTTAAGAGCAGGCTCAAGACTCACCTTTTTAGCTTAGCCTTTAACTAATTATTATTTATTAATATATTTTTAATCGCTCAGCATGTTTTACCTGATTTAATTTTTAGTTTAGCTTTTAACTGTTTATTTATTAATCTGCTTTGCATTTTTATTATTTGTTTTACACTTATTGTTTTATACTTTATATTTTATTAACTTTATATTTTAATGTATTTTAATCTTTCTTGCCAGTGTTTCCTCTCTGGGGGGCCCCCTGCATCGGGGGCGGTGGTCGGCTGTGGCTGCCTGGTTGCCCCCAGGTAGCGCTTGGGTGGAGGTGGGGGTACCAGCCCTCCCTCCTCTGGGCGCCCTGGGTCGGAGCCTTGGTTGCTGCTGTTGATCTGCTGCTGCTGATGCAGATGGCTCCCATGATGGCATTTCATGGCTCATCTGTACCTTGTTGGGAGGGGGTTGTATTTGCATTGATGATTTTATTTTTGAAGGGGGGGTTGTGGGGTTATTTTAAATCTGTAAAGCACTTTGAGTAACTTTGTTTGAAAAGCGCTTTATAAATAAAGTTTGATTGATTGAGTTTGATTAAAGTATATAGCTCACAAACAGTTTTTGTATTTCTTTTAGTTTATGATGTATGTATATATGTTTTTTGTTTTTTGTTAGTCGTGTATTGTGTTTTATTTCCTCACGTGTGATTTTTGTGTTAAATTGATGGGAATAATTCATGATATATGATGCTTTCATGATAAATATTTACAAAATAGAATTTGAATGAATAAGTTGTACAACATAATTGAAAATGAAAAATGAGCAAAGTCAAACTTAAGTTTTATGTGATTGTAGCAGCAGCTATCTGGGTAGTTGGTCTCAGACGCTCACAGAGTTGGACATGAAAAAAGTTTTGGCTTTATAGAAGACCTGAGTGTAATTTATATCCGACCTTATCCTTAGGTAGTTTTTTTTGTGTGTATGGTAGTGCCAAGTACTCGAGAACCAGAGAGCTGAGAACTGAGACTGGATCCAGAGACCTAAGAAGATTTTCCATTAACGGATGACGAGCTATTGGCCATTTGAACAAAACCTATTTTGGATACCTACAGTGTGATAGGACAAGCTGCACTGCATTCACAAATCACTGGAAGGGTTTTCACATACCTGACACTCACTGGTTGACATAACTGGGAAAAGCGACCCGGGTCCAACTTTATTTTATTTTTGGTATACCAAGTCCGAACATTTTTATTTTGTATATCTGCATATCTTGTATGTTGCAGAAAATCTAATACAGCATATTTCAAATACTATTTTGATTTTGGTTCTTGTAGTTGCTCATCTTTCAGGCTCTAGTGGTTTCTAAAATCTTCTGAAATTACCTAAACCTTATGTCATACATCACGTAATTATAGTAATACAATAAGTGAGCTCATTGTGCTGTTTAAATACATTTAAGAGTGAAGACACCAAAATATATGTTATGTTAGGTCATGATCATGTGATCATTGACTGATTTGGTTGGTCATTCAAGTGAGGAGCCGATGCAGCTGGGGAGACTCTCAAAGGAGGAGTGAGAGTGGCACTGGGGTGAGGGATTAGGCGCTTACTGCGCCTCAGCTAAACACCTCCACCCGCAATGTCCTCCCCGCCGGGGAAACGAAGAGACCCGGCAGACCTTGGTGGAGTTCGATCTCGTCCTTCTTTCTCCACGACCCTTACCCTCTTCCAGCCTAAGGTAGTTATTCATTTTAAACAGCAGCAGTTATGTCATTTGGCTCTTCTTGATACCGGAGAGGCTGAGAATTTTATCGTTCAGAATCTGGCCCATCAGTTAAATATTCTTCTCATTTCTGTCAACCGATTTATCCCAGTTACCTCAGTGGATGGGCGTCCTCTTTAGCCCTACCCAAATTCCAAACACCAAACTCAACCTGTCCATTTGTCCATTGACTTTCATCACAATCACATTCAGTTTCTTGTCGTCTCGGCCAATTCCTCCCCTCTCATATTGGGCTATCCTTGGCTGGCCTGGCTGAATGGCCCTTGCCATTCAGCCATGTGTAGTTGTGATGATGATTTTATTTTTGTTTTTTTTAACTGGGGGTTGGGTGTTTGTGGGGTCATTTTAAATCTGTAAAGCACTTTGAGAAACCATGTTTGAAAAGGGCTTTATAAATACAGTTTGATTTGATTTGCCTGCTAGTTTAAAAAAGCTGCAGAGCTTTCTGGGGTTTGCTAGTTTTTACCGGCGTTTCATTCAAGATTTCAGTTTGGTGGCAGCACCTCTCACTGCTCTTACTAAATCGTCCAACCAATCTCTACTCTTTAAGATGCCACCAGATGCAATTCAAGCCTTCCGACATCTTCTTCGCTTGTTTACTTCGGCCCCCATCCTTCTCCATCCCGACCCCAAGAAGCCCTTCGTGGTAGAGTTGGATGCCTCGGATGTTGGTGCTGTATCAGGCCCTCCTAACGAGGGCCTGATGGCAAACTCTCCCCTTGCTCCGACACACAACAGAGATATGGTATTGGTAACCGTGAATTGTTAGCTATTAACACTAGAAGACCCAGGATTTTTTGCTCTACCTATAAAGCCCACAGGTAAGCCGAAAGGCTGGATGGCCCCCTGTGAACCCTCCTTTTGTTATGTAAACGGGGCAATCACTGGGACACCACAGGAGGGGGGATATGTTTTTGTCTGTTTTGCTCTTTCCCTCTATTTTCTCTTTTCCTGTCTCTCCCTGTCTCAACTCATAAAAACCAGACTGACTGTTGCTGTTTGCCCACACTGTGATGTTATGTTATGTCAAAGATATGATATTATATGTCTGATTTCAAAATATCAGTTATGTATTTGAGCAGTGGAAATACTCTGGAAATGCTAAGTTCCATTCGACACTGTACTGTTGAACATGCACGGCAAATGGAGCATGTGGACTGGTTCATGGCCCTCCCTGAACTAATGGCATTTATTGCTATTGTTATCTTGCGGGGGCTGACCAAGGTTCCATCACTGCATGACTGCTGGTCAGCAAACCTGGGAAACCCCCAGATCATGGCAACTATGTCCCGAAATCGCTTCCAAGAAATCATGCAACACCTACGCTTTGACGACAAGGACACCCGCAGTGAGCGAGCAAAGACGGATAAGTTTGCTGCAATTTCCGGTGTGTGGGGTTCGTTTGTCACCAACTGCATCACATCCTACAACCCTGGTCGACACATCACCATTGATGAACAGCTTTTCCCGTCAAAGACTCGCTGCTGTTTCCTGCAATACATTTCAACAAAACCTGACAAGTTTGGGATCAAGTTTTGGGTGGCTTGTGACTTGAAATCCAAATACATCTGCAATGTCCTCCCATATCTTGGCAAGGACCCCAGTCGTTCCAGTGGAGAGAGACTGTCCGAAAATGTAGTGATGAGGCTGATGGAACCATTCCTGGACAAGGGCAGAAATGTTACCACGGACAATTTCTTTACATCGCTGTCACTGGCACAACGACTGCTTAGCCGGAAAACCACCATCCTCGGCACAGTCAACAGGATTCGGCGAGAAATTCCACAATCAACAAGACAGAGGGACCGTGATGAATTCACCACTCAGGTATTTTCAACCACTGGTGCCACGCTAACGGTGTATGCGCCCAAACGGAAGAAGACAGTATACATTCTCAGCAGCATGCACCGCGTCATTCAGACTGAGAATACCACCAAACGGAAGCCAAACACTGTCACCCTTTACAACACCACAAAGTGCGGCGTTGATGTGATGGACCAGATGGTGCGGGAGTACACTGTCCGCAGAGGAACACGGCGCTGGCCAGTCGCTGTGTTCTATAACATGATTGATATGGCAGCACTGAATGCACATGTGCTCTATCAAGCATGCACCGGGAGGCAGGAGAGACGGGTGGACTTCCTGGTGGAGCTGGTGTCTGGTGGGGATGTTGGAAGCCCAGTGTTGTAGGGTTCTGATAACGTCTACATCCTTCTACATATATTACATTTTGATTCAGCTCATATATTCTGCTCAGACAGTCAGTTAGCAATCCTGCTCCTACCTGATTCTCCCCCTCCCCCATTTTATGTCAAGGTGTTTTGAGTGAAGTGGCTCAGCATATCCCCCCCCCTGTGGTGTCCCAGTGATTGCCCCGTTTACATAACAAAAGGAAGGTTCACAGGGGGCCATCCAGCCTTTCGGCTTACCTGTGGGCTTTATAGGTAGAAAAGCCAAATGGCTGCTCTCTGGTAGTTCTAGTGTTAAGTGGGCCCTGGAGGAGTGGTGGCACTGGCTCCTGGTGGTCCAAGAACTATTCCTGATCTGGACGGATCATCAAAACCTAATTCACATCCGATCAGTTAAACAACTGAACCCTAGACAGGCTCCTTGGGCCTTATTCTTCAACCCTTATAACTTCCACCTAGCCTATCATCAAGGTTCAAAGAACACCAAGGTAGATTCTCTATCCAGACAGTTCTCTCACTCTCCTCCTCAGATCATCCCCAACCTATTCTACCCACCCAACGGTTTCCCCCTTTGCTGGCCTCTGGAAGACTCCATTCGCATGGCTCTGCCTGATGAACTTGTACCTCCTGAGAAACCTCCAAATCGCCTCTACATTTGCACCAAATTTTGTCAGGAAGCTCTGGTTTGGAGAAAGTCCTCCCCATTTTCAGGTCACCTCGGTCATGCCAGAACGTTACAGTTTTTACAGCAGGCTTTCTGGTAGCCATCCATGAGACTTGATGTATGGGAATTCATTTCTGCCTGTGATGTCTGTACTCATTTTAAACCGGCCTCTTCTTTCTCAGCAGGAAAACTTCAACCCCTCCCAGTTCCGAAATGCCCCTGGTCCCATATTGGCCTAGACTTTGTTACTGGCCTTCCCATCGTGGATGGTTTGGACACATTTTGGACACTCACGATTGTGGACCGATTTCCAAGGGTGGCCATTTGGTGGCTCACCTGGGCCTACGTTCTGTCAAACGAATGGCATAACTTTTTTTGGAACATGTCGTCCACCTCCATGGGTTCCCCAGGGATATTGTCTCGCACCAAGGACCTCAATTTACTTCCAAATTTTGCAAGGCCTTTTGCCGTTGGTGCTTCAGTTAGTCTTTCTTCTTGCTACCATAAGGTTGGGGGGAGGTTGGGGGGTCCCTGACAGGTCATGATCATGTGATCATTGCAATTTCCTATTTAAGGAGTGCTTTCTCACACACTTGACGCTCTGACGTCAGTTCCTCTGTGTCCCGAGCCGTTTCCGCCAGCTTACTCCTATCTCTCTATCTCTCTCACATCGCTGTCTCCCTCTGGTCTTCTCATTCAATTCAATTCAATTCAGTTTATTTATATAGCGCCATTTCACAACAGATGTCATCTCAAGGCACTTTATAAAAAGAGTTATTACAATACAATGTTTAGTGTAGAAATTACAGAACCACAGAAGATTGCGTCGTGAAATTCTCAGCAATCCCTCATACTGAGCAAGCATGCAGCGACAGTGGGAAGGAAAAACTCCCTTTTAACAGGAAGAAACCTCCGGCAGAACCAGGCTCAGCACAAGCGGTTATCTGCCGCGACCGTCTGTGGCATGGAGAATACATAACAGAGACACAGAAAGAGCAATAGAACTGATGCAGAAGTTTGTTGCAGGACGTGGAGAATTTTCCGTCACTGCAATGCCATCTTAGTCAGGGTCGTCAAGCAGGGCTAATCCGGAGCACCTACTATAATAGAAAACAGGTTAGTGCTTGAATTGACAGCACATCATGCAGTTGGGGAGAAGTAGGAGAGAAAGTAGGAACAGACCCTAATAATGTCCTCCAACAGCCTAGCCTAAAGCAGCATAGCTACTAACATTAACCTGTCTCCTAGCTACTAGGAGACCTGGCTACCAACACTCTGTCTGAGTCCTCCTGATCGAGGCTCAGCCCGTGGACGGTGTAGGGCCGGTAACGGCCCCCGTCATGCCGGGGTCTTCTCGGAGTCGGGTTGTTTGAGAATGCAGCCCAAAGTGGGTGGTAAACTCCATCTAAGGCTAAATACCGGCACGAGACCGATAGTCGACAACTATCTTAAGGAAAAATAGACATAACTGAGAGGACAGAGTTGAAGAGGGCGAGAAACGTTTAAGAGATAAACGGGTGGGGTCCGCACAGTCTGCCCGGGGGATTCAACCCGGCAGGTAATGGGCGGCCGCACTGTGTGGGAGGATCCCCTTGAGGGACCTCTCTCCGGCGCTGGCTGGCCCCCGTGGGGCGCATTTCTTCCGCGGCGGTAAGCCGCGACCGGCTCCGGATCTTTACCTGGCTTACATTAATCTATCTCTACCTAGCTACTCTACCTCTTCCTATCTCTTCCTAACTTTTGACACTCTGCCTGACTACTAGGTCTCTGTTAGGAACATATGGAACAATCAGGTCTGTTATGTATGATGGAGCCAGATTATTAAGGGTTTTATATGTCAGAAGGAGGATCTTGAATTCTATTCTAGATTTTACTGGGAGCCAGTGAAGAGAAGCTAAAACAGGGGAAATGTGATCTCTTCTTTTAATATTCACCAGAATCCTAGCAGCAGCATTTTGAACTAACTGAAGACTTTTAATTGTATTCTGTGGACTACCTGATAATAGACAGTTACAGTAATCCAGCCTTGAAGTAACAAAGGCATGGACTAGTTTTTCAGCATCACTCCTGGACAGGATGGTTCTAATTTTTGTAATATTCCTAAGGTGAAAAAAGGAAATCCTACAGACTTCTTTAATGTGAGATCTAAATGACATATCTTGGTCAAAAATGACACCGAGGTTTTTTGCTTTATTACTGGAGGCTAATTTAATGCCGTCCAGGTGAAGGGGCTGACTAAGTAGTTTCTTTTTCAGAGCTTCTGGTCCAAAGACGACAACTTCTGTTTTATCAGAATTTAGAAGCAAGAAGTTTAGAGTCATCCAAGTTTTTATGTCTTCCAGACATGCCTGTAGTCTACCTAACTGATTGGATTCATCAGGATTTATGGATAGATATAGCTGTGTATCATCTGCGTAACTATGGAAATTTATCCCATGCTGCCTAATTATTTTACCAATAGGAAGCATATATATAGTAAAAAGAATCGGCCTAAGCACTGAACCCTGTGGTACTCCGCAAGTAACTATGTGATCTTATTCCTGACTATTCAGGTGTTGCCAGACTAAAAAGCGTGCCGCCTTTTTCCCTTCACTCAAATTCCTCTGCGCTTGGGTCAAGTCCGCACACAACACTCCTCTCACTCTGCCAGATCAGAAATCTGACATGTGAGAATAATAAATTACATGTTTTATCAATTAATCGAGTGGACATCCCATCCGATTCATCAATAATCCAAATAATTGTTTGTCACAGCCCTTGTCGCCACCATTTGCCTCACGGAGTGCATCTCCAGCGCATAGAGTCTATGATGTTGTTGATTGTGGCCAGTGGAATGTTGGCCCACTCATCTTCAATGGCTGTACAATGTACATCCTATGCAAATTAATGTTAGTAATAAATGCGTTTTAGCTTTAGTGAATGTGTTTGAGTGATAAATCATTCCACTTTCCTTAACAGGATATAATTGTATTTTTAATCTTCCTTCCCTCTGCCTTGGGATAGTGGTCTGCTGTGACTGCCTGGGTGCTCTCCAGGTACCGCTTTGGTGAAGGTGGGTGTCTCAGTCTTCCCTCCTCTTGGCAACCTGTGTCGGTGCCTCGGCTGCTGCTGTCATTGTTATGCTGCTGATGCAGATGTCTTCTCTGATAGCGTTTCCTTACTTGACCTGGCTCATCTGTACTTCGCCCAATGTCCTTGTTTACTGTTTCTTCTAAGGGTGTGCATGAAAAAGAGCTGAGTTGGGGGAGGGAGTTATAACTGTGATCGCGTTTTTAATTCTGTTGGAGAGGGACGGGAATGTGGTTTATGTGGGGTCATTTTAGTCTGTAAAGCACTTTGAGATGCAATTTTGAATGAAAAGCGCTTTATAAACAAAGTTTCATTCATTGATTGAACAGGATACAGCAGTAAAAATAAATGATTCACATTATTCCCTTAAAATTTCGAAAAATTCCTTTATTTTACCCAGGCTCTCCGGGGAACAACATTTTTTTATTACTGGTTGTGCTTAAGGTGGAAAATGGCATAAGACCAAAATATGTGAAAAGTTTGCATATGACTCTGGTACAGTTATGAAGCAGCATATGAAAAATGAGCAAAGAGATAATTTCTATTGTTTCATGAATTTTCCCTTAATTAACAGTTCACAAACTATGCAGATAATATTTTACTATACAAATCCGTAAACACATTCAATTTCATTTTTTGTTCATTTATGCTGTTTGCATGAAAAACCAGCTACTGTTTAACAGTTTGTGGTTCTATGACCCATGATGGCTTTCTTTGTGTTTCTATCAGGTCTTAGTAGAATTATGTAACACTTGGGTCCAAATAGCGCCACCAGGAGACCAAAGCTGGATGCCAGGATGGCAAACACCTCCACTGCGTCTGCATATTTGCCTGGAGAGTTGATATAGGCAGGAACAAAGGCGACCCACACAGCACAGAATATCAGCATGCTGAAAGTGATGAGCTTGGCTTCATTAAAGTTATCTGGTAAATTTCTTGCCAAAAATGCCAACACAAAGCTAAGAATGGCAAGTATACTGATATAACCCAGTAAAGCACTGAAACCAATTATGGACCCAACAACACACTCGTAAACAATCTTGTCATTGTGGTACTTAGTGTTTTTATGAGGCTCTGGCGACGCAGTGACAATCCATGCTGCGCAAATTGCAACCTGAATGCATGTCAGAGCAAAAACTGTTCCTCTCTGCTGCACAGCACCAAACCACTTAAGATTGCCTCCACCTCCTGGTTTAGAAGATTTGAACACAGCCAGAACCACCATGGTCCTAACTAGGATACATGAGACACAAAGCACAAAGCTGATTCCAAATGCTGCATGCCTAAATTGGCATGTCCACAGTCTTGGTCGTCCAATAAACAACAATGAACAAAGGAAGCACAGTTTAAGTGACACAAGGAGCAGGAAGCTCAGTTCTGCATTATTGGCTCGTACAATGGGCGTGCCACGGTGATATGTGAAGATACCCAGAACAACAGCACAGATAGATGTTCCCACCAATGAGGTCACTGTCAAACAGATACCCAGAGGTTCCTGATAGGAGAGGAACTCTGTTTTCTTAACAACACAGTGATCACGCTGGAGGTTGGACCAAGAATCTTCTGGACAACTAAAGCACTCCGAGGAGTCTAAAAAATAAAAGGAAATTCACTTTTAGCACAAGCACATGGGCTCAATTAGATATCTATACATGATGAGCTTTAGCACAATTGGATATTGTTACATTGAATAAACTAATAAAGTGTACCACAATAAAAACCTGCTGATATGTGAGGTGCAAAAATGGGTTTCTGTGTTAATATTTCAATAAAATACTTTATCTCGATGTATTCTCCTGTGTAGAGGACATACTTTCTCACGAGTGGCATCTTCTGTTAAGGGGAGGTACTGCGGGGAGTGTAAATCAGCACAATCTTTAACTAAGCCATGTAGAACCAACAACAGATTTAATTTGTAACCAAAGAGTAACTCCATGATGATTCTCCACATTCCTCTGATAGGTCGATCTTTCACGGGAATTAACTTGAGGACGTGGGCAGAATTTTAAATTTTGCTGTAGCTTTAAGAACATCTCAGGTTTGGTTATTTATTGCTTAGATCCCTTTTTTTCATTATGTGATTTCAGATAAATAAACCAAGCTGCATCTTTGGTTTGAAATAGTGAGGTTGGAAAAATAATAATAAAATGTTTCAACTTCATCAAGCATATTGTATTATTATATACCACAATATTTCTACATAAGTATTAATCTTAGTAAAAATGCATATGGCCGGTATACAACTTGACAGTTGTTTTAAAACACTAAGTGTGTGAGAGGTCTCCATTTGGTTTAGTCACCAAGACCACAAAAACATGAATTTATTCAAGGTTTAAAGCAATACTCAGCAACAAGCTATGAAAATGATACCAACCAGTTTCATTGCTTATCTTTCCTTCTGAGCACAGGACACAATAAAAACAGCACAAAGGTTCGCCTTTCCTCCTCACCATATGTGTTCCTGGGAGGCAGGTCTCACTGCACACTGACCTGGGGGGCTAAAACCGGAAGTATTTAATTTAATGTAATGTGACTATTGCATTTTACATTACAGTAAAGTAATTTTTTTACTTTTTTAGGTTTAAAGTTCCAGAAGATTTTGACTTCATCAATTGTAAGTTCTTCCTCCTTTGATGCAGACCTTTTAACCTCGCCCACACTCTGAACTTTAATTCTTCCATCAGGCAGTAAAATCCAGTTCATAACATCATATATTGGTGATGCATCACCATTTTGGTCAAATGTGACTTTGTCACCAAATGTTGTTGTGTAGTTCACCCTTTCCAGGTAGTACATTAGCTATAAACAAGGGATATTAAGAAGTCCAGGGATATAAATTTGTATGTAATACATAGAAACCTAATAATTGACTATTAAGTATTGTTTCTTCAGATATATCAACAAAATACAAACATAGACACATTTTCTGTCATTTCTGATAATTATTTCAGTGACGTCTTATTTTAAAGGCTTGCATTAACACTATCTCAGGAGCTACATAATGACATTAATATCATTAATTTGTAAAAATGTGGATGTTTTGTTTATACTTTTTTCCCCCACCAAGGTCACAAGCTAGCACATTGAAAAGTTATGGAAATACAAGGGGGTGCATTCTAGACATATCAGTCATATCTGCAGTTTTTCATTTGAATATTGTGGCTCATTAGAGTTGCTTTGTATTTCTAGTAGCTGGATCAGTATCTTAAGCCTGAGCTTTGAGGTGTTTAGAAAAATATTTTCATTAGTAACTTTTAAACTGATAACATACCTGCCACAGCTCAAATGTTTGCAAAGACGCACAACTGTTCCCACTGAAGGGGCCTTGACCTGGAACACAGCTCAGCATCCTACTAAGTGCATGTGCGAGTGCATACACAGCTTTGTAAATATTATACTCAGGCCTGAGTTCTGACACATTCAAAAGGTCTGTATTCACACTGTTTAGGTCTTCTTGACCAGTGCATTGCGCTTCAGCGTGTTCTACCCAAGCTGCTAAATGCGATGAAAACTTGCACTGAAACGTGTGTTCCCAAAACTGTTTCACCTGAAAGAAATTAATAGATTTTTTAAATTGCACACCAATATTGATCATTTCAGCATACTTTTTGTAAGCAGTTTGTACAGCCGTACATATTCAAACACTCACCATGCTGTTTTCAGAAATACCGTTGTGCTGCTCAGGATGAATTCTCAATAGGAAGTCTCTGAGTCCTGGTATTTGTCCTCGACGGACAGCAATGCCAAGGGTTCCACCAAGAAATGTTGCAAAAGAAGAGATTTGGTGTCCTTCAAGCAAAGTCCAAGCCTCACTAGCAATCCACTGCAGGCCTGTCAGATTCTGCTTCACCACCTGAGTATTACACAATATTGTTTTTCAAGACTTTTGAAAAATCTAAGTAAATCTTTTTTGTGCACCTGGAACACATGTACACAAAAAATCTTTTTTGTGCTAGGTGCACTCATTAATAGAGATATTTATTACATTAAAAATATAGTATTTAGCAGTGAAAAGTTTGTGAAACTTTTCTCTTTTTATGTTTAAAAAGACCAAGTCATGGTTAGTTTGTATTATTAAAAATCAAATCTTTAGATTACAATAAAACACCTAACCAATTTTGACTTAAAAAAGGCAAAATTAATTAAACAGATCGCATATTTCTTATTTTGAAATTTAATAAGGCATGCTTGTATTTGAATTTTACAGAATCAAAAACAAGCCAGTAAACTTCAGTTTTTTTTATTTAAATGTACTTTTTTTTATTTGGGCTTCGTTGATGACAAAGCTATTTTCTCTAACCTGTTCCATGAGCTTGATCATGTGCATCTGGTGTGCAAACACAATCACTACACGTGCTGTGGATTTTGTCATAACATTAACAATCCTTTTATATTCCCTCGGATTGTCTCCCCAGGGTAAAATCTCTCTGTATGCCAGACAGCCTCCACCTGATCTGGTCAGGTCAGATTGGAATGATTTGGAAACATGAAGGCCATAATCATCATCACTGACCAGGAGACCTGCCCAAGTCCAGCCAAAGTGTTTTAGAATCTGAATCATAGCACGAACCTGATGAAAAACAGAGTAGAAGTACAGACAGGTTTATTTTGAAACCTAATCATAGAAATGCTTTTAACATTAATGTAGTAAACAGCAAAGGTGATACAGACTGCATCCTTTCTTAAAGTTTCACCTGGAAAGCATCACTTGGGATTGTTCTAAAGAAAGATGGAAAACGCTGACGATCACTCAGGCAAGAACATGTGGCAAAGTAACTCACCTATTAGAAAAAATACATATACACACAATGGTGTACATTTTGCATATTTTGGGAAACATTTTGGTTATTCCTGTAACTGATTGATTCTCAAATGCATTTTTTAGGAGAAACTTACCATTGGCAGCTTATACAAACCTAAAACAGTTGAGGCAGCAATAGAAAAAGTGGAAAAAGGATCACCAACAATTCCCACAACTGGAGGGGTCCCTGAACAGTTTTCTTGAATCAAAAACTGCTCCTTTTGCCCACTGGCCATTGACAAAGCCGCACTGAACCCAATGTTAAGAGTGGCACAGTTGTCATAAAGGCTGTATCCCAGAGTCACATTAGGCAGCAAACTGGAGTTCCTATTAATCTCTTCGACAGCAAAGGCCATAGTCATAGCATGTCTGAAACCTAGAGTGTCAAAGCTAAAACAGAAACACGTCATTAATACACATTGTAATACATCACAATTTGTGTGTTGTCTGGAACTGGTAGGATGCTCACCCTTGGCAACTGGGCTGATGTGGTGCTGAGGTGAATGTCTGCTCAGGAAAGATGGAGCTATAGTGGACCTCAAACAGCCCTCCCAGGATTACATCACCAGGCTTGTGCAGACCATTAAGATTAAATTTTCTCAGTAAATTACAAGAAGAAGAAAGAAAGGAAGACTCAGAAAAGAAAAAGGAGGAATAAATCATGAACTGATAGACATACATGAGGAAGAATTTGACAAATAAAGACACCATAACTGCCCTTCAACCAGCTAATCTGCAGGACTGGTTACTAATTTTATATACAGGGCACCAGCAGCCTTTATCATTCTCTGTGTAATTATTCACACCACCCATCAGGGCATTGTTGTGGCCTCATGGGTCTGCTACTGGTATCATGCTATCTTCACAATTTATTCAATAGAGTAATAAACTAGCAAAATAGTATGTGTAATACTTGTCATTCCATGCTAGAACTGGGTTTGTAATCAAGTGGAAAAAAAATTCCAACCATAGAATTGTCCCGCATTTCAAAATGTAAAGGTTTATAAGCTGTAGGGAAAAACATTTTTATTTGGAACATTAACAGTCAATTTGAAATTTCTTGGTAATTGTTTATTTACAGCTTCAGCAATACATTCTGTATGTTTGTTGGGTATCATATTTATTTGCTGCTACTGATTATGGCTTTCTTTATGGTTGTTACTAAATATTTGTCACAATCAGTTTGATATTATTTGCATCTGCAGCCAGTAGTGTTGTTAAGAGGGAAACTATGTCCAAATCTAAATTGTTATAAAAGGCAAATTGTTATAAAATAGATAAAAAATTGACAATATTTAATTGCTTCGTGGATTTCCCTGACAGATTTTAACGTTTCAAGCAAAAATTCACAATGTATATAGATGTTAACATACTTTTGTTTCAACTGTTTTGTGTGTGTACGTTTTAAGATGTAGTTTTAACATTTTTTAGCTCCACGACCCATGATAGCTTTCTTGGTGTTTCTTTCTGGTCTCATTAAGATTACATAACATTTAGGTCCAAACAGTGCAATTAAAAGACCAAAGCTGGATGCCAGGATGGCAAACACCTCTACTGCATCTGCATATTTGCCAGGAGAATTTATATAGGCAGGTACAAAGGCCACCCACACAGCACAAAAGATCAACATGCTAAAAGTGATGAGCTTAGCTTCATTGAAATTATCTGGCAGATTCCTTCCCAGAAATGCTAACAGGAAACTGATAACTGCCAGTAAGCCAATATAGCCTAATAACACTGCAAAGCCAATTGTGGACCCAATTACACACTCATAAACTATTTTGTCATTGTGGTACTGAGTGTTTTTATAAGGCACTGGTGAGGCAGTCACAATCCACACAGTGCAAATTACTGCTTGAATGCACGTGAGTGCAAAGACCGTTCCTCTTTGTTGTACAGCACCAAACCAGTTTAGATGGACACCCCCTCCAGGTTTGGAGGCTTTAAATACAGCCAGAACCACCATGGTTTTAACCAGGATGCATGACACACAAAGTACAAAGCTGATCCCAAATGCTGCATGTCTCAGTTGGCATGTCCACTGTCTTGGTCGTCCAATGAACAACAGTGAACACAGGAAACACAGTTTAAGTGACACTAAAATTAGAAAGCTCAGCTCGGAATTGTTTGCCCGTACCATGGGTGTGCTGCGATGATATGTGAATATCCCTAAAACAGCAGTACAGATACATGTTCCCAGCAACGAAGCTGTTGTCAAGCAAACACCCAAAGGTTCATAGTAGGAGAGAAAATCTGTTGTCTTAAGAATGCAGTGATCACGATTGGGACTGGACCAGAAATCCTCTGGACAGCTAAAGCACTCAACAGAGTCTGAGAACAAAAGACAAACATAGAAATAACAGTTGGTCATAATTTAAGATGCCACCTTTGAATCATCAAACTAACAGCTCTGATTTGAGAAGGTTGGGTGGAGAAATAACATGCAATTGCTGTGTGAACAAAAATAGCTTAAGGTACACCAAACAGTGTTTGGAATAGTTGAAAAATCAGATGTTTGGATAAAGTATTAAGCTAAATTAAGCTAAATTAATAAAACAAGACAAACTGGGCGAAGCAAATTGAGCATCCAAACTACATCCTACAGTGGGTGCAGGTTGTGTACTCTGTTAAACTATCCAGTGATATAAACTACGTGTCAATTTTCTTTCAAATCTTTAAACAGATTTAGGCATTTAGGTCAGCTAGAAAGGGATCATTCACACAAAAAGAAATTGCAAACATGATACAAACTTGTTTTGTTGCTAATCTTTCCTTCAGAACAACGAACGCAATCAAAACAGCACACAGGCTGCCCCTTCTTTCTCGCCATGCGAGTCCCAGGATTACAGGTCTCACTGCACACTGACCTAGGTGGCTACAAAAACAGAGAACATTTAATATGATGTCTTCTACCACACTTTGTCCTTATGTAACCTAGAAGAAATGATTCAAATAAAATTAAAAAAACAACCTGGTTGTTCTTAAAGTTCCAGAAGATTTTGTCTTCATTAAGCATGAGTTCTTCACCACCGGAAGTTGTCTTCTTAACAACACCTACATTCAGAACTTGAAGTCCACCATCAGGGCTCGACAGCCAGTTCATGATGTCGTATATTGGTAGGGCATCACCACTCTTATCAAATGACACTTGATCACCGAATGGAACTGTAAAATTTACCTTTTCCAAGTAATACATAAGCTGCAAATGAGAGCAGATCAATACTTTGATAAACAAGTTTTTTTCAGCTTCTTAATTCAAAGGTTATGGCTCACCAACTAACAAACATTCAAATATAGCATTTTTGGTTCGAATGAGGCTCTCCAATATAGGCAGTCATAAAAGTTATTCAGTTTATGCGTGAATTTTAAAACTACATGATTTGATTGAAAATAGTAAAGGTTCAGTGACAATTGAAATCTCACCTGCCAAGCCTCCAATTTTTGCAGAGAGCCACAGCTGTGCCCTCTGAAAGGCCCTCTCCCTGGCTGACAAAGCAGCATGTCATCAAGAGCATATGCCAGAGCATACACAGCCTTGTAAATGTTATATTCAGGCCTGAGGTTGGAAACATCCAAAAGCTCAGTCTGCACACTCTCCAAATCTTCTTCACCGGAGCATAATGCTCCCCCAGATTCTAGCCAATCTACTGGAGGGGGGGCAAATCTACAGTGAAATGTGTGTTCCCAAAACTGCCTTATCTGGAAAGTATCAAAAAAACCCTGCCTCAACCAAGACAATAGTGTTTATTAATGCAATTACAAATCAAAGGTAAAGTCTCATCTCACCATAGTGTTTTCATTTTTGCTTTTATTCCCAGGTTTTGTACTTAAAAGGAAATCTCTTAGTCCTAAGATTTCTCCTCGACGAATTGCGATCCCCAGTGTGCCACCCAAATACGGCATGAGACGGGGGGTTTGAAGCACAGCGGCTGATGCCCAGGCCTCACTTGCCATCCACTGCACACCTGTCACATTCTGCTTTGCAACCTGCACATTGTATTTTACAGGAAAGATGCCGTTGTACTAAGTATTTAGATTCTAACACCATAAGGCATAAACTAAGAAATATAGATACCTCTTCCATCAATTGAATCATATTGATCTGATGTGCAAATACGATAACAACACGAGCTGTGGATTTTTTCATCACTTCCACAATTCTTCTTAGTTCAGATGGGTTTTCACCCCACGGTAAAATCTCAGAGTATGCCAGACAACCTAATCCAGATTGAATCAGTTGTGATTGAAAGGACTGGGCAACATGGAGCCCATAATCATCATCACTGACCAGCAGACCAGCCCAAGTCCAGCCAAAGCGTTTTAAAATCTGAATCATTGCTTGCACCTAAGTGGACATTATGTGTGAGATAATAATGCTTTCTTCTTTTGATAACATTAACATTTGCAGTATACTGATTGGGCATTTTCTACAGATTCAGTGCGGTATATGATTAATGACATCTGGCCGATGTTGCATCTCATTTAACAGAGCCTCACCTGAAAAGTATCACTCGGGATTGTCCTAAAAAAGGATGGAAATCTCTGGCGATCACTTAGGCAAGAGCATGTGGCGAAGTAACTCACCTAAAAGTAACAGATAAGATTTTCATTAGTTAGAAAACATCCAACAATTTGCCCCATATTCTGCACATTCAGAAAATAAAACTTACAATGGGCAGTCTGAATAAACCTATCACATCGGATGTGGCAATAGAAAAAGTTGAAAAGGAATCACCGACAATCCCCAGGACTGGAGGGCCCCCAAAACATTTCTCATCAGGTATAAACTGTTCCTCCTGACTACTTGCCAGTGATAATGCAGCACTGAATCCAATTACTAGTGTGGCACAATTGTCATAAAGGCTATATCCCAGAGTAACATTGGGAAGCAGATCTGTGTTTTTGTTTATTTCTTCAATGGCAAATGCCATGGTCATGGCATGTCTGAAACCTGGAGGGTCAAAGCTTTTACATAAAACATTACATTAAAATGCTTGAAAGTACCACAATGAGTGAACAAGCCATATCAAGTGAAACTTACCCTTGACAGATAGGCTCATTAGGCTCTGAGGTGAACGTTAGTTCGGGGAAGACAGAAGTGTAGTGTACTTCAAACAGCCCACCTAGAATCACATCACCGAGTTTGTGCATGCCATTGAGATTAAAATGTCTTCTCAATTTGCAAGATGGTAAAATTGATGAAGAATGTAAAAAATCAGCGGGGCAAAACAAGATTAATAGAAACAAGGACACAGATTTTTGGATAAGCACCTCCATAATTACATCTCCTTACACCAGTGTCTTACTTCCTTGAACACACATTTTATATGATTTGTCCTCTCCCTTGATGGTTTTCATCATAATAGGAGGAGGGCCAGATGAGATATTTACAGATTCATTGAATCTTCAATACTTTTAGATTTTAAATGATAGACCTTTATTAATTAAGTACTGGTTTTTACTTTCTTTCATCAAACTTAGTGTCCAGAAACAGCACTTTGGCAACAGCAAGTAACATATTAATTAATGGTGGTACAAAAAAAGGTGACGGAAAATCAGTTCCACATTACATACAGTCATATTCAAGAAATTACAATATTACTGAAAAGTTAATTTTTATGTAACTCAGTATACAAAATGAAACACATTAAATAGATTCATTATACACAAAATAATGTTTCCAGGCCTATACTTCTAGAACCTCATTAGCACATATTCTAACTTATTGCATATGACCGTACAAATTACATCACATCTTACCCTAATACTTCATGATCATTGATTATTCACTTTTATCACCAACTTTTAACCTAAAAATATAAGGATAGGCAAAGGTTTTGTGAATCATTAAAAAGCAATGCCAGTATAGAATAATATCCTAACTGCATGTTTGTTTTAAAGGGTAAGTTACGTTTTTTTAAACCTGGACCTTATCTATAACATTCATTACATTCGCCTACTCCTCCAGACAAGTTTGGATCCACCTGGTCCACGCTGCGATTTCAGTAATGTTACGGCAGTGCCCTATGGCAATTGTAGTCTGAGCAGGATTTTTAATCTGTGCTAAAAGTCTTATTCAACTTGGTAATTTTGTTTGTGCAATTTCGAAACACGCAAGCTTGAACCATGTTGATGTTTGCAGTTCCAAGTTCTGTTCAACCATCTTCTATCAGAGCACAGAGTGAAAGAACTGCTCAGAATACAACTGTCATGTTGGACAGCAGAGACGTAGTTGAGATTGCATTTTGTTTCAAGTTGGAACCAGCTGAAAAATGCCTGTGAATATCCTGCAAGACAACAAAGAAGTATTTCTGAGATGTTCTGAACTCTCAAAGGAATAACGTTGTACCCTCTTTGGCTCCTTCAGGTTTCTGTACCTCTCTTTCTCCTCCGAGCTCCCCTGCTGGCAGGCCTCCATGCTGGTTCCCGAGCCTCCCTCATTGCCTTCACCTGCAAGCGTGTCTGCTCCTCCAATCCATTTTCCTGTTGGGTGTCGCTCCTTACACTGCCATCCTGAACCTGACCAACCAGTCCCACCTCGCTCACCTGTCCGTCCACCCTCGAGCCTACCTGACAAGGAAAGAAGGTATGGATCAAAAACTCATCACTCAGTCTGCCAAACACATCTGTACAGAAACTCACCTTCCTTCGGTCCCCTTCCTCATGAGAAAGCACATTAAAAATCCTGCACCTCAATACTCACCTGCCATACTCAACTTTTTCCACACTGAGTAAAAGTTACATCAATTAACTTGATTGCATTGTATACATCAGTCCCACATGATCAGAATAAATAAATCAAACATAATATATATTATTGGTTGCCATAACATGAATTTATTACATAATGCAGTCATGTTTATGTCATTAAAACAATATTTTCAATTTTAACACCAACTTACTTTTAATTGGACATTCTTAAGCCTGTTTTATACTTCTCAGTCAGCAAGTTTGCACCAAGATGCCGACATATTGATGGAGACAGCTTTCGTTTGTAGTACTCCGTTTCTGTCTCTCCGTTTGTTTTTCAGTGTTGCAAAGCAATTCCTGACCAGGGCAGCAGGGGTGCTGACTTTTCATGGCGAGACTTAATACAACTGCAGTGTCGTTTCTGGTTGATAGTTTATTTTCCTCAGCTTGAGAACACATACCCCCTCAAGGAGGAATGGACGACAGAAAGTAAGTTCTATTTAAGCTGTAAAGCTTTACTAGAAGTGCAGCTCATAGAATACTCTAAAAATACACGTAAACAAACGCAGCATTCTGTTTTGTTGTTTCTCCACTCTTTGTAATCAAAATTGCCAAAAGGTTATATTAGATAAATTATTCTTTCACTATAAAGCTTGTAGGGCCCAAACACTGCATTGGCTACTGACTACAGTGACTATAGAACATCTTTCTGGTGAAATGATCTCTAGCTGTTGTTGAGCTGACATAACGCAGGCAGGGATGGGTAGCATACTGATATCCGGTTCCATCATGGCACCAGTTCTGACATAAACGTTAGTAACTAGACCAAAAAGCAGCGCACATTTCGGTGCTTTATTTCTGTTCTTTTTCACCCCGGAGATATTAAGCACTATGGATTCTGGGCATGCCATCAGCCAAGAGCAATTCCCTATATAACCAGAAAAGGTAAACATGGCCACAGTTTTGCAAAAAACAAACGCAGGCCTATTATTTCATAGAATTAACATTGTTTTTGTTGTTGTTGTTTTTTACGAAATTAACACATACACAGAACACTGCCCTGTTTATAATTTAGCCCGCACCACATCAGCTCTCCTTCCTAATCAGCCAAACTGTGGATTGTTGTGCAGCAGCACATGTTTGATATCCTAAATGATATGTGAGTATATTATTATTGGCATACTGGCTTTGTGGTGATATGATAAGTTCATAAGTTGTCTGTGGGAATTATCAATCCGCTTTGGATGTCAGCTTTGGTGTGTGCGGTGCAGAGTTTAAATGCTCCGTATTTATGTTGATTTATGCATGTTGGCTCACTGTATAGCTTTAGTACATTTTATAGTGAAATACCGCTGTGTTAAAAATACGAAATTATTAAGTTAAATTTATGTTTTTGCACTTAAATTAGTGCTAACTATTTGCGGAAGTAGCTGTGTACATCTTCACAATAAGAGCATTCATTTCCTGTTGTGATGAACTGGAGAATCTGCTGAATGTTTACATATGGAAAATTGTCTTATTTGATTACTAAGTCTATATTACATTTGATGTATGTGATATTTAACACAGACTGCTGCTATCCAAATGTTAATTTCATTCATATATTTTGCTTAGTTCTACCTCTATTTGTTATTATGTTTCATATGAGACCACACATACATTGTGAATGTGATGTGAAGTTCAAAACAAAAATGTAATTAATTTCTCCTATATTTAATTTTTAAAAAGAGAAACTGCATACATTTTTCCTTTTATTTGCACCGCAAATTACAAGATAATGTGCCTCAGGTTGGTTGTGGCTTCTGGGGTGCTCTCCAGGTAGAACCTGGGTGGAAGTGGGGGTCTCATCCTTGTCTCCCCTGGCAGCTGCTGTTAATCAACTGCTGCAGAATGCGCTTGGCTCCCTTTATGGTGCTTCTTTACCTTGCTAATTTGTACTCCATCCATTTTTTTTATTGTTGCTTCTAAAGCCTTTCAGTTTCTGCTTCTCAGTTTTGACGGACACGGATTGACGCAACACCATTATCCATCGAAGCAAGGGCTCTCTTTCAACTACGCAAGGACGCACGGTGTAGAGCCCCATTTTTTAACTATCCGTCTCTGCCTGTGATTGGTCATTCAGTAACAGCTAGAGCTTGCTTCATCAGAATGGTGCTCTATACTCACTGCAATCAGTAGTTAATGGAGCATTTGGCCACTATATGCGTTATATTGAAAATATAATTTATCTAATCTGTTCTTTTTGCAATTTTGAACACAAGGAGGTATAGGAAAACAATAAAGAAGGCTGCTGTGATTGTTTCCATGTGTATTTAGAGTATTCTATCAGCTGCATTTCTAGTAAAAAGCTTTCAAGCTTGATCAAAACTTACTTTCTATAGTCCATTAGTCCTTAAGGAAGAAATGCGTTGTTAAGCCTAGAAAAAACTGAAATGAGGCTGTGATAGTAGTCAGAGACAGCATGAAGGTTAGCACCCCTTGCCATTCTGGTCCATCAACGCTGAGAAAACAATGGAGAGTGGAGAGGAAAAAAACAAAGAACCATTATCGAAAACCGTCTCCAACAATACGTCTGCGTTTGAGTGCAAATTTGCGGTCGGAGAAGCATAACCTAGGCTTAAGTGTGTGTGTGTGCATGAGGGTTGGGTTGGGGGGCAGGTGGGTAAAACTGTGATCATGCTTTTAAATTTGTGGGGGATGGATGGGAATGTGGTTTATGTGGAGTAATTTTAATTCTATAAAGCACTTTGAAATGCAACTCCTGTATAAAAAATGCTTTATAAATAAAGTTTGATTTGATGTAACATAAATTAAAAAAATATATTAGGTTATATGAAACATACCAGTGGGGATAACATTTTCAGCTTGTTGCATGTTTCAATAGTAACCTCGATGGGCCTTTCATGCATAAGGCATTTAATGGCCTGAGATATTCTCTGATCCAGGCATAGATATGGTAAGACCTAAACCAGTAGTTTTACTGTGGCAGAAAGAATCACATATGAAGCTCATCATCAGATGCCCAACTCTGTTAAAAAAGCCTTTAAAAGGTAAGCCTACACTGTATAACAATATAGAAGTGACAGTCATAGCGTTGTCTAAAAGGACAGGATAATAGCATTTTAAGTGACATGGAAAATGAAATACTTCAATAGATTTTAACTTTTGAAATATTTGTTTCCCTAATCTTTTAAATTATACGTAATTTCCACTAGATGGCAGCATTGCTGTTAAACTTGGTAAAGGTGTCTGTGTGCTTGACTGACTTTAACAATACTTTGAGTGCAAGATAGCAACTTCTATGAATAAACATGTAGACTTGCACAAGTCCAGTCAGAAAAAAATTATTTGATTAAATATGTTATACAAAAGCTAGTATAAAAAGATTTGTTGATTTAGAGAGCTTTTTAAGTGTAATTTCATGCTATTTGGATCAGTGTCATCAGTCTGTTTTCTGCTTTTATTTTGACTTATGTGTCTGTCGTGTCTGAATCCCATTTGAAAATGATGAAAATTACATTGTGAATGAGCCAAACTAAAGCAATAACATGTGAACTTGTTGGGAAGAAAGCTAATAGAAAAGGAGAGAGAGCAACGCACACTAAATTTCAACTATGAGGTCATACAGGGGGAAGCTAATTCAAAGAGCTTTGGGTGACGCGTTTTCTCTATGAAGTATGATGATGCTTTATAAGTCAGCTATAAAAAACAGTCTGGCACCCATATTTAGACGCTGAAGGGATGGAGATCTCATTGCTGATTTTGAGCCTGAGACTGGCTCTGGGCCCGTCTAAGGTTGGATCAGAGGAGGTCAGAACTGTGGCGTCAGTGGTAAAATGCAGTCTGCTGGGTTCAGATTGTCTGCCTGCATTCAAAATGAATGGGGACTTCATCATTGGGGGTGCTTTTTCAATCCACTACAAGGAGCTCACAAAGACTCACAACTACACTACTGTGCCTGAACCGCCTAGCTGTGCAAGGGGGTTAGTGAAAAGCAGAATTGGTGGGAAAAAATGGAAAGGAGTGTTAATCTGTGTCTGAACAAATATGTGTTAGTACAATGTTGTTTAGTGTTGCAAAGTTATGTTGCCTACTAAATGGTATGATTTTGATGTAAATGTCTTTATTTTTTTTACACTATTACTTAATAATGAAAGTTTCACCAAGTTTTATTCTGAATCTACTTTAGTGAATTAAGTTCATTAACCCATATTATGAAAGCATTTTATATTTATATTTATATTTAGCCAAATGCTTTTTTTTACTTTAAGGTTTTAACATTTTATGCAGGTAAACAGTAATCCTATATATATATATATATATTCAATAGACTCCTTATGCTCATTATTTAGAATATTTACAGTTTGCAATCTTTACTGCTGGAAAAACTTGACTCTATAATACATTTAACAGTAACTGTAAATGTAATATAAATATTCCTCTGTTCAGCATCAACAATCGAGAACTGCGCTTCTCTCGCACAATGATCTTTGCAATCGAGGAGATTAACAATAGCACCAAACTGCTGCCAGGAGTCAAACTAGGCTATCAGATCTATGATTCGTGCGCCTCTGTGTCCATGGCCATGCATGCAGGATTTAAACTGTCAAACGGGCAAGAATCTGTGTTTCAGATGGATGATAATTGTTCTTCGTCTGGTGTAATAATGGCTGTCGTTGGAGAGTCTGGTTCCACACCATCCATTAGTATGTCCCGCATCTTAGGACCTTTCAACATACCTCTGGTAAGTAGCCATTACAAAACCTAGCAACTTCACCTTCAAAGCTCAAAATTATTAACTAAATGATGTGTTCTTACTATAGGTGAGCCACTTTGCAACCTGTGCCTGCCTGTCAGATAAAAAGCAATACCCAACATTTTTCAGGACAATTCCCAGCGACTATTACCAAGCTGATGCAATGGCTAAACTGGTGAAACACTTCGGTTGGACTTGGATAGGTGCTGTCCACTCAGACTCAGATTATGGGAATAATGGCATGGCATCGTTTCTTAAAGTAGCACTTAGAGAGGGTATCTGTGTGGAGTACACTGAGTCTTTCTATCGGACTGACCCAACCAGCAAGATCAGAGAAGTGGCTAACGTAATCCGCAGGTTTCTGCATTTTCATGCATTTACTGGGTGCTTTTTTTAGATCTGGACTCTTTTTACAGCTTGTAAAAAAAGTTTAAAGCTATTCAAATATAGTTTAAAAAGAAACATGAGTGAGAACATAATAATTATTGTAAAATATATGTTTTTCTTCAGGTCAACAGCAGTGGTTGTTGTGGCATTTACAGCTGCTGGTGATATGAAATTCCTCCTAAAGGAGCTGGCCCGGGACCCTCCACCACCTCGTCAGTGGATTGGAAGTGAGTCCTGGGTAACTGATCCCCTCTTGATGAGCTTCAGCTTTTGCGCGGGGGCCATTGGAGTTGCTATTCAGCAATCTGTCATCCCAGGTCTAAGAGATTTCCTACTTAATCTCTCTCCCTCTGAAGCGGCTGTCTCCCCACTACTTACTGAGTTCTGGGAGGATGCCTTCAACTGCAACTTGAAAAAAAGTAAGAAACCCATTATTATCAATAAATAAACATGTTTGGCTAAATCTGAAACTCTGGCATCTAAAATAATATTCATGTACTTATCATAATTAGCACTTTAATGAACTGTCCACATGATGAATAAAAAAAATAGTTTGTATTTAATTTCACTATTCTGTTTGCCAGTTGGGTTTTTATATTTTTTAATGACAGCTTAAATTTGACAACAAAAGTAGACAAACTGGAGAAGTTTTAGTATTCTCAGTTTCAAATAGTTGTGTTTTATTTACAATCTGTATTCATAATTTGTCCAGTTATTAGTTAGTTTTAAAATGTATTCATTTAAATGGTTTGTTTTGAAATAAATTAAATATTCTAGATGATTACTATTTATGGCTATATTTTAGGTGTAACGGTAAAGGGCAAACACTGCAATGGAACTGAAAACCTCAAAACACTAAATAATCTTTATACTGAAGCTTCCAAATTCAGAATTACTAACATGGTGTACAAGGCTGTTTTTGCAATAGCACACGCTATTCACAATGTAGTGTGTCAAGAAAAAGAGTCACTTCCTCAGTGTGACAAAAAGATCAGACTGGAGCCAAAAAAGGTTAGTTTAAATTAGAAGTGAATCCAAGTAATATTTAATTTGCTGTAGAAAATGTTTAATATAATAACATTTTTGTCGTTAATCATATATTCGTTTTTCTCTTGGTTTCTTTATATGCATCACAGATTTTCACTGAATTAAAGAAAGTCCACTTTTCCAAAAATGGTTATCCTGTATCTTTTGATGCTAAGGGGGATCCTCTAGCATTTTATGAGCTGGTTAACTGGCAGAAAAGCGAAAGTGGAGTGAATGAGCTGGTAACAGTGGGGTACTATGATGCATCACTTCCCAAAGGCCAGGAGTTTCATATATACAAGAATTTAACCTGGGTGGAGGGAAGAGTGCAAGTAATTAATCCAAAGGAAAACAAATACTATAGATAGTACCTTGTGAAGGGATGAGGTTCAGTAATTGGCATTATATCCTCCTTCTAAAACCTATTATGTATTTTTTTTTTCTTGTATCCCACTCTGGCAGGTACCAGTGTCAGTGTGCTCCAAGAGTTGTCAACCAGGAACTCGTAAAGTGTTACAGAAAGGAAAACCCATCTGCTGCTATGATTGTATCCCATGTCCTGAAGGAGAGATTAGTAATATGACAGGTAAAACCGAATGTTTTTGGTGTTCATGAATATCAGCATATTGTTTTGTACTAATAACTCTATTTTTCTTAGATGCTCCAGATTGTATCCCATGCCCTAATGAATTCTGGCCGAATTCTGTGAATACTGTTTGTTTCCCCAAATCTATGGAGTTTCTTTCCTTCGATGAAGTGCTGGGCATCGTTCTGGAAGTATTTTCTGTTAGTGGGGCCTGTATGGCAGTAATAACAGCAGTGATTTTTTTTCATTACAGGACAACTCCAATTGTAAGAGCCAACAATTCTGAGCTGAGCTTCCTGCTGCTCTTCTCTCTGACTCTTTGTTTCTTGTGTTCGTTAACTTTCATTGGAGCTCCTTCTGAGTGGTCCTGCATGCTGCGACACACAGCATTTGGAATCACCTTTGTCCTCTGTATCTCCTGTGTTCTTGGGAAAACTATTGTGGTTTTAATGGCATTTAAAGCTACCCTTCCTGGTAGCAATGTCATGAAATGGTTTGGTCCTCCACAACAAAGAATGACTGTAGTGTTTTTTACATTTATTCAGGTTATGATATGCATTATTTGGTTGGTTGTAAGCCCTCCTTTCCCAAAGAAAAATCTAACCACATACAAAGAGAAGATCATCCTGGAATGTGCATTAGGCTCTGATGTTGGCTTCTGGGCTGTGCTCGGCTACATTGGCCTGCTGGCTGTTTTTTGCTTTGTGTTAGCTGTTCTAGCTCGGAAACTACCTGGTAATTTTAATGAAGCTAAGATGATCACCTTCAGTATGTTGATATTCTGTGCCGTCTGGATCACCTTCATCCCAGCATATGTCAGCTCTCCTGGAAAATATACGGTGGCTGTCGAAATATTTGCCATTCTGGCCTCCAGCTTTGGACTGATACTGTGTATATTTGCTCCAAAGTGCTTCATAATTTTGTTTCAACCAGAAAAAAATACAAAGAAATATTTAATGAACAAAAATTGATTAGGCATTGTCAGAGATAGTGAATAACATAACAGTATGTGACATTTGTCAAGCTGATTAGAGGTCTTTACCCATTTCCATTATTTTGTTTCAGATATAATGCACACCTGTTCTACTTGTCTGTAATTTTTGTTGTGCTACTTTAATTTTTCTTTGAAATACTGTGAAATTAGCTGAACACAAAAAAACAAAAAACAAATAAAATATTAAACTACGGCTGAGTTTACTTTTTATTTTCCCTCAACTTTTAAAATATCCTTCGCTATTTCTTTTAGTAAATATGCCATAGTTTTTATAATGAATAAATGCCTCATGAGTAGGTGTCTGTGGAAAAACGCTGTTGGGCTCCTGTCTCAGGAGTTAGTGGGCAGAAACTGTGCAGAAATAAAATTCTTAGTTATCAATATTAATAAAATGGCAGTAATGCCAAAGTTTAGCTAGCTGAACTTTTGACAATCTTGACTCGGTGCAACAAACAATCAGAGCTTCTCACTATAGTGACGTTGCCTGACGTCAATGTTGTCTAGCAAACCACGATCCGCCATTGTTTGAAACATCTGCCAGAGAAAGGCCCACCCACACGTTTTGAAAGCTTCAGCATTAAAATCTATAGGCTTTCAAACTAGTCACTTTGGCGCCGACAAAGCATATGATGTGAACACACCATAAGCAGGCCAGATAGCGCTCCGGCACTATGCCGGATTTCCGGCGTACTGAAGTGTTTGAGAAAAAAATAAATCAGGTTTGCGTGATCTGAATATTCCCAAGGTCTGAGAGGCGCTTTCACTCTAAACCACACCACTGTAGGCCTACTTAAGCCTATCGATTATAGGCATAGATTAAATGGCAGGGGCTGGTCTTGGGTTTTCCATCAATCAGATTGATGTATCAGTTACTCAACGTACTAATTTTAGGAGGATCCTTGTTGACATCTTTGTGTGCATGTGTGAGTGGTTGGGTCGCATAAAGCAAGCAAAATTTACGTCGGCTATAGAGAAACAACAAACACTTCCAGCACGGTTAGCAGGCAAAACCTCCGATATATAACCACTTTAACATTTGAAAACTGGGAGAACTTTAGAGAGAAACTTAAAATCGCAATTGACGTCAAAAAAAAGGTTACCTAAAGCGCCTTTTAGATATGTCAAAGATGTTAGTTTGATTCACCGGCGTCATGGCCACAAATCCGCCTTGGACATTTATCACTATTCCTAAAGCCTTTCACACATAAAAAGTTTTCAAAAGACTGCAAGGGGAGTTGGGCCAATCTCTGCGAAACAGAAAGCCGTGTTTGTACTAAAAGCGGAGGTCAGACGATCAGATACAGTGGTTTGGGACATCTGTATCAGACCGCGCAAACAATATAACAAAGAGTTTTTTATAATACGCAAACCTCATGTTTTTTAAAATAAACATTCTCTAAATTACAAATACATGATAATTTAAAATAAATGGTGCATATTTTTCAGAAAAATTATGTCTCCTTTTTCATGTCCTTTAGTCAATGGTTAGGCTTACTTTTGAGTGTTATAATTGCCACCTAGTGACCTGCCTTGATATCACTGTAGCATCTGTAGTCTCAGTATGCTATACAAGCAATACCTGTGCAGGTAAGTGACTACTTAAAAGCAGAGATGTATTCCTGAACAGGCCTACCCGGCCCAGGGTCCCAAGAGTTCTGCTGCTCTACACATATATTCTTCTATAATATAGGCTTGTATTGGATTTGTTCATATCATGTCTGAATAATGTCCATTTATATCCACAAAAGTCATCAGAATCTTTAATGCAATGGGTTATTTATCAATGCAATACGTCATTTTTGTGTAATTAATTAATCATAATTAACGCGTTAAAGTCCCGGCCCTAAAATATATATTTGCATTGAACCAAACGAACAACAAAATGTAGTTTACAGTACAACCTGTCTAAGCCTGTGAATATTCTCATTCATCCAGGTCATGGTTATCTCAAGGAAATTTCAATCAAACGCAACTGGACTTG
Source organism: Apricaphanius iberus (assembly GCA_028564705.1). NCBI lineage: Eukaryota > Metazoa > Chordata > Actinopteri > Cyprinodontiformes > Aphaniidae > Apricaphanius > Apricaphanius iberus. The sequence continues at coordinate 102,458 of JAPXFQ010002229.1, read as the reverse complement.
GTAATTTGTCTTGGAAGACGTTTCACCTCTTATCCAAGAGGCTTCATCAGCGAGCGTGAACTGATGAAGCCTCTTGGATAAGAGGTGAAACGTCTTCCAAGACAAATTACCAAGTCCAGTTGCGTTTGATTGAAATTTCCTTGAGATACAACCTGTCTAAAATCATAAACAGACAAACAAACAATACAAACAGATCCAGGTCACTGAAGGGTTTGCAGGAACGAATGGCATCCCATTACTGCAGATAGGAAGCAGATACACGTCAGGAAGGGGGGGTCGTCGGTGGGAAAAAACGGCACTTAGCTGTATTTTGATTACTTATGCAAGTCAAAAGGCAGGTACTAGAAAAAAAAACACGCCTCATACATTTAAGCGCATATTCAGACATTGAAAATGACACATCAAGGGGGGGGACCACAGTCTAAAAGCTGACGTGCTGCAATAGATGCGCACAGACTACCTGTTTCCTAAAGTGGGGAGGAGATTGGGGGTATAGTTGAAGGTGAGGGGGTAGGGAGGGGGGATGGATCGTTCTTTTAGATTCACATCCAAGGGAGTATGTTTGGTCTAGGCCAAATTCCAATTGATAAGAAATGCACAGGCAAAGATCACTTTTCCTTCTTAGCTCTAGAGTCCGTCAAATTGGTCTCCCTTCCAGCCAAATCAGGGGTCATTTCCCTTCTAGCCGGCTGAGAACTTCTCCAAGTTTTTCCCCACACAGCAACAAACGAGTTCATGATCAAAAATCACAAGAGTCGGAGCGTTACAAAGGCCATGCAGCTTCCCGTTTCCAGGCAGCCTGCATATTTCTGCCTTAAAAGCCACAAATTTAGAATACCTCAGAAAATCCACCATGCAATCAGCATATATCCAGTTATCATGAATCCAATTGCCCAAATGTTTCTAATGTCTCGATGGTCAAAGTGAGACACCCATGATCCTACACAGTAATCCATCGGGACAGTTCGGCACTCTGTTATTGCCTTCTCCAGGAAAAAGAATTTGCTCAGGAGACCATCTCACCAATTCATATCCAGATACACCGTTGATTATTTCAGAGGAGAATGCAAAACCAGGCTCCATAGCTGTAGACAGACAAAGGGCTATGGGATAAGACACACTAGGGAGGGAGAAAGGTAAAAAGCGTCTGCCCTCGCTGAGTAGTATTTAGAAACTATATATATACGCTCAACCTATGACTTTTGAAAGTAAATCTTTTGGGCCTCTCACATCTGCCAGACAGCACACATACAAACCCAAATAATAAAAAGTTGAAACCGTATGGAAAATGCAAATAAAAAAAGAAAGTTAACCAAAGTTGTCATCTTAAAATGTACTTATTATATTATATGAACACAAAATATTTCATGTTTTGTCTGGTCATCTTCTTTTTATTTGTAAATAGACATCCTTTCCTGTTCCAAAAAGGCTGGGACATGAGCAATTTAGGTCTAGTAGTCAGTAAATCGGTTAAATTATGTGATTTGAAACAGATGATGTGAACAGGTGATTGTAATTATGATTTGACAAAAAGCAGCATCCAAGGAAGGTCAAATCCTTTAGGAGCAAATATGGGCCAAGGATTTCTTGTTTACTAACAAATAAGTGAGAAAATTATTGAAATGTTTAACAACAATGTTCCTCAAAGAAAGATAAGAAGGAATTTGGATATTTCACTTTCAACAGTGCATATCGTAATTTTTAAAATTCAAGGGAACTGGAGGAATTTCAATGCATTAAGGACAAAGTGTACAACCGTAAGCTGAACAACCATGATTTAGAAAAGATTCTCAGACACTACTGTCGATGCATCTTGCTGACTGCCTGTCAGCAAGTGAGTGAGGCTTTGAAGCACGACTGTGGCCTGTACAGTTGGCAAGATGCGCTCCAAAGTGCCCGATGTGTGCCAAAAGCTGCTGTTTTCCCCGCAGCCTTCCTCCCATAGTTTAGGAAATAGGTCAGGAAATGGTTCTTTCAGAGAAACTTTTTGCTTAACGAAGGCTTCAATTGGAGAAAATGTGTTTCCACAGTTTAAAACATTGGTTGAAGTGACGCTTAATTCCAGTCTTCAGTGCGGCAGCGGAGTACGGATTCAGCATCCAGAACAACATCTAAACCCCCATGAGAAGTCATTTGTTTGAGGCATAAAATCCAAAACCTCATTACACTAACCTCTGGAGCAATCTCACTCATTCATATTTTAAGTGCAATAGTTTAATTGCATGTTTATATGTAGTCTCCATTCAGCTGGTTGTATTGAATATTGTTTAAAACATCCATCCATCCATGCATTTTCTGAACCGCTTAGTCCTCCAGGGGTCGCGAGGGGGGGGGGGGGGGGTTGGTACCTATCTCCAGCTGTCAACGGGCGAGAGGCGGGGTACACCCTGGACAGGTCGCCAGTCCATCACAGGGCTTGTTTAAAACAAAAAAAGAAAAATAATTATTATACAACAGACACACACACACACATGCATAGAGCATAGGATTTAAAAGTTGATGGAAAAATTATATTTGACAATGGAAAACCAAATTCTGAACACATAAAGTCCTGGCTGCAGAAGAATAGGGTATTCTTACCTTATTTGCCTGCAGTCCTGTATTCTGTCTCCAATAGAGAATGTGTGGCACATTTTGAAGCACAAAATGTGACAACAAAGACCCCGTACTGTCGCCCACCTTAAGACTTATTTGCAAGAAGAAAGGGACACTATTACATCTGAAACACTTCTTCACTTGGTGTCTTCAGTCCCAAAACATCTTTTAAGTGTTGTGAAAAGGAATGGCAACATTAAAATATCATACATTTTTTATGCATGTGTTTTTTATTAATGTGTTGCTAGAACCAAAATTAAAATAAGTGTTTATTTTAAAAAAAAATCCCACAAAAACATAAATTCATAACAACCACATTAAAGAATGTGCTGTTGTATTGTGTTCAATATAATACAGGTCAAAAATATTTTGACATAACATTGTTTTCAGTTTGATTTTAATTTAACATACTGTCCCAATTTTTCCTGATTTGGGGTTGGAAAAAAGTAGCATAGTACAAACAGTACAGTACTGTTTAATATTATGGAAAAGTGAACAAAAGCAGGAAATAACAACAACTTAAGAAGTAAACTGATGTGATTTTACAGCAGATTAAATTTTTTTTGTGCTGATTTAAAATAAAATAGATACCACAGAAATTATACTGTAAACAAAGATTTACAGATGCAAGAACAAACTGAACCACAAGGTGATGTCATCTTACTGATGCATGCTATTGTTTTGTTCAGTCAAAAACAGGTATATAAACCAGCGACAACACTTACCCACCTCTATAGATTTAAGGGATGGAGATCTCATTCTTCTATATTGGCTTGAGACTGGCTCTTGGTATATGTGTTGTCTTAATTGTTGTTTTTGCTAGGTCAGATCAGATCAAAAATGAGGCTTTACCTATAAATTGCAACCTGCAGGGTACAGCTCGTACACCTGCATTTTCAATGGATGGGGAGTACATTATTGGCAGTGTTTTTTCCATCCACTACAAGGAGCTCATAAAGATTCATAACTACACCACTGTGCCTGAGCCACCTATCTGCACTGGGAGGTTTGTTAAAGGGTGAAGTGGTGGGGAATGGAGGAAGTGTTATACTAAAAAGTCATGTTTTGATTTGTATGATGTAGAGTTGTGCTGCAAAGTGCAATGCTTTATATCAGGTCACTCTTTAGTAAATATTTGCATAGCATTGAAATTAATTTAAACAACATAAAAAAAAATTCTTTATAGATACTGAAAAAGTTCTCAAAAATACACTTTTCTAAACAATATTTTACAGAGACTAACGATGTTACCTTTGTTTGTCTTACTTTTTCAAACATACTTTTATGCTTATGGATAATATATCCAAAAAATACAAAAATATTTTATCATCTGTAGCTTTTCCAAGTGTAATTTTGTTTGTGAAAATGTGGATGAAAATATGCATGAAAGCAGTGACATATTGTAAATGTCTGTGTGCAGTATCAACAGTCGTGAACTACGTTTCTGTCGTGCAATGATCTTTGCAATCCAGGAGATCAACAACAGCACAGAGCTGCTACCTGGAATTAAACTCGGTTACCAGATCCATGACTCATGTGCTTCTGTACCCGTGGCCATGAATGTGGCATTTCAGCTGTCAAATGGCCAGGACCCTGTTTTTCAGAGAGGTGATAATTGTTCTCAGTTAGGTTTGGTGCTGGGTATTATTGGTGAATCTGGATCCACACCATCCATCAGCATGTCGCGTATCTTTGGACCCTTCAACATTCCGCTGGTAGATAGTTTGAATTTATCATAAACTGCAATACATTTGTTTTTAAAACATCTGGTAAAAAGATAATTGTTGTATTTCTTGTTTTAGGTGAGCCACTTTGCAACTTGCGCCTGCCTGTCAGATAAGCAGCAGTATCCGACTTTCTTCAGAACAATTCCCAGCGACCATTACCAAGCTGATGCAATGGCTAAACTGGTGAAACATTTTGGTTGGACTTGGATAGGAGCAGTCCATTCTGACTCAGATTATGGAAGGAATGGCATGGCATCCTTTCTTGAAGCAGCACGCAGAGAAGGGATCTGCATAGAGTACATTGAATCTTTCTATCGGACTGATCTACACAAGATAAAAACTGTAGCTGATGTTATCCGCAGGTTTGAGCATCTTTAATTTTGTCCCTTCTTGCTAACCACATTACAAAACAGATTAACAATATTTAAAGATGAATTGCATTAAATCTAAAATTTAAAATATGATGGAAAATTAAATATGCTTTATACATTTTTTTCTTCTTCTCTTCAGATCAACATCTATCGTTGTGGTGGCATTTACAGCCGCTGGTGATATGAAATTCCTGTTAGAGGAGCTAAACCAACAACCTCCTCCGAGACGCCAGTGGATTGGAAGTGAGGGCTGGATAACAGACCCACAATTGATGAGATTTAGCTTCTGTGCAGGGGCAGTTGGAGTTGCTATTGAGCAATCTATCATCCCTGGCTTTAGAGACTTCCTTCTGAACCTTTCTCCCTCTGAGGTGGTTTCTTCCTCAGTCCTTACAGAGTTCTGGGAGGATGCTTTCAACTGCAGCTTGACAAAAGGTGAGAAATAAAAGTGATAAGACTTTTTCCAAAAGCTTTTTTCTGAGTTAAAATAATAAAGGAACTCTGATGTAATATGACACCACCTTATTTTTCTTTGGGGGTGGGTCAGTAACCTCTGCAAGAAAGAAGCAGTGTGATGGAACTGAAGACTTAACAATGCTTAAAATTTCATATACTGAAGCATCGAAATTCAGAATAGCTAACAAGGTGTACAAGGCTGTTTACGCCATCGCACACGCTATTCACAATGCAGTGTGTCAGAAAACTAATTTTACTACTTACTGTGAAAAACATAAAACAAGGCTAGAGTTAAATCAGGTGAGTCTAAATGAAGAGGTTACTTTCTTTAATCATATAACACTAAATAACTTACTTTTTAGCAAACTTTCTCCCTTTGCTCTCTCTTTTTTTACTTTTTGCATGTTCCCAGATTTTTATGGAACTTAAGAAAGTCAATTTTACCCAAAACGGTTATCATGTGTCATTTGATGGTAATGGAGACCCTGTGGCTGCTTATGAGGTAGTCAACTGGCAAAAGAGTGAGAGAGGAATGATTGAGCTGGTAACAGTGGGGTACTATGACGCATCATTGCCAAAGGGCAAAGAGTTTCATATTTACAAGAATTTGACCTGGTTGGATGGAAATACGCAAGTAAAAGCAAAAAGACCAACATTGCTCACCTACTTGAAAACAGCTACACAAAAGGCGTACACATTTTTATTTCTTTTCTATTTTCTATGTCTGATACAGGTACCAGTGTCAGTTTGCTCTGAGAGTTGTCCTCCAGGAACTCGTAAAGTGTTGGAGACAGGAAAACCCATCTGCTGCTATTATTGTATACCTTGTCCTGAAGGAGAGATCAGTAATATGACAGGTGATCATTTTATATATGTTTGTTTTTATTATCAAATATTTAAATACTTACAATCACTCTTTGATTAATTTTCAGATTCTCTTGATTGTATTCTGTGTCCAGGCGAATTCTGGCCTAACTTAAAGAGAGATGCTTGTTTACCCAAACCTGTAGAATATCTTTCCTTTGATGAAGTCTTGTCAATCATCCTGGCTGCATTCTCTGTTAGTGGGGCCTGTCTGGCCATCACAACAGCAGTGGTTTTCTTTCATCACAGAACAACTCCAATTGTAAGAGCCAACAACTCTGAGCTGAGCTTCCTGCTGCTCTTCTCTCTTTCTCTTTGTTTCTTATGTTCATTAACTTTTATCGGAGCACCTTCTGAATTGTCCTGCATGCTGCGGCACACAGCGTTCGGAATCACCTTTGTCCTCTGTATCTCCTGTGTTCTTGGGAAAACTATTGTGGTTTTAATGGCCTTTAAAGCTACACTTCCAGGAAACAATGTCATGAAATGGTTTGGTCCTCCACAACAAAGAATGACTGTTGTATCTGTAACCTTTATTCAAGTTTTAATATGTACTGTGTGGCTGCTTGTTAGTCCACCCTTCCCAATGAAAAACCTAACTACATACAAGGAGAAGATCATCCTGGAATGTGCATTGGGTTCTGCTGTTGGCTTCTGGGCTGTGCTCGGCTACATCGGCCTGCTGGCTTTTTCATGCTTTGTGTTAGCTGTTTTAGCTCGGAAACTACCTGATAATTTTAATGAAGCAAAGATGATCACCTTCAGCATGTTGATTTTCTGTGCAGTCTGGATCACCTTCATCCCAGCATATGTCAGCTCACCTGGAAAATTTACCGTGGCTGTGGAGATATTTGCCATTCTGGCCTCCAGTTTTGGACTGATACTGTGTATATTTGCTCCAAAATGCTTTATTATTTTGTTTCAGCCTCAAAAGAATACCAAAAAACATTTAATGAACAAATATTGATTGATTTGCTTCTGTCAGTCTGCCCCAGGACAGCTGTGGCTACAAATGTAGCTTTCTTCTACCAGTGGGTGTATGTGAGTGAATGAATAATGGAATTGTATTTGAGGGTCTTGAAAAGCACTATATAAATGCAATCCATTATTATTAACATTATTATCATTATTATTGTCAATGACTTAAAAACAAGATAACATGATGCAAATATGTCAAGCTGATCATTTCTTTGTAGTCAACAAAGTCTTTTATAATTTTAAAATATTTATTGAATGTGCTAATTATAAAGGTACACCTGTTTGGATTGCACTTCACTTTCTTCATTTCCATTTATTTGTGACTTGGAAAATTACTTGTATACCTGCTTAAATAACACAATAAAATTTAAAACTTCAGCAGTTTGTATTTTTTTTCCTCAACATTCCAATTGCGCTATTCCTTAATAGTTTAAATATAAGTTTTAAAGAAAATATTCAACAGTACGTTTACAGACAAGTGCACATAACATTATCCTTTTATTGAAGTAGCTATTTAACACATGTCAGTACATATGAGAATACATCATAGACTGTAAATACAATGGACTAACCCTAGGGTGACGTCACCCATAGGTTTCTGAAGAGCAGAAAATTAAGCCATCTGGGCGGTTCTTACAACCACCATCTTGTCCGCGTCGCTCGCCTTGTCACTCTCAGAAAATCCAAAAATGGACAAAGAGGTGGAGCTGAGAGTGTGGGGGCGAAGGGTTGATGCTCCAAGCCATGTAAGGCTAATGTAGGCTGCAGCCAGTTTCAGCCAGAAGACAGCGATCGAGAGACTCTTGCCCCTTTTCCACTAGGTTCACTTTAGACTCAGAAACATCTTGGGGGGGGGGGGCACAAATTGACATAGCAAGACTTGAATGGATCGGGTCAGTACGGTGGTGTTTCCATTACAATCTCAGAAGCATGGTAGAGGGTGAGGACATGGGCGGGCTTAGCTAAACAACACGTCCAGCAAAAACCAGTCAGAAATTCATCATGCCAAGTCAGATCCTCTCAAAAGCTGAAATACTTTTGACTCACCTCACATCTCTCAGACATCCAGTAGTTCATACCTCCATGTCCTGAACTGTGGTTCTCATGCCAGTACTGATCTAACCATCGAATATCCAGTCTATCGAGAGTCCGACTCTGTAGTCTTACAGCCTGATTTAGCTGACTCCCGCTTCTCAGTCCTGCTGACTTTACTGCTCTGCCACTACCTGGACGGTCGCCTTATCCAACCCGCGTGTGGAAGGAGATAACAGCTCCGATTGGCTCCATTCCTCCCTGCAACCTGACATAAATTCTCTCCCCCACTGCTGGCAAAGCTTTAGCCCATATAAAGCCTTCCCCGAAGCAGAGACTTCTGGGACATTCTGTTACTGTAGGGTTAGGGCTTAGGGTTGCAGAGTTGCGGAGGCAACTTATAGTGGAGTTCAGAAACAGGAAATGGCTGAAGTCTTTACCTTAGTCCCAGGCTGTGAAGGTCTTCCCCAGCAAGCAGGGGGGGACAAGCACACTACGCAAAGGCAGAGTTAATTTTACTCTTAGAAGAGTTACATTCTTGGAATGCAACTCTAAGACGTAAATTAATAGTAGTTAAAATCGTGTGTTAAAATAAAGTGTTTAAACATCAACTCTGGAGCTGTTAAAATGAAAACAATAACTCTTGATCTCCTAACTCTGAACTCCTATGGTGGATATGACACCCATAGAGTGAAATCACTGACTCCGCGCCCTGCACCACAGGTTTTTACTGAAACTGGAGCAAAGCAGAATCGGACAATTTTTCTTCTCCACATGTTTGAGGTGTTTGCTACGCTTGGTAAGTCAGTTTATTTCTCAGACTGTTTTAACTTTACTAAAACCTTTATTTCTGTGGCTTTTTTGATTGGAGACAAAGCTGTGTTAAAGATACTTGCTTCGTTCCTCTCTGTTGAAGCTAGGTCAAAAAAAAGTTTGTATGCGGACAAATACTAAAGCGTCGACTAAAAACTAGCATATGAATATTCAGTCACATGTTTTGGCTAACTCCAATACATCTAAAACATTGTTTAGATCATGAAATGTTGGTATACTTTGAAACGGTCTCCCACAAACACAGATGTAGCAAACATTAGCAAATTAACTGGTTGGATTCAGGGTTAATGTTCCATTCTCTTCAGAGTATTTTGCACAAGGCTTTGGTATACATGAAAAAGAAAAGAATGAGGCATTCAACCTTGGTGTCTGTGTTGATGACGTATGATGGGGTGGGTGTAGCTGCCCTTCTGGAGGGGGGACCTGGGGCCGCCGTGGCCTCCTTGGGAAAAGTACGGTGGTCTCTGCGTTGGCCCGCTGGGGGTTCCTCGCGCCTTGTGGTCCCTGGGGGGTCCGTGGCTCTGGTCTCCTTCATGTCTGCATCGATTCCTGAATGGCAGGCCGATGGCCTCTCACTCTAACTATTGATTCTGACTTGTGCACTGGACACCCTGACACCGGTGTAGGATCTCGAAAGGTTCTCTGACACTCTCTTGGCCCGCCTCACTAGAAATATATATAGTGTTGTCAATACAATGAACTGTTCTGGGTTGATGTGCTAGTATTTATACACTTATAAAGGCATTGTAGTTTGGTGATTCTTTATTGACAGTGTTTGGCTATGTTATCATGATATTGTTGTAGTAATTTTGCTTCTTTCTTTCTCTCTGTGTTTGAGTATCCTTCTATGGCGTTTTACAGGGTTAGGATGATATTTGTTCTTCTAGTTGTCCTTCTTCTTCATCTTTTCTGTTTTTCTAACTAATCTCCCTATCTGTCTTCTCTTCTCTTCTTTTTCCTAATTTTCCGTCTTTGTGTGTGTAACAGGAAAACAAAAAAACAAAAACTACTAATAATACAGATTACCCATATATATCAAGTGGAGCACTACAGCGTAAGCAGTAATGCTCCGCTTGTGAAATTAAAACTGTTGGGCCCTTGCTTGGTGCTCAGACATCAATTCTGAGTACCACCTTGTCAAACAGGATACGAGAAAAAAAAAGAAGAAAAAAAGTTCCACTAAGTGGCGAAAGCTTTCATTTCCTCCACTTTCTTCAGGATGGTTTGCATTCATGTGATATTAAAATTAGTATAAAATCATTACCCATAGGTGATCAACAAAAAAACTTGAATTTGTGATTTTAATAGTTCAGTGATGTTGGCATTCTCTTTGTTTCAGTTATGGAGTTCAGCTGTTAGCCTCAGCTCTTCAGAGAGGGTGTACTCATCCTGACTGATGCCTCAGAGACTGATTGAAATTGTGGTGCACAGTTGAAAATAAATTATCTTAAGATAAACATTGCCTCTTTTTAATATTTATTATTTATTCCCTAAAGTTCAGGACAGTAAAATGTATGCCTTTTTAGAGTTAATTAGAAGATAACTGAAGTACTTAAAAAATTACTCTGTAAAAGTGAATATATATACTGCAACACCTAGTTAGTGTTAAATTAGTAACTCCAGACAGATTTGATTTTTAACTCTAAATCAGAGTTAAGGTACCAACCCTGCAAAAAGAGTTAAATTAACACTCTCAGGTATGGACCGATATGGACACTTTAAAAGTGTTGAAATCAAATCTGACAGTGTTAATTTGGGCTTGCTGGATTTGCTGTGCAGAGTTAGCCTAGACGGATATGTCAATCAAAAGGACACACCCCTAATAATTCATAATTCCAAGATTAAATTACAACTAATTGGAGGAGTTAGAAAAAAATTAACTCCCCTCAGAGTTGTCATGAGGGCAAAGCTTAACTATCTAACCTAAGGAAAAAATCTGAGGCTGTAAACTTGTTTGTTCTGTAAAGTTGGCCTTTTTAACATGGGAGTGAATGTGAATTTGCTCCATTTCTGAGAAAGGCCCCAGTGGATCAGGGGGGAACAGCAGGTTTTGCCACTTGGAATACATATATACAGGGGTCTGGCTATAGGTGGGCTTAGGGAGAGATATTTATGCCCACCCACTTTGGACCAAGGCCAACCCAAATAGATGATTTTCTTAAAATAAAAAATTTTTTAGAATTGCACTTAATTTTTTAGGAGTGTAACTTAAAGTCTTCATGAAATAAAATAATACTGGAGGTGACAAATCTATCTTTGCAAGACTTGCTGTCATAACTTGCTGTCCTGGTGGACATTGTGAGTATTGTGACATTTGCTGCATCACTTCCTGTTGTCAACGCTGAGCTCTGTGTAGCTTTTTCGTGTTTGGTGCTCAGATTCTTTTCGATTGATCTATTTTTCTCTGTGTTGAGGTCTTTCTAAGTTACTTTAACAGACAAGCACACTAATACACTTATTTCCGGTTGGTGTACTTTACATTTTGGGAACCCTTTGTGTTTCACACAGTTGTTGTGCTAAGATCTCGCTAGCTTTTTAGCTTAGCTTCGTAGCAACTATGGCTACCTCTCTTCTGTCTAGCTCTCTTTCTCCCTCTGTGGCTCCTCTCTCCTGTTCTCTGTGTCAGATGTTAACTTACTCCCTCGCCTCCTTTAGTGATAATGGTAAATGTAATAAATGTAGCATTTTCGTCGTTCTGGAGGCGAGGGTTTCAGAGTTAAAGGCCCGGCTGCATTGTTGAGAATCCAGTAAATAGTCGAGGCCTGTTAGCAAGCGTGCAGCCAACATGGATAGAACCACCTAGCGGTCCTCCAACAGAACCCAGGCAGATGGGATCACTGGCCGATTGGGTGACAGTACGTAGAAAGCATATTTCCCGGCCCAAATGGCACCACCAACCTGTCCGCGCTTCTAACAGATTTTCCCCACTCAGAGATGCACCCACAGAGAAACAGACTCTGGTAATTGGCAGTTCCATAGTCCGAAACGTGGCATTAGAGACACCATCGACCATAGTCAAATGTTTTCCAGCTGGCAGTAATGACCCCCAATTACGCCAAACGGAGGTCACTAAAATTAGTGTTGCTTCAGTGTGTAGGTTTGCTAAAAAGACGTCGGACTGTGTAATCTTTTCTGGCCTGATCGGACCAGTGACGACATGTTTAGCCGCATGCTGTCATTTCATCGATGGTTGTCTGAGTGGTGTCCAGCAAACCTGGTCTGATCCGGAGAGACCCCATTGTGACAGTGTCTTGCCGACTAAAAGTTAACCCGACAAAAGCAAACTATGAAAATCTCATTAAAATAAATACAAATTGGACCAAACAAGAAAATAGGGCAATTAGACGTGGTTTACTAAACATAAGATCCCTCTCCTCAAATACTTTATTAGTAAATGACTTGATATGTGATAATTTGCCTATAAGAAACCTGGTTTCAGCAGGAGGATTTTTTGTAATTATAAATGAGTCAATTCCTTCCATTATCAAAATTTTCACATTCCTAGAAGTACTGGGCGAGGAGGAGGAGATGCAACCATCTTTCATTCAGATTTGCAAATTCGCCCTAGACCAATTTTTAACTACAGCTCTGTTGAACATCTAATCCTTAGTTTTCCTCATCCAAGATGCAAAACATTAAAACCACTTTTGTTTGTAGTTTTGTATTGTCCACCAGGCCCTTACTTAGAAATTCTTAGACCAGATCTCAGATTTTTTTAATCTGATTTAGTTTTAAACATCCATCAATCCATCCATTTTCTGAACCGCTTAGTCCTCCAGGGGTCGTGGGGGGGCTTGTGCCTATCTCCAGCTGTCAACGGGCGAGAGGCGGGGTACACCCTGGACAGGTCGCCAGTCCATCACAGTAGTTTTAAACAACGATCAGGTAATTATAGTAGGGATTTCAATATTCACATGGACATTGAAAGTGATAGCTTAACTCCAGCCTTTAATATTGTCATAGACTCAATTGGCTCTGCTCAGAATGTGAAGGGACCCACACACTCTAGTCAGCATACTTTAGACACTGTACTGACATACAGCATTGAGTGTGATGAACTCCCACATGACCCAGTCCTATCTGACCATTTTTAATAACCTTTTAATTTATTTACCCTAACGTTCCAAAATCTGAAAGAAAATGTAATTACAGTAGAAATTTATCAGACAGTGCTGTAACAAGTTTTAAAGACTCTGTTTCATTTTTGATTCCCTGTGTCTCCGAATACCACAGTGGACCACAGTAATTCCAACACTAACCCTTCAGAAATTGATGTTCTGGTTTAAAGTATTACTTTACACCTCACTTTGTTTGGCGCTAGATATTTCTTACAAAAAATGCAACTCAAAGTGCTTTATGCCCCCTTCACTCCAATCCAACCCCCCATGTGTAGATACTCTAAAGAAGTGATTCTTTGATTCTATTAAATTCCACAATTCCATCCGCCTATGCCTCACCATGGATTATTATAATTTTGTTTTTTAGAGTCTGACTTATGAGAGAAGAGACAAGTGGGGTCTGCTGCCTTCAGATTGTCTTTAAATAAAAGAAAATTTATTTCACTCATTTTTTGCATGTTGTTCTTATCTGGTCCTTTGATCTGCTGAGTCCATGACAAGATCTGAAAACAAATGCTGACATGGCTCATTTCCTAGTGACCAGGTAAGTAGTAACATAGCTGCCTATGATGCATTCGATTCAATTCCCCAATAGAATGTCTGTTCCCCCTATGAAACCTATGTGTGTCCACAAATTCTGTTGAGGCATTTCTACCCACTGGGACCAAAGGAAGATTTAACTCACTCCGTTGCTTAATATGGTGCTTGTTTTCATAATACTGGTACATGCGCAGTGGTCTGGCAGTACGTCCCTGTAAAGAGTGTTATTTTTTTATTATTTTTTATTATTTTTGTTTAGTGAAGAGTTTGTGCACGCTTCTATGCCAGTTGCTGCAGTTACTCGCAGTGCCGTCTGCCTTGCTCGTGAATTTTATTTCTTCATCCTGCCCCATGCTTCTTTCACTACAATTTAGTTTTTAATAAAATCAAAACATAAAACAGAATAATAAACACCAATAGCTTTTAGTTTCCCTTAAGAACCAATATAAATGCCTCACACTCATGCATACACTTGCTTTATCCAAGAACCTACTAGTTTGCAATTTATACATTTATGGGCTCCAGTAAGCATTAAAAAGAAACAGTCAGCAGTCTCCCAAAAGTCAAACCATAAAGGACTTACTTTTTGTTTAATTAAGTCACTGTAAAACGTGTTGCATGGAACATTTTGATGATAATCTTTACCAATTATTCTCAATTAATAGAACACATCAGGTCACTAGATTATATTTCTGTGATGTCATTGTGACACTAGGGAGAAGAGTTATATGAACCAGCAAAAACGCCCCACCATTAGAGTGTTAAGGGATGGAGATCTCATTCCTCCTATTTGGCTTGAGACTGGCTCTGGGTATATGTGTTGGCTTAATTGTTTCTACTGGTGTGTCAGATCAGGTGAAAAATGGGGCTTTACCTATCAATTGCACCCTGCAGAGGATAGCTCGTACACCTGTATTCTCAACGGATGGGGAGTACATTATTGGCGGTGTTTTTTCCTTCCACTACAAGGAGCTCACAAAGATTCATAACTACACCACTGTGCCAGAGCCACCCACCTGCATAGGGAGGTTGGTTAGAGGGAGAAGTGGTGGGGAATGGTGGGAGTGTTATACTAAAAAGTCAGGCTAGGATTTGGATGATATAGAGTTATATCTATTGATATCACAGTGTTTTTTTTTATTATAACAACAAAATGAATTTATGTATATATTCATACCATTCTGATGTTTGGATGATGTACCTCTTTTAAACATGCATCTTGTTTGTCAAAACCGATAATATGCATGAACGAACTGATATATTGTAAATGTCCATGTGCAGTATCAACAGTCGTGAACTACGCTTTGGTCAAGCAATGATCTTTGCAATTGAGGAGATCAACAACAGCACAGAGCTGCTACCTGGAATTAAACTCGGTTACCAGATCCATGACTCATGTGCTTCTGTACCCGTGGCCATGGATGTGGCATTTCAGCTGTCAAACAGGCACGATCCTGTGTTTCAGACAGGCGATAACTGTTCTCAATTAGGTATGCTGTTGGGTGCTGTCGGTGACTCTGGATCCACACCAACCATTAGCATGTCACGCTTATTTGGACCATTCAAGATTCCTCTGGTAGATAATTTGAATTTATTGTAAGCTGTAATAGACCTGTTTTAATATACATCTGGTAAAAAGATAATTGTTGTTTTTCCTGTTTTAGGTGAGCCACTTTGCAACTTGCGCCTGCCTGTCAGATAAGCAGCAGTATCCGACTTTCTTCAGAACAATTCCCAGCGACCATTACCAAGCTGATGCAATGGCTAAACTGGTGAAACATTTTGGTTGGACTTGGATAGGAGCAGTCCATTCTGACTCAGATTATGGAAGGAATGGCATGGCATCCTTTCTTGAAGCAGCACGCAGAGAAGGGATCTGCATAGAGTACATTGAATCTTTCTATCGGACTGACCCAAAGAGCAAGATAGAAAGAGTAGCAGATGTTATCCGCAGGTATATGCATCTGTTTTTGTGTGCTTTGCTTAGACGTAGATCTATTTTGTAACTTTTCTTAATTAGTTCAGTAAATAAGTATTTAATTTGTATCTAAATAAAACTAAAACTATATATGTGATACAGTAAAATCCATTGTCTTTTCAGGTCGACAGCGATTTCTATTGTGGCATTCATAGCTGATGGTGATATAAAATTCCTGTTAGAGGAGCTAAATCAACAACCTCCTCCGCGACGTCAGTGGATTGGAAGTGAGGGCTGGATAACAGACCCTCAACTGATGAACTTCAGCTTCTGTGCAGGTGCCATTGGTGTTGCTATTCAGCAATCTATCATCCCTGGCTTTAGAGACTTCCTTCTGGACCTTTCTCCCTCTGAGGTGGCTGCCTCCTCAGTCCTTAAAGAGTTCTGGGAGGATGCTTTCAACTGCAGCTTGACAAAAAGTAAGAAATAGGCATGCTAAATCTCCAGTTTAATTATGATTTTTTTTTTAAGAAACTCGGTTAAAACTTCTAACCTGGTCTAACACTTATGACAGCAATCAATAACAGGTATAACTATTTAAAAAAGGAATGGATGGTTCTTTTTTGTTGATTACTTTGATAATGTAAGAAAATTTAAATAACATTCACATCTATGACAGTAATTTTAAACTTGTCATTTTCTTAATAATAGTGGGTGTAACTGAATTAAGATGCTGAAAGAATACTGATGTAATATGAAAGTATGACAATACCTTAATTTACTTTATTTATTTTCAGCTACTTCTGCAGGAAAGAAGCTTTGTGATGGAACTGAACATTTAACAGCACTCAAGATTCCATATACAGAAACATCAAAATTCAGAATTGCTAACATGGTGTACAAGGCTGTTTACGCCATAGCACACGCTATTCATAATGCACTGTGTGAAGAAACTAATATTACTACTAATTGTAAAAAACAAACAAGGTTAGACTTTAATCAGGTGAGAATAAATGAAACTTATCCAAAATTTTTTATCCTGATCAGAGATAAATGAACCTTATATATCATATTGGGTCAGTGTTGTTGTTTCATTTTTTTATTTCTCACTATGTTTTGCATGTTTTCAGGTTTTTAGTGAACTAAAGAAAGTAAATTTTACCCAGAATGGTTATCATGTGTCATTTGATGCTAACGGAGACCCTGTGGCTGCTTATGAGGTAGTCAACTGGCAGAAGAGTGAGAGTGGGATGATTGAGCTGGTAACAGTGGGATACTATGACGCATCATTGCCAAAGGGCCAAGAGTTTCATATTATCAGGAACTTGACCTGGATGGATGGAGACACAGAAGTAATTACAAAAGTACAACATTACTCACCTACTTGAAAACAGCTGCACTAAAAAGTTACACATTTATTATTTTCTGTTTCCTATCTCTGTTTCAGGTACCAGTGTCAGTTTGCTGTGAGAGTTGTCCTCCAGGAACTCGTAAAGTGTTGCAGAAGGGAAAACCCACCTGCTGCTATGATTGCATATCATGTCCTGAAGGAGAGATCAGTAATATAACAGGTGATTGTTATGTTTGTTTTTAAATCTGTTTCATCAACTATTGAAGTACTAACAACCCTTCATTTTTAGATATTGCTGACTGTATCCCATGTCCCAGTGAATTCTGGCCTAATTCAAAGAGAGATGCTTGTTTCCCCAAACCTGTGGAGTTTCTTTCCTTTGATGAAATCTTGTCAATCATCCTGGCAGTATTCTCCATCAGCGGGGCGTGTCTGGCTGTCCTAATCGGAATGATTTTCTTTCATCACAGAAAAACTCCAATTGTCAGAGCCAACAACTCTGAGCTAAGCTTCCTGCTGCTCTTTTCTTTGACTCTGTGTTCCTTATGTCCGTTAACTTTTATCGGAACTCCTTCTGAGTGGTCCTGTATGCTACGACACACAGCATTTGGCATCACCTTTGTCCTCTGTATCTCCTGTGTTCTTGGGAAAACTATTGTTGTTTTAATGGCCTTTAAAGCTACACTTCCTGGTAGCAATTTCATGAAATGGTTTGGTCCTTCACAACAAAGAATGACTGTAGTATCTGTAACTTTTGTTCAAGTTTTAATATGTACAGTTTGGTTAGTTCTTAGTCCTCCATTCCCAATGAAAAACGTAACCACTTACAAGGAGAAGATCATTCTGGAATGTGCATTAGGTTCCGCTGTTGGTTTTTGGGCTGTGCTCGGCTACATCGGCCTACTGGCTGTTTTTTGCTTTGTGTTAGCTATTCTAGCTCGGAAACTACCTGACAACTTTAATGAAGCCAAGATGATCACCTTCAGCATGCTGATATTCTGTGCAGTGTGGATCACCTTCATCCCAGCATATGTCAGCTCTCCTGGAAAATTTACGGTGGCTGTGGAGATATTTGCCATTCTGGCCTCCAGCTTTGGACTGATAATGTGCATATTTGCTCCAAAGTGTTTCATCATTTTATTTCAGCCAGAAAGTAACACCAAAAAATATTTAATGAACAAAAACTAGATATAGAATGTGAATGTCTTGAAAACGAGAATAAAAGCAATGATGGCACAAGTTATGATGCGTTGAATAATTCAGGGAAACATTTCTCACAAAATAATTATATTGTTCTATTTATGTATTTTTTCTCTATTTTATAAAAAGCTTGAAATTTATGTATAACATAGCAAATGTTTTAAAACCTACATCTGCATATCATTGTGTTTGGATTTCACTTATGATTTTTCTTTTTCAACTCTCTTAGTGAAAACCTGACATATCATTATTCAGTACTACACCTGGAGTTGTTAAAATCCCTCTAGAATTTAACAAGGGTCTTTATACTTTTGATCCACCCCATCATCACTTTGTTAGTTGAGGCCTGACCATAGTTGCTTGAAAAGACTTCATCAAAGGAATGCATTATAACATTTTCTTTAGTAATTAGATATCATTAAACCAAAGAAGACAAACATAAATACTGATCAAATAAAACATTGTAGACCTTTTTTTACTTTGTCTAACAGATTCAATGCATGCGTTCTGCAGCAACTGGAGCTAAAAACTTTTTTTTAGGTGATTAGTCCTTGGATGGTACCAATGGCAAAACTTCAGAATTGATATAACACACACTGACACGTGTAGCATCCATATTTACTTTAATTGACAGAGCATGCCATAGCACAAATCCTCCACAACCAGGGGTAGAGTCATCTCCGATTTTTGTCATGCCTTTTTAAATACTGTATCGTTAAAATGTCAAAAAAATATGTATATGTGACCTAAAAATCAGTTTCCCTGTTATCTTTTTTTTTTTTTTAACGTGTCCTGTCTAGCAGTATGCTAATCAGAATTGGTGTCTGAGTACCAAGTACAAGCCCAACAGTTTTACTTTCCCAAGCAGAGTATTACAGCTTCGCTGTAGTACGCCACTTGATGTATATGTATGAAAAATCTTTATTAGTGATTACTGTGGGTTCAATTTCCTGACGTCATGGACACTAAACCGAGACAAGAAGGGAGAGAGGAAGAAGGTGAAGAAAAGAAACCGGACCAACAGAGGCGCGAACTGACGACACAAGACAGGGAGGCAAACAAAGACAACAAGAAAACATCACAGTCCTCCACCTCTGCCGGACGGCAGAGAAACAGTAATAAAAAACAAAAACAACAAACTGTACAGAACCAAACCAATAGTTTGAATCTAGTAGAATAAACTAAGAATTACACATTCACTACACACAAGCATGGATTAATGAACATAATACAAATGTTTCTGGTAAGCTCCTGTGAACAACTAACTAATGATGATAACCTCAGCTTAAGATATGCCCGTCCACACCAATGTCCCCACACCTATGTGTGTGTGCGAGCATGCAGGTCGGAATAAGGTTTCCCCATGCAAGTGATTGATAGCTGGTGTAAGGAACCGTCAATCCGTCCTACAGGAATCGACACATACATGGAAGAGGCAGGAGATGTATGCATCCAGGGTCCCACAGAGTACAGAGGCCACAGGCGGATCAGCGCAGGGTCGATCACCCACCAAGAGAGGAACAGATCGAAGCCCCAGGGGAACACCCATCAGCCGCAATGCTGGGGCCCGAGAGATCGCAGTGACGAGTTCGCGGGCTCCGCCGGAAACCGGCTACGCCAGGGCGGGCCCGGATCAGGATCCGGAGGCCACGGGGACCAGGGGCACCCCGCCCCCCAGCGGGGCCCCAACCAGCGACCAGCCGACAAGGGCCCACCCCGCCGCCGCAGGCAAGGGGGATCCGCAGCCAACCGACGGACAACACACGCCGCCGCCACCCCGGACCAATACCCATCGCCAACAACCCGGCCCGCCCCCACACACCCACACGCCAGGGAGCCACAGCAAGAGCCACAGCGGATGTACGCCCTCCCCAGGCCGCGCCCAGCCGGGACCTGGACATCCAGATATTCCAGCTCCTGGGTCCAGATCCTGCCCCACGCAGGGCGCCAAGGCATCGAGAGCCATCATCAACCAGCGGGCAGGAGCATCCATCACCGACGGGGAGTGACGGGTGGGGGAAGAAGATGCATCAGGCCAGAGAGCAGCCAAACACCCAACCTGACAGGTAGACATAGACTGACAGAGACACTCATACGTACCCTCCCTCTCATGCGTACACATTCTTACAAATACAGGACATACAAAAAAAGGACGCTATACACTCATTCATACCCCCCATACGTACACTATACTCCATACTCCCAGGGACAGACGCCCCAATAGAGCACCCTGCCCCTGCACCCAGGAGACAGACCCCTTTGCCCACCAGGATGGGGACAAGCAGACCGCCAAGGCCCCCACACCGGCAAGAGCAGCCCACCAGCCCAGGACCCCGACCAGACGGCCTGATGTTCTATCCGGGCTCCGACCCCTGATGGTCCAACGAACAGGGGTGTGGAAAGACCCCCCAGCCTCTCTCCCCCCGCTCAATGTGGTGTTGTTGCGTGTTGTTCTAATGTGCACTTAAAACAGAGGGGTGGGACATGGGAATACTGCCGGGTACCCCCATCTCCCCCCCGGGCCCTCAGTGTCTAGATGCGTTTAAACAGTGGGTGCCGGCACCACAGGCGAGGCCCCCCACAACGGGCCCCTATAAGGGGCCCCCCATGAGGGGTCCCGCCCCCAGCGCCAATGCGCCCCACCGCCAGGTCCCTACATGTGCGTTCCATGTAAATGTTGCAAGTGTAAGTGTCTAAGTTGCTCAATAAAATCGGGACCCAGGCCGCCACCGGGTAGCGAAGACGGAAGCTCCATCCCGCACCCCAGTGACGTGCCCACGTCCCAAGGCCTTGTGAATGGTAGAATGAAGGAGCAGGTGGACAGAGGCATGGGGATGGGGAGAAAATAACTGGGGTGACCATTGCCAACCCCAGGGAGCCAGCTCCCCTGCTGACTCCAATAGGCACCCCCGTTCGGCCCGATCCACCAGGGGTGGGAGGCCCCAGCACGTCAAGTCGGGGCCCACGGCAGCGGCACCCCCGAGCCCCATGGGGGCCCCGGCAATCCACCAGCCCCCATCCCAGGGGCATACCTAAATCCTTCCCAACATTCACACTGCTAACAAAACACATGTCACTAGACACCCAGGTTGAGTTTAGCCCCCCCTCCCCCTCAACGCCCTCCCCCCTCCCGTCCCAAGCGCACCCCGTTAAAAAGAGCGCCTGTGCTAGATGGTAAAAAGCCTCCCCGCCAATAAGAGACGCCCCAGGCACCGCCAGCGTCCGAGGGCCCCCGCGCCGAGGCCGGAACCCGGCGCACCACCGACTCGGGTACCCCGGACACGTCGCGCCAGGCCCGTGAGCAGACCGAAGTCCCAGGCGGCCAACCCCCTGGCCGACATCCTCCAGCCTTGCTACTACCGCCCGATGGCCGGGAGGCAACAGAACCCAGCACCTCCACCCACCAGCCCACACCCCACCAACCGGTCAGTCACAGTGGAGGCCGACCAACACCGGCCAGAGGCCCCCACCTCAGCACCCCCCCGAGCGCCAAGACCAAGAACCAGGAGCCATGTGCAGTGTCAATATAGCCGATCGGGCCCGGAGACGCCGGCCACCCGCCGCGGCCTCTCGCCAACGCCCGGACGCGGCAAGGGGCCACCGGGGAGCAAGCGACAAGAACCAGCCCGGGGAGATGGAAAAGGCAGCAGCGCCCGCTAACCACCGGCCGACCTGTTATCTTAATGAGTTTAGATAATCTGTTTGTGTCCTGTGTTCGAGAGCTACTGTCTTGACATTTTTGAGACGTAAACCTTCTCCAACACACCTCAATATGATGAATGGCTCATTACCAGGCCTCTGCAAAGCTAAATTACATACTGGTGTGGAAATTTATATGTTGTTAAATTTGTGCCACTAACTTGAGTGAGCAGTGAGACTGATCTGAGAGCACATATCTACGTAAACAAACAATAACACCTGCTCTGCGCTTGCGTGCATTATCCTTTCTACTCGCTCAACTCTGTGTCTGCTCACGCAAGGCTCTGCTCTTTCCGCACTATTTACATGTAAACGCAGTTGTAAAGAGAGATAGAGTTGAGCAAGCAGAGAGAGAACTGCGAGTGAGCAAACAGAGTTGAGTGAGCAGAGAAAGAGCCATGCACAGAGTTGAGCTAGCAAAGACAGAGGTGCAAAAGCACAGAGCATGTGTTATTGTTTGTTCACATACATATGTGCTCTCTGATCAATCTCACTGTGTGCCCAAGTTGGTGGTACAAATATTACACCATATATTCAGCCATTTCATTTGGATATTTAGAGCAAGGGATCCATCCAACAGTCCCAGGAGAGTTGCTCTTTAAAGGAACACTCGCTCTGAAGACCTGTTGGCCCTATTAAGCCACAATTTCTCTCGTGTCCCAAAATTTGTTGCTAGAAACACATAAAATATTGCAATTCCAACCATCTATCATCTTCTGCTTATCCGAGTTTGGGTCGCCGGGGCAGTAGCTTAAGCAGGGCCAGCTCCTCTGGAGGAATCCCAAGGCGTTCCCAGGCCAGCCGGGAGACATAGTCCCTCCAGTGAGTCCTGGGCCTTCCTCTGTGCTTCCTCCCGGTGGGACGTGCCCAGAACACCTCACCAGGGAGGCATCCAGAAGGCATCCTGACCAGATGCCAGAGCCACCTAAACTGGCTTCTCTTGATGTGGAGGAGCAACTGCTCTACTCTGAGCCCCCTCCAGATGACCAAGCCTCTCACCTTATCTCTAAGGAAGAACCCAGCCACCCTTGTGGAGGAGACTCATATTAGCCGCCTGTATCCGTGATCTCGTTCTTCCGGTCACCTCCCAGAGTTCGTGACCATAGATGAGGGTAGGAACGTAGATCAACCGATAAATCGAGAGCTTTGCCTTTTGTCAGTTAAAAATAAAAGCCCACCCATTTTAAGCAAAAGTGAAAAAGCTATTTAAAATCGATTTAAACAGAAAAAAAAACTATAACATTAAACCACATAAGACACATAGACTGCTGGGACAACATATGGTTTTTGAAGAGAAATTACCTGACATATAAAAGAGGAGGCCCATAAACCAGTAAAAGCACTCTAAGAGAGACGGACTCTTGAGGAATGGAAATCTGGAGATCAGCTTTAAGTTTATTGGAGCTGATGACAATAGTTGTCTCCGGTTGGTCTCTGGGTGGTTTGAAAGATGAGAGTAAACTCACAGAGGCTCTAAGTGGTGTCAGTACAGAGACTCCTTCAGCGGCATGTACTTTGCAGGGTACCCCTCGTACACCTGTCATCTCAGCAGATGGGGACTTTATAATTGGAGGTGTTTTCTCTATTCACTACCAACTTTACACTGTGATCTATAATTACACAACCAAGCCTGAGCCTCCAAGATGCACTGGGAGGTTAGTAAGAAAGAGAGGTTGTCAGGAATTTAATATATGAAAATACATTTAGGATGTGCATGCAAGGTTGTTTTTGTTATGTTGAAAGAATACTGTGAATTTCCTTGTTATCATTGAACAAAATTTTAGGTATATGCTATTTGATTTTATTTCTAAACAAAAAATTTACATTTTGGTTGACTACTGTTTTTATAGCTAAATATTATGATCAACATTAATAGTTTGCAACTTGACAAACTATTCCTAGGTATCACATTGAATTCCCCTATTTTTGGTTTAGTGTTTAATTTTATGCTTTGAATTCTGCTGGGAAAATGTTTTACTTCTGTTTTGGTGAACAGATAAAATGTAGCACCAAATAACCAGTGCACCAAACAAAGAATCTTATTTTTCTTTTTTTGATTTAAAGTTTATTTGTAATATTTTTGAATTTTGTTTTCTGCTCAGTATTGATGCCCGGGAACTGCGCTTCTCTCGTTCAATGATCTTTGCCATTGAAGAGATAAACAATCGCATGGATTTGCTGCCAAGTATTAAACTGGGATATCAGATTTATGATTCATGTGCATCTGTGCCCGTGGCTGTGCATGTGGCCTTTCAGCTGTCAAATGGTCAAGACCCCGAGTTTTACAAAGGCGGTAACTGTTCTCAATCAGGTGTGGTGATGGCTGCCGTTGGTGAATCTGGATCCACGCCATCCATCAGCATGTCACGGATTATGGGATCTTTTAACATTCCTCAAGTAAACAGTTAATTAAATTAGAGCTTAATTTAAAAGGAAATGCATTTGATGTTCATTAATTTTGTTGCTAAAGAGATATGCATTGTCATCTTTTATTTTAGGTGAGCCACTACGCCACTTGTGCTTGTCTATCAGACAAGCAACAGTACCCAAATTTCTTCAGAACAATTCCTAGTGACCAGTTCCAAGCCAATGCATTGGCCAAGCTTGTGAAACACTTTGGCTGGACTTGGATAGGGGCTGTCCACTCAGACTCTGATTATGGAAATAGTGGTATGGCATCTTTTCTTGATGCAGCACTCCGAGAGGGGATCTGTGTGGAGTACATTGAATCTTACTTTCGAACTGATCCAAGCAGCAAGATCCAAAGAGTTGCAGATGCCATCCGCAGGTGTCAGCTGTTTCATCTTTCTGACTTTACTTGTTCATTGACCCTGTGCATAACAGGGTCAATGTGCATATCTGTTGTCAAACAAAGGGGGTTAAAGTCTATTCATGTTATAGTAGTTTTGTCCCTTTTTTCCTCAGTAATTGTAAAAAAAGGGAGACCCAAACATTTAACTGTAATGTTTGTATTAAGAGTAGGCAAAATAAAATATAAACAACTTAGGTTAATTTTTTTGCATTTTTGTGTAATTTAATAGGTCAACAGCTATGGTTGTTGTGGCATTTATTGCCTCTGGAGATATGAGGGTCCTGTTGGAGGAGCTGGCTCGCAATCCTCCACCACCTCGCCAGTGGATTGGCAGTGAGTCCTGGGTGACTGACACATTCATGGTCAAGTACAGTTTTTGTGCAGGGGCCATTGGAGTTGCTATTCCACAGTCTATCATCCCAGGACTGAGAGACTTCCTTCTGGATCTATCTTCCTCTGAAGTGGCTGCTTCCCCACTGCTTACTGAGTTCTGGGAGGATGCATTCAATTGCAGTTTGAGAAAAAGTAAGAACACTTCCCTGAATTCTAAATTCATTTCATATTTTGTTTACATATAATTACAAAGTCCATAGCTACTGGCCAAAGACAAAATGTTCACTATGCTTACATAGGTACTGGTTTTACAGTTATGCCAGTACCATTTGATGACTGAGCGGCCAACTCTTAAGTCATGTAAAATTGCAGTAAAACCTATGTACTATTTTTTTTTAAATTCTGATATTTGTGTCTTTAGATTCTGCTGTAAACAAAGGGTTGTGTGATGGAAATGAAGACCTAAAGAGGCTCAAGAACCCATACACTGAAACCTCTCAGCTTAGAGTTACTAATATGGTTTATAAGGCTGCCTATGCTATAGCGCATGCTTTTCACAATGCACTCTGTCAGGAAACAAATGCCACCACTCATTGTGACAAATTCATCAAACTGCATGCAAATCAGGTTAGTACATGTAACATGTTAAGTTTTTTACCATTCTAAAGCTAAGATGAATATCAAGTCTATCAAGTTAAAATGAAATAACTTCAACTTGCCATTGTTTCTCTGTTATTACAGATTTTTTCAGAAATGAAGAAAGTTAATTTTTCTCAAAATGGTTTTAATGTGTCATTTAATGCTAATGGAGACCCTGTGGCTGCTTATGAGGTCGTCAACTGGCAAACAAGTGAGAATGGGGGTACTGAGGTAGTAACAGTGGGTTATTATGATGCATCAGTGCCGGTGGGCCAGCAGTTCCATATCAACAGAAACATAACTTGGATGGAGGGTGGATCACAAGTAATGAAAACATCAGTTTAACAGATGGGGAGCTTCTGACACAATGCTCATGCCAAACCAAATAGTTTGACATTTTCTTTCTTACAGGTACCAATGTCAGTTTGCTCTCAAAGTTGTCCTCCTGGAACTCGTAAAGTGTTACAGAAAGGAAAACCCACCTGCTGCTATGATTGTATACAATGTCCCGAGGGAGAGATCAGTAATAAAACAGGTATAATCTAATGCTTTTCAGGTAGGTCATAATCATTAAACATGTAATTAATAACAACTCTTTATGATTTAATTTTTAGATTCGCCTGATTGCTTCCTGTGCCTCCAAGAGTTCTGGCCAAATGTAAAGAAAGATACTTGTGTCCCCAAACCTGTAGAGTTTCTTTCTTTTGAGGAAATCCTGTCAATCATCCTGGCAGCATTCTCTGTTAGTGGAGCCTGTCTGGCCATCATAATGGCAGTAATTTTCTTTCGTCACAGGGAAACTCCCATTGTTAAAGCCAACAACTCAGAGCTGAGCTTCCTGCTTCTTTTTTCTCTGACTCTGTGTTTTCTATGTTCATTAACTTTTATTGGAGCACCCTCTGATTTGTCCTGTATGCTCAGACACACATCATTTGGCATTACCTTTGTGCTCTGTATCTCCTGTGTTCTTGGGAAAACTATTGTGGTTTTAATGGCGTTTAAAGCTACACTTCCTGGTAGCAATGTAATGAAATGGTTTGGTCTTCCACAACAAAGAATGACTGTGGTGTCCTTTACATTTGTCCAAGTTATAATATGTACTGTTTGGTTAGTTCTGAGTCCTCCTTTCCCAATACAAAATCTAACTACATACAAGGAGAAGATCATTCTAGAATGTGCATTGGGTTCTGCTGTTGGCTTCTGGGCTGTGCTGGGCTACATCGGCCTGTTGGCTGTTTTTTGCTTTGTTTTAGCTGTTTTAGCTAGGAAACTACCTGATAATTTTAACGAAGCCAAGATGATAACCTTTAGCATGCTGATATTCTGTGTTGTCTGGATCACCTTCATCCCAGCATATGTCAGCTCTCCTGGAAAGTTTACTGTTGCTGTGGAGATATTTGCCATCTTGTCCTCCAGCTTTGGACTGATACTGTGCATATTTGTTCCAAAATGTTTCATAATTTTATTTCAGCCAGAGAAGAACACCAAAAAATATTTGATGAATAAAAATTAATTCATCCAATGATAAACAATGAAAATAACATGTTAGGCAACATTCAAGACACTTGTTGGAAGTACCGGGCACAAGCTCACGTCAATGACTCAGACCCAATCTGCTAGGATTCCTTACATCGAACACTTTTAACTGATCGTGATCTTTGTATAATAGTATTGAAATGACTTTTCTTGAAAAGTACCTTGAGATGACATCTGCTATGAATTGGAGCTATATAAATAAGTCAATGTTGTTTTTCTGCACAAGCTGCAAAGACTTTTTGAATAAACTCAACTGATGTGTTTACATTGTGTGAACCTTAAAAAAAGAGATTAAATCAAAGCAGAATCTTAAATTCAACAAACTGAAGATAATTAGTTGGGTCTACTCATGTATGTGAGCTGACACAATTTATGTTGTTAAGCTGAAACTATATATTTCATGAATTTGAGCCAACTTGTTATCAGAAATTGTCTTAACTTAGTTGCCGTATTTTTTTTTTAAGTTTGCTCATATGCATTCTGACAACTCAATGCACTTCATAGGGGAACATATTTATGGAGTGATATGGTTATGTGCATGGTCGAAGCTGGATGGGAATCTATGACCCTCTGATTATGAGGCAACTACTCTACCCGCCAAGGCAAAGTCACCCACAATTATTGAATGGTAACTTAACCAGGAATATAGTAAATTGAAATAAAGCTTATATTCTAATGTTTAAATGTTGTATTCAGTGTTTTTACCCTAATATTCAATGGTTTATGTTCTCAAGTGTTTGCAAAACCATTTTAATGTAATTAAATAAGAACTAAAAACTACCTCTAGGTTCTCCTTATCCAAGTAACATGTGTAACATTTGACTCAAAAGCCAATTAAAAAAAGTCAAAAGCCAATTATTTGCATTATTGCATTCTTTTTATATCTCATTCTTTTGTAGTTTTATTAATATTTAACTTCAGTGCTATTCATAAAGATATCAAATTTATTTTATCTGTTGACTTAAAAAAATTAATTCCTCAGAGTAGCTCACACTACTATAGAAAAGTAGGGGTTGCCCCTGTGAACTGTTTTGATCTCTCATTCCACCCCTAAGTAACAAAATGCATACTAGTGGCACCCATTCACTTACATTGGTTTATGCTAAGCTAAAGCAAACAGACTACTGCCAGATCAGGGTAATTATTGGGTTGGTTACAAAATGATTTTTTATCACTTATCTAACTCTGAGGAAAATGGCAAGAGACGTATTTTTACTCGGGGTGGAATATCCCTTTAAAGTGGCACCTGAGTTGCTGTGGAGATTAACCAGTCAGATATGAGGGTTTTTGTTTCAGAGAGAGACAGCTTGAAGATTAATTATACCATAATGTGCTTTATAAAACTTGTTTAATCAGCTACCAGCTATCCTATGATCTTTTTAATGAATCATCCCAACAGCAGTGTCTCAACAGCAATGTTGCACCCCTTCAGATAAAAAAACTGGGTACTTTGGCTTTGCATTGTCCCCTACTGATGACATTGATAATTTATGTTGTGATACTCTGTCATTCTATTGATAGATATTGGTTGTTGCTATTCTGGATAACACACTAAGTTATGTTGATGTAGGCAGTTTTAAAACCTTGCTGTATGTACTCTTTCAAGTCTGAGCACCTGTCCCTCTCAAGGTTTCTACAAGGCCCTGGTTGTGGGTAGCTGAAGTTGGCCCTGACAATGGCAGCCTTGGCTCAAATCGAGGCTCCTCTCTTGTGATGTACGAAGTCTTGAGCAGCTGAGACCCCCACATCGGCTTCTTAGTGGGCAAAAATGGGAGGCTGGAAACTATCACAGATCTCAAAAGCAAAACATCCTAAATATTTGCCCACCTGCTGGTTAACCTGCTCCATTTGTCCATTGGACTCTGGGTGAAAGGAGGACAGACTGCGGGTGGCACTGATGAGAGAACAGAAGGTCCTCCAGAACCTGGCATAGAATCATGGACCCCGGTCCGGAACCACCTCTCGAGGGAACCGATGCAGGTGGACTACATGGGGAAGGAAGAGCTAAGCGGTCTCCTTAGCTGTCGGCAGAGCAGGTAGAGCAACCAAATGGATGTCTTTGGAGAATCAAAGATGATGATGGTGGTCATGTTGTTAATTCTTGGAAGGCTGGTACTGAAGTCCAACCCCACGTGGGACCACGGACGAGGCAGCACTGCAAGTGGGTGGAGAAAACCTTCCAGTTTCTGGGTTGGAGACTTTGATTGGGCGCAAACGGTGCAGGCTCTGATGAACTCCTTGACATAATGCTTATCAGATGGCCACTAGAGTGTACGGCAGAGGAACTGGAGGGTCTTTGCAGGTCCTAAGTGTCCCCCGATGGGAGAAAAGTGACCCCATAAAAAAAGCTGTTGGGTGGCGTCTCAGGTGGGGGTGGGTCGTTGGTCTGGGCCGCCTGAATGGATGCCTCCAATTGCCACTGGAGTGGGGCCAGAATATTGTGAGGAGGGATCATGGTCTCAGGGTCCATGGTCGGGGTGGTGGAGGAAGTTTGCGTGACAAGGCGCTGGCCTTCTTGTTCTGAGAACGGGGTCTGTACGAGATATGGAAATTAAATTGCTCAAAGAAAAGAGCCCACCTGGCCTGACGGGGGTTGAGTTGTTTCGCTTGCATTATGTGAACGAGATTTTGATAATCGGTCCAAATAAAAAACAGCTACAATGATCTGATCAGAAGGTGGCACCACTCGTCCAAAGCCCATTTGATCGCCAGCAGCTCCTGATCTCCTACCCCATAATGTTGCTCTGTGGGAGAGAATTTTCTAGAGAAAAAGCAGCAGGGGTGAGTCTTTTGATCAATTCCTTTCTGAGAGAGGATTGCTCTGACGCCCACCTCCGAGGCATCCATCTCAACTATAAAGGTCCTAGAGGGATCTGGATGCTGCAGGATGGGAGCCGAGGAGAACCTGTGGATGAGCTCTTTAAAACTCCTTACCACCTCTGGGGGGAGCAAGAACGTACGGGGCTGATTGGCCAGACGGGTGAGATTTGTGAGTGGAGCTGCCATTTTTCTGAAATCTCTTATGAATCTAAGATCGTATCCAAGAAAGGTAGTAGCAGTCTGGTGAAATTGACACTTCTCCAATTTGCAGTACAGCCCATGTTGCAGCAGCTTCTGGAGAACATGTCGAACGTGGTCGTCTCGGAAGAGGAATAGATCAGAATATCGTGCCCAACATCCGAGCATGTCTCACAGCATGTCATTCAAGAAGCCTTGAAATACTGCCGGGCTGTTGCAGATGCCAAAGGGCATCACCAGGTACCAAACCGGTGGTGGCTGGTGTAGAAGAGGGACAATTTAATCCTCCTGTCCTCTCTCAGCAGCAGATAGAGAGTAGACAACCACGGGGGGTGTGGTGCCGGGTAGACAGTTAATAGCAATGTGTGGTGCGGTGGAAGTGAATTTGCTCTCTGTTTTGAAAATGCTGCTGTCAGGTCTCGGTAAGAGGATGGCCTTGAGGTGTGCGGTGATGGGTTGAGGAGCCGCTGGAACCTCCTTTTGGCTTGGGAGAAGGACCAAAAGGTGAGTGGATCCATGAGTGGCGCATAAACCACGGAAGCCCCAGAATGAGTGGAGTTGTGTGGAATACCTTTACCAGGAAGTGTATGGTCTCCTGATGATCACCAGTGACCATGTGCATGCTCGCTGTGCAATGGAGTATGGGTGAACATTGGAGCGGACGGACGTCAACGGAGGAGGCTAGGACGGGATGGGTCAGTTCCTCAAGCGAAACGTGGAGTCTGGAGACTAATTCCGCTAAAATTAAATTACCTGCAGCTCCTCTATCCAAAAGAGCTTTGCAGGTATGGGTTGAACTGAGTTGTACTGATAAGGTAAATGAAGTGCTTTGATATGAGCCAGATGAGGTTCCCCCCAAAATCACCTGGCATGGTAATTTCCCAGATGAACTGGGCAGGAAAAACAACAATGTCTTTTCCCCCCACAGTACGCACAGAGGCCCTCATGGTGCCGCCGTTGTCTCTCCTCCCAGGATAAATGATCTAACTGTATGAGCTCTTCCTGAGGGGCGTGATCTCGGTAGGTGGAAGCAGAGGGAGTCTCGGCTGGTCGGGGGAGGAGGTGCTGATGCAGCAGAGGGAGGCGGCATGGTGGGAGGCAAGACTCAAGACCCGTCGGTCAATATCCAGGGCTAGCTGTACAGCAGTGTCCAAAGCACAAGGAGACTCCCCACAATTTGATCTCTGACAGGGTAAAACAAATCAGGTCACCATCTATTTTTATCTGTCAAATTTAAAATCCTACACGGGGGCGGGGCGGGGGTGTGACAGGGGAATGACCGGATGCCTGTTTCCAGCAATCATCTGATGAGTAAATACATATTCATGTAACTATTAAGTAGTATTCAATCAAGAAAAGTTGACCTGAGAAATCTCCATAAAAATTAAATTAAATGCCTGCACTTATTAGAATACCTTTTTGTGTCATACAACGCAACAGAAAATGTGTGGATTCTTTTAAACACTTCTAGGACTTTACCTGGAAATAGCGTTGTGCAAGTACACCCCTTAATAAGAACTAGTTCCAAATTCAATAAAGACAGCTTAAACTGTTCCTCTCATGTTGTACTTGCTATCATAAACTGTGTTTGTATTGGACAAATACCAAAATAATCATAAACGTCAATGAATTTATGTACAACACTGAAAAGAAATGGTTATTTAACTAAAATAAGACTAAGATTAAGTTTTTTTTCCAGCTCAATCTTTCTAGGTATTGGTGTGAAAAAAAAAATAAACATCCGGAAAAGACTCTTCAGTCTACTGTTAACTATAGTAGAAGATATGTGATGCTCTGGGTTCTGGGAAATAAAAACTAACTTCCAGAAAAGGGAATATGCTTGTTGGTGGTGGATTAGAACTGTGATGCTGGAGTGTATGGAAAGCCGTTTGAGCATTTATTACATATCTTTGATATCAAACTTTAGGTTCATGTACTAGTACACACTTTGTCCTCACTAGTAAGACAATTTGGCACACTAGTATAACGACTAGGGTGCACTAGTATAACGACTGAGTCTTACTTGTAACATTTTTTCCACTACTAGTGGCACTTTTGGCCTACTAGTATGCAATCAACCCTTACTAGTAAACTGCTGTGCAGCACTAGTGACACTACTAGACCTAACTAGTAGGCATGTGTCACGCACTAGTAGCCTCCCGGACCCTACTAGTATCGCCAAAATCCCCACTAGTAGCACTAGTACGGCATTTCTGACCTCACTAGTGCTACTTGTAAGATACCAAATGTCCACTAGTACTACTAGTGGGGTGTGTTTCCCTTACTAGTACTACTAGTAACAGTGAGAATGCACACTAGTAGTACTAGTGAAAGCCAAAATGAAGACAAGTAGTACTAGTGAACATTTTGGTCCTTACTAGTAGTACTTGTAAGCTTAAACACAACCCACTAGTACTACAAGTGTACTTTTTTGATACTACTGATACTACTTGTAAGGGCAAAAGAAACCACTAGTAGCACTAGTAGCGTATTTAGGATCTTACGAGTGCTACTAATGAGGGCTAAAGTGTCCACTGGTAGCACTAGTGGAATTCATTTGAAAAAATGCTAATGAGGGGGTGTGGCAAACATGCACTGAAGCTTCTTCCTATTGGCTCTTGAGAAAGAATCAACACCCAGACAAGATTTAACCCTATGAAGCCTGATAAACTTTCACTGTTGTTGTTGTTAGCAATAACAATATTGATAATTAATAATATCATTAAAAATAACTATTATACATGTATTCTAAAGATAATTAAGTCAATCTAATATATCTCAGAGTAGAATATAATTAATGTTTATGTCACAGGCATCACTTTCTCATCATGCGGAAGTTCAAGTTGCTACATCAAATATCCGCTAGTGCGGTTTGGGAAAGAGAAAAATGAAATAACTGTCAGTCTTACTTTTTTACATAACCTACAATGGTTATTTGTTGATTATACAATAAATTTGACATTCATACTTATTCACTGTCCTAAAGGGTTAAAACAATCCTTTGGAAACTTGTTTGATTTAGGTACCCACTAGTAGCACTAGTGGGCATTTAAAGGCCACTAGTAGCACTAGTGGGCATTTAAACGCCACTAGTAGCACTAGTGTGCATTTAAACCCCACTAGTAGCACTAGTGGGCAGTTAAAGGCCACTGGTAGCACTAGTGGGCATTTAAAGGCCACTAGTGGACATGTTGAGGCCACTAGTAGACATGTTGAGGCCACTAGTAGCACTAGTAGACATGTTGAAGCCACTAGTAGTCATGTTGAGGCCACTAGTAGCACTAGTAGGCATGTTCAGGCCACTTGTAGCACTAGTGTGCATTTAAAGGCCACTAGTAGCACTACTGGGCATTTAAATGACACTAGTGGCACTAAGCTTAGAGGCCTCTAGTAGTACTAGTGGGCATTTAAAGGCCACTAGTAGCCCTAGTGGCACTAACCTTAAAGGCCACTAGTAGCACTAGTGGGCATTGAAAGCCCACTAGTAGCACTAGTAGGCATGTTGAGGCCACTAGTAGCACTAGTGTGCATTTAAAGGCCACTAGTAGCACTAGTAGGCATGTTGAGGCCACTAGTGGGCATTTAAAGGCCACTAGTGGCACTAAGCTTAGAGGCCACTAGTAGCACTAGTGGGCATTTAAAGCCCACTAGTAGCACTAATGGGCATTTAAAGGCCACTAGTAGCACTAGTAGACATGTTGAGGCCACTAGTAGTCATGTTGAGGCCACTAGTAGCACTAGTAGGCATGTTCAGGCCACTTGTAGCACTAGTGTGCATTTAAAGGCCACTAGTAGCACTAGTTGGCATTTAAAGGCCACTAGTAGCACTAGTAGACATGTTGAGGCCACTAGTAGACATATTGAGGCCACTAGTAGCACTAGTGTACATTTAAAGGCCACTAGTAGCACTAGTAAGCATGTTGAGGCCTCTAGTAGTCATGTTGAGACCACTAGTAGCACTAGTAGGCATGTTCAGGCCACTAGTAGGCATGTTGAGGCCACTAGTAGCACTAGTGTGTATATAAAGGCCACTAGTAGGCATATAAAGGCCACTAGTAGCACTAGTGGGCAGTTAAAGGCCACTAGTAGCACTAATAGGCATATTGAGGCCACTAGTAGCACTAGTAGGCATATCGAGGTCACTAGTGGCACTAAGCTTAGAGGCCACTAGTAGCACTAGTGGGCATTAAAGCCCACTAGTAGCACTAGTCGTCTAGAGTTAGTGCTACTAGTGGCCTCTATGCTCCCACTAGTGCTACTAGTGGCCTCTATGCTCCCACTAGTGCTACTAGTGGCCTGTATGCTCCCACTAGTGCTACTAGTGGCCTGTATGCTCCCACTAGTGCTACTAGTGGCCTGTATGCTCCCACTAGTGCTACTAGTGGCCTGTATGCTCCCACTAGTGCTACTAGTGGCCTGTATGCTCCCACTAGTGCTACTAGTGGCCACTATGCTCCCACTAGTGCTACTAGTGGCCTCTATGCTCCCACTAGTGCTACTAGTGGCCACTATGCTCCCACTAGTGCTACTGGTGGCCTTTAAATGCCCAAAAGTACTACTATTGGCCCAAAAATGGCCACTAGCACTACTACTAAGCTAACATTAGCAGGTACTGTATACAGCCAGGCCATGTTGCCGTCCCACTACGTTTGCTTGATTGCAAAATGACAAATAAAGCTGGAAACAATTAGCTGTCTTATTTTCTCTAATTGACAGCTTTCGAAAACAGGAGAATATAGCACTACAAATGACAAGAGTATACTTTTATTAACCAGACAAAGAAGAAATGAGG
The DNA here is from genome assembly GCA_028564705.1 of Apricaphanius iberus. Lineage (NCBI taxonomy): Eukaryota > Metazoa > Chordata > Actinopteri > Cyprinodontiformes > Aphaniidae > Apricaphanius > Apricaphanius iberus. The sequence continues at coordinate 67,645 of JAPXFQ010002229.1, read as the reverse complement.
GGCCATGAGGGAACGACACACTATTACATAAATAATTCTGGATATATTGAATAGCAACTAAATTGTCTAGGATGCCACATGGGCTATTTAACGGGTCCATCTGAAAAAAATAGTTCTGATTACCATTACACAAGTCTACTTCTTAATATATTATATGACGATATATTTTATGTGTAATCATATATTGTTACATTTTCACTTATATTTTGTATGACATAATTTGTGCAAATTACATTTTGCAGTGTATGAAAATAGTGCAATTATTAAAAAAATGTTAAGTTAGACTGTTTCATTTATTTAAGATATAGAAATATACCTTAAATTATACAAAATTTTATAATGGAATATGTGTTGTAAATACAAGTAAAAAGTTACTAACATATATACACACACACAATTTATTGCCTAACATCAGTCCAATTCTCTTACAGTCAAAGGATACCACAAACTGCATGAAACATTGTTAGTTGTCATGTGATCCAAAAGATGGAAACAGTAATTGTAAAAGAAAAAAAATTGAATATAAAAATAGAGATTTCCCAAAAAGCCAAATGTCTTTTTCAATCAAATAAAAAGTTTTTAGTCCCAAAAGATTTTGTTGTAAATGAGGACGATTCCTCAGTGAAAAAAAAAGGGGGGAAAAAATGCCTGCTAGGATGAGTCTGATTTGGTCAGTTTTTATTTTCAATAGAAGACTTCTTATCCTGATGTCTTAGCTAGCATATTCTTTTGTCCTGTCTATGGCCAGCCATTTGTCTGGAATCTTTGACCTCGGATGTTGCTCAACAACTGCATCTGAAAAAGAAAATACAGACATCCAGAACTTTAACCACAAAATATTGCAAAAAAAGCAAGATTAGCTACACCAGTAATTTTTCACTTGTATGACCTTTACTTGTTCCTAAATGGGTTAGTTTACACCGTGGGAAAATTGTACATTTTTGTATTTATTTTGCATGATTTGTTTTTGGATTTGCTGTGGGGGTTTTTTTGGATTTGTTTTTCCTCTGAACCCCAAAAACACCAAAACTGAACTTATCCAGATGAGGTAGGAACAGGAACGCAGCAATCAACTGATTTGTGGCAGGTGTAGGCTGCACATAAGAGGAGCGAGGCAGGACGCCAAGGAGAGAATCCACTGGCCAGAACACCACAAGCGATGGCTTACACTACTCTACTCAAGCGAGGACCGGCGCAAGATTTGCGCTATGTATGAATTGTGGGTGCGCGGATATTGGTGCCTGCATCTTGTTTTTCAGCAGGCTTTGGCTGAAGAGGGGCGTAGCATGTTGATGTCGAAGACCTGAGGGCGTCAAGATAACCTGTTCACCTGTCAGCCGATGCAGGACAGGAGCGCGTTATGGAGCTGCCATGGAATGGAGGTGAAGTGTGTCGTGGGTCTTTTTGGTGAGAAGAACTTGTCATAAGGCTTTTAGAGAACAACCCAGATTAGTAGATGGATCCGGACATAAATCCCTCCTCATCTATGGGTTATTGTCAATACCCGGACTTTAAGTTTTGCTCCTTTTTTTTTTTACTTTGCCATTGGTGACTGGACCATTATAAAAATAAACTGTTCTGCTCTACAGCTTGGGTTGTCGGGCTCTGTTCTTTGAGTTTCTGGGTTTTTTGCTCCCCCTTGTATCAAAGAATTTTGTTTTTGACCATATCAGTCACATACACATACATTTTTGAGTGTGAAATTACAAGTGGCTTCTCAAGGAACCAAGGAAGAAATTAGGAAGGGGCTTCTAGACAATTCTACAGTAGGAAAGTTATGTGCAGCCCTGGTGATTCTCCTGTATACACTTTCTTTTGTCAAATAGTACTGTGGTTATAGGTTGTAGTCTTACCAATTAAAGATTTAAGCTTTGTGGGCTCAAAGGCTGACGTCTCTCTGCCAATGGATGAACCTTGTTGGCCCCCAACCCCAGGCAGTGGACCTTTAGCATTTCAAGATGGAAACACAAAAAAGTAATCACATAATGTTTTATTCTTTTTCGAAAATAACTTATTACAAAAATATACTTATTGCTGTTTGTGTCAGAGAATTGGGTGGAAATGGTAGTGCAAAACTGGCCTCATATTGTCATTCACCTTAATGGCTTGAGATTTTTGTGATGTTATTTGAAACAGGAGTCTTCACAGGTGCCAGTAGTGAGGGAATTTCTGAAAAATATAGCACAATTCAATAGGATTTCAAACAAGATGGAAAAAGCATGATATGTAAATTACTAAATACACCTTGGCCATTTTTTTGGAAAGCAAAATCTTTACACCAAAACCTATATAACATCTGTGGATTTCTTCTAATACACAGACAAATAATACCAAATATAAGGAGACTACCACATTCTAATGGTGCATTTAGACTAGCGCCTATTCCACCTTACAGCACCCATTTGTGTATCTAAACAACCAACGCTATGAAAAACGTAAATTTCAAAGTCCAGTTAATGCTTTTTTTTTTGCATAAAATAATTTACTTTGAAGTGTTTTTCCCTCAGTTTTTATAAGCTTACTTAAAGGGACTATAAAGAAGTTTAACAGCAAATAAATGTATAGAGCTGCAAAAATTCTTTCTCATACATGATCCAGCAATGTCCTGGTCAGTATAAAGAGCCCTGGCCTTTTCACCGTGTTTGCCTCTATATGCCTGTAAATTCACTTATTAGTTATTGTTCGGGTCGAAAAAGCAGCACTCCCTCAGCGCCTCCTAGAGGCAGCCTAGTGTGTGACGACGTCATGTGTGTTCACGTTGGACTGGATTCCTCAAAAGAAACGTAATAAGGTTAACATGATAATGTGATGGAGTACATGCTTTATATAAACTTCACTGAAACAAGCCATAACATGTTTTGGTAATAATTCTTTACCTGGATGGAGAATATGAACAGAGAGGGGTAGAGTACACTAAAGTTGTACTCAAGTAATAGTAGCAGTACCTTTACTTGAGTAAAAGTAGCCATCAAATCCTACTTAAGAGTGAAAAAGGTTTTGGTAGAAAAGATGCTTGCGTACTCAGTAACATCTGATTTTAAAATGTCATCAGACAGACCTAAGCATGAAATTCTTAGGAAATTCAGGTATTTAATAGGGTAAAACAAAACAAATTACAAAGCAGAGGAAATAAATAAAACAAATAAAGTAGGTAATGTATTAATACATCTTACAAGGTAAAATGTACTTCCAGTGACCATTCATGACGTTTACTGTATTCACTTGACCTCAAATGGAAATAAAAAGCTCATCATATAGATTACAATAAAAATTATATAGAAACAGGAGCTTTCCTTTAGTAATAAAGTGTAAATATGTCTGATTTATTTTGGGTTAAAATAAATTTGTTTTTCATTCTGTGAAGCTACTGGCAATGTGAAAAGCATCCAGAAATTGTACTCGTGGGATTAGCATGCTTCATTATATTACACAAGTAATATAGTAAAAAAAGAATAAAAAAAATACTTTACCATTTGTTTTTATTATTTGTTTTTTATCCTTTAAAAATAAACTCTGGTAAATTAAACTATCCACCTCCGAATAAGAGTCACTATTCACGGATTAATAAAGCGGGAAAAAACTGCAAGTGAACAGGACATTTTCTAAAGAAAACTTTTTTCACTGGGGCGCTCTGAGGCCTATTCTTTCTAGCCAATTTAAGTCCGTTTGTCAGCTGGTAGTACTGATAAAAAATTACGTAGCTAAAAAATATTTAGTGTACTAATAGATGGTAAATAATTATAACATCAAAACCTTAGCCTTAGAAAAATTACAGGTCAAGCTTTTTGTTAGAACGTTTTCTACTTCAAAAAGCACCTAAATAAATGTACACCTAACTTACACGTTAAAATGTATTACTTTTTAAATACCCATATCAATTTAGTTATGTGACTCTAGCTTAATTTGAATAAAAGCAGTTAGGAACCTAGCTAATAATAATAGCTTGATGTGGATAGCAAGCTAACGGCTTCCAATTTGAATCATTGCCAAAAGATGGCCGTCATATAGTTATTTAAGCATCATTAAGTTATCATTTAATATCGAATGAAAAAGTAAAGGCCGTTAACTATCTTACAGCCACCAAAGAGACCTACTTAATTAGAAAATGTAGCTAGCTCATCACTGTCCCGGAGCTAACAGCTAGCGGTACTTTGCTAATACCGAAACTCTATCATTCCTGATACATTGCATGACAACATTCAAAAGTATTTGCTGTACTCACCTGCCAACATTAAATGTTTCAACCAGCCACCCATTTGTAGGCATTGTCCCCCCGATGCACCGGGCCTCGATTAGAAGCTCCTTAATCCACAATCGTTGCCAACTCCTCAGTAAGGAAAGTAGCTATTGGCTGTCCCAAAAGTCGCTAGAAGTCGCTAAATGACGTCATCGCCTAATTTGCATAATTTGCAATTTGCAAATAACAGTAAAAGTGAGTAAAAAACACCCTAAATATGTTTAGAACTACAAATGTACAAAAATAATTTCAACATTAACAACATTTAATGATTTTAATGCTTTGTCTAGATCCACATTACACACATCAGTTTTGTCCTGTATTGTTAAATGTTATAACAGCAAATTTAATCAAAAGATTGTTCTGTAGGGTGAAATTGCTAGCTCTACAACCAACCCTCCTCCTTTATCCGGGCTTGGGACCGGCAAAGTGACCCAAAAGACACACTCTGGCAGAGTTACTTAGGGTTTTTTTTTTTTAAGTTGTTTTTTTTTTAAGGTTTTTTTTTTTTTGCTGAGCTAGCTAGCAAGATCTTATGTCACAGAGAGGTAGGCTACACACACAGTGGACGAGGTGAATAAGTGACTGAGCTGCTGAGGTTGTGTGAGTCAAATGCAGTGATTTATTTGTGTGACAGCGTCACAGCAAAGAAACGTTTACATTTAAATCCCGCTCTGCAAGCCAGCGGCGGCTTTCTTTTGCGCAAGCGCATTTCATTTGCAGTCCGGACGCCGAGTGGTGAGGGTCTCCTCTCTCTCTCTCTGCTCCGCCCATAGACTGTAGATGGGACTGCTGCGCAAGGCTACTGTGAGACTGGCCGCCTGTAAGTGCTTTGGGACGGGGGAGGGGCTCACGTTGAGGACAGTAACTGCAGAACAATACGTGCTTCACGCCAGAGTCTCCAAAACACCAGATAAGTCTCCAATAACACCAGAAAAAGTCGCTAGATTTGTCGCTAGTCGCTTTTTTGAAAATAAGTCGCTATAGGGGTCTGAAAAGTCGCTAAATCTAGCGACAAAGTCGCTAAGTTGGCAACACTGGTGCCGACTCGACTCCCGCTCTTCTTCTTTGCTTGAGAGTTTGGAGACCACTAGTAGCACTAGTCAGCACATAGAGGGTACTAGTAGCACTAGTAGGCATTTAAAGGCCACTAGTGGCACTAGTGGGCATGATGAGGCCACTAGTAGCACTAGTGGGAACATGGTGGCCACTAGTAGCACTAGTGGGCATGTTGAAGCCACTAGTAGCACTAGTGGGAACATAGTGGCCACTAGTAGCACTAGTGGGCCTTTAAAGGCCACTAGTAGCACTAGTGGGCATGATGAGGCCACTAGTAACACTAGTGGGAACATAGTGGCTACTAGTAGAACTAGTGGCTCTAAGTTTTGAGGGCACTAGTGGGCACATAGTGGCACTAAGCTTAGAGGCTATGGCATAGTTTTGAGTTTTAAGTGCATTTATTTTGTTAAGGAGCTTTTATTTTTATCACAACTATATTTTTCAAAAACAATTAAATAAACGCTCATATGTTGTTCATGAAAATATAATTTTGATCTTGCTCATCTACTACAAATATTTTCTCTTAATAAAAATAGATATTATGTAATCATTTGTGTGCACAGCAATGTATTTTGAAATCTATGATTCAGTACATTTTAATAACTTGTTAGTCCATATACTGCTATATATTATTTATTATACGTGGAAGTTTCTCGTAAATTGAAATATAATTCCAAATGCATTTAAATATAAATCATAGTGTACTGCAATATATTTTTGTTTCGTAAGGGTAAGTTAGCAAAAAAAGTTGTAACATCTTCCAGTATGACTGCTGCTAACACTTTAGTATACAGAGTTGCCCCTTTAAGGCTCTAAGTATACAGTTTGAACATCCACCAATCACAATCCATGTCCCACCTCCTTCATTTGCATGCAGTCCACTAGTCATACTAGTGACACTAGTGGCGGCATATTGCAACGGACTTGTTAACTAGTAAAGGCTAGACTGTCCACTAGTAGCACAAGTGAGACTATTATGGTTTTACTAGTACCACTAGTAAAAACAAACAGGTCTACTAGTAGCACTAGTGAGACTTTTTGATCTTACTAGTACCACTAGTAGATGGCAACATGTCTACTAGTACCAATAGTAAGGGCAAAAATGTGCACTAGTAGAACTAGTAGGTGGCAAGATATTCACTAGTAGCACTAGTGGAGGACTTTTGCATCAAAAATGCTCACTAGTGTGACTAGTGCCACGGTTTTGTGTTTTACTAGTGTAACTAGTAGAAGAAAATGCGTCTCACTAGTGAGCTTCTGAGCATCACATGTAAAGGCTATGGCTGTACTAGTGCGGATCTGTGCATCACTAGTTCGCAACTAGCACTCAACTAGTATGCAATTAAAAACTACAAGTGCTTGACTACACACAACTAGAAGGAAATTTCTGTAACATGTTAGGCATTTCTGCACACTAGCAGGACAACTTTGGCATACTAGTAGGACAGCTACATCGTACTAGTGAGGTAGTAGTGTGCACTAGTTGACATATGTGGGCTACTAGTGTTACTAATGAAACACTAAATGCTAACTAGTAGAAATTTGTGATGTCACTAGTACGACTAGTGGTACAGAATTGTCAACTAGTGCACACTTCTGTCTCCCTTGTAAGATGTAACTGTCTTACTAGTATACTAAAGTTGTCCTACTAGTGTGCAGAAATGCCTTACATGTTACACAAATGTCCTACTAGTTTTGTGCATTCACATACTGGTAAAGTGAAATTGCAAACCAGTGGCATGCTATTTGCAAACTAGAGCTGTGCATTTGTGCACTAGTAAAGCCAAAGCCTTTACATGTGACGTTCAGATGCTCACTAGTGAGACAAACTTTCTTTAACTAGTTACACTAGTAAAAAACAAAACCGCACCACTAGTAACACTAGTGAGTATTGTTGACATCACTAGTACTACTAGTAAGGTGTAAAAGTCCCCTACTTGTACTACGAGTGGATATTTTGCAACATACTAGTGCTACTAGTGCATATTTGGCCCTGACTAGTTGCACTAGTAAAGTAAAACATGTCTCACTAGTTGACATGTTTGCCTTTTCTTCTAATACTTTTAATATGATAAAAGTCTCACTAGTGCTACTAGTAGAGTGTTTGGCTGTTACAGGTTGTACTAGTAAAGTAAAACACATCCTCACTAGTACTACTTGTGTTCACTAGTACTACTAGTGTGCATTCTCACTGTTACTAGTAGTACTAATAAGGGAAACACACCCCACTAGTAGTACTAGTGGACATTTTGTATCTTACAAGTAGCACTAGTGAGGTCAAAAATGCCGTACTAGTGCTACTAGTGGGCATTTTGGCAATACTAGTAGGGTCCGGGAGGCTACTAGTGCGTGGCACATGCCTACTAGTTAGGTCTAGTAGTGTCACTAGTGCTGCACAGCAGTTTACTAGTAAGGGTTGATTGCATACTAGTAGGCCAAAAGTGGTACTAGTAGTGGAAAAAATGTTACAAGTAAGACACAGTCGTTATACTAGTGCACCGTAGTCGTTATACTAGTGTGCCAAATTGTCTTACTAGTGAGGACAAAGTGTGTACTAGTACATGTACCTAAAGTTTGATATCAAAGATATGTAATAAATGCTCAAACGGCTTTCCATAGAGGTGGGCAATGGAAACCATGAATCTATAGGTGTTGCCGTGAACCATTATGCGTGAGACAGGAATGATACATTTGTTCCTGGTTGAAGGTGATGCGTATTGACAAGGAGAGTTGCTCAAGACAAGTAGATTACAGATGGCGCTAAAGATTAGGCTAAGCTCTTCCTACAGAGCTTAACAAAAGAATTTAATAAAAAATCTTGAGGTAAGCCAAGGTTTTTGGGTTGAATTGACAAATGGGAGCATACCCTGAGTTCTGGGAAAGGAGACTGACTTATATGATCTACATCAAAGTCTACAAGATTTCCTATCCCTACACCAGCAACATGGACACCACAACAATGGTGGACATAACACAGTCCCCAATTTTTATTCTAAGACATAACTCATTTTTAATTCTTTTATCGCTGAAAAAAGTTGGCTAAAAATAAATAAAATTCTATATTTGAGAAAAAACTACTAATTTCATATTCCATAAAAAAGTCACCTCAAGCAAATTAAGTTAATCAGAATAGGAAAATACAAAAACAAATCATACTGTTATTAGCTTCCAAACTATTACACAAGTAACCTAAAAACAAATTTGGTATGCTTAAAATATTTAATAAGGAATTGTAAAAGATGAGAGCGGAGTCAGAGAAGCAAACAAATGAGGATGTCTCATTTGAAGATAAATCGTCACCTGATGTGTAAAAACGAAGGCTTAAAAACCTGTAAAACACAAATATACTCCCACAGACTCTTGAGGAATGGAGAACTGGGTTGGTTTTAATACCCTGAGATTAGCTGTTAGTTTGTTGGAGCTGATATCAGTACTTAGTCTGGGTGGGTCTGTAAATAGCCAAAGACAGAGGATAGAGCCTACACATCCTATGTCTCAGGCTACTGTCATTGGTGAGCCTTCATCAGTGCAGTGTACCCTGCAGGGTACCCCTCGTGTGCCAGCATTCTCAAAGAATGGGGACTTTGTTATTGGAGGCATTTTCTCAATTCATTATAAATTTTATACAGTGATTTATAGCTACACTTCCCAGCCTGATCCTCCAAGATGCACAGGGAGGTTAGTGAGAAGAGGGAAGGAAAGTTGGAGATGTAAAAAAAAGAAATGTGAAGATGTTCCTTTACCCTTGCTGTTAAATGTATTGGGGAAATACTTTTAATATTTTTTATAATTTAATATATTGCAATACATTGTGTTCTGGCAATTGGCCTACATATTGAATTTGATACTTCGAATTGGCCTAATTTAAGATAGTGATTTACTATTTCAAATACATTTGGAAATCATTAATAAAACAAACATATGCTGTAATCTTTAAAACATTGTGAAATAATTATTTATTTATAATGTAATCTTTTAAATTCATTCCGTTTGATAGATTTGATGTATTTTTGGGATTTGCCGTTTAATTGTGGCATCAGCTGTTTAATGTTTGATGCTTTCTTTTTGGTTAATACGGTTACTTTTTTTAAAATTATTGAAGTTATGTGTAAGATTATTCTTCTGTCTAAACATCCGCACTCTGATTCTGTGCAGCTTGAACCCTCGAGTTCTGCGCTTCTCTCGTACAATGATCTTTGCAATCGAAGAGATAAACAACAGTTCCCAGCTGCTGCCCGGCCTCAAACTCGGATATCAGATCTATGATTCGTGCATAGCAGTGCCTGTGGCCGCGCATGTTGCATTTCAAATGTCAAACGGTCAGGACCCTGTGTTTTACAAAGGGAGTAATTGTTCTCAGTCTGGAGTGGTGATGGCTGCTATCGGAGACTCTGGATCAACTCCATCCATCAGTATTTCGCGCATCTTTCGGTCCTTCAACATTCCTCTGGTAAGTGGTAACTAGTGTGTTAGTGCGTGTGTGTGTGTGTGTGTGCCAACAGTGAGTGGGATTTATTTACTTTATGTTTTAAGAACATTTCCCAGTGACCAGTTTTATTATTTATTTGATTTCTTTAGGTGAGTCCATTTGCCACTTGTGCCTGTCTGTCAGATAAGCAGCAACATCCGACGTTTTTCAGAACAATTCCCAGTGACCAGTTTCAAGCTGATGGGCTGGCTAAATTGGTGAAATACTTTGGCTGGAGTTGGATAGGTGCGGTGCGCTCCGACTCAGATTATGGAAATTATGGGATGGCGTCCTTTCTTGATGCAGCGCTCAGAGAGGGGATATGCGTGGAATACTCTGAAGCGTTCTATCGGACCGATCAACCGAGCAAAATCAAAAGAGTTGCCGATGTGATCCGAAGGTTTCTGCATGTTTAAATGTTGCTTCTGCATCTTTGCATACTTCTGCTAAATTAATTTAGGAGTATTACATGAGTTAAGTTTACTTTGTCCTAGAAAAATATGCCATTTAAATTGAAACACAGATAGTGTTGATCGTTATTCATATATAAACATTCAATCACAAAAACGTGAAATTGAAATTTGAAAAAAATATTTTTTATTGTTATTGACTTAGGTCGACAGCCATTGTTGTTGTGGCTTTTGCAGCCTCTGGTGATATGAAGGTCCTGTTAGAGGAACTGGCCCGGGACCCTCCTCCACCTCGCCAATGGATTGGAAGTGAGGGTTGGGTTACTGATCCACACTTGATGAGTTTCAGTTTCTGTTCAGGGGCCATTGGAGTTGCCATTCAGCAATCTATGATGCCAGGTTTGAGACACTTCCTTTTGGATCTGTCTCCTTCGGAAGTGGCTGCCTCCTCAGTGCTGTCTGAGTTCTGGGAGGATGCATTCAACTGCAGCTTGACAGAAAGTGAGAGTCTTCATAAAATAAAAAAAACAAAAACAAACAAACAGACATTACATAAGATTACTTCATTTCATAATTTGTACCACATTTTTTATGACAAAAGATGTGTCATTTACGTCTTTAAACTGAAGCATTTCTTTGATATTTAGGAATGAAATATGCTTAGTTTTATCTTTTTTTATTTGTGTAGTCTACCATAACTTGTCCTCCTTGTACATTAATTGTTTAATGAATTATGTAGTAACCCATCTTTATTTAATTTAATCATTTCTGCAATACAGAGGTTTAAACTTGAAAATCAATTTTGAATAACATTAGGTAGCCTGATAATAATGAAGAGACCCTGGACATATTCACTGTAAAATGTCTCAGTTTATACAAACATGAGTTAATAATTAGCCTGTGATGATTTTTGCCATTGTGTTTGTGAAATACAATCACAAGTATGACAGTTAAACAAGACTGCTGATATAACCCTTTCTTAGGGCTGTGTGATAACATGTGTGAACCATTAGCGTCATGCTTTCAGTTCAAGATGTTTATGCAAATTTTCTTTTGCAGATAAAATAAATGTATTTGTTTTCAGATACTAATTTGAACAAAAGAGTGTGTGATGGAACTGAAGACATTAAAAGGCTTGAGAACCCCTACACTGAAACATCCCAGTTAAGAGGAACTAACATGGTTTACAAGGCTGTTTACGCAATAGCACATGCCATTCATAATGCTGTGTGTGAGGAAAGAAATTTTACCACCGAGTGTGACAAACACTTCGGTTTAGAGCCCAAACAGGTCAGTTTAAGTGAAAAATGAATAACAGATTTCAATGTTTCCGAAAATGAAGGCACTAATTCTTTTTTTACTTCACAGGTTTTTACTGGATTAAAGAAAGTAAACTTTTCCAGAAATGGTTATCATGTCTCTTTTGATGCTAAAGGTGACCCTGTGGCTTTTTATGAGTTGGTTAACTGGCAAAAAAGTAAGAGTGGAGTTATTGAGCTGCTAACAGTGGGGTACTATGATGCATCACTGCCAGTGGGAAAGCAGTTCCGTATCAACGGGAACTTAACTTGGCTGGATGGTAGCACACAAGTAATGGGCCTATTGTTAAGAACTGCATGGATGACTACTTGTATGTAATGTGGTTGAGCTGATATTTTGAAATTTTTTTCTTACAGGTACCAATGTCAGTGTGTTCTCAAAGTTGTCCTCCTGGAACTCGCAAAGTGTTGCAGAAAGGAAAACCCATCTGCTGCTATGATTGTATACCATGTCCTGAAGGAGAGATTAGTAATATGACAGGTAAAATCTTACTGCATCATGTATATGTGCACAATGGAACACTTCCAAACTAAAAACCAATTTTTGGTTTATTTTTTAGATTCTCTGGATTGCTTCCTCTGCCATGAAGAGTTCTGGCCCAATCTAAAGCGAGATGCATGTTTTTCTAAACCTGTGGAGTTTCTTTCCTTTGACGAAGTCCTTGGAATCATTCTGGTTGTATTATCTATTGCTGGGGCCTGTTTGGCAGTTACAGCGGCAGCTGTTTTCTTTAATCATAGGACAACTCCAATGGTCAAGGCCAACAACTCTGAGCTGAGCTTCCTGCTGCTCTTCTCTTTGACTCTTTGTTTCTTGTGTTCATTAACTTTCATTGGACCACCCTCTGAATGGTCCTGCATGTTGCGACACACAGCATTTGGCATCACCTTTGTCCTCTGTATCTCCTGTGTTCTTGGGAAAACTATTGTGGTACTAATGGCCTTTAAAGCTACACTTCCAGGAAACAATGTCATGAAATGGTTTGGTCCTCCACAACAAAGAATGACTGTTGTGTGTCTTGCTTTAATTCAAGTTATAATATGTACATTGTGGCTAGTTTTGAACCCTCCTTTCCCGATAAAAAATCTAACTACATACAAAGAGAAGATCATCCTGGAATGTGCATTAGGCTCTGATGTTGGCTTTTGGGCTGTGCTCGGCTACATCGGCCTGCTGGCTGTTTTCTGCTTTGTATTAGCTTTTCTTGCTCGGAAACTACCTGATAATTTTAACGAAGCCAAACTGATCACCTTCAGCATGTTGATATTCTGTGCAGTTTGGATCACCTTCATCCCAGCATATGTCAGCTCACCTGGAAAATTTACAGTGGCTGTGGAGGTATTTGCTATTCTAGCCTCCAGTTTTGGACTGATACTGTCTATATTTGCTCCAAAGTGTTTCATCATTTTGTTTCAGCCAGAGAAAAACACAAAGAAATATTTAATGAACAAAAACTAGAGAAAGATGTCAGAAATTTTCCAACAAATTAATATATTGAAGTGAAAGGTGATTAAAGTTGTGTCTTGCTCACTTCTACCACAAACCTTATTAACAAAAGATCAAACTAAAGTTGTGAATAATAATTTAAATACATTTCCCCCTCTGCTGTGACTCTTATAATATTATCCCACACTGTTGTCGTTCTTTTGTAATAATCATGTATGTGCTTAAAGTAAAAACAAAAGAATTATACAAGTAAAGCTACAGTTGAGTTTAAACTAATGTTATAAAATTCTGACATCCAGCTGTATCATACTTTTGTTATTAAATAAAAATATGTTAAAAAACAAAACTGTTCATTTAATATTATTGTAATGTCAATAACTTTGTAGAAATATCTTGAATATTTAAAATCAGTGTTTAATCTTTTGGTTAATTTTCATATTTGAGATTATAACTCAGTTTAGAATTGAAAGGGTATTCTAGTACATTATCCTGGTACATTCTAACATTTGATTATATTAAAGCCACAAACTTTAAAAAGAAGGTGCTTTGGTAAGGGGAAAAATATAAGTGGCTAAATTACCCTTGCACATGATGTGGGAATAATGTTCTTAAGGAGGTACAGTGAAGTTGGTCACAGTTTATAGGAATATGGATGCAGCTAAAAATACTGGGGGAAAAACTGTTAAACACGGGTAGATGTTAACATCTCAGCAGGAAATAACACTCAGCATTCAGTAACATTAAAGCAACAATAGGGTGGTTATGCTCAAAGAAAGGCTTGCTTGGGAATACCTCGGGATTGGAAGTCTGGGTCTTTCTGCTTAAGCTACTGTCCCCGCGACCTGTCCCCTGATAAGCGGAAGAAGATGGATGGATGGATGGATGCTCAAAGATTATTCATGTTTTAGGAAGGCAGTTAAATTTCAAACCTAAATCATATTGAGAGCATGTAAAGTGACTTGAACACTGGTGCTTTCCATCTAAGGCACAAAAAAGCAGTCATCAATGAGAAACAGCAAGCCAAGAAACTAAGTGATCAAGGATTGCTGGGTATGGACATATTGTTTTTGATTTATGAATGTTTATCCATCCATTGTCTACACTGCTAATCCTAAAAATGTTACTTATCCTGAAAAGCAGATAACTGAGGGAAAGAGGTGGAAACTTTACTATCTAGAGATTATAAAAGACATTGCAGAGCTGATGTGTGCTGTTGCCCTGGGTGAGCTGTTTAAACCTCAACACACTCCTTCAGTTCTATAGACAAGTTTACACGCCTAAACCCCGGGCGGAGCCAATATTATACACATATGCATTTCATTTCCGCCGGAAGTGGTTTACCAGCGTCTGCCGGTGTAAACACAGCGATTTTTGTTGATAGCTTGTTGCATTCAGTCTTTCAGGTAGAGCTATGTCAGTAGCATCTTTATAATCCTGAGCATCCACTGATACGTAATATGATCATTGGGTATTTTTTCTGCAATTCGTCTGTGAAACTACACTTACGTTATGGCATTTTATTGGCACATTACAGCACATGCAGTGCAGCACAGCTCCTCGTTTGTTTTGTTTTTACAAAGTCTTTCACGTCATCAAGACATGTATCTCAGAATAATGCTGGTCGGCAGTGGCTGTATTTAAAGTGTTGAATGACTGTTAGTGAAACAGTATGAGGTTAATCCGGACATTTTATGATTTTTTTTACAAAATCCCCCCGGACATAATTTTATGGCCAACAAGGAGAACATGTCCGGGCAAAAGAGCAAGTACGGCCACCCTAGTTAGTGTATGACAACTTATTCATAATTAACAGTGTTGTCAGCTTCATAGCTAAAGTTGCTGAACTTACCCTCAGATTCAAGTCTGTATTTCTATTACGGGTTGGAGGCAGTGGTCCGCTGGATGAGTCGGCGCCTCTCGGGCTGGGGAGGGCGATTGTATCCCAACCACAACTCAGGGAAAGGATTATTCTTGGTTTGTTTGCCATCAATAAAGTGATAAGAACAAACAAAAACGTTGCGGGGTGGATTCTTTAGATTCAATGCCCTTAGCCAGGCTCTCGATTCAGAGTCTGTATCAGGCTTGCGAAAAAATTGAAACAATGGCGTGCATGGACATTGCCTCTTCGTAGCTGGTTTGTGGTCGTAGCACTCTCGATCTAACCACTCATTCAGGTGCTTTCTCGAGTTATTGAAACCAACTATTGCACACATTGTTCCCGAACCACTTTTCTTCATGTTCTAATTTTTGTATTATATCCTCTTTGTCACCACATATCAGTACTACAGTATCACACTACAGAGCTAGCATGCAAAAACAAACCCAGCCCGCCAGAACAGAAGTGGATTGCATATAAGGGAGGAGTTTAGAAAATAAAGCGGAAACGGCTCGTAAACTTGTCTATTACAACCTCAGCACAACTCAGTGATTAACTCCAAGTCTTAAATCAGCTCAAACTCCATGACTTAAATTAAACCTAATTCCACAACAACATTGTAGGAATCACCAAGGTCTTTGCTGAAATTTCGTTTCTGTCTTGGGGTGTTCTTTTAAACCTGCCTTGTATATTTGTGGATCAAACAGGAAACCCTTTAATTGAATAAAATGACCCTGGAGTAGGAGAAGACTTTGAAACAATTCCAAACACTTATTTTCTTATCGTAACTCTGATCGCTAAATTTCCTTTTGTTGATTAGGTTTTCAAAAGACAGGGTGCCAAGCTTTGCTGTTCTAGTTTCTTAAGTGGTCTCACTTTGTGTTCCTCAGCCTGTCTCCCAAGTAAGCACATACAAAATCCCAAGTCGACGCCAAAGTCATGACATGCAAGATAAGATTACTTTAAACTATTTGTGAAATCCCAGGTTATAATATCATTGTTTTGTAAGTAATGGGTTCTACCTACAACTTACTACTTCCTTGTGATGCATTACGCAAAAGTGAAAAGATACTTTCCAATATATCAGTTAGAGAACTGTCGACTTTTACAAATGTGGTCCATCCTTGTGAAAAATAACATAATCTAAAAGATATTACCCCAAAAGCAGCTGAAAAAGACAGCATACAGTTTTCAAATGTAAAAAGAAACATCACTTTGTGCTTGGCCATAATGATGATTGTTACATATAGAGGAAACCTAAGCACCCCATCGAAACTGTAACATCCCAGGTTGGTAGTAGCAAGTTGTGGGATGCTGATGGTTGGACTGGTGCACTCCAGAAAATAAATGACATCAAGAAGAAAGAGCATTATGTAAAAAAAAAATGGAAGCAACATTTCTAAGCATCAGTCAGGAAGTTAAAGCTTGTGCACAGACATGTCATCAAAATCAACGATGACATTAAGCATACCACCAAATTAGTTCCAAAGTGAATTAGGTACTGGAAAGTCAAGATTTTAAAGAAGCCACATAAAACCTCAAAATATAATAGATTAGAAAATCAATAGAAAGTTGTTGTTTTTTTAGCAGGAATTATGTGTGAAAGCAAGGTTATCTAAAAACAGACCCAATTACCCCAGCTCTGTCTGAAGGAATGGGCAAAAATCCAAACAAACTAGAATAAGATAAAGTGCTTTCAAAGTGCTTTTATTAGTTTATAAATAATTTAACGGGTTAGCACGAGAGCACATTAATGATCTGCTATCATGGTATAAACCATCCAGATCACTCAGGTCCTCCTGCTCTAGTTTACTGATCGTCCCTAGAACCAGAAGCAAACATGGAGAAGCATATTTTAGTTTCTATGATCCTCACATTTGGAACAAACTACTGGGAGAATGCAAAGCTGCAGAGACATTGAGCTCTTTTAAGTCTAAAATGAAAACTTACCTATTAATACTCGCTTATGCGTAACTGATCCTATTATTGCTTTTTACTTGCTTGTTTTTAATTTTCATACAAATTATTGTCTTTATTACTGTTTTATTGTAAATGCTCTCTTGTATTTTAATCTTCAAATTGATTTATGCTCTCTTTTCTGTGTTCTAATTTTAAGCATGTAAAGCACCTTGAATTGCCTTGTGTTGAAAGTGTGCTGTACAAATAAAATTGCCTTGCCTTGCCTAGGCCATTTTTGGAAGGATGCCCTAAATGTTTGATGTTGTGAGATGTATGAAATGCTATTAAATATGATGGAAATACTGCAAATTTCTGACTTTTAAGAAAGTAATAAAACATTCTATCTCTTATTATTCTGCAATATAGCAAACAAAAAACCTTTTGGTAATCCTAATTTACCAGAGGCAGGCATAGTTTAAACTAATTATATGTTTATGATAAATAAGAAGGTGGATATGTTTTGTATAGAAATATCAGGTATCAACAACATTCATCTTCCAAATAAAAACAAAAATGAATATGCATGCAGTTTTACCTCTCATGAAAAGTTAATAAGATCATTCAACAAAGGGTGTGAGCATCTTGTTTTAGATCATCTGACGTATAACAGAGTAGGTTTATAAATCTGTAAACACACATTCAAACACAGACATTTAGATAATGGAGATCTGGGCAGCTTGTTTTGGCCTAAGATTAGCAGTTTGTTTGGTTGAGCTGAGCTCACTGATTGGCCTGGGTGTGTCTGTAAATAGTCTTAGACAAAGGCCTGAGCTAGAGCATCCTCTGAAAACAGCTGAGATCAGAACTGAGGCTTCAGCAATACAGTGTACCCTACAGGGTACACCTCGTGTGCCTGCATTCTCGAAGGATGGAGACTTTGTTATTGGAGGAGTTTTCTCCATTCACTTCAAACTTTATACAGTGATTTATAACTACACCACCAAGCCTGATCCTCCGAGATGCACAGGAAGGTTAGTAGGAGGAAGAGAAAAACAACTGTTAGTGAAGTGAATGAATGGAAAGGTTTTTATTTAATTCAATTTTTTTTTCTTTTACAAATTTTTTTTTCTATATTTATACAACTTTTTAGGATTAGTAGGAATCCATGTTTTATAAGCCCCTGCAGTGTTTCTTAACCTTGAACAAATATTAGGGCCATGCTTATTTACTGATGTTTGACAATTATGAAATGGATTTATTTCAGGTAGAACAAAACTTTGAATTTAAATAACTTTCTGTTGTAAGCTGGTGTATAATAATATCTGTAAAAGGCATGTGAGACCTCCCGATCTAAAACTTATTTTTAAATTATTTTGAAATTGCAGCAAGAGTTGTTTTACATGCATTTTGGATTTGTTTGTTTGTTTGTTTGTTTTTGGTCACAGTTATATGTTATTCAGCAATGCAACATTTTCTGACTCTCAGCATTCATGTGATTGATTCTGTGCAGTGTAAACCCTCGAGTGCTGCGTTTCCTTCGCACAATGATCTATGCAATCGAGGAGATAAATAACAAGAAGGAGCTGCTGCCCGGCATCAACCTGGGATACCAGATCTATGATTCGTGCGTCGCGGTACCTGTGTCAGTTCAAGTTGCTTTTCAGCTCTCCAACGGCCAAGAACCTGTTTTCAACAACGCAGATAACTGTTCTCAATCTGGAGTAATAGCTGCGATTGGAGACTCTGGGTCTACCCCATCTATAAGCATTTCGCGGATCTTCCGTTCCTTTAATATTCCTCTGGTAAGAAGTACGAATGTATGTTTGAATCCTTATTGATGTAGTCTATCTGTAGGCCAACTGATATTCCATTGAAAATGTATATTTGATACATTATTTATTTAGGTGAGTCCATTTGCCACTTGTGCCTGTCTGTCAGATAAGCAGCAGCATCCGACGTTTTTCAGAACAATTCCCAGTGACCAGTTTCAAGCTGACGGGCTGGCCAAGTTGGTGAAACACTTTGGCTGGAGTTGGATAGGTGCGGTGCGCTCCGACTCCGATTATGGAAATCATGGCATGGCTTCCTTTCTCGATGCAGCGCTCAGAGAGGGTATATGCGTGGAGTACTCTGAAGCGTTCTACCGGACTGACCCACCCAGCAAGATCAAAAGAGTAGCAGATGTGATCCGAAGGTTTTTGCATCACAGTTTCGACCGTAGTTTTCAGTCATACTGGAAATCTGCTTTACTGTCAAATCACATTTTGCAGTATAATCGTTTTATAAAAAGCCTTGTATGTTGTATAACATGTGGTGTTACACATTCCATTGTCTCTCCAGATCTACTGCCGTTGTTGTTGTGGCGTTTGCATCCTCTGGAGATATGAAGTTCCTCTTGGAGGAACTGGCCCGTGATCCTCCTCCACCTCGCCAGTGGATTGGAAGTGAGGGCTGGATTGGTGATCCATACTTGCTCAGTTTCAGCTTCTGTGCAGGGGCCATTGGAGTTGCCATTCAGCAATCCGTCACCCCCGGCCTGAGAGATTTTCTTCTGGATCTCTCTCCCTCTGAAGTGGCTGCATCCTCAGTGCTGACAGAGTTCTGGGAGGATGCATTCAACTGCAGTCTGACAAACAGTAAGAAAATGTTCATGTCTTGTAAAAACACAGACATTCACCATGCTTTGTTTTATTTGTTTTTAACATTTTTATGTTTTGTCACCTTTTGCAACTCAAAGCAAATTTGAACAAGATATGTTTTGTATCTATACAATTAAATGGGAACATTTCTCAGAGGGCCTGGTGGCGCCAGGGTTCGGCAGCCTCACCCTTGTCAGTGTACCCCAGAGCAGCTGTGGCCACAAAGTACATCATCTGTGTGCAGGGTTGCCAAATTTCATAAATGAAAATAAGGGACATTTAGGCTACAGGGGAATTTATTCACCACGGGTTGAGCCGACTCTTGGGGAGGTGTGGTGCTTAGGGGTCATCCAGAATGGTCATACGTTAGGATTAAAATCCTTTATTCACAAAGAACACATTAATGCATCAGTCCTGTAAGCTAAGCTATTTCTCTAAAATATAAAATTTCACAGCCAGAAACCAAATGTTTTTCATTTTAATATATTTATTATCATAACAGTTAATCGGTTACCATGATTTGTTCTTTAAGTTGTCATTTATATTGATTGACTAATGACAATGTCTAAACCTACTGGCAAAATAAAACACAATCCTCCACAATTAATCCAACAAAAATAAAATTGCACATGGACGAGATATCCTGGAAAATGCACAATAAATGTAATCTTTTCGGAATATTTTAGCCTACATGTCGCATAAGCCTCACAGACGTGTGTTTTCTGTGTTCTTGTGTGCCTGCCGTGCTGTGATGCGAGTGATCTAAGTGCGCAACTGAGAACACTCGTCTTGTGTTCGTCTTTACTGATCTTGTCCAGCCAAGGATGGGCCTCTTCCCACTCATCAATATCTCTGTAAGTGTTTTTGGGACATTTTTAAAGGTGCTGCGTGTGAAGTGCCAGTTTGATTTGTATGTGTCTACCTGATCAATCCTGAGCGCGCATCACGCCCGAGCCGCAAATACAAACAATTTGCGCTCCCTTTAGATCCCGCCGCCAGAACAGTTTTGCTGACTGTAGTTGGGTGATTTGTATTTTATTTTTAGATAGGCTACGTAGTTAGAATAAGTCAATATGAAGCCTACCCAGTGGGCA
The DNA here is from genome assembly GCA_028564705.1 of Apricaphanius iberus. Classification (NCBI taxonomy): domain Eukaryota; kingdom Metazoa; phylum Chordata; class Actinopteri; order Cyprinodontiformes; family Aphaniidae; genus Apricaphanius; species Apricaphanius iberus. Next base: position 47,197 of record JAPXFQ010002229.1, on the reverse strand, counting down.
TTTGATGTCAATATAACATCAATATGACATCAAACATTGACGTCAAAATTACGTCAAGAAATAGGTCTAGAATGAAAGTCATATTGACGTCAATATATTGACGTCAATTTGATGTCAAGATTTTGACCCCCTCTGATATCATTTTGATGTTATTTTGATGTCATACTTTGATGCCATTTGATTTCAATTCAACATTCATTTGATGTCAAGATATCATGATTTTGATGTCATTTTGATGTTATTTTGATATCAAACATTGACGTCAAAAATACATCACAAAATAGGTCTAGAATGAAAGTCATATTGACGTCAATGTATTGATGTCAATTTGATGTCAAGATTTTGACAGAAGATTTTGACCTAATATCATTTCAAACATGAAATTTCAATGTCGAGAATCACTCAATTTCAACCTAAATACAATGACTGAACACATACAAACATATATATACAAATTATTTAATTTATTAACTTGCTCAGCTAACATCACATAATGAGCAGAACTCATTCCGTTTACGTCTCTCTCTCTCTCTCTCTCTCACACACACACACACACACACACACACACACACACAAGTCTTACCAAATTTACATTTGAAATTTTTTTCTTACAAATTTGAAAAAACAATTACATTTCATAGAAAAACATTTACATTTCAAGAAACACGTACCTTATCAGAAACAAATTGAAATTTTAAGAAGCAAATGTAAATTTTTGGAAACTAATTTACATTTTAAGAAACAAGTTTACATTTCAAGAAACACATTTACATTTTTGAAAACAAATTTACATTTTAAGAGACAAGTTTTTATTTTAGGAAACAACTCTACAAGAGGCGAAAAACAAATACAAATCCTGAAGCAAGTGAACAAAAAGACTGTTCCACATGGGTCCGTGTATGATTCGTTCATTCAATATTGAATTGAGAATCAAAAATAAAAAAATGGAAAAATGACTTATTTTATTATTTATTAATGTGATACAAAAAACAAATAACAACTTCTGCAGTTACGTAAAGTTAGAAAGATATTTGACTTCTGGGATCAATAACTCTAAAACGAAATGTTCAAACACAAATTATGCCCCTTTCGCATCAAAATAGCTCAGACAACGAGTTACAGGAATTGTGTGTAACGGTCTTTTTGTTTAAGGATTTGTATTTGTGTTTTCGGATAGGGAACGTCCTTAAACTGGAAGTGAGGTAATGGAGTGACCTAATTTAGTAGTTCAAACTAATAACTTGTATTTAAGCTAAACAGAGGGAGTCAGTGGTGGTTCTTTGAGAACAAGAAATGCACGGAACTGAACATGTTTCATGAGAAATTTCCAGGCTGTCTGCACTTTGACTCTGTTCAGTTGTCAAAAAACACACCACTGACTTCCAGAGAGTAGCAGAACTACGAATTATCTATTTGAACTACAAAATTAGGTTACGTCACTTCCGGTTCCCTATCCGTGTGGAACCGGCTATTTGTTAATTTGCTTCAGGATTTGTATTTGTGTTTTGCCTCTTGTTGAGTTGTTTCCCAAAACAGTACATTTCCAAAATTTAAAAATTAGTGGGGGTGCTTATAAATTCCCTCTTCCAGAGCTCTCCAGTGTCTGTGAAAATGAACAAGAGAAAAAGAAAGTAAAAACATTAAAGTGGGCCCTGTCCATCAGTAGTAGGAAAACTATGTGGATCAATACTGAAATATCTACACAAGACTTTTATGCTCTAGAATACATATGACAGCGTGTATTTTTCATGGGGAGACCTAGTAAAGAAAAAACAAAATCACGAAAAACTCATGCATTTAGTTTAACTGTGCTAAAATACATAAAATATCCAACTCTTGAAATATCATGCGTCTCCTTCCCCCTCCGCCTCATACCCGACCTCAACCCTATCCCCACAACGAGTGTTAGATAAATTACACACTTCAACATTTATTTGAAGTAGATACATACCATGGTTAATAGTTAAATTTTGGTAGAGAGTACACAATCATTCCGGAATGTAAACTATAATGTTAACCTCAGGCTAAGTTAGCTATCGATATCTAGCTAGCAACTCAGATAACGTGTGGCCGTGAAATTATTCGACATATTCGGATTACACTAAAGTTAAGTAGCATACGTAAATATGGTGTATTAACATAATGACAACAATAGCATGCTAGCTGGTTACTTACCAGGATTTGGAAGTGAATGTTTTGATGATCTCTCGGCAGCATTTACTGTGCGCTCGGCAGAAGAGAGATGGCAGGGTGTCAGCCGTTGGATCATTAGAAACTGCTACTTTTCGGCGGGATATGGGCAGGATGTGTCGTAATTTTGTAGTCAATTTGTAGTCCGTGATGATTATTTTTAAAAATAAGCTTCAATTTCTGATAGAATTGAATACGTGTTGGTTTGTTTACTCTGAGGTTTTATTTATTTATTTTATTTCGTGTCTATCCATATTAATTAAAACTAAACTATTTAATTAAATTTCCATCTGCTGTCATTTTAAACATGAATTAAATGTAAACATGCTATTTAAATACACACATGTAAAAAACATAGGCCATTCAAAGGTAGGTCTTTTAATGCAATGAGTCGCATATCGATTCACCTTCAGACGTTGTTTTGACATCAATTTCACATCAATGTGATGTCTTATATCCTGACATCAAATCAATGTTGATATGATGTCAGTGATATTGACCTGAGATGTGCGGACCATAAAAAACATGTCAGATTGATACTTTTGTTGGGTCTCTTTACAACCACAAGGGCATAATTGCAAAATATACTAAAACTTTGTATATTCATGCATGTCATACATGGTGGTCAAAATCTTGACTACTTGTTGATGTCAAATTGACGTCAAGGTGCCCGCTGGGCATGACCGACATACATATAGGAAATTTATGAAAATACAAAACAAATAACGGGACGCCACATTTAATGGTCAAATAAGGGACAATTCCGTATTTTAAGGGACGGTTGGCAACCTTATCTGTGTGTGAGTGGGAGAATCAACGAATGTAGTGTCAAGTGCTTTGGGGTCCGTAGGTACTAAGAAAAGCGCTATACAAGTACAGGCCATTTACCATGTAAAAAACATTTCTCTAATTTAATAGTTTCTGTTATTTTCCTAAAAATGTTTTGGCGAAACCAACACCTAAAAAATGATTTGCTTATTTAGCATCATTCAAACACAAAGTAAATAAAATTGCTTAAATAAGAAAGGAACATATCCAAGAAATAAATAGTTACATTAATACTAAAATTTAGGCAATACATAAAAATAAATTTCATAAAATGTAAGAAATTATACAATGCAAATTTAAAAGAAATACACTGCAGAGACATTGTAAAATGACCTAGTTAGGTGCTCTGTGACAAATTGGGATGATGCAGTAGACAGTACTGTCAAAATCTTGATTTAAAGAAGTTTTACGTTTCTGGGCATCTTTTTTTTCAGTTTTTCAAATTAGGGCCAGAGCTGAGGAGCATTGAAATTAAATGTGGCCTTCACAGTTTAGTTTTGGTCCTAGGAACACACAGAAAACCCATCAAAGTTTTCAGCATGAACATCAAATTAAAAAGTGTTTTTCTCAATATAGCAAAACATGTTCATATTGTTTATGACCACGTTTTCATTTGTATCCTTTTCGTGGAGCAGCATCAGGAAGAGGTATTTTTTGTTACAACTTGACAAGCATGCACTACAGTCGAATGTTTTAAATAGTCTGTAATAGCCTTCAGGTAAGGTCCTAATACTGTACATAACATTACTGTAAAGTACTCTAAATTCTAGTACACTGTTCTTAATGTAACTATGATTAGGATTTTTATTATCATTAATTTGGGCAGCGCATGGTCTTATCTTTAAATCTAAGATGTTATATTTTTTTCTGATATTTTAGAAAAAAAAAATTTCTTTTTTTTTTCAGATACTGATCTGAACAAAAAATTGTGTGATGGCACTGAAGACCTTACAAGGCTCAGAAGTCCATACACTGAAACATCTCAGTTAAGGATTAATAACATGGTGTACAAGGCTGTTTATGCAATAGCCAATGCCATTCATAATGCAGTGTGTGAAGAAACAAATGGCAACACTCAGTGTGACAAACACATTGTATTAAAGCCCAAAGAGGTTAGTAAACAGTGCTTTTTACAGTAAAATTAAAAGAGAATTACTCAAACATAATCTTTAGAAGCCACTAATATGTTTTTATCTCTTTTTCTTCCTTATGTTGCAGGTTTTCACAGAGCTAAAGAAGGTTAATTTTTCTCAAAACGGCTACCATGTGTCATTTGACGCTAATGGAGATCCCATGGCTTTTTATGAGCTTGTAAACTGGCAGAACAGTGAAAATGGCATGCTTGAACCGGTAACAGTGGGTTACTATGATGCATCACTTCCAGTGGGCCAGCAGTTCCTCATCAATGGCAATTTAACCTGGGCGGAGGGTGACCCACAAGTGATTAACTTAATTTAGATAATTTAACAGACGAAAAAATGAATCACAAATGCATGAGCCTAATATTAAGGAATAAAATGAAGAAAATGGCCTTCACAATGGCACAGTAGGTAGTACTGTTGCTCTGCAGGAAGAAGGCCCAGGTTTGAATCTTGGCCCGGGGTCCTCCTGCATGGAGTTTGCGCATTGTCCCTGTGCATACGTGGGTTCTTGGAACTCCGGCTTCCTCCCACAGTCCAAAAACATGACTTTTAGGTTAACTGATCTCTCTAAATTGCCCTAAGGTATGTGTGCATGGTTGTATGTCCTGTTTGTCTCTGTATTACTGAATGATGGACTGGTGACCTGTCCCGATGTCTGCTGGATATAGGCACCCCCCACCCATACCTACCACCACCACCCCCCACCCTCTCCTGTGAACCTTCAAGGATCAGTAGAATAGATAATGGAAGGATGGAACATGAAGATAATCATTATTCCTATGGTTTAACAGATATTTTAACTGTGGTTCTTACAGGTACCAGTGTCTGTTTGCGCGAAGATTTGTCCTTCAGGAACTCGTAAAGTATTACAGAAAGGAAAGCCCATCTGCTGCTATGATTGTATACCATGTCCTGAAGGAGAGATCAGTAATATCACAGGTGAAATTCAATGATTTCATGGATATCTGCATACAAATTGAAATAAAAAAACATTTATTTATTTATTTAATTTTATTTATGTTTAGATTCTCCTGATTGTGTCCAGTGCCCTGAAGAGTTCTGGCCAAATTCACAAAGGATTGCCTGTTTCCCCAAACCAGTTGAGTTTCTTTCCTTTGAAGAAGTTCTGGGAATCATCCTGGCTACTGTCGCTATTACTGGTGCATTTTTGACAGCTACAGCAGCAGCTGTTTTTATTCACTACAGAACAACGCCAATGGTGAAGGCCAACAACTCTGAGCTGAGCTTCCTGCTGCTCTTCTCTCTGACTCTTTGTTTCTTGTGTTCATTAACTTTCATTGGAGCACCCTCTGAATGGTCCTGCATGCTACGACACACAGCGTTTGGAATCACCTTTGTCCTCTGTATCTCCTGTGTTCTTGGGAAAACAATTGTGGTTTTAATGGCCTTTAAAGCTACACTTCCAGGAAACAACATCATGAAATGGTTTGGTCCTCTACAACAAAGAATGACTGTAGTGAGTCTCACTTTGATTCAAGTTATAATATGTACATTGTGGCTAGTTCTGAGCCCTCCTTTCCCAATAAAAAACCTAACTACATACAAGGAGAAGATCATCCTGGAATGTGCATTAGGCTCTGATGTTGGTTTCTGGGCTGTGCTTGGCTACATCGGACTACTGGCTTTTTTTTGCTTTGTGTTAGCTGTTCTAGGTCGGAAACTACCTGATAATTTTAATGAAGCTAAGATGATAACCTTCAGCATGTTGATATTCTGTGTAGTCTGGATCACCTTCATCCCAGCATATGTCAGCTCACCTGGAAAATTTACTGTGGCTGTGGAGATATTTGCCATTCTGGCCTCTAGCTTTGGACTGATAATGTGTATATTTGCTCCAAAGTGTTATATCATTCTGTTTCAACCAGAGAAGAACACTAAGAAATTTCTCATGAACAAAAACTAAATTCACCATTTCAAAGACTTGAAAACACAATAACTTTATAGGCTGTGAAATGATGGCAAATGTATGTCTGCTTGTTACTCATTTTAATGACAGAAGTTCTATACTTTGTAATGTACAACACAATTTTAAAACATGGAATTATTGTTTAAATTCACAAAACCTTCTACTAATTTAAACTCTAACAGATGTCATCTAAATGTGTTTTTTTAATCACAATTATCATATCAGAATTGCATAATCTTGTAACCTAAATTGCAATTGTCTTGCTTGTGCAGTATGTAGGACCAACTCTGCCATAATTGACAATAAACAAATAAATGTGGATATAAATAAATAAGTGAGAAATTAAATTTTTAAATCCATAAATAAATATAAAAAATACATAAATTTGGGAATAAATAAATACAGGAATAAAAAACAGTAAAATATATGTGTAAACATATATAAATAGAGAAAATTGAATATAGAGTTAAACAAATAAATCATTTTGAAAATACATTTCTTAATAAATTAACAAAGAACTAAATAAATAAATATGGTAATGAATAAATAAATGGTTCAATATCATATATACAAATAAATAAATAAATAAATAAATATATGTAGGAATACATGAAAGAATTAGTAACATATTTCCACATTTATTTAACATTTTTATTTATTTTCAGGTGTATTTGGTATTTACACATTTATTTATTTATTTATTTATTCACATAAGTATTTACACATTTATTTACATATTTATTTATTTGTTGCTATGTTTATTTTCACATTCATTTAATTATTTATTTACACATTTATTTAATTATATATGTTCAAGTTTGTTTATTCTCTATGTCGACATTTAAATATTGACATGTTTACACATTTATTCACTAATTTCCCATGTAATTATTAATTTATTTATTTACAAATCTACTGGATTACAGTGGCGCAGTGGTTAGCACTGAGAAGAAGGTAGTGGGTTCGTATCCTGGCCCAGGGCCTTTCTGCATGGACTTTGCATGTTCTCCCTGTGCATGCATGGGTTCCCTCCGGGTACTCCGGCTTCCTCCCACAGTCCAAGAACATGACTTTTAGGTTAATTAGTCACTCTAAATTGTCCTTAGGTGTGTGTGTGTGTGCATGGTTGTTTTTCCTGTCTGTCTCTATTTGGCCCTGTGATGGACTCGTGACCCGTCCAGGGTGTACCCCGCCTCTCGCCGGTTGACAGCTGGAGATAGGCATCCGCGACCCCTTGAGGAATAAGCGGTTCAGAAAATGGATGGATGGATAGATCTCTACATTTATTGATTATCTGTCTTCACATGTATTTAATTATCTGTATCCCCATTTATTCATTTATTTCCACATTTATTTATTTATTTCCATATTTTTTTATTTATTTAAAAATTTCCACATCACATTTATTTCCAGATTTACAGAAGTGTATTCTAATAAGGGGGGTGTTTCTAACAGTGACATAAAGCCTGATTAGCTTCAAGTCTCTGTAATTACACTGAAGTGGCTGAGGATGGAGGAGCATTGGCATCTGCAGCTACTCTGTGTGTCTGTGACAGAGTTGAGCTACAAGGCTGCTGGATTCTCACTGTCAGGGTAATGCTGCTTTATCATCAGGTCTGTCCTTGAAATGACGGGCTCCTGTGAGCAACAGACAAAAACGAAGGTGTCTTGGAAGGTGAGGTGCTGGGGTGCAAATGTTAAAAACTGAAGGCTAACCCGGTTGAGGCTTTCATCTAAGCTAGCGGGAAGCCCTCAAGTACCACCTCACAACCGAGTGCTCAGTCCGCCTTGGTATCTTGTTTTACGTTTTTGACAACAGTTCACAAGCACCTGTCCATGTCTCATGTTGAATTCCCTACTCAGGATCGTGGTCAAGGAAGCTGATACGTGGAAATTGGCAGTCGAAGCTGCCGACATTAGATCTCTTATAAAGAAAACCATTGCGCAAAGTTCGTGTATTAGCCTACAGTAATGGATAATTACCAAGAAATTAAATGATGAAGTGAGAAGCTTTAACCATAAAAACCATAAAAAATATATTTATTACCTACCTACTACCTACATATATATATATATATATATATATATATATATATATATATATATATATATATATATATGACCACACTTAGTTTCTTCTGTAAAATGTTACACACTGCAAATTAGAAACCCAGCCAGCCACCTTTGGAGGTGTTTCCCACTTTGACCTTGGGCTTTCCAGTCCCAAACTCCTCACAGATGTTTCTGTGTACTATGCCAGCCACTTGGTTATGAAGTTCCATGTATTCTTTCCCTGTCAGCATTTTACACCCTGCTTTTATGTGCTGGATTGTCTCAAATTACTCTTTGCACAACCTACACCTTGGGTCTTATCTGGTGTGGTAGATCTGGGCCTCTATCGATCTTTTGCTCAGAGCCTGCTCTTGTGCTGCCACGATGAGTGCCTCTGTGGTGGCCTGTAGGCCAGCCCTCTCTAGCCATTGGGGCTTATCCTCCCATGCCTCCTCATCTTGCCATTGTCGCAGGTATTCCCTAAGTACGTCATCCGTTGAAGCCTTCTCTTTGATGTACTTATGGAGCTTCGATGTTTCATCCTGGATGGTGGCTCTTACGCTCATCAGTCCTCTGCCTCATTCCTTACGGCGTGCGTACAGTCGCAGGGTGCTGGATTTGGAATGGAACCCGCCATGCATAGTGAGGAGCTTTCGTGTCGTAATATCTGTGGTCTGTATCTCATCCTTCGGCCAACGTATTATTTCCGCAGGGTATCTGATCTGGATTTTTATTGCCTTGGACTTGTTTTTTCCAATGAGCTGGTTTCTTAGGACTTGCCTCACTCGTTGTAGGTATTTGGCTGTTGCTGCTTCCCTTGTTGCCGGTTCAAGGTTGCCATTTGCCTGCGGTATTCCCAAGTACTTGTAACTGTCCTCAATGTCTGCTATTGTTCCCTCTGGGAGTGAGACCCCTTCGGTGTGGATCACCTTGCCCCGCTCTGTGACCATCCTACTACATTTGTCAAGCCCGAATGACATCCCGATGTCATTGCTATAGATCCTGGTGGTATGGATCAGGGAATCAATGTCCCGTTTTTTCTTAGCAGACAGCTTGATGTCAAGCAATTCAATTCAATTCAGTTTATTTATATAGTGCCATTTCACAACAGATGTCATCTCAAGGTACTTTACAAGGAGAGTTATTACAATACAATGTTTAATGTAGAAATTAGAGAACCACAGAAGATTGCGTCGTGTAATTCTCAGCAATCCCTCACACTGAGCAAGCATGAAGCGACAGTGGAAAGGAAAAACTCCCTTTTAACAGGAAGAAACCTCCGTCAGAACCAGGCTCAGCACAAGCGGTCATCTAGTGAGACCGTCTGTGGTTTGGAGAATACAGAACAGAGACACAGAACAGAGACACAGCAAGAGCAACCGAACTGATGCAGAAGTTTTTTGCAGGACGTGGAGAACTTTCCGTCACTGCAAAGCCATCTTAGTCAGGGTCGTCAAGCAGGGCGGGTCAGGAGCACCTACTGTAGGAAGAGACTAAGAGAAAGCAGGTTAGCGCTTGAACTGACAGCACATCATGCAGTTTTGGGAGAAGTAGGAGAGAAAGTAGGAACAGACCCTAATAACGTCCTCCAACAGCCTAGCCTAAAGCAGCATAGCTACTAACATTAATCTGTCTCCTAACTACTAGGAGACCTAGCTACTAACACTCTCTACTTGTCTTACATTAATCTATCTCTACCTAGCTACTCTACCTCTTCATATCCCTTCCTAGCTTTTGACACTCTACCTGGCTACTAACATTAACCTATCTCTTCCTAGCTACCTGTCTAACCTGTCTCTAACTGCCTATTAACATATCTCTAACTGTAAGCTTTGTCAAAGAGGAAAGTTTTAAGCCTAGTTTTAAAGATATACAAATTGTCTGCTTCACGAACCAACCCTGGGAGCTGGTTCCATAGGAGGGGAGCCTGATAGCTGAAAGATCTGCCACCCATTCTACTTTTAGAAATCCTAGGAACTACCAGTAAACCTGCAGTCTGAGAGCGAAGGGCCCTGTTAGGAACATATGGAACAATCAGGTCTCTTATGTATGATGGAGCTAGATTATTAAGAGCTTTATATGTCAGAAGGAGGATCTTGAATTATATTCTAGATCTCACTGGGAGCCAGTGAAGAGAAGCTAAAACAGGGGAAATGTGATCTCTTCTTTTAATATTCATCAGAATCCTAGCAGCAGCATTTTGGACTAACTGAAGACTTTTAATTGTTTTCTGTGGACTACCTGATAATAAAGAGTTACAGTAATCCAGCCTTGAAGTAACAAAGGCATGGACTAGTTTTTCAGCATCATTCCTGGACAGGATGGTTCTAATTTTTGCAATATTCCTAAGGTGAAAAAAGTAAATCCTAGAGACTTCTTTAATGTGAGATCTAAGTGACATATCTTGGTCAAAAATAACACAGACACAGAGGTTCTTTGCTTTATTACTTGAGGCTAATTTAATGCCGTCTAGGTGAAGGGGTTGACTAAGTAGTTTCTTTTTCAGAGCTTCTGGTCCAAAGACAACAACTTCTGTTTTATCAGAATTCAGAAGCAAGAAGTTTAGAGTCATCCAAGTTTTTATGTCTTCCAGACATGCCTGTAGTCTACCTAATTGATTGGATTCATCAGGATTTATGGATAGATATAGCTGTGTATCATCTGCGTAACTATGGAAATTTATCCCATGCTGCCTAATTATTTTACCAATAGGAAGCATATATATAGTAAAAAGAAACGGCCCAAGCACTGAACCCTGTGGTACTCCGCAAGTAACTATTGAGGTTGAGGAAGATTTATCATTTACCTGAACAAACTGAAATCTGTTAGACAAATAAGATTTAAACCAACCTAGTGATGTTCCTATTATACCGACACTTTGAAGGTCCAAAGGAGGTCCAACATTCTCTATTTAAAATCCTTGTTTTATTGATTTAATTTAATATTACAATTTTTGAATTTGGTGTTTTCATAAGATGTAAGCAATAACCATAAAAATGATTACGAATAATCTTGAAATATCTCACTTTGACTCATATAAGTCCATATCATAAATTAGTTTAACTCATTAAGTTGAATTACTGAAATAGATATTCACATTTTTAGAGTTTCACCTGTATTCAGGTGACACAGAAACCTGGGAATAACATCACTCTTTGGATCCTGTTGTGTGGGTGGGTCAAATCGAAGGATTCAGAGTATTCTACACAGATTCCTCTCTGCGTGCCTCCCAAAGCAACCCGAGGTGAGTTTAGACAGTCTTTTTGAACACATTCAATTGAAAGTAAGTCACTATAAAAAGTTGTTAAAGATTATAAAGTGATGTCATGCTTTTTTCTGATGAATGATCACCTGATCTATTATGCACCAAAAAAGACCAATAAAAGCACACTTCCACCCACACACACTTGGATAATGGAGATTGGCCTGATATTAGCAGTGAGTTTGCTCACCCTGGTTGCTTTTGTTGGTGGTTCTTTGGATGATGTGAAGAAAATGATTCATTCTACAGATGCTCTTACTAGTGCTGCTGTTGGTACTGAGGCTTCATTGGTGAAATGTACCCTGCAGGGTACTGCTCGTCTTCCTGCATTTTCCATGGATGGAGACTTTGTAATTGGAGGGGCTTTCTTCATTCACTACCAAATGCACACCGTGGTAAACAACTACACTACAAAGCCTGAGCTTCCAAGATGTACAGGAAGGTTAGTGAGAGGAAGAAGTGTTGCAAGTTTTGCTATAATCTGTAGAGAAAAATATAGTTTCAAGAAAATTCAGGCAGCTGTAGATTAATGGATAATATTCTTAGTATGTAATCATAAATGTAATTTTTAAATGAAATAAGGTAACAGTTTAATTATCCATGATTTTTTAAAAGGCTTTCTAATTTTCTATTTTGGAATTGTTAGTCATCCTAATTAACTTTTCGGTTCAAGTTAAGTCAGCTACTTGCTCATAATGTCTTCTTGTATTTTATCAGGATATATTTTTATGGTTTGTTAACATGAAAATTCTTCTGATTTGATTCTGTGCAGCTTTAATGCCCGGGACCTACGCTTCTCTCGAACAATGATCTTTGCAATTGAGGAGATAAACAATATTACAAAGCTGCTGCCAGGTGTCAGAATTGGTTATCAGATCTATGACACATGCTCTGCAGTGCCTGTAGCTGTGCATGTGGCATTTCAGCTATTAAATGGCCAGGACCCTGTCTTTTACAAAGGTAGTAAATGTTATCAGTCTGGTGTGGTGATGGCTGCTGTTGGAGACTCTGGGTCCACTCCATCTATCAGCATGTCACGCATCCTCGGATCCTTCAACATCCCTCTGGTAAGAAAAAAGAATGAAATACAAACTGAACCTCTGGTATGCCTTACCTGTATTAAATCTTTTCTTTTGTTTTGCTGTAGGTGAGCCATTTTGCCACTTGTGCCTGCCTATCAGACAAGCACGAGTACCCAACTTTTTTCAGAACAATTCCTAGTGACTATTACCAAGCTGCTGCTCTGGCGAAGCTCGTGAAAAACTTTGGTTGGACTTGGATTGGAGCCATCCATTCAGACTCAGATTATGGAAATTATGGCATAGCAACATTTCTTGAGACAGCACACCAGGAAGGGATATGTGTGGAGTACATTGAATCCTTTGACTGGACCCACCCACAGAGCAAGATCCGAAGAGTTGCTGATATTATCCGGAGGTTTCAGTGTCACCTGCTTATGAACTTTGTATAAATGTGCATCAGCAAATGATGATACTATATATATATATATATATATATATATATATATATATATATGTATATATATATAACACAGTATTTTAAGTCATGATATTGCATCAGTATTTAAACGCAAAGTATATTATATTCTATATATTAAAGAATTTGGATTAAATTCCATCATAAAATGAAAAGTACAACTGCTAGCTGCTGGTTGTTTTCACCTTTCATCGTTCCAGTGGATCAACTAGATCAAGTAATAAAACTGGATCTCTTGTGTATAAAACAGGTCAGAGAGTTTAAAATGGCGAGGCAGCTTTTCTACAGTTTAATTCAATTAAGAAAAAAATCACAATATATAGTCTTACTCATACTATCATGATATATTGCAAAATATTGTATTGTCCAATTTGTATTGTGATAAATATTGTATTGCCAGATTCTTGCCAACACACACATATATATATATATATATATATGTGTGTGTTGGCAAGAATCTGGCCATGTATGTATACGTGTTTGCGTGCGTATCTGTGTATGCATGTGTGTATTTCTGAGAATGCAAATAATGTGTTTCTAGGTCAACAGCAACAGTTGTTTTAGCATTTGCAGCTCCTGGAGACATGAAGATCCTCTTGGAAGAGCTGGCATGGAAACCTGGTCAATTTCGTCAGTGGATTGGAAGCGAGGCCTGGATAACCGACCCAAACCTGATGAGCTTTAGCTTTTGTGCAGGGGCCATCGGAGTTGCCATTACACAATCTGTAATCCCAGGTCTAAGAGACTTCCTTTTAGATCTTTCTCCCTCTGGAGTGGCTGCCTCCCCCGTTCTTACTGAGTTTTGGGAGGATGCTTTCAACTGCAGTTTGACAAAAGGTGAGAAAGTGGTGGTTTTTTGTTGTTGTTTTTTCTTGCCCACTTTATTTTTTGTGTAACTGAAACATAGAAACTATATACATTAAAAGAAACAGTTTATTGTGTTACTAATAAACATAATATTTTTCAGGCATTTTTACTATTTGACAAGCATAAAAAAAAAACGACAAATGCTTTTTTTTTTTTTTTGTTTATTGTGGTGTTATTATATAAGCCAATGCATGTTTCTTTACTTTATTTAGATCAACAAGTTGATTTAAATGATCCCCAAGTAATATCTATATCTATCTACGTATATAGATAGATAGATAGATAGATAGATAGATAGATAGATAGATAGATAGATAGATAGATAGATAGATAGATAGATAGATAGATAGATTTAAAAAAAAACAGCGGAGGTCTTAGGACAAATTGTTTTTATGACCTAGTCATTAATCATGAGTTTATGCAGTGATTTAAACCTTCATATTTTTTGTGAGAGTTAGAAAAAGGTGAATCTGAGTGATACACCATTAGGTTAAATATTTTATTCTTGTCAGCAAATTCCTGATTTTTGTGAATGTTTTGCGATTTAGTTGTGTAGTTAGATTTTAGGGTTTTATGACAGTTACCTGGTAATAACCTAAAACTATATACATTAACTGTTAGTTGTTTGAATAATTTTGGCAAATTAAAAATATTGTCTTTATTGACTGATTAATTGATTGATTTAATTACCTATTTCTCCTCAGCTTCTAAATTAAGCAAGAGAGAGTGCGATGGAAGCGAAAATATAAAAACCCTTAACAGTCCATACACTGAAACATCTCAGTTAAGAGTTTCTAACATGGTGTACAAAGCAGTCTATGCAATATCACATGCCATTCACAATGTTGTGTGTCAGGAAACAAATGGAACCACACATTGTGACAAAGACATCAGACTGGAGCCCAAACAGGTCAGCTTGAATGATACCTAAATCATAGACTGTTTGATTTTTTGTAAATTCAACTTGTGACCTACGGGTTGCTTTTAGTAGCCTCTGATTTCTTTCTGTCTTTAATTCTCGCTTCACAGATTTTAGCTGAACTAAAGAAAGTAAACTTTTCACAAAATGGTTACCAAGTGTCTTTCGACAGTAATGGGGACCCTGTGGCTTTTTACGAGCTGGTAAACTGGCAGAAGAGTGAAAGGGGAGTTATAGAGCCAGTAAAAGTGGGGTATTATGATGCATCATTGCCAATGGGGGATCAGTTTCGTATCAATAGGAACCTAACCTGGATGGAAGATGGCACACAAGTACTTAAATGAATGACAGTAATTTATCAGATGCAGAGTTTGCAAACTTGGTTGGCAAATTTCCATAAATAGAAATGGTTTGAATATTGTTTTGCCTCTCTATGTATGACAGGTACCTCTGTCAGTTTGCTCTGAGAGTTGTCCTCCAGGAACTCGTAAAGTGTTGAAGAAAGGAAAACCCATCTGCTGCTATGATTGCATACCTTGTCCTGAAGGAGAGATTGCTAATATGACAGGTACACTTATTATCTCTATATAAATCACTACATCAAAACTAGTTGTATGTTAATGGCTGATTTTGCTTATTTTTAGATTCTCCTGATTGCGTCCTATGCCCTAAAGAATTCTGGCCAAATGAAGCGAAAGATACATGTTTCCCCAAACCTGTTGAGTTTCTTTCCTTTGATGAAATTTTGTCAATCATCCTGGCAGTATTCTCTATTGGTGGGACCTGTCTGGCCATCATTACAACAATGGTTTTCTTTTGCCACAGGGCAACCCCAATTGTCAGAGCCAACAACTCTGAGCTGAGCTTTTTGTTGCTCTTTTCTCTGACTCTGTGTTTCTTGTGTTCATTAACATTCATTGGACCACCTTCTGAATGGTCCTGCATGCTGCGACACACAGCATTTGGCATCACCTTTGTCCTCTGTATCTCCTGTGTTCTTGGGAAAACTATTGTAGTTCTAATGGCCTTTAGAGCTACACTTCCAGGTAGTAATGCAATGAAGTGGTTTGGTCCTCCACAGCAAAGAATGACCGTGGTGTCTATTACCTCTATTCAAGTTGTAATATGTACTGTGTGGCTTATTGTGAGCCCTCCTTTTCCAGTGAAAAATCTAAGCACATACAAGGAGAAGATCATCCTGGAATGTGCATTAGGTTCTGCTGTGGGCTTCTGGGCTGTGCTTGGCTACATTGGCCTGCTGGCTGTTTTTTGCTTTTTGTTAGCTGTTTTAGCTCGGAAACTACCCGATAATTTTAATGAAGCTAAGATGATAACCTTCAGCATGTTGATATTCTGCGCAGTCTGGATTACTTTCATCCCAGCATATGTGAGCTCTCCTGGAAAATTTACTGTGGCTGTGGAGATATTTGCTATTCTGGCCTCCAGTTTTGGACTGATACTGTGTATATTTGCTCCAAAGTGTTATATCATTTTGTTTCAACCAGAAAAAAATACAAAGAAATATTTAATGAACAAAAAACACTAGTAAATTACCTGAAAACTGAAATAAAATTGCAAAGTTTACTGTATTTGATATTAAAGCTTCTGATAAACTTGATAAACTGATGTATTTTTTAGAAAGTTTTGAAATATTTTAACTAGAATTATAATTTGGAACAGATACATAAACTGCATAAGATTTCAGTGTTGGAATTTTGTTGTTGAACAATTTGTGATGTTTTGTTCAAAAAATAAATCTTCATATACAAAAGATGGGAAGTTAATTTGAAGTACAGCATTTTTTCTTAAATACCAAACTATTTATTAATTTTTAACAGTTTGATTGCGTTTCTACTTTAATAAAACTCTTTAATGATTGAAAGCATTTTAAAATGCTTTACTCATTTTCAGAGTCAAAAACCAACTCATTAGTCTGACTGAAAGACACCTCAGACTCTAGATACATGAATGATCTAGACAGCTTGGAGGAAATGCTTCATGACTTGACAACATATACTAATAATAAAAAAGCATCTGTGTTGGGAGAAAGCTGATTCTAATTTGATTACATATAAAGAGCAATAAGGTGGCAAGCATTTGATACAGTTTCCAGATGTACCAGTGGTGCTGAAAGGCTTCCATTCAGACACATGGGTCTGATAAAAACAAAACAAAATAGAAATGTTTCCTGACATAGTTTGCAATAAAACCTCAAATAATTATAGAAGTAGATGAGACCACACCACCCACCCACTGGCATATATAACACTTTTTTAATGTTCTGCACGGGAGGAAGCAAAATTAAAAAGTGAGGTGGTGTACATTTTTACGGGCATTTTTGCCAATATATATATATATATATATATATATATATATATATATATATATATATATATTTTTTTTTTTTCCCTTTTAAGTGCATTTTCACCAAGAAAAAAAAAACTATTGGTCAATAAACAGGAAGGAGCAGGATCCATGCGCAGATCAATTGGGTATGGCAGCAAAAAGCAACCTCCTCCAAAATCTGGAGAACTAAACGGGTCAGCTTCGTGATCCATGCGTGCAACTAACTGGAGTAGCCTCTCACTCAAAATGCCTAAGCGTAACAATAAATATTCATCACTGACTGCATTACTTTCAGCTAAGATAACAACGTGCCTTAATTCTTCTAGAATTGTCTGAGACGTCTCTGGTAGGACGTCACTTCCTATCAAACAAGGCATTCTCTAGAAATGGCCAAATCACAGGCAAAATCGATCTGCACATGGATCCTGCTGTTTCCTGTTTATTGACCACTAGGAGAGGACTGCCTATGCTCCTGCAAAACCAAAAAAGTTTACAACTGTCTATTTGTTAGAAAAAAAATCCTGCAAGGCTTCATTTAAGATTGGACTCATTTACCGATTTGTGGCTTCCTGTGATTGAATACTTTGGTTAGACATAATTTTTATAATGTACCCCTAATATGTTGAGTTCAGCAGAATTTTTTATGAATCCAATACAATCGAGCCCCAAACAGTTCTGTTACTTGTTACTTCCTATCGTTGTAACTGTACATTGACACATTTTCTGAATATTGTAAAAAAAAAAAAGAACAAAGTTAAATACTATTATCATTATCATACCCAAAGAGCTACGCTACATATTGTCACTTAATTGTGTCAGTGTGTGGCTCTCGTGTGGGATTGCTTGTTTTAAATCAACGGGTTTGGTCGAGATTTGATTGGGATATAACTATAATTAGTTGGTTTACTTTATTAAGAACAAACACACACACAAAGATGCATGCATCCATAGTAAAAAAGAAAAGAAAAAGAAAAAAAGGAATAAAGAAAAAAGAGTCCAGGGTAAAATCTACGGGATCACAAAATTACATAAAGGCTAAAACAACAGCAATACCATAACTTATTATTAGAATTATATTGTTTGTTGAATTCTAAACAAACAGCTATGAATACACTGCACCATCCTGGCATCTTGAACATCAACTTCATTCCATACAGTGAGTTTTCGCATACTGGCTTCTCTGCAGTTCTTCCAGAAATGAGCAGTGTAAATCAGAGTGAAGAAGGTTTTAACGATTTCAGCTTTCGCTGGAACAGTGCACATACCAAACTTTCTGTTCAGTATATTCTTTTGTGCATACTGTCTATAGATGTGAATGTTATCAGATGGGTCGTCAGATATTTAATGAGCTAAAGAAAAACATGGATTCAAAAATCCTTCTAACTGGGTCAGGCGGGTGTGGGTTTGTAAAATTCGATCCATCTAGGAGGCTGCTCTGAACCGACCAGAGAGCCCGTCCTTAGCTCAGAGCAAAAAATTGGGCATTTCTCCATCACCTCTGCAGCTCTTCCTTAGAGGCCCTGTGATACCAGTAAAGACACCATTACAAAAATATAAAATGAAAAAATACTTCTGTTATTTCTGTATTAAGTAGGATGAAATTCTGACCCATCCATTCATTGATATGGGCATACTGACTGACTGTTATGAATTGTGATCATATGGTAGGGTGACCAATTGTCCTGTTTTCCTGGGATATGCCCATTTTCATATGCTGTTTGGGGCATCCAGGAGAAATTCATAGATTGATAAAAATGTCTGGGTTTTCATTGTTTTTCGCGGACCAATTCGCATACATAAACTGACTAGTGCAATACAAGGAATACAACTGCCTTTTTCCTACCTGTGTCATGTTTGGGGTTCATACAGACTCAAATGCAGCACAGATTCAGATGGTTTGGTTTTGAAAAAGTAAATAATTTATTAAACAAGGTTTGTTGTCTCAGGAGGAACCACGGGGTGAGGGCACCAGGAACGGACTGTGGTAAAGATAAATGGAGATGTTAATGGTAAGTAGTAAGAGGAAATAGTACTGAAGGAGCTGTGCTTACTGTGCTCCGGGAGGAGAGAGATTCGGAGGAGGTAAGAGGAATCCTGATCTCTGTGGTTGGCTGGAGATGGTGTTGATTCTTGAGTTTCTCTTGCTAATGGAGTGCGAGGACGGGCAGGCGAGCAGGGTGATGGCAAACAGGGGGGTGAGGGTCTGACGAACAAGGAAAGGTAGCAGTACAGAGGGTGACGATGAGGAAGCCCAGATGAATGGTGGATTGTTTTCAGTATGGAAGATCCAAAGCTCGTAGGAAACCAGGATTGGACTTGGAGAGGAACCCGGGAGGACAGATTGTCCAGTAGGAGATTCCAGAGTGAGCGACAAAGAGTTTGGATCTGGATCTGCGAGGAAGACAAGGTAAGCAAGCTCAAAATACTTCTGAACTTTTCTAGAAAAAGTTTTAATGGGAGCTAAGGTTGGCTGTATTACCAAGCATAGGAGCGAGAACCTTCTGGGGCCAGCATGCAGAAACCACTCCCCTTTTTAAGCTGGGTGATGATGAGCCAGAACGCGGCGCAGTGCTGACTGCTGCCTGTCACCCCATGTAGAGAAGGTAACAGAAGGAACAAAACAGCACAACACACAGCCATCCTCCAGCACACATATACAGAATCCCAACAATCTGATGTGTCCCCAGCAAATAGTAGTCTAGCGAATGGTTCTGATCCGTTCATTGACAGAACATACATCAGGTTTTTTCATGCTGCATTGTGTTGTGTTGCAGGTGCTTTCGAGATGTCATCACACAAGTGTAGCTTGATGGACAATCCCATAGGTCACATTGATACAAAAACTATAATAATGCTGTGCAAAGTAGTTGTTCACCTTAGATTGACTGAGGAGTATTGTTGCAGATTTAAAAGGGAAATATAGCTATTTGGCTATTAATGGTTAAGGGACAATGGAAAATTATTATTTTTCAGGGCACCACCTATTTCTAGGAATTATTAATAGCCAAAAAGGTTTATTTATCAGTCTAATATAGTCTAGCACCTGCCGAGCTAGGGCAGAAGTGAAAACATGATGGAATGAGTTCTTAGCGTGTATTGGAACCTAAACCTTGCCAAACGTATGTGTGCAAAAGAAATGACAACGGTGACTTTACACAATACAAAAGTTTGTTTACAAAAGGAAAAATAAGGGGGAGGGGGAGAGGATGAGCTGCTGAGTTCTCGCAAGAGCTGTGCATAGGTGAACATGGCGGTTATGTGTTAAAGTATACAATCAAAGTCAGGTAAAACAAGGCAATCATTTTGAACCAAATGCAGCTTATAAACTAACCATCAAGTTATTTTTTTTTCCATCTAAACAACCTGGACGAGGAAACATTGGATTCGCTGGAGTGCTACCTAGACGAGTGCTTTGATAACATCGTTATGGGTAAGTCACGGAAACCTGCTTCGGATACACCAACGAGCACTCCATCTCAGAAGCGCACTCGTTCGGCCAGATAGACGCTACTGCGACATCCTGGACTAAATAGACAAGAAAGAGCTAACACAAGTCCTTGGCTGGTTCCTGTGACGCCGCGTGTCTCGACAGCTGGTGGCGGTACTTCCTGCATAAAGAATTCAGGCCAATCTGAGGGAATCGCCTGTGATTCAGTTCTCAACGAGCGTACTTTCCTAGAGGTTACGAGAACAACACAAACAGGCTAAAAGAAAATGTCATAAACTCACCGGATGGAGGAGAGGATCAGGGGGGGGCATGGTGCTGGAAAACACACACACACAGTTAGACAAAGAGTCTACATTCTAGACAAATCCACAGGCCAATGAGTGAGGGAAAATCGTTTTTTTAGTTTCTGGCATACGCCAGACAGCTGAGTGAAGATGCTAGAGTAGGCCGTGCGGGAAAGGTTTCTATTCAACACCATAGGCGAAACTAGCCGTGGCGACACGGTTAAAAACATAACCTTCCATCGGGTTCACCGGCTCGGAGGTAAGAAACCCAACAACACCCGCCCGCGACCAATTGTTGCAAAATTTGAACATTTTAAACAAAAAGAACATGTCAAAGGACGCGGGAGAGAGCTGCGGGGGACGAATTACAGCGTTAATTACCAATTTCTGAAATAAATCCTGGACAGAAGACGCGTGTTATTTCCAATTAGAAAAAAAACATATTAGTGAGCGCTGTAAGGCTACGGTTAGTGTGGATAAACTGTATGTTAACGGTCAGCTGTTTAGGGACCCTCAGGTTACTCCTTGGCTTTATTAGTCATATTTAACAGAGCCAAGACAGAAGTAGTTTTATTGGACAACTATAGTTTAAAGAAGCACAGCTCAGCAGGTTGTTTTTGTTTGTAAATATGGGTAGGGGAAGGGCTGTGCACTAGATTGCTTTGTTTTCCTTTTTTTTCTTTTTCTCTTTTTTCTTTCTCACATTTGTACCACCAAATCTCTTTATCACCTTTTTTCCTTTATCTCTCACACACACACAGACCTTTATCATGGCATATTCATGTTTTTCCATCATACTTTCATTCTGTACACACCTGTATGGTGCATTATTTACTTCACTTTATCTTTGCTTCTGTTTTTTTCAATCTGGCAACTCCATGGACAATACAAAATTACACCTATATTCATCCTTGGCGATAGTAAATGCCTAAGGTTTATCTTAGCTCTATGAATCCTGTAAAATTTCTAACATGGAATATTCGTGGCTCTAGCTCCAGAGATAAAACGATTAAGATTTTCAACCATCTTACAAGATTGAAGGCAGATGTCGTCTTACTACAGGAGACTCATAGATCAAGTTCTACAGCTAATGATTTAAAAACACCAGAGTATCCTAATATATTTTCTTCATGCTATAACTCTAGACAACGAGGAGTAGCAATATTAATAAATAAAAATACTAATTTTAAAGTAATAGACACAGCTACAGATCCAGAAGGTAGATTTATAATATTAAAACTATTTATAAATAACCAAAAGTTATGTATAGTTAGTATATATGGTCCAAATGTTGACAACCCCTCATTCTTTCATACTTTCTTCTCGGTTTTGGCTAATCACATGGATTGCTCACTTGTTCTTGGGGGAGATTTCAACTTTGGACTAAATTAAGAAATAGACAGGCTCAGTACAGCAGGGACTCAGCGCAGATGGCAATCCATAGATATAGTTAAACAGTACATGAGCGATTATGGACTCTGCGATGCATGGCGATCACTTCATCCCAATGACAGAAAATACACTTTTTACTCAAACGTACATCATTCTTATTCTAGATTGGACTATTTGTTAGTCAGCAGCTCACTGTTGAATGACATTTCAGACACTGAGATACATCCTATAGTGATCAGCGATCACGCTCCTGTTTCTTTAAATTTAGCAAATAAAATTGCAACCCTTCAATATAAAAATTGGAGATTTAATATATCATTACTTAAGGATAAAGAATTTATTAGATATATTGAAAAAGAATGGGCTTCATACATGGAATTCAATGATCTCCCTGGTATGTCGCCATCCACTCTATGGGAAGCTGGGAAAGCTGTGATTAGAGGTAAAATAATTTAATTCTCATCAAATAAAAAGAGAACAGAAAATAAACATGTTCAGGAATTAGAAGAAACTATTAAATCATTAGAAGCTTCCCTGGATAAAGAGAGCTTAAGTAAAATAAGGAAAGCAAAATTAGAATTAAATGAAATTATTAATAAAAGGACGCAGTTTTTAATCCAAAGACTTAGAATAGAAAACTTTGAACATAGTAATAAATCAGGTAGCTTCTTAGCTAATCAGTTAAAAATAAATAAAGAAAAAACAACTATATCTGCAATCAAAGACAAAATTGGGAATATAATATATGACCCTGAAAAAATAAACAACACTTTCAAAGAATTTTATGAGACGTCATACACACCAGAGATAAACCCTTCAAATAATGATATTGTACAATTTCTGGATAAAATAACTCTTCCTAAACTTTCAGACAGTCAAGCAAAGGCCCTGGATTCACCGCTAACAGTGTCTGAACTCCAGGAGGCCCTCCAATCCATGCCTAATAATAAAGCTCCAGGTCCAGATGGATTTCCAGTAGAGTTCTATAAAGAATTCTGGAATATTCTGGCACCAACATTTTACAAAATGTTGCAAAGCTCTTGCAAGAAGGATAGAGAAAATAACACCTCTAATAATCCACCCTGATCAAACAGGTTTTATAAAAGGTAGGCTCTCTTCCACAAATTCATGTAGATTAATAGATTTAATAGATTATTCCTACTGTAAAAACGTCCAAACCAATATATTATCTTTAGATGCAGAAAAAGCATTTGATAGAGTTAACTGGAAATTTTTATTTGCAGCCTTAAATAAATTCGGATTCAGTAATTCTTTTGTAAACTGGTTAAAAATATTATACAGCTCACCAACAGCATGTATTAGGACCAATAATCAAACATCATCAAGGTTCTTCCTTCAGAGAGGTACCAGGCAGGGATGTCCACTTTCTCCCTCCCTCTTTGCTATTTTTATTGAACCATTAGCAGCAGCAATCAGGCAAAATAATAATGTTAAAGGTATACAATGCAACAAAATAGAACATAAAATCAGTTTATACGCAGATGATGTACTACTTTTTCTACAGCATTCACAAACTTCCTTCTCTCAGGTAATTGAGTTAATAAAATCTTACTCAAGAGTTTCAGACTATTCCATAAATTGGTTAAAATCTACAGTCCTTCCAATCAACTGTTCTTACCAGAGTCCTGTTGCTTTACAGCTCCGGTCAGGAAATATTACATATCTAGGTATCCATATCTCACCAAGACTGGCAGACTTATCTAAGCTAAACTACGTCCCACTTTTAAAAAAAGTGGAAGATGATCTGACAAGATGGAAATCCCTTCCAATATCACTTATTGGAAGGGTAGCTACAATAAAAATGATGGTTTTGCCTAGAATCAATTATTTATTCTCAATGATCCAAAGCAAACCATCACCTGATTGGTTCAGATCTCTTGACTCTTCTGTTTCTAAATTTCTTTGGAAAGATAAACCCCCACGTATCAGCTTAAAAACACTACAGAAGTCCAAAGATAAAGGAGGTCTAGACCTACCAAACTTTCGTCATTATTTCTTAGCTAACAGGCTCCAATACACATCAAGATGGGTAAAACACAGTTATATCGATGAGTGCGGGTAGATGTTGAACAGACACTATGCAATAAGATAAAACTTTCAGATCTACCTTTTGTTAGCTCAAATATAAAACAAAATGAATGTTTTAAAAGTATTAATATCAGCTCCTCTCTGACAGCTTGGTGGGAATTTCTTAAAATGACAAAGACCTCACTAGTCCCATGCAGGCGTACACCCATCTGGAATAACCCGGATATCTTACAAAAAAAATGCATGATCAACTTTCCAGGCTGGAGTTGTAAAGGAATTGAATACCTGGAGCATATATTTGATGGAACAGACTTTATCCAATTTAATACATTGGTTACACAATTCGGAATTAACAAGAATAAATTCTTAGAATACCAACAAATTAAATCAATTATAAAAAATAAATTTAGGCTCAATACAGTTGATTTACAAATTCCAGGAAAAGTTTTAGACTTCCTTAATCTTAACCCTCCCAAACTGCTATCTAAAATATACAAAACATTAAATAGAATAGATGAATCAATAGACCTTCCTATTTCAAAATGGGAGATGGACTTGTCCATCTCAATTGACCAAAACCTCTGGTCTCAAATTTCATTAAGAACCTTTAAATTTCTTAAAAATCCTAATCTACGATTAATACAATATAAAATCCTTCATAGAATGCATTATACAGGGCAATGGATGTTCAAGATGGGTTATACGCCGTCTGATACCTGTTTACAATGTACAAGCAATCTACCAGACAATTATATTCATGCTCTTTGGTTCTGCCCACCTGTTAAGAAATATTGGTACCAGATATGTGAAGACTTATCAAAGTGTCTGAAATGTAATATCACACCTGCTCCCAAAGTTTGCTTGCTGGGAAATTTAGATGAAGTTACCATGGATACAAAGTCTATGTAATTATTTCACATTGCCTTATGCATCGCTAAGAAAAATATCCTCTTGAACTGGAAAACTAAAAATTATCTGAATATTAATCAATATAGAGGGTGGGGGTTGTCAGCAAACAAATGGACATTTTCTTTGACATATGCGACGTATGGTTGGAGAAAAAAGTGGCAAAAAATGCTTAGTGTCATTAAAAGATTTAGTCTTGAGGGAGAATCCACCATTTCTCTAATTGACGCCCAACGGGATAGAGATGTTTGTAGGCCTATAAAATAAGACTTAAACCAAGCTAAGGAAGTTTGACAGATAGAAATGTGGACTGTTTTTGTTTTTCCAATATTCTTAGTCACTTTTAATCGATATCACTGTGTCTCTTGAATAAGTTTGTAAATAATCTGAAACATTCAGCCAAAGACGCAGACGATTTTAGTGTTGCTGGAGTCAGCACTGAAGATGTACTGAAGGTACACCTCGTTTACCAGCATTTTCAAAGGATGGGAACTTTATCATTTGAGGTGTTTCCTCCATCCACCTCCAGCTCTTTACGCTTTGAAGCTCAATGCATTGCTCTTGCTGGAGCTAACTCGGCAACAGCCCATCTGATTGGGGTCCAACTGAGACACACCATTCTGTATCGAAAGCCCCTTTTAGATTTCCTGAAATTTTCTAGTTTAACTATTCTTTCTAACAACAAAGAAAAGGAACATTTTATATATGTTGATGTCAAAAGTCTTTAGGTGAGTCAGTTGATGGACACTGAATGGATTTAAAAGTAGAAAGAAGCTATGGAAGGTATCAAAAGAAAACCCAACATGGGGAGAAATGCAACAAAAATAATATAAAAATGTATATATAAAACCATAGCATTCAAGTTGTAATCAAATTATGAGGCACCCATGATGGCACACCCCTCATGTTGAAAAAAGTGGGATGAACAAACATTCGACATACAATGACGTTTATAAAACCAGGAAAAACAGTCACACTCCAAAAGTCAACTTTGAGGGATGGGGATTTGGACTGTTTATATTGGTTTGACTTTAACATTGCGTTTATTGGAGCTATTGGTTAGTCTGAGTGGGACTGTTAATGGCTTGAATCAAAAGATTAAGCGTGTAGGGGTTGGAGTCTTTAATGAGACTTCATCTGCGAAATTTACACTCCAAGGTACCATTCGTTTACCTGAATTCTTACAGGATGGGGACTTTGTTATAGGAGGTGTTTTCTCAATTCATTACCAGCATAACACAACAATTTATAATTACACCTTCAAACCTGAGCCTCCAAGGTGCACTGGCAGGTTAGTAAGAGGAAGAAGTAGAAAACAGTTTTAGACATATGATTTGTCTTTGCTGCAAAGTTTTCTGTTATATTTGGTAAAATATTTTTCAGAGGTATATTTATTTTAAAATCCTGTTTTTCTTTTATATAGTCTATCATATACTGAATCCATAATTTAAAAAAAATAGCTATAAAAAAATGTAGAATGCATTTTAATTCAAATATAAAACTTCAAATCTTCTGATCATTTATAATTTGGAATTTAATTGACATTTTATTAACTGGGATTCCTTACGTAGAAAACTTAACTGATTGAAATGTTTGTATAATTGTTTTGAAATCCCTTTTGTTGTAAAGTGCCTTAAGATGATATTTGTTTTGAATTGACGCTTTATACATAAAAGTGAATTGAATTGAATTTGATTTATAATTTTTTACTGGGCAGTAGAATATATATTCATTACCCCAATTATATTCACTTGCTGGTTTTTAAGGTGATCAATGTCTCTTGCTTTTTATTAGGCTTTCTTTCTAGTTTCATGTAAACATTAGCACTTACCAGATTTATTTTGTTCAGCTTGAATATCCGGAGTTTGCGATTCTCTCGTGCTATGGTCTTTGCCATTGACGAGATAAACAACAGCACTGAGCTGCTCCCTGGCATCAGACTTGGATATCGGATCTATGACTCATGTGTCTCAGTACCTGTGGCAGTACACATTGCGTTCGAGCTATCAAATGGTCAGGATCCTGTGTTTTACACAGGCAATAACTGTTCACAGTCTGGAGTGGTGATGGCTGCTGTGGGAGACTCTGCATCCACTCCATCCATCAGCATTTCAAGAATCTTTGGGTCCTTCAATATTCCTCTGGTAATCAGTCTGAATTTATTGAAAACTTAAATTCTAAAACAGTCTTGTGTTGATTATTGATTTATTTTTATTATTTTTTTTACTATAGGTGAGCTACTTTGCTACTTGTGCCTGTCTTTCAGACAAAAAGCAATTCCCAACTTTTTTCAGAACAATTCCCAGTGACCATTTTCAAGCTGATGCACTGGCTAAACTGGTGAAATACTTTGGATGGACTTGGATAGGTGCTGTTTACTCAGACTCAGATTATGGGAATAATGGAATGGAATCTTTTCTTGAAGCAGCAATGAGAGAAGGGATCTGTGTGGAGTACACTGAATCCTTCTTTCGAACTGACCCACAGAGCAAGATCCGAAGAGTAGCAGATGTTATCCGTAGGTATGTACAAATAAATTACCTTTTAACATATTGACATAATATCTAAGATTACCTCCTCGTGTGAAAATGTTGAAAGTCCGAGCAAAAATGATTAATATTAACATATTTATGTTTCTTTCATATGTTAATATTACATGGGTTAGTTTAAGACAAAAAATGCATATGTATTTTCAGATCAACAGCGGTGGTTGTTGTGGCGTTTACAGCTATTGGAGAAATGAAAGTCTTGTTAGAGGAGCTTTCTCGGGACCCTCCACCACCTCGTCAGTGGATAGCAAGTGAGGCCTGGGTAACTGACCCTAACTTGATGAGCTTCAGTTTCTGTGCAGGGGCCATTGGAGTAGCCATCCAGCAATCTGTCATTACAGGCTTTAGAAATTTCCTTCTGGATCTTTCTCCTTCTGAAGTGTCTGCCTCCTCAATGCTGACAAAGTTCTGGGAGGATGCCTTCAACTGCAGCCTGACAGAAAGTGAGAAACTTATATTTATTTAACAATATGGAATAGAGTTTATCCTAAATATTATAATATATATTTTTTTCTTATGTACCTAAAAAGGCATGACACCAAAATAATATATTTTGAGACACTTCAGTTTCTTTGCAAATGTGATATATTCTTCTATATGATTGAACCTTTTAAAGATTGAAATTACCTGACAAAAGATATACATCAGGAATTTATTTTTCCCAGTGTTCTGTAATGTAATTTGTTTAAATAATGAGGCTTACCATATAATTCTAAAAAAAATAGGACAAAAGAAAGGAAAACATAATAAGCCATATCGGTATTGCGAGTGCGCATGCTCACCGTCACGGCTTTTGGAACCCAAACAAATCCCCGGCTCGACTGTAAACAGCATATGCATGTGTGTGTTTTTGTTAAAACAGAGCCTATGAAAGCCTCTTAAAGGCTGTTTTTGGCGGATTTGGCGAATATGCCCAGTACTCATTGGGTTGTGGTTGGCTGTGGAAACGGCAGTTACCACATCGAGTGGTGGAAATTGCAAAACGCACCAGTGTATGAATGATACCGACCCTTGTAATGAAACACCATCTATTTTATATACATTACAAACAGAAGGATCCGAATGGATGTGGGTGGATAAACAAAGTAAGATAATTGATTAACCATGTTAATTGTTCGATATTTCTGTTGATTGTCTAGATCTAACAGTTTTAGTTTCGGTAGCATAGTCATTAGCACGCGGGCTTCGCATAGCCTACTGCTGGAAGTCAATGTGAGGGATTAATGTTTAGAGCATCACAGCCTTATCCAGTATCTTACTGCTTTTAACAAGTAAAAATCCCATTCAAAAATAAACATTTTAAGAGGTTAAAAGCACAACGGTTTGTTACTCTTTGGAATGTCAACAAGCCCGGTATAATCAGCCTGGAATACATCACTTTCCTCTTCTTTCTTCAAAACTATAAGTAGTTTCTGCACTGTAGCTGCACACGCTAACGCATATAGTTCTTTATTATGCTTTGCGGACACAGACAGCCCTCTACGGCAAATATATGTTTTAAGTTAATCGACGTTCCACTGTTCAAAATCATCAATTTTGCAGCCTTCCCTATCTATATGTATGTTTGCTTCTGCCCGTTTGGGGGCCAAAACCCCAGAATCCACTGCACGCAACACAATATTGAAATGGCTTATTGCCTTTGCCTGAATATAATTACTATAGTAACCCAGAACTCCTGAATTAATTTGAGAGAAAATTCTGTCTCTGTATTTATTGTTTCTTTAGCTGCTGATTCAGACAAGAGAATGTGTGATGGAACTGAAGATATTAAAACCCTTAAAAGTCCATACACTGAAATATCTCAGTTGAGGATCACAAACCTTGTGTACAAGGCTGTGTATGCAATAGCAAATGCCATCCACAGTGCAGTGTGTAACAAAACAAATGAAATAACGCAATGTGACAAACACATCAGACTGGAGCCCAAACAGGTCAGACCATACATTAAGTAAATCTCCACAACATGTATAAATCTAACGTTTTACTAGCCACTGGTAACTTTGAATAGTATTTTTAAGAGACTGATTTTCTTTCTCTCTTTTTTTTTACTTTAAAGGTTTTTAATAAATTAAAAGAAGTAAACTTCTCAAAGAATGGTTATCATGTGTCATTTGATGCTAATGGAGATCCTGTGGCTTTTTATGAATTAATAAACTGGCAGAAGAGTGAGAGTGGAGTTATTGAACTGGTAACAGTGGGGTACTATGATGCATCACTGCCCAGGGGCAAGGAGTTCCGTATTAACAAGAACTTAACCTGGCTGGATGGTGGGACACAAGTAATAATCCTAAAGACGATAACTTCATGATCAAAGATTTGTCTAAACAGCTTTCTGGTTTTACACACACACAAAATTAAAATACACACAAAAAAAGTAACTTTTATTATGATATACATAATAAAATTATGTATATTATTTCCATCCAACTGATTTGGGTTGATTTAGCAAAAATTTATTTTGTTGAGTGAACT
Organism: Apricaphanius iberus; assembly: GCA_028564705.1. Lineage (NCBI taxonomy): Eukaryota > Metazoa > Chordata > Actinopteri > Cyprinodontiformes > Aphaniidae > Apricaphanius > Apricaphanius iberus. The sequence goes on along the minus strand of JAPXFQ010002229.1, from coordinate 17,067 downwards.
AAGTGTGAACATGTTGGGTCAACCTAATACATTTACACACTGGAAATTAAGTCACATGTATTTTTATGTTTAAGGTTTCTGAGTGATTGTGTAGCAAAGTGATTAGTGCAGGTCCTCAGAAAACAGAGGCCCTTTTCTGAGTTCAAGTCACATCCCCTACTGTTTATTTTTGTGTCATATAGCAACCTAAATGTATTAGGTTGACCCAATATGTTTACATTTAGTTCACTCAATACAATTATTTATTGCTATATCAACCAAAATCAGCTGGGTGGACATGATTTAAATAATTTTCTCATGTTCACCCAACAAGTTTTTTTTGAGTGTACATCTGGTTCTTTATCAGGTACCAGTGTCAGTGTGCTCTGAAAGTTGTCCTCCAGGAACTCATAAAGTGTTGCAAAAAGGAAAACCCATCTGCTGCTATGATTGTATACCATGTCCTGAAGGAGAGATCAGTAATATGACAGGTACATGTGTCTCAATTATATCTATATTTCCCTTAATATTCCCCAACTAATATATACATATATATATATATATTTCTTAAATTTTGTGTTTAGATTCTCCTGATTGCTTTCCATGCCCTAATGAGTTCTGGCCAAATCTAAAGAGGGATTGTTGTTTCCCTAAACGTGTGGAATTTCTTTCATATCGCGAAGGCCTGGGAATCATCCTGGCTGTATTCTCTCTACTTGGGGCCTGTCTGGCCATTATTACAGCAGCAATTTTCTTTCATCACAGAACAACGCCAATTGTCAGAGCCAACAACTCCGAACTGAGCTTCCTCCTCCTCTTCTCTTTGATGCTGTGTTTCTTGTGTTCATTAGCTTTCATCGGAGAACCTTCTGAATGGTCCTGCATGCTGCGACATACAGCGTTTGGTATCACCTTTGTCCTCTGTGTCTCTTGTGTTCTTGGAAAAACTATTGTGGTTTTAATGGCCTTTAAAGCTACACTCCCAGATAATAATGTAATGAAATGGTTCGGTCCTGCACAGCAAAGAATGACTGTAGTGTTTCTCACTTTAATTCAAGCTATAATATGTACCTTGTGGTTGGTTTTGAGTCCTCCTTTCCCAATTAAAAATATAACGACATACAGAGAGAAGATAATATTGGAATGTGCATTAGGCTCTAATTTTGGCTTCTGGGCTGTGCTTGGCTACATCAGCCTGCTGGCTTTTTTTTGCTTTGTGTTAGCTGTTCTTGCTCGGAAACTACCCGATAATTTTAATGAAGCTAAGATGATAACCTTCAGCATGTTGATATTCTGTGCAGTCTGGATTACTTTCATCCCAGCATATGTCAGCTCACCTGGAAGATTTACTGTTGCTGTGGAGATATTTGCCATTCTGGCCTCCAGCTTTGGACTGATACTGTGTATATTTGCTCCAAAGTGTTTTATCCTTCTGTTTCAGCCAGAGAAGAACACCAAAAGATATTTAATGAACAAAATGTAAAATAGTGTAAACTTGCAGCAGAAATTTTTTTGTACAAAATAAATATGACAGCAATCACAGTGCTCTTAACCCACTCACATTCATTCAAGTAATTTCTGTAATCTCTATCTATAACAGGAATAGAAAATTAAGAGCATACAAGATGTGTAATTCTTTTGCTTTCAAATTAAATTATTGGTTGCTAAATGTAAAACTTTTGTACAATGCTCTGTATTAGGGTTTGAATAAAGACTCATATTGTACAGTATCACAAGACTTTGTATCATATGTAGATAAATGTAACTTAAACATACAACTAAAATAACTTTCATTTGTTAACTCACTAAAACCCCATTTTATGAGTGTAAAAAGTAAATCAATTGAAATGTCATAATAAGGCTGTAGCGCATCCAGTATGACTGCTGTTTTTAATTTTTTGTATTATTTCAACCAATATATCAATACAAATATATAGATATCTGGGAAGTTTACAGATTCATATAGGTAATTCTGATTGCCAATGCAAGAAAGAAAATCCTTTAATTAGTCTTTTTTTTCAAATCATAGTTCCTAATCATAAATATTAGGTAAAAACGTAACTTTTATTACCCTATAAATCTAATTGCTAAAACCTAAAATGTGACATCCCAAATAGAATGATTGTTCCTTCACCAGCAATACAATAACATAAAAGGTTTTCATACGAAACAGCAAAGCATATAAAACATGTAATATACTATCTTCAAACAAAGACAATAACGCCCAAGGAAAATGATTAAATACAACTGGTAGTAAAAAAATATTACATTATAGCTGCATGCAGCCTCGGGTGTATGGCACCTCTACCTCAATGGCACTTCAAAAGTACTCAAAGTGTTGCCACAGGGGCACACACAATTTGGTGCAGATTTGATAATGCATTAGAGAGATATAGCTGTGTAAAATATTATAGGGGGCAGAGTTGGTTTAAACTTTATTTTAATGCTATTTAAGGTTGAAAAAAATTATTCACATGTAGTTGAAGCAAATTAGAACATGCTTGTTTGATTTAGAGCCAACCAAACGAAGTAAACCCACATGACAATAAGGTACATAGAAAGAAAAAAAAAATCACATGTAAGACTGGACTATTATATTGGGACAGACAAATATGTAACCGAAATAAAAAATGAGGGTATCTTCTGAAGAAAGTATAGAGGGGAAAACAAACAAAATATCCTACCAAACCAATCAGAAAAAAGATCTGTCATTGTGTTTCAGCCAATAGGAATGCCACTGTATATCCCACTCAGCTGTCTGTTACATTTGTGTGTAGTTGTGTGTGAGATTATGTGCAGATGTGAGAACGCTACAATGTATAACGGTGCTTACACTCCGAACGCGATAGACGCGACCAGAGGGTCCGGTTTACATGTAAAGTCAATGGAGGAGCGTGATGAAGCGTGACTGGGGATCGGCGGGCAAAGCTTGGACCTTCGCGGCAAAAACTGTGTGAGGATGTTGAGGCGAGGATGTTTATTGATCTCTCCGCCTCAGCTCGACTATTACCTCGGAGACCATAGTGCAACCGGCAACTGGACTCACACATGCTGGGCTTGATGGAGATGGTGCTCAGCTCCCAAGTTCTGGATCCTACCACCGCTGCTCTACTGGGTCTACCCCCGCAGGAGCGGTCCCGACATTTTACGTGGTCAGCTCTTATACCAGAGTCCACTGGGAGCTCCCGGAGGTTCAGGAGAAGGAGGGAGGGAGGAGGGCAGCAGAGCGGTCCAGGTCAGGATCCTTCTATATTTCCACTTCACGCGTGTGAAAATGGCATATTTTAAAGCGCGACCAGTTGTTTTGGATACGCTTCAAGGTGCAACTGTGCAAGCGACCAGCTATGGGCGTGTCATGCTTTTTGGTCGCGTTTATCGCGCTCGGTGTGTAAGCATCGTAAGACTGTAGTTCAAAAACAAAGAAAGTATTAGATTTAATCTTGAAATAGACCCTGCTGAGATCATTTATCATTAATCAACTGTCTTCTTAGCTGACAATGGTTTGTAGTGAGTAACCGGACAGGTGCTGCAGTTTTCTGCTGAATTTAAAAAGCGCTTGGAGCTAAGTACCTAGCCCCGTTAGCTCTGATTGTTGGTTCCATGTCTGAGAGTTCATATAAAAATCCCTCACTTTTCAGCAAAATTGGCCGTTTTAAATAAAAAGTAGTTGACCTAAGTGATTTCTGTAGATTGGACGGGAAAACATATTTGGGTGGGTGGAGGGATGGATGGCTTTATATTCGAGAGTGAAGGTTTCACTATTAACCATGGAGTTAAGTATTGAGAAGGATTCTTTAATCCTAGGTTAAGACTTTCGTAACACCACCAAAATTTTAAAAAGAACACAAAAAAAACCACCAGAGCCACTGAAGTGTCACCCGCACTGACAGAGCAATGAGCAGCAAGTCTTTGAGAGAGCAGCCTTTATTTGATTGACAGGAGCTGGAGTTTTAATTACTTTTTACATCCTGCTGAGTAATTTAGGATTAAAATCTGTTTCGACTGACCATATGTCTAGTTTCCTTTTATGTGGCTGCATGACGCAGCGGAACATCACTCTTTTTGCACGGTCTGTGCTGCATTCATACTAAAATTTAAATGAGCAGATCTCTGAGGCCCAGAACGCTGGTGAAAATCAAAGATACAGTATCAAAATCATTAGACTCAATGCTGTGCAGCAACCAAAGTGGAGAGAAACACTTTTTCACCCTCTCTTGACACAGATACTCCCCGAGCATTAATAACCACTGACAATTCCTAAATGTTCAGTGCTGCTGAGCAAGGGTGTATCCAGGAGATTATTAAAAAAAGGGGCTATTAGGAAACATTGAGGGTCTGACACTGTTGTCCCAAAATAAATGCAGATATGTTTTTGTAGTTGGGACCCAATCTTAACTGGTCATATTTTAGATTTCATCCGTTAAAATTAGATTTAAATAGTAATTTTATTTTGCTAAGGTTTATGTGATAATGTAGCATCTTAAATCTGCTAATAATGTTACATATTGGCTGATTTATTGAGCAACAAAGTAATAATATTTATATATATTATACAAGATGTTGCAGTTTTAGAATATACAAGGTTCCAGCCTGTTCCCAAAATATAATCAGTATAATATTCAACAATAAGTATTTTATTTGACAATTTTTTTCGCAACTTACTCGCTCTGTTCGATACACAGAAGAAAAGCCTGCTTCAAAGAATGTGACCAAACCACACGTGTAAAGCTTAAGCAGTTCAGGTAGTGTTAGCCTGAACTCTAGTGGACACTCCCGGTATTACAACTTATATAACATACAGAGGTTTAGTAGCCCAACATTTCATGTGGGTTTTACTTATGGTTCATTCACACCGCACATTTGGTCTGCGTCAGGCAACGCATTCAACGGATGAAGTTTGACGTATGTACTTTTTGGCTTCCATAGCCTGCTTCTGAGGAAAAAAAACAACGCGTTGGCGGGGCTTCCTCTGTTGCTGTATGTTCTGACCTATCGTTAATCGTAATGAGAGAGTGGCTTGGCTTTATTTGCTAGATAAAGCTAGACAACGTTGACATCCTGTGCATCAGAACCCATTATTCAGATGTGTTCTGAGTTTGGTGAGTTTAACCATTTGCTCCAGGAGCTGCTTATGGATGAGGTTTGTTTTCCGGGCTACTTCCTTCTGACCCGCGCCTAATTTTACGACCTCCTTGGCCGCATCGGAGCTTAAATCTCCTAGCAGGACACCAACTACAGGTTGTCTGTTCCTCTTTAGGATCTCCTGTCCATCTGACTTCGGTAAGTGTTATTTCTGCGTTTGTTGAAAATGTTTTCACTGGACCCGCGCTTCATTCAATATACGTGTATAGTGACATAACTACAATGAGACGCTCTGATTTGTTGCCGCACTGCATTAACTGCGTTAACTGCGTTGGGTCCGTCAAAAGTTAAACTAGCTGAACTTCTGCGTTATGCGTTGCCGTATGTAACTCAAGTAAAGTTGCAATTCACAACAAGGCTGAATTACTGCAAGCGATCCTTTGATATAGTATTAAGCTGGAATCAAGGTAAAGTGAACAAGCATTACCTAAAGCACTACCACTTCAAGAGACAGAATCATCTGACGTCTGCTTTAGGGAAATTGCTCCACTAAGTACTGCTTCTGATTGACACCTGATGAGCTTCAGCTGGTACCAATCTTACCAGTCACACCCCGCAGAGGAGAAGATCAATTTCTTACTGCTGGTGATGGAGGAGGGACAGTAAATCACATTATATGATCCATAATACAGAATTGGACGGTGACGTCATCCACTGAGATAAAATACTGGAGAGCTATAACCCGAGGAGGAGCAGTTTGGCCTTTCTCTATTGCTAGAGATCTCCGTCAGGTGCAACAACGTGGAGGTGGAGACTGCGTTGGTAAGACGTATCGCGTCATTTCCTGTTTGGTGACTCACTCGGTTGTAGCAAGTCGGGGTTTCTCTCTCTCTTGAATTAATCTAATTTTCTCTGTCCAGAAGTTTTTCTGAGTTGCTTTAACACACAAACACATTAAAACATTTATTTTCTGTTGGTGTTCTTTGCGTTCTGGGACTCTTAAGCGTTACACTGGGTTTCTGGGCTCGGTAAGGTACCGCTAGGTAATCTTAGCTTCATGGCTAGCATGGCTTCGGGAACTTTGTCTCCTGTTCCTCCGTCTCTCTCTGAACCTCCTGCTCTCTCGGTCAGATGTTTAGTTACTCCTCCGCCTCATTTAGTGAAGTTGGTAGGTGTATTAAGTGCAGCATTTTTGTAGCCTTGGAGGCGAGGGTTTCTGAGCTATTTTCTTTCTTTTTTTTTTTTTTTAACGTGTCCTGTCTAGCAGTATGCTACTCAGAATTGGTGTCTGAGTACCAAGTACAAGCCCAACAGTTTTACTTTCCCAAGCAGAGTATTACAGCTTCGCTGTAGTACGCCACTTGATGTATATGTATGAAAAATCTTTATTAGTGATTACTGTGGGTTCAATTTCCTGACGTCATGGACATTAAACTGAGACAAGAAGGGAGAAAGGAAGAAGGTGAAGAAAAGAAACCGGACCAACAGAGGCGCGAACCGACGACACAAGACAGGGAGGCAAACAAAGAACACAAGAAAACATCCCAGTCCTCCACCTCTGCCGGACGGCAGAGAAACAGTAATACAAAACAAAAACAACAAACTGTACAGAACCAAACCAATAGTTCGGATCTAGTAGAATAAACTAAGAATTTATACATTCACTACACACAAGCATTGATTAATGAACATAATACAAATGTTTCTGGTAAGCTCCTGTGAACAACTAACTAATGATGATAACCTCAGCTTAAGATATGTCCGTCCTCACCAATGTCCCCACACCTATGTGTGTCTGAATATGGTTTCCCCATGCAAGTGATTGATAGCTGGTGTAAGGAACCGTCAATCCGTCCTACAGGAATCGGCACAGACATGGAGGAGGCAAGAGATGTATGCATCCAGGGTCCCACAGAGTACAGAGTCCACAGGCGGATCAGCGCAGGGTAGATCACCCACCAAGAGAGGAACAGATGGAAGCCCAAGGGGAGCACCCACCAGCCGCAATGCTGGGGCCCGAGAGATGGCAGTGACGAGCCCACGGGCTCCGCCGGTAACCGGCTACGCCAGGGCGGGCCCGGATCAGGAACCGGAGGCCACGGGGACCAGGGGCACCCCGCCCTCCAGCGGGGCCCCAACCAGCGACCAGCCGACAAGGGCCCCCCGCCGCCGCCGCAGGCAAGGAGGATCCGCAGCCAACCGACGGACAACACACGCCGCCGCCACCCCGGACCAACCGCCACCGCCAACAACCCGGCCCGCCTCCACACACCCACACGCCAGGGAGCCACAGCAAGAGCCACAGCGGATGTACTCCCTCCCCAGGCCGCGCCCAGCCGGCACCTGGACATCCAGATCTTCCAGCTCCAGGGTCCAGATCCCGCCCCACGTAGGGCGCCAAGATCAGGGGCCCAGCCAATGCCGGACAGCCCCACCAGGTGAACAGACCAGCCAGCAGAAGTCCTGGAACCGGCAGGAGGACTGGGCGCCAGGCACGGTCCCCACCGATCCCCCGGACGGCACCAACCTATTCTACAACCCCGGCACCCCCATAAGAGGTGCCCCAGTCAATCCAAGGAGGACGTCGGCCCCAAGCAGCGGCCGCCCGACACACCGGACCACCCAGGACCCGCCCGACATGCACCAGGACCGAGCCGGGCCGCAACCGGGACCCCCAGCCCCATGCATCGAGAGTCATCATCAACCAGCAGGCAGTAGCAACCATCACCGACGGGGAGTGACGGGGAGGGAAGAAGATGCATCAGGCCAGAGAGCAGCCAAACACCCAACCTGACAGGTAGACATAGACAGACAGAGACACTCATACGTACCCTCCCTCTCATGCGTACACATTCTTACAAATACAGGACATACGAAAAAAGGACGCTATACACTCATTCATACCCCCCATACGTACACTATACTCCATACTCCCAGGCCCAGGGACAGACGCCCCAATAGAGAACCCTGCCCCTGCACCCAGGAGACAGACCCCTTTGCCCACCAGGACGGGGACAAGCAGACCGCCAAGGCCCCCACACCGGCAAGAGCAGCCCACCAGCCCAGGACCCCGACCAGACGGCGTGATGTTCTATCCGGGCTCCGACCCCTGATGGTCCAACGAACAGGGGTGTGGAAAGACCCCCCAGCCTCTCTCCCCCAGCTCAATGTGGTGTTGTTGCGTGTTGTTCTAATGTGCACTTAAAACAGAGGGGGGGGACATGGGAATACTGCCGGGTACCCCCATCTCCCCCCCCGGGCCCTCAGTGTCTAGATGCGTTTAACCAGTGGGCGCCACACCGCCAGGTCCCTACATGTGCGTTCCCTGTAAATGTTGCAAGTGTAGTGTCTAATTTGCTCAATAAAATCGGGACCCAGGCCGCCACCGGGTAGAAGACGGAAGCTCCATCCCGCACCCCAGTGACGTGCCCATGTCCCAAGGCCTTGTGAATGGTAGAATGAAGGAGCAGGTGGACAGAGGCAATGGGGATGGGGAGAAAATAAATGGGGTGACCATTGCCAACCCCAGGGAGCCAGCTCCACTGCTGACTCCAATAGGCACCCCCGTTCGGCCCGATCCACCAGGGGTGGGAGGCCCCAGCACGTTCAGTCGGGGCCCACGGCAGCGGTACCCCCGAGCCCCATGGGGGCCCCGGCAATCCACCAGCCCCCATGCCAGGGGCATACCTAAATCCTTCCCAACATTCACACTGCTAACAAAACACATGTCACTAGACACCCAGGTTGAGTTTAGCCCCCCCTCACCCTCAACGCCCTCCCCCCTCCCGTCCCAAGCGCACCCCGTTAAAAAGAGCGCCTGTGCTAGATGGTAAAAAGCCTCCCCGCCAATAAGAGACGCCCCAGGCACCGCCAGCGTCTGAGGACCCCCGGGCCGAGGCCGGAGGGTTTCTGAGCTAGAAGCCCGGCTCCGCGTTGTAGAACAGCCAGGCCCAGCATTAGCTAGCGCGGAGTCAATTAGGACAGGACCCTTAACCGTCCTCCAACAGCTCCCGTGCATCCTCGATCTGAGGCGAGCTGGGTGACGGTTCGTAGGAAGCCTAGCGCCAGACCCCAGCCCGCGGCCAACCTCCAGCCCCTTTCTCTGAACAATAGGTTCGCCCCGCTCAGCGACGCACCCGCCGAGCAGGAGAGGCCGATTCTTGTAATTGGCAGCTCCATAGTTAGGAACGTGGCTCCAGAGACACGAAAGACCACAGTCAAATGCCTTCCAGGGGCCAGAGCTGCGGACATTAGGTCCCATCTGAAGCTTTTGGCCAAGGACAAACGGCGGTACAGCAGGATCGTTATCCATGCTGGTGGCAATGACACCCGGCGACGGCAATCGGAGGTCACTAAAATTAGCGTAGCTTCGGTGTGTAGGGCTGCCAAAAAGATGTCTGACTCTGTAATTTTTTCTGGTCCCCTGCCTGATCGTACTAGCGATGACATGTACAGCCGTGTGCTGTCGTTTCACCTTTGGTTGTCAAGGTGGTGTCCAGAAAACGATGTGGGCTACATTGATAACTGGGGGGCCTTCTGGGGAAAACCTGGACTGTTACGTAGAGACGGAATCCATCCCACCGTGGACGGAGCTTCGCTTCTTTCCAGGAACATTGATAGGGTTATCTCTAGTTCCCCATTGCCTTGACAACCCAGAGTCCAGCTCAGGGATCAGGGACTGCCACCCACCCACTACTCTATAGAGACAGTTTCCCGTCCACTGCCCAAAACTAATGAATTAAAAGTTAATGCTACTAGAGCAAAGTATAAAAATCTCATAAAGATAAATACAACTCTGACTAAACAGAAAAATAAATCAATTAAATGTGGTTTACTGAACATAAGATCTCTCCCCTCAAAAACACTCTTAGTAAATGACTTAATTTGTGAAAATAATATTGATTTGTTTTGTCTTGCAGAGACATGGTTGCAGGAAGAGGACCATGTCACAATAAATGAGTCAACTCCCCCTAGCTACTTAAACTTTAGTGTCCCTCGAAGTACTGGTCGAGGAGGTGGTGTAGCCACCATCTTTCATTCAGATTTACTAATTAATCTCCAAAAAAATAATAATTACAGTTCCTTTGAGCATTTAATCTTTAGCCTTCCTCATACACATAACAAAGCAGTAAAGCCACTTTTATTCGTGGTCTTATATCGTCCACCAGGCCCTTATTCTCAATTTTTAGATCAGATAGCAGATTTTCTATCTGACTTAGTTTTAAACACTGATAAAGTCATTATAGTCGGAGACTTCAATATTCATGTTGATAATGAAAGTGATAGTCTAAATACAGCTTTTAACACTATCTTAGACTCAATAGGCTTTACTCAAAATGTGCAGGGACCAACCCATCGCGGTCACCACACCTTAGATCTTGTGCTGACTTATGGCATTGACTGTGAAGAAATAACAGTCTTTCCACATAACCCTATCCTGTCTGATCATTTCCTCATCACTTTTAACACTAGAAGACCCAGGATTTTTTGCTCTACCTATTAAGCCCACAGGTAAGCCGAAAGGCTGGATGGCCCCCTGTGAACCCTCCTTTTGTTATGTAAACGGGGCAATCACTGGGACACCACAGGAGGGGGGATATGCAGAGCCACTTCACTCAAAACACCTTGACATAAAATGGGGGAGGGGGACAATCAGGTAGGAGCAGGATTGCTAACTGACTGTCTGAGCAGAACATATGAGCTGAATCAAAATGTAATATATGTAGAAGGATGTAGACGTTATCAGAACCCTACAACACTGGGCTTCCAACATCCCCACCAGACACATAAGAAAAGTAATAGAACAGAACCACATCAAATAAAGCACTCAAAATCTGTGGTAGCCCCACTAGTCATTTACAGAATTGCTCATCAAGTTGATATCTGTACAAGATTTATTTTATGTAACATTTTTTTCAAACTGAGATACACCCGAAACACATTTGATTTGTTATATTTAAGAATTTGTACATTGTTTTTGTCTGTTTTGCTCTTTCCCTCTATTTTCTCTTTTCCTGTCTCTCCCTGTCTCAACTCATAAAAACCAGACTGACTGTTGCTGTTTGCCCACACTGTGATGTTATGTTATGTCAAAGATATGATATTATATGTCTGATTTCAAAATATCAGTTATGTATTTGAGCAGTGCCAGGTTCTGCTCAACTCCTCAGGTCACCTTTACGCAGAGGACAAAAGACATTCACACAGCAAACCTGGGAAACCCCCAGATCATGGCAACTATGTCCCGAAATCGCTTCCAAGAAATCATGCAACACCTACGCTTTGACGACAAGGACACCCGCAGTGAGCGAGCAAAGACGGATAAGTTTGCTGCAATTTCCGGTGTGTGGGGTTCGTTTGTCACCAACTGCATCACATCCTACAACCCTGGTCGACACATCACCATTGATGAACAGCTTTTCCCGTCAAAGACTCGCTGCTGTTTCCTGCAATACATTTCAACAAAACCTGACAAGTTTGGGATCAAGTTTTGGGTGGCTTGTGACTTGAAATCCAAATACATCTGCAATGTCCTCCCATATCTTGGCAAGGACCCCAGTCGTTCCAGTGGAGAGAGACTGTCCGAAAATGTAGTGATGAGGCTGATGGAACCATTCCTGGACAAGGGCAGAAATGTTACCACGGACAATTTCTTTACATCGCTGTCACTGGCACAACGACTGCTTAGCCGGAAAACCACCATCCTCGGCACAGTCAACAGGATTCGGCGAGAAATTCCACAATCAACAAGACAGAGGGACCGTGATGAATTCACCACTCAGGTATTTTCAACCACTGGTGCCACGCTAACGGTGTATGCGCCCAAACGGAAGAAGACAGTATACATTCTCAGCAGCATGCACCGCGTCATTCAGACTGAGAATACCACCAAACGGAAGCCAAACACTGTCACCCTTTACAACACCACAAAGTGCGGCGTTGATGTGATGGACCAGATGGTGCGGGAGTACACTGTCCGCAGAGGAACACGGCGCTGGCCAGTCGCTGTGTTCTATAACATGATTGATATGGCAGCACTGAATGCACATGTGCTCTATCAAGCATGCACCGGGAGGCAGGAGAGACGGGTGGACTTCCTGGTGGAGCTTGCAAGAGAGTTGGCTCATTCTCATGTGGGTGCAAAGCAGGCACAAAGGGAACAATTGCTTCGGCTACAACCTTCAACACCTAGCCCTGGGAAAAGAGCAATGTGTCAGGTTAAAAATCAGTGTAAAAGCAATCATGCCACTCTGCGATGTATAGGCTGTTACAAATACACATGTGGCAAATGCAGAAAGGAGACGGCTTGGCAGTGCATGGATTGTGAGTGATTATTGAAATGTACTCACCTCACTCATTGTTACATACTGTTTAGTTTTCTCTGTGTGCTTGAAAACTCAAATTTCCCTGAGGGAGTCACCCCAAAGGGATCAATAAAGTTTTAAGCCTAAGTTCTAAGTCTCACTCACTTCCACTCTCTAACACTGTATCCTGATAATACTTTTTTATTATTATTATTATTAGTAAATATCATGAAGGCCCAGTTGGGATAACCCCAGATTTTGAGTGCTTTATTTGATGTGGTTCTATTCTATTACTTTTCTTATGTGTCTGGTGGGGATGTTGGAAGCCCAGTGTTGTAGGGTTCTGATAACGTCTACATCCTTCTACATATATTACATTTTGATTCAGCTCATATATTCTGCTCAGACAGTCAGTTAGCAATCCTGCTCCTACCTGATTCTCCCCCTCCCCCATTTTATGTCAAGGTGTTTTGAGTGAAGTGGCTCAGCATATCCCCCCCCCTGTGGTGTCCCAGTGATTGCCCCGTTTACATAACAAAAGGAAGGTTCACAGGGGGCCATCCAGCCTTTCGGCTTACCTGTGGGCTTTATAGGTAGAAAAGCCAAATGGCTGCTCTCTGGTAGTTCTAGTGTTAGACTTACTCTAATAGATCATATCAAACCTGAAAGAAAACTTCATTATACCAGAACGTTATCAGACAATGCTGTAGCAAATTTTAAAGAAGCTCTTCCAACTTTAATTTCCTCAGTACATAAAAGTACAATAGAAAACAGTGATTTAACTCGTAACCCCTCACAACTTGACGTTCTAGTTCATAGCGTTAATTCCTCCCTGCGTCTGGCAATAGACAACGTTACCCCACTGAAAAATGTGGCCAGCCTTAGAAGATTAGCTCCCTGGTTTAATTCAGAGCTACATACCCTGAAGAAGAACGTTAGAAAACTAGAGAGAAAATGGCACTCCACGCATTTACAGGATTCCTATTTAGTGTGGAAAAATAGCCTATTGCTATATAAAAAGAGCCTTCGAACAGCTAGAACAGCATATTATTCATCTTTAATCGAGGAGAATAAAAATAATCCTAGGTTTCTTTTTAATACAGTTGCTAAACTCACACAGGATCATAGCTCTATCGAGCCAACCATTCCCCAAGCTCTTAGTAGTGATGACTTCATGCAATTCTTTATAAATAAAATAGACTCTATAAAAAATAAGATAATTGGGAACCTTCCCAACATGCTTGCTTCCTCCCTAGTTAATGAGGCAACATCAAAAATGGTTGAACCTAATATACGCTTAAACTGCTTTAATGCAGCCGAAACTTCTGATGTACTAAAATTATTAGCTTCATCTAAACCTTCAACTTGCGTTTTAGACCCAATCCCAACTAAACTCTTAAAAGAAGTTTTCCCTCTGATCGCTGCTCCAATTTTAGATATAATGAATCTATCCTTAGTCAATGGATATGTACCACAGGAGTTTAAGATTGCTGTAATTAAACCTCTACTTAAGAAACCATCTCTTGATCAAAACGACTTAATTAACTATAGACCGATATCTAATCTTCCCTTCTTATCTAAAATTCTTGAGAAAATAGTTGCACACCAGATATGTGAGCATTTAAACAATAATGAGCTGTTTGAGAAGTTTCAGTCAGGCTTTAGAGCTCATCATAGCACTGAAACAGCTCTGGTGAAGGTTACTAATGATATTCTCATAGCCTCAGACAATGGACTGGTGACCATTCTGGTCCTGTTAGATCTCAGTGCTGCCTTTGACACTGTTGATCACAATATTCTCATAGAAAGGCTTCAAAGTGTCGGTATAATAGGAACAGCACTAGGTTGGTTTAAATCTTATTTGTCTAACAGATTTCAGTTTGTTCAGGTAAATGATAAATCTTCCTCAACCTCAATAGTTACTTGCGGAGTACCACAGGGTTCAGTGCTTGGGCCGATTCTTTTTACTATATATATGCTTCCTATTGGTAAAATAATTAGGCAGCATGGGATAAAATTCCATAGTTACGCTGATGATACACAGCTATATCTATCCATAAATCCTGATGAATCCAATCAGTTAGGTAGACTACAGGCATGTCTGGAAGACATAAAAACTTGGATGACTCTAAACTTCTTGCTTCTGAATTCTGATAAAACAGAAGTTGTCGTCTTTGGACCGGAATCTCTGAAAAAGAAACTACTTAGTCAACCCCTTCACCTAGACGGCATTAAATTAGCCTCCAGTAATAAAGCAAAGAACCTCTGTGTTATTTTTGACCAAGATATGTCATTTAGATCTCACATTAAAGAAGTCTCTAGGATTTCCTTTTTTCACCTTAGGAATATTGCAAAAATTAGAACCATCCTGTCCAGGAATGATGCTGAAAAACTAGTCCATGCCTTTATTACTTCAAGACTGGATTACTGTAACTCTTTATTATCAGGTAGTCCACAGAAAACAATTAAAAGTCTTCAGTTAGTCCAAAATGCTGCTGCTAGGATTCTGATGAATATTAAAAGAAGAGATCACATTTCCCCTGTTTTAGCTTCTCTTCACTGGCTCCCAGTAAAATCTAGAATAGAATTCAAGATCCTCCTTCTGACATATAAAGCTCTTAATAATCTAGCTCCATCATACATAAGAGACCTGATTGTTCCATATGTTCCTAACAGGGCCCTTCGCTCTCAGACTGCAGGTTTACTGGTAGTTCCTAGGATTTCTAAAAGTAGAATGGGTGGCAGATCTTTCAGCTATCAGGCTCCCCTCCTATGGAACAGGCTCCCAGGGTTGGTTCGTGAAGCAGACAATTTGTATATCTTTAAAACTAGGCTTAAAACTTTCCTCTTTGACAAAGCTTACAGTTAGAGATATGTTAATAGGCAGTTAGAGACAGGTTAGACAGGTAGCTAGGAAGAGATAGGTTAATGTTAGTAGCTAGGTAGAGTGTCAAAAGCTAGGAAGGGATATGAAGAGGTAGAGTAGCTACGTAGAGATAGATTAATGTAAGCCAAGTAGAGAGTGTTAGTAGCTAGGTCTCCTAGTAGCTAGGAGACAGGTTAATGTTAGTAGTCAGGTAGAGTGTCAAAAGCTAGGAAGAGATAGGAAGAGGTAGAGTAGCTAGGTAGAGATAGGTTAATGTAAGCCAGGTAGAAAGTGTTAGTAGCTAGGTCTCCTAGTAGCTAGGAGACAGGTTAATGTTAGTAGCTATGCTGCTTTAGGCTAGGCTGTTGGAGGACATTATTAGGGTCTGTTCCTACTTTCTCTCCTACTTCTCCCCAACTGCATGATGTGCTGTCAATTCAAGCGCAAACCTGTTTTCTTTTAGTCTCTTCCTACAGTAGGTGCTCCTGACCCGCCCTGCTTAATGAGGATTTTTAATGTGATTAAATGTTGTATGCTTGCTGAAAGTAACTAAAGCCTGCAGCTGTAAGAGGAAGGAGTATCTGATATGAGATGTGCTGTACCAGGCTCTACCATATATGGAGTTGTTTTTTAGAGATGAAGCTGCAGGACCAGGCACCACTAGGCACCACCAGGTTCCCTGTTATCTCGCAAGATGTAACTGAAATGTGTGTGTGGGGAAATAAATCAGCAAATGTATTGGTGTGTATGTGCTGTTCCAGCTCTAATATGTAGGAATGATAAAGGAGTAACTGTCTGCAGAAGAGCTTCAGAACGCTTGGGACCCAGCCTGCTGGGGACAGGTCTTCTCCACGCTCTGCAGAGGTGAAACTGAATTAAGTCTCAGCCAGGTTTTTCTCTACTGAAGATTTGAAGCTCCAACGAACTCCTGAACGCGGGGGTGGTTTAAGACCACGACAATTTGGTGCCGTGACCCGGATTTTCGTCTAAGAAAAGGAGTCTTGGTAGAATTGGAGAACTGACAGAGGAGAAAAGAGACTGACACAAACTGCGCGCAGGACATAAGGTAAGCAGACCTTTTCTTCTGCTCATTGGTGATTACTAAAATGATTGTGTCAGGCTCCTAGTATCCAAAAGTCTATAAAACATCTCAGTGGAGAGAAACACTCTGTGGAGTAGAAGTGACGAGGTCACTGATTAGAAAAATGGTGTGACAGCGAGGCTGATCACTATTCCTCGAGGAGGAATTTTAATGTTTTGAGTGTACTTTAAAGCAGCAACGAGGTTGCTAAAGCGTAATCTAAGTGACAACGAGGTTGATTCACATGTATTTTTGTTAACAACGAGGATTGTTAAAAAGGTTCCTCGAGGAGGAAGTATGATTTAATGTCCTAAATGATTTTTGTGTAAAATATAACTGTGAGGAGAAGAACGAACAGTAGGAGATAAATACACAAAGAATGAATGTTGGGCTTGCACAGTAGTCTGAAATAATTGCTGATTAGAAATAATCAGTGAAAGTAAGATCTGTCCAACCCAAATTACACCATAAGGAGGTAAATAAAACCTCTGGTTGGAGATAAAACCATTGATTAATGATTACTTCTATTTGATAGGAACATTTGTGTCTGCTACCGTCTGAAAGGCTCCAGTTGACAGTACTGTGAGTTCTGGAAGAGGAAGTACAACACACAGTGAAAACACAAACACAGTGACAGAAATAAAAGTGGGTACAAAACCGACAGAGAATGAGCGTGAGTCCCACTTAGAAGCGAGGGAGATAAGAAAATAAGTGGCACATCACACCCGCTAGTTGAGATTACCCGGGTAATGCAT